>BRKX01000012.1:7046500-8319500 GCA_026008535.1 Perilla frutescens | reverse complement strand
GTATTTTCTTGTTGCTTTACATTTCCTTATCAGCCATGAAATTGATTTATGCTTTGTTTAGGTACATTTTTTATCAGAAAAACTTGAGTATGCTTTGTGGTTGACTTGAGATGAGAATCAGTTTGATTTGTTCATTGTTTTTTTAACGTCGGGTTTTAGCGTCAAATAATATGGAGAAGGAAATGTGGATATCAAGCAAGAAGTGTGTGGTTTGAGGCTTTTAAAGGATGTAATCGAGTGGAGTAGACATGTTGCATTAAATTAAGGCACATAACTTGAATATTAAAGACATTTCAACAGCAAAATATATTAATTCATGGGTTATTAGATGGAAAGAAAGATTATGGAATTCTTGGTGCATAGTAGTATACTGTGGAAACTAAAGAGACCTAACATCATAATCTGATCTAGACTGGAGAAGCATGATTCAATTACTGTGGTTTTTGTGGTTTATCCTTTCAGTGAACTTTATGTGCAAATGTGCCATTAAGATAAATGCTCAAGTGACGAAATTCCATATTATATAACTTCTTAAGTGTATTACTTAAACTATGCATGATTGTTTATGTGATAGTAGATTTTGCATGTTCGATGCTGACTTGCTTGTGTTTGGCATCATTTCTTATGTGGAATTGTTGTTCCTTATAAATGTAATCCAGTAATTAGTAGATTAGGATTTTTGCATTTCTTAAATATTTGTATCCATAATAATAGGAGAATATGGTGCCCCTTTTTTTGTTGATGTGAGTGTGATGGCCTACAATAATTATTCTGAACTGTCGTCTTTAATTCCCTGCATATACATTTTTTAAAAAAATTGTCAAATAGGTTATAGTTTTCTTTCTTTGTATCCTGCCTTGCATAGAGGATAAATTTTGTTTGCAAGAAACAATGCATTAAACTTATTAACAATGGTGGTGTCTGGTATTAGTCATTTTACATCGAAGTTTTATATTTGTTTCACTCTGTCTGTTAGTAACCTCATACCTATTAAAAACCTACCATGAAACTTCAGTTGGTTTCAACTTGGTTTCGTTCTCAGCTTCTACTTTTAAGGTTCAGATCTACTGATAAAACTTAGAAGGATGACTGGTTTCGCTTCTTTTCTAGAACAGTTTATGTGTCTGTTATCACTATATTTGTTCAAGTTGAATGAACATAACATCTTTCATTTGGAAGATAGTGATTTATTTACTCTATGGGAACAAAAAAAATCCCCCTCAGTACGTCTGTACTTATCTGGTTGAGTTATTTTTGGTTGGTTTTTAATGGAGTTCTTGTCCTTGACTGTTGCAGTTATTAGAGTTTGAAATTGAGCCATGTCTCCTGCATCCAAATCTAAAGCAAAAGACAAAAAGGCTGGCAAGGAACCTCCAAAGGGTTCTTCAAAGCCTCCAGGACATGTCAACACCAGCAGCGGGATCCCAGGAAGTGGTTACAATCCTCTTTTGGGAACATTCCATACATTTGAGGCTCCACCAGTGCCTTCTACCAGTCCACTTCATGTTAATGGTCGTTTCCGTAACATAGATGATACAGATGATCAGAATGGGAATACATTTGGGACTGGTGTCGAGTATGACTCTGTTTCCAATAATGGTAGCTGGTCTGGTGAGTCAGAAGACCATAAAGAAAAGGCATCTCAGCCCACTTCACGTCAGGAATCAGTGCCTGGAGCTGACAATGACAAAAGAGAAAAAATACGCCAGAAAAATGAGAGGAAGCATCAGCGGCAAAAGGAGAGGCGAGCTCAAGAACTGCATGAGCGGTGCAGTGGCTATCTCATGTCGAGGAAGCTAGAATCCCTTGCTCAACAGCTTGTTTCTATGGGTTTCTCTCAAGAACGGGCTACAATGGCTCTCATACTAAATGAAGGTAGAGTAGAAGAATCAGTAGCATGGCTTTTTGAAGGAGGTGAAGAAGACAAGCGGATGGAACATAATCTTGATGGTGGGGGGAATTTGAAAATTGACATATCAGAAGAGCTTGCACGAATTACAGACTTGGAATTAAGGTATAAGGCATCAAAGCAGGAGGTTGAAAGAGCTATTGTTGCCTTTGAGGGTGACCTTGAGAAGGCTGAAGAAATGTTGAGGGCGCAGAAACAGGAGCCTCCTGCTACCCCTCCCAAGCCCGAAGAAACTGGCGATCCTCCAATTATAGCCAATGGCAAGCTACCTATTGCTATGAACCACAATGCAATGAGAGTACAGGCAAAACCTACTTCATTTTCTATCATACAACAAAAAAGGGATGAAAAAGATTTCAATTATACCAAAGTTCCAGTCACAGCAGGGCCTCCTGTGGATCCTGGGACAAAAAGTATGCAGGCATTGAAGAAAATTCCACCTAAAATGGACTGGGCCAAGCCGCAGCAGATTGCAGGGCCTGTAGATAAAAGGTGGCCAGGTTCAGGACCTAATCCTTCCGTCTCTTGTTCATTGGCCTCACCTTTGCAGGCATCGTCACCTCCAGCCAAGATGGAGGCGCGCTATCTTGCTGTAGGAAATGAATTGAAGAATCTACAGCTTGGATCAGTGAGAGAACCTGTCATTGTTATGCAGCGGCCCCAATCGGTCAACTCAAAGCAGGCTCCTAGCTCAAGTATTAGCTCGTCTCCTCCCGGGACAGCTATGGGCTGGTATCCTAATAATGTTGATATGGGAAAGCCCAATGGGTTGATACCACCTGTTGCTGTCACCAGAAGCATTAGTCCTGGTGGTGTTGGATCAAATCTAATGTACAACCCACTCCATTACCAGTCACAGCAGCAGCAGTTTGTGTTGAACAGCGGCTCGATTGATTCCCAGGGAACCACCAGGGGAAATGGTTTGTGGAGCAGAGGAGGTGCATCACCAACGCTTTCTGCTGCTTCCTCCCTTGGGCTATTCTCAGGGTTTGGTGCCAGCGGATCATCTGGTTCTTCATCCCCGGTGGACTGGAGCACAGGCAGCTCGATGTCACAACTGGATTATTCCAGCATAGACTGGAGTCTGGATCTTGGTACATTGTCATCACGATCCAATGGGTTGTGGAATGGTACAAATTACTCGTTGCAGAACAATATGCGTACATATGATTCATTTGGTTATGGTATGGGCGTAAAGTCTGCTATAAGACCAGTTGTATCGAATGGGAATGGTGCATCACAGGAGGGGGTAGTAGCTTCGGGCGAAGCAAATGGTGCCGGCTCTCGGGAATGGACTTCTCCATTTGAAGAGAAAGACCTTTTCAGTTTGCCCAGACAGTTTGTTTCTTCCCCTACTCTGTAAAAGATGAAAGGGGGAAGGGCCGACCGCGGACCAACCTCTAAAAGAATAAATAGAAAGACAGAGAATGAAGTTGTGCTTGCTTGCATATGGTGTTGGTGTTGGTGTGATGCTTTTTTTGCCCCTCTTTATCTTAGTGGGAAAAAAAAGAGCATCCAAAATTCCATTGGTTTAATGTCATCTTCTATTTCTTTTTCCTTGTTTAATTTCTTCACCGATTCGCCTGCCTGTGATTACTATAACTGATTGCTACATCAATACGATTAATGGAAATTTAATAAAATATGAAAATGTTACCATTAACTTATTATCATCAAAACGATACAACATTTGAAGCCATGATCATGCTCATATTGATTATTCAACATTCTGAGAAGAGCAAGTTGATTCATCGGTTGAATGAGGTTCTAAGTACCACTGATTAGGCGAGCGCGTGATAAATTTGGCTTCTGCATTCAAAACAAAAACTAACTCATTATCTCTCTTTTAAGCCAAACATAAACAAAGACATCAACTTCAGATTGATACTTTTCTTTTCTTTTTTTAAATTTTAACTTCTCCATAACCTCATTCAGAATCATTACTCCTCTACTGTAAATTAAGCACAGATATTTAATCGACCTCTTTTATAAGTAATGCCTATCCAGATCTCGTCAGTGAATTACCTACCTGACAAAAAGACATTCGTGTAATCATCGTCGTCGTAAAGAAACTGAGGTGGATCAGGCGATCCCACACCCACAATAGTACTCCCACTGAATCAAAGAAAATGGCAGTTAGTAAGTACCAAACAGAGTGGAAAACGTAACAGTATTATAGTTACAATTTGTGGCTCATGCAGATAATAGTGTTCTATTCAATTATTTATTTGGATAAGAAACAAAAACATTCTATCAGATTAAAAGAAAGGATCTTACATATAGTGGACAAGAACAAGTATACAAGTTCTCAAGTTGCATACAATCATCAATTAAAACAGCAAAATTTTGGCATGCATTGAGAAACTGCCATCCTCGTCTAATCCATCATTGTTCCTCACAAGCCTATGAGAAAAGATGATCCGAACCATGAAAAACCCGCACCCTTTAACTATTCTAGGTTAGTGCATACCACTTTGGAGTACTGAGAGTTGAATATATATGCTGATCCAAAACCTAAAACATTTATTAACTTTGTTTGATAATTTTTTATGGTTCACTCACAAGTCACAACAGATTGAAGTCATAGTTATTAAAAGAAGGAATTGTAAAATGAGGATATAACAGGCTCTGGGCTGTCAATGCTATGCTTATGATTACTTGGGTATCAAAGTAGGCAAATGAATCATACCTTCCAGACATGAAGACTGCATCATACTGTCCTCTACCTGCTGCAGCTATGCGCTGTTTCAATCTTTTTAGTGACGGAACGACTTCGAAAGCAGGAGGTTCTGCAATAAGACCAGAAAAATCAAACGAAACAGTTTTATCAAGATACAAGCTCTTCTATCCAAAACTAAAGACACACAAACACAATTGTGGGAAACGTTAGGATGAGATCAATTTTTATTCCACCTCACACAACAACTTGAAATGCTTTTGCCATGATAGTAGTTACTTCATTAATCTGACAACAAAGGATAAATTTTTAACCTAGAGTACGGGAGCTGAGACTCAAAGTGAGCTTCTTTACCAACCCTAAACCCTTTATCTAAGTCAGGTCCATTTGAAGTTAATTCCAACAGGGCATGCTAAATGCAGAACTTTACATATAAACCAATCTGAATCTACATGGTCTATTTTCCATAATATGGAAACTACTTAAGGGTGAGATCATCTGCAGCTTCTATCAAACTCTGAGAACTTTGTTGACATAGTATATGCCAACAATAATTTGACAAGAAATGATTTTTGCTCACCCTAACAATTATTTATCTGCAATGAGGTTCCGGTAGAAAAAGACTGCACAAATAGATTGTTTTACACATACAATCTGGGCATCAAGTATCTTAAGAGAAACGGAAGTCACCAAAGCATACACTTGTATATTGCATAAGACTACCATTCTACTCATGTAGATACACTAGTCATGCATATGTGATTTGGTAAACAGGAAAGACAATAAAATGTTGCTTAATTTTCTTATGTAGAAGTAGTTCTGTTTTGAACCAAGTCTTTGAGCCTTTCTATGAAAATTTTATTGACCTGTAGTTGCTTAAGAAAATTAAACGTTTCTTAATTCATACCGAGATCGTTAACGCATACATCCTGAGAGATTCCACCCTTTGATATCTTCTCTAGCAACACCAAAGGATCAATTTGGCTTGTTTGATCCATCCGAAGACGCTGAGATTTGGAAACACCATCAGATATCTTTTATGTTAATTCAGTCCGTTGCCTATTTAACTTCATCCGGTAAATTTAATGATCATAGTACCTTGTAAACTTCACCAGTAGGACATGCCTCTTGCGGTTTAATGAGAACCATAGGAAGGTCAAGAGGTACGGGTGGAGCAATATCTTCAACAACCTGATCAATTCACAGATAACAACTGGTTGATTTCATCTGGCATATTGTAGTAAACTTCACACATCATTGGGAATGTATTAATTTGCAGGAATCAAATGTATGCTCCACCATTCTGGTCTATTACCGACAATTTAAAATAATAATACTATCAATAGGAAACCCCCACCCCATTACAATTGAGAATGCTGCTGCGTCCAGCATTATACATGAGTGAACTGCGCTAGGTGGTATATGAAATAACATTCAGGTCTACCTTGATTAAGATCTAACTTTTGTAGATTTCAGTAACAAGAATCAGAGTTTAAGCGTGTGAAATATCAAAAAATGCTGTGTTTGATCAAAGTAGACACATATAAACAATGATAAGAAAAGTTGAAAGACAAGAACAAGGATGATGGGCTGAATTCACCCACACTTACAACTTACCTCTCCTCTACCAGTACAATATGCAGATCCATGAGAGAAAAAGAAGGGAATATCAGAGCCGATCTCACCAGACCACTTTTGGAGATCCTTTTCAGTAGCAACACAACCACTGAACTGATTTGCAGCCCACAAAGCAGTCGCAGCATTGCTGCTACCACCACCAAGGCCAGCTCCCGTCGGCACCTTCTTATCAAGATGAATCTAGATATGCATACAAGGAAGACATGCTTAAACTGAGTTAATTATACTAAGTAAGAAGTCAACATCTTCAAAGTATAGAATTTACCCAAAAGTAGTTGTCAACCCCAGTCTTTTTCCTGAAGAGATTGAGAGCCTTTATTATCTGCAGAATGGAACAAATAAACAACACTGGAACAAATTCATCACATAAAAAAGAATGGTAATGAAGAAAATAGTTCTCAGCATACCAAATTTCTCTCGTCAAGAGGAACACCAGGGACATTGGTTGACAAACGATCCGTTGATTTTGATGGGGACAGTGAAAACTTTATCTTATCTCCTAGACTGATAACCTGAAGGAGAAAAAAAGAAATGCTTACTTGTACCAACTCGAGAAAGAGATGAATGAGAGGTGCTTACATGAAAAAGAGACGCCAAATCATGGTATCCATCTGCTCTCTTGCCAGTTATTCTCAAGAAAACGTTAATCTGCGCATCAAAAACACCAATTTTTGACAATAGTTCAATAGAATCCTTCAGAAAGCCAGCAAAATTGGACTAAAATTTTACTTATCTTACCTTGCAAGGCGAAAAAAGAGTGAGCCTTGAAATCCCAGCATTCCTATCCACTTCATCAGCTAACTTATTAAACTTCTCCTCACGATCATATACCACCTACCAACACACAATCACGAACACCATAAAATTTTAATTTTTCAAATTCTGATTTAACACATCGCAACAAAGACAAGCAAAATACCAAATAAGCAACACACAATCAGAAACACCGTAAAATTTAAAATTTTCAAATTCGGATTGACATATCACAACAACAAATAAACATCTATCCCTCAAAAAGCAGAAACCACAATCAAATGGCATGTAAATTAAAACAATAAAAGAATGAACGAATAAATCTAGAAAGGAAGAAAGAATGTTTATTTTATCAAACATGGGCTAAAATTCGACTTCTCGATATAAGAATTTGATACCTCTACTTGTTTTTGGCCAATTGTTGCATCAGAAGCCGTAGCTCTGATAAGATGGATTCTTGAAGATTGATTTTTTCTGCGAAAAGACGACGACCCATTTAGCTTAAACGAATAAAATTGGGGAATCTTGGCGTTTCTGAAGGAATTGAAATGGGTTTTGGACTCGTAGGAAGCGTAGCTGCGGTGACTGCAAAGAAAATGGGAGGAGGAAGCCATTGGAATTGGAGAGAGAAGCAACAGCCGTAGTAGCCCCCAATGAACTAACTGCTACACTATTACTTACAATGTGGAATAAATTGCATTCAATTTTGAAGGCAGATAAAAGATTCCGCTATTCAAACATATTCATATATTCAACTAACATAAATTTCCTGCTCCTGTCTATGTTTAGACTAGACCGTCTAGAGAGAGAGAGAGAGCGCTTGTCCTTCCACTGACAATTCATGTATGGTGTGCGTTTTATTTATCTAATTAATATTTACGACCGATTTTTTTTTATACATATAATAAGGTAGGAGTAGTTCTTGGCCCACATCAAGCGTTATAAATTATACAAATGTGTAAATCACTTTGAGATCTTCGGCTCAAAATTATATCACTTCATCACTAAATTATTATTATTATTTTTATTTTTTAAAAATATTTTGATGATTATTGAGAAATATTATCTTAAAACTAAAGTTACTTTAAAAAAAATAGACCTTTTCTGTTAAGTTATAAAATAAAACTTTGATTGTTCACCTCGTGATTCGCGTGAGCGTATATATGTGCACGAAAGATTTTCGTGTTTCACAATTTTTATTTTTCTTAATAATAATGTATATGCTTTGTTGGTAAATTTTAATGATATGTCTTTGTCCGGTTATGTTACATCCGGCAATTGATCTCTTTTAAGCATTTCATTCAATATTCCAAATGTTGCAAGGACTAAATTTTATTTTATACATATTTATTATTTGTAAGCACATAATTCCAATGGTGTAAATTGAATGTCAAAGAACATTATATTTAATGTATTTTTTGAGCATGACTCAGTAAGTATTTTTTATACACATTTACTTCTATTATAAAATAACATAGAGAGATTTAAAGATTCAAAACAAAAATGGTATACAATTGGAAGGTTTTAACTAGAATCGTCAAAGTGGTAAAACAATGAAGGGAGAACCGTCGGTCCATTGCAAGAAAATAGTTAAAGTTAGTTAGGTCATTGGAATTTTTGGACTGAGCCAATCTAATTTATCTCTAATTTATAATTCCATATTTCAACTCATCTTAAATCAGGTCTTGCCAAAATTAATAGCTCTACTAATTCTAAAAAAAATCTCAATTTAAAATCATATTGTGCAAAAAATACAAAATAACAATGACATAAAACACAATCAACATTATGAGTGTTAGCTCTATATTTTTATACAACAATTCGTAAAAGCATTTAAGTCTCAACACCAAATAGATTCAAAATCTTTCAACCTATCATGTTTGAGTGTGGTTCCACTTGAACCAAGTTTGAAGTGAAAAATAAAAGGAAAGATGTGTTGAAACTTTTGGGATCGATTGGTCAAATATTGCAATGAAATAATCATCTTAATTCATTGTAATATTTTATGATTATATCTTAATACGCACTCGGATTATTAAATTTATTGAATAATATTTGAAACAATTGTCCAAATCTTAGAATTGTGTGTCATGATTCATAATCATTAAGATTATTAAAATTTGTTTCTCTTGACCATTTGTTTATTTAATTATAATGTAGTCAATGTAAGATATACTTTGTGTTCCGATCGCATATATGATTTATACCGTCATATAATTATGTTAAGTGTGAATTTTTCTACATGGCCACTGTATAATCGAAGTACTACTGCACACACTCTAAACCAATAGTCTCATTCAATTTATTTTGGAGCAGTATTCAACACATCAACTAATTAACATCCTTAAAATGAATGAATGAAGTAAAACTCAGGAGGCCCCACGGCATCCTCATCAAAAAGGCCCTCAACAGATAAAATATAATCAAGAAAAATGTTCACCAACTCATGAGCTGATTCAGATAGTTGATTCGATGATGGTGGTCTCTTCCTTTTCAGTGTCTCCATCTTCTTCTCTAGCCCACACTCCCAGATCTTCATTTCTTCACCGGAACCCGACACCCATTGCCAAAATCAAGATTCCAAATTATGTTACTGGGTTCTCGAAATTTAATGGACCAGCAACTCTCACTCATCTATTTGTTGATTCTTCTTTGAGGGACTCGGTGAAATGCTTCTCACAGGAAGAAAAGCAGCAGTTGGTGCAAGAAGATGATGACAAAGTTTATGAATTCGAGAGGCTGTTCTCAAATCTTAATCAGGCTACATTGAAAAGGGAGCCTGGTAATCACTCACGATAATTTGCTATTTCTTGATATTCATCTATGTATGTATGTAAGTTTAGTGCAACGAAAAGTTAATTTGAATTTGGAAGTACGTGAATTAGTGATAGGTTCTGGGACTCGCAAAATTTGATCTTTTTTAGTTGGTTGAAAATTTTGATTGCCTGAAGCAATTCGAATGTAACAAGATAATGTGGTATAAAATGGTGCAAATTTTTATTTTTTTTCCGGCTCATGTAAATACAGAAGGTTGAGAGAGTAGAAAAAAGATCTTAGACAAGTGCTGCTGAAGTTGTGCATTTGACGATAAAATGCAATCATGCCACTGGGACTTGCAAAATTTGATCTTTTTTGGTTGGTTGTAAATTTTGATTGCGTGAAGGAATCCAAATGTAACAAGATAATGTTGTATAGAATGGTGCAATTTTTTAATTTTTTTCCCTGCTCATGTAAGTACAGAAGGTTGGGAGAGTAGGAAAAAGATCTTAGTTTTGTAAATGCTGCTGAAGTGTGTAGTGCTTGTCCATTTGACTATAAAATGAAAACATGCCGCTGCATTTTCACAAAATGTGCTTTCTTTGTTAGTGAGTTTTTTATGGTCCAGTGCTCATGACCGTGGCTTTTAGCCTGTAAACTGCCTCGTAAAAGAATCTATTCATTTTTTGTTTGCGTTCCATTTAATGTAAAATTAAATGTTTTGGGTTGTATCATGAATTTTGATGCTGAGATGAAAATTTCTCCAATTGCCATTTACTTACAGAGTGAAAATGTGCTAACATTCTCTTCGCTTGTAAAGGTATAATGTTGCTAAATTACATTTCAGATTCGTCTTTCATTTTCTATATCAGAATAATCAAAATACTCCAACATACGTCTTTGGTGTATTCATATGTTGCCTTGACGTGGTCTTAGCTCTTATGGTTGATGATTACTCCTTTTATATTCCCAGGAAGCCTAACCAGTGCAATTTTCCTTGTTGCCGGCACCACTGTATGTTTCTTCTACTCCCTTCAATGCCAAATTTGTTTTTTGCAACAAAATTTTAATTTCTTGTGCTGAATATTTCTTCATGCAAGAAGCAGGAAATTTTCATCATCTAGACGTGGTCTGACAATTGAAATAAGTTATTATATAATGTATACTTAGGAAGAGCAGACCAGCTCATTCAGAGAGATCTTTTTTTTTTTTTTTTTTTTGTGATAGCAGTTACTAAGTATATTCATTTCCTTTTCTTCTTGAACGTGGAGATATTACTCATTTAATTATCATATACTATTTTGCATTCTCGATTTTGATCGTGTGTAAAGAAAATTTGGGTTCCTTTGTGAAATTGATAGACAACTAGTGTTTTGTTAAATTTCCCACACTCACAATCTCCCTGATGGCAATGCATTGTGGTGTGGCTGCTAATTTATTGGCCAATAGTAGTCTTTCTCCCTGTTAGTTGGAAGATGTGGTCCTATTGAATGTGAAAACCCGTCATTCATCGCAAAATCCTTTTGGCTAAGGTCTTTGAATTGCTCCTCTTAATTGCATCTGAAATCTGTAGATCTGCTGATAATTTTTTTTTGCTATTTATGTTTCTTATGAAGCTAAGATGGGAGCCTTTTGACTGCAATCAATTTTCAATTCCCCTCATACATTTTAAGTAGAAGCATACCATTTCTTGATTGTGTTGCACATGCAGAATAGCAATCCTGCTAGTACCCGTACTTTGATAAAGAAATATGGACAAAAAAATTTTGAGTGTGCAACTAAAATAAACATAAAAATTCCTTTGAAGGTTTCATTTCTATAATTAAAATAATTCTTCTGGTATAATGATCTGAGGTGGAAGGCTTCATTGTTCTTGATGAACTAAATTTTCTGTTTTTTTTTTCTTCAACTATCTCTTGTTTTAGCAATCAATGTTGGTATTCTTCAAATAGATAGGTGCAGGGATACTTGCCATTCCTGCTGTGACACAAGAATCTGGATTCCTGGCTTCTGCAGTAATCTGCATCTTTTGCTGGATATTTATGGTAATGCTTATTCTGCTCATCTTGTCAGTATTAGTCTTGAATCAGGGAACTTTGTGACATCAAATTCTCATAGAAGTTTGGTATAGGAAAAGGCAAGAAAGCTTGATTATCACTTTTAGAACATCGAATGCTCAATGAGCAATTTAAGTGCTCTTAAGTCGCAGGTCATTTGGATCAGTCACATTTTCCCAAACACTTTAGGACTTGTTATAAGCTTTCAAAATCTTAGTAGACGCCCAAACAGGCAAACACTCATTTAAAAGTACTTTAAATTATTTCACTATGTTTGTTTCAAATTCTGCATATTCTGGGGGATAAAGTTTGAAGAAGATTTTTTATGGGATGTACTGGAAAGTGTTATATTAGCAAGAATGTGCATTGGAAAATGCCTATGCATTTAGTTGTTTTGGGAGAATGACTGAGTAGGAAAATATTCCGAAAAAAATGAAAATAAACATTGCCCAAATACTGCAAAGTTAAAATCACTACCAAAGCAAATAATTAATACGGAATAATTTTCTTTTGGAACATACTCTACCAAAGATAAAGTATTTTGCTTAACTCGATGGAACAACTGAATAAGTTAAACTTGAAAATATTCTCATAACGAACAGTCAGACTCCATTGCATTAGGCTCCATAAAGATTGCTGGATCTGATTTCTTCTTTGACTCATTTGCTTCAAAGACCCTGCTTTTTCTGTTTGCAACATTTTTTTCACTAGTAGAGAAATTAATAATATATTGTGCTCGAAAATGGTGCAGGTCGTGACTGGACTGCTCATTGCTGAAGTAAATGTGAACACAATGTGTGAGCTTGGTTCTGGTGGTGTTTCTTTGGTAAGTTAATTGAGTTTTTGTCTATGATAATGGTATAATCTGCATATGTATGTTTGAAATAACATTTTTCAGAAGTTGAAAATGGCCATTATATCATTTATATGTATTTAGAGAATTTTCTTAAGTTTTAAAGTAGTCCTTGATGGTGGTAATAGTTTTGCTTGCTATAGAGCATAGTATTTTCCAAATGAACAATTTGAAGGCCAACAGATATGTTTTACATGCGTGGACATGCATTTTGCTGGTACTTAATATCTTGTAATTTGTATGGGATGAAGGAATCCCTTTTCAACTATAATGTGAAAACGAAAATCAAATAATGCTTGTCAGATTTTTTGCCTGATTTCCGCCTTGCAGATTCAGGGCTCAATCGGGTCTGCAGGTTTATTTGAATATAAAACTGCAGTCCATAGTTACAGTGTTTTAATAATAATAATAATAATAATAATAATAATAATAATAATAATAATAATAATAATAATAATAATAATAATATTCAATTTATTTGAGTACTTGAAGTTCTTTGACATCTTTGGATCGCTTTCTCATAATCGATTCATGGAATTGTTGAAGTTCAAATTCTTGCTACTTTGATCTGGTCAATAATGACCATGAACCACAGAAGACCAAGTTGTAGAGTTAATTCATTTGGTCTTGTTGTGACAAGTGCAGGTATCGATGGCCAGGAGAACCCTTGGAAATGCTGGAGTGCAGGTTGCCTGGTAGGATAATTTCACTCCAATCGTATAGTAGGAAGATTTATCGCAAACTACTTTCTAGATAATAATCATAGATTCACAATTTTAAAAGTTGATTTGGCCCAATGAGGTGTAATTTAAGCCGTTTCTGTTCTTTTGGCCTTCATTTTCTCACTTTTCTTCATATGTTTTTCTTTTTATTGTCATTAATTAGTACAATTTTCTCATTCGTTGAGGGAAAAACTTTATGTCTAAAATTTCAATTAAATAAGGACCTACTAGCTAGGAAATAACTTGATGCTACCATCTCTTTCACATGGACTGTTCAAATTAAGCTTTCTTTACTATCTTCAAGCCAGTTCTTCAGTTCTGGTGTCTCTTCTATGCCAGGATCCAAACTTCTTTGTTTTTTTGAAGGAAAGGATCCAAACTTTCTACATATTGTTATCAAATTTGCATTTGACAATTATTTTGTTCTTCTGTTGCAGCTGGTCCTACATTTTCATCCACTATGCTCTCCTTATTGCCTATGTGGCTCGTTCTTCAGAGATTTTGACAAATTTCCTTGGCATTCCACTGTATGGACCAGATTTTCTTTACTTTCCTTTTTCTTTTTCTTCTTTCTTCTTTTTGAGATATTGAGTGATTTTCTTGTTATATTCCATTTGGTAGGTAAGGTGGTCGGGTTGTATCACTTTGACAAGTGTAAATCTATCTACCCGTTAATTAGGAATGTTTAAAGTATTGATAGTCAGTGTATGCCTTGCATGTCATCCTGATCATGTAATATTCTGATTGATGTAAAAACCTAACATGTTCATAGGATTATATGTTCTTCCTGCCCTTCATCACTGATTGTCAGGCGCCATAATGATGATGGTGCCATATTAAATACTTCTAACACGAACATAGATGGAATTTCTGCTTCCATGTCTTATTCAAATATTATGGCAAAGTTCCTTGGAAATTCAATTTTATGCAGTAGATTTTCCTGTTTTATGATTGAGTAAATCCTTGTGCCTCTTGATTTAACTATCATCATCATGCATTTGGTCAATGAGGTTGCCATATTTTATATCTTTCAACATATTAGGTTTCTTATAGTCTGATCTAGTAATCCTGTTAATGGCTGATTTTACCTTTATTAATAAATGACAATTACCCCTTCCCCATTCCATCAAGAGCTTACAATATTATGTCTAAACTGAAGCTTAAATGCCTCTAATTCATTCTCATACTCTAAATATGCACTAGTATGGCTATTCTACTTATGAAGTTTGACGTTGTGGCTTACTCAGTTCAAAACTTTTCTCTTCAAATATGTTATCCTTCCACCTGATTGACGATTAAGCATTTGTAGTGGAAGTCAATGAGAGAGTCATAAAGTGTACACCTATGACAACTAAAGATAGTGATCACTAGATGTAGCCTTGTCTTCTCTTTTCTATTTAGGGAGAATATCATCAGCAATTTCATATGTTTGCTAGGTGTTGATTGGAAGCATTCTAATTGCAGATGGGAAACTGCAACGTTGTTTTCAGTGCTTTTTGGAGGTCTGTGCTACTTTGGAAGGTTGGTTCAATCTTCTATCTTGCCTTTACATACAATTAGTTGTTTGATTTTGATGTGAACTTTCCTTGGCATTGGCCTGTATTAACAAATTTGCAATGACCTGTTACATAAACTCATGTTTATATTGAAAGTTCCTGGGAATTTGTCTTTTGCATCTTCACTGCTTTCTTGCAGCAGTGGATTGTGCACCGTCAATTCTGCCTGCAAGCTAGAAAGTTTATAATTCAATCTACTTTAAAAAAAAAAAAAAAAAAAAAAAAAAAAAAAAAAAACCTCATATAATAGCTTGTTTCCACAGGGAGATTCTCGGGATGCTTTCTCAATTCTTGACCTGAGAAGTTTTAGTATGCACTATGATCTGGGCAAATGTTTCACTATTTCCATGCTAATTTCCAATCTTCTGTCAGTTATCAATTTTTTTTATTGGACCATCCTTATTCTCTTCTTTGTTCTTTGCTGTCTTCAAGAACTGTCAAGTGATGATAAGATTTTATTCTTTGCAGCCAGCGGATTATTGGAGTGGTGAATGGTGCTCTAGTAATTGGCATAATAGCTTCTTTCATGACTCTTGTGGTAATTTAAAGAATTATTCAATCTCCTTATTCTCTACTGCAGCTCAGTTTGTTTAACTTTTTACGATTGTGTCCTTTGTTGTAATTTCTTTTAACAATATTACTGTTTCCTATACAAAAACTAAAACATTTACAGATCCTTGTCTGCAAAACATTTCTCCATATTGCAAATATTGATTTGTTCTTTTAGCTGCATCATCTTGAGCTTATGCTCTCATATTAGTTCAAAGGCAAAGGCTGATGGAGTTATCATTTTATCTTACTAACTGCTAGGAACATTAAATTGAGTGCACATATCAGTTAATTCAGCACTTCTTTTCCCATAATTGGATAAACGGAGCATACAGTTTTGATTCCTTATTTTTTATTTCTTAATATAGTTATGTGTCAACATAGATGATCTATGTTCACTTGAGTTTAAAAATTGCATCATTTATCAACACAACATTGTTTTACTTTTGCTGGTCATTATGACAAGATTTTCGAGTTGGCAGAAGTATTTACGCATCATCTATTTATACTGCAAATTTTAGCAGTTACAGAAAGTGGATTGTCTGGTTACATATCCAGATCACAGTGTGATAGATGTTGATATCAGATTCTTGTAGATGCTGAAAAGTAGAAGTATTATTACTTTGTGGACTTTTTAAATTAAAATGGATGCATAATTTTTAGGTGGCCGCCAGTGGAGACTTACACTGGGATGCTCTTCTGAGAGCCAACTTAGAGGCTGCACCTCGAAGTATACCTATCATAGCACTTTCTTTTGTTTATCAGGTAGCATTTTAAACCATTCTATAAGTTCAGTGTTATTTTCACTATGGTTCTTATCACATCTTTCTTTTTTATTTAATTTTTTTGTAGAATGTGGTTCCAGTTCTTTGCACAAATCTTGAAGGCAACTTATCAAAAGTAAGGTGATGAAGTTTGTTATCATGGAAAATTTTATTCCTAAATAAGTTATGGCATGTTGGGTCTATTTCATGAGATCGTAATGCAGAGTGTCCAGGTTAGACAGTTAGGGGTGCAAGGTTTGTAGAGAGAAATCGAAAGTGGAATGAGTATGGTAGCCGGGGGGTGGGGGAGGATAACTCTCATTCCCTCGAAAAATGAAGGGTATAGAGGATTCCCCGAATGGGAAATCACTACACTATTCCCATTCCCTATAACCAAGCTTCCATATGTTATATTATTCGCATACCCTATAACCAAACCACTTACTGAAGGGGGTTTAGACCAGAAAGTGCTCCCTCAATGCTGACTGATGAAGAACGATCAAGAGCTCACCCTTGAGACTTAGTATACTGTAGTAGTTGTGGTTAGTAGATATGAAAGTAAATTGTTTTGTTAGCATAAAGTAAAACCTTTGAATCCATGCATGTATGCTAAATATAGCAAGTTTTTTTAATGATTTTGAAACACCAGGGCTTGCATTGGGTCAAAAGACCACTTGTTATCGTTTATTAATGTTTAGGATCAATAAAAATTTCCTTTTCTTGGTGACTAAAAGCATATTTGGATCTCAGAAACATCATTTATTCGTTTGATTTTGGGAATTCCAAAATATTAAAGAATCATTACAATTCACTGCTCTGTCCCTATACTGCTCCTTGCTATATAACATATCCTGGTTATCTTCTACCATGCTGATCTGCAGGACTGCAATTGTTCTCGGCAGTGCTATTCCGCTTGTTTTATTTCTAATCTGGAATGCAGTCATTCTTGGGACCATCACAGCACCTGAAATGGGATCAAATACTTTTTTCGACCCACTGCAACTATTGCGATCAACGAATGGGGTTGTTGGGGTTAGTAACTCATTCTTTACATTTGACCTATACTTTAACTAGTCAACCAAGTTTCTCGCTGGATTCCTTAGTAAATTTATGTAATATTGTAAAGAACAGAAAATTGTAATCAATAAGTTCTATCAAAAAGGAAACGTAAAATTAAATAGAAAAACTAAAATTGTTAAAAGGAAAAAATGGGAAAAAGATACCAAAATGGCGCACTAAAGTGTTGTGTCATTATTTGTGCAGGATTGTATTGTAGTCAATGGCAAAATGATGCAGTTTGATGTTCTCGTTTGAAAATGAATTTTGATCCATAATAGTAGTTGCTTCTTCGTTGAAAAAACTCTTAACCATTAAAACGTTTTTCTAATGACACTCCACTTTTTGCAGCCAATAGTTGATGTGTTTTCAGTTCTAGCCATTGCGACCTCTTACATTGGATTTGTTCTAGGCCTCTCCGACTTCCTTGCTGACTGTAAGTGGTTTGTTTCTTCGTTACAATCAAATGTGTAAGGATGTGTATGGATTAAGGGATTTTAGGGTGGATTTGGAGAGTGAATTTCAGACCCGTAATTAAATTCATTTCTGTTTCTCGTTCATTTGATTAGAAACTAAGGATGGAGGAGACCTTTGAAATGGTAGGTTAGTAAATGGAAGGAAAAAACAGAAGAAATGTGTAGGATTTCATGTTATTCTCCATCAAATATTTAATTGTTTAATATATATATATATATATAAACACACAAATATGTATAACAGTCATTGTTCTAAAATGCTAAAAAAACATAGGTGTTTTACAACCCGCACATATATCCAAGCTGATGAAGACCTCTAGTAGAACGATCATGTCCCTTAAGAGAATGACAAGTTATATGCCTTATGTGTGACTTACACATACTGGAGAAAATTAAAATTGAATGCCTCTTTCTAATTTTTAACTCTTCTTTTAATAAATTATACCCATGCATAGCTCAAGTGATTTCATTTTGTAGTTTTTTAGTATTTCTTGGAGTGTGTCATGAGCACTTCATCATTCTTTATCCATTGACATAAAAATTGATTCCTTTCTGTAAGAACTTTTCACTAATTCTAGATTAATTCTAGCATAGTCTGTGGTTTCTTATGCTTGTGCGATTATACTGATTCCACAGTGCTGAAACTCCCGGCTGGTCAGAACAGGCCTCTGCCGTATGTTCTTACACTAGTTCCTCCGCTGATATTATCTTTGCTGGATCCAGAAATATTTTTCAAAGCATTGGATTTTGCTGGAACTTACGGAGGTATATGCTTTCATTCACAGGGTTCTTTTTTGTGGATTCTGGTTTAACATACTTTTTTGGTATATAATGTCCTTAGATACTCAAAACAAAGCTACTGAAATGTGTACCCAACAGAAGCATACTTATTGATATGAGTTATTTTTTTATGAATTTGCATTACCTTTGTCTATCCTAACTGATTTTTGACACAGTTATCTTTTTCTTATTCGTTATTCGATAGTGTTGGTGCTGTTTGGAGTCCTTCCTGCTGCAATGTCATGGTCGGATAGATATTCGGAATCATCTGAGTCTTTAAAGATTCCCCTACTGGTTCCTGGAGGTAAGCTCACCCTCTCACTTGTAATGGCAGGATCGGGCCTTGTCATTCTCACTGAAATTATTGGGAATTTTGGGAATGCATAACCATTGCGACAGTTGATCAAGTTCTTGACAACTGTGCTGTTAGATGCCGGTCTAGAACACAGAATGATAGATGCAAATTCAATGGAGTTGGGTTCGAACTCAACTGGTAGCATGAAATTTAGCAGAAGACCGTCGATTCAATTGACATGTTCTTTATGCTGTCAACTATACTAGCTTCTACTACAGTATGTTCCATGTTGATTTCTCTGTGTTTCCAAGCAGTTCAGTTCATGGCCTAAAACCTAAATGTGGTTGTTTATGATGTTGTGCCAACGAGCTATTCCATCAGTTTCTGAATGTATGTGGTTCCGGACACTGTTGCCCCTTGTAAGTGAGTCCGGACCCTGTATCCACAAAATTCGATAAATTAGGTCGTGCTGCAAGCATGGTGCTCTACAAAGCTCAGTTCTCAGCAAAACACAGGAAGATACGTGTAAACAAATATGATAGTTCGTGTGAGAGAACTGAAAATTGGAGAAATTGAGACGGATATAGTAGCCGTTGCCCAAATCAATTGACTTTTTATTTATTTATTTAAATTGCAGATATTTTTATTTTCAATTATGCTTACTACTCTGATCCTCCAAATTTTAGTTTGAGCAACTTCATTTATGGATTGCCGCTGGAAATATGTGATCATTGAAAGTTATAGTGCTAAATATTGCCAAAGTTGAAATTAAATATTTCACTAATTCTGATCCCACACAGCTAGAGTTCAATGAAATAGTTAATATGAGGTGGATAATTGTGTTTCCAATTATTGTCTTTTTTTTTTTAATAACGCTCACACCAACGGGTAAACAAGTGACAACCGAAAGCATCACTGATTCTTGCTCGGTTGATCCATTTATTGATCAAAAAAACTAGTAATTATTTTTCTAAGAAACAATTAACATCTTGTTTTTTTTTTTTTTCATTTCTGAAATCTCAATGGCCTTATTAATTCGATAAATAATCCTCTAGTATATATTACATTCTCATAATAGCTTTTTAAGATTAAAAGAATTTATTTCCTTAAAATGTGTAAAACAATGTGTGCGTGCATCGGTGTGTACTTTAATATACAAACATGTGTTCAGAAATTAAATAATCCCTAAATATTCCAATTGTTTGATGTGATAATTATCATCGACCAAATTATATAGCATAAAACAGACTATTACGGTTTTTGTTCTGTATTTTTTTTTTTTTTGTATCAAAATTATTGGAGAAATGAAAACATAAGTTGAAGGTATAAAATGATTTCACTTTCTATTTCCTCCCCACCGACTGCCCTAGCTAAATGAATATCAATGGTAACCCAAACCAAGAGCCTCTCTCATAACAATAGTTGATTATTATAATCAAATAGTCAACTTCTGGGTAATATTACACTAGACTCTCAGAACTAATGCTACAATTTGGAAGGGGGGAAAAAAACATTCCAATCGGAGTGTGGTTTGCAGGTATTGCACAAGAACAAAGTTTACCCCCTCGAGCCTCCTCAGGTGGCGGCTGCAGCCTAAAAAACAAAGAATAAATCGTCTCAAATTGGCTGTCATAGTCCTCAGAAGTGTTAAGAGCAAATGATATCAGACAGTAATGTTCAGGCAGTATAGATTCCAACAGCACTGATTCCACAAAAACACGCACGACTTTACTATACCCATGACCAGAGATCACGTCGTCTCCAAAGACAGAAGCCTCAGGACCCCCCATATGAGAATCACAAACACATACATACAAGACGAAAGTTCAAGACCAAGTCCAGGACATTTGTCATACCATCAAATGTTCAAATCCTCATTCAGTATGTTTAGCTTACATCCCTTACAAGAATTGAACTCACAATGCATGCAACAAGAAGAAATATGGAAGCATTGCTACAGCTAGAAAATCTAAGTTGTACTTCATAATTTATCACAACATAGACCATTTCCCTAAAACAAATATAGGATAAATACAAACAAAAACAACAATAAAAGTTAGCTGTAAGCTAAATAAGTAAATATTCCTCAGGCATTATACTAATTACCATTTAATCAAGAGCCATAGCTTCAGGACCCCCAGTGGCATCCTCCAACCCAGTCCTGGGCTCATCAATTGCCGTCCTCATTTCCTCCATTAAACTCCTTTGTTCTTCCTCAATGGTGTTCTGTAATTCATCCACCTGTAATCAAATGTAGCAAGTACCACTAAGTGAGATGGAGAAAATCCTCAAAGCACCAAAGTTATACATGCGTATTCAACTGGATTTGAAAACTGATTCCAGTTTGAGGACCAAATTGCATGATTTAATCCCCTGAACACCATCACTCCAAAGATTTGTCACGGTTACACAAAGGAACATAATCCATTATAGTCACATACTAAAAAATGAAAGAGCTTTTTTTTCACTGCACGCACAATGCCAAAACCAAAAACATTCTTTATGACAAATTTTGTTGCACAGCATACACTCAAACAAGTTGATAACAGAAACGGAAAAAGAAGACCCAATCATAATAGGATGGTTCAATTCATCAATTTTTTTCATCCATGTCTATTAGCAAGAAAGGGTGATAAGATAAAGTGGACTTGAGATGAAAGAATAATGATATTACTGAAGAGAGAAAAAAGAATGATATATACGAAATTATACTGTTCAGAAATGGGCATAAGAGGATCACAAAAGGAAAACAAAATCAGGGATCATACTGACCCCAAGAAAGTTCCCATACCCAAGTTCAGTTATGAATTGCTTAAAGTCTTGAACCCATAATGGGGTTCTCACTTCTCAGAACTTACTGGACACTAGAAAATCGTGATGTAAGGAAACCTAATTATAGGACTAGTTTTTCTTACAGGCATATTGAACTTATTGGTGTTCAAAGTTCAGAACTTGTGCACCAAGAACATACAAGGAAAGAAGAGCTAAGTAATCTCTAAAGTTCAAGGATTGTCTTAGATCACAATGAAGTGATTAGCTCACAATGACTCTAATGGTACTGAAATGAAATGCAAATAAGATAAATTATAGAAAACCCTGATATAAATAAATTCAAGCAATTGAGTTTGAGAGCCCACAAACTTCAGGGTAATGCAATGGTTTTGGCAGACAAAATTCATTATATCTTAAGCAGGAGAAATTAAATCCACTGATGCTTATGCATTACATAGATTTAGCATTGAAACAGTAGGTTCCACTTTAATAATAAGTTGCTCAACTGAATTCCGTACTTTATGGATGCGGAGAAACATTTATGGAACCTGTTCTCCAACAAAGATACAAAAACCATACATCTATGCACAATACGATATACTCCCCCCTCTAAGTGATAATGGAGGCGATGAGAACGGATATAAAGCAAAAGTCATGCAAATAAATGATAGTACGCACCACATGCAACAGAAGTGAAAATTGTTTTTTGCGGAGTTCTAGTGTCCTTGAGCTAGCAGTGTTTTCAAGTTCTAGAGATGCAATCTCCTGTTCAAGTTCTGTTATGGTTTTCTGTGTTACTGATCTTGGCGGCTGCATAGCAATTAACTTCCTAATAGCTTCACACTCCTCTTTGTGCTGCCTCTCAATCTTGCTCTCCTCTAGCTGTTTCTTCGAATCTTCTATATCACCCTGTGCCAATACAATCTGTCGGTTTATCTCATCTTTTAATTCGTTAAAGTTCTCCTTCTCTCTGACATGTGCATCAATAACCGCTTTACTCTTGAGCAGCGGAATTTCAAAAGTGTTCAGCTCCTGCAAGAAAGCTTTGGCAAGTCTTTCACAGTCACCATAGTTATCAGTAGCCTTTTCTACCTCCACCGCAAAGGTTGTAAACTTCTTCTGAAGTTTCTTCAATGGTGGCTCACCTCTAGTTGTAGTCGTGCGGGTCAGAAGCCTGTGCTTGATTATAATGTCATCCTCAAGAGGGCCAAAAGCATGGTGGGCGGCCACAGTCTCTCCCCTGCCCACAGTTTTCCTCCCTTTCAGCATTTAGACTGACTGATTTCTTAACTCTGTAAACAAAATAGTCCATCTATAGATTACCAACAGCTCCACAAGATCAAATAAACAACTACAAGAGAACAAATCAACTGAAGCAACTAAACCATTATAACAAAATCAGACTAAAATTGGTTCATCTAGGAAAAACGGGTGGGCATCAGGTAAAATTTGAGCCCAACCAAACCGATATCTGGGTAAACCAAAAATTTTACCACACACATCTATCAATCCTAATACCATAATGAACAAAAAAAAAATAAGGTAACTTCAAAGAGCTACCGGTATTGCCAAAAAAAAAATGCTCTGCTAAACCAAAATCTCACTTCTCACTAATTCAATGACCTAACAACGGAAAACGGGTAAAGATGGCCTGATAACCCAGAGCAAAAGCAAATCGGTGGGAAAAAAAAGAGAGAGAGAGAGAGAGAGCGCTGCGAACAAAGGGGTTAAATGTTATCAAAACACGAATCTAAATATAGATTTCAACTTACCTACTGCTTCTCTGTACTCTTAATTAAAGTGTGAAGCAGTTTGAAAAGAAGATTTTGAGTTCAAAAAATAATATATATTTTCTTAAAATATAGTAGTAAGAAGAGAGGAAGTGGGTGGAGGAGGAAAAGGGTTAGCAATAGATGTTAATGAATTGCAACCGTTGGCGTAGGAGCGGCGGTGGCGCCGTGGGGAGTGGTGGTGATGGCGGGGCAGCGAGCCGGAACCTAATTTTGAGATTGGAGTGCGGAAAAATGGGCCTCGAAAGTTGAGCTCTTGGCAAAACAATTCACAATTCACAACTGTGGTTGATGGTTAATTGGCGTTAATATCACGAATTTTATGTTATTTTTATTTTTCGACACGATTTTTAAATCATAATACCAACGTAAATTAATTAAAAGGAGTTTCTGTTTGCACCCCATATTTACTCCTTGCACCATAGTTTTTCCATGCATTCTTTTTTTTTTACTTTTTGCACCCCTAAAATTGACTATAATGCCCTTACTTAAAAAAAACATAAAATCTAAAAATTAAAAGCAGGAAAAAAAAATCGCGTTCCGTTCGAAGTTGTGTATTCGAACATTCTGAATATGTTCAAAGTCTTCTGTTCGAGCATAATGGATATATTCGAAGTTTTGTGTTCAAACGGTACTTAAAAAAAATTCATGGAGTCCGTTCGGAAATTATTTTTCAAACATGGTGTGTACGAAAATTAATTTCCGAATGTGACTTATTTTAAAAATTATGTATGTTCGAAAATAAAATTTCAAACAAACATGATGAGTTCGAAATTTCATTTTCGAACCACACTTAATTTTATTTTTTTTGAACAAAGGGCATTTAAGTAATTTCAAAACTATTTTATTTTTTCTTTTTTTTCTTTTGGGGTGCAAAGAGTAAATATGACTATTTTATTTTTTCTTTTTTTTCTTTTGGGGTGCAAAGAGTAAATATGGGGGTGCAAACAGAAACTCCCTTAATTATAAGGAGTTTCTATTTGCACCACAGTTTTTACTCTTTGCACCACTAAAAAATTAAATGAAAAATTAAATAAATATGAAATGACATATTTATCCTTTTATTACTTATATGCACCACATTTATTACTCAATGCACCATAAAATAAAATTAAAAAGAATAAAAATTAAAACAATAAAAAGTTTATTATTATACCTATTAACATCGAAAATAACCTAGAACACATTTGAACACAATTTGAACTCAAGAACCTAGGTTGTAGTTGTGCAATTTTGGTGGCAAAAATGAAAAGAGATACAATGCGGGATGAAAATGAAGAATAACATAGCAATGTAAGTCATTTTGATTAGTTTGTACCGATTGAATTATGAGTTTTCGCATATTTTTTAGACCTGTTTTCGCGCTTTGTTCGGAACTTACAGTTTGAACATTCTTCATTGAGTTCGAACAACGAAAGTCGAACACACAAGGGTTGTTTGAACTTTTAAATTCGAACAAGCTAGGGTTGTTCGAACTATTAAATTCGAACACTATGAAGAATGTTCGAACTTGTGAACTCGAACAGGACTTTGCAAATTTTTTATGCAGTTTCTGTTCGAAATACATTAACTGAACATAGTAAACTTGTTCGAGTTTATAACTTCGAACATAATCAATTTGCTCGAACTTTAATGTTCGAACGGTGTTCTGCTGTAGTAACTAATGTTTGATTTTATTTGGAATAGGATCGAACTGAGAGTAGTGTTATGGGCCCAATCAATACAGAGTTGGTTTCTGATTTTATGGATATATTCCATACTATGGAATTATTTGATTATCGTGAGAGTTTGATCAGTTGGGTTCGTGAGAGAGTTATTCCAGTTGGTATTGTCGTTATTGTGCGACGCTCAGAAGGTAGGAGTGATACTAGGATTCCTCGGTTGGTATTGGCTTATGAACGAGATAGGTATCCCCGTGTGATTAAGAAGAAGTCTCCAACAGAATGTGATTACATAAAATAAAGTTTGGAGGATGATGAAGTTTTTTTGGAAGAAGGGAAAGAGGGAAAAGAGAGCAAGAATTAAAAAACGAGCTCGATGGAGATTGGGTCGAAGAGAATTGGATGTTCGTTTTGTTTGAAGGGGCATTATCTCTTAGAGTTTAATCAATGGATGTTAGAAGTTGTTTGTGGTGTTCACAATCACCCACAAGCACAATATTTAGAAGGGCATGCATACGCCGATCGCCTGATATCAGATGAGGAGAAGTTGGTGGCTAGTTTGTCGAGTTCACATACACGGCCGAAGCAAATATTGACTGCAATTCAGAGAAGCTTTCCTAATAACAAATCCACGATAAAGACAATTTATAATGTGCGAAGTAGGAATAAATATGTGGAGCATGATGGTCGATCCCAAATGCAGTATTTGTTGGGTAAAATGGAGAAACATGGTTATTACCAGTATACGAAGTGGTGTCCACAGACTGACACCGTCAAGGATATGTTCTACGCATACGTAACAAGCGTGAAGCTACTTAGAGATTTTCCTGAAGTGTTATTGATGGACTGTACGCACAAGACGAACAAGTACAGATTACCTTTGTTTAAAATAGTGATGTTACCTCAACAAGCATGACGTTCTCTGTTGCATGCGCCTATTTGGAGGTTGAGAAGGAGGATAACTACATTTGGGCGCTCACTGTTCTTAAAAGGCTGATGGACCAGAGCACAGTACCTAATGTCATTACAACAGAGAGCGTTGATGAATGCCATAGAGGTGACGTTTCCCACCGCCCATCATTTTTTATATCGGTGGCATATAAATAAGAACATCACTGCCAATTGCAAAAAGAAGGTTCGTACTAAGGATCAATGGGAATCCTTCTTGAGTGCATGGAATCTGATAGTGCTTGCTGAGACTGAAGCACGCTATGGGGAAATGCTTCGGAGGTTTCAAGAAGACTATGCCATCAATCTAACTGTTGTAAATTATGTTATCAACAATTGGATTGTGCCTTACAAAGAAAGATTTGTAAGTTGTTGGACAAATCGAGTGATGCACTTTGATAATACCACAACTTGCAGGTGTATTTCTATATTTCTTATTCAAAACTTTTGAATGTGGCACCACCAGGTCTATATTAATTCGAACGACTACTAGTGTATATCTAACAATTTTTTAACATATTGATTTTGCAGGGCCGAAGGTGCCCATATGAAATTGAAAAGGTTTCTTGGGACAAGTACAGACAATCTTGAAGGATGTTGGGAGAAGATACATGATCTGCTGGAGACTCTTCTTTCAATGCAATAAAGGTATCGTTTGAAAAGAGTATTAATGTGGTTCAACATCGCTACAAGTCTCCCGATATTTCAATTCCTTCGAAGTACAATTTCTATTGTTGCATTAGATAAAATTTATGAGAAATAAAGAGTATTGGGAATGATGGAGTGGACCCATTACTATGTGGTTGTGTGATGAGAACAAAGTACGGTCTTCCTTGTGCACATGAGATCGATCAGCATGTTTGATCATTCATGCCATTATCTTTAGATTCTGTGGATAAGTTCTGGAGAAAATTGGATACGGAACCTACAAGAGCGAACATTTTGGTGGCTACTGATGTTGACAATCGTTGGTTTGAAACTTGAAATTGCGCAAACAACATGTTTGCATAAGCAGATGAGTCTGAGAGATTGCTCATGTTGAAGAGATTTAGGGAAATTGTTACCCATTTTACCACATCCATGGTTGAACCAGACGTGCAAACTAAGACTCGTGGTAGATCGAAAGTCACAAAGACCAAAGCTGATACATCTATGAAGCGTGAGAAGAGTGCTTTTGAGTACACTGACTCGTTCAATGACAGTTGTTCGCAAGTCCCATACTCATTTGAGTGTGGTACATTGCATTCACAAGAGATGTTCACCACAAGGCCACAGAAACAAAAGGCTATTCGTCACAAAGCATCATATCATTTGGGGATTGGGTACATTGATCAGATACCAGTATCATTTAGAGGCTATGTGGCGAGAACTCAGGGTGTGAATGTTGATGGTCATTGCGGATTTCGTGCAATTGCTGGCTTGGTACTTGGCGATCAGCAGTCTTAGTCATGTGTCCGGTCTGACCTTTTCTACGAGATCAACAGTAATCCAGAGATGTGGGACAAGTGTTTCCTAGAGCGTGGATGGATGGAGAAAGTGTTGAAAATACTTAATTTTCATGAATTGACAGCTCCCATGAGACATTGGTTTGTTTTGCCTGATTTGGGTCATGTAGTGGCTACAATGTACAAGGTTGCACTAGTGACGTTAGGTGGCCGCTATCCCACTACATTTCTACCTTTATCATCATCAGTTCCAGCAGAACCGAAGTGTATTTGCATGGCCCATATCAAGATTGTAGAAGGACACCGCGCCAATCACTTCATTCAGGCCCGTGTTTTAATTAGTTGATTGTTAAATTTCTAAGTATATATTATTATTCACATCATAATTGTACTGCAACGTTTTATTATAGGTTTTCATGAACCCGAACCATCATTTTTCCCCTATCTCTGCTCAGTGGAAGGACTACCACATAGATTGCGCAGCTGGATGGGGAGACTTTGTAACCCGTCATTAATTTATTTGTCTGAGATACTTTGTAATAATATTATATAGATTTGAAGATTTCTATGTGTTTCATTGATTTGGGAATTTGTACTGTTTTGTTGATTTGTGTATTTGTATATGAATGAGTGATCAAGCTTGGTTTAAAAAACTCAAGGCAAAATCAACATGTTCGAACAATGAAATTCGAAGAGTTGATACGTGTTCGAATTATATGTTCAAAGTTTCAAGTTTGAACAAGTGTATAATGTTCGAACTTGAAAGTTCGAACAAGTGTATAATGTTCGAATTTGAAAGTTCAAACAGCGTATTGCCTTGGTGAAAATTGTGAGGGGCCTGATTTGCTATGACATTTTAACATAAACATCAACCTTCAATGCTAATACAACATAAACATAAACATAAACCTTCAATACCATAAACATAAACATAAACATAAACCTTCAATACTAATACAACACAAAGATAAAGATAAATGTCGCCAATACAAATCCATCATATACTAATACTAATGAAGACAAGTATCCAATACATAACAAATAAATATAAAGGTAAACATTACTGTCGTCTACGTCTTCATCTCGAGGAAGACTCGCCCTGCTTCTGTCCTCTATGAGAGTGTGTCTCACCCTGGTCATGCCCTGTATGAAAATGCAACGTCTCGAAAGCTTCTTCAACTTGAGACATCACATACGGCAATGATAGGTCCTGCTCATGAGCTCTCCACCGAGTCACCACTAGCTCAAGATATCCAATAGCTGACTGAATCCCGTCCCAAGGTGAAACAATCATCGGTGGGTCTATCACGGGAGCTGCAGCCTCACTCTACACTCGCAGATGAGAGATGGACTGATACCACTGAAGGTAATCAGGAGAGCAAGTCCAAGCTGGGTGAGCAACTCTTCCTTTGCGTTCGGGAGACAATTTAAGACTCTCTCACTGCTCGAAAAATGAAGCGATCATCCCTCATACGACGTGATACTGTCCGAGCTTCTTGTCCCTTCGAAACACAACGGGGTCTAGTGGGGGGGTGTGGAATGGTCTGCACCCATCCAAACTGTCTCAGCACCCGTTCTGGAAGATATGACTCTACAACATCACAAGCCGTGAGACATCCTTTGTAGAAGGTGACCTCGGGTCGCTCACCCCCATCCCGTAGCCTCACATATGGATCCCAAATAACCTAATATTCACATTGCATGATTCAAGTTAATACGTATAGTTGAATAAATTTATCTAATAAATAATTAGAACAATTCAACTTACATCTTCTGCTCTTAAGGTATCCAGTTGTGCCCTAAAAGCCTTCACCGCTTCTTCAGACACTGCACCATGTGCCTATTGAGCCCACCTCATTGCATAAGGTTGTCCGTCACGGTAGTCGACATTTTGTTGAGGTCTGACAAGTGTGGGGAAATGCTCATAAATCCAAGCATGTTTCAATTATCAACACATTAACAAAACAACACATTTATTGAATAAAAAATTATAAAAAATACACATTTTTCATTTACCTCCATTAGTGTCAAGAAACCGGCCATCTGTCTGTACCCAACATGAGAGGCGACTCTCAACTGTCTGTACAGAAAACCTAAGGCGGCTGCACCACATGCATAACCCTCAAACTCTTCAGTGTCCTCAAACAATCGGAGATAATTGTAGCTGATCCGATTGTTCGTCTTTTCAGTAAATAGTGTACAACCTAAAATGTACACCAAAAATGCCCTTGCCACGTACACTACCTTCAGATCATCATCACTGGAAGCTAAGTCAGCAAACTTACTGTGCAGCCACCTTAATTTGATGTAGCTACCCCAGTCACTCACTTCGTGAATCGCCTCATCAGCCGACACTCCCAGCAAGCGACGTACCATATGTTGTCCACCAGCAACATCCTCCCCAACAAACTTAACTGGTCTATCATCAATACTTAGACCAGTCAAACAGTATACGTCCTCCAGTGTAATGGTCATTTCACCAAATGGAAGGTGAAATGAGTTAGTCTCGAGATGCCAACACTCCAAAAATGCCGAGATGAGGTTTATATTAGGGGCTCTGTATGCTACTTTTCTCAACCTTAACAAATCGGACTTCTTCACCAACAACTTCCATGTCTCGGAATTGCCTCCGGGTGACCACCTTAGTAGTTTAGCAGTTAGGCAATGACACTTCAAGACTTCTCTTTCTTCACCCCTCCATATCGCCGCTGCAACATGTGTCTTGAAGCTCTGCAGCACAAACGTATACGTAGGCCCTCCAGGGAATGGCCCTCTCAATATCTCATCATCATCATCCTCATTGTTCGCATCATCCTCCTCATTTGGCATGTCACTACCCTCATTACTCGCTGCCTCTTCGTAACGCATTTGATTCATCATTTCTTCTTCGGCTTGTTGATTCCTCATCTCTTCGTCGGCTTGTTCATCGGCTTGTGCATCGGCTTGTGCTTGATACCGTTCATGTGCTGATTGCTACCTCGCGGATGTGGTTGGTCTCCTCCTATATATTGCAGCTGCACAAAGAACAAAGTAACGTTCATATTTGCAGGGAATAGTTGCTTTCCAAAACCCATGCAAAGCTAATAACTATAATAACTACAAGCCAAAATAACCCACATTTGGTTTAATTTATACACACGCATATAGGACTGGAACCAAATAGGAGTGACTACAGTTTTTCTCTATCGTCACCAAAAGAAAAGAAAAAAAAAGATTTAAATATATAGTGAAGTTAATTGCACCACGTTAACAAAAATCACAGATTAACACGATTATTATATATGTCATTAACACAATTGAAACGGACTAGTTTAAGAATTTTTCTTATTATAAGATAGAACTCTCCAATCCAACAATTAATTAACGCCGATATTAATTTTTCACTAGCATCTTCATTAATTAATTTGAACAATGTTTAGATTTATTAGACTTATAATGTTGCTATATTGCCCTCATTCTCAAACATAACATATATGGCTCCCCTTAAATTTTCTAGAATTATGTAATAATGGATTATTTTAGGGTGCTGGTCCATTATATTATTTTGCCAAAATTTTAACTGGAAAATGCCTATTACCACAACTATGAATCACATGCATATGTTAGCACATTTACCTATATATTGGCGAAGGTAATTTTATTTCTTTTACTGCTTATGTACCTAACTGCTGTAAGGATCGATCGGACTTGGTTTTGGAGGGGATGCTCTCTACTCTAGATTAATGCATATTTTCCTTTTCACAAAAAAAAAATACATTCAACTTATCTCATGGTTGCACTGCGTATATTTTAATGTAAATTATAAAGAACATATTACTCACTCTAAAATCTTATAAAAAAATGAAAACTAGTTTGCTTCTTAATTGACTTGTTTGGAGATAATTAATTAAGTTCATCTAACAACTATGTATGAATTATGATAGTTAAACAGCTAGCAAGCCATCAAATCCTCATTCCTAACTCGGTTGAAAATGCTCTTGATCAATCTTATTATAACATATGCATTAATGATTGTCTAGCTAGTTCTACTTAAAAACCAACTACCTTACTTGCTAGCTTAATCAGTTGGAAAACCCAACAGAAACTAATTAACATAATTTCCTGCATGCATCAAATTAATCTTTATATAAACCTGGATCCAACCTTGGACAAAATTTCAGATTTTTTGTGTTCGGCGTTTAGAAGCCGAACATGTGTGAAATATTCGAACTCCAAAATCCGAACCAAACTTAGAGAACTAGAACTTGTGTGAGTTCGAACTACACAAGTTCTAGTTCTCTAAGTTTGGTTCGGATTTTGGAGTTCGAATTGTTAACACACGTTCGGCTTCTAAATGCCGAACACAAAAAAATGAAAAGTCTAAATCGGCTTGTTCAGTTCGAACATGTACACAAAATTCGGACTATCCAGTCCGAACAAAATGCGAAGCACATCAAAATCAAATCACCAACACGTCACGTAAACCTCGATTTTTTTACCACAATCAACTCATATTACCATGTAATCATTCTAATAACCTATCCTAGCATCTTAAACTATTGAAAAACTCAATTTAAATAATGACCCAACAATTTTTAATGTTATGGAATAAAGTAACAAAAATGGAACATGAACTCACCAAATCGATCCATGAATATAGCTTCGAACTTGACGGGCTTCGAACAAATCGCCGTGCAATGTCGAACAATTGGATTCAGCTCGATTTCGAACTCTCCGTGGTGAAAATGGTGGCACGGTTACTTCAACAATTTTTACGTTTTTTCCTTTTTTTAAACTCTTTTTATGTTTTTTTAAATGATTTTAGGTTTGTATTTTCTGATTTTAAGTTTTTTTAAGTAAAAAACATATTTTATATGGAAGGGTATTATAGTCAATATTAGTGGTGCAAAGAGTAAAAAAAGTGGTGCATGGAGAAGCTGTGGTGCAAAGAGTAAAAACTGTGGTGCAAATAGAAACTCCCTTAATTATATTTAATAAAAAAGTTGGGAACGATTGACCCACATAGTTTTTAGAATATGTATTTTTATATTACAAATATTTTTAAGAATACAATTTATTTTCTAGACAAATCAAAATTTAAAAGTATATATTCTCTCAAAAAAAAAATTAAAGTATATATAGAAAAAATAGGGAATATCTATTTAGAGACGCCCAAACGGAACGGTAACCGCCGGTTAGCCAGTTTCCGACGGTTTGGAAACCGTCGGGACGGTTACGGTTTGTAAACCGTAACCGTTAACCGAATTCCGCCGATACGGTTCCGGTTTAACCTTCCCGAACTTCACAAACCGCCGGTTAGAAATTTGACTTTCATATAGGATTGATTATCCTATGTTTCATTTATTTTGCATTTCAGTAGTAAAAGTTAATAATTTTGGTAATAATAAGTTTTAATATACATATGCAAATGATCGATTACTTGTCTCGGGTGACCGCACAAATATTCACTAAATCTTATAATTAATTTATCGTGTTTAGTTTTGGTAATAATAAATTCAATTGTCATTTAGGAAAAAAACCATTTACCTTCCATTAACACACGTAACATTTGACAAATTATTTCCAAATAAATAAAAAGTAATCCAGTGAGACGGGTGTTTTTTTCGATCTTACTTTTTTTGTGATTTAATTTAATTTCATGATTGTTTATTAGGGTTCAAACCACCCAATTAGTGTTTATAATTATTTTTTAGTATTTAGATTTTAATTTTTACTTAATAATTCATTATTATGGTTGGTTATTTTAAATTAACTTTTATAATTCATTTTTGTTAGTTGACTATGATTATTTATGTTATAATTAATTTATATTTTATAATGAATATATTAAAATCATGATAATGAATTGTAATTTAATGTTAAATTGTAACTTGTAAATTTGTAATTTCATAGTTTGATTTACAATTTGTAATTTTATAATGTCATATTATTTATCAGATTAACTTGTATTCTCAATATTCTTGTAAGTTGTAAGTTGTATTTTGTTATAAGTTGTAAATTGTAAGATATAAATTATAAAATCATCATATAATAATACCAAAATTCAAATAAACTTGTGTTTTATCATACTTTTTAGTTTTTAATTTCTAAATATGTAATTTAATTGATTTAGTTAAACTTGTAAAAACAAATTATAATTTGATAATATTTAATAGTTCGTCTGTTCGATAAAAAAAACTGGAAACCGACGGTTAACCGGGAAAAATCGACTGTTGGCAAAACTGGCGGTTACGGTTACAAATAAACCGTAACCGGCGGCCAGGGAGAGACGATCCGGTTCCGATTTGTGCCGTCCGGAACCGCCTAACCGGCAGTTTGTAACCGGAACCGGCACAAACCGAAACCGTGGGCATCTATATATCTATTTGCACTATAAAAATTGATTCATACTACACGAGATTTTTTTACCCTTGACTATAAAAAAATATAATTTAATCATTATTAAAAAAATAAATTGAAGAAGACGACCAATATCCAGCCTTTTTTCTACTTTTTTTCCAATGACTTGACATCGACGACCACCGCCAGCCCTTGGAAGCAGCGAAGTCGACCAACAAGAACCGTCTGTTTTGCCCCACCTTAAAATTTTGAATCACTTTATTTTGGGACTCGAGCCTACCCAAATAAACGGTCTTTTTGGGGCCGTCTGTGGGTTGAAGCCTAAAATTTATGGCCATCCCAGCCTAGCCCGATTTCACGGGCCTTTTTACTTTTTGAGTTTTGCATTGTGGAAAAAATATGTTGAAAATTGATGTGGATTAATTTTTGATTGGGGTGCACATGTGACAATGGAAAAATTGAGATTTTTGAATTGTGTCATACACGGACGGATACACCCAAGTTCTAAAAAAATTCTACAAATCAACTAATTAATTAGACAAATTGACAAACACTTTTTAAAATTACTTCCAACAATGTTCCCACCAATTTGACCAAACCTAATGTCGTTTCTCTTGTTTCCACTCTCACATGTTCATATTTCCTCGTCAAAATATCTCGCACATTCAATATCCAGTTCAGTGTCTGCACAACTGATCTCATCAGACGACGACAATTGAATTTTGAGTTTTGGTTATGCGGCCTTGCTCCTTGCTTTGGAATTGGACGAAACTACTCAATTTCCATCATATTTTTCAAGAGTAATAGTTACATCGTTTAGAGCTCTCACAACGACGTAAATGACGGGAACTAGTGCCGCCGAAGTGGTGGCGAAAAGGAAGAGTTACAACATCAATTTTTTATTATCTTTTTAGTATATTTGTCAAATGGGCCAGACCAGGGCATTTTTAAATGAGTGGCCCGGCTCAATCCAACCCAAATAACTTCGGGCTTAAAAATTATGGTCCTGCCCTATCCGAAATTTGGGCTACTCGTTGGTCTAAGGCTAATTTTTTATTTTTTCACTAGATCAGCCCGACCCATTTCGAGCCAATGTTTTTTTTCAACTTGGGATGATTTTGACACCTATACTCTTTAGTAAGAATATTTAAGTAGTTCAATAATTTATTATTTTTTGAATTAATTTATTTTGTGGAATAAATAGTAAAATGTGCAGTGTGAATAAAAAAAACCTTAAAAACATCCCTCTAATATTAAATCGGTCGGGAATGATTGACATCTTTGATAGGGTGAATTACACTTTGATACTTACATTTTTTATACTTTTTAAAAAATGACCCATTTTTCAAAATTAATAAAAAATACCTTTTTTTTCAAAAACAATTCAAATATAACATTTAACCAATTTTACGAACTTAAAATTGCACGTAATTAATTGTATTTATTCCTATTTTCTCAGTCACATGGAAAAAATTCTTCCAATCAAGAAATATTAAATTAAAATCAATTACATACGATTTTCGGGCCGTAAAATTGATTAAATATTAGAATTGCAAAAAAAAATTTTGAAAATTTGGGTACGATTTTGTTTATTTTGAAAATGTGCGTTATTTTTTAAAAATCACTCAAAATATTGACATCAAAGTGTAATTTATCTCATTTTATTTGTATTTTTAAATTTTAATTTTAATTTTAACAAATTAAGACACCGTTTTTGGTGTTCATATAGGACCTTCAAAATCTCAGGACCGACCCTGCTGGCATATTTGTCACAAATTGGAGCATGCTAATCACAAAGATGTAAAATTTTAACAAAAACATATGATGAGATCATACTAGTTTCAATGGTTAGATGAGATTTTTCAAAACGTTTGGGTGATATGGACATTTTTTCTACCATTGAAACTCAAAATGCGAAATGGTTGGAAAAAATTAATGATGGAAATTTACAAATTCAAGAGTTGGGGAATGTCTCCATAAATATAACCAAGCAGTAGGGATGACAATTTTACACGTGGGTGTCCGCCCCCAATGAAGCGGGTGGTTTTGGGGATAAAAATTTGAGTATGGGACAGGACAAGTATAAATTTTAATACTCAGATCAGGTTCGGGACGGAGAAATAGATACCCAAGTCGAATCCGCCCGATTTAATATAATTGGCAATTATATATTTAATAAATATATATTTTAAAATTATAATTTATGCTTAAAACTTTAATACTTGAGTTTTCAATCATTAAAAATAAAAATAAAAATAAAAAAACATATATTTAAAATTATATATTTAATAAATATAATTTTTCATCTTGATTTTTAATTTTTAAAAATAAACAATATATAACGAGTAACCGATGGGGACCTTTCCCCCGTCGGGTAATCTCTGTCCCTATTTAAACGGGGATGGGGACGGGTATGCGGGTCAATTTAGGAGGCGAGTATGGGGGTGGGGAGCAATACCTTCCCACCCCCACCCGTCCCACCCCGTTTACATCCCTACCAAGTAGTGTGAGACTATATTAATGGATCTTACTTGATACTAGAAGGTGTCCCTCTCCTTTTTAATTTTCATTTTTCTTTTTCAGTAGTCCCCATCATTTTATTTCAGTTTTGCGCAGTGCACTTGTTCGACGCTAACGTGTGTGCTCGTGAACTACGCTCGATAATTATTTTTTTTGAAATAAATATATACACTAAAATGAAATTAGTGAACCTAAAATTAAATTGAATTAATTTAACTTTTTAATGCGTGGGCTTGTGCAACACGCTCGATAATTAAGAAATAAATATATATTCTAAAATGAAATTAGTGAATTCTAAAATTAAATTGAATTAATTAATTTATTTTATCCAGCGTCTCGCACAACACATTCTTCCGACTCTAATGTGTTGGCTCATTCATCGCGCTCGATACAAAATAATGATTAAAAAAATAATAGAAAGAAACAAAAAAAACACGAAAAATGAAGCAGAAAAAAAATTGTAATCAAATAGTGAGATCCACGAGCCATGTGACTGTTGAGCGGGTTTGGATGGATTTTTGAATGAGATTGTGTTTGTTTGTTCCGTGTCTAATGAATTGTGAATAGTTATACAATCTAATACAAGTCTTTATAAAAAAAAGAAAAAATTCTCAAATTCGAAATGGAACATTGTATGTTTAGAAAAAAGATTGTTGGGACATGGGAGTATTTAGGTTGTTTATCTACATGAATATAGTGAGTAGTAAAATTGGGGTAAACGGCCATGTATGTAATGTACCACAATAGCAATAGCAATAGCAAAGAGCAAGTGTGTAAAAATCAAAAATGGAATGAATATTCGAATGGACAGTCGGTTGGGTAAAGGGTAAAGGCGCAGTAGCAGTCAGTAGCGACTTTCGTCAAAATCTGACTGACATCAATCAACCAACCAATCCTATATAAATATAAATATAAATATAAATATATTTGGCAATCATTTTTACCCCCAAAATATCATAATCCTCATATCATCATTCGTTTCCGATTTTGCTCAAACCCTAGCCACCACCCCAAACAAAACCCTAACCCCCTTTCCCTCAATTTCTATGGCCCGAAAGCGCAAATCCCGCGCTGCTGAACTCCCTCAGGAACCCGAAATCGCGCAGCCGGCCGAACCCGAGCCAGAGCCTGAGCCTGAACCCGAACCAGAGCCCGAGCCGGAAGAGACCGAGCAAATCGCCGGAGAAGAAGGTGAAGGTGAAGGTGAGGGTGAGGGCGAGGGTGAAGAGGAGGAAGAAGAAGTCGTCGAAGAGGAAGAGGAGCAGGAGCAGGAGGGAGAGGAGGAGCAGCCGGACAACATGGAGGAGCAGAAGGACGAGGGAGTTCCGGAGAGCAACCTATCGGGAGAAGAAATTACTGAAAAGCCCTCCGAGAATGCTGTTTTGGAGAATGGCGATGGTGCTGAAGCTGAAGGGGAGAACGTGGAAGGGGAAGAAGAATTGGAGGAAGAGCCCGTAGAGAAGCTACTCGAACCCTTTTCCAAGGACCAGGTTACTCTTCTAATAAAGGAAGCTGTGGCCAAACACCCGGATCTAGTTGAACTTGTGCACAAGATGGCCGACTCCGACCCGGCCCACTGCAAGATTTTTGTTCACGGTCTCGGCTGGGAGGCGAATGCAGAGACCATTACGTCCGTGTTTGGGAAGTATGGGGAGATTGAGGATTGTAAGGTGGTTAGAGACAAGAATTCTGGGAAATCAAAGGGTTACGGTTTCATTCTTTTCAAGCACCGTGATGGTGCTCGTCGTGCTTTGAAGGAGCCTCAGAAGTTGATTGAAGGCCGGATGACTTCTTGCCAGCTGGCCTCTGCTGGGCCGGTTCAGACTCCTGTCCAGACTGCAGCGGCAACAGTTTCTACACCACCTGTTTCAGAGTATACACAGAGGAAGATTTACGTGAGCAATGTCTCTGCAGAGCTTGAGCCAAAAAAGCTTTCAGACTACTTCTCCAAATTTGGGGAGATTGAGGAAGGGCCTTTAGGGTTGGATAAACATACTGGAAAGCCTAGAGGTTTCTGTTTGTTTGTGTATAAGAGTGTTGAGAGTTCCAAGAAAGCACTGGAGGAGCCGCACAAAAATTTTGAGGGTCAGATACTGCATTGCCAGAAGGCCATAGATGGCCCTAAACACAGCAAGGGTTACTTCAACCAGCAGCATGGTCAGCCTCAGCAACAGCAGCAGCAGCAACAACATCAACCACAGCATCATCACCAGGGGCACCAGGGTTATTATCATCATCCGGCTAAGAAGGGGAGGTATGCTGGAAGTGCCGGTGTTTCCCACACTGGCGGACACTTGATGGCTCCAAGTGCCGGACCAGCTGTTCCTTCCGTGGGGTTTAATCCAGCAGTTGCACCTGCTGCCATAGGACAGGCTGTGGCGGCTCTGTTAGCGACTCAGGGGGCTGGATTGGGCATTGGCAATTTGCTTGGTGGGATGGGAGCAGGCGTGAATCCACAGGGAGTACCACCTATGATGAACAATGCAGGTTACGGAGGTCAGGGTGCTGCTGGTGGCTATGGAGGTCAACCTGGGATGCAGGGAGGTTATGGTGGCCAGCCACAGATGGGTCAGGGTGGCGTCAGGCCACATCAGGGTGGGGCACCCTATATGGGTCATGGTCACTAGGTAAGTGGAGGTATGTCGATATCATTATTTTATGTCTTCAGTTTGCTAGTTGTAATGCATGACCTCTGATGAGTTTGCTTGTTGGTAGATAATAAAATCTCAGTACCCTTTTGTGGACTAGAAAAATTCACGAAGGCTGGATGATTAACGGAAGCATAGACATGTATTTCTTTAGTTTAAAAAATGGAATAGTCAAATGTTTAGTAGGATGGCATATCCCGCCCGCTACCTAGTAGTGAACATGAACAAAACTCTAGTTGGTCTAATCCCCTGAAGAAGATAAGGGAAAATCTTCCTGCAAGTAAATTGTTTTTGCTTCAATACTTAATAGATCAATGGTTATTATGCCAAATCTACACGACATATTTCATCTTCAATTGGGATCTTTAGTGGATTTGACTAATGAAAATTATTAGGCTTAGGAAAAACCGATCTTCCCTTATATTTTGAGTAATTGCTTTCACAGGTCATAGGAAGAGGTCAGCAGCCATTCCCGTTATAATATTAGGAGCTATGTGTCGTTATCCTTGAGTTGATTAAATGATTATTTTCATGTATTGAAGAGGCCTTGGGTCTAGAACTCCAAGTCCAACGGACAGTGAAGAAATAATTAATTGGGCTAAACATTGTTGGAAATCCGTCTCCATTGCAAATCACTTGGATGATGGAGATGGGGGTTTATACTAATACATGTATATGTTCAATGGATGCTTGTTATGGCGCCTTATATAGTGAATAAATAAAAACGAAGTTTGAGTGTATATAGTGAAGCCCCTCCCTATGATGTTGAAGACTTAAGCCATTTAGTTATTTTGTAAATAGATTAATTACCCATGCATGTTTTCCGAAGCATTGTGAATGGAAACTCCTGCTGTGATTATATTTGGTTGACGAGTTATATTTGTTTTCTTTGTTGGTGTGACATTAAAATTTAGTCTCAATGGCCATCTACATGTTTCTGGTAGTAATTTGCGTGCCCAGATTTCACAATTTTAATGTAGTTGAGTTTTGCTTTTCATGATTTTACCAGTTTACTTTAACTTTGAAAAGTCTCTTGATTAATGGAATATATTATATGCTTGTTTTTTGGTTAAACTTTTAAATACGACTCACATTCAGTATTTTTGTTTCTTATGAGCAAAAATTAGTGTTGCTTTTCAAATTATCTTTTTTATGTTTTATTTATTCATTGTGCAGATTCTTCATAAATGCATCAAACTTTTAGTTTTGGACTCTGGTGATTCTTCTGAAGTTCGGGCAATCATGCAAATGAAGTCTTTCCTTGTAGCAAAAAGTTTCCATTTGCTTAAAGACTACAATCTAAAATATGTATTGTGTTTCTTTTTCTATTATTACTTCTACCTGTTGAATATTTTCTAAAATATGTTTAATTTCGGTCTAATAACAACTTTTCGAAAGGATTGAGAACCACTGGCTTGATTCCTACTTTTGTGTCTCCGGGGTTTGAGGGTGTCAATTAAGCATCTTTCTCTACTTTCAATTTTAGTGTTCTCACATAATATTTTTCTTCTATTTCCTTTATTTCATAATTCAGTCCTTTTTATTCTCATGTTAATTCTTTATATGCATCAAATCCTTGTTTGGTTTCTGGTGTATTTCTTGTCCTTGTTTGGATACTGCGTGCTTTGTTCGATGATTGAAGGCAAATATGGTCCTTTAAAGAGATATCCGACAGATGAGAATCTTCTGTGCATTGATTTTTGACTAACATTCATCATAGCTTGATCTTGTAACAGCTTTGCTGCAGGAACTTATAACGCAGGGCAGCTCATAGCATATCAGTGCAACTGTCAATTCTTTGTCTTGCGCTGTTTATTCATTTTGCATAAAATGTTGACCAAAACTTTCTGGGTTGCATATTCACATTCATTAATATGACGTTCCCCCCTTTGCCAGAATAACTTTATTTTAATAAGATCTTATATGAAGTTGTGGTTTGTTGTTTCTGAAATATTCTCAGGATTAAAAATTTATGGCCTCCATTAGAAACAATTATGTAATTCTTCTAGTGGGGGACTTTATCAACTGGCTTTTAAAGTTTAATAATTGCTGTCAACTCTTAATTTTAAAATTGTGGATTTGATTCAGTATTAAGCTTTACTACAGCGGATTTCTCATATTTGAGTACATCCATCATACTTTGTGCTCTTACGCACGGTGTTCTTTTTTGGCAAGCTAAGAGTCTAAAATCTCATGTTTTTGGCATTGTCTTCCCATTCCTCTTGTACTTAAATTGTGGTGTAAGTCTATTTGGTGGGGGGATGCAATTTTTGGAGGCTTGGTGAGAGTGTTTGGAAGTTGATGCCGAAGGAGCTTGCTGCAAATCATTTCCTTAAGTGCAGGTAAATTCCCGTTGTTGTTCACAGGGAAGGACAAGTCTTAATCATCAAGCAACCCGACTGACTCTTGTGATAAAATTTTGCTCCATACTGCCATGATGAACCAATGATAGGATCTGGCATATATTTATGTAAATATATGTGCGTTTTGGATAGTGATCAGATTTGGGTTATGATCTTCTGGTTCTTGGATTTGATTATACTGTCCGGTCAAGACCGAGTTTGTGGTCCTGTGACCCCTCGTTCTTAGAGATTGGATTTTAGGTGTTAGTTATTTCTCAGAAAGCTTAGTTGACAGTGATGGCAATCCTATTTTATGTTGATGAAATAAGTATTGTTTTGGTCGGATTATGAGGCCAAAAATCGACTAAAATATTTAACAATTAATGAAGCTGTACACTATTGATTTCCAACCCATTACTAGATTAGGATATGTAGCTATATATTGTCTTAGGGTTTTATTTTATAGATAAAAAGAATTGAAGTAATTCCACAGCATGTGTGGAGTGGTGGCAAGCCAAGTTGACAAAAAACTCAAGAAGGGCGATAAATCACATTTATACGCATCATCATATCAAAGGCTTGCTTTTTGATGTACATCTTCTCCGTAACTCTTCTATATCATCTGTGTTTCCGAGAGGTAGTTATGTCCTTGAAGCAAACAAAGTTTTACTTCCAAATGACAAAGCTATCCTCGTGTGTATGTCCAATCTCGTGTCGTCTTGGCGATTAAAACTGATAACTAACAGTTGATAACTATAATAAAACATGAAAAAGGCCAAACGCCAATTAAAATGCAAGAAACTAAAAGATTTTGAGAATTAAATGTTCAATCTCAACAAAATCCGACCCCCCAATTTACTCGGATAGTTTAGTTGTAGTTATATACAAGCTACAAAAACTAATGACAAAACAGAGTGGCCCATCGGGCTGTTGCAAAAAACTCTCATAAAGTTAGACGATTAAATGCCCCTGGCTTGTTTCTCCTGATTGGAGATAAGAGTGATTTGTCGACGACTTGTATTTACGGAAATTGCCTTCAATTCCCATGTCAAAAACCTGGGACCGGGACCGGTATTGGCTTTAGCTTTGGCTCTACAGAACTGTTAAAAGTCTCTCCCAAAATTTTAAATGGTAAGTTGGACAAAACCTGCGATGAGGACTTGGCACATCATGGTTTAGTGCTTAACATCTTTTGTGGTAGGATTCTTAGCTTTTTCACGTTTGAAGTCATCCATGGTACGATATTCTTCTCCAAGCAGTCTTTCCAATTCTTGGTGTTTCACCAGTGGTTCCTTGGCTTCCCGGTAATAGTGAAATGCCCTGCACAACGAGGTAACGGAAATGGTGAGAACAGACAGAACAAATTGATACAATATCACTGCCTGAACTCTTCAATTGATCATTTTATGCACAATTTGTGGCATCCAAGATGCATGCCATTAACTTCAAACAACTGTGCTTTGTTTTACTCCCTGCCCTAGCAGGAGGCAATGGAACGAGTCAAAACTGTACACTAAAGAACTCATCTGATTGTTATTTCTACCGACATATACTGAGACTTAACTTCACAATAGGTATACCAAGGGAAAGAGCATGATTAAGTTTAGAAAAATCAGGGTCTAGAAAATAATATTAGGAGCTCGCTCCAATCATTCAAAATGGAGTACAGTTTGGACCAACTTTCATTGTAACAAGACTTTTTCTTTGCCATAACCATGGAGCAATGTAATACCTCAAAACCTTAAAAGTTACTGTAACAAATTCCAAGTGGCACAAGATTGGTGCCTGATGTTTATAGCCTTTGTGCATCATACAACAAACTACATCCTTTTCAAGGGTAACTTTTCCCCCTAATCAGAGGCAAATGGTAATTGTAATATGGTGAATGTGTGTGATTGGTATATGTGGGCTAAAAGAGGGATTATGTTTACCAATACTTCTCCAAGCCATAAAGGTTTCCCTTTTTATAGAAGTCAAGTGACAGATGTTCGAAGTCCTCATAAAGTTCCCTTCTGAATTCCTTCTCCAAGCCATAACTAAAATATAAATCAATAACACAAATGGTAAGTTGAAAAGGAACGCATGCAAGCACCAGAGCCCAGAGGCAAATATGCAGAAATCAAGAATCTACACATATTTCTGAATATCAAACCAAAAAACTAAAATCCCACCTATAAAATCTGAATAGGCACTCCATCCCATAGTTATAACCAGCAGCAGCATCTTCTAGGGCATACTTTTTGAATTCAACATACATAGATGGAATAAACATGTTCCTCAAGAAAAATGACCAAAACCTATAAAGAGTATTCATCTCCTGCAAGTATAAAGGTCCATGCCATATATATCAGTAACTTTGAAGATGACAAGAGATCATACATTTTTATTGGTGTCAGAATTATTTGGGTGCAACACCTGGCTTTTGTGTGTAGTAGTGAGTGAGCTGAGAGGGAGATTTAAACATTTGGTGATGGGTTGAAAACAAGAAATGGGTGATGAAAATCAGAATATTTGTGTTGGTTAATGTGATATGCCTATTGAATGAAAGTTGTACATGACAAGCAAAAAGACCATCGAGTGTAACCAACGAAGGAGACCAAAAGTGAATGAAGAAAATCAGAATATTTGGGAGTTGGTTGATGTGATGCTTCTTGAAGGTTATCTGTAAGAGACATGTGAAGACAATTGAGCCCGGTCTTTTACAAGACCGCATACACATGCTAACAGAAAAACCCCTTCACATTGAAGTAAAATATGCAACATAGTTGGACACATATTGAGTTAAGGAGCGGCTAAGAAGGTTTTCTCATTAGTTACCATGACAGATCCACTTGAATGAGTCTCATCCAAGAACCCGAAGAAATCGGATTAGAAAAAAGTTTGATAGAATGTCTCAATTGGTAATATAAATTTACCTCACTGCAACCAACACCCATTCTCTTTCGCTCACCAAGGCAGCGCTTGTGATACTTCTTGTACCTGAGAAAAACTCCAAAACTTGGTTAAAAACTAGAGAGCCCTTTGAAGAACATCTTTACATAATTGTTGAATGTGCAGGTAAAAGTATTGCAAGCATGCAAAGAAACTAGTATTTTCTCCTATATCTGGACATGCAGACAGCCATTTTTAGACTACAAGTGAGGCTAACTAAATTCACTTACAGCTGCTGTTTGAAACCATTTTCCTCTAGAAGTTTATGGCTTGGATGCTTAAATGGTGGAAATGGCTTTGGCACTGATCCAACTGGTGGACTACTTCCTGACAGATTGCTGTGAGGAGAAGCACTTAATTTTGAAGGCCTCAGCCTGCAAAATTCCAATTGAGGTTTAACGTATCTGGAAGTTAAGTACAGCCAATAAATATTACACGAGTGACTCAAGTGCCTTAGATGCTCTGACTGCAAGCAAAAGCAGCAGCCATATGTAGATCTTGCTCTATTAGAAGGAAAATCACTGTAGAGCTTGCCATTGACCTTCCCTTGACATAACATAATTGATAATGAAAAATGAAGAATTTGACAAAGAAAATGTGATGCTCACCCATTACTATCTGGAGGTGTTGAACCAAAGAAAAACCCAATAGCATCACTAGGGGGACTTTCTGAAATTATGCCAAGGGAGCTCCGGCCACTTCCATGAGCTTTGAAGTTGCCAGGGAATAGCCGCTGCCTATGAATGGAATGCTGTTTGGAACTGCCTTTGTTCTGCTTCCTTCGAGTATTAGAATTTCCATGACATTCACTGCTGCTTCCTCCAGTAGAGCAATCAAGAGCTCTCGAATTCAACATAGAAGCATCACCAGCAGAATATCTGGAGTTTTCGTCCATGCTGTCGTTGATAGGCTGATGTTTACTATGATATCTATTTGATTTTAATTCCTGCAAGATAATGATATTTAGATGCTACTGCACGGTTCCATACAAAAGCAACACAATTGATAAAATAATGTAACTACCTGCTCATAAAAGTAGAGGCCGTCATTTATCGCAGAAGCAAGCTCATTGCATATGGTCTTTGATTCCTCACCAGGTCTTTCATCCTTTTGCCTATTCTGCAGTATACAATCTAATTAGCTAGTACAGTAGTACTTAAATCATTCAAACTGATACTGATAAAACAAAGCGATTTTTTCATGGAGAAATGGAAGCCAGGACAAAATAGACATGACATATTAAATTCACGTACAAAGAAATTGACAAACTTAAAAAACATGTGTTTTTAGGTTTAAAATACTGATGCCCTAAAAATAAGTAAATAACTATAGAATTCTCCAAATAAAGTAAAAATAAATATTTATTCCTGCTCAAGCTGGTTCAAATGGAGACTCTTTTTGAGGTCATCCAAGCATTGAAATAGTTTATTTAGGTAACCAAAAGATATTGGGCCCCTATCAATGTCCACTCAATCAACGCCAGTGCAAGAAGGGTTGGTCTTCGGAAACAATGGTCATAGCTGGGGAAATGTTCTTTAATGGGAAAAAATAAAACTAATTACAGAGAATAAGAATACTTGTTCCCTAAAGTTAGCCTTCATTAGACTAGTAGGAATGCCAAGGAAATATACAAATTTAGCCGAGTCTAATCCACAAAAGAAAGATAACATCCTCTTAGTGCAAATTGGATTAAAACAAGGGATACATTAACCGAAGGTAAAACAAAGTTCAATCAAGCCCTCATTGAAAAGCTTGATCTAAGTTCTTATCTTACATATTTCATATTTGTATGAATAAGCTTTATCATTGCTGAAACCTTCTTCATCCTAGTGTAAACTTAAGGAACGTAACAAAATTGCAAATTTGCAGGATATATGAGAACACCGCAATAATTACGCACCAACAATCTCTAAAGACTTCAAATGAGCAGGCAGCCAGTATATCTAAAAGGAGCGAGGCACCAGCTCATGGCCTTACCTGAGTGACAATCACAAGCCTCTCAACTGCTTGATCATTAACCATGATCTCATCATCTTCATCAAACCTGATTTGCAGAGACAAGTAGACACCCTTGAGCGCATAAAAGGATGTGCAATGATAACAAAATGTATAACAAGAACAAAAAAAGGAAATTGTGCTGTTCAATCTGTCTGAGTAGTGAATTCTGTAAATATTTCAGAAGTCAAAACCAATATCATCAAAAGAAAATATTAACTGTGTAGTTGTAATTCATAACATCCAATCCACATGAGGTCACAAAGGCAAGTATGGAAGATAAGAAATGAATAGATATGGAATAAATTGACCAGGTACAAGAGATCATGTTGGGTGCTTGAACAAACTACATTTTGAAAAAGAAAATCCTATTTATATTGAACTCGTGTTGTCTATATCCAATAATCCAAAAGGCTGGTTCACAGTGGAAACTCAAACAATATGATGAAATTATCTGCAGTTCATTGCAAAGAGAACAAAACATGTTCATACTCAAGAAAAAAGTGAACAACATACCAGGTATTTAGGTTCAGTATATGTGATCTGAAGGCCAATAATTTCTAAAGCAATTCAATAACCAACATGTTCCTCATTAGCAATTTGACGAATCAATTTAAAGGCGCTAAAATTCAAAATCATATACGAAACTCAATCACAGATGAATAGGTTGACTGACAACCCATGATTAGTTCTTTGGGTCCTTCCTCCTATTTCCTCTACAAACAAGAGAACAGAAAATGTGCGAGCTTATCAAGAGACTTCCGAAAGCAAGGATTACCTCTCCAAGTTGGAGGGTTGATCGCTTCTTATTGTTCTCTGCTCGAGTTCCAGCTCTTCATCGAGCATGAATGTGCTTGAAAAATCATTGGCTAAGTCATTCAGACGCAGATTCTGACACGAATTAGCCAGCATCCTTCTGTTTGCACAGCTTCCATCAGTGTTGTTACCAATGGATTGATTCACGCATTCTTCACCCAATTGCACGGGATCCAGAGGGAATCCATTTGATGAAGGAACTTCCTTTGGTCCTTCAGAGAAGTCACCTATATTTTCGTTGATGTTATCATTCTTCCCATCATTTGAACCAAGAGAAGTTTTACAATCAACAGAAGCTGGAATCCACTTTGACCACTCACTGCGTCTCCTTACCATCTCACCCTACAGTGATTGAAAAATCAAAGCAAAAGAAGCAAGTTTATATGAGAACGGGTAAAATTAGAATGGAAAAGCATACAAGGAAAGTTTATGAGGCAAAACAAAGAAAAGTATGTGATTGAATGTCAGGTGTTCAAGAGAAGCACAATATTCAACCTGGACTTCAATGGTCTCTGAAGCCAGCAGTGCATCCCGAATAAATGGTATATCCGCATTCATTCTTTTAACCTGAAAACCAGAAATTTAGATAATATAGCCCAACTTACATTTACCCTTCCAAGATCATGCAAGTAAAGTTCCAGCCTCGTAGAGAGAGAGAGAGAGAGAGAGAGAGAGAGAGAGAGAGAGAGAGACTGTGTAAATGTTATGCAATATCCTTATGAGGTGTATAACGGACAATCTTTTAGTAAATTACCCTTTTAAAGTCAGCAATTATTGATACCGGCACCCAACCTTGGTTGTCCATCAAGGAAGTCAAGTAGTGATCATTCTGCAGATTCTCGTTGCTGCAAAAAGTTGTAAAATTTAAATGCTTAAGTCGCCATTTGTTACAGGAAAACAAAATAGCTATTGTAATCCTCTTTTATAGCATAAGGACAGTTCCACTCAGAAGCAGCAAGTCCTAGTCGTCATCATTTTCTTGGGACCATGAACTGTTCCAAGGAAAACTCAGCCGGTTCAAAGGACACATGCCGCCCATCATTGCAAATAATAATTATGATCATCCATTGTCCTTCTAATATGAAAGTATTTTAACTAGACTCCAGGTATTCAATATTTTCCAATTCATGACAAGCAGATTAACATCAGAAATCCACAATAAAGTAGTATCAACAATTCAACATACTTGACTCCACATACTGAATGAGATGCTATATCATATTCCTACTGTAATTTCTTTTGGAGGGTTTGGGCGGGTGATTGTGGTTGAGGTTGTTAATATTGTAGTGCAGTTTCACAGCAGTAAGGTTGAAACATCGTCAAGCATGAGATCAATCTAATCAATTCACCTAAAATAATATTCAATTTGCTTCACAATGTTAGCCCTCAAAGCTATGGCTGGTGAAGGTGGCATTGGAATTGCAGAGCTTAAAGGATATGGAACAAAAACTGGAGGATATGGTACCCTCACAGTGCCTGAAGGAGCAGCAGGAAAATAATATACAGCTCCCGGAGGACCTGTACAACAGATAACCTTATTAAGCAATGTACATGCAAACTCTTCAGGAGGAAAAAGAAGATCAAGGGAAAGCAGAACAAATGTAAAAGCAAAATATGAAGAGAAATGTCCTTAAAGAGTACTAGCTGTCATTTACTGACAGAGCTTCATATACAATAATTCAAATACCTGGGAAGTTAGCTCCATCGACGAAGCCTGTGGGAACAAGAAATGGAGGTCTTATGAAAGGTCTTGGACCCATTGTTTGTTGCAAAGGAAAATTGTTATTAATAGCAGATGGCCTTTGATTATTCCAGGAAGGATTCATTTGACCATCCTGTTCTTTTGCATTAGGCCTTCTTTCAACAGAATTGGAATCATGAACATTTGAATTAGCATGTAGCGAAGATTGAACGTCCCCGTTCGCTGGAGGAACATCACCACCCGATTTTACTAAACGACCATCAACTCTGTGAAAAGCTCCAGACGGGAATGGATAAGGGTATCTAGAAGCTGAAATAGGGGGCATGGGAACCATAGCATGAAAAAGTGGAGTAACTGCTTGTGGATAATAGGGTAAGGGCGCAGGAAATGGAGCTGCACCATTTGGGCCATGATGCTTGGGACCTGTTTTATGTTGATAAACAGGCTTACGGGGAGATCTGATATTACCTCTCCCGTGGAACTTCTGCTGCTCTACCAAAGCCTGGAAGACCAACAAAAACTATCAGGCAAGCTAATGCAATAACTAATTTGTGCATATTTAATTAGCTAGATGATTTAATGAACAGCAAATATACAGCCAATGGAAAGTAAGTTCATATGCGACTATGTGAGTGTTCACAAATAATTATTTGGTAAACATAAGTAACACCAGTCACCAGTTAGTAGAGAATACATGTATACAGGGACGCCATGGATTTAATGCCATCAATGTCCATGGATATTTTTACTGCTCTAACATGCAGATTCTGCAGCTGATTCTTACCTGTGGTGACATTTCATATAAATTCTCTAGGAATTTGTTTCCGGCAATCATTATAATCAGTAGAGGCCCATCATGATAAAAATTTCAGATTTAGAATCTAATTTCTGGTAGAATAATCCACAAATGGAACTAAATAGCAGAAATGCATACACGATGGTTACTGGTTCATTTATTATTTCAAGTACTAAGTGATATAGTGCAGAACAAACTTCTCTGAAGACAAATTTTCTCATTCCAAAAATATGTGAGCATGCGAGATCTAAAATGAGTTAACATTTTCCATTTGCAATTAAAAATGCAAAAAAGGATCTAACTGTCTATAGTCAAATTTCCGTTTATATATATACATTCGAAAAACTGCAGTTAATAGACATGTTAGAAAATCAAAAGTAAAAACTCCCTTTTATTCATATCAGACACATTTATCTACTATTTTATAACAAAAAATCAAATATTTACATGTTAACTATTTCTCATTTTAAAATATTCATTTCATCTTTCCGCTGTTAATATTATCCATTCCAGAATAGATATGCAGTTTATACATAAATATGAAATAACAACACTAACATCAAAGAGAGGCATCATTCTGTACAACAAATTTCGACTAAAAACAACCTGCATTCATAGATAAATCACAACAAGAGAAAGATTAAACAAGAACCAACGAAGAAACAGCACTCACCGGCTGAACGGCCGGAGGGTCACCGCCGTCGACATCAACATGTGCTTGAGGGGGCGTAGACTTAGCGGAGTTGAAATCGACACCTGCATTGCTCTTGGGACGCTGTTGCGCGTCGGCAAGCGCGGGCCATAACTTCGAATCAGAGGGCGCCACCGGAGAAGAGGCGGCGGGGGTCTTCCACGGTGACTTGGGGAGGCTATCAAACTGATCACCCATACCATCACTCTCCCCCATCCCCATACTTGGGAATCGATAAGTTAAGTATTATGCAGGCTACTTTCGTGTATGATTGGAGATTAATTTAGCCGAGAAACTGAGCTAAGAATGAAGGTATTTTTGGTGGGGCGGCGGCGGGGAGAGGTGGCGGGAGGGGGTATTTGTCTGTGTGTGTGTGTGTGTGAGAGAGAAGAGAGAGAGAGAGACTAGGGTTACAATGTTTTTTCACAGAGTTGTGTTGACAGATTGACTGCGAGTGAGTCCGCGTGGCCGTAAATGGGGCCCACGTGACGTATTCTTTCTTTCATTTTGTAATTCCAATTTTCAACTTAAAAAGTTTATTCAAACTCGTTTAGTAAAATTGGCTAACACAAATAAGTTGAATTTTGTGTCCGTTAGCTCGTGCAATTTCATAACCAAACTAACTTGAATTTAAGGAATTAAATTAATAAAGCATATTATTTAGCAATAAGTATAATAATTATCTAATCAAAATCTTTGGTTATAAAAGAAAATGATCAATTTTAGTAAATAAATTATTTTTTTTGAGAATTAGTTACTTTTTTTGCAAAATAAAATGATAAATACTAAAATTTATGTACATATTTAGAAGACTCAAATGTATTCGGCTCAAGTCGAGTTTTGCAGTTCACATGTATTAGAAGACTCAAATGTACTCAGCTCAATCTTAGTCGAGTTTTGCAGTTCACATTTTATATTTCACCCTTATGTTCCACTATTGAAATTAATATTTATTACAAAAATAAAAATTTATTAGAATACAATCAATCACAATTAACACTCATTGCTAAAAATTGACATTTTTAAAAATTATATACCCTAATTATGAAATAATTATATTAACTAAGAAATAAAATTTAACTACTAGGGTGAAATAAACTCTAAATAAATAATTACAAAATTAAACTAAATGAAAAGATATTAAAAAAAAAGAAAGAATAAAAATCAAAACGAGCAAGGTGATGCGCGAAACAAGATCACGTCATATTGAAGTTCCATCATCTGCTGTTCTTAAAGCATCAGGGGTGGACGTAGAGCCGCAGCAATGAACAAAAGAAGCAACACGCCACGATGGTTTTCATAGTTATGCTCTAGATAAAGTGAGTAGAAATGAAGCTACTTAATTTACAACGATTATCTACAGAATACGTGGTCTCTGATCTGTCAAGAGAAGGGGGCCTCACCTACTTCGACAGAATCACCAGAATCCATGGCAGCGGGATCATGCTCACTCTCGTCAACAGGAAGAGCATCCAGAGTTTTGCAGAAGGACTCAACTTCCTCATCGGTGAACCAATCCTTCTTCATCTGCAACACGGTATAAACAAAAAACTAATGCAACGATGATATGGAGGTAGTGGTGATGTAATAATACCAAGACCAACTCACAAAGTAGGGATATCCCTCAGATGTGTTGAAGCTTTCAGGTGCCCTCTCTATGAACAGGTGTATGTAGTACAGGACGTAAAATCCACATTCCTCGCCTTTTTTCTGCTGCGGGACCTGTAGATGTTGTCACAACGATACCTGTAAAAGCGTGTTGTTTATGATCTAGCTAGTGCCAAAAAGATATGTAAAAGCTACTACCTTGGGAATCAAGAGAGGCATCTTTAATAGCTGCTTTTTGCTCTCCGGCCTCTCCTCTGATTCGTAGATGTCAACGAGAAGTCTACAATATATATATATCAATAGCAAAATAAAAGGCTAGAAGCAATGCATATGTTGATCGAGTAAGCCTGATGATGATACCTTCTTATTAATGGTTCAAGCCGTGCGGGATGATCAGTTGCTTGCAATGAATCCAGCAGCAGCATGCAAGGAACATTAGTTTTTGAATGTAGGCTTTGACCCAAATGACAAAAGATTAAGAGATTCCAGTGAGACCTGCAAAAACGAAACCTCAATACACCAACTCCATGTTAAATGGATAAGGTGTTGGTTTGCATACATACCACATAACTATAGGGATGAAAACATATTTTTTAGAGAAAACACCCATCTCCTTGATCCAACTCAGAACATTGGCTCTACTATTCTGATTCTCATACATGTCAAACCACAAAGGGTCGATATATGTAGCTGACTTCACTTTCTCTTCTGGAAAAGCTTCCCATACGTGCCTGCATAACGATCGAGAACATTATTGTTGATCACCAGAAATGCAGCATTACTTGATGATTCTCAATAAGAAGTTAAGTACAACGCCTACATGAGATAGCGAAGAAATGTTCCAGAGTCCAACTTTTCCCTTTCAGTGGTGGTTGCGCTATTGTTGTTTCTAGATCCCCTCATTTGACCACGGAAACGAGTGCATCTAGTGGCAGTAACTTTGGACTCACTCGCCCCATCTTTTAGTTTAGTTTTTCGCTTGCAACCCTTCCGACGTGCTGTTGTGCTTGCAGAGCAAGGCATCGATTCCTTGGAAATTCCTTCTGCTGAAAACCATTCACTCAAAGATTTCAGTAATATATGTTTATATCTAGAAAAAGAAACGACAATGATGAAGATAATCAAAAAGCTAAACCTCTCTGTGTCCATGAGCTTTTAACCAGGAATTATTTAAACACAAATTATATATACTTTGTCCACAATACATGACTGGTTGAATAGCTCGACTCAATCATGAATATGGGCATACATCACCTGCTCAGGAAGACTGTCAAAACACTTGAAGTGGTTTCGTAGATTATGGCAATGCTACAGTTTTTTTTATCCTACATCAACTACCCATTTGGTTCAAGTCTTACTTCAACTTGATTTATAAATTGACCCCACAGTTACCCTCACTCTCACTGGGTAATTTTCGAATTACTAGCAGATGATTTTGAAATGCTGTAGCATCAAGGATGTAAAATGACGTTTAACCAGTCAACATAACGGATAATCATATATATAAATAGTAGCATATAGATTTTGAGAGGAGGATTGCTCTATCATTTTCCACCTTAATTTACTGCAAATACAATTCATTGATAAATGAGAGGAGATAATTCATTGATAAAGTGAGAAAAAGCCAATAATAGATATGCAGTAACTCATAGTACAAATATAGAATCGGAGTCTCAACTGAAATCGATAACTAAAACCCATGTGAAGTAAAAAATCATAAGGGAAAAACCAACCGTCCATCTAATGAGTTGTACATTTCAGTAATAAAAGACTGCAACAATATACACAACTAAATGCAGAGAAAGACCAAAGCAGCGCAGTACATAATATTGATAGCTCATCTTAAACAAAAATTGAATCTAAATGCCGGTTACTTAATTCATGTATCACACTAGTAAAAGGCATGGTTGGAAATGCAGCAACTTAATGCAAAAGGGCAACTCAAGAGATAATATAATCTATGTGACTAAATATTGTTTGAAGCACAAACCACATAGATGATAACGAAAACTATAAGAAATCAAAAGATAATATAGCATACACGAGCTGTGTAAGAGGGTGAAACCTATCACACGAGTTCATTCAACAACAGCTTCTGAAGTTAGAGGCATACAAAAAAATTAGGAAAGACGTGGTGGAAAGACAACAAGGAAATGCGTGTTTAGGCATTTGGATAAGGAGATTAAAGAGTTAAAATGGGTAAATCAAAGTAACAGCTAACACAAACTTGTGTTTCTATTTGTGCAGTGTGAGAAATGTAGACGGTTTCTACTTTCTACCCAAGACATAACCTCCCTAAACTGGTCTTTTTCTTTCTCCATGACATATTTTTGAACTGAGACATCATCCACCATTCATTTATCTGTAACCAAACATTACTTTGCTCAGCTTACGATATATAAATCTTGCTCTTGACCCTTTTCTCATTTTGCCTTCATAGAGTAGAAATATGCACTTCTAAACTCTCTTTAAGTAGAAAGATCCAATTAGTTAGCAGGTTATTCCCATAAATTCCAACACGCGTACCGGAGTTTTACAAGCAAGCATTGTGCAGTTGGATTTTTTTTTAACTGCCAAGTAATTTTTCCAATTGAATGATCATCAGCTGCAACTTGGATAAACAACACTTCAGAAATTCCCTGTCCAATAACTGTTAAAAGACTACCATGTAAAATGACCGCATGTATCATTTTAATATTTTTTTTAGTTGGGGGAGATGTGGGGAGTGGTGAGTCTCGAACCCAATAAAAGTAAGCCACATTGAGCTCAAGAATACATCCAATTCTTCAAGAAAAAAAAGAAGCATTGCGTTACAGTTGGAGAAACAAACAATATTCTATTTTATTTTTGAGAAAAAGAAACAACTAACAATACACAAACAAGATTTCAAGGACATATACACCAGAGTCGAACCAGCAAACATAACACTAGGACATGAGAGAGAGAGAGAGAGAGACTAAATCTTATTAAACTAAACTAAACACAAATAAGAAAAAAGTAGAAAAGTTAGAACACACCATTTTCTTGATCGCGGCTCTCGCTCCCAGCAGAACCCTCTGTGGTTCCAAGATTCCCTGACATTCCAAACATAAGATTTTAAAACCCTCATAGCTTGGAGAAAATAGGGCATTAGTAAAAAAAAAGAAAAAAAAAAAAAGGGAAAAGATGAACACACACACACATAAAACTAAAAAACTGGAGTATTTGCCTGATAAGTGAGCAGGTGGCGAATTCATTTGAGCAGAGCTTTTTCTTTGGTAGGTTCTGGTGGAGGAGGCCGACTTCAATCTTGTATTTCTTTCTTTCATTCTTTATTTAATCATGAAATTGAGATAAAAATTGAAAAAGAGTTGGACAGCTGCCTCCGCATCCCATAAAGAGTTCATGGAGGCAATTAATGCATATTTATGGAGGCAATGGGATGGGATGATCACAAGGTTCATGTCTGTAGCTTGTTCCTTGCCTAAGCTGGATGGGATGACATCAACCCAGATAGATGCACATACAATTTCACTATTTCACTTCTTACTTCTTACACAAGCTTATCTTTTGGGGCTATATTTTATTACCCATATTTCATAAATCATAATACAAAATACCAACACTCATCTACTATGTTCTCCACTTTTTTTTTACCACAAGCCGACATAGTTCCCTCTATTTAATTTACCACCTCCAATATACCTTATTTTGTCAATTCACACCTCAAATATAAAAAATATCAACCCGGACAATCTCACACCTCAAAAATCATTTATTTTTATTTAAAATTAAGTTATAACTAGTGAATGATTTTTCATTTAAAAATTATATAAAAAAATTTAAAATATACCATCTTTCGAGTTTAGATCAATAGTTTTCATTTGTCCTAAATCGGTAAAACTCATTTAATCTAATATAAGAATTCGATTGTCCTTAGTAAATAAACTTATAAATATATTACAGTTGCATATGAAGAGATAAAAAAAAAGATTAAAGAATGCAATTCTAATTTATAGGTCACATATGTCGAGTTCGTGACATTTTCTTTTACACTAGATATATTGGAGTTAACAATTCGTGTTTCGTGTTGATGATAATCGTAAGCACCAATGATACATATATGATACGAACACATCTGTCATGAACATGAAAACCTCGTGTTAATATGATAATATGATACACCACAAGCATGAATTTTTCATGTTGACATGATACCAAGTAAATATAAAAATAAATTATACATTTGTTGATACTATTAATAAATACTAAAATGTATTCATAAATATTTAAAATTTATAAATTTTGTGTCACCAACCCGTGGCTATCAAATATGTAATAACAAAATTATCAAGTAACATGTTAATTTTTATTATTGTGTTGAGGCCATGTAATAAGAAATTTTTATGAAATTAAAGGCCTCATAAATTTTACTAAAGTCCCAAAAAATCTTCCAAGTTTATGAGAGAGCAGCACACTACTGGACGGCCAACCTGTGGCGCGGGGTTGGGGTTAGAGAGAGAGAGAGAGAGAGAGAGAGACCACTGCGAATATAACACTTTTCTTTTTTCTAGAATATAATTTTGTGAAATTGAAATTTCTCATAAATATTTAAAATTCGCCAAAGAACCCTAACCCTCGGATGAATTGCAAAATCAGAATTCAATCTGTATCGAATTCCGGTCGTTCAATTCCCGATTCAGAAGCGCTGAATTCCCGCTTCTCCTCATCCCGATGGAACCCCCGCTCTCGCCGCCGTATATGGCAAACGTCACCTCCTCGCCGCCGCCTTCCTCCGCCCCCGGCGACGGAGACGACGCCTGGTACGGCAACATCCAGTACCTCCTCAACATCTCTGCTATCGGAGCCCTCACCTGCCTCCTGATCTTCGTCTTCGTCAAGCTGCGCAGCGATCACCGCCGCGTCCCGGGACCCACGGCCATCGCCTCCAAGCTTCTCGCCGTCTGGAACGCCACCAGCCGCGAGATTTCGCATCATTGCGGCGCGGACGCCGCCCAGTTTCTCCTTATCGAAGGCGGCAGCTCCGCTATTCTCCTCTTCCTCGCCGGCCTCGCCGTCGTCGTCTTGCTTCCCGTTAATATTTACGCCGGGAATGCACCGATTTCGGATGAATTTTCCAAGACTACGATAAATCATATTGATAAAGGTTCGCCTTTGCTTTGGGTGCACTTCGTTTTTGTTATTGTGGTTGTTTTTTTGGTGCATTATGGCATAAACCTGATTGAAAGGAGATTGCGAATTACCCGTTTCCGGGATGGGAACGGGAATCCGGGCGAGCCGAGTGCCAATTCGAGCGCCATTTTCACCATTATGGTTCATGGTGTTCCCAAAACTCTAGGGTTTGATAAGACTCCACTGGTTGAGTATTTTCAGCATAGGTATCCGGGTAAGATTTATAGAGTGGTTGTGCCGATGGATTTGTGTGCATTGGATGATTTAGCTACCGAGTTGGTGAAGGTGAGGGAGAATATCACAAAGTTGGTGGCAAAAATTGAATCCAGGGGGTTGCAAGATGAGGGTGATGACGTCGATTATGCACGGGAGGAGAGGGGTTTCTGGGCCAGGTTGAAGCTTCTCTGGAGGAGAGTGAAGGATTTGTGGTACAGAGCTGCTCATGAGTTGGGTTTTTCAGATGAGGAGAGGCTGAGGAAGTTGCAAGAGTTGAGAGCTGATCTTGAGATGGAGATGGCAGCTTACAAAGATGGACGAGCAAGGGGTGCCGGAGTTGCTTTTGTGGTGTTTAAGGACGTTTACACTGCCAATAAGGCAGTTCAGGATTTCCGAAATGAGAAGAGAAAGCGGGTTGGGAGGTTCTTTTCTTTAATGGAGTTGCAACTACAGAGGAACCAATGGAAGGTGGAGAGAGCTCCATTAGCCAGTGATATTTATTGGAATCATTTGGGATCGTCAAAGCTCTCACTGAAATTACGAAGAGTTCTTGTCAACAGTTGCCTTCTACTGATGCTTTTGTTCTTCAGCTCTCCGCTTGCAGTGATTAGTGCCATCAAGAGTGCGGCTAGGATTATCAATGCTGAAGCAATAGATAATGCTCAGTTGTGGTTGACTTGGTTGCAAAGCTCTAGCTGGATAGCTACTATAATATTTCAGTTTCTGCCTAATGTCATTGTTTTTGTCAGCATGTACATAGTGATACCATCGGCGCTCTCCTACCTTTCCAAATTTGAACGTCATCTTACAGTTTCCAGGGAGCAACGAGCTGCATTATTGAAAATGGTTTGCTTTTTTCTGGTTAACCTCATTCTCCTGAGGGCTCTGGTTGAGTCGTCACTAGAAGGTGCAATTCTAAAAATGAGCAGGTGTTATTTGGACGGGGAAGATTGCAAACGAATTGAACAATATCTGAGTGCTTCATTCTTGTCAAGATCATGCCTGACGTCGCTTGCATTTCTCATCACGAGCACTTTCTTGGGAATATCTTATGACCTACTGGCTCCAATACCCTGGATCAAAAACAAGCTACGAAGATTCCAAAAGAATGACATGCTGCAGCTGGTACCCGAACGAAGTGAGGACTACCCCTTACAACATCACGACGTTGATAGCCTGCAGAGACCTCTGATATCAGAAAGGGTATCCGAGGTCATGGTTGGCAATAATGTGTTCTCAAATGGTTCCACACCGACCTCCCCGACTACAGTAGATTTTTCCGGGCAGGATCTGTCTGAATATCCTCCAGTCAGCAGCCGAACATCTCCAGTGCCCAGACAGACATTTGATTTTGCTCAATATTATGCATTCAACCTCACAATATTTGCCCTGACGTTGATCTACTCTTCATTCTCGCCTCTTGTGGTTCCAGTTGGAGCAATTTACTTCGGGTATAGATATGTGGTTGATAAATACAACTTCCTATTTGTGTATAGAGTTCGAGGTTTCCCTGCTGGCAATGATGGAAGGTTGATGGATACAGTGCTGGGTACCATGAGGTTTTGCGTGGACTTGTTCCTGCTTTCGATGCTTTTGTTCTTTACGATACATGGGGACTCCACGAAGCTCCAAGCGATATTCACTCTTGGGTTGTTTGTGATGTATAAACTTTTGCCTTCTGATCCGGAGGGTTTCCAGCCTGGTTCATTGCAGGGCATTCAAAGTGTCGAAAATGTAATCAATGGATCCCTCGACTATGAGGCTTTTTCACGGCCTTCATTCGAGTGGGATACTTACAATTCATGATCTTGTATCTAACTCGGTTAAATTCATTCTTTTCGCTGCCTCATCATCTTGTGTCCTCTCTCTCCCTCTCTCTCTCTGTTTATATGGATGTGTGCAGTATGAATTTCCTGACCCTTACCCAACAATTTACCTCTGCTTCGAACAGATGGTTTCCTAATAATCAGCACTGAAATGCAGTTGTATCTTTTTCAAGCTTTCGAAGGTATGCATAATTAGAAGTGTCGATACCTTTGATTGCATGAAAATCCAAATCATTATTCAAGTCCAATGAAATACTAGGTGGTGGTGTATATTTAGTGAACCAAGCGTTTTGGTCAATGGAGAGAGAGAGAGAGAGAGAGAGAGTAAATAAGAGAATGCATTTTATGTTTAGTAGATGATGGTAAAAGATCCCATCGATTTATAAATTATAATAGGTAGCTAAGTTAAGCCTCGAGTTCGAGCAGATCATCCTTGATCCTTGGTTACATAGCATCGAATGACCCATGAAAAAGTATCAGCAATCTGATATGATACAACCAACCCTAACATCAAGACTACATCTATCGATAAAATTATCTGATCAACCAACTCACATTTATCATTTATCGATTTAGAAGATGGGCATCATGTTCTCAAGAATATACACAAGGAAGAAAGCAATGCTATCTGGTTTAAGTTCACATCGTCTTGGCTGTGCTGGTCCTGGTGCATTCATATTGAGGTTTTTCTTTGCAATGGCTCCAAGTCGGATACTTCCTCATATCACACCTGCAAAGTCATTCTTCGGAATCACTAAGAGTCGAGACTTCTTCGTCTTCGCTACTTTGAAAGCCAAGTGCCTCCAGTTTGCCATAGAACCCCTTTAATTGTTTCCTGGTGAACCAGTTCTCTGTCATCTACAATGCAGTGTACGCAACTAAAGGTGAATACTGATTAGCTAGAAACACTGCTTCGTTGGAGCATAATGGGAAGAAGTTTGAGGAATAGGTTGACTTACAAAGTAAGGGTAGCCATCATAAATACTAAAATTTTCAGGAGCACCCTCTAAGAACAGAGATATATAATACAGAACAAAAATACCACAGCCCGTGAAATTTATCTGCTGCGGAACCTGCCAAGTTATTTTAGCCGATCAAAGAGAGCATGATTCAGGTAAGACACAAACAATAAGAATGAACAACGATGAAGAATGATACTACCTCAGGAACCAAAAGAGGAATTTTTTCAACCATCTCCTTGCTCTCGGGTCTACCTTCTGTTTCGAATATCTCCAAGACAAATCTGAAATAGAAGCAAGTAAAATTATTGATAGATTAGTTGAGCGAGGAGTGTAGAATATATTTAAGTGCCATCCATTACTCAGAAGTACCTTCTTATTAGAGGTTCAAGTTCCGGCAAAGAGCTATATGCATGCAGCGAGTCCAGCAACAACATACAGGGAGTTCTGGTTCTTGAGTCTAGGCTCTCACCCAAGTGACAAAAAATCAATAGATACCAGTGAGACCTAATGAAAGTTGCACATTGATTAGCGGACATCAATCACAAGAAGATACTTTGGTACATCTTGGAAACAAATACATACCACATGAGGATAGGGACAAAGACATATTTTTTTGAGAATATGTTCAGCCTCTTAATCCAAACCAACACCTTTTCTCTAGAATGTTCCAGTCTGTACATATTGAAAAAGAAACACGTCATATATGTGCACATCTCCTTTCTCTCTTCCGGTGATTCACTCCACATATTCCTGCAAAATAACCAGATGTATCCTCTTATCAATATGCTGGAGTTATTTGCATCTACCTCCCTTGAGGTATTACACTTTGGCAAGTCTTCCCCTGAGATACTGAATAGAGGATTCATCGGTGTTATCAATTTCTAAAAATTTAAGTGTGTTCTACCGTTTACAAAAATTTATCTTTTTATCCATCAAAATTCTCCCGTGTTCTTTGTTCCCCTTTCTTATCTTCATGTTTTACCTTAAATATAGCAAAATACATAAATTTTAGAGATAAGAAAAGGGAACAGAGAGCACGGGAGAATTTTGATGGATAAGCTTTCAACTTTTAGAGATCATGGTGCCATCATCTCCCCCAGCTGCCGCCACCAGTTTACTCTCCACATCCTCCACCACTGCCATCAGTAAGCTTTCAACTTTTACAAGAAAAAAATATAAGCAATGTTTCCGGCAATGGCCATTAATATCTGTCGGGGTAAGGGCCTTTTTGCACCCAAAAGAACATCAGGGAGAATTTACTCATTCGGGTAAATGTGGAGCAGGTTATTCGCACCTTATCCCTAATTATATTTACAATACCCTAAAGTTCCTTTTTTTTTCTGCAGTTAACCCTAAAAAGAATTAGACCTTCCTAGCCCCTAGGTATGGGAACCTTTATGGTTGAATTGAAAAATGAGTTACAAGGATAAAAGTTAAGGAAAGAAAGACTTGGAAAAATGATTACATTAAACTTTCCAGCTGAGTCTAGAATCTACCTCCTAATGTCACCCTCACTCTCATCAAGCTTAACATTCTCGAATTGTCCAAGCAAAGAACATAGTTCTTACATTTCTGATACTTAAATATTATGATAAAAATGAAATCCAAGGAAGTGAATAAAGAAGAATGTGTACTATGATTTAAAGAAACAAAAGAATTAATGGGTATGTGATACTCAGATGAGATTCTTGAGACTGAAAAAGTTTCATTACCCACCCAAACATCTTCCCAAACCACACCCATTCCTTTAATGCAAGGGAAGACACAAAATTATAAAGTCTACCTGAAGAAATGCAAAAGAACTGTTAAATATCCCACATTGGTTGGGGAAAGTGGCATGTGCCACTTATTAAGATAAGGGCAATCCTCCCCTTACAAGCTAGTTTTGAGAGGGTAAATTAGGCTCGATATCCATTTCTAATATGGTATCAAAGCCAACCCGCGATTTGTGGCTTAATTCCACCCTACACGTGAGGGGGCGTGTTAAATATCTTGTTAATTAAAGACTAAAATCTAGTATATTAAATAATTTTGAATTGACCTAATATTTTATTCATCTACCATTGTATACTTTATGAATTAGTATTTTATCTATAAAGAATCGCTTATTTTACTTTCATGAAAAAAGCACACGCACATCGTTGCAAACTTACTATTTTTATTTTATTCACTGTGTTCTCTATTTATTTAAGAAAAGAAAGAAAATAAATAGAAAATATGCTTTTAGCCACCAGGTAATTCAGAAAACAAAATTTTATATCAATAAATCTTACTGAAAACAATGGTCGAATAATGCATCAGTCAATCGTTTTGGAAGGATCGACACAATTGAGGTGGCCTTGGTAATCCTCTTTGATTGTCTATGAGAACCTGGTATAGATCTTTGCGTATGCTTGCTCTTTAGGCATACGTATGGATTTGGGTGATCCTCAGCAATCATATCTCTGGAAACACCATCTGTTACGTATACCATTTAATCTTGTTTAGAATCTCAGGAGGTGGAGCGCATTAGGACATTTATAATTTATAATATACTATAAAAACAATAAATCAACAACAAAGGGTTTATTGGCCAAAATTGTCAGCTCATAACCTGTCAGGTGCCTGCAATGGAAAGTATTGCTTCCACAATTTGACAGTTTCATCTCAAGTAGCGGCAGCTTTTTACGCTCCCATAATAAAAAGTTTGGCCTAAAAGTCTTCACATGCATTCATTCTATTTTAATGCCATAAGTTGGCATTCCAAGCCAAAATTTACTGTCCAACTTTAAAGTTCCTCAGGTACAGAAAATTTCTTAATTAAGATCAATTGAATGGATTCGAGTACTGACTGTAAGGCCAACATCTCTGCTATGAATTTATTCCATAAGCTAGTATAAATGTATAATCATTAAATTTTCCCAACAACTCAACAAATTTAATAATCTAATGCAATATCACACCTCTACTCAGAGATAACAAAACAATATTTTAAAGTGTAATCATGTATCAGTGATCAGAACCTTTTTCTTAGTATTTTATATAACTTATCTCAAAAGACATGATTTTTGATACTGAGGTAAAGCAGACGAACCAAGAGATCTATTTCCAAAATTGATCGAGCTAAATTATAGTGCAGTTATTAAAGGTGCACAAGTGCACCTATTCTCAAGGCAAAAAAGCTTTCGCCTCCTTTTAAGGCCCGGAGTGCAGAACTCGAACAAGACCACCCATTGGCTGCACCTTGTGCCCATTTTTAAAAACCAAGGCACAGTAGAGGCCTACTGCCTGATCAGCACCTGCCACTGTTTTTATTTTCTGCTGTCCCTTCTTCCTTTCGGCTTTTCTATTCTGCTGCCACTCGTATTGCTTTTTTGGTTCTCTCCCTTCTTCCTCTTCTCTTCCTTCTTGTGTTTCTTTCCTCCATTCATCTTGTTGGTTTTCCATAGTTTTCTTTTTCAACACTAGATATTCTTAGTCTATTATTTTGTTCTTGTAAAAGCCATCATGATTTTTGTCGACCTTATAAACATTCAATAGAATTCTGTACAAGAATTCTGTATAGTATTGTCAGAAAATTTAGTAATCCTTAGTAGTAACTTTAAAATTAACAGTAGGCTCTTTAACCCATTTTTATATAATAGTTATCATTATTAGTTATATAAATTAGCATTTCGGGCCTCAACTTGTATCTAGGGGCTCAAGCCTTTGGTTGCTCATAATATGCAACTCTGTACAGGCTCGAACCAGCAAATAGAGTATGCTAAATAGCTTTTCCCTCTTAGGCATTTAGAAAGCAGAAACTGGAATAACTTCCATAACAGGACAGCTACAAACTTTTAATTTTTAACTAAAAAAATCAGTACAGAACAACTCATGCAAAACCAAAAATTAAGTTCATGCACACAAAAAAGATAACTAAAAAAAGCATAAATGGGTATGCAAAAGCAGATCTCCAAATCATACAGCCCTGAGCCCACAAATAAAGCAACATCGAGCTCCAAAAGGTTTAGTTTATCATGAAACAAAAGTTGCCATGAACAACTGTTTCCATCCAGATTCTGTCTTTTGAAAACAATTCTGATTTTCATTAAGTATTTTCGAAAAATAAACAAGGGAATCCACACCAAAAACATATAGTTGGGAGCACAAGAAGCAAGGAGATAGAGCGAAGATAAAAGGTGTACTTCACAGATCGAAATGTAGAAGTGTAGTAGGCTTGAAACGGTGAAATGCAGTACCTGAAATGCAGGAGGAAATCTTGGTGTAAAAATCTACAGGCTTCTCTTTGAGGAACCTTCTACAGTACATTAATCTAATCTCCTCTGTTTCTCTTTTGCTTCCCTTGAGACTTACCTGTGAGACATCGTAAGTATTAATAATTCTCCTTGATTGACTTTGAGAAACAGAATCAGTTGAAACAAGTTGCCATTCGCTTGGATCATATCTTGACTTGCATCTCTTTTTCACGTACATAAAAATCTGCCTCTCCTTGACAATTCATTTTCTAAAATAGCCATCAGTTTTGTACACCAATTAATCTTAACCCCAAGAATCAGAACTACATTTGGTTATTTATAATTAGACGATACGAATCAATACATCAAGGGAAAACAAAGACCGAAACTGTCAAACTGTAAAAATCTTTCCCTTCAATATCTCAAAAAATAAACTTAGGCAAAAAAGGCATACATTAATACAAAAATATCCAGCTGCCTGCAGTAGAAAGTATACCTTCTATTTAGGAAATGCCATATCAATGGTATTTTGTGATTATCATGCATTCTACGCCCTTGCAAGGCCCAACAACAGCTTGGCACAATGAATACGGTCTCAATCCTCTGGAAATTCATGAAATGAGACACTCATAACGTATCTAATCACTAAGTGAAATCCGCATCTCATGAACACAATTTGGAATCACTTCTGTTCTAGCAAGACACTCAAATTTATTATGAAGAAATCATGTTTAACCGATTGCATTCCATCCCACATTCCTTAATCGGAACACTGGATCTAACCCAAGCATTCCACATAAAAATTATAGCAAAATAGCACCCTTGGAGTTTGTGGAAGCTCCTTTGCCAGAATATGACGAGAAAATCCAAAATAGTCCCATTGCATTCATTTACACTGTAGCCCTACTTATAGTTCAATTTCGAAAACCCTAATTACATAAAGAAAGGCAACAAAACGCTCTGGTAAAACAACAAAGATCCTAACTTACCTCATAGTCTCGGAATTTGGCTGGCGCACGACGTTCACGCTGTGAACGCATTCTTCCCTTAATCGTAGTAGTCGCATCAGCCATACAACTCCAACAGCTAATTTCTCGCACCTACAAACACACAGACAATTTCACAAGATTCAAGCGCAGAAATCAGCGCCAGCAGAAATGATCAGCTCCGAAGAAAACAAAAACAAAAACATCAACATAAACATGAAAGCCCAGTAAAACAGCGTCAGTGATTGTAAAGCAACATAAATGAGGTGTTGGAAATGGAGATTTGAATTTGCTTGTTACCTGAAGATATGATTGAGTTCTTCGTCCGAAAATGAAGAGGTCTCACTCACTCCACTTTCTTTAAAACGTTAATTTGGTCTCCATTTTTTTCGCTTCTCTTTTACATCCCACGACACGGACGGAAAATCCTAATATAAGGGATGCATTCCACTTCACAATTCATTTGGCTTATTTTTTAAATTTCAGGGAAATTTACACTTTGATACCTATATTTTAGACATTTTTTAAAAAATAACCCACTTTATTATTATTAGCAAAATAGTATTCATTTTTTCAAAAATTTTGCAAATTTGATCTATGTGGCATGCCTAACAAATTTATTTTATTTTTCGAACTCCATTTTTCGAACAACACTTGGAGAAAAAACGGAGTTCAATGTGTTCGAATTCAATTTTTCGAAAATATTGTAGTGGTTCGAACTTTAATTTTCAAACATAGTTTGTTCGGAAAATAATTTCTAACACCTTTGTATCCTGAAATTTTCTAAGTGTCGTTCAAACTTTAGTTTCCGAACAAATGAGGGTTGTTCGAACTTTAGTTTCCGAACAAATGAGGGTTGTTCAAACTTTAGTTTTCGAACCAACTTTTTTTTTTCTAAGTATGAGTTGTTCGAATTAATATTTTCGAACAAGACGAACGTATTCGAAATTTTGTTTCCGAACATATTTTTTTTGTTTTTTTTCATGTAAAACAAATATTTTTGGAGTGAGGGGTAGTAATGTAAATGTGTGTGGTGCAAAGAGTAAAAATAGTGGTACATAGAGTAAGTGTAGTGCAAAGAGTAATTTTAGTGGTGCATTTAGAAACTCCCTAATTTTAATTCTGAACTGTCATAATAAGTAACGAAGTGTCATAATATATTAGTTGAAATAGCACGATAGATTCTTTTGGTCACCTAAAATTTTCATTTCTGGACAAAATTTTTTTTGCAAATATCCGAAAATTGGTGGTCGCTTACAAAGATGGAATGCACTAAATGTGTTCTACGTTATAATTTTTACCCGACACGGACGAGGCAGATATTATTATTATTACTACTAGTATAGCACATGCGATGCACAAAAAATGCTATGAAGAAAATTATGCACAATAATAAAATTATATTCAATCATGAATTTAATATATATATATATATATATTATCAACTAAATTATGAATTACTTGCATATTTTTTATTTAATTGTCACCTCTTTCGACTTTTTAAAAGAAAGGGTCATCATCTGATATAAGATAAATTTTACAATATTTCTATCTTTGTCAATGGATTTTATGTTATGCCGTCGAGGTAATTTAGTCCATTAAATATAGCACGATGAATCCAGCTGTAGAAAATTTACACACCATGCATAGAGGGATTGTATACGTATGTTTAGAGCTTCACATATCTATATATGAAAAAATAGAAAGGAGAAGTGATGTGAAAAATCAATTTCATTATTTTTCAAGATTTGAACTCATTAAAAATATATTTCTAATCGAAAGTGCCTTCAATTCTTACAATCAACTATTCAAATTTTGTGGAGCTCTTAAATGGCATAACGTTTGCTTTGTTTGACAAATAAAAAAAGTGTAGTAATTGATATATATGTTCATTTAGTCAAGTCTAGTTATTGTATGTGTTGTCCGACTTAATTAGCTTAATTGCTCTTTTAGTCAAGTCCGATTATTAATATATATTCGGTATTTTATCATTAAAAAAACATTATTTTTTGACTCTCCGATGCAATATATAAATAAGTTTGAAAAAATAAAATATATAAGATTTAACTATTTAAAATATATTAATATTTTTAGTTTTGAAAACTTGAAGTTATATATATATATATATATATAATTTTTGGAATTCAAATAATTTGAATGTTTAGTATATTTAATTAAAAATTCAAAAGATTTAAATAAAGTTTTTCGAGATAATAGTTTGATTTGATGATATTTCTTTCTAGGCCACGTGTTTCAAGTTGCGTCTCCCCTAAAAGCAATTCGATTTGCTTTAAAATTTTAATTTACCATTAAAGAAATAGTCGAGAAATGTGTTATAATTACATCATTGGGTCTTACAATTTATATCCGAGAAATGTGTTATAATTACATTATTAGGTCTTACAATTTATAGTTTGTTCATTAACAAAATCATTCTTTGCTTCATCAATATGGTATAAAATAAGTTTACAAACGTGTGTATACCTACATATTATATATATATATATATATATATATAATTTAGAGATTTTAACTATATTTATCTGAACTTTTAACTATATTTTTTTCAAAATTTATAATTCATTCATTAAAAAAATATATTTACAATTTATAATGTGTTCATATTAAAAAAAAAATTATAGGATGATTCACCATGCGATACATGGATATGATATGTATAATTATATATTTTGTAGATTTTATAAATATAAAAAAATAAAATGAAAACATTAAAACTAAAATCTATGTAAGTATATAACAATGATCAAAGTACATGCATCAAAACTTAAAGATAATTTTATATTGTATTTTCATTTTATTTTATTTTATTTTAGAAGAATCTAAGATATTCGAATCCAAACACATATCAAATGGCATATTTGTATTATTGATGTTTGATAGTATTTATATTTAGATTTGTACAACTCTTACTGATCTTTTGACATGTAATTTTTAATTACACACTGTAAATACAAATTTTTGTATTTAATTTAATAAAACACAAAACAGTGTACAAATAAAATATTTTCGGATCAAATTTGCATTTTTTGGATCCAATCTCTATTTTTCCTCTGATTAATCACTCTAGGAACGATCTTCAAATGATCTTCAAAGTTTTCGGGGAAATTTTTATCTCCTCGATCTTCTTTGACTTGGTCTTTGATTTTTGACAACGTTAATTCGGAGGGTTGACGCCTTGTTTCCGGATTAAACGCTGATTTTAGGTTGAGTTTGGTGCAGAACGCTTTAAATTATCTCGTTTGTGGATCAAATGCCGTCTTCGAGATGACTTTGGTGAATAACGTTTTTACTATAAACACTACATTATTCACAACTATTATGTCGGCATCGACACGTCCAATACGAAGACTCCGTTTTTTTTATGGTCATTCTTTACTTAGAATCTCACTGCTTCAAGTAATTAATGGATTAGTTTTTTTTTTCAAATATATAAAATAAGACCATAAATTAGAGAAAGAACACATAAAAATGAGAAAATTCGCACAATGAAAATCCATAAATTACTATCTCCATAAATTACTATCTCATGCGGGTCATTACCTGCAAAAGACAAAAAAGAAGAAGAAGAAAATTTCATTAACAAACAATGCATATCAGGTTTCAATATTATTGTTTCATATGTAAAAACTGTAACAAGCACAACAAAAAAAATGTTTTCAAATAACTTTAGAAATATATTCAAAATATTCTTTTATTTTACTACAGAATTTGGAATGTTAAAATTAAATCATCATTGCAAGAGCTATTTATATACAATATTGTGTAACTATGCAATCATTTGAAAATAATTCAAAATTTAGAAAATCTCACATTTGCGTTATTAATTTTTTAATCATATATACTTACAAATATGCTTGATTGAGAATATATATAATATTTTTTTTAGAGTATGAATTGAAGTAAAATATTTTCCGGCTATAATTAATAATAATTTTATATTAAAATTAACATTGGACATAGTATAAATTTAATTTTTTTGAATAGACAGACGAATACATTTTATTTATTTAATTCTGAAGAGTATAATTACTTGATTTAGTAGATAGCATGTTTTCATGTATCAACTAAAATATGTATGCACACTAAATAATACTACCTCCGTTTCAAAATGTTTGTTGTTTTGTTTTTTTTTATCTGGAATTAAGAATTAATTTTATGGACAAATATATCCATCCTTCATATATGCCATAAAATCTAATTCATTTATATTTTCCTAAAAAATAACAATATTTTCTTCCTCCATATATTTTTCTCTCTTCATATATTATAGGTAAGTTAGAATCAAGAAATCTTGTACGATTTGAGAGGGTTAAATTGGAAGAGAGAATGTCAAATTATATAAAACAACAAACATTTTGAAACGGAGGTAGTAGTATATTTATATATGGTTTATTGGAATGATACAATATATTATATCCTTGTATTAATTAGTGTGCTTAACTAATGTAAATTATAAACTAATTTCAGAATATACTGTATATTTCATATATGTGTGTAGATTATATATAAATTTAATTCTAAATATAAAAATGTCATTTAGGCGGGGAAATCAATAATTTCTATTTACGGATGCGGTATTGTTATTATATATCATATAGATATAGATATTTTGTACTATTGGAATTATTATATAAAAAATAATCTTAGTATTTGAGATCAGTATTATTATTGTGAGTAGATTTGTTGTGTTTTTTTATTAAATAGAAATAGCTAATTTTAATTTCCATAAAATCTTCAAAATTGTATATATATTAACTTAAAACATTTAACAATTAAGGAATCTAAATAAACTTTGTCTATTTTTATGCAAAAATTAAATATTCGAGGTTGGATTATCACATACTACTATATTCATGAATATACAACACAATCTTTTTGCGATATTTGATTTTTTTTTTTTATGCACAACGTGCTATCATGTAGTTATATTTATATATTACTACTATATTTCCATTAATACACAAATTTTGCTAAATACTTTAACTATAATTTTTAGGCATGATTTTTATAATGGATTATAAAGATAATCCATGAATATTTTGTCAAAAATTATATTTAAATATGAAGTTTCCAAAATAAACGGCAGTGAAAAATATTTATATTTTGTAGGTTTTATGGTTAATAAAATAAAATTTCATTAACTTACGTAAATAAATATTTTATAATTTACACAAATGTTATTTATATTTTGTTTGAATAAAAACACTAACTAGTATTATGGTTCATTTCTTGAATATAAATTATGTATTCGTACATGTACTGGTGGGGATAACCTAGTGGTGGAGTGTGGTTGTTTGGAGACCAAAGTTCACGGGTTCGAATCTCCTCAATACCACAGGTCGGGTGTGTGAGTAAAAAAAAATATATGTATTATTCGTACATGTAAACAAAATATGTATACATGAAAAAAAAATGATAAGTATATATTAATAAAAAAATTAGTAGATAAATTATTTAATCATATTTACTTTAATTTAAATAATGAATGTTGAAATAAATAATGACAAAATCTTTTGTAGTAAATAGATTTGTATATATGTTTAATTACACATTTCGAAAAACTCAAAATTGTGACTGTGTCGGTTGTATTTGATTATTAGATTATAAATTGAATTATATTAATTTTCTTACATTTTATTAAAAGATGTTATAATTTATTCTTAAAGTAACAAATTTTGCATGTTCATATTGAGGATATTCGAGTTCGTGACTTTTGGTCTCCAAACAAACTCACTCCATCCGACCTAATATTTTTCATTATTGTCAAAAATTCAAGTTACTATTCGAGCCATCCGAAAGAAGAAATATGGGAGTATCAAGTTTTCAATGATTATCAACTCAAGTAGAAAAAATATTCAAGAAGATGGAAATATGAATTTTCAATGATTATCACTTTTTTCATGCCCATTTAAATATATTATACAAGAAATATGTATATATGTTAAATGATCATTTAATTTTTAGGCGCACCTGCGTTTTATGAACATTGTAATCATTGAGAACCTATATTAGTATCTATATAATACATAATGTCTCCACATTCGCAAATAAAATTATTATTATTATTATTATTATTATTATTATTATTATTATTATTGTGAATGACCACAACTTATCATTTTGTTCATTTTATTTTTGAACTTTGGAATATAAATAATTGCAAATGTTTGTATATTATAAAAAAAATGAAATGATAATATAAATTGTTTTTAAGCTGGGGTTTGGTGGGAGAATGGATATCGAATCCAATACGTCTCTCTTTTATATGAGAATCCCACTGTTTGAGTGTTTACGAAGGGATATCAATTGTAAATATTTTTTAAAATAAAGCAATGATCACTTCATTAATTCACCAACGACCTCATACTTTTAAAGAATATTTCTGTCATAATGGATTTATCCAAACATGTGTATATATTTTTATAATGTATGTTATTTGATTAAACAATCACTATTAATATTACATTGCATGATATTATAAAATTTAAAATTATATATAGCTAGTTAAGAAAAAATCGAACACCCGAAGGTTGAATGGCCGAACTCTAACGTGTAAATCCATCGCAAAATACAAAAAAAAAATAAAAAAAAATAAAAAAAAATTGTTGAAATCATATGTTTCGACGCAAACAAATGAAAACATATATTCAAACCAAGCAAATTCCATCTTAGTTCTCGCGACTTACTCAAAGGACATTTTAATAAGTTCAAAATTTAAACTAATTTAATAAAGACTAAAAAACAATAGCAACTTCTGAAAAAATTTAAAGAACCCCAAACAAGCAACTTATTTCTTTTTTACAAAAAACTTTTGAACTAATACACACTCCCAAAACAAGCGAGTATTGCATTCTAAAATTAAAATTTTCAACTGTGACGTACACTTCATTGGTCAAAATAATTCCACTCATCAGATCAGCAAGATTCCTAAAAGGCAGAAATAAAGCAAAAGGATTTAAAACAGGATTTTTAGGAGTCGGATAAAACCCTAATGCATAGTTTAGGTTCATAGCAAGATACAGAGCCTTGGAAAGAAGGCCACACGTAAAACAAGCTGAGTTCCCGTGCGATCAGCACAGATGAAAACCCCGAAAAAGGAGACCTGCACGGTTACTAGTACATACTACAGGCTACGAGTTCTGCACTCGATAGGAAAGCGTTGTTTCAAGTCTTGACAAAAGCTACATACAAACCTAGTAGAAAGCTACTGTGTCCACACATAACATAGGGGCACATGGGCAGGCATCTTAACAGAAAAACATGGAGTTACGGACACTCTCCTGCAACTTAGGCATCGGAGGCACGGCTGGAGCGCCAGCTGGTGCAGTCCCGTTGTGGCTGGATGATGTCTCTGATGCATCTTCAAACTTCATCCACTGGCCCAACTGGGTGGCAGCCAAGTGAGCATAGCATATTGGGGCGACTGAAGATCGTACACATGCACAATGAGAGTCAGATATAAGGAGCTGTCGAAGCCAAGAGCTATAATCATTAATATTAATACAAATAAAAACAGAAATAGTGTAAGTCGTTCAATTACCAACAGATATAGCCGTAGTACTGCGCTGATACCTGCAAAAACGATGAAGAGAGTTTTAGGATGAATCGAGAATTTGACAAACTAAACCTGTAGGTGGTTTTACGATCTGATGATCCACTTACACGTAAGACAGGGAATGAACAAGTTCCTGCAAGTCATCTGGCGAAAAGCCAATCTCATCTAATAGGACATGGTAATGTGTAGGCCTCGTTGTTCCCTATTAAGGAAAATAAAAACAATTTAGCAGGTTCCTCTATGACTCATTTCATGGAAAGACTCGAAGATTGAGGTAGATTATGCAAGTTCCAACTTCCAAGAGCGAAGTTATAAAGCATGACATGAATTCATAGATGGAATATAAGCTCTCAAGACTGTTCCCTCTCTTAGAAATTCAAACAGAGTTCAGAATTAGCAAGGAGCAGAATACAGTTCTGATGTACCAAATTGAACCATATGTCAGGATGCAAGATTTAAACGCCAACCTTCATATACAAAATAGGCCACAAAATTTTAAGTTTGGGAAAACAATCATCATTGATGGTTAGAATTAAAAGCATTAGCGTTGGTTGAAAGAAACTAAACAATACTTACAATCATCCCAGCATGTGCACACAAGTAAAAGTCATAGTTCCTGGGATGACAAACTTTATTGTCTATTATTGTCCCTGCAAAATCAGAATAACACAAATACCGGTGAGAATAAAATTCTTCCACTTTCATGTGACTTGTGAGAAAATTGCATCCGAAGAAAATAAAAGAGTGAGTGCATCACCCGGCTGCACATTATCAGGAGAATTTGGCAGAAAAAACTTGGTATGGTGATTTTTCTGCGCAACGATGACCACAAACTTCGGAGACCATTTCTCATCAAGGAACTTGCAGGCCTGCAGAAAGTGGAAGAATATGGTTATGAAGTAGATATGACTTGACTTGAATTGTATATTTACAGAGAAAACCAAAAGAACTATAAGCCCTATGCATTGCAATGCTGGATGAAGCACTGACCTCTATAATTTGGTCGAGTTCAATGTTCAGAACTTGATTAAATTGTGATTCACTCACACCATCCCTGAAATTTTCATTTAAAGCAAATAATCAAACATAAAATGTGAGAAATCTAACCATACCACATAAGGTGAACTCTTGCCACTTCAACACCCAAAAGAATTCAAACAAAAATCTACTTACATGATGAGCACCTTTGATTTTTTTTTATCTTTTTTTGCATAAGCAACAGAAAGATGCATGGGTGATTATCAGTTGAGTACAACATAGCTCCCGTATTTCATTCCCTTCTACTGAACTGGATGTTAAGATTCAGATTTTTTCTAAACTGGACTCATCTCTCACTAAGAACACAAAAATCCGAGTTTTTACATCCTGTTTATAAAAAGAGTCAAACTGCCAAAAATACCAGAACTACACGAATGTTGGAATTATCTTGGGCCTTGGGAACGCATTACGGAGAAGTTCATTCTCTATTATTTAAATACCCTCTTTAATAACATAAAAGATCCATTTTCTGATAATCTGTGTTTATAATTACCAAACTTTGCACATTACGGTTCAATCAGTTATCTTGCCTGCGAGCAAAACATAAAGGCCAAATGTTACCTGAATATGATTATCTGATCTGGCTTCCTTTTCCCAGAACTCACATAGAAATCAACCAGAAGCTCCCTACAATTGGAGGAGAAAGAAAATTAGGTCGCACATCATTAAACATTCATTTTGCCTTTTCAAGTCAGTATACAGTTACGGATTTGATTGTTTTCAGCAGTCAAAATGCCAATCATCAAATGACCTAATTTTGAATTGCAGTACATCCAGATACTAAGTAGAGCAACAAAAAAACAGGAGTGCCTTCTAGTTAGTAAAAACTCAGCCAAAATAGCAAAATACAGTTACAGCTTAGAGCGAAGACTCATGCACAAAAGCAGCAAATAACTTTTACCAAAAAACTTACCTCATTATTCCATCATCTTCAGTGTCCGACACACGCTTGTAAAGTGAATCTATCATTTCCATCTTAGGAGATTGAGTGCGCACACAGGCTCTATACCGAGAAATGGAAGGCCATTGTCTCGAGCTAACCACCTGAATTTTAAACAAAACAAGCCTCTGGTTGAGTGACCAAATAAGAGAAAAACCTTGATGGGATCCCAAAGAGAATATGAAGCAAAATTACTTAAATCTTCCATCTGAATTCAATAAGCATGATTGATTTGTGAAGGACATAAATGAAAAATGGTGAGAAAAGAATGTGTCTGTGTGTAAAAAGCAACGGATATGAAAGCACTTACCGCAGCAATTGATGGGATATCAGACTGTCCAGGTGAGCCATGAGAGACATCCATGCCAAGAATCAGGGTAGGAAGCTTAGATACCATAGGAATTGAAGGTGATATCTCACCGGCTAACATAGAATTCAGCCCACCAAGCTGCCAGAAAGTAACGGTAAGCAAAAGAAGCTGCAAACTAGCTTGGAACTACAACCTTATACTGAAAATCTTGAGATAAATGTTACAGAGAAATGTCTACGAGGAGGGCTACAATAGAATTTTGATGGGGCAACTAACCTTTGCATTAATCTTCAACAGCAGATTTGTGAGATACTGATCGTTGACCCTCATGGGTGCCAAGCATTGAGTAACAACTCCAAAATCAGACAGGTTTTTACGCTTCCATGGACCTTAAAAGTTTAGTTCATCATACCATCATATCACAATTAATCTCAACTTTTATCAGAAAACTAATGATTATGAAAACATAGACACAAACCATATAAGTCACAATTCTTTCGCTCTGGAAGCAAACAAAGTAGGAACTTTGGTGGACCAGGAAGTTTTGACTGCACTTCATCAAACATTTTCTCCACTCTAACCATGGGTGGGGCTCGTCTATGCTGCTGATTTTCTTCGAAAACATCAAATGGCTCTTCCACAACCTGACATATAAATTGTATATGTTCAAACCCAGTTATTCTCAAACAGAAAGCAGTAAGGTCAAAAGGATATGGATAACATACTATTCCTTTTGATTCGCCAACTTTCATCAAATCTCTGATCAGGCCACGTACATCACAGCGAGCAGAGAAGTTAACCACAGCCCAGCGCTCAACCTTGCAAGCATTAACAAATTTCTGCCCAAGCATAAAAGTGGTTTTAAAAACACGAGGAATTACATTCAGGCATTTTCTTAGAAAAAGTGACAAGCAGTTAACCTTATGATTGAAATTCCACCTCCCATTCCGAGTAAATAAATCTTCTCCATTAGCAACTTTTAGCTGCAATCAAACATAAACACAGTGAGCAACAGCACCCTTTCACCAACAATAAACTGAATCATAGCCAAAATCAACTTATACATGTACATGACATAAAAGTATAGAAGCACTATCAGTATTTCAAGAATGTACCTTAGGGGGTTGGAGAACACGGCCTTCAACCTGAGTAAAGCTACTATTGATAGAAACCCCGCAAGAACGAAGCATAGGTTCAGCATCATAGTTGTTGATTTTTAAAGCCTGCAAGAACCAAAAAGCAGCTTAAAGTAACGTGACAATAACCTACTATCCTAGAGGGTAGAGAAGTCTTGAACGGGAGAAAGCATACATTACTCAGCACCGACATCCTTTCCTGTGGCTTTTGTCGTGATTTCTCCACTAAGGAGGATCGTTGGAATGTTGACAGAGCTTTTGTGTAACGTTGCAATGAGACCAGAGAACATAGCTAATACAAGCACATGATCAATTAAGATATACTATTGCTAAAAAGAATTTGATAGAAGTTGAATTTAATTCACATTTCCACCTCAACAGGGAAGTATGTTGGTCGTTTAGGCTTCCCAACATTAATGCAAGGAAGATCAGCAGAATATCGCAAGTCGATGTTACGGTGCTTGACGAAGTAATCGTAGACCGTCACTTCTATCATCTCACCATCCCCTTCCTTATTTCTCTGCTTTAATGTGAACCTGAAAATTTTCAAAAGGCTATCCCCATTAAATCCATGCAAAGAAATTGAACAAAAGCAAGAAAATTGAGGAGAGTGAGGAATCATACAATTGCTCTCTGCAAGGCTTTTCACTTAACCCAGTTATTTTAAACTCTTGATTTGAGGGACTTGTTGTGATCCTCAAATTCTTGAGAGTGCGTTTGGCCTGGAAAAATAGGATTGATGAGAAATTATAACCTATAGAGGCACTATCTAGCAATCACCATAGAAGACTAAAGATATTTTCTTCTCACCTTTGCCCAGTCAAGTGAGAATGGATCTCTCACATTTTGATTGGCAATCAGAAAATCAGCAACAGGCCCTGGCTGGATGATCATGGTCGTAGATACATCTGGGAGATAAATACAGCCAGCATTGATTATGATCAATAAAAAACTGGAATGCACCATATGGTAACAAATAAGATACATCATCGTCGTCGTCATCATCAACACCCAAATGTAACTATTAGATGGGTCATGGGGAAAATATATATATTATATAGTAACCAAATGTTACCGATATTCAAAGACAAGCCACTTTGGGTAGTTCGGAAGCTTGAATGGAATCCTCGGCAGCCGAGAACCCCGCCTCCAACATCGGTAAAAGTTTTTGGATCATTATGGAAAAATGATTGGCGAACCAGCAGGCAACCCCTGACATCAAGGATACAGCAAGATGTAAATTCATTCATTACAATTTCAATGTACAAGCATAACTTACTGCTTGGCTGCATTCTGCCTCAATATGATGTCCAAAACCCGAAAGGCCTCCTGAGAGTTTTCAGTTTCATGGCCACGTAAAGCATTCGCGATGGCTTGCATGGGAATTTTAGCAGCAAAACTTATCTCCACTTTGAAGGTTTTGGAATGGTACGGGCGTCTCTGTCTTTTCTTGTCACTTTCATTGGGACTTCCCTGTCCTCCAGGGCTGCAATTCCCATTGTTCCTAAATGCAGCAATGCACTAGCATTAAGAGACAACAGCAACACTAAACAACAGTAACAACTCAAAACAACAGAAATGATACGCACCGATTTGATGTCACGTCCTCAAGCACAACAGTAAACTCAAGTTTATTACGAGGAAGTGAACCAACAGTGAACAAACTCTTCTCTCCATCATAAGCAAATTCTTTTCCAGCCAACTCAGTATCATATGTATCACGGACTCGGTCAAGCACTTTCCTACCGACACCCTTGCCATCAACAGGGCGGCCATCTTCGTAAAAAAGGGCAACCTATCGAGTAGCATGAAGGAGAGTTGGAGAAATAAATGAATAGTCAATGTCTTTATGAACACAAAAAAAAAAAAAAAAACCAAGATTGTGCCTACAGACATACACTATAATGAAAGAAGTGCCCATCAACATTGTTCACATTCACTTTGAAGTGATTTGTAACGATAGGAACTTTATTTCCCTTAGTTCCAAGGCCACGTCTAGCCATTGGGACCCGGGAAACTTTTTTTGCTTCTGGTTCTGTAACGATTTTTGTAGGAGTAACATTTGGAGGAACAGGAGGTGGAGGAGGCAGTGCTTCTGAGGCCCCATTTCCATCGTGTTGAGATGGATCCATTACCAGATCTAGTAAGAAAGGTTCATCAGATAGTCATGCATATAATTAAAACAATGAAAACTCCATGCCAGTATTTCAGGTAGGCGTGTTTTTCACCAAAAACTGAAAACAAAGCAAAATAACTGCACAAATGGAAGTGTGCAAGAAAGTAGAAAAATCCTGAGTATATTGACCTTCTTCCTCAAGGACGAGAATACTCTTCTAAAACACTAGACATTAGACATATAGACACGAGAGACGATTAAATGAATATTTCTATTGTCTGAACTAAATGCATTGACCAAACGTAGTTTAGAGTTCTTTCATTCTGTAATATAAATCATTATCATACAGGCAAAGTGTTCACACGAATTACATTCTGAAAAAGAAAATGATTTACAAATACTTTGAAACAACTTCTTGAAGATGTCATGCACTGAAAAGGCACAATGTTGTCGTATCATCAACATGAACAACAAAACCTCTGAGAGCTTTAATCACAATTTCATGAAAAATGAACTAGAAAGAAGGAAGATGGAAGTGATGTTAAACAAGCTACTAATGCTAGAAACTCAGGCACAAAAAAATTAGCCAAAGCCACAGCAGAGCCAGAAGCAAAAATAATGAAAAACCATAAGTCTTATGGAAATTTCCTTATAAATGTTTATGGAAGCTGGATTACAAAAGACCATTCAACTCGAGAGATTTTTTTTTATCAAAAAAAAGTAATAATGACGACAACAAGAACGACGAGGAGAATAATAAGTTAATAATAATATGTAATCTAGACAAAATTGTGATAGGGTAACAAATAGCAGCTATGATTCAAAATTTCATGAAATGCAAACTGAAGAAATCGTGAAATGTACAAGAGATAGAGAGGTTTTATTAAGTAGAGACTCTTTTGTTTAAAACGAAGAGTAACCTCAAGAACTTCAGAACACAAACTTGAACTCTAATAAAAATAATGTGGATAAAGTTCAATAAAAACAAGTATTCTACCCATTTTTCACACAGTAATAGTTCTAAAAATAAATGCATGTAAAACTACAAAGAAGGAAAAACACTGTATGCAGCCAGCCAGAGAAGATTGTAGATCTAACAAAATCTTTCCAGCAAAAGATAAATAATTTCCTCTTTTAACGCTGAAGGGGAACATGAAATTATTTTGTTGAGTCAAAAGCCTAAAAAATACCTGAATGAAAACAAGAGAAAACCAAAAAAATTGAAAAATCTTAACAAACATAAACCGAGAACAAAGGAGATATAATTACCAAGTAAAAAATCAGAGCTTTAAACTTGTCGAATCTAGTCAATTTACAGCCATGCATGTCAAGAAACATAAACAAGCCAGATAAGTAAATAAAGGGGAAAAAAAAATTGAAACACAAACCCACACACACACACGTAGAATGTAGCTACCTACTCTCCTTTACCTTAAAAATTCCCCCACTGAAAGAGAAAGAGTGGTTTCACTCCGTTCTTGAAACACTGTAAAAGTTCACCAAGAAATAACAAGTCAACACACAGCTTATATCGAAGAAAAGGACACAACTTTTGCAAAGACTTCAAACAAAAATGCAGTAAATTTGACACCCATGAACACTCGTCTCCGGTAAGACTTCAGGGGAGGAAAGAAAAGGGGGGGAAAAAGGAAAGGAAAAAAAAAACCCAAAAAAAGCATTTCAAACAACAAAAAACCAGAACTTTACATACAAAACCCACACAGCTCAATAATTCAACCCAAATTGAAGTGAAACGAGCTAAGAAGGACAAGATTCAGACAGGAAACCCTAGAAATGAGCTTCTTCAACGCCTTTACTGAAGAGAGAGAGTGGGTTACCGAAAATATAAAGGATGACAGAGTTACCAACACCTTAGAGAGAGAAAGGGAGAGAGGAGTGGAGCTGGAGAGTGACACAAATTGGAAAGGAGAGAGAAACAAACGAAGGACAACAACTTTTTACTTTTTTTTTTTTTTTGCGTGCGTATTATCTTTTTTATTATTTGCGTATTGAACTGTTGAAATAATAATAATAATAATAATAATAATAATAATAATAATAATAATAATAATAATAATAATAATAATAATAATAAATTCACCAAATTTTAAGTATGACAATAAATGTATATTTATAAATAATCGATGGGAGCCGCACGGCACTGGTAATAAATTCATCAAATGATGTACTAATATAATTGTATAAGTTGTGTTCACGTGTTTACTATTTATATTTATAAATATACATTTATTGTCATACTTAAAATTTATCATATCAATTTTGATATTCCAAATTCATTATCTAATTTACGCGCAGCTCTATATTTCATTTATGAGTACATTAAAATATGTATTAAAATAGAGTAGTGATTTTCAGCCACTAGCCAGAATTTTTTATTATTTTTAATAATTAATTAATTTAATTAATAACACATTAATTATTCAATAAATTTACATTGATGTCCTCCATAATAATTAGGGCAACTCTATATGGGCTTCAATTCAGAAGAAATCAAAGATGGAAAAAAAATTAAAAAGTGAAGAAAAGAAAGAAGATGAAGTTGCGCCTCTTTCTTCCGATCCGCTTCTGGAGTGATTTTAATAATTAATTACAAATCACTAATTTCATGACAGAATGATAATATAGTAAAAACATAACATTTAATAATTAACATAATTAATTTATTAATAATACAGTTTTATTAATCATCAAAAAGCCAGATTCTAGCTAGCCAGAATCTGGCTGGCTAGCATTATTCATTAAGATATAGGATGTTGGTACCAATATAAATCGATTTAGATATAATCATAAAATTTAGTGGATGACACTTTATTTTATAATTCCATATATATTAGTATCTACTAAAATCAACAATTTAAGAAAAGTACGTATCTGGCAACAACGATCAAATGGAGAATTATAATTGCAGTCCAACCCCCATTGGATTGGATATTGGCAATGCTATCAATAGTGAAAACTTCCTAGATTTTTAAGCATGTGCACAAACTAATTACAGTAATCATTATTAGACCATTGCTTTGCAAGTTTTGGCAACTTCCAAATTAAAATGAAATACTACAATCTTTAGTATCTATTTTCCGCCGCATAAAAACCGACAATACGAGTTTTTTTTTTTTTTTGGTAGTGAAACATTGTTGGTGTCTTACACCAAATAAGTAGCCCATCAATTATTTACAAATTATTTAGCACTTATGTAGTTCACTCATGTCATGGGTTGTAAAATGTAATTTTTCTTAAAAAAAATAAATTAAAAAAAAGTAGTACACACGCGTGCAGAATCAATATATGATATCTTCTTAAAAAATCAATACTATATGATAAAATGGTAACAAACTACCAAGTCGAGTCGGTTAAATTGGTGAACTCCCGATCTTATAGGCTGAGTCCATTTAATTAGTTATTTTTCCATTTTTGGGGACTAATAAAATGAATTTTTACAAGTCATAAATGGATTGTTAGCTAACTATTTAAATCCCATTCACTATTACAAAACTGACCTCTTCAAATTCCAACCAATCTCATGCTGAATACTATAATTGAGGTAAATACATCATAATAACCTATCGTTTTAATTTTTACCCAGAAATAACCCAACATGTTCATATCTATCTAACAATTCAAATTCATATCCCCTTTTTTAACATAAAATGTCTTCCAACCAATTTTTTAAGCCACTTAAATACTAGTGGCCCCACCGAAAGAGGACTTGGAATTTTATTTTTTTTCTTTCTAAAATGAAGAAGAGAAGATAAATGAGTTACATATTTACATGCAACATTAAAAAATGACGTGGATGAAACGATATCGTAATAAAATATGTCATTATAATAGAATACTGTATTCGTAATTATCAATATTTTATATTTATTAAAATGACATTTTAACACATATGTGTACATAGATTTAATATAATTAAATATTACAAAGAAAATTAATGTCAGATCATTTGACGGATCAAGATCCATCTGAGATTGGACTCCAGTCGTAAACACAACAATGTATTAAAATACACAACATTGCATTTTACGAAAAATGTGTCATGGTTCTACATTGATGATAAATCAAAATCAAATATGACTAAATATAATAGATGTATACAAATATGAAAATTGTTTGACTGATGAGTTAAAATTTATGTGAACATCTTACACGAGAAAATCCTATAAAAAACTAATGTTACACAAAGTAGGGCAAGAAGATGGAGCACTCACGGTGTCAGGATCCGCCAACATCATGGATCCAAGCGGGACATATGAATCAATGTGATGGGGCAGGCTAAAATTACGTAAAATTGATATTTGGGTAGACTCTAAGTTAGCATGTAAAATGCGTTAATTCTCATGTTTTATCAAAATATTGCCCTGAACTCTTTTACATTTTAAAAAAATTCACACAAATTACGCGCGTTATTGAATTGTATGCACAAATTTTCATTTTCCAAAAACTAGATCAAAATACATTTATTTATTTGTTTTGCCTTACTACAAATTTGCACGAAAATATTAATATATTTATTAAGAAATGAAAGTAAAAGTTGTACACATTTTTTCAAGAAACACAAGAGAATTCGACGGATTTTTGTCATATTTTATCACTAATATGAAATAACTCACTGTTACATTACGTTGTTCGATTGGATTTTACATAATAACTTGAACTCCAGACAATCAAATATCTTCAATGTGAACAAATGAATTTTGACACATGCATAATTATTAATCCAAAATTTATATCCCACATTTATTTAATGAAACTTGAAATTACAATAATTTAATATCAAATATTAGTGCGAAAGTATATATAAATAACTAGAAAAATAATAATATTAAGATTAAATATAAAAATATGATTAGAACACTTGAAAATAAAATATTTTGTAAAGAATAGTTTTGGATGGACTGTTACCCTACCTCCTATCATCCCCAAACCTACTATAGTAGTAATAAATAATAATAACTCCTTTATTTAGAGGGATTGGCATTGATACTATAATTTAATCAACATAATAGATAGTGGTATTGGTGTTTCTCAAAAGGCATTCCCTTCCCATGTTCGTATTTATCTCGATTTTCGAACTATTTCACTGACACGCCCTACGTGCTCTGGGACTGTTCCCTAATTGTCGCAGCAGCCACCCATAATTTTTACTTTTACTATAAAACAAAACCTTCAATCTATTGATTTATTTGATTATGGTGTGTGAACCATAAATTCACTTGATCCTCACCTCTTAACTTCATCTTCATCAGTTTTCACCATAGTACAGTTAACACTACATTATTGGCATCACTCTACAATGGAATATTTTTATTTTATACTCTTTACTATTTCTTTATTTTTTTTATCGAATTATTTAATTGAATATGACTATATATATATATAAATATAAAAATATGTATTAATATTCTTGCTCATTATTTTTTATTCTTAATTAATATATAATTAAATTTTATTTTTATTTTACAAAAATTAAAAGGTTTATGTAAAAGCAATCAACTTATTCAAAATAAAATTAAACTTATTCTCGTTGCAGGATCTGGATCCGGAAGTGGTTTAGGGGATTATTAGCTAAAATTATTGTGTTGTATTTTTAATATTTTACTTTTATTGTATTATGTTTGTATTTTTATTAATTTTGTATTTGTATTGTTTATTGTAATATATTGTGGCTTTGTATCGTTTATTAATATATTTATGGTTTTGTATTGTTAAATGTTTATGTAATTCTATTTTTATTAATTATGTATTATGTGTTTAATTAGATGTTTAAATTAATGTAATAGTATTTACTTAATTAATGTATAAAATAATTTTCAAACAATTGAAAGAAATCTAATAGAAAATAAAAAAAATACACCAAATAAATTAATTTGAATTCATGAAAAACAAAAACAAAAAAAAAAAGAGGAAAGGGGTGCCGTGATGAACAATACCCCGGTTAATCAATCGAGGTACTGTTCACCTCCCCCAATCTACAGGGACTTGTAGCGGATCTTTTGGAGCAAAGCTTTTCAATTTCTTCACGGCACTTTGCCAATTTAGAGGTCTCTTGGAGACGCTCTAAAGTCTAAATATATAATGTAATCCAAATTTACACGTGCTAATACTAGAAACTGTTCATTTTTTTTATAAAAAAATTACATTTGAGAAATAGCAAAGTTTAGTTCAACTATCCCAAACAATCTTTTCGAACTAACTTAATAGTTAACGTGTGATAATCTTTTACAAATTTGTACGTAGGCATATCCAACAGTCTGCACTATAATACATTATCATTATCACTAAAATATAACAGATTCTGAATTTCATCTCCAACAGTTTGCATTATAATTATACACTAAAAAAGAATAATCTAAAATATTCTTTTTATTTCATTTACAATTATTATTTTATAATTAATAATATATAATGATTTATGAAATTTCATTTAATGGATATCTATATTTAAATTCAAATTCTCATAATAATTATTCAAATATTTTTTTAGAACAAATATATTTGAATTAATATAAAATAAAAATACAATTCATTAAAATATTACAAAACAAATGTAAAGTTCCGAATTAGAATATTCCTCCCACAAATGATCAATTAATGCATTTCGAAGCGACAAAATGTGCTTCTACATCTTGGATTCTCGAAACCGAGTATGAAAATTTTGAAATTGAACATTTTTATCAACAACAAATTCAACATCTGGTGGTGGCACGTCCATTGCTTCTTCAATTGGTGCATCAAGATCTCGATCATTCTCGATTATCGTATTGTGCATATTATGATGCACGCAGTCATAATATTGCACAAATCATTTTTGCTTCACGAATGTGCTGGATTTGCCACAATTGCAAATCCGAACGACTTCAAATTTGATCATGTGCGGCCTATGATGAAAAAAAATTTGCAAGTTGAAACCACGAGACGTGAAGAAAGTACTGTGAGGTCCCCAATCTATCACAATCTTCATTTTTCACATTTTCCGCAGATGATGACAATATATCAGCGAAGACTCTTTGTCCATATGGAGTTAAAAAGAGCAAATTAAAAAAGAAACAAAATTAAAATACCGCTTCTTTTGAAAAGATGCTCAAAGAATAAAATGAGAAACTTCGATAACTTATTGCAAAATCTCAAGCTCAACGTGCAGAAAATGCTCTCTTTAAAAAAGAAAGGCATGAACTGAAAAAGATAATGAGAGAAGACAATACATTGATGCTCAACTTGGACATGATTGCTGAACTAGATCGACGTGAATACTTCCGCTCGCAATAACAACAAATTTTATAGAAATGGAGAGAAGTGGAACAAGCCAACTCTAGCAGTTTTACTATGTTTGAGAATTTTTCCGATTCTGGAGGGAGCGGAAGTGACCTTTCAGATTATTAGAAAAATGTTTGTATCTTTTTATTTTATTTTATGCGTATTTTATGTTTTTATTTCATGTATTTTTATGTATTATTAGGAAAATATTTGTATCTTTTTATTTTATGTGTATTTTTATGTTTTTATTTCATGTACTTTTATCTATTTTAGTATTTTTATGTAGTTTTATTGTTGGTGTAATTTTATTTATTTTAATATTTTTTATTGTTGGTCCAATTTTTATCTAATTTAATTTTATGTATCAATATTTGTATTTAGTTAAATTTATCATATATAACAAATTTTAACATTAATTACAACACATTATTTAAAACACAATACGAATAACATACACAAAATACAATACAAAACAATAAACAAAATATAACATAAAAAGAAAAAAAAATATTTTGCCGACGAGGAGAGGGGGACGGTAAATATACCGTCGCTCTCTCCACTCCCTCAAAATGCCGCTGCATTCGCCGTTGTTGTTGGAGAAGGATTCTGCACTATTTTAGTGAAATGCAGCATCATTTGGAGATGCTCTTAGTTGATTATTTTTTTTGAAAACTGACTTGATGATTAAGGAGTGGCTAGTAAGGATTTTTTACACACTTGTATTTAATTGATCAAAAAATATATTTGGAAACTGACGTGATGACTGACATGTGAGAATTTGTTACACATTTATGCTTAGCCCACAAAAAATTTAAGCAAAAGTGCACCTAATATTGCATTTTAATGCTATAAAAATTGTATTTGTATGTTTTTTTTTGCTTGGAATGAATGCTTGTCATGCTCATAATGTTAGATTTGTCACTTCCGCCAAGCTGAAAAATTATTAATAAGCTTGTCACGCTGAAAATATTACGAGAACACGGGTCTCGTGTGAAAAGTTGTCAAAAAATTGCATGGAACATCTAGTGTATCTTAGTAACCTTGGATGTTTTTTAATGTGCATAATAGAGTGGTAATTTCGAGTTTTTATTATAAAAGTCGGTACTTTAAATTTTCACCTTTTTATAAAGTCAATGTAAGTGTTAGGAATGTTCCACATCATCAGCGCGTATTTAAATGCATTCCGACAACACTGACCAAAACACTTTGTAAAATAATTTTATCATTTCCTAGTTTTTAGGATTAATTCTTTTTGAATTAATCTGAATGAATTGTCTATCTTAATTAATTATATTCACGAAATTTAAATTTAAAAATCGTGAATATAGGCAGTTAAGATATTGGTTTAACATATCTTTGAAACAATCAAAGAGATCCCTATTTTTTAGGGACCGTGTTATCTTCTTCTTCTCCAATCTAACCAACTTACTCTAAGTAGTGGATTGCGTGGGTCACAATGAAGAACGGTTAAGCCCCAAGAGGAAGATCAAGGTATAACAGTTACCATAACCCACAACCAATGATAAGCCATGTGAAGAAATCGAACCAATTGGAGAAGGCTCTAAGAAGCGGACTTCACAATTGGAGAATGCATTCAAGCAGAGAAATTATCACCGCTGAGTGTGAAAAAATCCAGAACTTGAATCTCAAGTTTTATCTTCAAAATTTCACCACGATTAATTCTTCATCAAATCGAATGATTTGAACAACCAATGCATGTTCATTGGCTATGTGATTAGATTAGGTGAGATAATTGAGTGCGTAGGATTCCAAGTTGTTTATTACTTCAACTATCTAGTTTTAGATACTTTGTTTTTGAATTCATTCTTAGTTGTAATCTAGAATATGATTCTTATAATGTATGTCGTGCTGTCTAGAAAGTTTATCTAGACAATATTGACATTGTATTTTTACCACTAGTAAATGTGGAATTTCATCCTGAGGCAATCACAAATCGAAGGTGTGTGATTTAAAATTAATTGTTGTGCAAATTATCTCTTAAATTTCCGTTGCATGCTAAAGGCACAGTGGAAACACCAGCTTCAATATTACATTTGACATTTGCATCTATTCGATTCTTCAGTGTTTTGGGCAATGAATTCTAACAAGTGGCATCAAGAGCCGGTACTTGATATACTAAGTATTCGATCCAAAGTTGTCAATTCACTTATATGGATATTCAACTAAATCAGTGTAAGATTAAAAAACTGAACAAATACAATGAATAGAGTTTTATTCCACTTTAACGATATTTCTTGAGAAATGAACTCTATTTCCACTTCTTCTGATTTTAATCTCCAATTCCCAACTTTGTATCCCGATACAGATAGTACATTATTAACATTCAAAACATGTACTTACTAGATATTTGTGATAGTGATTTTTGCAATCCACAAATAAAGAGGATATCTTTTTAGTACATAGATATATTTTTACATGCGACTTACAATAATAATTTAGAGACAGTATATTTCACAACTAGACACATTGTTTGGGGGTCTTAGGCGATATAATTTTTACCAAAATAATAATTCAGACGGTATTTTCACAGTTAGACATTTTATATATATTTATAAATTAAAATAGAAACTAACACACTTTCATATTTTTGTTTTCAATTTTTTTTTTGGTGACTGGGGACCAGTTACCGGCCGTGTGTTCTATCAATCTATGTGTTGATTCTACTAATGTGTTGTCCCCAAAAATACATATGATGCATAAATTACATAAAACAAAATATTAATCAACACGATTATTCTATAAAATATTGGTGATATTTGAATTGATCACCATTAAGCATAGTCTCACCATTCCACCCCCAACATTGGAAAATGGACCAAATGTCATACTTTTCAAAATAATTTAGATGGTCCAACTATTTGGGATGGATAGTTTGAATCTGAATTATCTATTTTAATCTATGTAAATAATATTGCTATTGATATTCATAATATATATGTGTGTGTGTATATATAGTAATAAAATGAAACACAATACCACCTCCGTTTCATAATGTTTGTTGTTTTGTTTTTTTTTATCTTGAATTAAGAATTAATTTTGTGGACAAATATACCCATCCCTTATATATGCCATAAAATCTAATTCATCTATATTTTTCTAAAAAATAACAATATTTTCTCTCTCCATATATTTTTCTCTCTTCATATATTATAGGTAAGTTAGAATCAAAAAATCTTGTAGAATTTGAAAGAGTTAAAATTGGGAAAGAGGATGTTAAATTATATAAAACAACAAACATTTTGAAACTAAAAAAAAAACCTTAAACAACAAACATTATGAAATGGAGGTAGTATATCAATATTCCTCTTTAAAATCACGAAACACGAAATCAAGTATGATTATCAACAATAAATTAAAATCATTAGTAAGAGATCCCAGCACATTTGACTTCACTTTAAAAAAGAATACACACTCTTTTAACTGTATCTACTTTATACATTCTCTTCGAAAAAGGTATATTTTCCCCCTTTTGACAAATTCTCTTATTTAATGTATTTAATACTTACAAGACAAATACAATGCCATTTAGCTTGTCTACAAGCATAATTAATTCAAATTCAATTTGTATGAAGTGTAATGCCTCGTGCCGTGTGCATTATATTTGCAATAAAAACGATGATGTTAACTACAATTAATAATTTGACCATTCACATATCTAGCACAAATGTACGTTCATAAATATCATCCGACGTTTAGTGAAACTATTATAATTTTGTTGCATAACTTCTCTTTGTACTATGTAGTTTTATTTTTTTTGTAAAAGAAATAAAATTATAAAGTGAATTGTTTGTGAAAATGGAAAACACGAACTCCCAATTTTTGTAAAGAAAATGGATTTAATACATTGGAATCCGGCCTTCCGACTGGCCCCACCGCATAGGGTTTCGTTTGGCAGATAAGGTAAGTTTGAAATTTGAAATCAGAAACTAATGTCAATGAAAGAATTAATTACTTCTTGCAAAAAAAGGAATTAATTATTTATATGGTAGGAAATAGTAGAATAGTAATTAATGCTGTGATCTTGTACAACGTCGTGTTGGATTGGATGGTTGATGAATAGGGTTAATTACCTAACAAAATTAGAAAAAATACCCTAAATTCTAAATAATTACATTCAGCACAGAGGGTTAACTGTTAAAATTTGGTCGTCTTCAAATCTCCTCCTAATGCTGAGATTATTTATAATATTTTCCTACATTGAATAATTTGTTAAATCAAGAAAGCATTACCATGGAAAATTATGTCATTTAATTTATATATTTTAGAATGTAAGACATAGGGGTCACTGAAATTTCTATTTGAAATTTTGAATGAGAAAGTGCACCATGTGGCCAACATGGATAATATGCTTTAGATAGGCTGGCATCAAAGTTTATAAGATCCAAAACAAAGATGATGTATAATGCCCAATTTTTTTTTTTTAAAAAAAACGTGGTGTTTAAAAAAATTAACCATAGTACATGCAACAATAAAATTAAAGTTAATTGGTGTAATGACTCCACTCCAAAAACTACAGATAGAAAAACAATATAATACCATCGCAATCAAGAAAATAATGTCATATCTAAATCATACCAACACGTTCTAAAACCTTTACACAATTACACTAATTGAGTAAAAGCATATCAAAAAGTTGTTTCGGACTAAAACTTAAGCATCATCGAGATTTAAACACCCCTAGTAACCACTTGCACCAATGCAATCAACAAAAGACTAAAACCCAAAAATCAAAAAGATTGCCAAGGAGAGAACCTAACAAGGCTAGTAGAAGTAGAGAGTTCTGGGTTCGACGATAAAACATAACAAAACAAAAGTCGTAGGCAAAGCAATGTACAGCCAAAAGCAACTATTTCCAGATAAGCACAGAACAGAAGGCATACATCTTAACAGAAGAACATGGTGTTGCAGACTTTCTCATTTAACTTGGGCATTGGGGGGATAGATGGAGCAGCACCTGGCTCGGTCCCATGGTGGCTGGACGACGTCTCTGATGCGTCTTCGAACTTCATCCACTGCCCCAACTGGGTTGCTGCCAAGTGAGCATAGCATATGGGGGCAACTGCAAGTTGCACACATAGAGAAGGAGAGTTAGACATCAAACCGGAAGCCAAGAACGAAGACAATGATGAATATATAAGCAAAAAATATTTTGGCTTTGCAGTTTAATTACCAACAGATATTGCAGTAGTGCTGCGCTGGTACCTGCAAAAAAGATCACAAGAGTTGTAGGATGAATAATTAATTTGACAAATTGCACTCTGCATATTTGAGATATTGGTTTAGCTTACACATAGGACAGGGAATGAACAAGCTCCTGCAACTCGTCTGGTGATAAGCCAATCTCATCCAATAAGACATGATAATGTGTTGGCCTCGATGTCCCCTATAAAAGAAAGAAAACATCCATGTGAAACAAATTAGCATATACATATGTTCCTCATTTACAAATGACAGGCCGAGATGAGATGCATGTTCTGGAGTTCCAAGTTAATCAAATCTTTCATCTCCTTAAAAGAGTCTGTAGAATCGTTTCATGGGTGGTGAACAATTTGTAGAATTGTGTCAAGCATATTTGCTGGGGAACAATCTGTAGAATTGAGTCGTTCCATGGGTGTCGAACAATCTTTCAACCTATAGCCGTTCAGAGTTATAGGTTCGTGAAGGAGAAATCATAATAAACTTTTCTTAGTTTTTTCAATCATTAAATGGGTTTTGTTAACTATCTTTTAATACAATTGACTCTTATAATCAGCAATACAAAATTCAAAGTTGAATAGTCTTACAAGATAGATTATTTTTTTTTTTTAAATATTGCTGTCAGAATGGTTGGAAATCAAAAGCATATAAATGCTTAAAGCAAAAAAAGAAAGCTCACAATCATCCCCGCGTGTGCACACAAGTAAAAGTCATAGTTCCTCGGATGACAAACTTTATTGTCTATTATTGTCCCTGCACATCAGAATAGTATAACTACCGGTGTTATTATAATGTTTCCGCTTTAATAAAACCTGTATTCCAAGGAAAATGCTTTCGATTGAATTTAATGTACGAGTGTGACTCACCAGGCTGCACATTATCAGCAGAATTAGGCAGAAAGAATTTTGTATGGTGATTTTTCTGTGCCACGAGGACCAGAAATTTGGGATGCCATTTTTCATCCAGGAACTTGCAGGCCTAAGGAAAACATTAAAAAGATTGGGTATAAGATACGCCGGAATCAACTTCATAAAGAAAAACCAAAGAACCGCAAGCTTTATGAATTTTTATGATAGCCGGAGAACCAACCTCTATAATTTGGTTTAGTTCAATATTCAGAACCTGGTTGAACTGTGATTCACTCACGCCATCTCTGGAGAGTTCATGTAAAGCAAACAACTTAGAAAAAACAAAAAACAGAACTGTGGTGGATTCAAAAAGTATGTGAACTACTTGACATAAAATTAACTGTGTATTTGTGTCTTCATCTAAAAACAGTGTGCTTGCATACAAGCAATAAATCTGAAAACATAGAAAACTTTAAATAGAACTTATTGCCTTAAGTCTCTTTAATAGAATGGAAGATCAATTGATTTTGTCAAAATTGGGGTATACAAAAGAAATAATGTATATTGCAATAGTTAGAACATAGGTTCAAACACTACCTGAAAATGATTATCTGGTCTGGCTTCCTTTTCCCAGAACTAACATAGAAATCAAGAAGAAGTTCACTGCAAATTGAGGCAAACGGGAGCTAGAAGCTTTAGAACAATGAAAATCAAAGTGCCAGCCAGTTAAACAACAAACTTAGGAACAATGGTATATTGCAATAAAATAAAATTTTGATGGGTAAATTTCACGCCAAAAGAAACGGATAACTTGGTCAAAAACCTTACCGCATAATTCCATCATCTTCAGTTTCTGATACCCGTTTGTATAGGGAATCCATCATTTCAAGTTTTGGGGATTGAGTGCGCACACATGCCCTATAGCGAGAAATTGAAGGCCACTGTCTTGAGCTAACAACCTGGACATATAAAACAAAATAAGTCCCTACTTGAGAGTGCATATTACAGGAAAACTATAATGCCTTATCTTGCTATACTTCTGTTAAGGGAGCACATGAAACAAAATAATCAAAACCGTGCATCTACATCTGGTAGAGAAGTGATTGATCACTGGGTGCAAGCAAAATGGTAGGACACTAAAGATATTTAAAGTGGTATCTTATAGCACTTAACCGCTGCAATTGATGGAATGTCAGATTGTCCAGGTGAGCCATGAGACACATCCATGCCGAGGATAAGAGTGGGAACCTTTGATACCACAGGAATCGAAGCAGGTTGCTCTCCAGCTAACATAGAACTCACACCACCAAGCTGCCAAAAAGAAATTGTTACTAAAGAGGCATAGCAAAGTATCCAGGAACTGCAATCTTATTTTCAAGATCACATGATAAAATTTCATGCGGCCACTAACCTTTGCATTGATCTTCAGCAGCAAATTTGTAAGATATTGATCATTCACTCGTGTTGGAGCCAGGCATTGTGTAACAACTCCAAAATCAGACAAGTTTTTACGCTTCCAAGGCCCTTCAAATTATAGTTCAATTCATAATCATGTCACAAATTAATCCCTTTTGTCCTCAGAAAATTCAAGATTGTGAAAATGTAAACACGTACCATAAAGGTCAGAATTCTTTCGCTCTGGAAGCAAACAAAGCAGAAACTTCGGCGGGCCAGGAAGCTTTGACTGCACCTCTTCAAACATTTTCTCCACCCTAACCAGGGGAGGAGCTCGTCGATTCTGCTGATTTTCTTCAAAAACATCAAAGGGATCCTCCACAACCTGAAACATAAAATTTATATGCTTATTGCTTAATGGAAAAAATCAGAGCTAAGCGGGATATGGAGTGAACGTACTATTCCTTTTGACTCCCCAACTTTCTTCAAATCTCTAATCAGGGCACGCATATCACAGCGGGCAGAGAAGTTCACAACAGCCCATTTTTCTATCCTACACGGATGAGCAAATTTCTGCCAAAAAATAAAAGTGGTCTTTAAGAAACACTAGGAATGAAATTTCAACATCTTCTAAAGAAAATAATGATATGCACCTAACCTTATTATTGAAGTTCCATCTTCCATTACGAACAAACAAATCTTCTCCATTACCAACTTTGAGCTGCAATTAAATGCACACACCGTAAACAATAATAATAGAACATTTCACAGTCAACTCATTTATATATACATGCAATAGTTGTACAGGGTGTAACAGAGCAAACCTTGGGGGTTGGCAGAACACGGCCTTCAACCTGAGTAAAGTTATCATTGATAGAAACCCCGCAGGAACGAAGCATTGGCTCAGCACCATAGTTATTCATTTTCAAAGCCTACAACCAGAGAGGAACTTTAACTAAAACAACAGCAACATACTAAATCAAGTAGTAGAGCAGTCTTGGAAGGAAGAAAGTATACATTACTCAGAACCGACATCCTCTCTTGTGGCTTCTGTCGTGATTTCTCCACCAAGGAGGATCGTTGGAAGCTTGATAGAGCTTTAGTGTAACGTTGCAATGAGACCAGAGAACATAGCTAACACAAACACACACTCAATCAACAATATTTGATTCAGAAGATATGTTTCATAGAAATAAAAGGCGAATTCATATGTCTACCTCAACCGGGACATAAGTTGGTCGCTTAGGCTTTCCAACATTAATGCAAGGTAAGTCTGCAGAATATCGCAAGTCGATTTTCCGGTGGTTCACAAAGTAATCATAGACAGTCACTTCTTTTGTTTGACCTTCAATGTCACCATCATTATTTTTCTGCTTTAATGTGAACCTGAAGTATTTTTAGAAGGTTAACCACGCCCAAGGACTAGAAAGAAAGGCAATAGAACTCGGGAAACAAGGAACCATACAATTGCTCTCTACAAGTCTTCTCACTTAACCCAGTTATCTTGTACTCCTGGTTTGTAGGACTGGTGGTGATCCTCAAGTTCTTCAGAGTGCGTTTGGCCTGGTAAAATTACATTTGAAAGAAAGTATAGAGAAGAAAGTAATACTCTATGCAATCACACCAACAGACAAAGATGCTTTCTTCTGACCTTAGCCCAGTCTACTTGGAATGGGTCTCTCACTTTTTGATTGGCAATCAGAAAATCAACAACAGGTCCTGGTTGGATAATCATGGTTGTAGAGACATCTGGCAGTATTTGAACAGGCAGCCATGATTAGAATCATCAAAAATCAAGGTCTTACACTGACAAAAAGGATATACATAAAAGAACTTATATAGCAACAAAGTTTCACCAATATTCAAAGACAAGCCACTTTGGGTGGTTCTGAAGCTGGAATGGAACCCTCGACAACCAAGAACACCATCCCCAACATCATGAAAATGGCGTACATCATTATGGAAAAATGATTGACGGACCAGAAGGCAACCCCTGGTATCAAGCATACAATAAGTACGATATTAATCCGGATGAATTTTAATTGAACCAGATGACTTACTGCCTCGCTGCATGCTGCCTTAGTATGATATCCAAAACCCTTATGGCTTCCTGAGAGTTCTCAGATTCTTGGCCACGTAAAGCATCTGCAATGGCCTTCATAGGAATTTTAGCAGCAAAACTTATCTCCACTTTGAATGTTTTGGATTGGTATGGACGTCTCAACCTTTTCTTATCACTTTGATCTCCAGGGCTGGAATTACCATTGTTCCTAAAAGCAGCCATCCACTAGTATAAGGAGAGAAAACAACAATAATACGTTAGTAAAAATTCAAATCAAATGATCCATACATACCTACTTGACCTAGCTTCCTCAAGCACAACATCGAACTCAAGTTTATTCCGAGGAAGTGAACCAACAGTAAACAAAGTTTTCTCTCCATCATAAGCAAACTCCTTGCTAGCCAACTCAGTATCATATGTCTCACGGACTCGGTCAAGCACTTTCCTACCAACACCCTTGCCATCAACAGGGCGACCATCTTCGTAGAAAAGGGCAACCTATAAAAATAGAGAAGGGTAGGAAAGTTAAGAGTGATCCATCATGTGCCATAGCAAACACATAAAATGAGAAGAGACCATGTGCCTGCATACATACACTGTATTGAAAGAATTCCCCAGCAAGATTGCTCACATTCACTTTGAAGTGATTCGTTACGATAGGAACCTTATTTCCTCTGGTTCCATGGCCACGTCTGGCCATTGGAAGTCGCAGAGGCTTTTTTGGTTCTGGTTCAGATACAACCTTTGACGGAGTAACATTTGGAGGAACTGGAGGAGGAGGAGGCAGAGCCTCCGGAGCCCCATTACCACCAGCAGGCGGAGCCTCTGAAGCCCCATTTCCATCAGCAGGCAAAGCCTTTGAAGCCCCATTTCCATCATGTTCCAAGGGATCCATAGCCAGACCTATTAAGAGATTTCAGGCAATTACGCACACCATCAAATATATCTAAAACATAGCATCGATCAAGGAAATAAATAGACACAATTGGATGTTTGGTGGCATGCAGAAAGATTTCTGAATAAATCAATACAATTGGAAGTTTGGCGGCATGCAGACAGATGTCTGAATAAATCAATACAATTGGAAGTTTGGTGGCATGCAGAATGATTTCTGAATACATAGAGCTTCATCCCCACAGAAAATGACTCTCACTCTTCTAAGGCACTAACCATTACACATAACTCGACAACAGGGTTAAATGAATACGCTTAATGTCTGCATGTATGAACATTAACCAAATATATCAACAACATATCAACAATCAGAAATTCTTCCTGACATTCTGGAAGATCATTTGTCAGGAAATGCAAAACAGAGTAATTACTTTTGCCACAGTCAGCGGGAAAGAACAGTCATATGAGTCAATGCATGTCAAACTACATAAATGGGAAACATAAATTTATGGATCAACACATTCTTTTTTCAAAGTTAGAACGACGAAAGACAGAACTAGACAATATATATAAATAAATAAACTCACATAATATCAAAGGAACACCCATGCAAGTCAAGATACGCAAACAAAACAAGGAACGAGACAAAGAAAACGAGAGGAAAGCGAGAGTTCAGCCTACTGCCGTCTTTTACCTCAAAATTCACCACGGTAAAAGAGAAAGTAGTCGGACCTGTAAAAACCCAGCAACAACAACAAAAAAACAGAGAAAAAAATCCGTCAGAAAGGAGAGAGAAATCAAGAAACGAAGACTACACGATTTTGTCAACACTAAACAACAGAAATTGCAGTAAAAGGACACCAATAGACCTTCATGCAGTAAAAAAAAAAGGGAAGCAAACAAAGGACCCGTACACCGATTTCAGAAAGCAAAAGACAACTCGCTACGAGCAAAAATAAAATTAAACCGCAATGAAAGTTAAAACACGATGCGACGAGTTGAGAAAGAAAACCCTAAAAAGGAGCCTTCACATACGCCGTGACTGGAGAGAAAAGAAGATCACCGAGATTTTAGAGAGAGGGGGGGGATTGAGGAGAGAGGTGGAGTGAAGTGAAGAGTTGGAGTGTGTCAAAATAGAGAGAAATATAGAGAGTTGGTAGCAATTTGAGTACGATATCTCAGCCGTTAATTTTGTAGGCCCCACCTCGTAGTCTCATATCCGACGGTAGAAGAATTATACTGTGGGCCCAGAATCGGGGACGTGGATAAATAGGTCGTACGTTGATACCACACGTGCCCTCCTATACGCATGGAGTGGATATATATTTATGCTGCAAGCCGATACAATGATGGACCATTATTTATACCGTATCTTGGAAAAATATAGCATAATCAAAGATTCGAAATGTAACAATATGTTTACAGCTAATATACATCTTATATTAATCTTCAGATTTATTGAGAGAGCCATTTAAATCACTTTTTTTCAAATAAAAAATCAACTATAATATAATTACAAAAAAAAAAAAACTTAGGTAGTGCTAGTCTAAAGGAAAACCGGCAATTCCGACTACCATTTGACTCGATCATAAATGGAATCCGTAAACTGAGCTAATTGATGGATAATTGTGAACGATATTTTGTTGTTTTCATTAATATCAAATAAATATAAATTGACAATGTGTATTGTTTACAATAATGAAAATATTGGTGTTTATGGAGATGCTTTTTTCTTAAGAAAATACCAATTAATATATCAATCGTCGTTTTAGAAATGTTATATTTTCGGTATTCATGTATAAATACATCGAACTTTTGGTAAAAAAAATCATTACCCTTCTTACTATCTGTAAGGATAACCCCTGATGGGAAATATTCATTTTTGAATGTTTTCATCCTTATATGTTTAACAATATTAAAATAAAATTCCATATGGTTGACAAGGAATCTGATCTTGAAAAAAATAATCTGATTCCTTATTTTTAAATTTACATGTTTGGTTCAACTTTAGGGAATTTTGAAAACTAATCAGAATCCTCAGAACAAGGAAATTAATACAATATTTTTGGATTCGGAATACCTACTTGGGTAACTATTGTGATTACTTGTTTCTAAGAATCTTGTGTTAGACCATTTCATTATTCGATTTTTCATCATTTATTTTAATTATTTTTATAAATTATTATAAAAATTGTATTTAAAATTTTTTCAATAAAAAATTGAAAATTTTGAAAATAACTTTTATCTTATTTTTTTATTAATAAGTTTTGACTTCCAACAGAAAAATGAAAATTTGATAAAATAAAAATCATAATAAAATTCTATTATCATAGTAATTATTTTTACAATTGTTGGTAGAAAAATGATAGACGCAAAACAACGAACAACTCGACTTTAGAATTAACAATAGAATTCGACATAAGTAACAATTTGTCTTCGAATGATGTCAACTAAATATATATATATATATACACTTTGGTAAATTAATATAATTTTTTTATAATCATTTTTTCGGACGTTTGTATTTATACAATTTTTTACTTATATATATATATATATTAAATTATTAATTTATATTTATCTATTTACATTTTTTTATTGTTAATATTTCTTTTAATGTGGGAGGAGAATGATGATCGAATTTCGGTCTCTCACCATAAAATGGTTGAAGAATACCCGTAGACTACAATATTATTAGTTTATCTTAATAAATCTACATGATTAATTTGAATTAAAAATACTAAAATGAAAATCCAGATAATTTTCTTGTTATGTTTCAAACATTGAATAAATAATTTGTATCATTCATTTTCCTCATAATCGCGTTCCAATAAATCATATTCCTAGATAACTTTACTTTACTACCAACCAAACGAGCCATAAGGATTGAATCATACCAACATTTTGAAGTGATCTAGGTTAATTTATTATGAGACTGCGATTAATTCGTTAAAAAGTGTATTATAATAAAAGCCATATATATATATATAAACCCATTTTTAAGTTGTTATTATTTTTATTTGTTGTTATACAAGTTTTACATTCAAATGCATATTTTTGTGAAGATAAGGTTCTTAAAATTCTTCTCTCAGGGGAAAAAAAAATCTACGGATTTGTTTAGATGAGCCAATGATTCCTTAGGGTGGTTGCAGTCCAGAAACTTGGCGTATTTAATTTAATTTTTCAATATTTAAAAATTTCATTAAAAAGTTAAATATTATAACATTAAATAATAAATGAAAAATATTATTCAAAATGTGTTACAACAACAACAACAACAATAATAATAATACAACAATACTAGGAAATTGAGACAATACAACATTATCACTAATCGCGTTCTTCTCGTGCCCAAATATGCTCGACTAAATCGGTTCATGATTGGTGATGTGTTTCATTGCTACGTAGCCTTGTGAAATTCTGAAGGTATGCGTGGAATGCTTGAGTAGAACCTACGTTAATTAATTGTCGAAGAAGGAGAATCTTCATCAGACCAAATGATTGTTCCATCCCCTTCATCTTTAATAATCATATTGTGCAGATTAATGCACGTATATATGATATTCTGCAAGATATCGATATAGTAAGGTCATGCAGGACCTCTAAGTATTGCCTAACGAGCTTGGAGCACTCCAAATGTCCATTCGACATCCTTTCTTGCAGCCTCTTGTATCTCATTGAATAATTTCCATTTTGCATCTATAGGGCACGAAAAACTCTTGATAGATGAAGACCATTCTGAGTAGATTCCATCTGTTAAATAGTAGCTTTGATTGTATGATGTGTTATTTACCGTGAAATGAACTTCCGGAGCATTTCATTGTAGGACAGCATTGAATAATGGCGATCCATGAGGAACATTTATATCATCATAGGATCCAGCTACACCAAAAAACCATGTCATATCCCCAAGTATGCAGATGCCACCGCTTCTAGGACTATTGTTAGGACTCCATGATCACCTCGAGTATAGTGGTCTTTCCAAGCAACCGAGCAATTCCTCCATTTCCAATGCATGCAGTCAAAGCTCCCCAACATACTAGGAAATCCATGTATTTGCTCGTACATTTGAAGTAAACGTTGTGTGTCTGCAACATTTGGGTTTCTCAAGTATCGAGCTCCAAAGATTTCAATGACAAATTGACAAAAGTTGGATAGACAATCCAAGGCAGTTCTCTCACCCATCCGTATATACTCATCGAGAGAGTTAGTTGGAATAATTCACTCACTTGAAATAATTTGAATGGTTTTTCAGGGAATCGACAACACGAAAGAATAACTCTCTTCGCATTCGAAATCGACGACGGAATATATTAGCAGCAAATATCGGATCATCAGAGAAATAATCATGGATAGGACGTTCATGACCTCGGTCGACAAACCTTCTGAATCTTTTGGAAGAATTGCGTGCTGCATGAAGTCGGTGCTCTTTTTTCTCAAGATGATCAAGCATCATCAATTTGAGCTCATCTCCTTCTTTCAATATTTAATGCAAGAAAACAAAGGTAAGTTGGCAACAACTATTTTTGTATTATTTTATTTCTCTGCCGATAACAGAAAGCAAAGGCTAGTTGGCAACAACTATTTCTGTATTGTTTTATTTCTCTGCCGATAGAAGAAAGCAAATGTATTATTTTTAATAATAATTGAGAAATATTATTCAAAATAAATGATGCACACATTAATATAAGATTAAAACAATACAATTATATAAATGAATTACAACCTAAATCAGCATTTTAAAAGGAAACGCACAATCTAAATTAAGTCACGCCTAATTTTGATGAGTTCAACTCCTTTTAAATGCATGGCTAATTGTGGCTCCGACATTCCACTCGTATCCATATAGAGCAATTCAAAATCATTATGTTCTAGTTCAATTTAATTTGTTGAAGCTTCGTCTTGAGTTTTCTCTGTTGTATCTCTTTACCATTCTGCTTAATTTCTTCATTCTTTTGCTTAATTTTTTGCTCGAGAAATTGTTGCATTCTTTCCCAAGCTTCATCGGTTTCACCATTTTCATTAACTTTTACTTTGGCTTTAGCTTTGCTAAGTTTTTTTGCCCTTTGTGTTCCTATTGGACGAGATCGATGCGCTTCACTATCTGTATCTGAATTTGTTAAACTATTCCCCATAGTTTTAGATATTCTGGACTTCTTGTTAGAGATCATTTGTTGGGGAGCCCATTTTTCTAGCTCTTTCATTATCTTCCATACGTGCATGTACTTGAAGTCTTTTTTTTGGGTGCGCATTGCGCCATTGTGCAATTGTAGCTTCTAACACATCATCATCACTATGACCACTAGCTCAATTGTTATAAAGACTATTGTATCGTTGAGAAAATAAGTTAATTTCACGAATTACCTTACAGTAATGTGCTTTCAACTTATTCCATTATCGAGTAGGAGCATCCGCAGGCCGATGCTCGTTGAAGTACGCAACAATATTTTTCCAGAATTATTTATCCTTTTATGCAATGCCAACTTTTGAGCAAGTGCTGACGGTGCTCCAAAAATTTGCAAGACGAATCTCCTCCTCTTGTGTCCACATCATCTTCACTTGGCCATGAGATCCACCAACACATTCGTTATTTTCATCAATAACTTTATCTTCATCTTCAAGGTTGGTATGCTCTAGCCCAGTTTGTGTAGAGTATAGTGAAAATTGAGAGCAAATGGTGGTTGCCTCGTTATCGGATGCAGACCCTTCATGACTTAATCAACTGGATTCATTTGATTGTGGAGGAGAAAATATTTGAGAAGGTTATGACATAAACTGACCACTCATTGCTGCATAATAATCATGTTGAGACATGAAATACGGAACTGCATTATTTTGTGAAGAGGGCATGAAACACGGATGAGCAGTGGGAAATTTTTGAGAAAAATGTAACATATAGAAAAGAAATTAAGAAGATTGAGAATTGTGATAATTTTCAGAATTTTGAGAACTTGAATTTCCCTGCATATTTGATGAATCAAAATAATTTGAAAATTGACCATTGTATTTGTCAGCCATCTTTAGATTGAAATTTTGAAAAAATGAAAAAATATGGTGATAAGGAAAGAAATAGTACGTGAATTGTGAAAAAAATGAGCTAATTAAAGTTCAATTTATAGGAAAGTTTTTAAAATAGCCGTTGGCAAAATATATTATAGTAACGATAATCTATATTATATCTAAAAGTAAGATAGTCATCGTAAATAGTAATTCTAGATTTTCCCGCCCAAACCACCCCTAAATCAAGAAATCTAATAATATATTTGCTTAATTTATTAATTATTAATTTTGCTTTGTGTATAATATGTATATTACTATGGACGGATTAGTTTAGGATTTAGATTCTATTATAATGGAATATATATGACCAATATATTCTCATGATGATATTTTTTGTAAATATATTACCATATCAATAAATAATTGTTATCTTTTACTATTTAATTGAATAATAAATTATTCATTCGATTTTGTAGTTGTATTTACCTAAAATCAATACAATAATATATTAAACGAATGATTTGGTTGGATGGTGTTAATTTACCATATGGATATATTAGGATTACTTAGAAATAGTTAGACAAATTGTATTTAAATTATTAATATCATTATAATATTGCATAGTACTTCGTATTTTTGTATAATATATATAGTTTCTGTATAAGCATTAATTATGTTATATTAACCTTACCTTAGTTAATATATTAGTAACGTATATTGTAAATCATTATATCAATTAATATATATTTTATAATTTAATTAGAATTCACATTAAGTACGGATAAAACATATTGAATTTATAATTAAGTTATACTATATATTTTTCTATATCATTTAAGATTTTGAAAATTTTGAAAATAATATTACCAAAACACAGATCTATATCTATATTATCTCTAAAAGTAAGATAGTCCATATAAATGGAAATTATAAAAATTTTCCGCCTAAACTATATCCCATAAATAAAAAACATATTATTTAATTAAAAATTTATAATTTACATCAATTAAACGGATATTATTAGTGTAGGTTATTTAAGAAAAACGGTTTCTCAAAATATATAGCTACACTAAAAATCACAATTTAAATTATTCCTTAGTTACAATCCACCTATATATCTGTAAGGAATTATATTTAAATTGAATATATTTATTACTTGGCCTAAAATTCAATTAATTTATTTAAGAAAATCATAGGAATATTTACCTTAAATATATTTAAGCTAAATCATATGGTCATTAGTTTCTATTAATGCGAAATTTACCTCAATTATAGATATATCATCAATTAGCTCAATTAAGTAAATCGCGTGATTAAATATAGATATAGATTGCATATATTATTTTATATTATAATAATATATATATATATATACATTGTATATAAATTAACTATATATTTGAGCTTATAATGCACGCATAGATTATATATATTTACCTTGTATAAAAGATCAGTATGTACATTATTAATAATGCGTGTATCATTGACTAATTATATTTTTGAAGAAATTATATGTATATAGAAACAAATTATTTCATGATACTGATTGGACTAAGTATTTAATAATATTACTCTGATATATCCATTATTAATGAATATAATAGAATAATATCCGAAAATACAACGATTTGCATTAATAAATATATATTGATTGAAATTTACGTCTATTTAAGAATCTCAATTAACTCCCAAATAATGCATTTTCAAATTTTTAGAACAACAATTGTTGAACTTCCAAAAGGAAACTATCCAATTTGTGTAGAAAATCACCCATTATAAGAAGTAGGGATTTGATTAGGTTGTTATTTCGTATATATTTTGGGTCTTTTTGGTATGTTTTTGCAGTGTTACTCACCCCATGGTCGAGTTTTGTGGAAGAATTTGTATCTTGTGGTTTATTTCAGGTGGTTGACATGGAAGTGAAGGTATTGGCATTGTTTTGGAAGGTTTAGACACAATTGGATTGAAGAAAGCTGAAGAGTCTGGAAAGCAGTCGGTATGGGCATACCGACTGATGGACTGGGCGAATATTTGGACTGGAAATAGTGGATATCCACCAGCTGTGGGCCATGGACGATTTTTGGGCTATTTTTATTACTGTTAGACTTTATTTTTATTAATTAATTAGTTAAGGATTTGGATAAAAGACTTCTAGATAGAGTAGGACTCTAATATATCAGTATCCATTGCAGTACAATAATTTTAATCGCCAGATACAGAAAAAAGGACGCCAGAAACGAATTCTTTTTCTGCAGTACACGATCTTATTCAATTTTTCATTCTTCTTTTCATATTTCTTCTTTTCAATTAATTTCTGAATTGCAAATCCGAATATGAATTCAAGCTAAGCGCGTTCTATTCCGGTGAGGATTAACGAATCCCTGGTATAATTATTCTGTGAGATCTAAATGTTCTTTTTGCTTTAATTAATTGCATGTATCTGTGATTCTCTGCATTTAAAGTTGTTAATTGTTTCGATTCTGCTAGGTAGTTGCAAATATTTAGTAGATTGGAATTAATTAGTAGCCAATTAAATCGGCCATCCGTAATTGTGGTTTAGATTTAATTAGTGGTACAACGATTCTTCAGAATCGGGGGAAGAACAGTCTTAATTCGATAGTCCTGTGTCAGAGTCTATTGGTTTTGAATCGGGTTTCTCTAGTGCATAAAGCTGTCGGCTCATTAAATCTATAGAGTGTCTCTTACGGTTGTCAGTCGATTAGGGAAATAATTAGTGAAGTGTCTTCCTAATTATCGAGAAGCTAAGGAGAAATTAGGCTGCGTCAGTAAGTGTCTTCGGTGGCTATAATTGGTTTGCATGCATTAATTGAAAATATCTTTGCATCGAGAATCGAAATAATTAAGTTAGGGTGGAGTTAATTGGAAGCCGGAATACCTTTTTTAATTTGTTAAGAAAACTTCATTTGTTTAATTGATTTTAAATTTGATTTTTACATTATAATCAAGATATTCGTCTAGAAAGTTGGTTACTGCAAACTGAAGGTTCGAATAGTTCTCACCGGTCCTTTGGGAGACGATCTTACTTGCTACTATTCTGGGTAGTTTGGGCATACCGACTGCGTGTCGGATTATTTTTGGTGAAAAACGACGCACCAGGATTTATTGGAGCTTGCCTCAGCCGATTTCTTTTTGTGAGTTTACATTCATGATTGGAATTTGTTCATTTCTCCATTGTAATTTTGCTTTAAGTCTAATATTTATTCGTTCTTGGTATTTGCAATATTGAATGGATTTTAAATGTTATTGTCAATAGCTTTCATGTTCCTATTATGAATATTTATTATCATGTAATTTTATAAGATGTTCATATTTATTTTTTTATTACTTTGAATAATGCATATGGCTGGAGTTGCAACTGAGTAGATCAGAATTAGAAGATCATTTGAAGCGGTTGTTGATGACGACGGAAGCGTGTAATTTTTCTATTTTAGATTACATGACTTTTTGAATTCACGATCTTGGCTATTGATACATTGTAAATGCATGATATTGTTGACACATTGTGAAGTCCCTTTCATGAGGTTTGTCTAATATTAGAGGATCTCCTTAGTTATTTATTACATTTTTTTTTTCAATTTTTTTTTATGAGTTGATCGCCATGATCTCTTAGAATTCAAGGTTTGGAATAATTGATTTCATAATTATGATTCTATTTGTTTCTCACCTTGAATTTATGTTTTTTGCAATATTAATTATTAGTAGTTTATAAATATTGTTTATTTTGTTTCGACGTTGAATTAAGTCAACTTTCAATTGAAGTAGATTTCATTGCAAGTCCAGAATTTTATTGTTTATTTGTTTCGATATTGTTCCTTCTTTTGGTGATTTTGTAGTTTTTTGTTTATGCTTTTTATTATTTAAGATTCAAATTCACAATTCATGGTATTGATTATTTATGAACATATCATCGTTATTTTAGTTGATTGAAAAATGTTACATCTAAATCCATGCATAGTCAAACCTTATAAAATGAGAAGCCATTATGAAAGTTTTAAAGCATACTCGAATAACCTGCCGTGCGATGCACGAGTTTCACATTTTTAAATTTGGTAATAATATTTTTTTAATGTTTAAAGCACTCAACGTATTAATTGAACAAAATACACAACTTCCTCAATACGTGTAATATATAATAATTATTTTGCACAATATTTTAATGAATGCTTTAAACATACTCAAAAAAAATAAAATAAAAATAACACGTCTTTGAAAATAAAATATGTGTAATAGATAATAAAATTTTTGTACAATATTTTAATGAATGCGTAGAAATATTTTATTTTTATGTAATATTTTAATAACCGTACATCGCACGGGTGATATGCTAGTATATACACACACAGGGACGGGGCTAGCCTATCGGAGGCCCTGTGCGAATATGGGCGGACCCTACTTGTTAAAAAGGAATTATGTCAAAGGGCCCCAAACGTAAGTAGTAAAAAAAATGTTACACTCAAGAATCAATCCCTAGCACTAAGAAATTTTAAGAAAGTGGTTTTCCACTGAGCTAAGTGATTAATTGATAATATTTTCAACTATTTATCTATATATACATATATGGACCTATATATATTCGAGGGCCTTCGATTTTTCGGGGCCCTGTGCGATCGCCCACCCCGCACACCCTCAAAACCGCCCCTGTACACACACATATAGTAGTGTGAATGTGTGATACACACATACATATATATATATATATATATATATGGACGTTAATTTCCATGCCAAATTTAATACAAAAAGGAAAAAAAAAGAGTTAATGCTTTTGTTGTGGCTGACAAGGTCTATTCCCTTTTGCAATAAAATGTTCACTTTCACTGTTTGAAATTGATTTTCTCACGGGAAAGCCTGTTTCTTGGAAGTTTGTCATGCTGTCTTCCACACTGGAATTTAGATAGGTTCCAACTACATGAAACTCGGTCAAAAACTTGCGCTGCGGCAACCCTTAATTGGGAGATAAAAATGTATAGTTTTCGCAAAGTAGTGTTTTAGTTCAATTCCAATTCATTACCCAATTTTGTGTGGAGTAATTTTAATTTTCTTCTCAAATAGTAGATAGGACTAAAGGAGTATGGTATTGTATGTGGATATTTGCGTGTAACAATACATATTATGCGTGCAATGGCTAGAGTTGTGAAAATTGACCTGATTTATCCAATTGTAGGATCATGTTGGTCGCTGGACTAAGTTTCATGAAAAAAAAAAATATATCAGACCTAAATGGCCCTGCCCAAGTGGCTCGACGCCATCGGCACTCGAGCCAAAAGTAGCTCGATTTTTTTTCTACCTTATGTGGCCCTATATCTCTTGTTTTTTTCGCCCTTTTCGACCTTTTGTATGGAAGAATGATTATTCATTTATCTTTTTAGTTTGAATTGGTGTACTATGTCCATGTCAATTAATTATTATTATTAAGGATTGTAACGCGCCTAGCATAATTTTATAGCATTGCATTTGCTTATTGAATTTAAAGACTTTGAATATTTTCTAAATTGTTTGTGCGCGTATAATTTTATGTTTTATTTAATCGGTTAATTAGTCATCCAAAAGGTTCATGCTTTATTTTTTAAAAATAAATATCGACATCTATTTTTAAAAAATGAATTAACTAAGTATTAAGATTGTTTAGGTTCATGAATCGTTAATCAATATTAAAATTTTGGATTAATTGTCTTAAAAATTATGAACTTTGAACATAGTTATAAATTTAATATAAACTTTAAAAGTAGACAATTAAAACACAAATTTTGAACTTGCATTTTATTCAACATTCTCAAAATTTTGTAAAACAAATTGACTTCTAATTCAACCGACAATTTGATCGTTTCTTCAAGCTCCCATCGTGGCTCAACCATCAATTTTTGAAGGAAAAAAAAGTCAATGTGGTCGAATTTCACACTCGCGTCAGTGGGAAAATATGGGGATCGTTAACTCGGCCATACTGGCATCTTTTTTTTTTTTAATTTAATGGTCGAATCATGATGGGTTTGAAGAGACAATCAAGTTGGTGGCTGAATTGGAGGTCAATTTATTTTACAATTTTTTGGGATGTTTAATAACACCCAAGTTAAAAATTGATGTTTTAATTACTTACTTTTAAAATTTATATTAAATTTATAATTATATCTAAAATTCATGATTTTTAATGCAATTAACCCTCAAATTTTTAAATACTTGAATAAATAATAAATTGATCAATTTCGAATTTATTAATTATCGACTCATTCACACACACCTTCACATATAATATCGATAAATCTAAAGGGCAAAAAAAAACAGAGAATCATGATCTTTACTTGTCATGTCGGTTTCGCCTTTCGATGCTGGAGTTATAAAGATTTTAAAGTGTCATTATTCAGTGGTTTAAAAATAACTATTACCATTCATTACTTTGAACGGATACTATAATTCATTTTGTAGAATAGTGTGCAGATAAGACGAAATATATACTTGTATAGTGAACTTTATTTTATTTTATAAAAACTCGCATTACCCGCCGTGCGATGCACAGATAAAAATTATAAATATAAAATATTTTATAGCAATATTTTAATAATATTTCATAGAAATAACTATAAAATAAATTTAGATGATATTAAATTTATTTTGTTAGTAATATTGTAGCAATTTGAACCAAAAATTCAAATAATATATAATTGTAAATTTTGAAGTATTTATACACACACGTGTATAATAAGAGAGATCTATGTAAAAAAATCATATTCTAAAGGTGATGAAGTTATGATTTCATGCATTCATGTACATATATAGGTTTTTTGGGGTTTTTTATACGTGATTGTTTTAATTTTTTATTGATTTATTTTATGTGACTAGTGTATAGCAACACCTTTTCAACTGGATTCAAAAGGTTGAATTGCTTTGAACAATAAAAAATAAGAATCTCTAATTCTTTTAAATATCAATGATAGTTTGATTAAATTATAACATATTACATGCCAATTATACAATCTTTGAAAAACTTACTATTATTATATTGATACATGACACACGAAGATATTATAAATAACAAAATTTGATACCAAATTACAGCCTACACTTAAACTAATTTTGTACGCTAACTTCAAATGCTAGAAAAACGGGCCAGTCTTGATTTTTTTTCCCCAATGTCGTCCACCACTAAAAAGGTAAAAAAGAAGAAAAATATAAAAATGCACTTTCCTCCACCATCTCCACCGTCTTCAATCTCCTATGCACATCTACACTAATTTTGATCATATTTATTCATTCTAAAAAAATGAGGTTTATATTTTCATAGTCCGAAAATAAATTGATAAGATGTCTATAAAAATGCATAAGATAAATTAAAAATAATCACTTATCATTGTGATCCAAATAAGAGGGATTGAAAAACAAAATTACAATAAAATAATAATTAAAAACTAAGAATCATATTTTTTTTAGTGACATTGCAGAGAGAGAGAGAGAGAGAGAGAGAGAGAGAGAGAGAGAGAGAGAGAGAGAGAGAGAGAGAGAGAGAGAGAGAGAGAGAGAGAGAGAGAGAGAGAGAGAGAGAGAGAGAGAGAGAGAGAGAGAGAGAGAGAGAGAGAGAGAGAGAGAGAGAGAGAGAGAGAGAGAGATTGGTACATTACAAAATATCTAACAAAAAATCATGGCCTAGTACGTAAAAATGAAATTGACGGAATAAATTTAAAGAAATTGTGACAGCTCATATGAAGTAGACAATAAATATAGGGTGATCATCTTCTTTTCCTCTCACGATTCTTCCATCACTTAATAATTTTAGCATCAATGTTACATGAATCCTTCTCTCTCCTTCCCTGTCTTCGCTATCTCAACCAAATTCTCGTCAAATTCTGTTCAGTGTCCGAAGAGTCAAACAACATATAAAAAAATATAAAAAAATGTAGGCTTGTTTTAATATATACCTCATCAATCCAACCAAAATTGTTGAGTTGAATCAGAGTACTTCAACGACATAGAGAGATATTGGTTTACATATTTACCACAAAAAAATATGACCGTTATAATTCATAAATATGCATGCAAAGAACGGTACCGACCATTTATATATAAGCTAAGTGACTAGTAGAATAAAATGTAGTAGTTAACAACAAAATCAACACACTTTATTATAATTTATATAATCTACATAACTAACGTAGACTATGTAATTGGTGATAGACTGATCGACATGTAACAAATCAAGCATGTTTATTAGGTTGATCGACAGTGGTTAGTTAATGAGTTAATTATAAGGCAAATATATATATGGACGATTGCATATTACATATACGTAACGGTACATTAAAAATAATTACACTAAAATATAAAGAACTATATTTAATAATTGATGATATATTATATATTTATGTATTCACATGGTTAAATTTATAAAGTATTTAATTGAATAAGTATATATTAAATGATATATAATTTAAATTATGAATGCATGTCTTAATTTATAAATACAAAGATATTAATTAATTTAGGTAGGTTTATGATATTTATCTAGATATATCTATATATACCTAAATAGTACTCCGTATATTTTTTTTTTACTGAATTAATTGTCATATTTCATTGTTTAGAATGAGGATAAATTATTACTACCTATAACATCTGACATTTCCGTATTTGCTAAATGTGAGTTGTAACTATATAAAAATAAAAATAAGAGATAAAAATGTGAAATTTCACAATATATATATTACATTAATTATCAAAATTTTCTTGATTTGGTTGGTAGGGTGGCTTTGGCGGGAAAATCAGATTACTTTTTTTTTTTTTTTTATCCTAGACTACTTTACTTTTAGATATAGTAAGATTGACGTTAATTTATGCAATCTAATTGGATACTTGGAGTGTATGTATAAAATAATTAATAGTCAAGACATATATTCTGAATATTACATTAAAGTCGTCGTCGTCAACATCATCATCATTATTATTATACCATAAGATCCAATTATAATCGGTACTGAGTTATTGATAAAATATATCGGAACTTATCTTTCTTTCAGGGGTTGGGGGTACAAGGGATTGTGATTTGTACCAGGTCTATCATCATTATAAATGGGAGAAATATCCATTGAAGTTTAGCTCTTTAAAATGAATTCAAAAATCATATTTATTTGAGCATGAAATATAATTTTTTATGTCATTTTAAATGTTCCACTCCAAGATGACTTATCAACAATTAGACACCGAAAATAAAACTGATAAGATTTTTGTAAAAATATGAAAAGATTATGTACTTTATTGTTTTTATGGTATTCTAGAAAAGTAGCTAAAGTTGAGAATACAAATATAATTTTCCTGAAATACATCTGACATAAAATCATTGTTGCACGACATAATCACTGATTAATCTTTTTTTTGTTTTTACTCACACATTCAATTTATGGTATTAAAAAAATTCAAAACTCGTAATATTTTATCTCCAACACAAATTCATTTTTTCATTAGACCATCCTTACCGGGACTCATCACTAGTTAATCTAGCGAGTTGGAAGATGAATGAAAATGGATTACGTAGGGCAGGGCCAGGGGGCCTAATGCCAAGTTTCCAACAAATTTAATATATTTAATATTATAATGATAATGATATAGCGGTGTTTTAATGCGCCAGGAACATTTCCAAACCCAACAAAAAGTAGTTGCCCATACTGCTTAATTTTGCCTCGATTTTCTCACACCAAAACAAAACAAATCCCACCCTATGTGCTGTGAGTCGGACTGTCACTTGTTTTCCTTTTTATTTTTGGTTGCCAAAAAATTCCAATATCAGTTACAGATCTTAATAAACTTATAAATACGTCATCATCTTTGCGATACCGTGAGTAATGTTCAAAAGATGAGGGCATAATTTTTCTTGTTATCTAAATTGCAATGGAGTTGGCATGTCACGTTTAACTTCATCTCGTAATGTAATGGTATTTTTGGATTTCATTTAAAATGATGAATTATTAAGGTTGGATCTTAATTCCATTTTCCAAATTCAAACAACATTCCTCACTCACTCACTCATTCATTCGTGGGCCTTTTCCAACTATGGTCTATGGATGATTATTGATTAGAGTTGACATGAAAGGATAAAATATACGCGGCCTTAAAAATAATTACAATTAGTATAATATTAAATTAGAAAAATAAATAGGTGCGTGTGAAAATTTAGAGAAGTAAAAAGTTGTTGGAAGCTGGGAAAAATAAGAAGTTTGAGTGTGTAAAAAAATAAAAATTCTACATATGAAGTGATGACATTTAACCTTCACGTGTATAGTGCGATGAATAAATAATCTATAACTTCGAAATATGTCAAAAAATTGAGGTTAAAGTGTTAAAATGAAAATGTTGGAAAATCAAAACTGGAATACAAGAAGCAAGGTTGGGAAAAAGTTGCGGCGTGCCAAATCCACTGCATTGAAAGTAAAATTCAGCAAACAAATTGTGCAGGTCTCGATGCCGAATGCCCCTCAAGGATAACACAGCAGATCAACTCTCGAGTGTGCACACAATCGGTGAATTGGAAACAAATTGAAAAGTCCCTCAGATCAGAGAGCAATAATGGAATCAATAATCAAAAAACTCTATCAACCAATACTAGAATGCATATAAATAGAGGTTCAGAGAAATCAGGAAGAAGTAGTCAATCCTCAACAAAAATCAGCGCACTTTCTCATGGGATAAGAATGACTGCTTCAAATATTTAGTTAGCGTAAAACTAATTTTGAGAAGTGAAAAAAATAATTTGGGCTAAAATAAGCTGAAACTTGCTCACACACATGTCGAGGCCCGATTGAACAGGGCCAGTATCAACTTATTTAATATGGGGAGAAAGAACAAATGTAGGGGAAATCAAGCCATCTCTAACAAAAGATTAATAAGTAAACGCTCTCTTGCCGTTTTAAAATTTCAGCTTTTTATGATACTTTGGAGGTGAGATAATTAAAATTCCAGTTATTTAAAGCACGGGCAAATGATCATGTGTGATCACACAACCTATTATTTAGTGCTTTGGAGGTTAGATAATTATGGATTCAATCATAATACACCAACTCAAATTCGATAACCCAAAAGTGACGTACCTAACTGGTGTCTTACGTGAGATTTCAGCACAAATTAAAAAATATTGATCAGCGAATTTTTCAAAAATATCGGTTAGATGTTATGTATTTTAGTTGTCCAATTATAGCTCTCTTCCTAAATTTGTTATAATGTTCAAATTTTGAATGCTAAAATGTAATTACCTAAAATTCTCAACATTTTCAAAATTTCACTCAAATTTTTAATTATGAAATGTAATCAGAATAAGATAAAATTCATCTAAAAAATTTGACTCTCAAAAACATCAAATCATCTATAGACTATAATATACTTTTTTTTTAACATCTCTCAATTCTCTCTCTCTTTCTCCCACACACATTTCACACATATTTTTTATTATATAATTTATGTATACTTTATTCAATAACATATTTTGTTATATACATGACATTCAAAATCTACTTGCACAAATGAATGGATATGAGAGATTTCACATATTAAGAAGTAATTGATAACGTTTAATATATTTTATTATGTCAAATAATTACCAACATATATTACACATTAAATAAAAATAAATTAAGTGAATTATTTGGTAAAACTTCATAATCAATAACATGTTTTATTATACTTTATATGTAGATATAATATTTAATTTTTTAATTATATTGAACATTAAATAGTTAACAAATTAATGTTCTAATTAAATGAATAACTAAATCAAACAAAGATTGCTATTTATAAATTCAAACAGTCTGTTATATTACTTTTTACAAAATATAGGTTTAAGGTAGTTGGATATACAATCATAGTTAATATATTTTATAGGTTTCTTACATTTTAGTACCCCAAACGTTGGACATTTCTACATTTTTATCCAAAAATTTAAACAATTACATTTTAACACCTAACGTTTGCACAAATTAAGACTTATAGAACTAGAGCGATTTTTCGGTCTCGCAAATGTTGTCTTAAACTATTGAAAAATCTTTCAAAATTAGTTCTTTAGCTTCATTTGTACAAATATTGGAAGTTGTTACCCTTCACAATTTCCACAGTCCATGTTAACATTTGTGTATAAAATTGCTCTAGCACTAAAAATGTCAATTTGTGCAAATATTCGGTATCGATATGTAAATTTTAAAACTTTGAAACACAAGTGTAAAAGTGCTCAATGATGGGTACTAGAGTGCAATCAACCATATTTCAATGCAAATAAAGTGAAAATTGGTATATAATGAAGATATATAGGCTACATTATTATAGTATCTTAAATAAAATTTTTTATATTTCAATATATATTTATTAACATTATTGTGATTGTATTTATTTTATATACAACATAATTAACAATTTATCGATAGTTAAATCTAACAAATCTATACAAATATGCAACCCTAAAAACTTTTAAAACGAAATATAAGTTATTGTTATAATATTTGTTCATATATATTTTTCCATAAGTTTTTAATCACGGTTAATTGTACAAGTTATTATTTGTAAAGATGGTGATAATATAATAAATGCTACTCCAAGTCCAAACGTCGTATACAAACAAGCTAAGTGTTGCATTATTTATAATATAATATTTTGACTGTGGTGGTTTATTATTATTTGAAATATATTATGATATAATATATACATATATACATATGTATGCGTGTGTAATCAAATAATTATTTCTTTTATCGATTGTGAATTTAACTATTTTTAAATTTGGAATAATAATTTTTTGGTATAAAAAAAAGATATCCGAACAAATAAAAATTAATATGAACTTCTTGCATAGAATATTAGTTATCTATAAAATATAAAAATGAGATACTTACGTTAAAAATGTAATAGTTGAATTTGAAAGCATGTACCGTGCGCGGACCCAGATATAGTCACGATCTATATAATAAAATGGGGAATTTACATTTTGATACCAACATTTTGGACACTTTTTAAAAAATGACCCACTTTATTACTATTAACAAAACAGTACCCATTTTTTCAAAAATTTTGCAAATCCGACCTCGATCAAATTTTCAGTTTAGAATATCTATGTGGCATGGCCAACAAATTTATTTTATTTTTAGTTCAAATTGACATGGAATATTCAGGTAATATTTTTATTGGAGCAAAAAAGTCACGCAAGAATTCCGGCGTGCCACATAGATATTCTAGGCTGGAAATTTGATCGAAGTCAGATTTGTAAAAAATTTAAAAAAATGGATAATGTTTTGCTAATATTAATAAAATGGGTTATTTTTTAAAAAAAATGTCCAAAATATAGGTATCAAATTGTAAATTTTCCTAATAAAATACATGGAACACGTCAACATAATATCCGGCAATTATTACCGGTGGGCCCAAATTGTCCTAAGTTTTTGGCCCATTACATCGTATGTCATTTCAAATATTATTCTCAAAATAAATAAATTAATCGTTATTTTATTTTTGAATTTCCTGCATAAGTGATTCTTTTTTTTTTTTGTCCTTTCGTCGAAGTACATCGAAAATAAAATAAAATTAGAGAATGGCATCGCCTTAATTCGTTTTAATTGAAACATTGAAGTATACATTGCATACCCCAATGTGAGTCAAAACATTGTAAGTAATTTACATCATAAATTCGTCCTATTCAAAGGGAAATTATACGGCGTACCCACGATAGATTTAATGTTGATGCGATCCTCGCCGGCAAGACGACGACGATGGCTTTGTTTTCTCAGGAGTATCAAGTTACACGAATAATTGGGGATGAAAATCCGAACCCAAGCCTCACAATGAAATTGAACCACGAATTGATTGAATCCGCGGCCCTCGATCAATTGGAAACACGAACTCGGATTGTATGGAAGACGCCACAAACGGGGATGTGAATCCGTTTGATAAGTCGTTTGAATCTCACGTTGTGTTGTGAAACTCGGATAATTCTCTCAGAGAGAAAAAGTGAAAACTCACGTTTAAATTTAATATCAAAGTTGTGTCAAAAATAAAGGTCTTACAAGCCTTATATAGTTGGTCCAAAACCTAATTAAACTAGGAAATAAAACATAATAATCTCGCAATTCCGAACACGCTCCAGTTGGGCGCGACACGGGGTCAATCGCGCCTCAGCTCGCGCTGTAGGTCGCGCCAGTCTCCTTCTGTGTAGCGTCTGGGGAGCGACCGGCTTCACTCGCGCTTCAGGTCGTGCTGTAGGTCGCGCCAGTCTCATTGCCCGTAGCTTCAGTGGCGCGGCCGGGTGCACTCGCGCGTCCTCTCGCGCTGTAGCTCACGTCAAATGGTGCGACCGGTTGCTCGCGTCCTGGCTCGTGCTGTAGCTCGTGCCAGTCTGTTCCGCAGCTCGAGATCACTGTCTTCCACTTGGGCTCGGGTTCTTCTCCCTCCACGGGTCGCTTATGTGACTCTTGGTTCCAGACCTCTCGCATGAATCCATTAAAGGCTCTCCTTGAACCTCTTAGCTCTTGCCCGCGTTACCGGTCCTTCAGGCACCTTGATTGGATCAGACATCTCCTCAGCTCGGATCGTATCATCCCCCTCCTCTTGAAAAGGATTTGTCCTCAAATCCAGCTCGTCACCTACATCAAAAGGACTTAAATCAGGAACATTAAATGAGGAACTCACTTTGTACTCACCTGACAAATCCAACTTGTATGCATTATCACTTATGCGCTCCACAACTTGGAATGGCCCATCTCCTCTAGGAAGTAACTTAGAACGCCTTTGAACTGAAAACCGTTCTTTACGCATATGTAACCAAACCCATTCTCCGAGTTCGAACACCACCTTCCGTCACCCCTTGTTGGCTTTATTGGCATACTGCTCTGTTCGTCTCTCTATGTTTGCTCTAGCCTTCTCATGGATCTGTTTAACAAAATCAGCTCTCTTTTTCCCTTCAAGGTTAGTATGTTCATGAACAGGCAAATGAATCAAATCCAACGGAGTTAAAGGATTAAATCCATATGCAACTTCAAATGGTGAAAACTGAGATACAGAATGCACAGACCTGTTATATGCAAATTCAACATGCGGCAAACATTCTTCCCAAGTTTTGATGTTCTTTTTAATTAGAGCCCTTAACAAAGTGGATAAAGTCCTATTTACTACTTCCGTTTGACCATCAGTATGTGGGTGACAAGTAGTAGAAAACAAAAGTTTAGTTCCTAACTTACACCACAAAGTCTTCCAGAAATAACTCAAGAACTTAGCATCCCTATCAGAAATAATAGTCTTAGGCATACCGTGTAGACGCACAACTTCCTTAAAGAATAAATCAGCAATGTAGGAAGCATCATTTGTTTTAGAACATGCAATAAAATGTGTCATCTTAGAAAATCTATCTACAACCACAAAAATAGAGTCATGACCACGTTTACTCCTAGGCAATCCTAACATAAAATCTATAGATATATCTATCCAAGGTGATGTAGGAATAGACAAAGGCATGTATAAACCATGTGGTTGGACTCTAGACTTGGCTTGTCTACATGTAACACACTTAGCACACATACGTTCCACGTCACGTTTCATATGAGGCCAGAAGAAATGTCCATTCAAAACAGCTAAGGTCTTAGCTACTCCAAAATGCCCCATTAAACCACCACTATGTGACTCCAACAATAAAAGCTCACGCATGGAACAATTAGGCACACATAACCTATTTTCTCTAAACAAAAATCCATCATGCCTATAAAACTTCCCATCTCTAGATTCTTCATATGCAACATATACATCCTTATCATCATCATCATCATCATCATCATCAATGTACATGTTCTTAATGCACTCAAAACCAAGCAACTTAGCATCTAAAGTGGATAGTAAAGCGTACCTCCTCGATAGTGCGTTAGCTACTACATTCTCCTTCCCTTGCTTATACTTGATAACGTATGGAAACGTCTCAACAAACTCCATCCAACGGGCATGTCTTTTATTCAACTTGTGTTGCCCCTTCAAATGCTTCAATGATTCATGGTCAGTGTGGATCACGAACTCTTTGGGCCACAAATAGTGTTGCCACGTTTGCAACGCCCGCACTAGTGTATACAACTCCTTGTCATATGTCAGGTAGTTTGCAGTGGCGCCGCCAAGCTTCTCACTGAAATAGGTGATGGGCCGGATCTCTTGCATCAACACTGCACCAATTCCAACACCAGAAGCATCACATTCTATCTCAAAAGTTTTAGAAAAGTTTGGAAGAGATAGTACCGGTGGGTATGTCAATTTCTCCTTAAGCATCTGAAATGCTTTTTCTTGCGCTTCTCCCCATTGGAATTCCACATTCTTCTTGATCACTTCAGTCATGGGTGCTGCAATACTACTGAAGTGTGGAACAAAACGCCGATAGAAGCTCGCAAGCCCATGAAAGCTTCAAACCTCTCCCACATTTGTTGGCGTCGGCCATTCTTAGATGGCACGAACCTTCTCTTCGTCCACCTGTACTCCATCTGCACTAACAACAAAACTGAGAAACACAACCTTATCCGTGCAAAAGGTGCATTTCTTTAGGTTAGCATACAACAGTTCTTTCCTCAAAGCTTGCAAAACAAATTTCAAATGCTCTACATGGTCCTCTTTACTCTTACTATAAATCAATATGTCATCAAAATAAACCACAACAAATCTACCTATAAAAACACGCAAAACATGGTTCATAAGACGCATAAATGTACTAGGAGCATTTGTCAAACCAAACAGCATAACTAACCATTCATACAGTCCTAATTTTGTAACGAATGCTGTTTTCCACTCATCCCCTTCCTTGATGCGAATTTGATGGTACCCACTTCTTAAGTCTATCTTAGAAAATATGCGTGCACCATGTAATTCGTCTAACATGTCATCTAAACGGGGAATGGGATGTCGATACTTTACCGTAATGTTGTTGACGGCTCGACAGTCAACACACATCCGTAGGGATGAATCCTTCTTTGGCACGAGCAACACTGGACTCGCACATGGACTCAAACTCTCCCTCACTTGTCCTTTCTCCAACAGCTCTTATATTTGACGTTCTAGCTCTTTTGTCTCCTCGGGGTTGCTCCAATAGGCTGGTCAGTTTGGCAATATGGTGCCGGGCACAAAGTCAATTTGGTGCTCGATTCCTCTAATTGGTGGCAAACCCGGTGGCATCTCTTCGGGAAACACATCCTTGAATTTCTGCAAAAGAGATACAATAAAACTAGGCAAAGATGGGTCAAATTGGTTAGTACTCATTAAGACATCTCTGCGGATCATCAAGTACATTGGCTTCTCATTTTGCACAGCCCATTTGACATCGCTAGCTGTGGAAAAATAAGCGTGTTGGATCACCTCCTTTCCAACGTTGGCCTCCTTTCCTTTCTTCCTCATGGTATCGGCCTCCTCTTGTAGCTTCACTTGGTCCTCATACACTTGGGATGGTGTTAGAGGAGCTAGTGTCACCGTCTTCTTGTTAAGTACGAAAGAGTACTTATTTGTGAAGCCATCATGCTTCACCCTCCTATCGAATTGCCATGGACGTCCTAGCAAAATGTGTCCCGCTTGCATAGGCACAACGTCGCACAACACTTCATCCTCATACTTGCCAATCCGAAATGGCACTCGAACTTGCTTGTTCACCTTGGTTTCTCCACTGTCGTTCAACCACTGCAGCTTGTATGGCTTAGGGTGCTTGAGAACCGGCAATCCTAATTTTGTCACCATCACAACACTTGCAACATTAGTACAACTACCACCATCAATAAGCATACTACATACCTTATCCTTGATGTGGCATCGGGTATGGAATATGTTCTCCCTTTGTTCCTCATCGACGCTCTTGGTGTGCAAGCTTAGAGACTTGCGTGCAACCAAAATGAGGGCATTGGGTGCTGCGTACTCCTCATCCTCACTCGACTCGGACAATCCCGGCATCTCCGGATCAACTTCTTCTTCATCCGTCACAATCTCACCATTGTCCTTCAAAATCATCACATGCCGGTTTGGGCATTGGTTGACTATGTGACCTCTACCTTGACATTTAAAACACTTAATGTCTCGGTTTCGGTTACCGGACGAGTCTTGATTACTTGATCCCGTTACTGTTAGCGCCTCAGTCTTCGGCTTGGTGAACGGTTGCTTCTCATCCTTCTTTCCCTGATTTGAAGCCTTCCATGGGGTTGCATTGGAATTAGAGTTCGACTTCCATGTAGAAGAACTCGCTCGATTGTTGTTACCCCTCCTTTTGATTTGGTTCTCTACCTTTATAGCCATTTGCACCATGTCTTCCATCTCCACATAGTGCTGCAACTCTACTACTTCTCGGATCTCTCTATGTAGACCTGCTAGAAATCGAGCCATTGTGGCATCCCTATCTTCCTCCACATTTGCTCGGATCATTGAAATCTCCATCTCCTTGAAGTATTCATCAACACTATTCGTACCTTGTCTCAAGTTTTGTAACTTGTTGTATAGCTCCCGGTAGTAATAGCTTGGCACGAATCTCTTCCTCATCACCGCCTTCATCTCTCCCCATGTCTCTATCGGGTGTTCCAGATTATGCCGTCTGTTGGATATCAACTGATCCCACCATACTATGGCATAGTCTGAGAACTCTACAGCTACCAACTTCACCTTCTTGAGCTCGGAATAGTTGTGACAGTCGAACATCATCTCTATTTTGCGCTCCCATTCAAGGTACAATGCTGGATCATTTTTACCTTGGAACGAAGGCACATTCATTTTGATGTTGCCGAGGTCGTCATCTTCTCGATTCTTTGCTTTTCCATGTTTCCTTCCTCCAGTAGTGGAGTATCTATCCTCCTCCTCTGAATCTCCCACCTCAATGTCATAGTATTCCGCCCTTTGTCTCTCCACATGTGGGTAGCGTCGAGCTTCTATCCGGGCTCCTCGTCCACCTCTTTCACCTCTACCGCCACGGTTCTCTTATGGAGCTTGTTGGGATTGCTCCTGTAATGACGTCTCCACCTTGTTGAGTCTCTCATTCAACATTGCCATGTCAACCTGCACCTTTGTTAGACATGTCGATTTTTTTTTCCTTTTGATCGACTCTTTTTTTTTACTCAATGAACTAAACAAGAATTAAAATTAAACAATGAAGTGAATTAAATAAAATGAGCAACAAAACAAGAATCCCTATAAAGTCTATCTCTCAACTCACGTGTTTACTCTCGTGTATCACACAATCGGCTCTTTTCACTCTAATAATCTCACACACTCTTGCCTTTTACCACTCGTTTTTCTCTCCAAAGAAAATTAAACTAGAACACAAACGCAACAATGAAACCTTAAAAGACCAATCACAATTCACTAAAATATGTGCCGGAAAATTTTCGAAAAAAATTTCGACTTCTCCCCAAGCAATATACGCGTCTCCAACAACCCAAATATCACAATCAAATGTAACGAAAACACCAAAAATTTTCCCACCTTTTTACTTATTTTTTTATTTTTTATTTTTATAACTTCAGCGTCTTTTTTTTTTGCTGAATTGACTTTTTTTTTTATATCAATAGGCGAGTAATTAGAATACAGAAATTAAAGGGATAAATTGGAACCTGATACAAAGTCGAAGCTTTGATACCACTTGATGTGATCCTCGCCGGCAAGACGACGATGATGGCATTGTTTTCCCAGGAGTATCAGGTTACACGAACAATTGGGGATGAAAATCCAAACCTAAGCCTCACAATGAAATTGAACCACGAATTGATTGAATCCGCGACCCTCGATCAATTGGAAACATGAACTCAGATTGTATGGAAGACGTCACAAACGGGGATGTGAATCCGTTTGATAAGTCATTTGAATCTCACGTTGTGTTGTGAAACTCGGATAATTCTCTCAGAGAGAAAAAGTGAAAACTCACGTTTAAATTTAATATCAAAGTTGTGTCAAAAATAAAGGTCTTACAAGCCTTATACAGTTGGTCCAAAACCTAATTAAACTAGGAAATAAAACATAATAATCGCGCAATTCTGGACACACTCCAGTTGGGCGCGACACGGGGTCAATCGCGCCTCAGCTCGCGCTATAGGTCGCGCCAGTCTCCTTCTGTGTAGCGTCTGGGGCGCGACCGGCTTCACTCGCGCTTCAGGTCGTGCTGTAGGTCGCACCAGTCTCATTGCCCATAGCTTCAGTGGCGCGGCCGGGTGCACTCTCGCGTCCTCTCGCGCTGTAGCTCGCGTCAAATGGCGCGACCGGTTGCTCGCGTCCTGGCTCGTGCTGTAGCTCGTGACAGTCTGTTCCGCAGCTCGAGATCACTGTCTTCCACTTGGGCTCGGGTTCTTCTCCCTCCACGGGTCGCTTATGTGACTCTTGGTTCCAGACCTCTCGCATGAATCCATTAAAGCTCTCCTTGAACCTCTTAGCTCTTGCCCGCGTTACCGGTCCTTCAGGCACCTTGATTGGATCGGACATCTCCTCAGCTCGGATCGTATCAAATGTGACACTTTTATATGTCATAGTAGATCTATTGTAACACATGAAAGTGTCATACTAAGTCTATTATGGCACATAGCACACTATATATAGGTGCAACATAGAATTTCCCCTATTCAAATAATTAGCATAAAAAAACAGAAAAAAATAAATTGAAGACACAAAAAAGTGCACGTCCTTCCACAAACTTGGAGAGTTAGCCTACGATAATCTATTATATATATTAAAACAGAATAGTCCGTTACTATTTACTGTATGTATTTTGCCGTCCAAAACTGTAAAATCCCATACAAGATTAATTGATTTATTTATGTAGTGCTTTCTGTAATTTTTTTTACTCACACACCCGACATGTGGTATTGAGAAGGTTCGAACCCGTGACATTTGGTCTCCGAGCAACCTCACTCCACCACTAGGCCATCCCCACCGGGACTAGTGCTTTCTGTAATTCTGACATCGAAAGTTTGCTACATTAATTAGCCGTCCTCTCCTATATAGACTTTGGGTCAATTCCAATTTAAATTCAAAATATTGGGTTTGGAACCAACCTTTTCGTTTCCATGTCTTTGCAAGTGTTTAAAGCTATTTTTTTTTGGCATTCATATCTCAATCACATTTGCAGCATGGTCTATGCTTGCATATTCTATTCTATTGTTCATGTTTTATATAAAAACTTTACATATTACAATTTTACATGCATCATTGAATGAAAATATTAAATATATACACGTTCTAATAAATATTACATTTTCAATTCTACAGATATGTGATACACATTTGTTGTCGATGGCTTCATGGCTCTGACTCATTTACATTCTTCAAGTATTAATGCTACAATCAAGGTTGGTCCCCATTTTTAAAAACTAACCAAAACCAACTCCATATCGTTTATTTTTCTGGAAAAAATAGCACTATTTTAAAATCTCATTTTTTTTAAAATTTGTAAAGGGTTAAATAAATTTCTAAAAACAAATTAAAATAAAAAATGTTCATGAATTTATTATATATTTTGAATAACTCTCAATAACTTTTCACCGGTGATTGACAGTGAGAGCTCCTGCATATAAATATATAGACAAAAACTTGTATGAGACCGTCTAACGGGTCTCTTACGTTAGACGGATCTCCACCCGACCCGACCCGCTTGACCCGATGGAACTAAATATAAATTAAAAAATATATATTTTTCATTTGAAACCAAACTCCAGCGACGCGATTCCCCCAATTTCTCACGGCGCCATATCCACCATCTTCACCACGGCGCACTATCTCCACCACCACCCACCACCATCGCCAATATCTTCTTCCACCACTGCACACCATCGTCACCAGCACCTTCGTAGCAAGTATCGCGACCATCGCCACAAGTATCGTCCCCACCACCACAGCAAGTAGGGCTACCACCACCGCTGCAACTACCGCAACCACCGCCGCTGCAATCAACACCACTACCGGCACTGCATCTTCACCATCACCATCGTTGCAATTATCTCTATCATTGTAAGTGTCTAGGGATTTCTGATTTCAGAATTTAGGTCATTTAATTTCTATTTGATATATTGTGTAGTAGTTTTAGTTATATTTGTTGATTTTTAGTATTTGTTCTAAATTGTTGAAAGATAATTATGATGGAACCTATTGATTACTATGATTTTATTTATTTGATTTTGGAACGTAGATGTAGGCCACTGACTGTGGAAATGAGGATCATATCAGTGAAGTATATATGTGTAACATTTTTCTTTAATCTGAAGTTGTGAAATGACAATTATTACTCCGGTTGATTATAGCTAGAATACAGTGAAGTTGGTTAATCTCTCTATCTCTCTTTCTACACACACACACACACACACACACACAACACACACACACACACATATAAATGAGCTCAGTTGCATTTCTAGAAAATTATAAGGTTTGTTAACATGAAAACATGGCTTCTGCCCTCTGCTATTAATGCTGAAGGTTTTTCAATGGAGGAAAATGGGTGAAGTTTCAGCTATGTTAATGGATAAGGTGCTTTGAACACTGTGTCGTATGTACATTTATAATGCCATTCTTATGCTTGTGGGGTGTGTTTTTTTTAGTTAAATAGCTGTTAAAATCCAAAAAAGAGATGATGGAAATGATAAAATTAGTTTTATTTGATCTAAAAGTTGATTACTTGTAGTCCATGCTGTATGGAAATTTAGGCACATATATTCACCATATGATGTACATAATTGCTTGAATATGGAGGCACTCAATTTCATCATTTTTGTTTTTCTTCTCAATTTTGACTGTGTTTTCTGTAATCTTTTGCTCATTGATTTTGCAAACTCAAAAGTATGATTCGCTTGGCTAAACACTTGGCTTATGCAGGTTTTTGGATCCTACGGTTGGATGCTTCCACCTATTCTATTATTGTTGCTGTTGGCGAATGGTCTAAAAGCTTTTCTTATTGCATTAGCTCTGCCCCTCGGACAGTCTACTTTTGCATTTGCAATACAAAGGTTCCAGAACAGAGGCAAGAATGATAAAGATGTTGTAGTTAGGTAGTATATATATGCAGTCAACATTTTTTAATGATACTGTATTTTTAAAATAGTGATACTTGACAGTTTTTTAGTGATACTTTTATGTTCGTTAGTGATACTTACATCAGTTTGTGATACTTATTCTTATTTAGTGATACTTTATGTTTATTTAGTGATACTTTATGTTTATTTAGTGATACTTTTATATTCTTTAGTGATGCTTTAACATTCTTTAGTGATACTGTATTTTTGAAATATTGATACTTGACAGGTTTTTAGTGATACTTTCATGTTAGTTAGAGATACTTACATTAGTTTGTGATACTTATTCTTATTTAGTAACACTTTATGTTTATTTAGTGATACTTTTACATTATTTAGTGATACTTTTACATTTTTCAGTGATACCGCATTTTTGAAATATTAATACTTGACAGGTTTTTAGTGATACTTTTATGTTAGAGATACTTACATCAGTTTGTGATACTTATTCTTATTTAGTGATACTTTTACATTCTTTAGTGATATTGTATTTTTTTAGTGATACTTTTATGTTAGTTAAAGATACTTATTCTTATTTAGTGATACTTTATGTTTATTTAGTGATAGTTTTACATTCTTTAGTGATATCGTCGACAAACTCATTGCAAATATAGGGTGATCCAATTAAGCTTTATAATTATTTTTCATAAAACGAAATCAACAATTTAATTCAGAAAATGAAGTTCGTCATCAAATTAAACCAAAGACTAATGGTTGGAACTCGTTGAAGACAACATAGTTAACTTGCATATAGTGCAAAATGAAAAATAGAAAAGCAAAAGAAAGAAACTCCAACCTCTTATTCATCTAGCTAGATTTGATATTTATAGGCAAACAAGCCTATGATCACATTCATTATCTCCAAAAAAAAAAGAAGAGAAAGAAAAAAAAAGAAAGAGAGAGAGAGATTATTATGACAACCATGAAAAATCTTTAATCCAATGAGCCCCATTATTGCTGAAATAAAAGCCATCTTCTTTAATGAGCCAAAGGCATTGTGCGGCAGTTCACACCTGTACATGTCTCGACTGGATCGAAAGGCCTCGAACTTCTTCCTCATGACGTCCCATTTGAGGGTGCAAACGAATCGAGTCGAGCTCCTCATCAGGAGGCCAACCTCAACGCTCCAACTGTATTATTACTATCGAGTGAGTTATAATTATATTTTCAAGTGAAACAGTTGCAAAATATGAATAATAGCTAGTGAAGGATTACTATCATCATAGCAAGCATTACTGAATACCATAGAAGTATTACTACTGCATATGAATATAAAACAATACCATAGAAGTATTACTAGTCTACAAAATTCAACATATGCATGTGATATGTACTTTTGTTGATCTAATCACGCAGAAATAACTATCTATTGAATCATAGTTACGTTTTAAGGGAAGGATTACTATTACGCTAGAAAGTATCACTATATATCATAGAAGTATTATTACTATCGAGTGAGTTATAATTATGTTTTCAAATAAAACAGTTACAAAATATGAATAATAGCTAGTGAAGGATTACTATCATCATAGCAAGTATTACTGAATACCATAGAAGTATTACTACTGGAGATAAATAGTCTGAAATAGGCCCGCTGCATGAAATACCTTCTCTATAGTTTTTATAGAGAAGAAATTTGAAACTTCAACTAGTGATGCATAAAGAGAGATCAATAAACAAAAATAAAATCTTGATGCTTGAAGAAGAGAAAGAGAGAGAGAGAGAGAGAGAGAGAGAGAGAGAGACCTCCTTTCCCACACTTCAACCTACCTCGTTTAACATCATCATCAATAATCCAAGCAAAACTCATCCGTTATTATACATCCCCATTCACATACAAAAACCACTTAATCCCCTCTTTTAATACATCATTATCAATAATCCAAGCAAAACTCAACACAACAAAATCATTAATCCCCAAAACGAAAAATCACAGAATTCACCTCAAAATTAGAAATATAATCAATGAACAATTCAACATCTACAGCAATATAAACTATGAATTATTTCAGAATTTGGAAACACTTACAAGATCTCCGATGAAATAAGAGTCGACGGATGGGTGAGAAACGAATGAACCAACCTAATCCCTTCCTCCCACGAGTCAACCAGGACGATGACAAGTCAGCGAGCGTTTCAATTTCTTCGCCGATGGCACTCTGCTCATGGCTTCTTCGGGATGGCGGTGAAATTTGAATCCGACACCATTCGATTGGTGGATGATTCGAGGAAGGCGTCGAAATCCAGCATTGGATTGAGGCCGGAGATCAAATCGGCACATCTTTGCTGGAGGAGCTGCAGTTGCCACTGCTCGATAAATTCTCTTGATTCGTAGCCTCTCATTTCATCGTCTCTCTAGCTTTTTTGCTATCAAATTGGCGGTGAAGAAAGGGGGAGAAGAGGAAGAATCGGGGTGGAGAAGATGTGAATTTGATTAGGGCGACTTAGAAAGAGATAAGCTGATATTTTTTTAATATATATATATATATATATATATATATATATATATATATAACTGGGTCAGGTGGAGATCCGTCTAACGTAAGAGACCCGTTAGACGGTCTCACACAAGTGTGCCCCAAATATATAATTATAGAGCAATGAGATATTAAGTATGTTCAGAATAAAATCATAGGTGACATGGATTTTACATGGTTCTGGGAAATATTGATTTAGCAAGTAAAACTTTCTATAAAATTTTTAGCACATGTATGGAAAATACAATAATTTGAACAAACAAAGAAGAAAATATTGGGATTCTTTTGTAAAAAAATATGCTTCCATAGATGTTGGCTGTAAGTGTAGCGTGCCCAAATTATATTTTTATTTTTTAGTAATTTTTTTAAATACTTTTGCAATTTTTTTTTGGGGGGCATATATCTTACTTCTTAAGTAGATGTTAATTATGTTTGTCCCGATTTTTTTGTTTCACCTTCTACAATATAAACGATAATGTTGTGAAAAAAATTTCACACGATATCGTAAAAATACACACATATGCCATTTGCATAATAAGAGGTGGAAAAATAATCGTGACGAATATAAGTAACATCTACTAATATCGTCATTTATATCCTTTTTTTTGAAAAAATAATTTAAAAATAATTTTAAGAATAAAAAATCAAATTTGGGCATGCTACTTACGGGTAGCATCAAAATTTATAATCTGTCACTGTAATCCATAATAAAAATACATGGGCTATTTTATAACAATGGTATATATAATATATATGAACTTTTGCATATTATTTTTAAATTATATTTTTTCAATATTAATGAATATTTTGTTTCATGCAAAATCTATTTAAGATATAGTAATAGGTAATGACATTGAAAATTAATATTCTTAAATAATTATTCCATTCATATTTTAAATTGTAAGTTCTAATGTTAACAACAAATAAATAAATAATTTTGATATAAAAATGTTTCGATAAAAAAATTCGATCAATAATTTTCTTATAACCACAAATAATAAGTTAATTTTTATATCAGTAATTAAATTATTTTTTCATGCACTTAATATCCTACATTTTCTTGACGAATAATCACTAATGATCAACCTTCCACATAATCATTTTATCATATTGTAATTAAGATCTCAAATCATAATTTTATTTATATTGATTTCGTACTTATTAAATTTTTCAAAATTATAAATATATGAAACAATCCCGTGCAATCTTGTGCACCGCGCGGGTAACAAACTAGTTTACATGAAAAAGAATAAAGTTTAAATTTGAGTTTTCATGGCTTATTTATACTTAATTAATCATGTTATGGCGGGGCAATGTAAATTTGAAAGAAGTTATTAAACTCTGTCGTCATAGCCGTGATGTTTTGCACAAGGATGTTTTGATATTGATATTGGCATTGACATTAACATTAAATTAAATTTAAAATAAAAAACTTGCTTTGTCCATAAAAATATAATTTCTTATTTTGTTCCAAAATTATAATTCAATTTTTTTATCTAGATATGTCTTAAATTTTTATTTTTTTCGTAATATATTTTTATTTAATATTCTTTGAAATTGACAAACTTTTGCATAAAAAATAAATAAGGCATAATAGAAAAACATATAATTTTACTTTTTTTTCGTGTGTATTAAATACATTTTTTCTATAAGAAACCCTATTTTTTGGACGGATGGAGCATTTGTTTAAATGACAATTAATTATTATTTTTAGTTAGTGTACGAGTAAAATAGGAAAAAAATATAGAAAATATACAATTGATAAAAAAAAAATTAAATTTAGATTAGAAACTTTCGTTCACCGAATCCGGCACAAGAAAATAAAATAAATGAATTAACTAATCTTTTCAAAAGTATTATAAGTTCACGATATTCTTTCCTAAATATTAAATACTTCAATATTATGATATGAAAAAAGAAAAGATTATATTGAAAAGTCAAACAGCTCTTATTTTCCACGGAATAATTAGTGAAGAAGGTAACTATTTTAACTGTAATAGTAGTAGTAGTTGTACTGTAATAATAATAATAATAATAATAATAATAATAATAATAATAATAATAATAATAATAATAATAATAATAATAATAATAATTATTATTATTATTATTAAAAAAGAAAAAAAGAAAAAAAAGTGATAGAAATATCTTTTCCTCTCATTTTCTTGGTCGACGCCCCCCACACACCATTCTCTCTCTAACAGCCCTTTTGGTATTATTACCTGAGAGAAGAGGATTCTACATTGAAGCAACAAGAAGAAGAAAATGGCGGATCAGCTAACCGATGAACAGATCTCTGAATTCAAGGAAGCCTTCTCCCTATTCGACAAGGATGGCGATGGTAATTATATATATATATATGTTGTGTATATATGTGTGTATTTATGTTTTATATTTCGATACGTCTACGTTTGGATCTGCGCAAATGTTCGCTGCTGTAAATTTAGATTTATGCCGATCTTCTAGGTTTTTGGTGGTATTTGCATGCTATCTGTATTGATTTTGCAATTGAGATGTAGATCGCTGAATGGAAGGAGATTTTGGAAGTGCGACGTGTGGTGTTGTTCATTCGCGGTTATATATGTTGTTTGTTTGTTTGTGCGTGTGCTTCTTTCCCCTATGTGCATGCGTTTGTTGTCTTTGAATATTGAGATGATTGGAAATTACTGCAATTTCTCCGGTTGTTTTTAATCGCCTGCTATTGAACAACGCCTACGCAGAACATCAACATTCTTCAATCATGACAAGCAACGATCACTTGTCATGATTGAATGCTGCCTAGGTGTTCTTAGTAGAATATATTTTGGGTTGGGACTGTAATGGTTTTTCCATTGTAGCCAATCTTAAATGTTGTGGTTTGTAACCATTTGATTGAGTACAATTGTTGATTGTACTGACATTAGCATTTCATTGAGGCTCTACTTTAAAATTGTTACCTGCTTCAGTGTCTCCTGCATACAATGGGAAAGGTAATTAGCAATGAGCTCTTTTATGAGCTAAGTTGTTGTTAGGGTTTTTGTTTTATGGTGAGTTAAGTTATTGTTCTGCAACTTTGGAATTTATATAAAATCTTAGTAGTTCATAGTAATATTTTCACTCATTTATATGGGGATCTCAGATATTCATCCTTGTTCTTTTTCTCTTTTCTCATCTGTGATTGCATGCACATTGAGTTCGTTGATTTACTATTTATGTTAGTTGTCCTGACGGAGAGATTCTAATGCTTGTATATTTAACTGTATTAGTCAGAATTACTGTTCTTGTTAGCTTAAATTGTTCTTCTTAGTTGAGATCTTGAATGTTTTGTGCATTGTATTTCTCTCATTTTTGAAGTGCATCTTATTTTTTTTCCTGATGATTTGTTGTCATTTTTCTTGAACTTAAGTTTCCCTTCCTGTATAAATTGCTTGTGAACTCTATCACAGGCTGCATCACTACCAAGGAGCTTGGTACTGTGATGCGTTCTTTGGGACAGAATCCCACAGAGGCTGAACTTCAGGATATGATCAATGAGGTTGATGCTGATGGCAATGGGACAATAGATTTCCCTGAGTTCCTCAACTTGATGGCCAGAAAGATGAAGGATACTGATTCAGAGGAAGAACTCAAGGAAGCTTTTCGTGTTTTTGACAAGGACCAAAATGGATTCATTTCTGCAGCTGAGCTTCGCCATGTCATGACAAACCTCGGGGAGAAACTTACTGACGAGGAGGTTGATGAGATGATCCGTGAGGCTGATGTGGATGGTGATGGACAGATCAACTACGAGGAGTTCGTCAAGGTCATGATGGCCAAGTGAGATCTGATTCTGAACAACCAATTCTAAATCTTTAAAAGTATGAAATAGACCATAAAAGGAATAAGGGCAGATAAGTCTGATGATATTTCTATTTCTTCTTAGATGTATTCTTCTGGCATTATCAGCTTTATTTTTGTGCTCACCCGTTTTTCATTTTGCATTGATTTTAAGTGCTATTTGTTCTTCAATATATGATGTTTGCCCTGTTCCTTTTTTCTTATGTCCACTATTTCTTGACATTTGATCCTAAGAACCTATAACAGTTGGGACTGTAAGTAGCTTATACTGGCGGCTGGATTGTCTTCATGTCTGCTCATCTCTTTTACTCTGGCTTAATCATGGATGCTTTTCTTTATATTCTATTTTCGATTTCAATATTCCGATAGGTAAATATATATTCGACAGGGTTATGCATCTTACAGTGCTCGATTATCTGCTCTGATTTCTACTATTTTAGAGCTATGGGTTGATGCTTCTATATCTTGAGACTGTTTAATCTATTAATAATAGCGACTTTGGGATCTTTGAAATGCTGTGTGTTTGCTTCCCCTTGCTTTGGTTTAACTTGGAGATTTCTTGCTTACGTTTATGGCTTAAAGATGCACTTAACTCTGTTAGGCACCAATCTGATTTACTCCAGGAAAATAACATATTATCAGCTGTTTTTGCCCCCCTGTACTTCTGTTTCTGTGCTTTTGGCCCTGTACTTGCGCTTTTACTGACTTTTGCCCCTACATGTTTTTGTGAAGGGGAAAGTAAAGAAAGTGTAATTATAGTGGGCTAAAGTGTACATATGAAGTATAGAGCGGATGAAATTAAAAAAAAAAAAAAAGTACATGATCTCTCCCTTTTCTTCTCCTTCTCTTTTCTTGAGTTTGGATTTGGTGTTTATTTTTACGTTTTGATCTCAAATTTGTCCAATTTGTTAAGTGGTCAGCTGAAAAAAATAAAATCAACCCTCTCTGTATAGCAAGCCATTCTAACGTAATAAACAAGAAGAAAATGTTGAGATTTTGTAAAAGTAAAGAACAAAATGTTGGCAATAGAATTTGGATTGATACAAAGGCCTTGAATTGTTGGATTTCAGCTGGGACATATGGTTTGAGGGTTCTGGCAAAGAATCAAAGGGGATGAAGCGTGTATTAGGTGCTCGATTGAAGAAAATATACCGCACCGTTAACCACCGTCGTCGCCACTCCTTCCCCAGGTTCGGCACCTCCATTAGTCACCATCATTGTCATTCCATCACGAAGCTTTCCGCCAAAAAGTTTCTTAATAGAGCAATTAAGAAGATTGGAAAAAATGGTGAACTCATGGAGGGAAATGGCGATCAGGAGGAGGCAAACGGCGACCAGGAGGAGGCAAATGAAGGTGAGGAGGAGCAAAATAACGATGAGAAGGCAAATAAGAAGAAGACGAAGAAGGAGAAAAATGGTGATGAGAAGGTGAAGAAGAAGGAAAAAAATGGAGGTGAGAAGGCGAAAAAGGGCGAGCAGCAGGAGAATGGTGATGAGAAGGTTAAGAAGGAGGAGAAAAATGGTGACGAGAAGGTGAAAAAGGGTGAGCAGAAGGAAAATGGCGATGAGAAGGTGAAGAAGAAGGAGAAGAAGGCGGAGGAGAAGACGAAAAGGGACGAGCAGAAGGAGAATGGAGACGAGAAGGCCAAAAAGAAGGAGAAAAAGGCGGAGGAGAAGGCGAAAAAGGACGAGCAAAAGGAGAAGGAGAAAGAGGAGAAAAGGCGACGGAAGGAGAAAAAAGGGCAAGAGAAGGAGAAAATAGTGGAACCCTTGGAGTTGGAGATGATGAAGCAGATGATGTAGTTGCAATGCAATGCAAGCATTTTGGATTTGTTTGTGGTGAGAGCCCATGAAGTATCACAATTCAAATTAAATGACATCTCCCATTCCCAAGTGCTCTTTGGGGTTGGAAATTTTGGGGATTTTTTTTTGTATTTATATACACGTATATATGTATATACTTAGATATTCTTTTTATATACATTATAACAAGAATAGTAAATATTTCCTAACCTTATTTTTCTTTAAATTTATCAATCAGTTTATAATTAATTTTTCAAAAGCTGTAGTTCAATGTTGGTCGAACTAATTAGACCAAAGATAATCGAACTAAATGTTCGTTCAAGAGTGAGTGCGCAGATTTAGTGGTGGGGTTGGCGCCACAGAGAACTTGAGGATTGGGATTTGTACTGTTTTTTTTTCAAAATTTTATTTGAGGGTCGTTGGGAAATTTCTAAAATAATTTAGATGTCAAATTATATTTTTTATTCTTACATCTGAGCGTTTTAATAAAAATAACTCAACATTAAAGAAATTACACAATTAAGTAACTAATGTTTCACTTTTTTTAACAAATATGACATTCAATGAAATTTCCAAAATGTAAACTATGACTGGACTTGTTGGAGTTATATGTGTTTTTTTTTTTCTTCAAAAAAATAAGCAAAAAGATGACTAAACTACCACGTAAATATAGGTGTGCGTTGTCCAACCTTTAGATTATTATTAACAATAAATTATATAAGAGATATATTTGTGTGAGACCGTGTAATGAATCTCCTACGTTAGACGAATATTATTTCACCCATGAAAGTGGTTCCCCTCCTTTTTTCCTTTCTTTTTTATTTTTCAGTGATTCCCTTTCCCTTTTCCCTTTTCTTTTTAGTTTCTTTCTAATTTTTAATTTCTTTTTTTAAAATATATATTTAATTTTTTGAATCAATTTTTTTTCTTGGTGTCTCGCATAGTGCACTCGCCCGACGCAAACGAGTGGACTCGTACACTGAGCTCGATAATTAATTTTTTTGAAATAAATATATACTCTAAAATAAAATTAATAAATTCTAAACTCAAATTAAATTAAATTTTTTTGGTATTTTGAGAAGTACACTCATCCGACATTAACGTGTGGCTCGATACAAAATAATAATTAAAAAAAAAACAAAAAAAAGAAGCAAAATAAAATGAAAAGAAAAAGCAAATAAAAGAAACAGAATGTCAACAGCAACACCCCACCAACCAAATTTTTTAAAAAAACAAACCACAGCGGCGGGCGGAAAAGTGGGTTTTGGGGGTGGATGCATGAATTTTTTGGGCGGGTTTAAGTTTTATTTGATTCATCTAACGTATGAAGTCCGTTAAATGATCTAAGATAATTTTTGTTATTATACTACCTCCGTTTCATAATGTTTGTTGTTTAAGGTTTTTTTTTTAGTTTCAAAATGTTTGTTGTTTTATATAATTTGACATCCTCTCTCCCAATTTTAACCCTTTCAAATCCTACAAGATTTTTTTGATTCTAACTTACCTATAATATATGAAGAGAGAAAAATATATGGAGAGAGAAAATATTGTTATTTTTTAGGAAAATATAGATGAATTAGATTTTATGGCATATATAAGGGATGAGTATATTTGTCCACAAAATTAATTCTTAATTCCAGATAAAAAAACAAAACAACAAACATTATGAAACGGAGGTAGTATAATATTTAGTGATATTGTGGTAATTGAGAAATTCTAAACGCGGCCCCCATTTTTCTTATTATAGCCCCCACTAATTTATAAAATATAAAAAAGAATATGATATGGCCCATTTATCCCCAAAACCTAAAACCTTGTCATAGTCCCTACACTGTAGCCCCCATTCCTTTTTATACAACTACAACAACGAGAAACGCTATAATAGAAAATCATAGCTCCCTTCCACACTTTTTTGATAAATAATGAAGGCTAGAGAAAAAAAAAGGCGAGAGAACAACAGTAGAAATCGTAGCACCTGCAAGTTCATAACTAAAAAGAGAGAGAAAAAAAACACAATCCTTCATCTGCAATAATAATTTTGGTCGGTGTTCGTTTGTGTTTTCTTTTGAAATCATATTGAATTGTTGGGTTGCCTTAATGCAGTTGCTTGATGAATTATTAAAAACTGACTGCTTTGGTTGTAAAATTTTGCTGACTGAACTCTCCTTAGAACTATAGCAAAGCGGAAGATCAGGAAGTTAGGTTTTAGAAATTTTGAATTTTCTGGGAATTGTGGAGCATTTAGTTTTCTTTAAATTACTTGTTGTACGTGTATAAAAGATAAGAAATGGTAAATGTTGACTTGATGAATTAAATTAATCAAGAATCTATTTATTTCATCTCTTGCACAATCAAGAACCTTTTTATAGCTTTTATTAATTATAAAAAAAAGGTAGAAGGGGGCTACGAATATATATATTTTTTTATTATAGTGTTTCTCGTTATTTTAGTCATGGGGGCAATAGTGTAAGGGGCTATAATAGAATTTTAGGTTTTGGGAGGGAGGGGGGGGGAGTAAGAGGTAAAAAAGTCTAATCATATTTATTTTTGTATTTTATAAAGTAGTAGAGAATTATAAAAAATAAAACGGGGGCAGTATTTAGAATTTCCCCTGTAGTAACGGTTAAAGTACCCACTTACACTGTCAAATAATCTAGACGGCTCACTTTACTATGCATATTCAAAAAATACACATGTTTAGTGTAATTGTTCAAGAAACCATTTGAAAATTGAAATGACTGGTGCAATTTTTTTAACGCATGTTGATTAACCCAAATTTCAAGCAATAATGTACTCAATTTTTTATATTTTAACACTATAAAATTTGTATTCACATTTTTATGTTGCTCGGAGTCAATTGACAATATTTGTCATGCTAAAAAATTGTCGTCCTCGATAAATTTGTAATACATAATATATATATGGGTTCCAGTTAGGGTATTAAATGAAGCATGATTTGTTAATATGTGAATACAAAAAATAGCATTACAATGATGAATTTAAGCATTGTGAATAGACATAATAGCATACACTCTAGGTCATAGAAAAATAGCATTGTTCAATAGGTTGCATAAAAATAGCATTACAAAAAGAGCGGATACAATATGTCACAAAAATAGCATTGCAAAGTATCAATATAAACATTTAGAATTAGAAAATTAGCATTATTCACATTTTAACACACTCAGTTATGATTCACAAATGATCCATCCTCTCTCTCTATATATAGAGAGAGTAAATCTAGTGAGATCTGGTCCCATGTGAGAATTGGGATCCAATTATCACCATCTGATCCGACTAGATCTACTATCCAGATTAGAATAATAATTTGGTGGCATTTTCATAATAACAATCAAATCCACTGTCCGCGAAGCTTAGTAAGGGTAAAATAGAATTTTTTTAAAGATATACGAGAATCAGAATTTGCAAAGAAAGCTCAATCACCATAACTGCTCAGAGAAAGTTTACTCACACAAACCAACGCAAAAAAATTGAAGAGAAAGCTTACTCATGCACCATAGATTTTTGAAAAATCTTCTGAAGAAAAAAGAACAACATCAAAAGATTAAATCTTCGAACCAGAAAAATATGAAAAATCAAGGTGATATATCGTTTTTCCCATATTCTGTTCAATTTTATTTTATTTTTCCTATAGAAAAATGATTTACCATTTTATTATGATGATTTAGCAGTTTCTTTCGTGTACTGTTATCATAATAATACTTTTTGAAACATATAATATCTAATCATGAACAAACTCTGTTTGTATTATTTCATGATGATTTAACAATTCTATTTTGTTCAGTTGGCATCGAGAAACTTGTGTGAACATGTAAAACCTAACACTATTGGCAATGTATGATTTATGTGTACATTTTGTGAATTTAGCGTATCGTCTATAGTTTTAGCATTGTCATTTCTAATTTTAGCATTAACATAACTCTTGTTTAGCATTAACATGGAAATTTACCAGAAATATTATAAACCAATCATGAACAACGCTATTACAGTTTTGTTGAATTATCAATATTATCAACCCCCTGTTAGCATTGCCTCATGATGATTTAACAGTTTCATTTAGTTTTCCTTAATATCGAGAAACTTGTAGAAACATATAAAACCTATAACTGTTGGCAATGTATGATTTATCTGTACAATTGTTGTGTTTAACATTATCATTTACAGTTTTAGCATTGTCATTTCTCATTTTATTATTATCATAACTTTTTGTTAGCAATAATATAAAAGATTTTCATGGACATTATAAACCAACCATGAACAAATGTTGTTACATTTTGTTGAATTATCAATATCGTGCACCCTCTGTTAGCATTGTTTCATGATGATTTATCACTAGTTCACTACCAGTTTCATTTTCTTTTTTGTCAACATCGAGAAACTTGAAGGAACATATAAAATCTAAGTTTGAACAAACTCTGTTAGCATTGTTTCATGATGGTTTTTATCAGTTTGATCTAGCTGTAAAATTTATAGTATTAACATTATCGTTCACAAGCTTTAGCGTTGTCGTAACTTATTTTAGCATTATTATGAAAACTTGTCAAGAACATTATAAACCAACCACGAACAACACTGTCAGAATTTTATTGAATTAACATCATCGTTCACTCTTGTCAACATTGTTTCATGATGATTTAACAATTTAATTTTATTTTGTTAGCATCGGGACACTTGTAGAAATATGTAAAACCTAACATTTTTGGCACTATATGATTTAGAAATACATTTTATTGTATATTAGCATTATCGTTCACAAGTTTTAGCATTGTCATAGCTCATTTTAGCATTATCATAACTCTTGGTAGCATTAACATGAAAATCTTGCCAGAAATATTATAAACCAACCATGAATAACATTGTCATAAATTTATTGAATTATCATCATCGTTCACTCATGTTAACATTTTTTTTACTGTGGTGCGTATGTCATGAGACACATGGAGACACCAAAAATAAAATTGACTGTGGTGTGTACGTCATGAGATACATGGAGACATACAGAGACAGTGGTTCAAAGAACTAGAATAGTGGTCTGAAGAAAGACAATGAAAGACAGATGAAGTTCTTATGAGCGAAGTATTGTGTTGCAATCATAATTGCAGAAAGTAACATCCTCAAAGATGAACATGTTAAAGTAGCGAATCTATACTACCGACAATCATGTTCAAAAAGAGAAATAATAGTCAATCATACAAGAATGGAGATGAAAAATATTAAAATGACATGTGGAAGAATTATTTTGAATTGACGTTGTTCAATGTTTTATATTACTGTAACACAAATTTTTGTATTTAATTTGGTAGAACACAAAACAGTGTACAATTCAGATGATTTTCGGATCAAAAGTATTTATACGGATCCAATCTCTATCTTTCCTCTGATTCTTCTCTTCAAAACTTGATTTTCAAACGGTCTTTGAAATCTTCAGAGTAAATTTGTCTCTTTGATTTTCTCGGACTTGTTGTTTGAACTTTGTCTTCGAAGTTTTCGGGAAAGATTTGTATCTCGATCTTCTTTGACTTGATCTTTAGTTTTGATAACGTTAACTCGGAGGGCCGACGCCTTCTTTCCGGATCAAACGCTAATTTTAGAATGAATTTGATGAAGAACGCCTTTGATTGCCTTGCTTATGGATCAAACGTCGTCTTCGGAATGAATTTGGTGAAGAACGTCTTTGAATGTCACAAGAACGCCTTGAATATCTTTGAGAATTTCACTTATGGAAGTTCTCAAATTCTTGAACTCTTCAAATGGTCTTGCTTGTGGATCAAACGCCGTCTTCGGGATGATTTTGGTGAAGAACGCCTTGAATATCTTTGAGAATTTCACTTTTGGAAGTTCTCAAATTCTTGAACTCTTCAAATGACTTCTGGTGTGTTTTTCAACTGATATGGAGGCCCTATTTATAGTTGTGGGAAGAGAGATCTAGAGCTGATGTAACACTATCTCATTGGCTATTGGAAATTGATATATATCTTGAAAGATATTTACTTGTTTCCAAAGAACTTGATGTTTATCATATAATAATATCTTTATTATTTAAATATTTTATCTAATTTTGGATTTGATATGATTCCAAAACTAAATAAATATATTAAAATCAATAAAAATATTATATATAATATTTTAAAATTTCGCCATCTACAATTACATATGATACATTTTTTTTAATCATTTATATTATTAGTAACACAATATTTTGTATTAATTGACAAATTATCATGCACTTTTGTGAATGACATAGTATTTTATTAATTTGGTACTAAATATATATAACCTCATAATCCTATTAATAACTAAATCGCATGCTAACACCATAATACCATTTTTATGTATTATAAAAAAGGTACACTAGCATTAAAAACTATATTAGCATTAAAAAAGATTATATTAGTATTATAAAAAATCTCATTAAAAAAAATATTATTAGCAGTATAAAAACTATATTAACATAAAACAAAATCACTAGTAATTAGCAGTACAGAAAACTATATTTGGATTAGTCTAAAATCTATTTCTTCCAACAGTTCCGGAATCAAGACTACTTTTCTGGTTGCACTTTCTACAGGTCCTTAAATGTTTCTTCTTGCGTTCAGCGACCCCCTCTCTTCTTGATTTTAGACAACTTTCACTACCTTTAGTCTTCACAACACCAAGTGGAAGCACCTCAACTTACCATGATTTTCCTTTCCATTAAAATATGCAAAAATCATTAAATACCTACCGATATAAAAAAATACACATCCTTGTTATTAAATGTTTTTTTTTTCATAACTGAGCAAGAGAGTAATTCTAATAAAACACAACTACAATGTTAAATATGAATATTAGCAATGCTAAAAATAATATATAGTACAATTGAATAGATAAATAATGCTAACATTGCCACATTTCAATATTCAAAAATCAATTCTAACAAAATCAATGATAGTGCTCAACAATCAACCATCAATGCTAAAGCTGTAGAATGGAACTGCTAAAACAATAGAGCACAACTAAATAATAAATAGATTAACCTGTTAGTTCTATATATTGCATCAAATGACACAACATCCTCAAATAAAGAAAAGTTCATTCTTGAGATAGGATCAACAACATTTCAATTGATCATTCTTTTAACTCTGCAATCAAATATGAAAGCATAGCTAAAACTAATATCTTCTTTGATAATACTAAAACTAATTATAATAATGCTAAAATCTATCATAGTAATGTTAATACTACGTTCATCGTGCCAATACTCTGTTAACAAGATATTTTTATAATGCTAATAATTAATTTTGTAATGCTAATAAGAACTTTTATAATGCTAATGAGATATATTGTGATGCTAACAATTCTGACAAACAAACACATGTGTATAATAATGAGAAAACACAATCTGCAGAAATCAATAGACAAAAACACAAAATTTTGAGCCTCTAAAAATATATCTTATGCACTCAAATACACAAGCAAATAATGAAAAGAACTCAAAACATTTGTTAATCATGAAAGTTGAAAAGTTTCAATTTAATCAACTTTCAAAAATATATGACGTTATATGACCAAACACATTTAATTATTTTAATGACGAAAACAATATATCAAATCATCAATAAAACACATTGAAAAAAATAGTGAAGAATTGAAATCTGATTTTTACCTGGCTTCTTCATCCAAATAGCGAATAAAAAAATCTTCAGGAAAAATATATAACAATGCGTGAACAATGATTGCGAAAAATTGAAATATGATTACATAAAATAACATATAGATATAAAAAAGGAAAGAGATAAGTAAGGGAAAGAGATTTCGAAGGAAAGAAAGATTACGCGGAAATGATTCAGCCAAAGTAGAATATAATTCATAAATTACAAAACTACCCTTAGTTCATTAAAATGGCCCTAATATTGCAATAATGCCACCGCAAAAATCCAAAACTGGTACAGATTTTTACCGTCCAAAAATTGAAGATCCACGGCTCTGATTGATTCTTAGCTCTCTCTCTCTCTCTCTCTCTCTCTCTCTCTCTCTCTCTCTCTATTTTTACCTGGCTTCTTCATCCAAATAGCGAATAAAAAAATCTTCAGGAAAAATATATAACAATGCGTGAACAATGATTGCGAAAAATTGAAATATGATTACATAAAATAACATATAGATATAAAAAAAGGAAAGAGATAAATAAGGGAAAGAGATTTCGAAGGAAAGAAAGATTACGCGGAAATGATTCAGCCAAAGTAGAATATAATTCATAAATTACAAAACTACCCTTAGTTCATTAAAATGGCCCTAATATTGCAATAATGCCACCGCAAAAATCCAAAACTGGTACAGATTTTTACCGTCCAAAAATTGAAGATCCACGGCTCTGATTGATTCTTAGTTCTCTCTCTACTATATGAGACGGGTCAGTCAAACCCGCTTTTGATCCAGTCAACGCGGGTCAACCCGCTTTGACTGGGTCAACCCATAAAAAAAAACTGTCCAGAGTGAGTACCAACCTTCCTATTAAAAAGTATCACAAAATATTCGAAAAGTACCATCTGTATCATTAAAAAGTAAGGGGTCTGCTAGTTATTTTATATAAGTTTATTTAATTCAAATTCTGATTTTTTTTTTCAGTTTTTATATTATATGTGTTGAGATTAATCTAAAACAATCATCATTCCAAGAATTTGCAAAGGAAAGCAAAACACGAGTTCGGTAAAATAAAAAGTACCATGTGGTAAGCAGAAAAGTATCAAGTACGATAAAGAAAGGTATCAACCTGAGATTAATACTATCATCATTCCAACTACAATAAAAAGTACCATGTGCCACGTGGCACGCCCGCGTGGGGTTACGTGGCCGCCTGAAATAGGCGGAAATAACCGCTGTTGCACGCAAGTCAACCTCATATATGTATATATATATTAGTGGTTCCAGAGAGAATCAACCCTTAACCGATTCACACCCTTCAATTTTAAGATTGAATAGTCTAGATTTGGTCAAAAAAGATAATGACATAGCTGTAAATAAAATGAACATAAGAAAAATGGGGTGACATCTTTGTAATTTTGTCAATATCAAGGTCAAATTAAAAAAAAAACGGATTTCATGGGCGCATGCTAAGAGATAGAATCATATGCTAACAAAGATATTAACGATGCTAATATAAACACTGATAATGCTAACATTAACATTGATGATGCTAACTTTATGGGACTTCTTTAGCATTCTTTGATGATGAATTAGTAGTTTCATTTTGTTTTGTTTGCATCGAGAAACTTTCATAAACATGTAAACCTTGCCCATGAATAATGATATTGACACTGTCTGATTTAGCTGTACATTTTGCATGATTAGCATTATTGTTCACAAATTTTATCATTATCATAACTCATTTTAGCATTATCATAACTAATGTTTATTTTAGCAGAAAAACTAGTCAGATACATTATTAATCAATCATGAACAATGTTGTTAGAATTTTATTGTATTATCATTATCATTAGGTAGTGTTAGCTTTATCATTGCTCAATTTAACATTATCATAACTGATGTTAGTATTATGATTTTTTTACTAGAAACATTATAAACGAACCATGAACAACGTTGTTAGAATTTTGTTGCATTAGCATTATTATTCGATAGTGTTTATCATTGCTCTTGTTAGCATTACAAAAATATGATACATATAAGCTGAAAGTAATAACAAAGGTGAAATTATAGTTAACATCGACATATGCAAATTTCAGTAGTCGAATTTTTAAATGGTAGTATTATCATATCGTATCATTTATATACTACTAAAGTAGAGTATCAAAAGCATTCACTTTTAACAAAAAAAAAGAATTTGACATATATTAATACTTCAATAGTATGCCGTTGAAATAATAATGTCAATTGAGAAACATTATGATAATTCTAAAAAAAGTAACAATTGTTCAAAAAATTAGAAATTTGATACATTTAACAATTGTTTCATTCATCATCATCTTTCATGTAAAGGTCTACAACACTGATTGGAGTGTCTTTAGAACATGATTGGAAGTACGTGTTTGCTTCTGAAATATTCCTCTCCATGTGGATGTTGCTTCAAGGATGTTTTGCAATCAGGTATGTAAAATTTAGACAATCCAGGAGAAATCTCTATAATAGTGCCAACACAATCTGTAGATTAAACAAGATAAAAAAAATTGAAATGTAAAAACAGTGATAATGTTAAAACTAATCATAGTAATGCTAATATTTTCTTTGATAATGATAAAACTAATCATAATAAATGCTAATAAATCGTTCATCATGCCAGTAATCTGATAACAAACTATTTATATAATGCTGACGTGCTATTTTTTATGATGTTACTAATTCATTTTGTATTGCTAATAAGAATTTTTGTAATGCTAATGAGATGTACTGTAATGCTAACAAATTCTGATAAATTACTATTCATAGCAATGCTAAAACCAATCATAGTTGTAACGCCCCGGTCCCGAGGATTAGGACGGGGATATTACAGGAATAATAGAAGAAAAAAGGTAGCATAATCCCAAATCCAGGAGGTCCTCAGTAATATCCCGATCCCGAAAGAAAAATAAATGAGGGACGGGGTGTCACTTAAAAAGGAATATGATATAGAATAATCAAATGAAATGACTTTAGAACAAGAATAGGTTATATGCCGCAGAAATTTGGGCAACATAACCTCTGTAATTGAAAGAAATCCACATCTTTCAACGTATCAACGAAGTCAAATGATTCAATCAAGTCAAAAGAATGCCTATCCATAGGCCAATCAAATTCAAACAGAATCTAACAATTAATAAATAGGATCCTGACTCTTCAAATAAACAGGACCTCTTTATAGGTCACAACCACTAAGACCCATCAATAGGTCAGAGGCAAATAAACTATTTTATGTCCCATTCATAGGACAGAAGCAATTAATCAAGATAAGACTCATTCATAAGTCAACTGAAAAATAAACAGAATCCAAGACTCAACCAAATATGACCAACTCATAGGTCGAAAACTGTAATGAAACATGCTTGGATTTATGAAAAGGAAATGGGACTTTATTTATCATGATTCAAATAAAGAATACAATTGAGATAAGCCCAAAAATAAAACATAGCATGCAATCATACTATGGGGCAACTGTATCAGAGTTTAAGCGGAAAATAATGGAGTAATATTGTATCACGTAACAACATACTCATAAGCAAATACATTAGTCTGAACGAGACAGCAAGGCATGATCAACCCACAACAGTACATCGAGTCATCACCTCCAGCATCTCAACCTGTGAAAAACATTTTGAAAATATTTTGGGCGTGAGTACTAAAGCACTCAGTGGGTTAAACTTTTAACTCAATCTTTAATAAAACTGTAACAGAATATCCAAAATATAAATACAAATAATGGAAATCAAAACGCGAAAGTCTTTCCCATTTCTGCAAACCTTTACTTCTCTTTGGTACCCTATAGCTCTTTATGTCGTCTACTGCACTCTATGACATGTCGCTGATAGGAAAATGGAGGGGTTACCTCGCTAATCCGAGAAGAGTGTACCAGGGATCACCTAGCATTGACTCTGAGTATACCAGGGGTTACCTAGCATTGACCCCTATAGTGATGCTCAGATCACGTGTATGTGCAGGGATTACCTCACAGTGACACCTTTAGTGATTAACATCACAACTGCAAGAATCACAGTTCCTGCCTATCCTTTGTTCTATGTTATCTCTAAAGCGCATAATATGACATAAGCGTAAAAACTATGCCATCCTCTTAATATAACATCTATGCTAACCTTTAAGTCCTCTATCAAACTTAGTTCAATTATGCTTCATATTCCTTAAACGGAAATCATTCTATAACTTGAGTTTAATACTAAAAGCACTAGCCAAAAAGTACAACTCATTATACACAAGAATAATCAATACACCATAAACATTTAACATACTGTAACTTTAAACTATGACTTTTAGACTTTAAATATAAACTCTAACCTTAATCTATATACTATGAACATTAAAATCTACACCTTAACTTTTAATCCATAGACTTTAATTATGAGAAGGCATAGTCTATTCTATTTAATTATGTCGAAGCATAATCTATATTCGTTTATTGTGATAAATCATAATCTATATTCTCAATAATTATGAAAAAACATAATCTACGTTCTCAGTAATTATGGCAAAGCATAATTTATGTTCTCAATAATTATGGCACAACATAAACTATGTTCTCAATAATTATACATCAGTATAATACTATGTTCTCATTAATTATACAACAGTATAATACTATTACTCTAGCAAAGACTTGAGCAGATAATTTCTTAAATATTTTATTTGGATATTCTAACTATGACTATCACATTTATGAGTTAATAACTCAAATATAGATAGGTTTTGCAAATAAACCCACCTCGATTAGATCAACTCAGGTGATCAAACTTCTCGATACTCATCCGCCAGCTCTTCTGACTGGCTCAATAGGTCCTACAAGGTCAAACCTTATTTTAGGACTGCTGCTCTAATTTTCAGAACTCGACTTTAATTTAATTGGAGCTTTTATGTACTTTAATTATATTTTAACTATGAATGCGCAACTCTAGAGACCTCTACAACTTTAACACAGAAGGAAATAAATTCCAAAATATAATTTCCGATTTAATGGGATCAAAAGATTTGACAGAGGTCACTTTCCGTAACTTGCCATTTTAATTAAAATTTACACAGCAAACCTCGATTGCACTTTTTACTTGTCCAAAAATTATGAAAATAATCAGGCATGACCCCACATATATCTTTATTAAATTATACAATTTTTGGAATTTTCTGAAATCACATGCTTTAATTATAAAAGTAACCGCCTGATTAAAATAATCGACTTTAATCAAAACTTATCAGAAAATTATGAAACTTGGCAGTCCTATAGGAAATAATTTTTAGAGCAACTTTACAGAAGAAACTTTTTCAATTTGACGACCCGAAATGGGCGAAAACTGGAAAAAACGAAACTGATCGGCGCCCCTTTATTTTTCACGTTTTCCGGCGATTTGGCTGGTTTCCGGCCACCGGACGACGACGCACTCAACATACAAAATGAAGCACTATTTAAAATACACAACATATTAAAATTTCAACTATAAATGATGAGAAATGGACCAAAACGAGATGCCCGAAGCGGCAGCGCGACGGCGGCACGACGATGACAATTCCGGCCATCCACGGCAGCGGCGGCGGTGGCTCTCCGGCCGCCTTCCGGCGCTCGATAGCTGCTCCCGCAGCAGCAGCACCCCTCCCCCCAAATAAAACTTAACCTGGGCCCGCATGCGCGATTTACTCGGGGCAGGCACGAGTTTCTCTCGTTCGTCAACACGAACGAGAGAGAAAGAGAGAGAGGAGAGAATAAGCAAGTTTCAAATGAAACCCAAGCCCCCTATTTATAGGAAAAGGGCTTGGCTTCCCGGGTAAGCCACTCCGGGTATAAAATACTGATAAAGTGATTTCCGGATTCAATTAAAGTTGCTTTATTCAATGACAAGGTCCAAATGACCTCCGACACAAAATCTGAAAATACTGGAAGACTCGTTGGCTCGAGTACTATTGAACCAACCCAACTCGGGATGACAAGGAAGTCGTCTGAAGAGAAACGAGAAAAGATTCTCTTTCAAAAAGTACTTTTACTATTTATTACGACTGACAGATTTTGCTCCCGAGCGTTCGATTGACCTCGGATTGGCAATCCGTGAACGCGAACGGATTCCTTGAGTCATTTCCTATAAGATAGGCTTGTTAGAACAAGTCTCAGATCAATGAGGAGGATTTTGTAAATTTTTCGAATCACGAACGCTCGCATAAATTACTATTCACGGGTTTTCCCTTTATGAATTTCAATTACGGGACTCCTGTAGAGGTCAGAATAAAATTCTAAAAGCATCAGCAGCTTCCTTTAGGTCATCACATTTCAGAAAAGACCAATATTGACTATCTTCCGGTGGCAAATGCAAAATATCATAATCGATTTTCACATAAAATAGTCAAAAAGTCGCGACTTATATATGTTTTACTTTATTTTAGCTCCAATTATTTTCTTTAGTCTTCTAAATAAATTTAGAGAACTCTTTGAAATTCTGGGATGTTACAATAGTATTGTTAATATCTTATTTGATAGTGCTAATAACAGTCATAGTAATGCTAATAAATCGTTTATCATGTCAATACTCTGATAACAATCTATTTTTTTTATAATGATGACATACAACTTTTATAATGCTAATAATTCATTTTGTAATGCTAATGAGACGTACTGCAATGCTAACAAATTCTGACAAATAATACATGTGTATAGTAATGCAAAAACGCAATCTGCAGAAAATCAATAGATAAACAATACAAATTCTGAATCCCTAATAATATATTTTAGATACTCACATACGTCAACAACAATACAAAAGAACTGGAAGCATTTGATAATCATGAAAGTTGAAAAAAGATCAACTTAATCAACTGTATATAACATAAATTTTGAACCGTTAATAATAATAATAATAATAGAGAGAGAGAGAGAGAGAGTAAAATAAGAAGAAGAAGAAGAAGAAGAAGAAAAAGACACGCACATATAAAATAATAAAAGATCGAGAAAAATAGAGTAAACCGATAAGAGAGAGAACAAATCATGAAGGAAGACGAACAAATATTACTTTGAATTCAATATAGGTGATCTTCAATTTGAATTCGATATGAATGATATTCTTCTTTTATTCTTCGTGAATTTGTCTACTACACATTGAAATCAAAGAAAAGAGAAAGAAGAAGTGTGAATAGTAGAGATAAAGAATGAGAGAGAAAAACCATAGTATTTTAATTAGATTTATCAAATTAAAAAATTACCGGAGAAGAAGAAACGATGAATAGTAGAGATAGAGAATCAAAGAGAGAAAAAAATCATAATATTTTAATTAGATTTATCAAATTTTAAAACTACTGATTCCTAGTTCCTTGTTCTTACACGAAGACTTAATTCCCATTTGATCCATTCCCTATATATAAATATATTTGCTGAATATATAATATGATGTATGTACATTGTTAAAGGTGCAGTGATATATATATATATATATATATATATAGTATAGAGATCCAATGAGAACCAATGTCCTGTGTAGGAACTAGGAACTAATATGGAGTGTTGGATCAATGATTTTCTAAGGCTCAGATCAATCTCAAAAAAAGGGGTAAAAAATGCAATATGTTAAGAATTATATTAAGTTGAGGGTACATGTGTCATTGTAATGCAATTTAAAAATCTGCAGTAAATATATCCCTTCCATATATTGTGGGATTTATATGGAACGGTTTTTTTTTATTTGGACGGTTTTCATAAATAAATTTTTTACAGAGTTATATCTATCGGTGTTTCATATATTGCTTGCGTTCTCTTACGGTTGAGGATTCATTCCGGATAATTTTTTTGTCAGCTTCCACAAGTTCTTACTCCATCGTATATTATCATCACTCTAGTCATCGTCTGATTATGGAAGATACAGGTATTATGTTCTCCATTAATGTACCGTTGTAGGTGTAGAGATATAGGTGGAATCTGGAACAGACGCGTATTTCTGACATTTAGCAAACTTTTTATTCATAATTAGCAAATTATATATAAATTAATAGCAAATCGGGAATACTTTTATGTACAAATACGATTTTGTTTAAATGGTTTCAATATGTTTTGCATGATACTAAGATGTTCGCAGACTATGGGCATTTCATATTTATTATAGACGATAGATTATTTTCGTAGTTGGTTGTGGTATTTATGAAGTTATTAAAAAAATAGTTAAAATTGGATGAATTGTTTTGTGCAAAATAAGATTTTTTTTTAACCAAGTTATTAATCTATCGTATATTATCATCATTCTCGTCATCGTCTGATTATGGAAGATATAAGAATTATGTTATCGATTAATGTATCTTTATAGGTGTAGGGATATCGTCATATTCTGTTATGGACGCGTATGTCTGACGTTTAACAAATTTTATCTTCATAATTAGCAAATTATAGATATGTTAATAGCAAATTGGGAATATTTATATGTGAAAATAAATGGTTCATTTTTTTTAAAAAAATTGTTTCAACGTACTTTGCATGATATTGAGATGTTCGCAAACAATGGACATTTCATATTTATTATAGACGATAGATGCTTTTCGTATTTGGTTATGGAATTTTTCAAGTTATTAAGAAAAAAAATAGTAAAAATGGCATGAATTGTTGTGTGCAAATGAAGAATGTAATTTTTTTCCGCAAGTTCTTACTCCATCGTATATTATCATCAGTGTCGTCATCGTCTGATTATGAAAAATACATGTGTTATATTATCGATTAGAAATATATTCATAAGTGTATGGATATTGACAGATTCAGCTATAAACGCGTATGTCAGACGTTTAGCAAATATTTTATGTATATATAGCAAATTATATATATGTTAATAGCAGATCGGGAATACCTTTATGTGAACATACGATTTGTTTTTTTTATGATAGGATGTTCGTTTGTGTTTTTTTAATGGTTTCCACGTGATTTGCATGATATTGATATGTTCGCAGAGAATGGGCACTTCATATTTATTATATACGGTAGATGCTTTTCGTATTTGATTGTGGAGTTTTTGAAGTTATGAAGGAAAAAAAATAGCGTATGCATGATTAATTTTAAAGTATGAAATTATTTATAGCATATTATATAATCGTGTATATCATATATTGTATATGCTTATAGCATTATTTTATATAGAAGGAATTAATGCTGACTCAATTTTAGGTCCTTGTGGAAGCTACATACCAGAATGTAATCAAACTAAATAATATAATACGACCACCAACTAAATAATATAATACGACCACCAATAAATAGATTATGAGTCGATTTAATGATTTTCTAGAAAATAAATAATAATTTGCCACAACTAATTGGATAATTTGATAATTCAGATATTACATATTATATTTATTTTATCGAAATAAGTATTTCTGTACGAGTAAGCTATTAATTTTATTTTATGGGAGGATTTATAAGCACTCATATATCCGAATTTTAGCAAATATGTTATACGTAATTAGCAAATTTCAAATGTATTAATAGCATATCGCGAAACATTAATGTTATGGATAATTAGTTTGATATCATAAAACATAACAAATATATATTAATGAATAAAACTGTTATATTAAACCATTAATGTTATGCTATAATTCCTATCATAATATGCTAAAACCAACTATCAAATGAGAACCAATACATAAATCTTTTATAGCAACAATCAAATTTATGTAATAACTAAAGAATTTCAGTATGCGTTATTCTACCTAGACCTTATTCAATAAGCGATCTTTGGAGGCACGTCCTTAATATCAAGGTGCAGTAAGGCACCAAATCCTAAATCTCGAACACTTTGCTTCTGATTTTCATTAAATTTTGCTATTGCATTCCGCAGAGCTATATGATTAGTTTGATTTTTCAGATTTGTGTAATCTTCCCTTGGCCGCTTCTCGAGCTCATTTGATTTTTTTTCCACAGGTGGAACTCCAGTAGAGCATTCGGCTACATTAACATCATGCTGTCGCTTCTTCCTAGCCTCTCAATCGCATTCGTCGTCAACTGCTAAAACAAAAAAGTAAATAATCACGTTAGATGCTAACATTTTTAAAAACATAACAAACAAAAATAAAGCAACCTACCAGAAAAATATATTAGTAATCTGCTATTATTTTCTAAATAATTTGATAATTACACCTTTATAATTTGCTATATATATCACACCAGTCTGTTCATATATCCATAATTTGCTATAAGCAAAACGCAACTATGCTATAAACAAACCAATTTTATATAAATACAAATTTGTTATATGAATCACACCAATATATTCAAATGCCATTAATAAATTACACATTTTTAATCTGTCATTAGTTACTAAATAATTTGCTAATTATTTATTTAATTTTTGATATATAACAAATTATTTAATCTGTCATTAGTAAGGTATTAGAAAGGTAAATAACATGAGTTAGTATAAATAACAATACTCCTAAAAGCACATAATTGCAAGCTAATTTGCTAAACATATTATGATAATTTCCTTATCAAGCCTTACTATTTTTCTAAAAATATCAAATCCAATTGAACCAACACCAACAAATAAAACGATTCCACATTAACCAATATCCTTAATGTTTGCTAATTATATATTACGAAACTTTTACATACGTCTGACCAAACAACATCAAAACACTTGAACAAATAAATTACATATTACATGAGTCCATCTAGTAAGGTATTCAAGGGCAGAAGCACAATATACAAATTTAAATATTTCATTTTGATATCATCGAATAAGATACTTACTATTATTCACATTCGCTCGACTTTTCTTCCTATCATCTCGTGCCGGCTGCCTTAATTTTGCTTCTGTGTCATAATAGAAGAAAAACCACACAACATTATAAACATTAAATTCAAACACTAATAATGTTAAAATATATAAATAAGAGATTTATAACAGTCTGTAATATCATTTAAATACATTTTGCTCCACTGTCTGACATTGCCTTCTTAGCACGATCACCTTTATCGCTGTTACCTATAAATGAAAATAAAAGGTTGATCATAATGATACAATACACGATACCCATAAATATTACTAATCATAATTTGCTAACCATATATTCAAATTTTGCTAATCATATATTCCAAATTTGCTAATCATATATTCAAAACTTGCTATAACCATCCGACCCTCAATCTGCTAATCATATATTCAAAATTTACTATACAGTCAACATGAATATGCTATTAACAACCCAATTTCACTTAATTAACAAAATATTCATATAACCCAAAATCAGATGACATAAATAACCTAAATAACAAATATTCATATCCATTTAATTTGCTAATGATATGAATTTATTTTGCTAATTATCAGACCAAATCATATATGCCAATATCCAACAACCTTAAATAATGCTAATAATATTCAAGGAATTTACATAAAAACATGTCTTAGTAATATGCTACTTATGTCTTAATCATTTGCTAGTATTATATCACTCTTCCAAAGCAAAGCAAGAAAGCAATGTTGTGCAGAAATGTACATCTTCTAAAACTCATATTCTGTATAGCTTTATATATATGATTAGAGTTGGTGCTTATGTATCTATTGCACAAATTTAATCTAATTTAGAGAAATTGTGCACCTAAATCTACCTAACTACTGGGCGAAACCAGACATTTTTTAATTTTCTTAGGCAGCCAACAGATACAGTCCATTTTACAATTTGAACTCAAGGAAAAGACACTAATAGGCCTCGAAAAATATATATATATTCCATGCCATATTTCACCAGTACGTCTTCAAAATCTTTCAAAATTATAAGGCTAATCCTTGAAAGATACATATATCCCACCTAGGAATTTGATATTCCTTATTATGATGAACTGTACACCAGTAATTAGATGTTATCTTTAATGTTAAGAGCAAAACATACATACTGAAGTTTCACAAAATGGGGTCAAAATGTCAATTAAAATACAGAAGGTGCATCATATAGACAATTTGACATAGCCTAACTATGGAGGGCCAACATGATTTGGACAATTTATGATGAAAAAACAATTCATTTGCATTGGCCAGCTAACAGGACATAGAAAAAAAGGCCATTAAAATGAATCTTTCTTGAACTAACTAACAATTATCAGTAACAAACAGGCATATATTCAAATTTTACTAATCATATATTCCAAATTTGCTAATCATATATTCAAAATTTGCTATACAGTCAACATGAATATGCTATTAACAACCCAATTTCACTTAATTAACAAAATATTCATATAACCCAAAATCAGATGACATAAATAACCTAAATACCAAATATTCATATCCATTTAATTTGCTAATTAGCAAACCAAACCACATCCGCCAACATCCAACAACCGTAAATAATGTTAATAATATTCAAGGATTTTGCTAAAAACATCTAATACAATTACATAAACAAAATTTGAAAAAATGACGGGATAATTATCTGTTCGTACGGCCTTCGCCTTCTTCGTCATTCTTCCGGCGAGCTGCTAACGTGGGTGAGGTTCAGAAATTTCTAAGAACAATACGCTGAAAATCTTCCTTCAGTGGCTTGAGATCGGCGGTCTTACGGCGGCGAAGGACGGGCGTCGTAGGGTCGGCGTCCGTCGACTGGTTGTGTTTGGCTGCGTCTGCCGGCGCAGGGTGTGCGGGAGGCGGCAAAACGGCGGTTGCGATCGACGATGCGCGCCGGGAGTGGTGTGAGGTGGTAGACGGTGGCGATAACTTGAAAACGCCGGTTGCGAGGTTGAAGAAGCGGCGAGAGGTTGAAGAGTCGACAACAAATTTCGTGATTTTTTTTAGATTTGGTTTTCTAGGGTTTGATTTGCTATTAATGATTTGGTTTTAGATTTGGTTTTGGTCAAATTGTTTCAAAATTGCTAGATACACGTTGATTTAATTTCTCAATAATACCCTTACTATAATTCAGCTTTTGGTATAAATTTATCATTTTGCAATTTAACCCCTAAAATCTGTAATAGATCTTGACCATTAAAAATACAGAGATCTATGGATGTAAATGGTTCATAGTTCCTACACAGGGTATGGTTCTCATTTTAACCCACCCCTATATATATATATATATTTGGGTAAAGTGTAAATATTTCATTAACGTGTTGAAAATTACAAAAATTTGGAGAACCGATAGGATACATAGATGGGGTGGGGATCTACAATCACAAGATACCTCTGCCATCTAAGGTCCAAAAGAACTAGACAAAAAGTAGATGAAGAGATAGATTGATGTCCTGGAAAGAATGCGGTTTTCCGTGCGGGATGGGTTTTATCCGGCGCTTGGGAAACGGTCGTCCTCCTGTCTCCAGATCGGGGCGGCGCATGATACAGTGTCGAGGGTAGAGGATCTTCGCCATCGGGCGCTAGGACTTAATGTCGGTAGGGGCATCGGGGAGTGGTAGACCCAGTGTCGGGTGGGGCATGACGTGCGATGTCAGTTAGGGCAGCTTCGACCACCGTGCGTCGAACATCGGTCAGCGGGTTCAGGCCTCAGCCAGTCAGGTCTGGGTCTCGGCCAAACGGGCTTCAGGCACGAGCTCAGGCTGCGGTAGTTAGGCTTTGGGCCTTGGCAGATGGGATGCGGGCCTCGACAGAGCAAACCCCATGGCCGCAACAATGGGCTTTTCCAAAATGTGTCATTTTCTGACATTCTAATATCTAGACCTGTCACTATCAATTTTCTTCTTAAGGCTATTATAAGGGGGAGTAAAACTTAGCAGGTCCTGGGTAGCGGGTGGTCGAGAGTTCTCGACAGCAGTACGGCAGCGCTCTAGCTCCTCCTTGTGACTCACGGGTATCCCCGCATGGGGCGGCAGTGGCAGGTCACCAGCCGACGGTCTACATGCCGACCAAACCATGTAGGGCGAGCATGGTTGTCGGAACAGTTGGCCAGATGTGCGCATGGATATGAAAATCATGTGGGTAAGCACTTGTGTGCTCGTAAGCAACTCGCCAACTCAAACAATGAAAATGTGGGCTCGGATATTGCGCGGGTTACTTTTAAGTGGTCAGGTTTGAAACACTCAGCCGTGAGCAAGGCTGGGGCACTGTGTATGTTCGGGCGCCGAGCCACCGGCACGGGCATTATGGTGTTAACTTTAGTAGCTTGGCATTGGGGCGTGTGCTCAACAAATGATCGGGCGTGGAGACGCGTGTTCAACAAATGATTAGACGCCCCAATGCTCTAGGGTTCGAGCGCTGGGGTGCGTGCTCAAGTATCGAAACGCTGGGGCGCGTGCAGACGCCGAGTAAATAGTCGTTTAGTGGCAAAATTGAAAGTCAGGAATATCTCATGGCCAGCGTTGGCCCAAATCAAAGACCATCAGAAGAGGGAACAAAGTGAAAAGAATTTCCCCCTTGTAATGGCCTAGTGGTGGAGTGGTGTTATCTTAAGGCCAAATGTCTCAAGTTCAAATCCCACCACCAACACCACTAGGTGTGAGCCTATTAGTGTGGTTAACCTCCCTTGTGTGGTTTGCAGGCTATTACACAAGGGCGAGATTTACCCAGTGCGCACCTTGATAGCGGCTGCGAGTTACTCTTGACAACAAAAAAAAGTGGAGAATTTTGAGAACATGGGTCTTGATTATGGTAACCATGTCGCGTATGCCCGACCTGGTCCCTTAAAAATTACTTCGTTCCTAGCTTTCCAAATGAAGTAGACAACACTTGTAAGTCCAAGCCATTGTGCTTTGTTGTGAACAACAGATCTGTTGCAGTCCTTTTTAATCCATTTGGCTGCACTAAGAAGAGTTGTGGATCTGCGGGTCATGCGAAGCCAATTACGAATTTCAGACCAAATAGATTGCGAGAAGTAACAATCGAAAAAGAAGTGCTGGCTTGATTCCTTTGAGAAGCAGAAGCAGCAGCAGAAGTCATCATCCTCAAGGAAGGCAAGCCTATCCTCTGTGTTAAGGTGTCCATTAAAGGCCAGCCATAACGTGAATGAATATTTCAGCGGGATAAAATGCTTTCAGAGGGCTCTTTTCCAAGATTGGATTTGGCCATGACTCCTAAGGGTGTTGTAGACAGCCCCAGTGTATAACCCACGTGGTCTGTAAGCTTTTGGAGCTCATTGATGGAATTTTGGCCATTCCCAAATATTGTGAGCATCTCGTCCCTGATACCTGCAAATCTGCAATGCTCTTAATGAGCGTGAAGCCACGGATCTTGGGACACCATTCCCAAATGCTCACATCTTTGAGATAGATGTTGTGGATCCATTTGATACACATAGTGTCCCTTTTTTGTGGATATTCCACAAGATACGGACAAGTAAAGCTCGATTCCAATAGTGGCCATCTCTTAAGCCAAGTCTCCTTCCTTCTTAGGAAGGCATAAGTTAGTCCACGAAACCAATGGTTTTTTGGAACCCCAGAGAAAGACCCTACATATCCTGGTGATAAGGTGAATCACAGATAGAGGGATCGGAAAAATTTGAAGTCAATATCACTCTACCCCTTGGGCAATTGCTCTGATGAGTTCAGCTCTGTCGGCATAAGATAACGTGTGGCTTGTCCATGAGCAAATGAAGGCTGCAAGCGAGTCTAACAGAGGGGCATAGTGGACTGCATTAAATTTTTTTGAATGAAGGGGAATTCCAAGATATCTGATAGGAAGCGTGCCCTCGGGGCATCCCACAATGTGGCGGATCTCATCAAAGGCCTCAGAATCCTTTCGGGAGATGCCTACTGATGCCTGCTGTGAAATGCTTGATCTGGCAACGTTGAACGCAAGGCTTGATTTGCGGTGGAAATCCGCGAGAGTATTCCATAGGATCCTAACAGAGGGAACATCCCTCTCCCTCTGCAGAACAACATCAAATCATCAGCGAAGGCGAGGTGGGAGATTTTGAGGTCATCACACTTTGGGTGGAAATTAAAATCTGCAGTTGTAGTGTGCAAATTAAGAGATCGGGACAGATATTCGAGGCAAATGATAAAGAGAAAGGACATAGGTTCCTTTATCTTAGCCCTTGTCGGCCTCGGAAGAAGCCATGGTTGCCCCCATTCAAAACCACCGAAAAGGAAGAGGTGGTGACGCACTCCATGATCCACCCCACGAAGGTTGTGGGTAAGCCTAGTCCGAGGTTGCCTACGCGTGAAGGATGTCGGGTTCCCTCAATTTAAAATAAAATTAAAAATCAGCAACTGATTTAGAGACAATTTTCCAGTGCTATGGAATTTCAGAAACTAAATATTGGCATAAAATTAAGGTATGCCAAATTTGGAAAGTTAAAACATTATATAAAGTCAAAAATCATAGCAACACTTAAAGTTGATCATATTAAACAACAGAATAAATAAATGGTGAAACTCAAGAAGGGCTTGAAAGCAGACATGGTGACCATTCTCATCTCGTATTAACACCACGAAACATAAGCGATTTTGCCCTCTGCTTCTTCTAAACAAATTTATACAGCAAAACGAATGCTCAAGATTAGGATGTAATGTACATTACAACAAAACATTACGAATCATTTCTTTATCTTCCAGCAGTTACCATCAAAACGGATTACACATGTCAAAGAAATTTACAGCAAAAGCTGCAGAAGCCAAAAGTTAGAAGAGATCACCCCTTTAACGGCTTGTACAGTACAACAGTCACGTATTTCGACTGGAACCGGTGAGTCAGACCTAGGGCAACCACAGACTGGGATGATCGTTCTTTCTCCATGAAAACGTGGTTCAGCACTACATGCTGTGGTTTTGAAGAAGCTGCTGTCTCTTTCTGGCTTTCTGAACTAAGAACACTTGATGTCAGTTGAGGTGGAACCATCATCGGATCCTTGGCAAAATCTTCATCTCCTGGAAAAACCTGACTGTAACTCGACTCAGGTGATTGGGGAGCCTCAAACTCGGCTACACTGTCAAGGTTTTCTGGAACGTAGTCCTGCAGATTTAACAATCACTTTATGGGCCAGTAAAGAAACAGAATGACATATCACAAAAACAATTTATGAAAAGGGCTCATTTTCATTCCAACTCTTGTATGCATTTTCTACATTTCTTTGCATTTTGCAGTTGTTCAGGCATTAGAGGGATTATAACCTAATGCCACTGGTTCCATTCTGTGACATCACGAAATCAAATCTATGAGGAAGACTTTTTTTCATTTCCCAAATAAATTTTGCTGATTCAGTCACTACAAGTAATCCTGAGATCTACGCAGGGTAAAAGATGCCAAAGAAGTGGTCAGGTTGCATGAAAAAAAAAAAAAAACTGAAATTATGTTTATGATACTTTGAAATTGAAGCATATAAATCTTCAGTTGTATTTCGTATGTTCATCCAAGAGAGAGAGAGATCTAAAACTGTCATATAATGCTTAATAATCAAATTCAAGAATTAAGAAGTGGAACTCTAATCTGCTTCCACTGAACCAAACTGCGAAGACACAGTTCAGTAGATATTGGGCAAGGTATTAAAAGATGCCCAAAAAAGAAAAAATTACTCTAACCCAATTAATAAAAGGGATAAGGTCCAATTTGGCCCTACAACTATACCCGAAATCTCAGTTTCGTCCCGAAACAAAATTTTGGCCCAAATCGATACCTCAACTTTTTAAAAAGTATCACGTTAATCCCTGAACTAATTTCCGTTAACGTCCGTCACTAACGGTGTTAATTTTAGGGAAAAAGTCCAAATTGATCCTACAACTATAATCGAAATCTCAGTTTGATCCCTATAAAATTTTAACCCAAATTTTAATTGTTCAATGTGGAATATTTTAGTCTCGTTTTCACTTTATTAATAATTTTATTATTTGACTATTCTTTTTCATTTTTTATTAATTAATAAAGTCTTATGAAAAAAATTGAAGAACGTTTCAAGATATTCAAATGATTGTGGATGATATAATTAGTAAATGTATATGTTTCTCTCCAATGTGTCAATATAATTAATGATATTATAATGATACAATATTTATCAATAAACTTATCTGGAATTGATATATGAACGAAACAATATAAACTGACTAGTTTTCTTTTTGTAATAATCATGAAATAATAATATTACGTACATTTTTTGTCTTGGCTTATAATTATATATTATCAGAATTCCATTATGTAGATTAGATGGTTCCATAACTTAGTATTGGTTTCTAAAAATATTAAATTTTGACTGAGACTATTAAAAAAGACGCCCAAACTTTCGGATACATAAATTGTATATGTGGCTTGGTATTGGTCTCGAATTAATCTAATTAGGGTTTAATAAAAAAAAATGGTCCAATTTGAGCCAAAATTTTATTTCGTGACTAAATTGAGATTTCGGGCATAGTTATAGGACCAACTTGGAATTTTTTTTCCTTAATTTAACGCCATTACTGACGGACGTTAACGGAAATTAGTTTACGGATTAACATGATACCTTTTAAAAAGTTGGGGGATTGATTTGGGCTAAAATTTTGTTTCAGGACCAAATTGAGATTTCGTGTATAGTTGTAGGACCAAATTGGACCTTATCCCTTAATAAAATTATCCCAAAGAAAGAACATCTAATTTTTTTCAAGAAAGTTAAACCATTTTTACCCTAGTTAAAAAAAGAAAAAAGGAAAAGGAAATATACAGACTAAAAGAAAAAAGGATTTAAAGAGTAGTATTCAACGGTAGTGACTGTCTTATGGCATGATTTTATACCTATGTTATTTGGACGTATTTTATTGGTATAGGTATATTACCATTATATATAAAATCTGCAATTCACTGTTGGAATAGATGCTGCAACCAATGTAAGACATTGAAGTTTTTCTAGGAAGCCAATGTGCATTGACAACTTCAAATAAAAAAGACATAATAAGATACTAAAGTTACGCTTAACGCTGAGTTACCAGCTGAATACCAAATCTTTGATTGAAATATTAGCATTAGGTGAAGTATTCACTTACGTGGACATCAAGAAGATTACAAACACGTCCCATCTCATCTGTTTCAATTGGGAGATCAGGGATGTATCTCACTTCACCATCCACGATAAATCTGTAACGAAATATGCCTGATGGCAGCACCAAAAGAATAGAATGATCCTTGCCTGATCTTTGGAGTATTTTCCTGCAGGTAGAATATAATAAATATTTAATATTATAAGAAAATAAAACCAGCTTACAAAAATATGGTTGGAATGAGCAGACTCACCTTGTCCTCCAGTTGTCCCAACAACCCTCCACAGCCACATTATTGCCACCAAAACTCCAAGTTACAATAGTTGGTATACCTTGTTCATGAGGACGATCAACAGCTCTTTGAGCTTCATTTGGCCTTAATGGATTGAGTGACGAGCCATCATTTCTTTGTAAAGGCACTACTGGGGCCTGCCTAGGTATAGAAAAAAATCAGGTACATAAAACAAGCTGATCAAAAATCATGAGATAAATCTTCCTGAAGATGTAAGATAAGGGAGAGATTCCGTTGTACACAATGATATTGCACCAAATGAACTGAAGGAAATAACTAATTAACACATTTGCACATTGCAAGATGCTACTGATAAGAATACATGCCAATATAGAAAAACAGCAGAAAATGGAGAATCGCGAATAAACAAGCCAAATTTGCAAGATTATTAGTAGAATGACCAAGCAATATCAATTAATTTTATCATTGAATGCATAAAAAATAAAGATGATTAAGGGCGGTGTAACTGAACAAAGCTTGCGATGTTGGACATGAAACAAACATTTAGAATACCAATTCTCTGGGGACTGGCAGACACAAAATATGTTTGTAAGGCAGCCGACAGAAGACCAAGTTGAGGACCAAGGCTAGACATTTCAACTGCAAGAGGATTAACACAAATTTGCATGCTTCCTACATAAATGCATCTCAAAACTGCCATTTCAACGACAGATTTTTAGAAAAAAGTTGAAAACATTGCTCACAAGATAGAGAATAATTTATGTATATTTAAGAATTTCTCATATATCCTTTGGGATTTAGAATTCTGAATAACAGATTGGCAACTACAAATTCAGCATGATTTGTAGATGTTCCTAACTTGCTATTAATAAGTGTTCCTTCTCACGTTCAAAATGTTGTTGCCGAATATGTAATACGCAAACTGAGATATTCACTGTCAGAGCTCCTCTACTTATCCCTTTCTCCTTAGGACATTCTCAATAAAATGAAAAAATTATATTAGATTATAAAAATAAGGATTCAGAAGTCAAAACCATCTTCTCCAATTGAAGACAGTAGTAACCAACTCACCCCCATCAAAAAAAAAAAAAGTGGAAAAAAAATTGAGTTATATCGCATAATGGTGATATTGAAAGGGCAGAATATGTAAAAACCATCATAAAAGTTGTACTGTCTCCCTATTTTCCCTTCATGGATCACGAGTATTGACATCAATTCCCTTCTACCTGAGGGATGTCAAGTGTAATTTATCATATATGGACATAAAGATTATCTGTTTACAACAGCATGACCAACCCAGGTGAGTCCCACAGGACCATTTGGCAATTAGCATACCATATATATTGGGCTTTTAGCAGTGACCTTTTTCCCTTTCTGATGCTTTATGATTCATAGAATTAACTACTACCTCATTAACTCATTTCCTTTCCAGGTCCCACCAAAAACTTGTGTGCACTTGTACACTAAACGTGTACTAATTGATATACACTAGCTGAATGAATAATTTAAATAACACAGTAATTTGCACTTAAATATATGAATACAGATTATTATGCAGTTATAAACAGATATATCATACAAGTGTACTTATCAGTTAAAATGATTTGCAGAGTGACATACAGAGACATAGTTAGATGCTCCAACAGACATGAAATGAATCACACAGCATGAAGTAAAACTTTGAAAATATCAGGAATTGCACACGAGTTTCACGCTCTGGCTCATCATGAGTTCTCCATCTTTGGAAATCATATGCATAATTTATCAAAAAGTTATGCAACTATATGAGCATCGTCAAACTCAAGATTCAGTTTTTGCCATTAATAGTTGCAAACAATGTAAATGCACAACAACAACAACAACAACAACAACAACAACAACAATAACAACAATAATAAAATCAAAACAACCATAAACATAATTTGGTTGTCAGCCTGTTAGCCTAGAACACAAAGGACTAAAAAACATTTTGCATCAGAGAGATAATGATGGTATGGGGATTACAGAGGGGTTGAAAAGTTGTCATAATTCTATGATTTGGTACCAAACTTTCAACTGCCACAAAGAATTGCAAACAATGTAAAAGTATTGTCAAAGAAACCCATAAGAAAAGTCCAATAACCCTCCCTATAATTTGGTTGTTTGACTGTTTCACTACCTCATTTCATAAGCTAGAAAATGAATTAACTTTTTGTGGAGCATGACTTGGTATAATGAGTTGAGGAGTTGGAAATAGTTGACAACTTGACATAGTTCTTTCCACACAGAAAACTGGGGTGGGGTGGGAGCGGTTTAATAAATTAACCCAAAATTAATATGTTAGGGCTATTTCAATTCTCAGAAGTTGAACAAACCAGACATGCAGCCGACTGTTACGTACTCGATGGCATTTATTTTATATTTTGAAGTCCCTTGACAATATGCTATACAATGCTTCTCAGAGATTGACCAAGTTTCTTATCATTGAACAACAGTAACAAAATGGAAAGTAACTGCCTAAAGGCTTGTTTATCCTAATGTAACTAACCCTATAAATAATTATACAACTTTGTAACGTGCTAAGATGATCACCCTTACAGAACATTGATGTGACAACAAACCTTTCTTTTTGGTTGAAATGATTCATAGATTAAACTGAATTTCCTAGCAATGCACAAGTGAATTTTTTTTAGCCATCTGAAGGAGGCACAAATTAAACTGTCACTCTCCCACTAAATCCCATCATCAATCAATAAAGTGTAGCATTTAACTGGGAAACGGAAAATCTTACAAAAGATCCGGCATATAATTAGATATAAAGAATCACATCCATCCTAAATACTTCAACTTTCCTTTTATACTAAACTGCCACATGATAACTTAAAGAAGACAAATCAAATTCAGAAAAATGAAATATTTTGTAGGGGAATTCTTTTAGAACACGAGCCTAATGGTCATCAATCCGGTCAAAAGTCACAGGTCATGGCGTATGAATAAGAATGTTTAGGAAAGAACGGCATCTTTTATTTATTTTCCTTTCTTTTCTTTTCATTTTCTGAAACCACTGTCAGCGGGCTTGAAGAAAATAAAATGAAATTGCGGAAGAGATTGTATACGTTCAATAGAAGATTAGAAGTTAATTGATTTAATTAGGATCACTCGTCCCAGTGCTGTATTTTTGTTTAACAAATGTTAACAACTGACTTCAATGATTTACAAACTATGCCCCAAGACAACAAGGACGTGTCCTTCAAAAAAACCAACGATATGTCATGACCAGAACACACGCCCTAAACCTAATACTCTTTTGTATTCATACACCATTTAGACAAACAGCAGTATCACTTAAACAAGGGGATCTATCACTCATCGCCAATATATGTGCACGTTCTAGGGCTCCAGCGAAGTGCATACAAGGTGCATGAACGTACTTTTAATTGTTTTAGTCATTCAACTAATATTAGCAAACTAGACTCCAATACTTTCCTATACCATCCACATCTGAGATGGATACTCTATAGCTAGAAACAGGAAATATAAACAAAACTTATGATGCTGGTCCATGAGACCCCTATAAGCAATTAGTAGCCTCAATGGCATATGCTCTACGAGTGGCCTGATCTTGCTACATATGTTCGAAAAAAGCATTAGGGGTTCGGCTGTACTACATCGAATTTCTCAGCAAGTTCATTTGTACTAAAATAGCAATGGTAAGTCAACATTTAATAGCCTATGAGATCCTCAAGTCTCCAAAAGGATAAAATTGTCTCCCATAAATTGCAATATCAGACAATGCAAATGATCGACAAGTACTGGCTTGATCTAAACTTCAACCACATAGTTAATAATAACCAATTCAAATTAACCATTCAGTTGCCAGAAGAAGTAAATGCAGAGTTGAACTATCATGATTTCGGAGAGCACACTAGCGACCCCTATTGCAATTTGCAATACACAAATCTACGCAAAAATTTAAAAAAATCAAGACCTAGCAAATAAAAATCATTCCTAAATATACACTATCAACATCCGTGCAACATTCCTCATGATTAGTCAAATCACAACGAGCCACAGCGGAAGAACTAAAGATGAAGACGCAGTAGATACGCTCAAAACAAATTGTACAAATCTCTCCCAATAAATCCAGCTAGGTACAGTTGGATTGGATATAGACACAGCTAAGATCGACACACAGGCATGAGAAAACAACATCTCGAAAGAGAAAGGGAGACCTCACCTGCGAAGAAAACGAGAGAGGAGCGCGCGACTGAAGGGGATCACGCGGCGGAGAGCTCACCATTAGATCGGCGGAGGCGACACGGCCTGCCGGCGCGTGGTTCGAACCTTCCGAGACCTCGTCACCGCCATTTTCACTGCCTTCTTCTCTGCCATTCGCATTTCCCATACGAGTAACGCAAGTGCATGTACGTAAAACTATGTATCGGCAAGTCTAGAGAGAGAAAGCGCGATAGGTGAGGGTTTTAGATGGATCGACGGGGGGGCGGTGTTGGAGGGGGCGGGGGCGGGGGAGGAAGGATAAAACTGGAAATAGATGAAAAATGTCAACTCAGCGAGGAAACGGAAAGGATAGATTTGAGTACGTGGGATAATCGTGGGCGTTGAATTTGGATAAGCACTATTTTCGCAGTTAAATCACGATCGTTAAAAATTAGATCAACGAGTTCATTTGACTCATTTGCGGCGGATGCGTGCGTGTCACTTCAGAGAAAGATAACTACTGTATAATAATAATAATAATAATAATAATAATAATAATAATAATAACTACTGCATAATAATAATAATAATAACAACAACAACAACAATAAAACAACAATAACAGTAGTAATAAATAGTAATAGTAGTAGTACTGTGGAAAATTAGTTATTCCTACTTAGTAAACTATGTTTTTAATCATTAATTTAAAAAAAATACATTATTTTAACCATTTTTATGCTAATGAGTAGTGTTTTCCCAAGCAACTACAACAATTATTATATGAAGTAAATTTCAATTCAGAGCTCAAAATAACTACAACATGTCATATGATTTCAGCACTTATTCAATATCAACAACACAACATTTCCAAAAAAAGCCAAAAAAAGAATGCAAAACAGTAGCATTTCAGTTTCAGAGTTAAAGGTAATTAAAAGCAGATGGTTGATAGTTTAATTGTCCAAAAACATGAAATTAATCCAAAAACACTAAGGGGGGTGTATTCAATTAAGATTTCATTAGATTTTAATGGACTTTAAAAAGTCTATGAATTTTTATGGATTTATAAAATCCATAGACTCCACATGGAGTCTCCCAACTCCACATGGAGTCTCCGTGACTTTGGTATGGATTTCGGACCGATTTCGGATGATTTTCATGGATTTGAAATATTTTTTGCCAGCGCTCACTGGAACACAACGACTGTTGTATGGGAGACAAAATTGAACCCAATGATCGCGGAAAGACAACGGTCGCTGGGAATGAATTTCCACAGGCCCCAACGATTGCTGGGCTGGTCGCTAGGAATTATTAATTCAAAACAAAAAAAAGTGGGAGACGATGTCAGAATCCTGTACGACATTATGGTTGATATTGTTGATAGAAGGAAAACACAGTCAAAGGTGTCAATGATGAGCCATATTATATTGTTGACTAGTCTCATACACAAAACTTAATATGCAAATACATCTCATCTAATTCCACGCAAGCTAGAAGCAATGGATAACAAAGATAGAAAGGAAATGCTGAACCGGATAAGTGAGGAAACAAAAATAAGATTCTTGTAAGATCATTGTAACATACGATTCCTAGTTCACCAAAGAACATGGTTTTAAATCATCCCACGAAGCAGAATATCAGTTTTCCACTAAAACTTAAACCCAGCCGCGGCTGGCACCCAGCGGCCGCTAGGGTGTCATCATTAGCAAAGCCAGCGGCCGCTGGATTTGGGTGACGGCTGGGGTGCCAATTTCATCTACCCAGCAGCCGCTGGGACACAACGCTCCCCGGGTTTTCCAAATCTATCGAAATCTCGTGTCTGGAGGTCGGATTTCATCCTTCGTAATTTTCACGTGAAATCCAGCCGAAATCCAACGAAGTCAATGACTTTTTAAAGTTCGTGGATTGTTGAATAGCTCAGAATTTTAAAGGACTTTTAAAAGTCTGGATTGAATACACCAGGATTTCATTGGACTTTTAAAAGTCTGGATTGAATACACCAGAATTTCATTGGACTTTTAAAAGTCTGGATTGAATACACCCGGATTTTAAAAATCCAATGAAATCCATCAAAATCCACAACCAATACACCCCCCCTAAAAGAAGCCTGAAATCTTATCTCTTCTTCTTCATCATCTTCTTCTTCTTCTTCTTCTTTGATGCATCTCTCAAGCTTGAAACATGCACAAATTTTTTACCTCCTTTGGTGACCACTCTCATGAAATCTGCTTTTGTAGGTTAATTTGCAGCACCCGAAGAATCCACTATGAATTTTTGTGTATGAAAACTAACAGAAGGTTGCACTATAGGAGGCGGCCTAGCAGAAGGTTACGCATCATTAATTGAACTTGAAATGGTATTAAGTTGTTGACTTCTCTTGACCAGGACCATCATTTAGATTGTTGTTAGCAACTTTAGGTCTCTTCCTTGCCTAATTAAAAGATAGTTAATATGTAATTGATTACACTACCTCCCCAACAATCCCATCTCTATTCAGGCAAAGTATTGTTCTTTCAATATCCAAATACATGAAGAACTCTTTGCTTTTCGCAGCCCATATTATCAGATTCCAAGTATTAAACTCACAAACAACTGGCTTCAACTTTCCATTTTCATCTTTCGCATAGAACTTCTTAGACGCCAAATACCCTATCTGTTCGCATAGACCTTCTAAGTACTTAAAACACCATTTACAAGTGTCTACAAAATCAAATGTGCTGACTGTGCCCTCTAAATACTCTAATTCACCACAATCACTAATCACTATATCACCATGCTTCAGCTTCATCGTATACCAATAATAACTGGGGTCTAAAAAAATATACACTAAATTCTGAGAAACAAAAATCACAGACAAAGTCAGAGAAAATCACAAAGAAATTTAGGGAGGAAACTTATGATAATCTGGGTGTGTTAGTTGTACGTAATGCTTCCCCCAAATCATTGCTAACTTACGTTTTCAACAAGGCTCTAAAACTACGACATATTACAGACAAAATCTTGCAATTTCGCGAATTGCAAGATACAATAACTTTTGCAGCAAGTACTTTTACAACTACAACAACTTCCCTAGCAAGTTTTTGGGGATTTTCAGGTGAATTTCGTGAATTTTGGCAGGTGGATTTGATGTATTTCTCTTCGCTCAGAAGGTTGATGACGATAGTTAGTTATATTAATATGGGAATTTTCTGAAGTTATGGCTACTACAAGTCATGTGTGTCTCACGTGCTCACATTCTGTCAACTGTTAATTAATCCGTCAAAAAGCTTGAGACCAAATTTGCATATCATAATCTTTTGGGGTCATTTTGGCTTAAAAAATAAAAAAAGGGACCACAATTGCATTGTTTGGGACCAAAACCAAATGGGAAAATGCTCTGTGGGATCATTTTTACAAATTTCTTGTGTGATGCACGACTAAGGTACACGAATGAGATGCAATTTTGTAGCAGTACAAATTGTTATTGCTGCATGAGTGCGGTCTACAACTAGGTGTATTCGTGCAACATTATAAATTTACACAGTTGCATGAATTGGGCGCATCAGATCCTCTGTGCCCAACCGTGTTACATTTCGTGTACTATAACTAATTTTTTTTAACTTTTTTAATATACCGTTACATTCCATGCATCATAACTGGGATTTTTTTTTTAATTTTTTTAATATACAATGTTTGGGTCGGATAAACTCTAAATAAAAAATTTAAATTAAATTAAATCATAATAAATTAAAAATAAAAACATGAAGATTTTGCATATGAAATACCGTAGAAAATGTCACAGGAGATCTGATGTGCTAATTAGGGTGCATTATTGTGCAAAGTCGTGCAACAATACAAATTTATTCTACTACAAGACTGGGATTACACGTCCGAGTGCAATCGTGTAGTCGTATAAATATACAATGTTGCACGACATATAGATAATTTGTCCAAGTGACTATAAACATATAATTTTTAAGTTAGTGACTATTTTTTTAATAAGTCAAAATAGCTATTTAAATGTTTGCCAAAAATATTAATTATGCCGGTCGAATGCTAATTGTGCGGCGTAAGCCTTGGGTTAGTTCTCTATTAACCGGGATTGTGATATGTACATTTAAGGAATATTATATATTAATTTATTTCATAATGTGTAAAATTCAATAAAGTTAATTATACATAAAATAATTTTAATAATAATAATAATAATAATAATAATAATAATAATAATAATAATAATAATAATAATAATAATAATAATAATACGATATGAATTCTTACAAATGATTGGTGAATTTTGCCTTATATATATATATAAATTTTATATAGTTTTATAACATGCTTTTTTTCTAGATAAACTTTTATTTATAAATTTAGTATCAATTTCTACTGTATTTTTTATATTTTTGAAATATCAGGAGCACATATAAAAAGAGAGTTTTTAATTAAATGATGAATTTGGTACATTTAAGCTTTTACAACTTTTTTAGTGAGGTGTAACTCTCTCATAGCTTATAAACACCTCTCATCTTTTCTTCCATGCTTCACCACCATCACTTCCAACACACACACACACACACACACACACACACACACACACACACTCTCTCTCTCTCTCTCTCTCTCTCTCCAACATCCCATGTAAGAGATGGAATGTCATTTCATTTCTTAATTATGTTGGAAAATAATGCCTTTGACATGGTCTTGACAACATTTATAATTTGACTTTCCACAAAAAATGAAAAGATGACAAATTACAAACGAATCAAAATATAAAAGAAATACAGAATGATAATCAAATCGGACTCTTCTTCTATTTCTGGATTCGTCCCAAACTGTTTCAGGAACTATAACATCCAAACTCATCTTCAATATTTCAGGGTTCATCTTCAATAAAACATAAAAACATCTTAGGTTTCTCTCCACTGAACTTGAACAACCGAATTGAAACCATCTTATTTGACACCATTTCTGTTCCTGGATTCATCCTAACCAAATTCTCATCTTTGATTGTAATTACGCATTACAATGATTCAGATCTTGAATGTCTTCAACTGAGAAACAAAAGAAGTAAAAGAGGATAAAACCACAAGATAAACAGAAACATAAATACAAACTCAAGAACAAACTTACCTCGTTTGGAACAAATTGAACTTGTGTTGAACAAATCCTGAAACAGACCGAACCACCGAACTCTATATGCATTAATGAAGATATACGAGTTGAGAAGACCTTTTTCTACAAGACAAATACGTCCCGACTAGTGCTTACAGTTTGATGTTTGTCCCCAAAGATAAAATGACTTCATCATGTCCGATAGTAGTACCACAAATTGGTAGGCTCCATTGAACTAGATAATGGAAAAGCTAGAAAGCTTATGAAACTTGATAAACGATGCAAGATGCATATGATTTTCATCTAGGAGAACCCTACAAGTTATCTCTCAATTCATTTCACTACTCTCTACTATTCCATACCACTTAATTAACATGCAACAACGCGTACTTATAGGTACACATTCTGCCTCATTTAGGATTAGGGTTAGGACATTCAAACCATTCACACAGGCATTCAAACAATTCCATTAGGAATAAGAGCATCCACTGACACCATTCCACAATTGCAGTAGTAAATTCACCTCTATAAGTAGAGTTTGTTACACCCCAGAAGATTATGAGTCGCATCTGTGTATATCAATGGGTTGGACAATACACTGTCTCGAAATTTGTTCCTGACAGATCTGAATTGACTAGAATTTAGGTTGGGCCCAAATACAACCAAGTCCAGATCAAAGTTCATCCCATGAACAAAGCCAAGACACGAGACAATGTCACTGATTATGTTACTGACACTGTCACTGTAACTATTCCTGACTCGAGAACAAACATAGACACGAGAGGGCTCACACACCTGTGGTAATTAGATGTTATACTCAAGTGATTACAAACTTTAAGTACAAGCTTAACCAATTTAGGTTTCAATTGTGGGATCTCTTAAACCACATGGCATAAATGCCCATTTTTAAGTGACCAACTTAATGATTAATTTATCACTCACCGAAAATCAAGTTTGAGAAACTAAAATACTATGATTATCTAGCTCAACGTAGATAAATCATACATTATTTAGTTCATCTAAAGTTAAATATTCAGGCCACTAAAAATCAGATAAATGAGACTACACACTCACTTTATCAAACCTAATTTTCTAACAATTAAACTCTTCATCTCATGTAGTAGATAATAGTAGTTTACATTGTGCTATTTTTTTTTAATTTATATTTTTTGTTTGAATTTTTAGCTAATCAATCAGGAGTTCAGGACAATAGATAACATGACATCCAAGATGAAGCTCCCTAAGGATACTAATATTGATGAGATTTGATTCGAGTGCTCTAAATGCGGCAAAATATTCAGCAGCGAAAAGGGTTTAGGGGGCCATAAAAGGGTTCATATGGAGAAGAAGAGAAACAAGATGAATCATCAAACCATGGCAGAAGCTGAAGATGTTTTCCAGCAATGCTTCCCATAAGAGAAGTCCTTGCACTACCACATGAGGAAGCACCCCAACCGTGGTTGAAGGAGGATGAAGCCCCAAACTCCACCAACGGATGAAGAGGTCATGGCCTCTTGCATCGACATCCCCATTATTACTTCTGCATTATGGAGAATGGAGTTTTTTATTTTATTAAATGATGAATTTGGTGCATTTAAGTTTTCACAACTCTACCTAGTGAGGCAGTCATGACTCTCCCACCAGCTTATAAGCACGTCCTTTCTTCTATGCTTCACCACCTTCACTACTAATGACTCCCACCACTCTTAACTCTAATTTTCTCATTTCTCACTCTTTCCAAAAATTCCACGCAATTCCTATTTTCTAGCTATGAGAATGTTATTTCATTTCATTTCTCAATTGAACACATGTATTGTGTTATTGTTTGTGTTTTTGTGTGATTTTTTAGTCGTTCAGTGCAATGACGAAGGTGATAATCAAAATCAAGCTCCCTAAAGATGCACCTCAATGTGATAAATCATTCGGTAATGGTAAGGGTTTAGGAGGTCACAAGAGGATTCATATGGAGAAAAATAACAAGTGGAATCATATGGTAGAGATTGCAGCTACTACTCCTCCTCAATGAATGGCTGAGTAAATCCGATTATCAATACTTTACTCTTTAATTCTAAGACTTAATTTGATTTTTCAAAAATCAAAATCATGCTACTTTATTCTTTAATTATACCACTTAAATTTCATATTAATTTTGTTATTTTAACACAAATAATATATTCAAAATATCTATTAATGATGGTATTATAATATTTATATTTTATAAAACTAGAAAGATGTGCAATACATGTGCAGTTTTGTAGCATGATACAAATGTATTCAAATAATATATATATTCTAATAAAATAAATTTCAATAACTGTATTTTATATTTCAAAAGATCTACTAATAATGATATTAAAATATTTATATTTGATAAAATTGTTAAATATCTTTTTAGTAGAATAATTTTAAACGCGTGCATCTTTGTAGCATAATATAATATATGCTCTAATAAAATAAATTTTAATAATTGTACTTTATATTTTTATATTAATGCTTATTATTTTTACACAAATGATATATTTGAAATATTTAATAATACACGTGCATTTTTAACTACTACTTGTGCAAAACACGTGCATTTTAAAAAATGTATTATTTTTTACTTCATTTCTATACTAATATTTATTATTGTAACACCCTAAATTCTACAATTTAAAATGCTACTATTTCTTCTAATTAATGCGGAAAATAATAATTAATAATAATATTTCAAGTAATTTTTTCTCAAAAATAATCTTGTTCGAAATTCTAACTAGAAATATAATATAGTATAAGTAATTAAAACTATGTTTAGTTCGAAGTATCAAATCTATGCTTAGTTCAAAATACCAACAATTCTAAGAAAAAATTAAATTTGATTCAAAAATAAATCCATCAATTTAAAATAACCACAACGTCTAAAAACATTCAATAAGTAATTACAACCATCCAATTTCCTTCACGCCGCTACGAGCTCACAGGCCTAGAAACATTTTAAAATCTAATGATAAGTACTCATAAAACGCACTTAGTGGTTGGTGGGATAATCATATGTATTTCTTAATTTCTTTCTTTCCAGCTGTAAATTATACCCCAGGAAATTGTGGCATATTCTTTCTTCAACCATAACTAAATTACAAAGCACAACACTAAGTAAGAATTATTGGACAAATGTCTTAAATTGTATATACTATATAGTACACACACACACACACACACACACACACACACACACACACACACACACACACTAGGTTTCCGTGCGTGCGATGCACGGGATTTTTAATACAAGTGTTACATCTTTGTATTTTATAGATAATTAATAATTTAGTTAATAAATTAATACCATTTTTTATTTATCCAATTATCTTTTTTTTATACCAGACAATTATTAATTTGACAATCGTTAAAAAGAATTAAGTTGACAATCATTAAAAGAAATAATTATTTGATTACACAAATATAATGTACATATGTAAATACATATATATTATATTATAATATAATATATTTCAAATAATTGTATAAATAATTAATAAATTACTACAATCAAAATGTTATATTATAAATTATGTAACATTTATTTGCATATCATGTTTGTAGTAACATTTTACATATCATGTATGCCTAGCCATGACTAAAAACTTCTGAAATATATATGTGAAAAAATATTTTAACAATAACTTATGTTTCATTTTAACTGTTTTCACATTTGTATATTTATATAGATTTGTTTGATTTAACTCTTAAGAAATTGATAATTATATTTTATGTAAAATAAATGTAGTCAAAATAAGGTTAATAAATATACATTAAAACATAAAAAAAATCAATTTAAGAAACTATAATAATGCAACTTATGTATCTTTATTTTATTTGCATTAAAACATGGTTGATTACACTTAGTCTCAAACATTGAGGGCGTTTATGCTCGTGTTTTAAAATTTCAAAATTTATATATTGATATCATACGTTTGCACAAATTGACGCTTATAGTGCTAGAACAATTTCACAGATTGACAAATATTAACATGCACTGCTAAAAATTATGGAGAGCAACAACAACATCCAATATTTGTACAAATGGAATAAGCTAATATGTTAACATGTAATTTTTTAAGAGTTTGGGATAAAAGTGTAAAACGTTAATATTTGTGCGGCCCAAAAATTGTTCTAGTTCTATAAATGTTCATTTGTGCAAATAATACATGATAATGTTGTCATTTGTTAAAAGTTTGGGGCCAAAGTGTAAAAAGTCCAATTTTCAGGTACTAAAATGTAATGAGCCCTATAAAATATGTTAAGTACAATTGTACATCCAATAACATTAGACTATAGTTTCTCAAAAATATTATAATAGATTGCATGAATTTATAAAGTGTAAATGGATACAACTATTCACAATCCAAATAACAAATGCTTTTTTAGCCAACTTTTTTAAGTCATGCTTTTTTATTCAAACTTTTTCACTATCTCTCAAATACCCTTACTAAATGTAGGCCCAGTCAACAAGATTCTCCATACCTTTTTGATTGGTTTTGAATATGCTCAAAAATTGACAATAGAATACACACGAATTCTAAGTCAAATGGGATGATAAAGAACAAAATAAACACGAAAACAAAAGTAAAATTTGGTCGGAATTTTTACACGAAATCGACAGCAAAGGGGCGTCGAATACTCATGAAATCAAAAGCAAAGACGCGTCGAATTTTTTTCATGAAATCAAAAGATCAACAAGAAAGTCACGAAAACAACGCAGCAAACTCGATCTCGATCCATGGAGAATTTGGAGCCTTGGGCTGTCGAATTTCAACAGGTTATGGTTCTAAACTCCTGCGATTTCATGAACTATTAGGCGAAATTCAGGGCTATCGAAATTTGTGCAGTTTTGTCAATTTAAATATGATAATAGGTTGAATTTTAGGGTGTTTGTATTGTGTTGTGGTTTTTTGCGAATTTACATCCGATAATGTATACGAATGTTGGGAAATCGGTGGAATGATGTGGATTTCAATTCATGAATTATTGTGTGAAATCTGAAATTGTGATAGATATCGAGACAAAAAAAATTTCACGGAAACAATCTCGGGACAATATATACATACGAAATTTGATTTCGGGACTATATACACATGAAATTTGATTTCAGGACTATATATTCCCACGGAATATATGTTATGAATAATAAAAGACCCAATAGTTATCGATTGAATATATTAACACGAAATAGGATATCGTGTCAATATATTATCGCGAGAATTCATTTCATGACAATATATTTACACGAAATCTGATTTCGTGTAAATATATTCTCACGAAATATTGTTTTTTTTTGTAATCAGTTGTGCTTGCATTTTTTATGTCATAATTTATTTTTCTTCTCAGTCTTTGATGAATTTTCAGCATGTAGATATCCCTATCATGTCAAATTAGTTTTAATTTAATTATATTTATTTTATTTTTCATTATTTATTGATAATTTTTTATTTTTTATTTAAAAAATAGCGTGAATGGGTGTGGAGAAGAGAGGCTTTACAGAACATCACTTGCGGGATCAATTTATATTGGAAGGACAATATGAGTAAAATTAAAGAAGTATTGCACGTGATCAATAGTGGGCCCGAATTAATCGAATATTTTATGAGAGATTGGTGTTTTGGGTATTTGATAGATTTTGTGGGTGGAAACAGTTGTAACAATGCTATACACACATTGTTGAGTATGGAGATGATCATTGATGGTGCATGGGAGCACGAAATTTGGTTTCGGGTTGGAGAAACCAACATTAGGTTTTCTCCTAGTGAGCTTGCTTTGGTGACTGGATTGCAGTTCGGGGGATCCGATTTTGACCCGTCTGCATCATATGAGATTTCTAAGACCTCTTTCTATTATCGTGTATTGAAGAAGACACCTCTGAGAGTGAAGGACCTACTTGAGAGGTTTAAGACCTATTCCTTAGGAGATGATGTTATGGATTACGTGATGGTCGCCAATGTGTTGTTCCTGCACATCATGATCTTTGGATATGATCAGACACACATGATAGAGGACTGGGTATGGGTCTTAGTCGAGGATCAGGATTGATAGAACTCATTTTCATGGGACGCTTATGCATTCAGTCTCTTGGAGCATTATATGAGCTTGGTACCGTCTACTGAGGTGGAACTGAGAAGAAAATTCAAGAAGACAGAGGGAAAAACAAGATTTCCTTATAATTTCTATGGACCAGTGTGGGCTTTACTGGTATAATCTCAATTTTTTCATGATCATGACTATAATATTATTTTATTAAATATAATTTGATCAATATTTTATTTTACAGGTATGGGCATATGAGGCTTTACCTCGACTCGGTGTACATTGTGCATAAGTTTCATCACCAGCTGCATTGCCCAGGTGTTTGAAGTAGACCTTTAAGACGAAGACTGCACGTTTGGGCACATTTATTTTCTGATGAGGTAAGCATTTATTTTAAAGAATGTGTATTATTGATTATCAGAAGTGTTTCTAATCAATCTTTACCATTTGCAGCAATTATGTTTCATATATCTAGAGCCGAGTGAGCATGAGGTGGCCACGTCATATTATAGAAGTGTCTTGCTCGGTGATTGTATGGGCATGACTTATGAGGCGCAGCACGGTAAGAGGATAAAACCCACTTATCAAGAGCTGGCTAGAGCCCATCAGCAGAGAGCTCCCTCTTTCCCGAGAGCTCCCTCTGCTCCCAGAGCTTCCTCTCACTCTAGGCGATCTGCGGGTTGCATTCCTCGCACTTGTGCAGATACAGGTGCAGTTGAGTCATCTAGGAGACGACATACTCGCCCTAGAGACAAGCATCCTAGACTGTCCAGTCCCACACCTAGTACTAGTAAGGATCACCAGTGCTGCAAGTATATTGGGCAGATGTGAGAAGTGGCGCGTCAAACAGGCATGGAGATGCTCCGTATTATGCAGGAGCATGATGAGGAGCGTGAGAGGGCATGCAGACAGTACGAGGAGGAGCGTGAGAGGGCACGCAGGCAAAAAAAATGAGAACACGCTGTAGAGACTGAAGGATTTTGTTAAGGACGTGCTCAGAAAAAGTTTATCTCCAGATCCCGATCCCGGTCCAATAGTAGGAGTCACTCTCAGAGTAGACATAAAGAACATGTATGGGAAGAGAGTCTTCAGTGATCGGCACCTCATATAGTACATGATTATGATGTAAGTAGTGTTTGGTATGATTTTATCTTATATATACTTTTAAATATACTAACTAATTTCTGTTCAGGTTGAGGGACCACATCTTGAGGATGTACGTGTCTAGGGTGTAGGGATCAAAGGTGACGACTGGGATGTTGCATCACATTTCAATTCGGCTACGCTGAGCTTGGCTAGGCCTAGCTCGTCAGGTGGTGTGTCGAGGCAACAGAAGGGATTTGATGAATTTCGAAGAAGTGGGTCGTACGAGAGCTTAAAAGTGAATATGATCGATCTTGTGCTGGATCAGGCCTTCTTTGATGATTTGCTCGATACCAAAAAAGACACGACCTCACAATGTATTGATTTGATCTTTTATTGCCCCCAGATCAGGCTGAAGCAGGGTTGTGCATTGAAGTCAGGGGTGAATTTTTCAAGCACAGTGATCTTGCAGTCATCATTCTTCGTAAGTTTTCAATGGTTATTTTATTCTAATAAGTCAATTAATTTTATAATTACGTTAATATTTGTTTGTTACAGTATATGTTGGTGTAAGAGTATCATCTCATTCATCCTGACGATACGGAATTCACGGAGACATATCCCTATTTTGACTACAGCTGGTGGGGTTAGAATGATGAGCTGGTTAACATCGTCAGATGGGATCAGTTATTGTCGGGTCCTTGGTGGCATGCGAAGAATATAAGTAAACATCATTAAATTTCAATTACAATACATGTATCTTTTATGACTATCTTGTATCTATTTGTGTTTGTAGATCATTACCATTTACCATATAGATGGACATTAGATGACCGTTCAGATTCGTCTAGACGTATGGCGAGTTGAGTTGTATGATTCGTTGTTGTACAGAATGATGGATCCGGATGATGAGCCTACCTATTCGATGCGTGAGCACCAGCTCTGGCCATTGATACAATTGATTCCAGGACTGCTGCGGTATTGCAGGTATTGGGAGAGAGCCGGACGTCCTGAAATCTGCAGATCATTGGAATTTTATAGAACGCCACTTATGTATCAATTCAGGCAGACGAATGGTGTGAGTTGTGGTATTTTTGCAGCCATGCAAATTGATCGATTGCTTTCGTCGAAGCCATTCAACTTTGATCCTACTCCCGATCTGTTGGAGAATTATCGGAAGCTTTTAGCCGTTAGGATATTCAGTCATTATCAGAGGAGAGTATGAGTAGAGCTATGACTTATGTAGTGTTTTTATTGATTTTGTACTTAAACTTGATTAATGTTAATGTTTTCGTGACAATTGATGTTTTTGTGGCAATTATTGTATTCGTGATAAAAAATATCATAATGTTAATATTTTCGTGACAATAAGTTATTTCGTGAGTATTATTGTCATGAATCATTGATCTCGTGAGTATTATTACCACGAATGAATGATCTCATGAGTATTATTACCGCGAATGAATGATATCATGAGTATTAGAGGCCACGAATCAATGATATCATGAATATTATTCATAACAATAATGGTCACGAATACAAGATCTCGTGACAATTATTGTCACGAACACAGGATCTCGTGACAATTATTGTCCCGAATTTAATTTTTTGTGACAATGTCACAAGATCCTACCAAAAAATTCAAAGTTATATTTGAATCTGCAATTAACCCTATAACAATCATATCTCAATATTACATAACAATAATATTTTAATCTTGTAACAATCATATTCGGATAATATCAATCTTTACTACATAAATAGTTGAGTCTTAGATTTTGAAAACAAATCCGTTTAATCGTAACACGCTCAAATTTGAGGTTGAACTCTATTCGAACACTCGCCCTTGCTGTGTCCTGGTTGACGACAAATACTACATCTCTTAGGTCGGCGTTGCCCTTCGCCAAGTGCATCCCATTCTTCATGCTCAATCTGTTGTGGGGTTGTACACTTCTTCTTATTGTGGCCATTGCCTCCACAGCTCGAGCATAATTGTTGTCATCTACTTCTCTTACTTGAGCCTTCACTTGCTGAACGATATCTTCCTTCCTTAGGACGACCTGCTTGAGGAACTGATTTAGGAGGGTAAACTTTGAATGAAGACGAGACTGTCCATTCATCTTGACTCGGCACTGAACATACACGATTATGGTATGCAAGACAAAGTGTAACTTGTTTGAAATACAAGTCCACATAATCATATATGGCATGTCCCGCACTCCTGTTACAATAGTAATAATGTGTTAATAAAAAAACATAATGATCAAAAGAATGTTTATAAAAGTACGATACCTAATAGCAGCTGCTACATGAGAACAAAGGATTTGATCGAGTTGAAATTCACCACATTCACATGTTTTCATTTGAAGGTCAACTAGGAAGCTCTTATCGTTTTTTTGTACTTTGTACAAATGTGCATTATGGACTCGAACAACGTACTGAAGGCTCATCTCCACCTGTAAGCTCAATTTTGTGTAAGCAAATTCTATAAGTATGTGATCTCTCAACACTGTCTTCGCACGTCTCTCGTCGAACCACTTCTCTATCACATCCCTGACAACCTCAATGAGAGAACATATGGGCAATCTTCTAGCCCACAATAAACGGACATTGAAACATTCAGCTACATTTGATGTCATGAAGCTGTATCGACGTGAAGGGCATTGTGACCATGCCCAATGATGTACCCCTATACTCAGCAATGTATTGTAAACTTCTTCTCGACTTGAGGAGATCATCGATAAATATTTCAGAAACTTTTCTTCTCTATATGCAAATGCAGCACTTTTAAACATAGAAATCACATGATGACCTGCTCGAACTAGATTCTTCGCTATGTGGTAATAGCACAATCCGTGGACTGTTGTAGGATACACAACATTAACAGTATTCTTGATGCTCACATATTGGTCCGAAACTATCACCAAATCATCACGATCTCCAAAATCCCTCTTAAACCATTCCAAGAATCATGTCCAGGCCGCATCATTCTCAATAGGACCCACACCAATGGCAAAGGGGAAACACTGCTCATTACCGTCTTTCATCACAACGACGAGAAGAATACCCTTGGTCTTCCCCTTCAAATGAGTGTCGTCAATGGCGATAACTGGATACATACATACTCTGAATACCGCTCTACAAACTCCTAGAGCAACAAATGTGTACATGAAATGATCATCACCATCAGTCTCCAAATAATAAACTGTATCGGGATTGGACCTCTTCAACATCTCCAAATATGCAGGCAATACCGTGAAAGACTGATCATGAGAATCGTAAACCATCTCTATTGCAATATTTCTAGCCTGCAATGCAACACTGTACTCAACCTCAATGCCATACTCTCTCAATATCTCAGCTATCATTGCTCTCGAACTAGATTCTTCGCTATGTGGTAAAAGCACAATCTGTGGACCGCTGTAGGATACACGACATTAACAACATTCTTGATGCTCACATGTTGGTCCGAAACTATCACCAAATCATCACGATCTCCAAAACCCCTCTTAAACCACTCCAAGAACCATGTCCAGGCTGCATCATTCTCAATAGGACCCACACGAATGGTAAAAGGGAAACACTGCTCATTACCGTCTTTCATCACAATGGTGAAAAGAATACCCTTGGTCTTCCCCTTCAAATGAGTGTCGTCAATGGCGATAACTGGATGCATACATACTTTGAATGCCGCTTGACGCGCGGTCGTTTCACGCTCAAAATATATTTGTAAACTCCTGTGCCCACATCGAGCGTAGCTAGCCAATGAGTATGGGTCGATCCTATAGAGAGCTGTCGTGATTCCACCTTCAAGTAACCAATCACAAAGGGGTTTTGGTGTTGTCACTAAACTGAATTTAAATCTGCAAAAGAAACTAAAGAAAATATCAAATAACAAAAGGTTCTGACATTTGAACTAGAATTTGGTTTAAACATAAAACAACTCGATCATGGGCACACCGATTTTCATACATGATAGATCATCTAGTTATGGTGACCGGATTCCTCTCTGCGTCTCCTCATCCATCATTTCATTTTAGGTTTAAAAGTGATTCCTCTTTGATTAAACCTCTAACCAGTTACTCACCTCCTGATTCCTCTAAGAGATGTAAGCAAACAAGCAGCAGTGTACCCTAGACAGACCCAGATCTGTTACGTTCAACTGATTCCTCTTGTGCCCACAATACCCCATTGATTCTCTTATTACTATATGAACCGACACACAATCACGATTCGCCAATTCAATTAATAGTGGTGTGCCCTCTTTACCTAACGAGTGATCAGCCACATTGGGCACTTCAGACACTCACTCACGTGGAATAAGGCTCAAGAATCAATGGAAACTTATCATACATTATTATGCCAATTTTGGCCTCACGAGTCCAGATTTTATACTCAAACCAACTTCATTGTTCAAACGCCAGAATTAAAGATCTAGCCTAGAAGGCTAGACATAATTGAAATTGCAGAAATTAAAGACATAAATTAGACAAAGACTTACTGAATTAATTAAGCAAAAACCCAACTCCAACGTTGAGAAGCATAAACATAACCTAAGTCCAGAAGGTTTAAGACATTTCGGATTATTTTTGGCTGCCTAAGCAGCGTATGGAAAATAAAATGCAGAGATATAAAATGTATATTTGTTTCAGACTCACTAAAGATTATTTTTCCAGAGACTAAACTTGCTTAAATAGTTACATTTCCGAGTGGAGTTTCCCCCATTGGCGGGGGTCTTCTGCTGAGATTCCGGAATGGCGTGTCCTCTCTGATCTGTTTGGATAAGCTTCAGCTTTATCAAATCCCTATTTTTAGGGATTGCGCTTATCTCTTTGTTGCAGCGCCTTCTAGGAGTCCAGCTTAGTTCCAACTCTCCTTCGGATATATAGTTATCTTCCACCATCTCTCATCTAACTGATTTTCGGGTTTCACGGAAATGCCCATTCTGATCTGTGGTCGAGTCTGTGCGAGTACTGTGGGTACGACATCATCTGTCAGCTCCATCCGTATCTGATATGCCCACTTCACCGACCGAATGTGGGATGGATACTGAAGAAATCTCCTGTGCCTCTAAGGAACATATGTGTGAGATAAATGTGAATAACTGGGCATAAAATGCCCCTTCCGCCAGACTCAACTCTTGGAATGCCCTCTGACCGCAACCTGGTTCTTTTCAACTCAAAACACACTAAAAATGACATTTATAGAGGATAAAATGCCCATAAAAACGCGAAATAAATGGACTTATCACCGCTCTACAAATTCCTAGAGCAACAAACATGTACATGAAATGATCATCACCATCAGTCTCCAAATAATAAACCGTATCGGGATTGAACCTCTACAACATCTCCAAATATGCAGGCAATACCGTGAAAGACTGATCATAGAATCGTAAACCATCTCTATTGTGAGATTTCTAGCCTGCAATGCAACACTGTACTCAACCTCAATGCCATACTCCCTCAATATCTCAGCTATCATTGCTCTCGGCTTTAGGATAGAACCCCCATCTAGGATTCTCTTCTTAAATAAATCAGCAATAACCCGAGAGAATAACTTTCATGGCGCATTACGTGTCAGGTCCAACCGACATGCATGATTATCCTCTAATTTAGTCACCATCCACAAGCCACCCTTAGCACTCGCCACTAATTTAAACATGCAGGTCTCGTTCTGTTTGCAAATAACTGTTAGTCAACTTTTACTGGATCGGGACACTGAATATTCCACTTGATGCTACATATGCCACTTTTCCACATCAATTACCAAATCTCTCTTCTCTAAGAAAGTATTTCCCACTGCCATTGCATTAATATCTGTTGGGAATGGGTCGTCTTGTACCACTGCTAGTGCATCATCAACATGGGCCACAGGAATAGACCAATGTCCTAGGGGAGGAAACTCCACATTCGGAGCTTCAACATCAGAAGAAACATCCTCAGATAAGAAGTTATGAGGTCCACCATGCTAGAGAATATTGACAAACTCATCGAGACGCCCTGGCTCGCGAATCCATTCACAAAATTCAGCAATTTGCTTACATTGAACTTCACTCTCATAGCTCTCATCATCATCATCATCATCATCACCATCATCATCATAATCATCATCGTAAGACAAATCATCAAGACTATCACCTCTAATTGGATCATCATTATCATCATTTGACGGCATTATTATTGGAGTTTGCTGAATTAATTTCTTGATAACGTATACAACCGGCTCATCTTGCTCCTGAACTAAACGAGCTAAATCAACATCCATTTTCAAGAGTCCTTTTAGTGTCCTCCCTGTCAATGACCTCGTCAAATAACTCAGTGTATAACTAACACTTGTGGAGATGTTTCCATAAAATCGTGAATTTCTTTTACCAATTTATCACGAGATAAATTGTCAAATGGGAGGTGCACGAGCTGATCTTCACCATCCACATACTAAGATCTCTCCCATCTACCACTATGTCGGACAACAATACGTTGCCAAGCCATCTGTAAATCAACAATAAACAGTAATTAAAGTAATTTAAAAATAAATAATCTCGTGACAATATTATCACAGAAGCATAGAATTCGTGACAATATTATCACGGTTCAGGCATGAAATGTAGCCTTCAGTTTTTTTAAATATTGTCACGAAATGAAACAAATCGTGACAATATATTGTCACGAAATAATTTAATTCGTGATAATAATTTTGAGAGCATATTATAGTCACGAGAAACGAAATTCGTGATAATATTGTCACAAATTCATTAGATTTCGTGACAATATTGTCAAGAAATCAGCCAAAATGTGACAATATTGTAACGAAAAAATTGAATATCCGAAAAATTATGTGACGATGGTAATCTTTACAAAACGTCCAAATCTACAACTTCACGTTAATCTACCACAAAATAACCTAATCTACAACAACGTATGCGTATACGAACATTAAAAATTACAAAAATAAAGATCTTATAACTTCAATAACTGTGAAACATATCTATTATGAAATTAACACAAATTATGGATAAATTGCTTAAAATTTTAAAAGGACATTAAACCCGACTAATTCAAACAACTTGATGGTTACAAAAATTAAAAAACTCACCTCAAATTTCTTGGATATATGTTATTGTTTCTCCAACAATGAATAATCATGAGTTTTTCTTCAAAAATGGCGTGAGCTATTTTTCTTGGATGTGTTGTTGTTTCTTTGATTAAATGCATGCAACCACAATCCAACTACCCAAATTTAATTTAATTCTCAGATTTTTCATTTTTTTTAAAAAATTGCCACACATGCTTCTTTTAATAAATGAGAAAAGAAATAGGAATTGTTCAAATGAGACAAAAAAGGCATATAGGACTTTTACACCACTTTTTGAATAGAAAAACATGACTTATCAACTTTGCTTGGAAAAGCATTTGTTATCCTAACTTTGACTACTTTAATTTTTAATGCATTTATAAATATGATCAATCTCTGTTTTATTTAGTTAATCATTTAATTAGAATGTTAAATTGTTAACTATGTCATGTTCAATATAATTAAAAAAATATTATAAATGTTATATTTAGGTACAAAAGATAATAAAACATGCTACCGATTATGATGTTTTTAATACCGAAAAACACTTACAAATGAATGTCGGGTTGAGGACAAGATTAAAGGTCTAATCTTGTTGTTGTGTATGATGTAAATGGCGTCACTTACAGTGCAATTCGACTTCTCAATCTTCTCTTGTATTCCCGGACTGTATATAGATTCAGGGCGGACTAAAATCTACTAGATAGATATAGATACTGTGGAGATAAAGAGAACACAAGAAGAGCTAATTTTTCAGTAGTGAATTTCGAAATCCCCACCCTCTTATTTATAAAGGGGTGGTCGAAATTCAGTGTCCCAACCCTACTGGGTTTGAGCCTCTATCTCTTTTTCCATCTCTAGCCCATTAAATTCATATTGGGCTATAACAGGGATCTAGAAGAATATTAAATTGGCCTGCTAATTTATTTAATTTTCAATATCCAATAAACTTAGGATATAATTAAATAAATTAAGTATTATTTTTATTCCACTAAAGAAATAATACTGACCTACCAATTTAATACATATTTCTGAATATGATTTCTCCTTTAGTTCAACCATTCCCCGTGTTTAAGATCTAATGTTCATTAATTAATTATGTAAGTCTCTGACAGCTATAATTAATGAATATCTAAAACCTTTAGTAGTACTACACAAGATTTATTCATGCACGAAATAAATTCCACCTGCAGGGTTTCAACATGAACTTATGTTTCCTTAAGGGAACATCATCAACCTGGCGCACCAGGACACGGTGCTTATATATATTGCACGACATATCATATATGCAAATGCTATTATCCAAGATATCGAGTTTATTGATTCTATCAAAGAATCTCACCCATTGATAAATTAAAGCAATCAACAAAGCATATATATGCTCGCCAATAAATATAAGTTAAGAACCCGAACTCTGTGGATCTTTGTTCTCTCACCAATAGGGTCAGAGTAGAGAACAATATCCTATCGTGATCCTCCTCAATACACTAACACGTGTATTAGAATAATTAATTAGTCAAGATAAACTAATTATCAGATTATTCTACGGTGTATCGATGGTGTATTCATGACCATCTAAGCTGTTAGTCTTTTAATACAATACAAGGATCTGATGATATGATCTTACCGTGTGTTCACCCACACCATATCATCTACAATGTAAGTATATGAAATATGCATAAATAATAATGTAAATACAAACAGTAACTGTAATAAGATTCAATCTATATCATCATATCATCAGAAAAGTATACAAAGACAAGTCTTCCAGTATACAAAACTAACAATCTCCCACTTATACTTGAAGCATGTCTTTCAAGCATAACGACAAACTGGAAAAATCTCAAATCAAAACAATAAACTCAAACTGCGCCCCTTGGTCTGCACCCCACTCCCATTTTCTCCACGTGACCATCAAAGGTCTTAGCCGGAAGGCTCTTCATGAATGGATCAGCTAGATTGTCCTCCGATGCAATTTTGACCACCGCCACGTCTTATCTCTTAATGATTTCTCGTATAAGATGGTACTTCATTTCTATGTGTTTACTTGCCTTATAGGCTTTAGGTTCCTTCAAATTTGCTACTGCACCAGAGTTATCACAGCATATCGTGATACTCCTAGGCAAATCAAGAACCACGCTCAAGTCCAATAGGAAGCTCCGGAGCCATACAACTTCTTTTGCAGCCTCAGAGGCAGCTACATATTCAGCTTCCATGGTAGAATCCGCAATACATTTCTGCTTAATGCTTCTCGATGCAATGGCTCCGCCTCCTAAGGTAAACACATAACCTGAGGTAGACTTACTCTGATCTTTATTGGATTGAAAATTTGAGTCCGTGTAACCTAAAGGCACGAGACTATCAGAGCGGTATACCAGCATATAATCTTGAGTCCTTTTCAGGTACTTGAGAATATTCTTAACCGCAGTCCAGTGACCTTGTCCAAGGTTAGACTAATATCTGCTTACCATGCCGACAGTATAGCATATATCAGGCCTAGTGCATAGTATAGCATACATCAAACTTCCCACAGCCGAGGCGTATGGGACCTTCTTCATCTCATCTATCTCAGACTGTGTTTGGGGATACATTTCCTTGGATAGATGAATTACATGCCTAAAAGGTATAAAACCTTTCTTAGAATTTTGCATGCTAAACCTAGCTAGCACCATATCGATATGTCATCTGCGATAGACAGAGCATCCTTTTCTGGCAATCTCGAATGATCTTGATGCCAAGGACGTGTTCAGCTTCTCCCAGATCCTTCATATCGAACTGCTTAGACAACCACACCCTTATGTTTAATAATACCTTCTTATTGTTTCTAATAAGTAAGATATCATCAACATATAGTACGAGGAAAACCACTATGTTTTCGTCACATTTCTTGTACACGCAATTTTCATCCGGACTTTGCACGAATCCATATGACTGGATAACCTCGTCAAAATGGATGTTCCAAGACCTTGACACCTGCTTAAGTCCATAAATGGATCTCTTAAGCTTGCACACTAAGTGCTCTTGGCCTTTAGCAATGAATCCCTCTGGTTGCTTCATGTGGATGTTTTCCTCAAGACTTCCATTCAGGAAAGCTGTCTTGACATCCATCTGCCAAATCTCATAATCCAAATGAGCGGCTATCGATAAGAAAATCCAGATTGACTTAAGCATGACTTACCCTTTCACCACAAGTCTTGCCTTGAAGGTTTTAACCTTCCCGTCAGGTCCTCTCTTGCGTTTGTAGACCCATTTACACCCAATGGGTTTTACCCCATCTTGTAGTTCTACAAGCTCCCAGACTTGATTGTGATCCATAGATCCAATCTCAGATTCCATTGTAGATTTCTAAGAATCTGAATCTTTGTCTTGGATCACTTCATCGTAGGTCCTGGGATCCAATTCATTCAGTCCTTCAGAGAAATCCGAAGATTCACCCAAACCAATGAATCTGTCAGGTTGGCGTACAACCCTCCCACTATGACGAGGCAGTTCTCGTGTATCTGTGACACGTTGTGCAGTATCTTGTGGTACCTCTTCTTGTACTACTGGTGTAGGATTCGATCCTTCTCCTCTTAGCTCCCCAAGGATGATTTTACTCCTTGGTTTGTGGTTTATAACATAGTCTTCTTCTAAGAATCGAACATTGGTGTTAACAATGATCTTCTGATCCTTAGGACTATAAAATAGACCACCTTTCATTCCCTTAGAATATCCAACAAACAGCCTCACATCAGTACGAGGTGCCAACTTATCAGCTTCCTTGTCCAGCACGTGTGCTGGGCTACCCCAAATCTGAACATGTCCTAAACTGGGCTTTCATCCAGTCCAAAGTTCTGTGGGCGTAGAAAGAACTGATTTTGATGGAACCAAGTTAAGAATGTAGGCTGCGGTTTCTAGGGTATATCCCTAGAACAAAATAGGCAACTCCAAATAACTCATCATCGATCTAACCATCTCTAATAAGGTTCTATTCCTTCTCTCCACCACACCATTCTGCTGTGGCATTCCCGGCTCAGTCAACTGGGATGCAATCCCATTCTCTGCTAAGTAAGCCCTAAATTTACTTGAGAGGTACTCGCCTCCGCGATCAGAATACATTGACTTGATACTTCTACCCATACGTTTCTCTACTTTCACTCTATATTCCTTGAATTTATCAAAGCATTCGGACTTGCGATGTAATAGGTAGATATATCCATATCTTGAGTGATCATCAATGAGTGTGATGAAATACTCGTACCCTTCTCAAGCTTAAACTAATGTAGGGATACATAAGTCAGAGTGAATCAAATCTAATAGCCTTTCGGATCGATTTCGTTTTGATTCAAAAGGACGCTTGGTCATTTTCACTTCCAAACAGGATTCACACAAAGGGAACGATTCTAGGACCAATGAAGACAGAGGTCCATTGTTTACTAGCCTTTGTATCCTTTTAAGGTTGATATGGCCTAGCCTCAGATGCCAAAGATAGGTTTGATTCAATTCTGAAGGTTCTTTCCTTTTATTAGGGTTTGTGATCAATGTATTCAGTAATTGCTTTTGCGTAGTGTTTTGCATAGGATTAAGTAAATAAAGATGTCCATCCAATGTGCCAGAACACATAAAATGTTTACTACTAAAGACAACAACCTTATTATCAAAAGAAACAGAATATCCATTCATAAAAAGTTTAGAAACTGAAATCAAGTTTCGCTTAAAACCAGTCACATAAAGATAATCCTTTAAAACTAAACTCCTATCACTACTAAAAGATAAGGTAATGTCTCCCACTGTAACAGCCACCACTTTCATAGCATTGCCCATGTAGATGATGATCTCCCCATCACTCAGTTGTCTTTTTACCAGGAACCCCTGTAAAGACATGCAAACATGATCAATAGCTCCAATATCTACTACCCATGACTGAGTAGAACAAGTTGCTAAACATGTTTCAACAACAAGGGTGTGGGGCATACCCTTCTTCTTCTTGTTCAGACACACCGTCTTCCAGTGACCTGGCTGGCTGCACTTGAAGCACTTTGTCTTTGACTTAAATTCCTCAGGAGAAATCTTTGCCTTAGGCTTCTTCACCTTAGGCGTTTTCCTCTTCTTCCTTTTAGTACCGAAAGAAGACACCTTATTTTTAGCTAGGTGTGCCTCCGGATTTCTCTTCTGAAGCAACTCAGCCGCCTGAAGGTCCGTTAGCAGTTCAGATAAGGTAACATCCTTCTTTATCATGTTCTAGTTCAATCTAAACTGCTCAAACTTCGGGGACGGATTGTGAAGCACGATGTCTATCTGAGACTCGGTGTCCAGATCTCCACCCAAGGTCTCGATCTCAGCTAGATAACTCATCATACTGAGAACGTGATGCCTAACATGTGTGGAATCAGCCATTTTCATGCTCATCACTTTCTTCATCGCCAAATGGCACGCCGAGCAGTTCTGGTGACCGAAGAGATCCTTAAGGTTGTACATGACATCATAAGCAGTCTTTATAGACTGATGTTGCAGTTGCAGCACATTTGACATGGAAGCCAAAATGTAACAGCGTGCAATCTCATCAGACTTGACCCACTTAGCATAGGCCAACCTTTGCTCTTCGCCAGAATTCTCATCTGGCTTCTGAGGACATTCCTCTTCAAGTAAGAATTTGTGTCCTTCAGTAGTTAGGATGAGGTTAAGGTTACAAATCCAGTCATTATAGTTTTCACCGATTAACTTGTTTTCTTTGAGTATCGAGGACAGATTTGAGAGTGCTATGATGATATAGAATAATTGAAAAGTAAATATGCAGTACAATCACAAACTTTAGGATAATCACATATAATCAAAAACCTCAAAAAAATTATATGTAATCCATCGACATTTTAAAAATGTTTCTTATAAGCCACGTTAGTGTGGACGTTTATAAAATTCATTTTTAAACAGGTAAAACCACCTTTAATTTACCTCCAGTCAAATTTTCTTATGACAAGTAAATTAATAGCCGGAAATAACCACGGTCGTGTAACCTTCCAATTAATAAGCCACGTTAGTGTGGATGTTTATTAATAAATTACACCTAAGTGTGAACACCATCATCTTAGCACCAAGTCCACTATTTCGAACTTTCTGCTCCAGTTGGAGGAGTCAGTTTGTTCTAGTAGTGTTCTACAACTATCTTGATTAAGAAGTTTAATTTCTAGAGATAACAGTGATATGACACATCCGTTATGGAGGAAGACCTATTGTCAACTCGCATGTTAATCACATCTCAATTAAACCAGATTAATGGATATCGTTTGAGATTTCTACATACTTTGATATTAATCTCTCCCACTTAGTTATTTATAATTGAGGTTTCATTTTATCCCATAGTAAAACATGCAAACATCACATAAAATGATAAAACGCCATTGCATGTTTCAAACAATATAATAATCAATAATAAAACCAACTATCATGGCTTATATCTCATGTTGCTGAATGAGATAAAAAAAACTGGAAAGTCAGCCCCGGAACTAGATAGGATCGCTGTCCCCATCACTGCGCCTCGCCGAAAACCCTAGCTCCAATTAGGGTTTCGGGACGTGAATCAGTGATACTTCCTTTCTTGAGCTGCACTACTTTCCTCCTTTGAGTTGATCTTCAAACTTTATTCAATATAGAATATCTATTCCTAAAAGGAAAAATCTAATATACCTAGAATAAAATTACAACTCAATAACTTGGTCTATACAGTTTTATATTTCCTGTAACATTGTAACAACATAATAAAATAAAATTCTTAGACCAAATCCATGGATTTTCTCATGGATTAAAATCATGTAGCCAAACCGGCATACGGCCTATCATACATCCAACATAATTAAAACATACATCACATAATTAAGGAGCCATGATAGTCGGTAACCCTGCAAACATGTCAGTCTACAAATCCAACAATCATAATTACATGATTAGTATAAAGTAACATATGATATCCATACATGACATAATTTTCGAAATTATCATTTAATTAAATTAAATATTTCAAAAATCCTACAAGATATAATTTGGAAATTAAAATAATTATCACCAAATTAAATCTTGATATACTCGAAAATATCTTAAGAATAAATCTGGAAATTTGTTAAAATTATCCACCAAATTTATTTCTTAATTTTCGGATAAACCCTAATTAATTATATTTGAAAATCTTGATATAAATAAAAAACCTATCCCAAATATTAGGTAGGATCGAAAATTACCAAAGATAAAATTTGAAAATTTAATCCACTTCAAATTCCATCCAAATTTAAATCTTATTTTCAACCCTATCTAGATTAGAATTAAGTAATTTGTGATATACACCAAAAATTACTTTTCCAATTCTTATCTACCAAGATTTTCGAAAATATCTAGAACAAAATCTAGAAATTTGATCTACTTCAAACTCTTTCCAAATTTAAATTCTATTTTCAAATCTTTTTGTATTAGAATTTGATAACTATTGATATATATCAAAAATTACCTTATCCAACTCTAATATACATAGATTTTCAAAAATTTCAAGTATATATATATGTATATATATTACATATATATATAATATATGTGATTGTTATATATATATGGGTATATGATCGTACGAATATGTATATAGGTATGAGTTTGCGTGCATGGTTATCTTTTCTATATATATATATATATATGTAATGATTAGATATATATACGTACATAAGTGTATGGTTAAGTCAATAAATGGAAAATAAGATTTTGTCGCTATGTGTGATTATGTATTGAACATGCATCATAGATTAGTCTCATGTACAGTTTAATTTACATTATGTTATGCACTGTATTAATTTACGATAAATAATTTATAGGAAGCACGCAGGACTTAATTAATTTATATCCGAGTCAAGATGAAGGTGAATGTGGGGTTTTATGTGTTTCTGTCCCGATTATTCTCTCTATATTTTATTATCGAGTATGTGATGACATAGCACAGTATGGGCCTTCGGGCTAAATAAGACAGGGTCTATGGGCTACACAGCATGGGCCGACGGGCTATATGGTTTGGTCTACGAACTGAACATTTTTACTACTCTCATTTACTCGTTTAATTCTATATAGCTTGGATAATTGGACAATCCCCACTGAGTTTAAAGTACTTACCCCAAAACTTTCCTTTTCAGATGGAGGCTCGGGTGATGCATAGCGGATAAGATGTGACGATGGTGGTCAAGTGATCAAGCATGATTAAAGATTTCATGTATTTTTTACTTTATTTTATGTAATAAATGTCGAGTTATGCTTTGAAACTTCCACTGTATTTCAAGTAAAATATTTTTATTAATGAAAAGCATGAATAACGTGCCTTTTTCTATTAAAAGTGAAATTGGGGCATTACAGGCTAGAAAAGCATTTGTTATCCTAACTTTGACTACTTTAATTTTTAACCCATTTATAAATATGATCAATCTCTGTTTTATTTAGTTAATCATTTAATTAGAATGTTAAATTGTTAACTATGTCATGTTCAATATAATTAAAAAAATATTATAAATGTTATATTTAGGTACAAAAGATAATAAAACATGCTACCGATTATGATGTTTTTATAAAATAATTCACTTAATTATTTTATTTAATGTATTTAATATATGTTTGTGATTATTTGACATAATAAAATATATGAAAAATATTCATATATTTATTAATTTGTGCATATAAATTTTAAATGTCATGTATATAAGAAAATATGTTATTGAATATAGTACAAATGAATTCTAAAATTAAAAAAAAAAAGTGTGTGTGTGTGTCTGAGATATATATATATATATATATATTATAAGGTATAATATTTTTTTATTGATAAAAACTGTAGATGATTTAATGTTTTCGAGAGGGAAAATATTTTGGAGGAAATTCCATTATATATATATACTAAAATAACTCCCGTGCGATGCACGGATAAAATATGTATAATTATTCTTTTCTTCATGACATTATAAGTATAAAAGAATTATAATGTACTATTAGTTGATGAGCATAAACATAATATGTTAAAGAGCATAAAAAAAATGAAACATTAAAAAAAACCATATAAATCTCTAAATTTGTTTGCTTAAATTTATAGTTTTTCATTCAAACTAACATTTGTCGGTTCTTCCATGTGGAATAATTTATTTAAAATATATATATTTAATATTTAGTTTTTTAAAGTATATTTCATATATTTAAATTTACAAAATTAAATGCATTTAAATTTTTGATTTTCAATATATTTAAATTAAAATTAAAATATATATAATAAGAAATTAATAGGTATTTAATTAAAAAAATAATTATTAAAAAATTAAATATATTTAATTAAAAATCATTTAAGCATATGATGCCCGACTTATTTAATTGGAATAGAATACAAGCAAAATGATAAATGAATATTTGTTATCTTTTATTATTTAGAATATAGTAAATAAAAATAAATATTTAATTTGATATTGATTAAAAAAATATTTAATTTTTTAAGTTTGTAGAAAAATAATCTTTGGGAGAATATCTAAAAGTGTTTAATCGATAAGGACAAAATGAAAAATTATTATTTAAAATCTTTTAAGAAGAAAAAAAAAAATATTGTATGGGTCAATTTGTGCTATTTTTTTTTTCACAGTGATATTAATTACTTGTTTGATCTAAATAAAAAATTGACACACTGACCATGTTCAAAAGTAGTGTATTGATGTTGTATCACCATAAGGGAAATAGAGGAAATAAGCACAATGCTTCACAAACCTACAAGCAAAATTATGATAATTAGAACTATACAAATTGAAAGCGAAAAATAGGATCAATTATACAATGCATGTAAAAATATAATCAAGTATACATTTCTCTCTCAAACAAAACTGGTGGAGTGGAATATGAAATGCACTCCAGCAACACTTACATATAAAAATGATCAACATAGTAAAAACTAAACTTAAATTGATTTAAATAGTAATGAACTAAATCAATGCAATTTAGAATTAATGCACTATATTTAGTTATGAATGCTTATAATTACCATAATTAATTATAATGAGAGGCATAATGAAATACAATCACCATATATAATTATATAGATATATTATGTATTTGGCAAGTACAAATGAATATTAGCATACAATTAGTCGTGATTACCCTAATTAAATCATATCTATTTTGATTCATGAATATATATACTACCTCTACATATATATCATCCATATTCATATTTTAGTATACAAATTATTCGTGTAATGCAGCTATATATGGAAGTACACATACGGATAATGTATAATTAGTCAAAAAGTTATATACCTAATCAAGCGGTGATTGCTATAATTAAATGTAATCTACATTAATATATAAATTTATACGTAATATTTTTAAATTCAAAAAATATAGCAATATAGTACTTGTTCTCAAAAGTATGTGCATAGAAAAATAATTCATAGGTAATTAATATAATGAAAGGATAAATTTTAATTTTAAATATAAACACGTACTTTTTCTAAATATAATATATAAATATATACACATACAATTAGATAATATATATATTGATTATATCTATAATATATATGATTATTAATATATATATATATATAACATAATATACGCAATTGTGTGTATATATATATATGTCAAATAGGCTAAATTGAAATTCAATCTTTGGAATTAGTAAGATTAACATTTAAATCTTAATTAATTATGGGAAGACTTTTAATAGATAATTGAATTTTCATTTCCATAATAATTAAAATATTACATTTTCATAAATAAATTTTGCAATGGGAGGGAAAAAAGTTGGGTTAGAAGTGTGTTATTATATATATATAGATTCTATGGGTGTGAAATGCTGATTTTTCAACCACATTCCATAATGATAAATTCACTTTGGAGAAAATAAAACCATCTTATCCTAACTTACTTCTTACTATATCTGAAAGTAAGATAGGATACCTTAAATAGAAAGAAAAAATTTCCCGCCCGAACCACCCTCTCATAGAGGAAATGTGATGCAATTCTAAATTCTAATAAAAAAAATGTAAAATGAATCAAATAAAATGTAACGTACTAAAAAAAAATATAATATCATCCCATCATATTGGTAATAATAATAATAATAATAATAATAATAATAATAATAAATTTAGAAGTGAAGTATAATTTGCTAGGTGTTCAAATTATTGACCCTCATTTCTACAATTCTACTAAATTAAAAGAGACACCAACTATTTTATAATTATATTGATTTTTCTTGCTTCAACAATATATAATGATGTTAATATTTTCACATTATAACCTTATTAATTATATTTGATGCACCACAAATTCATTCAATTAGTAATAAAACGACTGTATAGTTTCAAATGCTCTTAGAGTTTAAAAAAGTAGAAAGTAGCCAAATTTTGCGGGCAATCATCTCACATTACATTTCAAAGATAATTATTCCACTTGAACATGCTATAAATTCTAAGGATCAATAATGAAATTCTCACACGTCATACATTTACTGGTCTTTTAGTTGAAACTTGAGAATGAATATAGTGTTTAAATTGCCAGTTTCATATTTAAATATTTAAATTAAAATTTTGAATTAAATATGAATTTTTTATTTTTTATCATTCAAATACAAAATCAATATCAGATTACACGCAAATCATTTAAATTTTGTAATTAAAAGTATTAATTGATATTATCAATTTAATGTTAAATATTTTTCAAATTTAAAGTTAACGTATTTAACTTATCAAATTTAAATATATTTTAAATACTTTAATCTTATATATTATATTTTTTGAAACAAAATTTATCTCACATTGAATAACTAACAAATATTGTTGTAAATGATTAAGTTATAGATTGTGAGGCCTAACAATGATCTTTCCACCTTTCTCGCCCTTTAAACTGTGAGATCATGTGTAAAATTTTGAAATTTGATTTTATCAATTTAATATTAAATGTAATTTAAATTCACAGATTTAAATATTTCAAAATTAAAATTTAGAATTAAATATATTAAGAAGTGAAATACAATATTTTAAATATATTTTGAAGCTAATTAAATATATTTAAAAAATCAAGACCCACATCCAAAATTTTAAATTAAATATCTCTAAATTTTCAAATGAAATGTATTAATTGATCTTATGTATTATAATTGTTGAAGCAAAATTCATCCCACATGAAAAAAACTAACACATTGTTGTGTATAAACAAACTATAAATTGTAAGACCTAACAATGATCTTTCCAACTTTCTCATCCTTTTAGTTATGATCAATTATAATATTTTGATATTTGATTTAAACCCAAAACTTTAAATAAATATATTAAAAGTTTTGAATTAATTGATATTATTAATTTAATTTGAAATATTTTAAAAAATTTGAAGTTAACATATTTAAGTTATAAACTTTAATCATATCATAGAGTTAATTCTCTAAAATTCACCACTTTTGAATGAATTTGCAATTTAAACACGTCTTTCAAATCGTTGCAATAATAGTACCTTTTTTTATTTGTAGCAAAATAGACCCCCAAAAAATATTCGACGATTGAAAAACTGACGTTGCACGATGTAAAAATCTCATATTTGACACCCAAATTTGAATTAATCTCTACACATGAATATTTCTTTATAAATCATAATTCTAATCGTCAAAAAGAGAGAGTGTTGGTTCTATTACAAACCAGAGATTGAGTTATTATTACATTGTTTGAAAAGGTGTATCTAAATTGATATTTGATTTTATCAATTTAATATTAAATATATTTTAAATTTATAGAATTTAAACATTTTAAGATTAAAATGTTGTATTAAATATATTAAAATGTTGGAATATAATATTTAAAACATATTAACTTAAAATTTTATTTCTTAAGTTAATTAAATATATTAAAAAAATTAAGATCTGCATCCAAAATTTTAAATTTCATATATTCAAATTTTGAATCAAATGTATTAATTGATTTATATCAATTTAATGTTAAATATTTTTAAAATTCTGAAGTGAACAAATTTAAGTTATCAACTTTAAATATATTTTAAATAGTTAACATTGCATATTTTAATTTTTCAACAAAGTTTATCCCACATTGAAAAACTAACAAATATTGTCGTGCATGAACAAAAGCCTAACCACTGCCTTTCCATCTTTCTTGGCCTTTTAGTAGAGATCAAGTGTAATATTTGATATTTTAGTTTATCATTTTAATATTAAATATACTTAAATTTATAGAATTAAAATTTAGTAAAGTTTTAATTTTGAATTAAATATATTAAAAAGTTTGATTAAAGTAATATTTTAAACGTAATAATTTAAAATATTTTTAATTACGTTAATTAAATATATTAAAAAATTTAAGATCCACATCCAACATCTTTTAATGGGTTCAAATCTTTAAAGACAATGTACTTGATTTTTTTGTTAAAAAATATATAATTTTTACATAATTAATCATTCCTATTTTTCTTATAGATTTGTGACGCTCTAAACATGCATATGCAATCCTCGGGTCCATGGTATTTTTGTTTATCTATAATCGGGTTCCTGAACTTACATAGTTACATGTAATACCATATAACAATCCATTTAAAAAGATAAAAATTTCATAACAATCCATCGTTTATGAATCGAGTGTCTTTTCCTTTATAAAGTTGGAAGAGGTTATTGACGTATATTATATCGAAAAATACACAAGTAATTCATAATTTAGTCGATATAATTCATATATTATGCATAAATTCTTTTTAATACTCCTTCCCTTTCGTTTTATTTGTTGTTTTAGGCTTTTTATCTAGAATTAACAATTAATTTTGTGGATAAATATACTCATCCCTCATATATGTGATAAAATCTTATTCAATTATATTTTTCTAAAATAGGGTTTGTGATAGGGTTAAATTAGAGAGAGTGTGTGTGTGTGAAAATATGTAAAACAACAAATATTTTGAAACAAAACAAAAAAATTAAAACAACAAATAAAACGAAACGGATGGAGTATTACTCATTGTGCATCGCACATGTGATATACTGGTTTATTTCTAAAACTCATATCATATAATATAACTTTTAAGATAGTTTCGCCCTCATCCCACCTGAGTAATTAACACAATAGATACAAGTTTGGAAAATCAATACAGTGGATTGAGGATTCTAATTGCACCGCCACCTAGTCATATAATAATCTCGAATAAATATAATACACCAATTATAATTTTACTAAATCTGAAAATTAGAAATTCTAGACCTAAATAATGGTTTATAAAATTCTGGACTTAAAATAAAATGTTCTAAAATAATTCTGGGTTTAGATATAAATTCTGAAAAGTTTATGGAATTAAACTATTTTCGAAAACATATCTATGGGCCATTAAGTTAAATATAATAATGTAAATAAAAGCGAAGCCCCAAGCCCACTTACTTCTGATCTCTCTCAAATCATGCATTTCCCATAAATTCATTTTTACTCTTCAGATTTTTCTATTTCTTTTCTAGCTATTTCTAGATATTCTTTTATTTATATTATAAAATTTTATCTTCAATTCTATAAATTCAGTTTACTATCTAATAAATACAGTTACTTTAAGAACTAAACAAGTTGCAATAGTATCACACAAACAATAAACAATTATAGATATACTGACTTAATTGAAAATGTTGAATATTTGTCATAATGTATATACTATTTATAAAATTTTATTGATCATACATATTAAAGTTGCATATGTTGAAATAAGTTTTTTTTGTTTTTTTATTTAAATTAAGGCCATTAAAGTCTTAATTGAGATCAACCATGTCGTATAAAAGATTGAATGACTTTTGATATTCATTGAATAATATTTTTTAGAATTGTACGAATTCATATGTTTTATTCATACAGATTAATTTAACCGACCAAAATTTTTTATTTCTTATTTTAAGTTGAGATTATGTTTACCATCATATGAATTCATATTTTTCTCTCATAAAGATTAATTATGTATCGACCTTCAGACTTTCTTTAGAGCCGGCCGGACCATGTGACCAACGAGGCGGCCGACTTAGGCCCCCAGAAAAATTTAGGCCCTAGATATATATTTTATTGTATATATGAGTGTATATATATATATATATAAATATCATATGAAAGTATTTTCAATAATGAGTTTGCAGCCTAGTGGTACGTCAGTTGATGCACTTATGTCATTTTTTAAATAAACTACCAATACTAATCACTTCTAAATTTATGATACACCATGAATAAAATTATAACGCAAAATAAAATCATAATCCTAATTCAATTAACGATCACGACTAGGTTCCGTTGTTCAATTTATCCAATATTTATATTTATTGATTTTTTAACTTATTTGATTGTTGATATTTTGTTTTAGTTTTGGTTGTTATTATTATTATTATTATTATTATTATTATTATTATTATTATTATATCCATTGATTATTGTAATACGTGTTTTGGCTTTTTAGTTGATGATACAACATGTTACTTAATTGAAAGAGCAAAATCTATTTGAGAAATTAAATAATTAGAAATAGATGATGAAACGCTTAAATATTTTCGCTATAGCAACATGATTATAAAACTTTAATAAAAAAATTTGTAACTAAAAAAAAAATTAAATGAATTTTTATAAAAAAATGAGTATTATTTATATACAGAACATATACATTTTTTTGTTTTTAAATTTCTCGAAGACCTCGCCTCAGGCCTCCTAACTTCTTAATACGGCCTTGCGGACTGTCTTGGAGGAGGATTGATTTGGAAACCTGATTATGTTTGTGACCGCTTTGCCTCATGGATTCTTGAAAGCTTCGATCAAGAGAATTCGTGTCAGAAACCATTTGATTATTCATTTTGAATTTCTCATGATTCTAGACAAGTATTAGTATTAGAATATTACTGATGTGATCTACATATTATAATCCGCATAATGAGTATGTATGTGGACGAGAGTTTGCTAGTGATGTCGTATGACTTTATTCATATCTTTCTATACCACGAAAAACAACAACCTTCGAATAAAAGAAGCTCAAAAATTAATATAATCAGTGATTATAATGTACTTGAACACATAGGTGACCTTAACACAATGTAGAGGTGCTCCGCCAAAGCCCATAAATTATAAGGAACAATTTTTATATTTTTTCAATATTACTTATTAATATATTTTATAGCACAATATTTAATCCAATAAATATAGTACCTTTAATATGTTTTTTTTTTCTTTAGATTCTCTGCCACTATTTTCTATTTCTTTCATTTCTTTGAGACAATATATAGTACATTGTATACACACACACATATAGTTCAAGTTATTTATTTCTCCTCCATTCGATTTATCATGTTGTTTGAATTAATTTATAGAGACATCTAAGTTTCTAAATATTTGTTCATCCACACATTCTTTATTTTTCTAGATCACAATGCATACACATGCACTCTATATACTCTTCTCTCACTCTCTAGATATTTATAGATACTCTTTTATTATTTATATTACAAAATATTGTCTTTAATTACATAAATAAAACTTACTCTCCAACAAATATAATTGTTTCAAGAGCTAAACACGTCGTTGTGATATGCATTGCCAATTACAACATATAACTCTAGATATTATTGACTTATTTGCATAAGTTGAATAGTTGTGTTATATTAATATATATATATATATATATATATATATATATATATTATAAAATTTTATTAACTATGCCTATTAAAGTTGCATGAAAGAAAATTTTCAAAATTGACGATTTGCTAGAAAATATTAATTTTGATAAACTTATTAGTGAGTTTGCTTAAATAAATACAAATTCATCCTTATACGAAACACGACTAGATTCGCGAAATAGTTTGAGTACAGAATGGGCCAAAACCTACTAACACATCATGTAGAATCCAAGTACAACCTCTATTAGCCCAAATAATTCGGAACACCAAAACTCCTATACATCACATCAGACCCAATAAGGCCCATATATCCATCTGACGAGTCGGGGTCAATGCGTGTCAACTCGGATCAACCCGCGTTGACCCGCAAAAAAAAATAGTAAAAATCAATATCAATCTTTACACTAAAAAATATCATTTAAAGTTCAAAAGGTATCACTTGTATCATTAAAAAGTAACTAGTCCGCTATTTATCTTATATGAGTTTATGTAGTTCAAATTCTGAGTTTTTCTATTCCAATTAATGTTTAAAGTTTAGGGGGGGTTTAGGTTTTTTAGGGTTCATAGTTTTTTAGGATTTTTTAGGGTCTTTTTAGTATTTTTTTAGGAGTTTTTGTTATGTTTTTTTAGGGTTCATGTTTTTTTTAGGTTTATTTATCTCAATTAGGGCATATATTTATTTCAAAAAATATTAAATTCATTCACTTTTATTTTAGGGTTCACTAATTTCATTAAGGGTATATATTTATTTCAAAATTATGTTTTTTTTTTCAATTACCATTTATATTTATTTTGAAAAATTAAATTAATTATCGAGCGCAATGCACGAGCCCACACGTTAGCGTCGGGCGAGTGCATTGTGCGAGTCACTGAATTAAAAAAAAAAACTCGTTCACTTTAATTGTAGGGTCCAGTAAATCAATTTTAGGATATATATTTATATTTATTTTTAAAAAATTAAATTAATTCATTTCAATTTTTAGGGTTCACTAATTGTATCTTAGGGTATACAATTTTGGGGGAAAAAGCAAAAAACAAAAACTATTAAAATTGAGAAAATAAACAAAATCAAAATAATAATAAAAAAATTAATTTCTGGCATGTGTACCCCACACGTCGTGCGTGGGCGCGCATGGGATCCACACGCTTGAAATTGGGCTTTTTTTTTTTGCTATTGGACCTTATTGGGCCTGAGCCAACTTGGTGGGCCTAAACCCATACATCTTGTGCACATGAGAGTGCCCTAATTTGGAATAAATCCCTTTATTTTTTAAAATGTTTCAAAGTGAGAATAAATCTAAGGATCAAGTTTGAGTTCCAAAACGTATTTTCTAAAATAGGAACGCAATTTCGGACACCTGTAAGTTCATTTTAATTCAATCAAGCATCAACAATTTAATTAAAAATCAATTTAAAACAATTAAATTACGTTGAAGTGGGTTATTATATACACAAGTATTTAGATACAAAATGTTTCATGTTGATGGCTTAATGATGAAGTGGTATTATCTTGATAGAGAAGGACTTCCTTGCACAAGGTCTTATTTAAGACTATTTGCGGCAGGCGTGTGGTGTCCACGTGTGGGTGTCACGCGTCTGTGAATTTTTTATTTGTTTTTTTTGTCTTTTCTGGGCGATTTTTTACTTTTTTTTCGATTTTTTTATCTGTATTTTTCTTTGTTCCTTTTGTTTTGTTCCCCAAAAATTTATACCCTAAAATAACATTAGTGAACCCTAAAAGTAAAATAAAATGATTTAATATGTTTGAAATGAATATGGATTTATATCTTAAAATGGAATTAATAAACCCTAAACAGCACAAAATAAATCCCTAAAACCCCCCAAAAAAAACCCCTAAAAAACACAATAAACCCCTAAAAACACCCCTAAACCCCCTAAAAAAAATAAGCCCCTAAAAATCCCCTCTAAAACTCCAAAAAACACAAAATAAACCCCAAAAAATCCTAAAAAACACAAAATAAACCCTAAAAGACACAAAAGAAACTCCTAAACCCACCCCCAAAAAAATCCTAAAAAACACAAAATAAACCTCTAAAAAAACTTTGAACCTTAAAACCATGAACCCCCAAAAAATCCTAAATCCCTAAACTCTAAACATTAATTGGAATGGAAAAAATCACAATTTGAACTAAATAAACTATTGTAAGATAATTACCAGACGTCTTACCTTTTAATGATGCAGATGATACTTTTCAAATTTTGAGTAATATTTTTTAGTGTAACAGTTGATACTGATTTTACCATTTTTTTTTCGGGTTGGCCTATGGTTTGACCCTATCCGTCTCAAATAAGCCTTATTTGCACTTGGTGCATGAAAATTTTTTCCATCTTGATACCAAATATCTCAAGTTTGAATTCTACCACCAACACCCCTGATGCGTAGATTTACTCTCCTTGTTTTATATTTATACTCGAGTCATGACCACAAGTGTATAAGAATATTGTAGATATGATGAAATGAGGTCGATCCACAGGGAATGGGATACGTAAAAATAGACGGTAACAAGTACCACGACTAAAGATGATCGGATTATCTAGACTTCAATCCAAATATCCCAAAGACATAAACTAAAAGATCAAACACAATAACAAAAACTAATTTAAATAAAGAAACCAAATTCTACACCAGTGCAAGATATCAAGAACTTAAGGAAAACTGATCAAATAACAAGTAAAAGACAAGACTCTAGGACATGGATATACAATGCTCATCATGAACACAACTAGGGTTATCTCTACAAACATGCTTCGTTCAACGATTGGAAGACCACAAGGTTCATAAGAGCATCTCTCGAATATCTCCTATGTTCGGATGTGATAAGGATGATTATCCCTAATACATTCCAAGATCACACCTACCAAAAGTACAAAGGGTCTAATTTCCTTCCATATAATCAACATTCAATCAAGAATTCAATTACATAGATTCAATCCATACATGCTTTATGATCACAAAATCTATCAAATAATGTGAATCATACATTTGATGCTAAATGAAGGCCACTCAAACAACATCATGTACGAACGAGTAGAAATAAAAAAACTTGACAAAACATTCATAGATTAAATCCTAGATGAGAACAAGATTCACAATGTCTCCCACATCCTAGAGCCCTAGGGTTCTAGCCAACCATATTTACATCCAAGACAAGAACAAAGCAAAAAATAGCATAAACCATCCTAGATACAAGTGTGAGAAAGTAAAGGGAAGATAGAACCAAATGTAGATAACTCCCCCTCAATTCCTTTGCTTGATTCTTCAAGATGGATGGATGCTCCTTCTTCTTCTTCTTCTTCTTCTTCTTCTTCTTCTTCTTCTTCTTCTTCTTCTTCTTCTTCTTCTTCTTCTTCTTCTCTAAAAATTCTTCTAAGTGTTGTGTGTGTTCCCAATGCCAAGTGAAGTGAGAAGTTAGGAGTTGTGAAGTGAGAAGTCCCTCATTCGTTCTCCAAAAATCGGGTATATGAACGGGCCAATAATAGAATACCAAAAGTCAACTTGGAACAAAAAGTGGGATATGTTCGCCCGGAACTCGACCACAGAGGGTTGCGTTTTGAGCTCGAGTTTCGCCATGCATTGAGGTGCGACCCCAGTAGGTCGCACTAGAAGTTCGAGTTTGGAACAAAGAAAATCGTGTTTCTGAAGGGGCTCAAACGCGGGCAATTGGTCGCGCTTTGAACCCGCGCTGTACAATACTGTGAGGCGCGACCCGTGGGGGGTCGCGTTCGTTGGCCACATTCGGCAATGGCGTGAGACGCGACCCCTGTAGCTCGCGTCTTATGGTCGCGTTCGAGCCGAAGAAAGTCTTGCCCCTGAAGGTTCTGCACCGCGGGCTTTCCGTCGCGTCTATGGGTCGAGTGTGGTGTTTTTTTGGGCGCGACCCAAGGAACTCGAGTTCCGGGGTCGCGCTTGAGCTCAACACTTGGTTTTCTTCGTCTTTTTCTCGTCTCGTGCGGTCTTGGTTGGTCAAATCTCCAAATTGACTTAGATTTTGCAATGTTTAACCCAAAAAATCATGTATTGGCCACTTTTATTAAAAATAAGGATTTAAACCATTTTTACAACAATATTTACATAGAAAACCTATTGCATTTATAAATAAATGCAATCAAAAAGTGTGTAAATTAGACACTCATCAACCACTAGACACCACTATCTCACTACAAAAAAAATGGTCTTTACAAACAAGATTATTAGTGACAACAAATGTCACCACTAATACTAGATTTTTTGTAACGACATGTCATTTCTAATCATCACATGTCATCTCTAATAAATTTTTTGAGATGACATTATTGTTGCTTAAAAATATTTTTTGTGACGACATCATGTCGTCGCAAATAGAGCGTCCCTAAAAGTTTGTCCCAAATAAATTAAAAATTATTTTAAGTGACAACATTGAATAATATGTAATTATTAGAGATTACATGTCATCACTTAAGTCTATTATTAGTGACAACATTTGTCGTCACTAATAATATTGTCCTTAAGGACCGTTTTTTTGGTAGTGTCTCATCATGAAGTAACTAAACTCAGCAAAGGGTGTGAACCCACCCCACCCCCCCCCCCCCCCCAATTTTAAAAGTTGAGATATTGTCTTTATTTAATTAATTTTATTATGACAACTTATACTTAGTTATCAAATGTATAAATTAGATGTAATTTATTTAAATAATAAAAATTAACCTTCAAGGCGTACTATTATATTACGAAAATATATTTTATTAATCATTTTGTGATTTTTGCATTGTTAACCTTTGTGTTAAAAAAATATGATTGCAGTAATTATTTCACTAATGATTAGTCAATTTTGTATAATTTCAGTATATTTTTTTTATAATAGTAGTAGTAGTTTAAAATTATTATAACATTTTATGAATCATATATAAGTTATCAATGAGATTTTTTTAAAAAGTCTTAAATTTTATGAATCGTGTATAATTAAGTTATCAATATTTTACATCATTTATTGTCAAAATTTTATGATTTTTTTTTCATAAATTTCTTAGACCTTTCTTATGAATTCTTACAAATGACCGATGAATTTTGGATTTTTATATAAATTCTCTATAGTTTTATAACGTGCTTTAATTTGTTTAATTTATGTTTGGAATGTTTTCTAGATAATTTTTTTTATTATATATTCTTTTTCGTATTTTTGTAAATTAGATTATTATAAAATAATTTATGAATGATTGGGGATTTAAATGCTCGATACTACTACAAACTATCTATTAAACTATCCAAAAAAGTGGAAAATACGTTAAGAACTCGTTTGGTTAGTAAGGAATCTGACACTAGAAAGAAATCTAATTCCTTATTTTTAAATTTTTGTGTTTGGTTTAATTTTTGAAAAGTTTAGAATGTAATCAGAATCTTCAGAACATAGAAACTAATACAACTTTCCTGGATTGAATCCTACTTAGAGTAGTTATTCTGATTACTAGCCTCTAGGAATCTTGTATTAGATTATTTTTATTATTTGATTTTGTTTCATCAATTATTTTATTATTAAAATTGTATTTATATTTATTTAATAATTTTTTTTGAATATTTTGAAATATTTTTAATCTTAATTTTTTGTGGGTTATTGTTTGTTTTTTCTTATAAAGTTTAGACTTTCAACAAAAAAATTAAAAATTGAAAAAAATGAAAATCCTACTAAAATTCAATTATCATATATATATATATATATATATATTGCAATTGGTGGTAGAAAAATAACAAACTCAAAACAACGAGCAACTCGACTTTAGAATCAACAACCAAATTCAATATAAATAACAATTTATCTTCAAATGATGTCGACCACACACACACACATATAATTATTAATTTATCTTTATTTATTTTTTTCTTAATTATTAATTAATTTTTTTTTAATTGGGGAGAAGAGAATGACGATCGAACTCCGGTCTCTCGTCATAAAATGGTGAAGAATATCTCTAGACTACAAGTTTACATTATTATTAATTTATCTTAATAAATCTACTTGATTAATTTGAATAAAAAAATTAAAATGAGAATTCTGATAATTTCCTTGTTATGTTCCAAACAAGGAACAAATTATCTGTAATATTCATTTTCCTCATAATCACATTCCTATAAATCATATTCTCAAATAATTTTATTTTTCTATCAACCAAACGAGCCCTAATAGATAACGACAAACACATAGTCATAAATCCCAAAAGGAATAGAAGTGATCAACATGGAAGAGAATTAAGGGCAAAACCATAAATAAATACACAAAGCAACTACGCAGTACGCATACTGCGTATCAATTATTGGAGAACAAACAAATGTATAACACTGCATTTGCCTATTCAAACTATCCGAAGAAAAAAGAAAAAAATACGTTAATAAATAAGGACAAACAATGATCTTGAATATGAAAAAAAGATAAAAATACGTTGTTCATCTTTGTACTATAAGATGATACATTTTCTTCCTCTTATATTTATATGAAAAAAATGAATTGTATTACGGTATATGCAACATGTCACAACCGGGGTGGCAAAACGGGCAGCTTGACCCACCGGGTCAACTATAAAAAAATGGTTCGAGCCAACTTGAACTCCTTTCAGATTGCTCTTTTGGAAGCCCATCCCGACCCAAAAAGCGGGCACTGACGGGCCACCCATAGGCCCAGACTATTTTTTGATGTTTTGCGCCGGGCCACCCGAATTATTCAGGTCATTCTCTTTTTCGAGCCGGACTGCGTTGACCCAAATTTATTTTGGACCAATTTTGCCACATCTACTTATGAAAGACTAAAAGGCGGTGTTACTTCTTAAATGTGCAATACTACTATAACTATTTATTCAACTATCTGAAAAAAGGTTGAAAAATACGTTAATAGATAACGGCGGCAAACACATATCTTAAATCCCAAAACAAACATAAAGAGAAAGAATAAGAGGTGGTGTTACTTCTTAAATGCGCAGTACTACCATAACTATCTATTCAATTATCCGAAAAAAAGTTGAAAAATACGTTAATAGATAACGACGACAAACACATATCTTAAATCCCAAAACAAACAGAAACTAAGAGGTGGTGTTACTTCTTAAATGTGCAATAGTACTATAACTATCTATTCAACTATCCGAAAAAAGGTTGAAAAATACGTTAATAGATAACGGCGGCAAACACATACCTTAAATCCCAAAACAAACAAAAAGAAACCAACATGGAAGAAAATTAAGGGCAAAACCAACAAAGCCGCCAATCAATTATTGGGTAACAAAATGGACACCGGATCCCCTGTGACATTTTCTATGACATCTAATGTGTCAAATCTTCATTTTTGTATTTTTAATTTATTATGATTTAATTTAATTAAAAATTTTCATTTATAGTTCATCGTTCCCCAAATAAAGTATATTAAAAAAAACTATTTTTGGCACACGAAATATAAAACGGTTGGGCACAGAAAATCTGATCCGTACAAAAATGATGTGTAACACTACATTTGTCAATTCAACTGTCCAAAGAAAAAGGGAAAAATACGTTGATAGATAACGACAAACAATGATCTTAAATCCGAAAAAGGACAAAATTAGACCTACCATGATTTTTTTTAGCTAAACCATAAATATATATATATATATATATATATGTCATTCCTCAATTTAAACCACGCGTCCCCTAATTAATGAGGTGTGCATCTTTTTACTATAAGATGATGTTTCTTTTTTCCTCTTTTTATTTTATGTAGATTGCAACATTGATTTCACCTCTACTAGTCAAACTCAAAAATACTTTCGCTATATTTGAAAAAAATGGAGAAATGTATAATTCATCATCTTGTAATTTTAGTTAGCAATATATGCTAACAGCAATGCTTAAATTAACTACTAAACCTTTTCTCCAAAAAAAAAATATCCCTACTAAATTAAACCTTAATTTAGCAACTTTTGCACTTCAAATGTACTAATTAATTTTGCACAATTTCAAGACATATATCACCGGAAATTTCTTGAAATTGCACATACTTGCATGATGACTACAAATTGCTGCTAAAAGATGCGTTATTGAATTAATTTTGCTAGTTCCTAAACTTTACCAGATGAATTTGCATTGAATCTTTTCGAAATATATGATTGGCCACGTCTACAATAGCTAGCTCACGCCATAACTGTGCAAATTAAAAAGCAGATTTGATGAAAATGATTAATTAATGCATATGATATATATTAGAACAAGATTTTAAAATTTAAAGACTCAAAGGCATAAGAAAACAGCTACATAAAATCATACGAATATACAATCACTTTGAGAAGGACCCCAAATAACAAAAAAAGAAATTACAAATATTTATCTGATGATTTTTTTACTTTTCTTCAATTTTTATTGGGAAAATTAAGAAGATATAGACGATACAACAACTCAATTTGAATAGGCCTAGCTAGCTGCTTTTTTCTTGACGTGGATTTTTTGGGGTGATGCAATTGTGTGTCAAAAATATATTCACACAGAGAAATGTAGGCATGCATTTAAAGTTTAAACCAAGAAAATAACCGTCATTGACTAAATAGTTAAGTCCACTTTATTCCACACCAATCCCTAATTATCAGAAAATAATCCAACTACAGATACTATATTGCAATGAGAGATTGCATATATCAGTTTCAAATATATGGTCGGTGCATCATAAAAAAAAAAAAAAAAAAAAAGCTCAATATCTCTTCTTCATATATAAAAAACCACTTTGCTTCTGCATTGTGGAAAAGAGATTTTTTTTTTTTTTTTTAATTAAATGATGAATTTGGTGCATTTAAGTCTTTAATTACAACTTTTTCTAGTGAGGTGGTGACTCTCTCATCAGCTTATAATAAGCACCCCTTTCTTCTATGTTTCACCACCTTCACTCTCTCTCACTCTCACTCTCTCTCTCTGTCATTCAATTCTCTCATTTCTCAGTACTCCTCTCCTCCCCAACATCCCATGTAAGATATCTAATGTCATTTCATGTAGTAGCTAGCTAGTAGAAGTGCACACAGCTGTGTTAATTTCTTTCTTTAATTAATTTGTGTTTTTCGTGTATATTTTCAGCTGATGGATAACATGACATTCAGGATGAACCTCCCGAATGATACTAATATGGATGTAGTTCGATTCGAGTGCCCTACATGCGGCAAAATATTCAGCAATGGTCAGGGTTTAGGGGGCCATAAAAGGGTTCACATGGAGAAGAGGAGAAATAAGAGGGATCATCAAACCATGGCGGCTGAAGCTGAAGCTGAGGCTCCTCCTGCTCCTGCTGATCAAGAAATGGGCGAGAAAACCCCGTTTTCATGCCCCGTTTGCCAGCAATGCTTCCGATCGGAGAAGTCCTTGCACGGACACATGAGGAAGCACCCCAACCGTGGTTGGAGGGGGATGAAACCCCCAACTCCGGCGGTCGATGACGAGGAGGAGGAGGTCATGGCCCCCATCATTGCTGCTGTGGCTAATGAGCTCTTAGCTCTCCCCAACAGCCAACCGCCCACTGCCGTCCAAGATTCCGTCTTATCCCAAGATTCGGCTAGGGGTGAAAGCTCTCGAAACATTCCAAACAAAGCCCACAAACTGTATGTTTGTGACCCATGTGCTAAGGCTTTTAAGACCTACCATGCCATGGGGGGTCACAAATCCCAGCACGGCCCCCCCGGAGGTGACAAGCCCGTCTACATGGAACAACCTGAAGGGTCAGGGATGGTCGACGGAGGTGTTGTCGGAGAAGAGGAGGAGGAGGAGGAGAATGGTAAGGGGTCCAAGCTAGTGTTTAATATTGACCTTAATGAGCTTCCACCATCTGATGATGATGATGAGACTAGCAGCTAATTAAGGGTGTGGCCATATGTGTCTTTGAAGGCTTGCTACCTAGCTTCCATGGAAGAACTCATGCTTTTCTATTGTTATGCTTTAATTCTGCATCATATTAATTACATTAGAATTAATGTAATTCATCACCAAATCTTTTCAGAAATAATGTGTTAATGCTTCTCGATTTGTCTAGTCAGATTCATGCTCATCTCTATTCATTTGGAAGAAGATGATGAGATAGGGTTAGGGTTTTTTTTTTGTTTGTCTGAATTAAATCGCGTCTACTTTATTTGGGTCTTATTTAATACGTTTTGACTGTTTATTCCCGTTTTATTACTTCCAAAATATTCAGAGACTATATATATTTAATAAATATAGCTGCAAATCGTCATATATAATTTTCTTGAGATTATAGTTGTATGAAGCGATCGATGGATTATATACAAGACACATACATATAGATTAACGAGCCGAATTAAGAAAAAAAATGCCTATATTTATCACATATATATCGACTAACAAATGGATGACTGTTTAATTAATTTGTAGAAACTTATTCTTTGAGCAAAATTATTACAATCATAGAATTCTCAACTAGACCTAAACACGCTTCATGTAATATAGTATAAAACTCTGATTTTCAACAAAATTAGAGAATATATATACATATATATATATATATATATTTATTTATAAACCTTCTAATCACACACACACATACACGAGGGAATAGCTCAAGAGGGTGCATGTTTTGCTACGTTTATCGTAAGAATTGAAGGTTTGAAGGTTATAATTGAGATGTTTTTTAGCTTATAATTAAGATATATTTTATTTAAATAAAATAAGTCGTTTGACTAGTTTAAGGACTAAGGATTATTAAGTTTGTAAGATGTTAAAAAAGTGAGAAAATTGTTATTCATGATAAGATGACTTGCTAATTAAAGTATAAATAATTTTCCAAAAAAGCTTTTTCAATTTGCTTGCTGATAATCTAGCTCTAATCATCATTTTGGTTGTTCAAGGCTTGTTAATTGAAACTTGTTTATGATTAATAAATAATTATTAATATAAGAGAATCAAATTAATTAGTAAAAAGTAAAATCGTAAAAAATACACCACCACAAGCATATAGCTCAGTGCCGGTATTCTTCCATTTGTAAAGGTGGTATATCCCGTTTCCCAACTTAAATATAAAAACTTTAAAAATGCCACTTCGTTCATTAAGAAAATCCCGTGAAGAAATTAAGGAGAATACTTATTAATATTCAATGATTTTCATAATCTAATCATGCATTAAAATTTTGTAATTATATATAATTACGACATGCTTTATTCAAGAGTACTACTCAAGACCACTTTGAACCATTTGTTCTATATATTGACAACATAAAAAAACCATGTTCCTTTAAAAGAAAAATAAAATCAAAATCTTTTGTTATAACGGTGTAATATTGCAACCTAGCTACTTTCGAAATAAAACGGAGCATAACAATCAATTCAATTTGCTATATAAATATTTACGTACGTAGTCTTCTTTTTCTCTTTTCATACTACACAACTAAAAAAACAACATGATATGCCGTATATATTTGTATTAATGTTAGTGTCAGAATAACTACCCCCATAAAAATTAATTAGTCCAGATTTTGTACATATCTTCATCTGCCCATTATTGCAACATCGTCTCTTTCCAAGCAAAATCCACTCTCAAAACTTTATTTTTATTTTTATTTTTATTTTTAGTCGGGAGAAAATAATATGTATCGAATTATGGTCTCTCACCCTTAAAATTCGATATCACTATATATACATAATTTTAATTTTTTGTCATTAAAAAAAAAAAGATTTTATTGTAGTGATATAGCAGAGGATATGGAATGCCTGGAATGGTTAGGTATAACCTCCGATTCATACCGCCACTCAAATGGCGGCGGAGAAAAGGTGGCAAAATAATTGGATATATAAAATAGATTAATCCTTTATTTTTCTTTCAAATTATAATTTTTTCCATTTAGTTTATATATATATATAGTCAGGGCGGTCTTGTTCTTGATGTATTTTTTTTAAATTTATTTTATTGTTTTTTTGTTGAGCAGTTAATAAGATAGATCTTTCGAGATGAGAATTACTCGAAAAAGTGGGAATCCATGGACATTAGATAAGAATGAGGGCGTCATCACAATTTAATATACGAGTGAACATAAAATAAATAAATAAAAATAAATATAATCGTTGGTCAAAACTATGAGATGACGATGGATTACACGAGGGCTTCACTCCTCAATGTATGAGCTAGCTCTTTAATTCCAATGATATATTTGATTATCACACAAAATTGTGTCACAAAAAATATCAAAACATATATTTTTATATACTTGATATTAAAAGTTCAACATTATAATAGGCTCATTAACATAACATGTTAAGTTTGAGCTTGACATCATTCTGCTATTATTAGCTCGTGAGCTAGCTAGCTTAAATCTAAATTAAAAAATATTGATTAGATAGTTAATTACTATTTTATATTTTAACGAGTGATAAGTATATTTTGTTATCTTTTAATTAACCTTTTTTTAGGATCTACATATTTTTAGAATAAAATGATTAATTTGCAAAAGAAATAATGAATAATATATATATATATATATATATATATATATATATATATATAGGGAGAGGATCAAATGAGAACCCTCTCCCTAGGTAGGAACTAGGAACCAATCCTAGCCCTTGTTTAAGTAAATCTGGACGGCCCAGATTAAAACATATTTAAGTGATGGGGCGGTGGCATTGTTGTAATTTTAGGCAACTTTCTGGACGGAGGGGTAATATAGTAATTTAATAATTATTACCTTTTGTTCTGTTTTTGTTTCCTTCTTAATCCTTCCGCTTTTTTTGGAGTCGAAATTGTTTCCTTAAATTCTTAATCTCAGTCGAAATTTTTTCCTTAAATCCTTAAATCTCAGTTCGATCTTGTTCGTTCGTAATTTGCAACGAAGATAAAAAAAACTGTATCACGGTTTTCTATTTGTGAAGATCGTTTTTTTCTGTAATTGTTGAAAATCAATTTGTCGTGAAATTTCTACATCTCTGATTCTATGGCGACTCCAGGTATGTTTTTAATTTTGCATTGTTTGATTCAGTTTTAATGGTGATTAATTTCGAATTCGTTGTATCGTATTGATTCTACAATTCGTTCTATTGGAGTTTATTTACGTTTTTATTTTTTATTGATTTAATCTGTTTTTGTTCAGTTTTGTGTTGTATCATTCGTTTTCTAATTGTTAGGAATGCTAGGGTTTAGTTTGAGAATATACAGATGCATCAATTTGATCTGTTTATTGAATACGTAATATAAGACATTTTAGCATGTTCATGTGTTTGTTTTAGCATTTCGTAACATGTGTTTTAGCATTATAAGATGCTGGTTTTATATCGCACTCTCTCAAACATTTACAAAAAATGTTGTGACTTGGCTATATAATTTTACACACACCATGCAAACATTAGATTATTTTGTTGCTAAAATGTATGTTGAAAGATGCTAGAATGTGACATAGCTAATGCTAAAATTCGTGTCTCTGAATATCTCTTCATGTGATTGTATTATTATTTTACCTTGTTCAGTTTATAATTTGTTTTATTTTAATGTTTCAGAGTCTTCTGTTTCAAGTGAGCATAGTAATATGACTGTAGAGATATCTCCTGGCATGACAGAATATTTTATACCACATTGTGAATTGAAGCCAACTGTTGAACAAAGTTTTAAAACTTTGGATGAGGGTGTGAAATTTTATAGGATCTATGCACAATCATCTGGTTTTGACATTCGTCTTGGATCAGAGAAGAAATCTAAAGATGGTACAACTATATGGAAATATGTTTACTGTAGTCGAGAGGGTGAGAAGAATGCAGTAGTTAAGGTTGGTGATTCAAGTGATGCAGTTAAAACAAAGAAGCGTAGAGTCTCTAAAAGATCTAATTGTAGGGCTCGTATTGTGTTCAGTTTTTGTTGTGAGAAAGGATACATTGTTAAATTGTTTGAAGAACGTCATTCTCACCCGTTAGTTTCAGATGATTTCAAAAGATTTATGAAGGTGAACAGAAATTTAGATGATGTGCACAAGAATTTTGTTTTGAATTGTGCTAGAGCAAACATAGGTGCAATGAGATCTTATAGGCTTTTTAAGGAAGGTGTTGGGAGCTATTCTGATGTAGGTTGCACTGGAGTTGATTTCAAGAATTATGCTCGTGACTTGAGAGCATACATTCATGGGGCTGATGCTCAAATGGTATTGGATAAGTTTCATTTAAGGCAACAATCACATGCTGGGTTCTTTTTTGAGTATTGTGTTGGCAAAGAGGACAAACTGACACGCATTTTTTGGGCTGATGCTCTGTCAAGGAGAAATTATGCTGCTTTTGGTGATGTTGTTTCGTTCGATTCAACATATAGTTTGAACAGGTATGTCATGTTTTCTAATTTTAGCATCTTTGGGTATAGAGTTTTAGCATTATCGATATACCATTTTAGCATTCTGTTCTAATTTTAACATTATATATATAAATTGAGGTATAACATAGTTTTAGCATCTCGGTTATAAAGTTTTAGCATTGTGTATATAGCATTTTAGCATTCTGTTTTATATAAACCAGGATGTATTTTATTTCTTCCAATAGTACTTAGTGTTTTCTGTTTTGTTTTAATGATAGGTATAACATGATATTTGCTCCTTTTACTGGGAAGGACAACCATGGTAAATGCGTATATTTTGGTGCTAGTTTGCTGTCAGGTGAAAATAATGAGTCGTATTCTTGGGTATTTGAGAAGTTTCTCAAATGTATGGGGAATTCTCCTGGTATGATAATCACTGATCAAGACCCTGCATTGAAGATTGCAGTAGAACAATCTTTTCCTGATTCTAGGCATAGGCTCTGTATGTGGCATATCATGATGAAGGTTCCTGAAAAGGCTCCTCGTACGCTGAGGAAAGATGAATCGTTCATGAAGAGATTAAGTGATGCTGTTTGGTCAGATTACAATGAACCTTCAGAGTTTGATTTGAAATGGAATAATATCATGGTGGACTATTGCTTGACTACTGATAGTTGGTTCAATTCTATTTTTAGCATTCGAGAATATTGGATTCCTGCGTATTTTAGGGAACTACCTATGAGTGGTCTCTGTAGAACAACTTCAATTTCAGAGAGTTCTAACAGTCTATTCAACCGCTACATCAATTTCAGATCAAATCTAGTTGAATTTTTTATGCATTTTGATAGTGCTATTGATGCACAGAGACATGCATATGATCTGCAAGAGAGTCTTGACGAATCAACCGTTCCAATAACAAAGACTCCATTGGAAATTGAAAAACATGCAGCTAGTATTTACACTTCTGAAATGTTTAACAAGGTGCAAGAAGAAATTGTGGCTTCGTGTTTTAAATGTAATGTTGCAGGAATTAATCACTGTGATTTTGGGCTGCTGTTTGATGTTGATGATGGGAGTAAGATTACTCACACGGTGACATACAACAAAGAAGAAGATATTATTGAATGTAGCTGTAAGAAATTTATTAGGGATGGCATATTGTGTTCTCATGTTTTCCTCTTGTTAAAGCATCTAAAAATAGTTTCAATACCATCTAAATCTATTGCTTCCCGTTGGACAAGAAGTGCATTAGTTAAGCATATTCATGGTGGTGGTGTTGAGGTATTTGGTAAATCTTGTTTGGGCTATGTTGAGCGTGATGTGGAGAAGATGAATTCATTTTTAGCTGGCTTGCAGAAGTTGAAAGCATTGTTTCAGTGTGGTGATATGGAGGGTTCTACTTCACATAGAAAGACAGTCATGTTTGAGCAATTCTACGGTTTACATGCACCTTCTGAAGTTGTTGTTCATCCACCAATTCCAGTTAAAACAAAAGGTAGCGGCAGTCGTTTGATATCTAAGAATGAGGCAAGGAAGAGAAAGGAGAACAAATCACCGAGAATGTGCAGCAATTGTCATAACTTGTCAGATCACGATGCTAGGAACTGTCCATTTTGATGTTATTATAGTGATTGGGTATAGTTCAATATGATGTTTTATCATGTTTGTGAATTTTTTTCAGTACATTCATTTTGAACAATATATATGATTTTTAATAAAAGTGTTTATTAAATTTCCTTTGCAGTAATTGTATTACTATTAAGTTTTATTAATCACAGTGACTATGCAGAATATGTTGTCAGATTCCTTGTGCATATTTTGTTCATGAGAAGATGCTAAAATGAGAAATGCATGGGGCTAAAATTATTCAAATAGGAGGCTAAATTTGGTATGACATTTTCCAGTAGGGTTCACCATTCCCAATTAGGGTTTATATGATCTCAATTACTAGTTGTGAGATTCCCATTAGGGTTCACCATCCCCAAATAGGGTATATTGGGTTTCATTCCAATGAAATCACCATTCATGAGAACATGCTAAAATGAAAAACGTATGAGGCTAAATTTTGTGTGACATTTTCCAATAGGGTTCACCATTCCCAATTAGGGTTTATATGATCTCAATTACTAGTTGTGAGATTCCCATTAGGGTTCACCATCCCCAAATAGGGTATATTGGGTTTCATTCCAATGAAATCACCATTCATGAGAACATGCTAAAATGAAAAACGTATGAGGCTAAATTTGGTGTGACATTTTCCAGTAGGGTTCACCATTCCCAATTAGGGTTTATATGATCTCAATTACTAGTTGTGAGATTCCCATTAGGGTTCACCATCCCCAAATAGGGTATATTGGGTTTCATTCCAATGAAATCACCGTTGATGAGAACATGCTAAAATGAAAAACGTATGAGGCTAAATTTGGTGTGACATTTTCCAGTAGGGTTCACCATTCCCAACTAGGGTTTATATGATCTCAATTAGTAACTATGAGATTACCATTAGGATTCACCGTCTCCAAATAGGTTGTATTGTGTCACATTCAAGTTAAATCATCGTTGCATATTTTGTTTATAAACTCATGCTAAAATGTGTAATCAATAAGGCTAAAACGAGTGAAGTAGGATGCTAAATTAGTAGACAAATGCTATGATGCCAAAATCAAAAGAACAATAGCATGTTGGTTAAAACGGCTTAAATACTAAAAGTAAGATTTGCAAATATCCATCACAGAAAATATCCATTAACCTAATACTAATACTAATATTAATATTCATTAACCTAACTAACTATTATGCAGTTAATCTAATATTAATAAACATAATGTTTATGATAAATTGTCTTGAGAATAGTAGTAGAATTTGTTTAAGATTACAAATCACTGAGACAGAAGAAATTCTTCAGCACTGATCGGACCATCTTGACTTAACATCCTGTAGAATAAACTTGCCTCTGCTTTGTTCCTCACAGCTCGGATATTACTGTCTGCACTGAGAATTGCTGCACAATATTTGGCTCTCATAAACCTGAGCTGTTTGAGATTGTTTGGCTTTATTCCACAATTCCAATTCTTCAGCCTGTCTCCCTTGTATGTTTCCAAATGTCTCATCGCAAATACCCCACAGTCAATTTTGTTGGTTTCATTCCTCCACGGCATCTTCAGTCTCTCAGCAAAGTTGAAATTCTTCAACAGTTGTGCCGCTTTTCTACTTTGTCCATTATTCCTCAAGAATTGTACCAGAAATTTGACCTGTATATTTTTGATTGTTAGTTGTGTTCTGATGAATATTTAACATTTGTATTTGTTTAGTTGTTCATACCGTGAGGTCAGGGATGTCGCCATACTTAACTCTTTCTTCACCATCTAGCACTGAAGAGTTGTCGAGTATGTCGACTTTGTTTTTGCGAAGACAGATGGAAACAATATAGTAATGATTTGACTTGTATATGGGAAAGAGGAACTGCACATGAATAGTAAGATAATGTGAGTTTTGTTCTTCTATAATTAAAAATCTAATGTATATATTTGTTTTACCATTTCAATTTCTGCAATTTTGAGCGTTTTGAACCTTTGAATCTCTCCAAGCAGTGTCTCACAAAATTTGGACATTCTTTTCTCCTCATCCCATGCTGCAACAGGCTCTGAAATTGTTTTCCACTGTACAATATACAAAAAAAGCCTTAGTATAACAATTTTAGCACTGTGGAATGCACATATTAGCATATAGGTATAAAAATTTTAGCATCGGACTGAAGATCTCCAAATGACTTACAATTGTGTCCGTTGAACTGAAGAATCTTCTCGGTGAGTTCGGAGCTTTCAATCTTTCTTTCTGATTCAGGATGGTGCTCCACACATCGATAACGGCATAACTAACGTATGCTCCAGGAGCTAATGTCTTCAATTCATTCCTTCCAATGAAGACATCATCATCCGAATAAAGAAAATCATTTCTGCAAAAATCAGTTCTTTGTGAGATGTTTTCAAAATAATTTTATTTTATAATATGAAAAAATATTGAAGGACCATATATGAAAATTACTCATTTGCTTCCTCATTCATCATCAACCACATGTACAATTCCTTCTCAATCTTGGTCAACTTTTCATTTGTTATTATTGCTCTCTCTTGGTAAGGAGATACAATCTTGTCAGTTTTTTTCAAAGATGATTTAGTCCTTGTGACCATCCTTGTGTATCCCTACACGATTATACGAAATCATAGTTGTTACGCCAAGATTGGTTATCATGATAAAATTTTATGAAGTATAATAATATGTAAATTATTTAATATTTATTTACCTCAGCCTCAGAATCCTTCTCAATAATCTTTTTCTTATCCTTTCTCACAGCGCGACGACGCTGAAAATTTTATATAATATCTTATCAATGTTTTGCTTGGAAAGGTAGTGCATGCTAAAGTAAATTTGGACAAATTTGTAAAATGATTTATACAGAATGCTAAAATGTAACTTACAGATTCTTCTTCAGCAGTAGAAACTTGTTCCTCTTCGTGTGGAGTGTCATCAGTTTGCTCCACAGCTTGATCTTCTTTCTCTGTGTTTTTATGAACATCCTGCAAGTTTTGATTATTGTGTGATTATTAGTTTTTCAGGTAATGCTAAATTGAATTACAGACTGATGCTAAAATATATATTTGACAATGCTCAAATGATTTATAAAGCATGCTAAAATGTAACTTACAGATTCTTCTTCAGCATTACAAACTTGTTCTTCTTCATGTGGAGTGTCAACAATTTTCTCCACAGCTTGACTTTGTTTCTCTGTGTTTTTATCAACAGCCTGCAAGTTTGGATTATTGTGTTATTGTTAGTTTTTCAGGAAATGCTACATTCAATTACAGATTGATGCTAAAATATGTGATTGATCATGCTAAAATGAGTTACATGTCATGCTAAAATACTTACATCATGCTCTTTCTCATGTTCATGTTCTTCTTCTTGAGTGACAGCATTTCCAGCCTTCTCAGTATTTGTCTCAACAACCTGTAAGTTTGGAGTATGCTTCTGATATTAAGATGACAATAATCTGAGCAAGATATTCAATGCAAAATCAATGGCAGAATATTACTTACATCATCTTTCTTTTCACCTTCACCTTTTTCCTCAGGTATCTTCTCAGTCTGTTCTCCTTCATCTCCTTCCTCAGCAGTACCTTTCTCTGTATGCTCTTCATCACTCATAGTTGGTCCAAAATGAATAGGAGAAACATATTCATCTTCATCTTGAGTGTGAAGAGGTACCAATGGCTCATTCTCTCCAGCAATTCTTTCTTCATTTTCATCCGTCATCAGCATTTCATTCTCCTGAGCAACTTTGAGGACTGCGTCCCATCTCACATAGTTATCATCAAGGCTCAGAGTAGGGAAACCATCTAACTTTCTCTTGACATCATCTCTTCTCAATGCAGCTTTCTCTAACTCCTCAATCGCAGCAATGTGCTCTGGACAGGCCCAGAAATCATCATCAATTTCTGGTGTTGTGTTTACATTTTGCTCAGATGATTCTGCCTTTGTCACCAGAAGTGCAGCTTGAACCATCCTCTTGAATTCTTTTTTTCTCAGCATCTCATGCGGAGCATCATTGACAATAGTAATTATTTTTTCGATAGCTGCAACAGCTATCTTTGCATTCTTCATTATTCCTTTCCGAATTTTCTCAATAGGTTGTTGGGAGCAGCTCGGACTGGGTTCAGAATGGTGAGTCACATCCTCTTCCTCTTCCTCTTCCTCATTTTTCTCATCTTCCTCTCCTTCATCTTCCTCTTCTTCAACTTCGTCTCCTTCATCTTCATCTGTCTCATCCTCCTCACCATAATAAGGTTCAGAAACTGACCCTAACCCAAATCCACCTGCACTCTCTTCCAGTTCTTCTCTGTCAACTAACAAAGTATTTGTCCATTGTTGTATCAGCGGCACAGATCTGGGTACATATCTCGTGTACAGGACTACCCTATCGGCATACACAAGCTGTTGCATTGTTCAATTATTTTACTAATTAGTATTGATAATAATAAAAAATAGTGTAAAGTTTATACAAATATTTGCTAAAATGAAATATAGATATGGAGTCTTACAGTCAAGAACAAGATAGGGCCTGTGAAGTCTTTTTCCTTATTTGTGTGCCAGGTACTTGCATGCTCAACCAAGGCTCTAAGTGTGAATTCACACCAGTTGAATTTCGACACATTCTCAATATCATCTAACAGATGCATGATCTTCGGAGCTAAATAACCGTTGCCTCCATTTTCTATAAGGCAACTTGTCAGCAAGACCATGAAATGTATCTTGAACCACCTTCCACCTTCAACATCCTCGATCATCTTTATAACAATGTCAGACGGTAGGATTTTGTACTTTTGTTTCTTCACCTCGTTTCTCCAGCTATCCATAAGCTTACATGGATGATTCATTTTCCTTCTTTCGACAAGTGTTTCACCTTGTGGAAACCCAAACGCGATTGCAACATCATGCTCAGTAATTGGAACACTACCTCCATTATTTGGAAGTTCAATCTGGCAGTGCCTTGGATTGAAATTATCTAGAATCCAAAAGCTCAACTTTTGAGGCATATTCATCACATTCAACTGTAGGATATCTCCAAATCCCATACTAATGACAGTTTCCTTCTGTGCATCATTCATTCTCCTAATTGCTTTTGTCAGAGGTGCTGGGAGTGCTCTGCTCTTTAGTGATGGCCAAACTTCTGGCTTCTTTGTATTCTTCTCCATGACCATCTCAATTTTCGATGATGAACACTGAGCTTTATCTTTTTGAGAATCAAGTTCTTCTTCAAGAATGCGAGCAAGAAATTGAGATTTAATTTGTTTTTGTCTCTCCTTGTCATTCCTTGCTTTCATTCTTTTTTCAGCATTTGTTGCATCAATTTCTCCAGATGAATTTGTTTCTGGATTTTTACGCTTCAAAGTATCTACATACGTTTACATAACACACAATCACTCAACATTGTCAATATAAAAGACTCACAGAGAGATGCTAAAACTGGAATTTACTCATGCTAAAACAACATTATGGACTATGCTAAAACAATTCTTATAAATATAACTGTAAAAGTACGTTAAATCTGGATAAAATTTGGTCTACGCTTTCCAATGTTAAACATATCATTTAAAATACCATTAAAGAGTACGCTAGAAAAATGATTTTAAATATACCTTTAAAACTATGTTAAAACTAGGTTTTAGAACATGCTAAAAATGGGGCTTCTCTATGTTATGTTAAACATGGTATCTTGATTATTATGGCATTTAAAAAAAAATTAACTTTACTGTCTTACTTTTTTCACCATCTAAAAATTCGGCACACGTATGGTATTATATTACGAGAATCATGCTAGAATTATAACAAGTTTATGCTTGCTTTCCTAGTGTTAAAAAAAAAAAACCCGCAACAAGTTTAAAATATGTTCAAACCCTAACTTTTTTGTACAGTTCTTTTAAATATGTGTTCTTGTTACAGAAATGAAAAGTGTACCGTTTTCGTTGGTAGAAGCTTCAACTTTCTTCTTGTCCGCCATTTTTTCAGATTAGAGCTTACGGTTTTTTTTTTTAGATTTTTTTCTTTCTGTTTTTTGTTTCTGTGAATGATAGTTCTATGAAAAGCGGAGTTTGAAAAGAATCAATATATGCGTGATGCAGTTGCAGGTTTCTGATCAGAGAACTTTTAATTTCAATATGTTAACTGTTTACGAAATTTAATTAAAATTACATTTTTGTCCTTAATAATTTAGGCGGGATAGAATATTTTAACATATTAATTATTTTATTCGATAATTTATAAGTATTTTAACATACTAATTATTTTTTATTTCTTTAGATTAATTTCTACATCACATACTAATATTTTTAGGAATTTTTATTTTTAATATTAAGCTTCTAGTAATCGTGTTTATTACATTATTACACTATTACGGTTCAGGGTCTAACATGCTCAAATGAGAATACTGTAATGCTAAAATTATAGTACTATGATGCTAAAATTAATTTAGAATGTTTTATACGATACTCTGGTTCATATATTTTTATATTCGATGCCAATCTTTTTCACTGATGCTAAATTGAAAGGATTATTATGCTAAACTTAAAGGAATATGTTGTTAAATTTATTTTAGATTGTTCAACATTACATTACATTCTCGTTCTTGATTTGTTATTTCCCAATTCATTTTTAGAGATGCTAAAATGGAACGACTATAATGCTGAAATGAGAGAACTATGAAGTAAAAATTAATTCAGACTGGTCATCTTGTATAATATAGCAATCTAAAATGAAACACCAAAATCCAAACAAAGATTGTGGTAAAACATATTCATACAAAAAACACATAACACAAACTAGTTTTTCTTGTTCAGAATAATAGAATCAATGTCAACTGAAGAATTGTAGCGGATTTTTGCCTCAGCTATGATTCGTTCATTTTCAATGTTACTGTCCGCAGCAAGTATTGCAGCACAGTACTTGGCTCTCATGTATTTCAACTGCTTCAAATTGTTTGGAGTTATGCCACAGTTCCAATTCTGCCACTCATTTCCATTGTATGTCTCCATATGTCTCATCACATATACCCCACAGTCAGATTTTTTTGAGTCATCTCTCCATAGCATCTTCAGTCTTTCAGCAGGCTTCATCTGCTTTGACATTTTTGTGGCTCTTCTCTTTTGACCGTTGTTGTAGAGGAAATCAATTAAAAATTCAACCTGCATTGTGTTTCTTAATATTAGTTTTATGTGGTTTGAAATGTACAATGATGTTGTAATTATATGCTTACCAAAGTTTGTGGGATGCTACCATATTTCTCTTCATTCTCATCACCATCCATGGCTGAAGAATTGTCAATTATTTCTGCTTTTTGTTTCTCAACATCAATTGCTATCATGAAGAAATGCTGTGAGTAATATATTGGGAATAGGTACTGCAAAAGAACATGCTAAAATGTATTAGATAAGATGCTAAAATGAATTAAATAAGATGCTAAAATGGATTAGATAAGATGCTAAAATGTAAGATGTTATGGTTATCCTGGAATTTCTTCATGCTAGAATAAGTATTATTTTACTAGATCTATGTCATCAATGTTCAAGTGTTTGAAGCTCTTCATCTCCATAAAAAGCAGTTCTGAGAACTGTATCATTCTTCTCTTTACATCAAAGTGTATTGGTGGGTGTGAAACGGAGAAGCACTGTCAGTTAAAATTTTAAAAAGTTATAGTTTATTTTTATAATGTTATAATATAAATGCAGGTTTGTATTTTCACTTATAGTGGGAACTGTTGTGGCAAAGAATTTTCTGCAACATGATGGATCTCTTACTCCTTCATTGTGGTTTAATATTGTACTCCAGACATCGATCACAGATGAGTAAATATAGGATTTTGCACTCAACGTCCCCATGTCCTGCATTGTAATACTCACACGACCATCGGAGTATACAAATTGAGATCTGTAAAATCAGTGTGTTCTTTTTTTAAGTAATTTCACTTATCACATAGCAAACATAATGAAACATTATCATAAAGAACTTACAAAATTGATTCATCATTATCCATCAACCAGCAGTATAATTCCTTTTCATTTCTTGTAAGCTTACATGTTGTCCGTTGAATCTGTTGTGTAATGTGATCATATGATTATCAGATGCCATGTCATGCCTAGGTGTATTGGAATGGAATACATGTGATGCTAAAATTAAATGTACCTCTTCATTTTCTGTTTCAGTATCTTCACCTTCAGCCATTTCTTCATTTATTTCATCACCCATGTTTTCAGTAGCATACACTACTTCATAGAGTCCTGATACTTTCAAAATCTGATTCCACTTTTCATTCTGTTCTTCTTGTGTGAGTCCTATGCTGAAGCTTGGGGCATCATAAGCCATCATTTTCTTAAAAGTGTCTCTCCTCAGTGCAGCTTGCTCCATCTCAATTATTGCATTGATGTGTTCTGGACACGCCCAGAACTCATCATCGCTCTGAGATGATGATTTATGTGTATTCTGTGCTGGTGAGGTTGATGGATCAGCTTTCGTGACCATAAGTGCAGCATCAATCATCCTCTTGAAGAGACTGTCATTCAACATCTCATTGGGAAGATCATTAACTAGATCAAGTATTGCCTGCATTGATGTGGTTATTGTCTTCGAATGTTCAATGATCATTTGAGCTATAGATTGCTTATCTTTCACAGTTGGAGATCGGCATCTTGGAAGTCTCTTAGCGTTGCTCGTCTCAGCATTGCTTGGCTCTCCATATTCTATTGTTGCAATCGCAACATCAGCTCCTTGATACTCCTGTCCAGCATCATCATTGAGCTCCATGAATGCATCCTCTATAAAACCCAAACCAAATCCTCCTGCGTCAATTTCCAGAACTTATCTCTCAAACAAGAAGTTCGTGTCCCATTCTCTAATAACTGGCACTGATCTTGGCACATATCGTTTGTACAAAACCACCCTATCAACATATAGAAGCTGTTGCATTTGGAAATATTGTTAGAATTCGAATTTCGGTAATATGAAACAATGCAGAAAGAAGAAGTTAAAATCTGTATATAAATATGCTAAAATTATTGTAAATATATGCTAAAATGATAAGAGTACAATAATTGTGAGAATTTTTACTGTGAGGAATAGTATTGGTCCTCTGAAATCCCTTGCTTTGTTTATTTGCCACCGTAGCGAAGCTTCCATCAGACATCGGATTACAAACTCACACCAATTTAGTTCTGACACATTGTCAATATCTTATAAATGGTGCATGATGTTAGGATATATGTATCCATTGCCACCATTTTCAATCAAGCAACATGTCAGAAGCACAATGAATTATCTCTTGAACCAATCTCCTCCTTCAACATCTTCCAGCATATCCGTCACAACATTTGATGGCACAATCCTATATTTGTGCCTGGCAAATCTTTTCCTCCAAGTCTCAGTCAGCTCACATGTTGTGTTTCTAGTCCTTTTTCTTATCAAGGTTCTGCCCTTCGGCAATCCAAGAAGTAATAGCACATCATCTTCATCTAAGTGCACTCGCCCTCCATTGTCAGCAAGTTCTATTTCACACCTTCTTAGATTGAAGTTGTTTAAAATCCAGTATGTCATCTTGTGCGGTAACTCTTTAACTTGTAGGTTTAGGATTTCACCAAATCCCATATTGATCACTGCTTCTCTTTGTGCCTCATTGAAATTTTTGATTGCATTAGTCAGTGGGGATGGGATTGCTCTGCTTGTCAGAAGTGGGTACCCATCTTCAAGAATTTTGTAGTCGTGTTCAGTTGTAGCTGCTTCTTTTATTATATCTTCTTCATTCCTTGCATTTTGCGTTCTTTCTTGATCTTCCTTAACAACTCTTGCTTTTCGTTTTCTTGTATCTGCATAATATGAAATGCTAAAAAGTATTGGACAGAATGCTAAAATATATGACATGGAATTCTAAAATGCAATTTTAGTAATAGATCTCTCAAAACAATGCACAAGACCATCCCAATAAATTTGAGCAATGCTAAAATGTATTATTCAGTTTGCTAAAATTTATTACAGAGAACGCTAAAGAGTATTATAGGAAACGCTCAAAACAATGCTCAAGACAATCCCACTCAATTTAAACAATGCTAAAATTTATTACACAAAATGCTAAAATGTGTTATAGAACATGTTAAATTGTATTACACAAAATGCTAAAATGAGGATTTTGCAAACACGCCTTAAAATCATGTACATGGAAATTCGTGTTCTGTGTATGCGAAAATCAACTTTTCTTATACAGTTAAAACAACATAAATTCCTCAAAACCAGTTCACTGAATTTAACTACTACACATACTGATTCTATATCCTGTATTTTTTTAGAAATCAACAAATGAGCAAATGCGAAAAACTGTTTTTTCAACTTTTTCTGAATTTGCGATTAAAGAGTATTGAAATCTGAAAAGGTAGGGTTCTTTTTTGTACCTTTCTCCAGTTTTGAACTTGAATCGTTCTTCTTTTCCGCCATTTTTTCTTTTCTTAGTTCGATTTTAATTCGAAGCGTCGTAGATTTGAGTTTCTTCAATTTCTTCACTTTCAATCTCGTTTTTTGGTTGTTGATTTGAGTTTCGCAGCAAAGAAGTTGAATCTGGGTAGTTTTTGATTTCTGTTCTTCGCGAAAAGATGCCAATATTTTCAGTTTTTTTTTTCCGATTTTGCCCTTAATGAGACGCGCCAATTGAAAATTTTCGCGATAATTACAGGAATGCCACCGAAAATCTGAATTCATCTGGTGCGTAGATTTTTCAAGATGGACGGATGGGATCGGTTCCCGGTTCTCACCTAGCGACGGGTTCTCACCAGATCCCATCTATATATATATATATATATAGGGATGGATTCAAATAGGAACCAATCCCCCGTGAGAACTTAGGAACCAATCAAATTCAAGGATTTTGATGACATGGCGGATAAAAAGGCGGTGGCTAATTGTAAATATGTAAAATTTGAAATATAAGGGGTAATTCCAGATTTTTTTTTATAAAGTGATGTCATCATCTTTTAAAAAATTCTTAAAAACTTTAAATAATCATAACTTACTCATTTTTTTATCCAATTTACGCAAAAAATATATCAAATTAAAGATTTTTTTCATGCTCTTTCATTTAAGATACATAGTGCATATGTTTATTTGAGCAAAAACTGATGAAAAATACTAAAAACTTTTTTTCACGTATATTCAACTCGTAACTCTCAAACATTTGCTAATATGATATCACAATATTGCTCATATATTAGAGAAAAAATCACTTTCAGTCCCACCCGCCATCACCAAGTTCGATTTTGGTCCCATTGGTATCAATTTTAGTCCCATTGACCATTTTACTAGCTAATTTAGTCCCAACGTTAACCCACCGTTAAGTAACCGTTAGCCATATCAATTTCAATCCCATAAAATTGAAAACTAGCTATTTTAGTCCCTAAAGTGAGATTGGATAAAAGTGGAGAGGAAAATCTATAATATTTTTGGAGGGAACAAAATGCATCATCAAACATGATTAAGAAAACAAAATGCATCATCAAACAAAATCTGCCATTTGGAGGGAAAATCTGCAGCTAGCAACCATGATTAAGAAAACAAAATGCATCATCAAACATACACGGAATAATAAAAAAGAAGCGATCCATAACAATGTAAACATCACCAAGACGTCAATCACAAACATCAAACATCATTTGCATCACTGAAACAATACTAAGTGTATGCATTACAAAACATCATCTTGCACTATTAACAGTTCAAGTGCAAGTCATCAACCCAAGATAATAATCAGTTGTGAAACAGACAAAATAAGTTTAAAATATCAGTTCTTTCATGATTTTCCACCTCTCTTCTTCCTACTTGTTGCATTCAAACTAGACAAATTAGTAAACTTCTTACCTCCAGCAGTGAATACCTTTAACCCTCCAACATCTTTTTCTTTTTCCGCAACAGTTTGGGCAAGTGAAGAACCTCCAACCACACGTCCTGGATGGAAACTCATTGGAGGAGGTTCTCTAATCTGGAGTGATGAACTCTGCCTAGGTTCTCTAATTTGTTCTGGAGGTTTGAATGTTGATCTCTCTGCTGCAGCAGCAACAGCTTTTCTGGTTGCCTAAGTTCAAGTAACAAACATTCAATTAGTACATACAATAATTTCTATGTATATAGTATATATTATTACACTCAATTACCAATAATTTTCTCCCTTTAGCAGTAGTTGGCCTCAATGGAATATCTTGTACACTCTCTTCAAGTTGTGTTTCTTGCAAATCTTCATGTTGGGTCATATTTTTCAATCACATCAGGTAGAGTGAGGTCAGTGATCCCACCATTTTCTGGTAGAGTGAGGTCAGTGATCCCACCATCTTCTATTGGTTCCTCTCTTGGTTGCTCAGTTGTGACCTTCTCGTTCAATTGTTTTTTGGCCTAAATAATTTTTGAATACCTATTAGTTTTTGTGAAATTATGAATTAATATAAAAGACATTACAAAATGATGTACCTTCTTCTGCTTAGGTTTAGTTTGTCTTGGCATCTTCTGGAAACCACTCTTTTTCTTTTTCTTACCTGAACTCTCATTTGCACTGAACTTCCTCTGCCGTGGAGGCCTTCCACACTTCTTCTTCTTGAGAATTGCAGGGGGCAATGGTGGAATAAAACCTGTTTTCTCCCAAAGTTCTGCATCTGCCATAGGCATGATAGCATGAACATACACATCTTTGTATGTATCCACTGAATAGCATGAACTCACAAAGTCTGTTGGATCACTCCCTTCTGCAGATATAGCACTGATGGCATGCTCACAAGGAATACCAGAGAGCTCCCATCTCCTACAATCACAAGTCATCTTCTCTAGATCCACATCATATCTAGATCCATCTCTGATGGATGACACCTCATATAGAAACTCATTTGACTTGATGGGAATGCAGTCTCCTATATGCTTCTGGTTTGCCTCAAGAAGCTTTTCAATTCTTGGGCATATCTTCTTATTTCCCCATTTCCTATCTGCCTTATCTCTATACCTTTGCAGCTTACCCATCAAGTATTGTCTGATCCATTCAAGCATTGTTAAGATTGGTTTGTCCCTTGCATCTAAAATACAATTGTTTATCTGCTCACACATGTTGTTGACAAGGGTATCACACTTCCCTATAGTTGTGAAATGAGATCTAGACCATTCTCTTGGAGGCTTACTCTGCAACCACTCAAAACATTTCACATCAACACCCTTAATTTGTGTCATAACCTGATTAAAAGCTGGAACAGTACAAGCTCTTGCAGCATCCCAAAGAAGATCTTTCAACAAATCTCCCTTAAACCCAGCTCTCTTCATATTCCCATGAAGATGTCTCACACAAAAACGGTTATCAACTCCAGGCAAAACACTTTCAAATGCTGCGCGCAAACCCTTTTGTTTGTCTGACATGAATGTATAGAAGTCATGTCTATTCTCCAATAAATCATCTTTCAAGAGTTCTAAGAACCACTCCCAAGAATCTCTGTTCTCAATAGGTACCACAGCATAGGCTAGTAGATATGGATCATTGTTTGGATCCATACTTACTGCAGTGAGCAACACCCCTCTATTCAAGCCACTCAAATGGGTCCCATCTACCCCTATCCATGGTTTACAACCTGCCTTGAATCCTCTTTTCACAGCTTGGAGACAAACATAAAATCTCTTGAATTGCTTACCTTCAGGAGAATCATCTAGCTGTAGAATCACAGTGGAGCGTGGGTTCTTAGTCCTCAATATCTCTGCATAGTCCCATAACTTGGAGTATTAACCATTAACACTCCCTTCAATTCTTCTCAAGGTCTTTTGTCTTGCTCTTATAACCTGTTGATGAGAGATATTGCACCTAAGTTCTTGAATGGCAAAAGTCCTAAACCCCCTCAGATTTCTTTTAGGGTCACATCTGAAATCATTCTCAAATTTCCTAGATAACCACCCTGATTTCACATTATCAACATTGAACTGCCTTGCACACGTGTGGGTCAAATCCATCTCCCTGATTTGAAATGAAAACTAATCAGCCATAATCAGTACATGCACATGCCAATCACAACCATCATCCTTTTTTTTACATTTTGCATAGACCCTCCTATTATCATTCTTGGGAAATTTTGTTGGTCTTCCACATTGAACACTATACTCAATAACAAGATCCTTGAACTGTTGTTTTGTGCTGAATATAGATCCTAACTGTAGTGTAGCTTTGGCAGGACCATGCTTACTAGAACCTTCTTCAACTTCATCATCAGAACCCTCATCACCACTCTCTGCCTCTGATTGTTCTGTGGAATAAGAAGTGTCAGAGCTCTCACTTTCAGCAACCACTTTTTTATCATCACCATATTCTCCAATAATCACATTCTCAAAGAAAATGATATCATCAATCAACTCTTCACAACTGTCTTCACTAACATAGAAGTCAGAATCCTCATCTGAATTGTACTCTTCATCCTCTACCATTAACCCCTTCCCTTTGTCTAATTTAGAACTCTCTCCCACATCAACTTGCTCCATCACTTCCACATCCACATTATCTTGCATTTCCAATTCTATATCAACAAATTCTTTATCCATGTCTACTGCACATTTAACATAGAAATACACATTACACACGCTGCATTATACAAGCTTTTCATTAAACATAAAAAATAGACATAAAAATAGACATGAATTGAATATAAAACATACTGTAATTGGCGATTCTTGCTTGTTTTTCACGATTTCAAAATTGCAATTAGGTTGTAGTACGGATTATGCTTTGATATTTGAAGGATTTGGGATGAATTTCTGGATTAGGGTTCGAAATGAATTTGTGGATTTTGAGAAGAAAGATTGAAATTGATTGTCGCGATTCTGACTGGGAGCAGCGACGTCTGACTGGGAGCGGCGCCTGACTGGGACCGGAGCGACGCCTGACTGGAGCAGCGGCACGACGTGACAGGAGGCAGCGGCGGCGGCGTGAATGGAGGCAGCGGCGGCGACCTGACTGGAGTTTTGGGTGTTATGAATTTCTCAATCGATTCGCGTTTTGTGATTTTGGGGTTTTGGGTGTTTTGAATTTGCACAGTTAAGTCTAACGTTGGCCGTCAATTCCTTGGGACTAAATTAGCTTGATTATCAATTTTGGGACTAAATTAGCTAGTAAAATGGTCAATGGGACTAAAATTGATACCAATGGGACCAAAATCGAACTTGGTGATGGCGGGTGGGACTGAAAGTGATTTTTTCTCTCATATATTGTGTTTATGTTGCTAACATGAAATTTTTTATGCACGACTTTGAATTTTAAGTTGCTTTCATGAGAAAATAGTTAAAGTATGAGCTATATATAGTTAAGTTCATAAACAATTATAATTTTATCAATGCTTAATATTATTTTGAAAACTTGTAATATTTGAGAATTAAGTCATACTAGCATATCATTATTCACATATTAGCAACATGTTACTAATATATTAGCAATTATTAGTCACATATTAGCAGTGTGTATATTCTCTAACATATTAGCAATATGTTGTATGTATGAATGATGTTACACATGTTACACAATATTATTTTAAATGTGGTCCAATGTTATATATGTGTGGTGTTTAATACGTGTCAATTTAATATTATGATCTCGTCAAATTACCTCATGTTAGCAACAAAATCTATTGATGTTAGCAATATAAATCTTTCATGTTAGCATATTAATACAACGCCAGAAAAGACAACGGTTTTAAAGCGTTGTCTATTTAATTCCGAGAATTGGGCCCAAAATCTGAAAAAACATAACCTAATTTCTAAATTACGAAAATAACCCTGCCTTCATTAAGTTCTCAAATATTACAAGTTTGCCACCTTACTTTGACTAAAACTTTGACTAAATTATGGTCATTAGATCTAATCAAATCTAAGGTTATGATTGGTTCTTAAGTTCTCACGGGGGGATTTGGTTCCTATTTAATCATTTCCCTATATATATATATATATATATTCAAAGCTCGTTTATGCTCGTTCAAGCTCATTGTGTCTTGACTCTTGAGTGTATTCCATAAATTAAACTCAACTCAGATTCAATAATTAGGAATTGAACATGTATTGGGTCAGACCTTTTGGTCCACAATTTTTTTTTTCAATTTTCTGTTTTTTATTTTATTTTTCTCCAAAAATATATACCCTGAAATGAAATTATTGAACTCTAAAATTGAATCGTTGGTAGCTTGCGTCGTGCACTTGCCCAGCGCTAATGCGCATACTCATGCACCGCACTCGCTTAATTAATTTTTGGAGAATTGTAGATTCAAGATCTGAAAAATAGGTAATCTATCGATTCAAGACCTAAAAGATGAAAACTATCAATCCAAGACCCAAAAGATAAAAACTATCAATCTATTCGCACAGTGTACATGCCCGACGGTAATATATGGCCAGTATGGGGTGGTGCACTAAGCTTGACAATTAATTTCTTTGAATTACTATAAATCTTAATTGTGATGTAATAAATCATATTTGAGATGAAATAAAATCATAGAAACGAAATAAAGAGGATGCTAATTTTAAGGATACGAATTATATTTTTTAGTATTATATATGACTTAGAAGTTATTATTATTACTAGTATATACCACCTGTGTGATGCACAGGAGATGTTATTAAAAAATATTTGTGTACAATAATAAAATTATGTTCAATCATGAATTTCACATATAAATATATGAATTACATCGTTTGAATTATAAATTACTTATGTATTTTTCATCATTAGAGAAATAAGCATTGACGGCTCTAGTCATGCTAGAAACACCCAAGTTGGTTGTAAAATCGAGAAGGCAAAATCCTGGCTACCCAGTTGGTCTCGATAATGATTAATCGACCAATTAGGCACGAATAATTTTTTTTTAATTTTTTTAAATATTTTTGTTCAAAATATGATTAAATAAAAATTTTGAGGTTTTCCACCCTTTTATACAACAACCTACATCCCAATATTTCAATCTAAAATCAATGTGGGATGTAGGAAAATTAGAAAAAGTTGCGGAACTAATTTGAGATTTCGATTTAAGATTACCCACTCTTTTATAGAACCTACATCAAAATATTTCAATCTACAACCGATATGAGATGTATAGTAAGTGAAATTTAATATGTAAATAGCAATATGTAATAATATATTATAAAAAAAAAAAAAAAATACTTAGGTGAAGACAATCGAAATATATTTTATATGTTATTATATGTAACTTTATGAACCTACTTGTCGAGAAATAAAATATCACAGTTCTGATGATTGATATGTAACTTTAGAACTTCACAAATCTAAACACATGCGCGCACACACACGAATGAGGAATGATAAAAAAAATTATTGAAAAAATTAAGTGCATTATCTTTAAAGATTTTAACTCATTAAAAGATTTTTGATGTGGATTTGAATTTTTTAATATATTTAATTAACTTAAAAAATTAAAAAATATTTTAAATTAATATAGTTAAAATATTTTATTATATTTGTTTAATTTATTTAATTAAATTTTAATTAAAAAATATTTAATTTCTAAAAATTCAAAGTGTATCGTATTAAATTGATAAAATCAAATATCAAATATTATGCATGATCTCAATTTGCAGAGATCATTGTTGGGTCTCACAATTTATAGTTTGTTCATATACAATATTATTTGATTGTTCTTTAATGTGGGTTAAATTTTGGTTTAAAATTAAAATATATAAGTTTTAGCTATTTAAAACACTTTAAAGTTGAAAACTTAAATATGATAACTTGAAAATCTTAAAATTATCTAACATTAAAATGATAAGATCAATTAATACATTTCAAGTTTCGACCATTAAAAATTTAAATATATTTAATTTAAAATTTTGTATGGAGATCTTGATTTTTTAAAATACATTTAATCAATGAAAATTTCTAAATACGCCACTAATTTTTCTTCATACACCGTTATTAAATTTAATTAAAAAATAAATAATTATTAATTTACATAAATATCATTTTGAATTTTAAAATTACTTAAAAAAATTAAAATTAGAAGATTTAATTTTAATTTGTAAGTTTTTTTATGTGTGATGATTTTTGTTTGAAAAACTAAAATTATAAGCTTTAACTATTTAATTGATATATATATATATATATATAATTCATGACATAAATATATTTAACAATTAATTGCCAAGTTCCATTAGTACATTTAATTCAGAAATTTAAGTAGATTTAATTTAAAATTTTCAATGTGTATCTTGATTAATACATTTAATTCGAAAATTTAAATATATTTAATTAAAATTTTGATGTGGACCTGAAATTATTTTAATATATTTAATCAACTTAAAATTTTAAAATATTTTAAATCAATATATTGGAACATTCATTCATAACACTTAAAAGAATGATAATTAATAAAAAATTATGGTCCATCGTAAATAAAAAATAGGTGTTTAGAAAATTCACATATGAATCAGCAATTTAAAGGCCACATAATTTCTTTCATTGTATGAACAAAATAATTTTTGATAAAAAATAGTATTTTTGCAATATGAAAAATAATAATTTATAATATTGAAATTCTAGTATTCAATGACTATATAATATAAATATTAATTAATTAATAATATTATACCTTTTATTTATAGAAAGTACATTTAGACGGGAAAACTTATTATTACTATTTATAGTGATTATCTTACTTTTAAATATTATATAGATTATTATTATTTGAGCGACCCGACGGGAGTCTTTGCCTTGGGAAATTAAACTTGAACTTGACTATTAAGCCCTTTGCTCATGCAAATACGCAGCTTGGCTAATATCTCTAACAACCCAAATTTAATCTTGATTTTAGACTGATTTTGATTTTACCATTCAAAGTGATGAGTTTTTGCAATTTGCTGGGCTCCCACATTCTTCATCATGCAAAAACTTGTTCATGTAATAAAAGTTTCACAAGCAACACAAACAAGTAATTATAAAATAAACGGAAAAAAATATTGGCAGTGTGGGGGGAAAAGGTACAATTCAGATCACAAATTGCAATTTAAATGACATCAAACTCTTTTAACACATTTGAATTGGTGATACAAATCGATTCCCTAGTTGAACTCTCTAATTCACGCACAATACACACATACATTTATAATTACAGTTTGCTAATTTGTGCTAAACCTTCTATACCTAAATATATTTAAAACAAAATACATATATGGAAACCAACAAGTAGTTGACTTAATGAATATAGACGAGGCCTTACACAGATTACAATTCCATGGACATTAGTATCTTTTCATCTTCAGACGTTGGAGGAGAGGCCGCCTCCTTGACAACCTGCTGGGATTGAAAAATTAGGTACAGAGGATAATTCTCCAACTACAATGGTTGGCGTATATCAAACTAACCACGAATATTAAGGTGCTTGAAAAGGTTACAAAACATATTGAAAATCACAGTATTGGTATATTACATGATACAGGCGAAGAAAATGGAAGATTATCGAACTCGTGAAATACCTCAACATTTCCTGAGATGACATTATATCTTGCGGACTTAAAGATCAAGAACTATGTAGGTAGAATACACGAGAAGTATTCTAGTTGAAGCAGAGACATTGATTCATGCATATTTATTTGAACTTGCATGATTCATGAATTAAAATTTTAACTACTACTCTTCCTATCCATAACATTTACATAAATGAGAATAATCATCAACGTTTTAGAGGATGACGCTGGCCACAGCCATGTTACCCAAGAAACCAACAGAAGTCGACTATTTTTATTTAACCATCATATTTGCTCTCTTATCAATTCTTGTTCTTAATTATCACTTCATAGAGATGGATGCTTCTACGAAGACTCTTTTAATTTGATCAGTACTCTATAACAAATAAGATACTAGTAATGAATTAAGACTAGTGAAGAGAAGAGAAGTTTGTCTAGAAGGAAGAACCAAATATGTCAGTGACTGTCTAGTATAGTGCAAGATGAAACTATGAAAGAAACATTCAGGGGGAGAAGGACATTAATAATACCAGTTGCATAAGCAGTGATGTTAAAATAGCTATGCAATTCCTAAGGTTGGAAAGTGGGTGGGGAGTGGGGACAAGTCTACAACTCAAAAGAATGATAATCCACAAGGTATTCATTTCATGGCTGAGAAAATGACATCAAACAACAAAATAACAGCTATTAAGGTACAATTTTAGTGTATTCAGAGAGTTTGAACGACTTACTTCAAAACCAATCTTTTTGTACAAATCCTGGGCAGGCTTGTTGTCCGCATTGACATGAACAAAAAGCTGTTTCATTCCTGTTCATAAACCAAGACACGTGAGAAAGGATACTTAGTTATTCAAAAAATCAGAGGGCAAAATATGAGATATGTGGGGTAAAAGTTAACAATATGGAATAATGATTGTTCAATTCACAATACAAGACCTGCCATTGTGGCTGCATCAGTAGCCAAGTATAACATGTTTGAAGCAATACCCCGGCGTCGAGCATACTTTGCCACACAAACATTTGCAATATAAGCATATTTACGTGTATCAAAGGGCTCTTGACTAGCCAGAACACCAGAAAGTTTCTTCGTGTTCTGCAAAGTAAAAATATAAAAATAAAAACTTCTTGTCTGAGCAATGGCCTTCTTTAAATACATAAAAGTAATCTTGCAAATTTGTTCACTCCACGCTCTAATGAACAAAAAAACCATTTAGGCAACCAGCAAAGTGAAATGGGTGTGAAAGCAAAAAAAATCTTCACAAAGTTTATTGAAGTATTGATCCCCGGGACACATGAACAACTTTACAAGAAATTTGAAGCAGCAATGACAGAGATACTTAATAGTTTGCGCAGTGCCAAGATCATTTCCACTTAAGGAAGCTAAATTACACAGAAACCGAAAATGTTAAGTAATCTTTAAATGTGCACCAGTTAACAGACTCAAGATTGTACCCCAGGCCATGTTTCCCCTTGCCTGAATTGCTTGATGTTTAAATCCAAAGTTCCCACTATACTGTTCAGGACCGTTCTTCTGACATTTTTATCTTCCTTCTTAATCTGCAAGTGTCAGGGAAGAAAAAGAATTTACAGCCTTCCAAGAGAACACTTAAAGAATCACCCCAACATTGAAGATGCTAATCAATGGAACAGGCATGTATTCAGTTACTGGCTAAAGTTCATAAAACATTGTTTTAATATCCATCATTTTATAGAGGAGATCTATAGTTGCACTGACAATGATTTGCATATACAAATACGATATTGAAATACTAAAATTATATGAGCCATGTTTTATACCAAGTAAAGAGGTCCAAACTCAATTTAGATAAGGTATTAATTGATGGGTTAAAGAACCAATTGCATTATTTAACTCTAAAATTATAGCAATGTGTGGTAGGAGAAATATTAATAATTGCCAGAATTTGTGTGATCAGAAAATGGAGGAGGGTGGCTACTATCACAAAGGGAAGAAATTCCAGTGGAGAGATCACGTGTGTGTAAAAGCTGATGGATCTACACACACAGAGGCGTAGTAAAATAGTCTTAGTGCATTTCTAAATTTTGCCTTTTTCAATGGAGCAGATTCATTTAATTTTGATGAAATAATAAAGTAACTAGGTCATAAGACATAAAATATTGTCATCATTAGCTTCGTACATGACAGTTAGGCAGTTAGAACTTCATATTGAATATGATCAAAGAGGTCAATTGTGCGTGTTTTAAAGTGTTTAAACACCAAGAGAATGAATGAGCTTCGGAGCATTCCAGATTAGATAATATTTCCAAAAATTTCGGCAAATGCATTGCATGAATTAACAATGTTGTAAAAATCTCTGCCTAGCTCCATATAGCCCTTGCCTAGGTGGTAGGCGGTCTTTTGCCGCTTCCCCTTTTTTCCTGTATCATCCTCACCTAATCCTACTTAGGCTCTGTTAAACCCTGATTAAGCGACACATAACACCTTCCAACATTGTGAATTAAAGATAATACGGGGAAGTACAAATATTTGAAAAGGTAAATGGAATTGGTTGAAAACCACACGCATTGATTTTACTTACTGCAACAAAACAGAAGCAGTTCAATGACTTTCCCTCTTGTCCAAGACATCTTCGCTTCAAAGCATAGAACTCCTGCCAATATTAGAAGAATTAAGTTGAGAGTATAACAAGGCTAATGACAAATTCATAAGGCTGTATGCAATAAGAGGTTATTGAGCTCATATACAATGAATGCGAATAAACCAGATCTTGAGAAAGAGAATCTTTCCACAAACAAGCATATAGGCGAGAGAAATATATCATAAAACAACCTGATTAACTTAGAAGCACCCATCTTGATAAATTATACAAAAATATCAGTGGCAGCTGCACCACATTTAAAAAACAACAAAACAGGAATTTTCTCCTAGATGATAAAGAATGAGATTATCAATGGTTGATGTCTGAGCAGACTGATTGCGCAAAGTATGTTGCTGTTCAATTAATTCTTATCAGCAAAATTAGGAATATTACTAAGTCAATTTCCAAGAGAGCTGCTGTAGGGACAATCAGCCATACAGAAAAGTTAACACTGTTATGCTGTACGCCCAAGTCAATTTACTCACCTCCTCAGCGTACTTTCTTTTGTAACTATTAACATTCCTGAAAAATTACATAATTATCAAGATAAGTAATTAACTAAGCCAAGCCCAAAACCAGAACTTAAAATAAAGACTACAGACCTCATGTAAGACAAGGACTCCCAATGGGCTTCTGCTCGGAGCCATGCTGCTGTCTGCGATTGTTAGTCAGACATGGAGACAAAAAATCTGATGTTCTTTTAGAAAAAAATATGTGAACTGAGGAACATATAGTGCATTCTGAGATGTAATAAAATTTATTCATTAGAATGACAAAGAGAGAGCAGAACCAACCCAATATTCTTCATCCAGTACAGCTTTACGAGCTACAAAATGTCCAAAGTCTCGCCTCTGCATTCCAGTACATTCTTGTTCAGTAAGCTGCAGCCGGTCAAAGGAGAGCTCATGCAGCTTTGACCTCTCATTCTTAGGAAGAGCCTGTTGTATGTTTTTTTCATTGTTACAGTGAGCTTCTAGATGCTTCCATCGATAGTACCGAGCAGGAAATGGCTCCCTGTAGAGTTTCAGTTGCCAATGTGAAGATGAAGTCAGAGCGGAAAGAGACAAATAACGAAGATCCAGAAAGCCACAAGAAAATGTAGATTACAGCAAAACTCAAAAAATGATTCACTCTATGTTTTGCCTGGGATTCTTTTTCTGCACTATTTCCAAGATTGTAGATTACACTGACAATTCAACACAAAATCACACAACACGCCCTCCAATCTCCATAAATAATAATAAAAAAAACCTAGTAAACAATTTTAAACCAACTGAATTTAATAATCAAATTATCATCTAGACTGTTTAAATCGAAGATCAGTTAACTTCAACAATGAGTAAATCTAATCCGATGCAATCTGAAAACAATAATACTCATATGGTTACTCATCTATATCTAATTTGGTAAGAATTTTTAATTATAGATAAAAGATTCTAAGCTTTAGTTTCTACTCGCAGGCAGTAGAAGAAAAGTTAGTTTTCTATAGCAAAGAGGGAAATTTTAATGAAGAACTGGAAAACAGCACTGCTGTTTTTCAAGATGATCTTGAGAATGAGGAGTTCATATCCAGTCATGGAACTGTATCTACATGACTACATCTTTTGAACAACTTCTAAATTCCTCAAATGTCTAAGGTTATCAACACACCCCGTGCCTTTCTTTCTAAATGCATTAGAAACATTCCCACCATTACAAAAGCCATCATTATTTCATTCAAGAAGTAGAAATCTGCACAAACTTACTTCCAGTCATCACACCTGATATGAATCACCAAATATGTCTCCGCAACAGTCCATCAAAAGAAAGGAGCTTATGTCCAATTTTAGGACATAAGAAAAAGCAATGCATAAATTAATAGCATCAAAGTTTCATGGAAAACAAATTTAGAAAAAAAAAACATTAGTTGTCAATATCAGACCGTCATTTGCTTTCCATAAATTATTTCTCACTTCACTTGTTTTCAAACTAATAATTACAGATAATTGGTTCAACAAGAGGCTTTTCTGCTTCTCTTTCCATATTCCTGTTAAAGAAAAAGATGTTACTCCAAATCACACCCAGAAATAGGGGGGGAACCCTCATTAGCATTATCTGAACTGAACTCCTCAAGATAAATAGATAAATCTGAACTGAAGCCAAATCATATTAGCATTAATATTGACAACAATCACACACACACAGAGAGCTAAACCAATCATAGCAAACTCAAAAAACGATAAACTCTTCAAGATTGTAGATTACACTGACAATTCAACAGAAAATCACACAACACGGCCTCCAATCAAAATACCTAGTAAACGTTGAGACAACAAGCAGAGAATCGTGTTTGGTTGAGGGAAGCAACGCGAAACGGGTCTCCCAAAGTTTAAATTGCGGCAAGAAATCCCCCTTGAGCTCCATGTGTTGAAAAAACGACAAAATCCCTATTTTGTTTTTGGGTTATTAGAAACGCATGATATTCGTCAATTATGCAATTGCGATGCAAAAAACATGGAGTGTGTTTGAATATCTGGGTTGGGTTGAAGCAATCGGTAAATTGAAGACAAAAAATAGGAATTGAGGAGTGAATCGAAGGAAAATTTGGAACTAGTGCAGAAAAAGAATCCCAGAAATAGAAAGTATCGAAGGTTCAGCCGATTGGAAATGGGTCCACAAATTTCAATCAACGACTTTGCGTCTAACCAACCAAGAAACGTGCCCGGCATTTCTTCTGCTAAAGTCGCATTCACAGACTCGAGCAACAGAGTTTTGAAGCTACTATATCATTAATTCCAAAATATTTTGATATTATCATATTCACAACACATGAAATATAATTCGACTATATTATGTTATGTGTATTTTGGTCTCCCCTCTTCTTTTATTTATTTATTTATTTTGGGGTGGATTAGATATCCTTCCTCAATTAAGTTAGTTATATTTTCAAATGAATGGAGATTCGTGGAAAAATATTGATTTCTTGGTTGATCATGATATCATCGAATGAACGCTAGCTTGTTTGATGAAAATTTACAGTCTATCCATATTGTAGATATTGTGTGGGTTATATTTAGTAAGACTGAATTTTAGTGAGTTTCCTACTCGATCGCTTATTGTGATCTCAAAATCATCAAATAAACGAATGATATATATCAATAAAATAAAATGGTGCAATATATATATATATATATATAATTACGTACTAATTAGAGATGGATGATATCCTTGAATATTATATTATATTAAATTTCATCCACATGAGTTGGGAATGGGGTGAGATGGTGGTGGTGTGGGTGTGACAAAGCAAGAGAAAATACAGACAGTGTTTGCGACGCCACAGCCTTGATAGCAAGAGGTAATGGCCGTCGATATCCCACAATTTACCATACACGACATCGCCGTCTGAGAGCACTTTGTCATGCAATCCCCTATTTGGGAGGATTGCCCCTCCGCCCCCGGGGCCCCACTACAAACCACCACCACCACCACCATCACTACCCACACACTACTACTCATCATCTTCTTCATTTTTCTCTAATATAATTAATTTAATTTCTACCTATAGATCCATCGTCTCTTTTTATAGCTAGCTAGCTACCTATCATCATCATATCTTATAATGCATTCATTTGGAACGTAACAAACTTTCTTTTTCTGCCTTAATTTCTTTTAATTTACTTCACCAGAATGGCGCGAGGGTTTGTTGCTTAATTCATTCTTCTGTTTTTGTCAATACTTTGGGATTTTCTGCATATTTTCGTCACCATATATATAAGCAGACAAAATGGGTTGTTTCAAAACCTTAACACTCATTACCTATTTTAGGTTACTACATAACTTTTCTAGCATTTTTTATTCTCTAAGTTACTAAGAAAATATAATTAAGAAGAAAACTTTCGTCTTCTATCACTTTTGGTTAATTAATTAGTTCGTGAACTAGCTAGTGGAAAATATATATGCCTATAAACTTTAAATTAATAATCTGTATTTTGATTCTCATTTTACGTTTGTTACAATTTTCAAAGTTCAAGCACGTAAGTACTAGAATGTAATAATTACTTAAAAGTTCATATTCATTTTGAAATGTAGCTAAAATTAAAGTTCATGTTATATGAAGTACTATAATAAACTCCTAGGGTACAAATATTTAATATCCAATCTTTCAAAATATTAGCACGGAGTTCAATTTCAAAAGTTAAAATTGAAGGTCGAATCGAACTCAAAACTTAAAATTCAAAATATCAGTTGTGAGGAAATTCAGGGGTAGAAACTAGAAAACCAGAAAATTTTCAAGGGGGGAATTGGCTGTTCTTCACCAATAATCAAACACGCTAGCTAAAAAAATTGCTTCGCCGCCACCACTAAGAACTGTCGATGTGTGCCCAAATTGTCCTTTTCATCCATTTTCTTACACTATTAATGTATTCTTCAATTTAATCTTCAACTTTAGTTTTTAAATCGAACTTCATGGAAAAAATGTTAATATTTGAAAAGTACGTTGGGAATATGGAATTGTACCAAGCCTAGCTATATGTAATTTGGTTATGCATGATTAATATAATATAAAATAACGATAAATTAAATTGCAATAACGACTTTTATTAATTACGATCTGCATATATATCATTTATATTCCAAAACAAAAGTAGCAAATTAAGTAGTACGGGACTTCACAATATGATGGATTTACACCATTAATTTATTTATAAATCCGATATAATTAAGGTGTGGAAGTCCAAATTAAGCTATATATATAGCTTGTAAGAAAAAAGAAGATATATAGAAAGTAGGTTAGGTAAGCTAGTCACACATGGATTTAGGGATAAGTTGTTTGCCATAGCAAGAGACTAGACATGAGAAGTTCTCAGCGCCACAGCCTTGGTAGCAAGCAATGGTCCCTGTTCCTCCTCTGCTTATCCCACAATCTACCACACACGACATCGCACTCCCGAAGCACCCGATTAGGCATTGCCCTAATCGGGATTGCCCCTCCACCGCCTGCATCGTCACTCCTATCGTGCACACCACCACCATAACTATCCACCGTGCAACTATAGGATTCGAACTCAATGCCTTCATCATCGCGTATATATAGATATATGATTAATTAATTGTGTACATTTATTATATGAATAGCTAGGCCAGGTTGTGATTTTATAGAGTGGAGGAGCCAGCGTGTTGATCGATCATTGAGTGAAAAATGGTGAGTTTGGGAGGAAAAAAAAAAAGTTTTCCTTGATTCCCGTTTTGTTTTAGCTTTTAGTTCATGAGAATTGTGTGAGGGCCGGTTTGTTACTTATAATTTGCCTTCCTTATGAGTGTCTTATTTTACTTCTTTTTTTTTTTTTAATGAGTGTCTTATTTTACTTCTTTTTTTTAATTTGTCAACAATGGGATTATTATGTGGTCTTTTTTTTTTTTTTTTGGCTCAAAGATGATTCTAAAAAATGTTCTTGGATCTAGCCTGCGTGACAATGGACTCCGCGAATTCTAGAGTTGCCAACATTTTGAATTTGACGTGATTGTTATAATTTTGTATTTATTTTTTACTATAAAAAAGAAAATTGTACTTATGAGTTCTATCACTCTATCAAAATTTTGTATGTGTTGTTTCTTGTACTCCCTTGATTTTTTTTTTAATAACGTTTTAGAGTTTTTAACTTGCTTTAAAATATTTGATATTTACCATATTTAACACACTCTCTCAATTTTTTAACACTTATACAAAACCCTATAAATTAAAATATCACACAACTCACCGCTAATAGATGAGGTTTCTACCAAAAATATATAGATGAGTATATTTGTCACATTAAGTTACATTTTTAATCATGTGGAAAATTTCAAAATGTCAATTAAAAAAACGTAGGGAATATCAAAACGATATAATAAACCACAAATAAAATCATATTATTCAATATAAGAAGAAAAAGAAACACAATACATATGTGCATTAATTATGAAAATCCTAAAATTAACTTTTTATACAGATACATATATATATATATATATATAAATTGAGATTCCTTATTTATGAATAATATATAGTATGGATGATATATAAATAAATAATGAATTAATTAGTATCGATCGGACGTAAGAATAATGGGGAGTGGATTGAAGGGTTGATTCTTAGATCCGTCGACGCAAGAAGCAACACATTTGGCGTCATTATTTCCACAATCTTCATAGCATTTGCTTTTCCCGCCTTTCATTCCGCATTCTGCCGCACAGATCACCATTTTCTCCCCGCACTCGATCAGGCACTCTCCAATCTGATCCGCTTCCACCACCACCGCCGCCACCAACGCCACCACCAACACCGCCACCATACTACTCCCACCGCCTCCTGCCATATATATATATATATACTTCTTTGATTTTCTGATATGCTTAGTTTGAGCGCCGAATTGAATCACATGTACCTAATATATATATAGGGTAGGTGTACTTAAATTAAGATTAATTTAGGAGTTAATTACTTCTCAAAAACCCTCTCCCTTAAAATGCTAATTGCATGCATGAAAGTTTGTTATGGACAAATCCAACTAATTATGTGTTGCCATCATCACGCATCCTTCATTATATCAATAACTCCAAATTCTTGATCCATTTCGTACATCACACCAACATAGTTACAATATTAGATTAATTAGCGTGATTCACAAATAGTTACATTTGACGAAAACTTCCATTTTTTTTATAATTTTACAATAACGAAGGAGATTAATTTCGACTATTTATTAAACATTGAAGATTTTTCATTTTTTCTTCCCTGGAAAATAGAGAGTGTTATATGAATTAGTCGTCTCTTAATTAGTCATTTTACTTATGGCGATACATAAATAATTAACTAACGCATTCATGTCCATTATATGTTTAGTTTATGGGCCTCTCTTTAATTAATTTATGGGCCTCGGGTATTAGCACCTAATCACATATAGATTAATTAAGAGTTAGCTTCCCAAAAACACTAGCTCGTTGCATGAAAGTTTGTAATTAATTAATTGAGAAATGCGCAACTTAAATATACGCGCCCTCCGTTTCCATTTAAATATCATTTTGGATGAATGCACACAAATTAATAAATTAACTGAATTACTTAATACATCCTTGTGTGAATACATTAAATGAGTTAAATATAGATGTTTGAATGGTTTAAATGAGGGTAAATGTGAAAAAAAATGTGAATTTTATGTCTTGAATTTGTAGAATGACATTTTTTTGAAACAAAATTAAAAGGTTAGTATGACATTTATATAGAAATGGAGGAAGTAGTATTCTTTTAACTTGTCAAGTCAAGTACCTTTATACATAAATAATTAATAAGCTCGATTGAAAGTCCATACCTGGCGTACATCAATAATATAATATTATAATTTAAGTTGGACAAACTAAATAACAACTAGCTAGCTAGTCTCAATTGTGACCATTATTATTATTTTTCATGAGCATCTTCCCCGTCAATCCACACCCAAGAGCCTCATTTGGGATCGTCTCGATAAGGTGGGCTCCTTCCGCAAACACGACCCCCATCCCTAAATGCAAGTGAGGTTCGATATGACAATGGAACGCCCAAACCCCCGGATTATCCGCCACAAACCTCAACGCCGTCCACCCGTAAGGGAATATCACCGCCGTGTTCCTATACGGCGGGTTTTTCAAGTTCAAGCTCGACTCGTCTTTTTCACTGCTAAACTTACCTTCCCCATACCCGATCACCCAAAAATCATGACCATGCAAGTGCCACGGGTGAATCTCGCTCACGTTTTCCTTGAGTGCGTTCGCATTTTGCAAGATCACATCCACCGTCGAATTGAACTCCAGCATGTACACGCCGTTGCCATACGTCGAGTTCTGATTGGCCGCCGGCCGCATCACGTCGTAGTCGTGTGGAAAGCGATCGGGTGGGCTCTTGGCGTCGAAGGCGTTGGCTAACCCGTATTTGATCGACCCTAAATAAGGGGTGGTGGGGAGGACTAGCGACACATTGTTGATCGACCATTTCGTGTAGCCGTCGATGTAGTTTTGAGTGTTCAGCAACACGATACGCCGGTCATGCTTGGACGGCGGCCGAGGGGAACCGGGGGCGGCGAGGATATTTTTGGAGAATGCCTTGCTGTAGCCGTAGTCGTCCCACCGCGGCGGCACCGGCGGAGGCGAGGTGGGGAGGCGCGACGGCGATGTTTGGTGGTAGTTGAGTAGGGTTAGGGCTTGGGGAGTGTGGGGCTCCCTCCCTCTTACGCTGACGGAAATCCAATAGTTGGAGGAGGGATCTTGGTCGGTTGTGAAGAGGACGGAGTAGCTCTCGCCGGAGTAAATGTCCATGTTCTCGACGGAGAATGGCGCCACGTAGTTGCCGTCGGCTTCCACCACCACCATCTTGTGATGCTGCATGTACGTAGACATTAATTAATTAATTAATTTGTATGGCGCGCGTGTGTTTAATTAAAAATAAGGAATTAATTCATGAGTTAACTACTTACATCATTTATATCATTAAAATGCAATGTTCAGATATTATTATCATTTTCTTCAATTATAATTATATGAAGGATATTGAGAGAAAGGGAAAAAATGGAAATATCAGGAAACTTGTAATGAAGAATGAATATAATCATGATTAATTATGACATGCGTAATTATTTGAATGAATATGATTTACTCATGGACCAGCATTGCACTAACCTCTGATCGTCACTAATTATATTGGCTTTCTTTTTCAGATGCATGTCACACTATATAATATCTTCTTCTTTTTTTAATTTAAAATACTCATTTTTTATTTTTATTTTCTTTTAAAACTTCGTATATACATATATATCATTTTCCATGATAGCTAAGCCCAATATAGCAACTTCTGCAATATTCTAGCTTTACAAGAAAACAAATGGTCAAATTCCTCTATTCCGACAACTTCTGCAAAAAATCCTTTTCCTTTTTCTGCTTTTCTGTTTTTCAGTTTTTAATTTTATGCATGTGATTAATATTTTTAATTAGAGTTGATGATATTTCAAAACTAGGTTATATCATTAATCTTAATTTTTTTAGTTAATGAAAATAATTATTATTTAGTGCAGTGTGTTCATTTTTTATATTGTTTTAGATCATTTTCACTTTTTATGTTTAGTTATGAATTTCTCTTATTATGATTGATTATCTCCTATCAAGTTCCATTTTTTGAAAAAAAAAAAAGAAGCAAAAAGTTGAAGAAAAAAAAGAAGAAAGAAATGACAGCAAGTGGTAATCCAAAGAATATTTTAGATATTATGAATAGGATTTACACTTTTTAGAATGACATTAAAATTAAATATTTTATTCTTTATTTTTGCTATAATATTTATGAGTACGTCACGTCCATGTCCATGCCAGATAATGAGTAAAATATTCTTTCTGCATAATATTATTACGAAAACATGTGGCAATCATCACAATTTGAAACTAGCTTAATGGAGCATATGCATGAATATAATCATGATTTACTAATTACTACCATAAATAATTATTTCCTATTATCATATAATTATACGAAATATCTACACCACGATTTTTATGTATAATAGTGTCTTATGTTAATTACATGTGTATTTCCCGTAATTTTCACTACACATGTGTATACATATATATACTCACATAAATGTGTGTGTGATCCTGTATAACTCATGTATATGTAAGAAATTAATTGTTGATTCTTATGCAAAGTTATTTTCACACACACACAATGTACAACACGTGAGTAGTTGATTTTTTTTTTTTTTTGGAATGTATCTGCATATATCATGTATTAATAAGATTCCCCTAAAAAATGTCTTGATAAATATAGATTATCTTCAATGTACAATTTTTATTTAATTAGGTCCACACGGACCCCACTCACCAAAATTGGCTAGACATGACAAATAAAATTATACATTATTAGGTAATTGGAGCCTATCAAATGATGTTTTCCATGGTTAAAAAAATGCAAATATACGTAATACGTTAAATATTAATGTTTTTTTTCTTTTTGGAAAATGTGTGAAATCCCCTATATATGAAAAAAAGAATATATTAAAATATTCTAAATATATTAAAGCTCATATATTAAGAAAGAGTTGGCGCACTCTTATCAGTCTATCCTACACTCCTAGTGAGACTCCTACCCTCTTTCCAAGCTAGAAGCATTAAATATTTAGTTGAATTTCTTATTATCTCCTTTGCACTTAAATATTTTTAACAAATTTGTTTCAAAGTAACAGAAATATTTTTCCATCCTTTTTCGTAATTTACTATTTCGACGTTATATATACTTCATATCATAGTTTACAGTAAAATATCCGAGGTTTATTTCAATTTTCATTTAATTACCCTATATTTTTTTTTAATTTATTCTTTATTGATTGAAAACTTAAAGAGAGGGTGGTAAATCTCGAACCCAATATAACACCCGTGACATCATTAAATCGAATAATATGGTAGCAAATATAGGTAGAAGTGTGTTTGTAGCATTACCCCAATAGCCAAGTTTAGTGCAGCCAAAGCAGTGGAGCTTGCTATCCTGAGCCGGTAGGTCTTGTTGGGGTGGACCTTTAGTATATAGGGTGCGTATTGTTCATTGCCTCTTAACTTGCACGGGGCTGCCCAGGAATTACTAAAATACGCTGCCAACGAGCAATTGAACTGCCCTCTCCCATTAATTAACAAGGTCTGCCAAATTAAAACGCACCATTATGCATTAATTTAAAAATATCATAAAAATGACAAAATTAAATAAAAATTATCTGTTGATTAATCAATTACCAGGACGTGCAACACTTTTCAAGAATTTGAGTGATTTAGAATCAATAAGAATCCCAAATTTTATACGAACAAACAAGATATACATATGCTTATTATTCTGCCAATTTATAAAATACTCGCCTAGAATTTGGCGTTTGGCATGCTTCTGTTTTTTTTTTTTCCCTTGGTCAGTTGTTAATATTATCTTAATTTCATCTCCCAATAATAAAAATTATTATTAATTATGCCAAGATCCTACAAATCTACAATTAACTTTTAGGATATTGTGTTTTCTTTTGTTGAAAAATATAATATATGTAAAAATTAAAACAGATAGGAGCTATTATTGCTAAATGAAATCATCTATTCCACTTGGTGTCTCATTTTTATTTTTATTAGATCTTCATCTATTTTTTTTCTTCAATTTCAATTAGTTTTGATTTAGTTTAATTTCATAATTATTATTTAGGGTTCATTCCACCCAATTAGGATTTTTTTTTTTACTTAATATAATTGAATAATAGAGCCGATTATTCCAAAATTACGGTATATAATTTTTTAAAATTTTAATTTTTAGCAATAAATGTTAATTATGATTGGTTATACTATAATAAATTTTATTTTTGTAATAAGTATTTTAAAATATTAAATTTGATATATAGTAGGAAATAATGGAATGTGGAATAGAGGATTTTATCCGTATTATTGTAGCCTCAATTTTGCTAAATTATGAAATTTAGATAAGTTCAAATTTATTATTAGGTTTGAAATTTGAATTAGTTTTTTCTCACTCTAAGAATATATACGTGGTGCACATATATTTATGTATGTATATCGAATCTATAGTAACTTTCAATATATAATACATATTTATTTTTCCAACAATCAAAATTTTTAAACTCGAACCAAACAACTTTCTCAGCAAATAAAAAAAGTAGCTAAGTACATCGATTGAATCCACTAAAATTTCTTACTCAAAACCGTTCATCAGTTTGAGACTAGTCTCACAACTTCAAAAACTAGAAATGAAAAAATATTTGAAGTATAGAAAAGATAAGAAAAAACATACACAAACACATCAAGAGATACGGCGAGGTTGGGTTGAGTCCTTTCGGACACTCAAACAGTGGAGATTTTGGATTCGAGTTGAAATCTACTTCTCCTTAGTTCCTTAGGAACTTACCCGGACTCAAAAAAAAAAAAATAATAATAATAATAATTAGAGGGGTGGGTGGGATGGGGAAGGGGAAGGGGCCAAAGCATATGAGATTTTGTGAGTTCTTTTTTTCTCAAACATTGTGCGAAAAACATTCCAATGGTATTTGTGGAATTTAAACTTGAAATCTTTAATTTGCAGGTATCTCACTCTATCACTAGACTATATACCCACTGAGACACAACAACGGCCCACTTCTTTTATCATGTTTATCATACTTTTTGTTGGTTTAGGTAATTAAAGGAAAAACTATTTATGTAGACCAAACTAGAGAAGAGAGCACCAAAAACCAAATAAATAGTAGCTAGTCCATGGTGAATTCTAATTTCCTGATTAGGGAGGTGCATTAAATTAAAAAAGAAAAATCCCAATATATATTATTATTTAAAAAAGAAAAGGAAAAAGAAATTGAAATACCTGTGGTTCACCAATCCAGCGCATTGGCTTAGAAGAGAGATCAACTTCTTGTTCACGAGAGCCCTTATGCCACCAATCACTCACCAAAATGTTGAACTCTCCATCATACTTCAACCTCTCCTTCTCTCCTTCCGCCACGTCAACGATCAACGACCCGTACAGACCCGATGATCGTTGCATACCGTAGTGCCCATGGTAAAAGTATGTGCCCGCCTGCACCGGATCCATAATTTATTAATTAATTAGCATCAATATTGAAACTAGAAATTCAATTCACAAAGAAAAAAGTATATTTCTAATCCTGTAAAGTGGCGCCACATTGTGATAACCAGCTCAGCAAAATGCATTATTAGTGGTTGTTATATATGTATATATAATTTATTCTTGCTTCACAATTTATCGATGAATTTATATTCATTAAATTAAACAAAATAATTTTGTAACATTATAAGTATATATATGATGTATACGTACCCTATCGACTTTGAACCTGTAGACAAATGTCTCCCCTGGATTAATGGCGCATTGAGAGATTGATGCTGTCCCATCTGCCCACGGTGTCCCAATCTGTAAATTAAATTTATGTAACTCAAATTAAATTTGATATACACATCATGATCGTGGAAACTTGTATAATTAACATATATTAATTAGTTTTAGAGGAGCTATAGCTAGCTAGCTACGAGAGAAAGATATATAAATTAATATATATTGACCTGTCGGATACCATGCCAGTGGATGACGACCCCCTCAGTGTGAAGCTTGTTGGTAAGATTAAGGTGAATGGTGTCTCCGGCCCGAGCCCGTATAGTGGGGCCCGGGAACTGGCCGTTGATGCCTATAACTACTCCTTCAAGCCCGTCGGGAAACCAATGCATCTATTCCACCTCCCATTTCAAATGTCGGGTTTTAGCTGCCGCCTTTGCCTTTGAAGAGTGTATTAAAATATAACTACTTATAAAGACAACCTTCATCAACCATGAACCAACCAACACACCCATCTTTTCTATATATAAGTCTTGATGGCTGTGTTTTTCGCAGATGGGAGAGGAGGATTGGGGTTCAAAGTTAGTGCACTCTATATATATACATATTATATATAAGAGAGAGAGAGAGAGAGAGAGAGAGAGAGAGAGAGAGAGAGAGAGAGAGAGAAGAAGAGAGATGAATATATAATCACTCATAGTGCGTGGGTATTGGTCATAATGTTCTTCTGAATATATCCTTTTCAAAAGTTTGTTAATATCATGATATTTCCTTCTCCTGGCTTTAAATTTATAATTCTCTTTTCTCTTTTTTTTTTCTACTTCTGAAAGTAGAGTAGAGATCTTCTAGACTCAATTTTGTGTGTCAACCGTTTGCCGACATTAAAATTATATATCATTAATAATTTATTTTTGTAAAAATAAAATTTATTATGTTATAATTAATCATAATTAATATTTTATTGCTACAAAATTAAAATTTTTAAAAATTATATACCTTAAGTTTTGAATAATCAACCCCAAAAATCAATTATATATATTAACTAAACAATGAAAATTAAATATTAAAAAAAATTATAAACCCTAAATAAAATTGTAAAATTATACTAAACCTAAAGGAATTAAAATTGAAGAAAAAAATGAAAGAAAAAGTAATAATTTTGAGATTTGGCACACACAAAATGGGACTAGGGGATCTCAAGTGCTGAAAGTATACTATAATAATAGAATTTTATTTTCCTCGGAAAAAATATGAAAAAACATTAATAATGTTGCTACAACAGTCAATATGTATTGAGTAGGTTTCACTCCTACATAATAACACGCAAGCACACAAAAAAAGAAACTATTTCATTAATTTGAACTTAAATTATTAAAACAAACTTCTTACAGTAATCATATATATAAATATATGCATATGAACAGAAAAAGACATGCATGCCCTACTTGTGTATATTTAAACTACACAATTAATTTTAGTAATATACCTATAATTAATTAATTAATATATTAATGATGTTTAGAGTTTGAGGTATCGTACGGTTCACGATATAGGGTTAGATAATTTATAATCAAGGGTTAGGATTTGAGCTCGAATGATGCATAATTAATAAGATTACTTAGTTTTAGTTATTAATAATGTTCACTATTTAGTGGGTTATGGTTTAATTGATTAATTAGATTTCTGCATGAATTGAAAATTTTAATTGTAGTTTAATTATGATTTTAATATATAATTGTAAATGATGATCCATATAATTAAATGGCACATATTTTGCCCTATCTATCTAGGAGAGAGACAAAATTAAAATGATCGATGATGAATGGTCACTATATGTTTAGGAGGGAAAAAGCAGAAGATTTTTTTTAATGGAATAATAAAAATAAAATTACAGGCTATGTGAAAGCATGGAAAGCCATGCATGATTTATAAAGTGCCGACCATTTTCTTTACGTACTATTGCGGATTGAGAATTTTCAGTAACATGTGAACTGATTGATTAATTAATTAAAGTATAGAAATTATTCATTCATGCATGTAATGGTGTTCTTGGAATTTGACCTAGTGGTAGAGCGTGATAATGAAGATCTCGAAAATTCAAATTTTATTACACGTAAGTCTATCATACTTGATTTTTTATTATTTACCTTTTCGGTATGGTTTACATACTATTGTATATGAGCAGTGCCGCATTGATTATCCTTAGCATAAAAAAATATGGCTGATTGACCAAAAAATCCCCACTTAAATAGAAAGTTTATGAGATAAAAACATGAATAAGGATAATTTATATAGCAGACAAAAACTTGTATGAGACCGTCTAACGAGTTTCTTAAATTAGACAGATCTCAGTCTGACCAGACTCCCCACCCCGACTCGTCCAAACTAAACATAAATTTAAAAAAAAAACATATTATTAAGTGTGAAGCTAATATGAGGGATTATGCTCGTGGACATAGTTGCCATATTGACTGTGCTCTACGAGCTTACATGGCCGAGACAATAGGAGAAAGTATTGGTTTGGATGCAGAGTATTATTTGAAGATTGGAGGTCGTCATATAGCTTGATTAATTTAATGAATAAAGTATCAAATTACATATAATTTTTGGATTAATTATCTTTTTGGTAATAGTGAGCTTATAAAATGTTGAGTTTTTGTATTGCTCGATCATAGGTTTGTAATTAATCGTGTATTCATTTCGGTAAGATATCACTCATCGAATGTTGATAAATTTTCTTAGCTAATTTTTAATTAAACTATATTTGAACTATCATTTTAGCCGTCTATTCAGCTTATAAACATTATTTCATAGTATGCTTGGAATGAAAATTTTGAATTGATAATCTAATATCATGCAACTGTAGGATGGTGGTAGTTTTTAGTGATTTAGTTGTTTTATGTCATTTTGTTCTTTTGTTGCTGCTATATTTGGTTAAGTTGGTATCTTTTTTATTTGAGGGGCCGAAAATTTTTAAAACTTATCGTTTCTTAACTTGTGTATTTTGCCTATTTTACTCATTTGAATGTGAAAATCAAAATCAAGATGATCTCTCATTCCAAATCAATTGTTATTCCTATTTTTGTATGTTATCTTATGAGTTCTATTAATTTCTTAATATTTTATTGAGGCCGCATTCTGTTTGCTCATATTTTGGAGAAGAACCCAACGATCCTCAAGGACTATGAGATATAGTTGAGATATCAAAGCAAAACAAGGATATGATTGAGATTACTATAATTTCTGATTGTTGGGGTTCTTGATGTTGTAACTTGTAGAGTTTAGTAGAATAATGATTGATATACATGGGATTTGTTTCCAACTTATTAGTGTGATGCATACAATAATGGAGATGGAAAGATTCTATGTAGTTATTTATGTTCTCATTTTTTATGTTTGATGTACAACCGTACTCCACATTTAAAAAAAATTAAAAATTATTATTCATAAAGTATAAAGCATTATTTAATATACAAAACAATGTCATTTGTTGTGATGAAACATATCTTTTGCGGTATTTAATTAAGAATATTATTCTAGAAAGACCGAGCTAAAAAATATGATATTTTCACGTATGATATCATTAACTCGGAGGTGAAAAAGTATATGATATTATCGATGATTATACATTAATTATCGAACCAATAACATTAAAGTATCATTAGCTATGATGTAAAGAATCATTATTTTTGAAGTGAAGTATCATTAACTATGGGGTAAAGTATCATAACTTTGAAGTGAAGTCTCGTATTATATTATTAGCTCTGAAATGAAGTATCATTAGCTTTGGGTGAAATATCATTAATTTTGAAGTAAAGTCTTATTTGATATTATAGATGGTTAAACATTAATTATCGAATCAAGAACAAAGTAATATTACTATTTATGAGATAAAGTATCATTACCTATGACATGGATATCATTAACTATTAAATGAAGTATCATTATTTGTGTGGTGGTGTATAGTGGCGGATCCAGAATTTTTTCTCTGAGGGGGCGACATTTATGGTTAAAGAATCATTGTTTTATAATTTCTAGTTTACGTACATGACATATTGACGTATAAAGAATAATGAGAGATCAACTATTAACCTTGCATTAAGTTTTACGTGTGTTAGCAAAATAATATTATTTTTAACGTGCTATTTTTCTATTTTCTAGAGTTGATGACACTGTTCAATTTTTTCATTTTCCTTTCTTTCTCCTAATTTTTAATAATACAAATTAATATTAATGAAATCTTAAATTTAAAGAGTTTTTTTTAATAATATGTGACATTCATAAATCATAACTTCAAATAGAAACTCCCAATTTTTCATTTTTATTACAAAAAATAAAATTCATAATTTAATATTTAAAGAAACAATCTCAAATAATAAGATAACTAGCACATGATACAATAATTGAGCAAATAACCATAAATAATAATCTAAGAATAATTATTGAAATTTAAAAAAAAATCTTTCGACAAATTAAGAAATTTTAGAATTTTCTAAATACTCAAAAAAATAAAATCTTATACTTAAAAGAGGAAAGAAACATTTTTTTCTCAAATATTTAACAAAATTGCAAATAAAAAGTGAGTGGAGATTTTTTATATATATATTAAATTGTGAGGGACCCATACATTAACATTTTGACTCTTTCTCTTCAAAACCCTTCTCCTTCTCCATTCTTCACGGCTTCACCCCAACCCAGCAGTAGCCAGTAGCAGCAACCGGCCATCTCCATTGAAGCAAGCAAGGTATATATGGAAAAAAAATCGGTGGGGGGGTCAAGTGCCCCTTCGTGAGACCCCTAGGATCCGCCACTGGTGGTGTATCATTAGTTACGAGATAAATTATTATTAGTTGTGAGATGAAGTATTATTAACTATGAAGTGAAGTATGATTAACTTGATGTGATGTATCATACGGTATTATAGATAGTTAAACATTAATTATCAAACTAAGAACATAGAAGTACCATTAGTTATGAGGTGGTGTATAATTAATTAAGAGCTCGAATATTATTAGCTTTGGGGTGAAGTATCATTACCTATGAAATGGAGTATCACTAACTATTTAACTTGGACGTGATTTGTCATGTGATAATGTGATATTATCAATGATTAAGTATTAATTATTGAACCAAGAACATAGAAGAAACACAGTATTATTAATTTTGAGATCAAGCATCATTACTTACTTGGTAAAGCATCATTAACTTCGCAATAAAGTATCATTATCTCTAAGATGAAATATCATATAATATTATGGATGATTATATATTAATTATTGAACAAAGAACGAAAAGTATCATTAGATATGAAGTTAAATATCATGATTAAATATTAATTATTACACCAATAACATACAAATGATACGAGTATCATTAATTATGAGGATAAGTATCATTAAACATTTTCTCTCAATACCATACAATTTTAATCTATACACTTTCTATCATTAGTATTAAATTAGTATTGATTTAAAATACAGAAGAAACACAAATTTCAGACTTTCCCAAAATGAATATCAATTCTACCTTCAACCAAACTGAGTTACAAACATTAGAACTCAAAAGTGTGGTTAGCTATGAAGTTAAGTATTATTATTCACTCTGAAGTGAAGTATCATTAACTCTAAAGTGAAGTATAATTATCTATAAGATGAAGTATCACTAACTAGTATGTGAAGAGTCATTAGCTCTAAAGTGAAGTATTATTAGTTATAAGATTGTCATTAACTCTTACTATAATGTGAAGTATCATTAACTCTGAAGTGAAGTTGTAACACAAAATTTTTGTATTTAATTTGGTGAAACACAAAACGTGTACAATTCAGATGATCTTCGGATCAAAATATATTTATATGGATCCAATCTCTATTTTTTCTCTGATTCTTCTCTTCAAAACTTGATCTTCAAACGGTCTTTAAAATCTTCAATGTAAATTTGTCTCTTTGATTTTCTCAGACTTCTTGTTTGAACTTTGTCTTTGAAGTTTTCGGGGAAGATTTGTATCCTCGATCTTCTTTGACTTGGTCTTTAGTCTTGATAATGTTCATTCGGAGGGTCGACGCCTTATTTCCGGATCAAACGCCAATTTCAGGATGAATTTGATGAAAAACGTCTTTGACTGTCTTGCTTATGAATCAAACGTCATCTTTAGGATGAATTTGGTGAAGAACGCCTTGGATATTTGAGAGAATTTCACTTATGGAATTTCTTCTCAAATTCTTGAACTCTTCAAATGACTTCTGGTCTGATTTTCTACTGATATGGAGGTCCCTATTTAGTTGTAGGTATGAGTATCTAGGGTTGACGTGGCACGATCTCATTGGCTCTTGAATATTGATATATATATCTCTTCAAAGATATTTACTTGTTACCAAAGACTCTTGACATTTATCATATAATAATATCTTTACTATTTAAATATTTTATCTAATTTTTGATTTCATAAGATTCCAAAACTAAATAAATATATAAAAATCAATAAAAATATTATATATATTTAATAAATTTTTGCCGCCTACAAATGCCCCCTCGAGACTTGTTCATGGACGACTTGTCGTTTGAAATGAATGAGTCTCAAAAACTGATTAGATAATTTAAACTCGTATCAAGGAGTTTTGAACTTGAATTTATTAGATAGTTTATACTCGTGTCAAGGAGTTCTTGAATTTCAACTTGTGAATAGTTTATACTCATATTCAAAAGTTCTTCAATTTGAATTTATTAGATAGTTTACACTCATATCAAAGAATCTTCAATTTGAATTTAAATTTAGATAGTTTATGCTCGTATCAGGGAACTTTCTTGAACTTGAATGTTTATGCTCATTTCGAGGAGCCTTCAACTCGAATTTGGACTTTTTAGACCTTTTATACTCGTATCCGTGAGTGCTTGGATTTGAATTTGGATTTATAGACATTTTATACTCGTGTCAAGGAGTCTTGGATTTGAATTTGTAGACATTTTATACTCGTGTCAATGAGTCTTAGATTTAAATTTGAATTTGTAGACATTTTATACACGTGTCAAGGAGTCTTGGTATTTGTTGAAGAGTTTAGATAGTTTTTGCTCTTATCAAGGAGCTTTAGAAGATAGTTTAGGCTCTTATCAAAGAGCATTTGAGCAAATTTAGATAGTTTTGGCTCTTATCAAGGAGCTTTGGAAGATAGTTTAAGCTCTTATCAAGGAGCGTTGCCCATTTTCTTTTCATTGATTGTGACATATGTTGAAAGACTTGAATTAGTCCATGGTTAGATTTGTAGTCGTTTATTCATCTTCATCATCATCATAATATTCTTCTTCTTCTTCACTTGAAGATTCCTCAAAAGGTTTGCCTCCATCATTTATTTCTGGCTCTTCTTCAAAGTTATGATGTTTTTGCATCGACATTTCTTGAACTTCATTTATAGTCATGTTTAACTCCATGTTGTAAGCTTTAGTGGCCAATTCCTCGAAGGTCTTTGGTTGAATCCCTTTCAAAATATATTGAAGACCCCAACACATGTATTGGATACATATTTCAATTGCTGAACTTTCTGATAATTGATATTTGTAATTCAAGCTCAAGTTTCTCCAACGGTTGATGTAGTCGATGACGAACTCTTCTTTTTGTTGGTTTGTATTTTTGAGCTCAACCAAGCTAACCATCATTCGAGTACTGTAGAAGCGGCTAATGAATTTTTTCTCCAGTTACCCCCAACTATCAATCGAATTTTGCTCCAAATCAGTATACCAATCAAACGTGTTGTCTTTTAAAGAACGAATGAATTGCTTCACCAAGTGATCTTCGTATGTCCCAGCATCATTGCAGGTCTCTACAAAGTGAGCCACGTGTTGTCTTCGGATTGTCTTTACCATCAAATTGTTGAAATTTTGGTGGTTGGTAGCCATTTGGCATTTTCAAATTGTCAATTCTTGGGGTATATGGCTTGTTGTAAGCCCGTAATGATTTACAGCTATCTCCAGACGTGTCTTTGATTGTTTCCAGTATGAAATCTTTGAGTTGATCAACTTGAATTGAGCCATCAAATGATACTTCAACTTTTTTGACTGTAGATTTTTCATTGTTGGCATGTAGCTTTGTAGATATTTCAGCTTCAGTATCTTCATCCACTTGCTCGCCACAAGTATCAACAATCATTTCTTTTTTCAGCTTCAGAATTTGAGCATCTCGTTCTTGTATTCACTTGGCAAGTCCTTCAGCCAGTTTCATCAAATTTGCAATTTGTTCTTCCAGAATTGTATACATCTTGATGCTTGAGGAAATTGGTGAAGAGAAGAGATGAGAGGTAGAGATAGTCCCACTGGGCGTACCAAAATTTGTAACACAAAATTTTTGTATTTAATTTGGTAAAACACAAAACGTGTACAATTCAGATGATCTTTGGATCAAAATATATTTATATGGATCCAATCTCTATTTTTCATCTGATTCTTCTCTTCAAAGCTTGATCTTCAAACGGTCTTCAAAATCTTCAAAGTAAATTTGTCTCTTTGATTTTCTCAGACTTCTTATTTGAACTTTATCTTTGAAGTTTTCAGAGAAGATTTGTATCCTCGATCTTCTTTGACTTGGTCTTTGGTCTTGATAACGTTCATTCGGAGGGCCGACGCCTTGTTTCCGGATCAAACGCCAATTTCAGGATGAATTTGATGAAAAATGCCTTTGACTGTCTTGCTTATGAATCAAATGTCGTCTTTAGGATGAATTTGGTGAATAACGCCTTGGATATTTGAGAGAATTTCACTTATGGAATTTCTTCTCAAATTCTTGAACTCTTCAAATGACTTCTGGTGTGATTTTCTACTGATATGGAGGCCCCTATTTATAGTTGTAGGTATGAGTATCTAGGGCTGACGTGGCGCGATCTCATTGGCTCTTGAATATTGATATATATCTCTTCAAAGATATTTTACTTGTTGCCAAAAACTCTTGATGTTTATCATATAATAATATCTTTATTATTTAAATATTTTATCTAATTTTTGATTTCATAAGATTCCAAAACTAAATAAATATATAAAAATCAATAAAAATATTATATATATTTAATAAATTTTTGCCGCCTACAGAAGTATCATTAATTATAAGATTAATTATCAGTAATTCTAACTATGGTGTCATTAGTTACAAAATCAAATATCAATAACTCTGATGTGAAGTATAATTAGTTATAAGACCAAGTATCACTAACTCTAATGTGAAGTATAATAATTATTAGATGAAGGATCATTTAACTTTAAAATTATCACTAACTATGAGAGAGGAAGTATCAATAGCTATTAAGTGAAGTATCATCATCATTAGCTCTGAAGTTAAGTATCATTAGCTATGAAGTTAAGTATCACCAATTTTGAGATGAAACATCATTAGTTACTAGGTGAATTATCAATAGCTATGAAGTCAAGTATAATTAAATATGAAGTCAAATATAATTAACTATTAGATAAAGTATCATTAGTTATTAGATGAAGTATCATTAGCTGCGACGTTAAGTATCACTAAATGTGAAGTAAAGTATCATTAGATTTGAAGTCAAGTATCATTAACTTAACAATATAAAAAAAACATCATGGGAATTGCTGAAGAAGCTTAAGGACGTTAGATGTAGAGACGTAAATATATTACCATTTTTTAACTTCATATCTCATCCAAGTTATGAGCCCTTGATCAAAGGAACAATCCACACATAAGAAAGAAAAAAAAATTGGACAAAAAAATGATTCAAGTGCTTAATAACACAGAGCAATCAACTTAAGGGAAAAATTTGTAACAAGATTGAAACAAATTCAAAGACTTCTAATCCCCAATCAGACAATAAATAAAAAAATCATGAATCTAGAAAACTTCCAATTACAAATACATCAAACTAAAAAAAAATAGCAACAATTAGAATCTAGAAAAATCGACAAATATAACAGTTACATTTAATAAGATTTATCATTGTTTCATTGAATGGTATGATGGTTGGTCGTTACGCTCAATTGATGGTGAATAGGGGGTTTGATGAAGAGAACTCTGGTTGCACTGAATCTGAATTTCTTTGACGTAGATTTTCCTTCGAATTTAGAAGCAGTCAAACTATTAGAAATAGAAATTAATTTGAGGAAAAAATGAGGAAGATTGGAAAATTGCTTTAACTTGCATATGTTGGGCTCGAAAATTGACTGTGATACGACGAGAGAACATTGTTTCGATTCGGCGAGGCACAACAGATCGACAAAAATCGCAGGAGAGACAGGGTAGATCATAGGAGAAAGACGACTACAAAAATCGCAGAAGAGAAATGGCATATCGTAGTGCAGATTTAGAGACCGAGAAAGCCAGCAGATTGTAGAAAATTACTTCTTTTTTTTATATTTAGTAAACTAAGTCAACGGGTCGAGTCGGATTGTGATCCGTCTAACATAATACATCCGTTATACAGTCTTACAGGAATGTGCCCCATATAGCAGGAAACAGAAACACACAACTTAACATGTATACTTCAACCTACGAACCTAAACAATTAGTACAGTTAACTAATACAGTAAGGGCTTGTTTGCTAGATAGTATAAGGGTGGGATAAATACTTATGACACCCTAATACTTTGTTTGCTAGCAATATTGAAGCCCATGATTATGCAAGGGCCCGGTATGTGTTAACCATTTATATGGTATAACTTATCATACCCTACTGGTGGGATATTTAATACCATACAGAATTATTAAAAATTGTAGACTAAAATAGCCTTACATATATTAATTAAAAATATTATTATAGAATATTCACACAGTATATGGTAACTAATTAAAGGATATTTTAGGAATTGAAATTTTATAGAGAATCTAATACATCTAACCAAACAATATATTATTAATACACCAAAATAAACATGATATTAATATCTTATACGGTCAAACACATCCAACCTTATACCATACAGCCTAGCAAACGAGCCCTAGTAGTATTCCTTCCGAGATAAATTACTGATAAGAAAATATTGATCAATTTGGCAATGATTTTATCACTTCTTGATCAGTCAATTAATTTAACGGGTAATGATATTCAAATAAGATTTTTTTTTTAGGTTTGAACTTTGAATCATCTCCCATGCCATTAACACATTTTTAATGTGATTACACTACTTGCTGTTCTATAATTAATACACATATTAGAAAATGGTGAAATGACCAGTAACAAATTGTGTTTGTTCATTGTTTAGAAAGAGAATAAAATTAGTATGAAAAGCTGCCTTTCTCTACTTTTAAGGCATGCCAGCCATGTTTTTGTCGTTTGCTTATTACCAAGCTGTAGTTCAGGCCTTTTACCATATTTGGAAGAGTTAATTCTGCCCCAGTGGATATTACCAAAAACATAAACTAATATATTCGTTTTATTTATTATTTTAAATTTTTTTTATCTAGAATTAATAATTAATTTTATGAATAAATATACACATTCCTTATATACGCCACAAAATTTTATTCAATTATATTTTCCTAAAATAGGGTTTGTGATAAGGTTAAATTAGAGAGAGAGTGTGTGTGAAAATATATAAAACAAATATTTTGAAATAAAACAAAAAATCTAATAAATAAAATGAAATGGAGGGAGTACATAATTTAATATTTTTAAGTGATATTTTGTATATCGTTATTGTGAAGAACTAAAAAAATATGAATGTTGATATTGTTTTATATTTGTTAATATATTGGTGATATTATTAATTTTGTAATTACTATATCGACAATTATATCATCACACATTATTTATATCAGCGTAATATTACCATATCAATTATATATAAAATATTAGCGGGCGAGTTACCCTCGACATCTAAAAAATAAAAAATATCACTTGAAAATACTAGAGCATGTGTATTTTAAAAAATAGGATTGTACCCACTCGGCCACTCAGGCAATATCGACTCTGCCCACTTTCTTGTGCAAATTAAACAATTGATGAACTCTCATACAAATACATTGTTTTTTTTAAATTAGGGTGTATTCTATTTGTAAAAGATTATGTACGAAAATTGACATAAAATTGAGTTTTAAGCCTTTAGATATTTATTTGTATTGGAATGGGGTCTTTAAAATATGTAATATCAACTACAAGTACAATAACCGACCTTTTTTTTTTCAAGAAAAGAACAAATTATGATTTTTATAAACAGTCCCAAGTTAATAATGCACATGAAATATAAGAACTCATCTGTCTAACAATAAAAAAAATGCAAAAACCCAATAAAAATGTTGAAGATACATGAACTGAATCTACCATGTGATTTTCTCAAAACTTTATTAAGCCTGGTCGTCTCACTTGGGTTTAAGTGATTAGCAAATTAGTGGAAAATATCTCCAATCTTCAAAGAAAATGATATCTAATTTTTTAACATTTCTTAATTGTCTCACTATATACGAACACGAACAAGATATTAATATTTTTCTCCGCTTTCAATACTCGGCATTTATTTCAATACTTGAGTTTTAAGAAAGAAAAACAAATTGCAATAGGCGAGAGATGAAATGGCTCAAAATCAAATGGGAATTTTTTCTTCCTTTATTATGTATCGATCTTTCTCTATATAATTTGAAAGTGTTAAATGGTATGAAAAATTATCGTGGATGGGCTTTTCATTTAAATAAGTTCAAATCAGTGAAACGAAGTGGGCCTAAGTTTGGGAATTTCTCATGATTTACAGAGGCCCATGGTTTTTGTAATGCCAACTACGAATTGTTCTATGGGTGATTCTATACATAGCCCATTTTTTTCTCATTGTAGCCCCAAATATAAAAATAAATAAAAATATTAATTTATATACTATTTTACCCCTACAGTCCCCAAAAATTAAAACCATAATAAAAAATAAAGCCACATTGTATAGCCTCCATAAAAACAGAAAAAAAAAAAAAAAACACCCCACATAACCTCCTGAAAAAACGATAACGATCAAATTCTCTCCGCCGTCATCGAAGCCGGCAAAGATAAGTGATGGCTAGAAGAAAAGGAAGAGGAGTGTTGCACTAATTTTTACCAAGTAATTAAATAATTAATGTGACGTCTCGCCCCCCTCCCCCAAACAACTCTCTCTCTCTCTGATGCATGCAAATTTCCCCAATTGGTGGAATACGGAAATGGAGAACGTCTCAGTTTTTCAGAAGAAAAAAAAAAAAAAATCGCCCTCATAACCCCCATAAATTTGCAGAAAAATGAATGGGCTAATAAAAATTAAAATAAAAAATAAATGGAAACTTATTAATGAATTCATCATTCACCTCAAATATTTGGTCAACTAACTTAATTAAATTTTAGAATTCACTTTGGACGAACAATAATGAAAACAAAATTAGAATTATATTATTAAAGTAATGAACTCAAGAATAGACATAAAATGTCGTGATGATGTTGTGCTTTTCTTTATTATTATTTCTTAGATGGGTATAGAAGGAAGGAGGCTTTGTTTATTAATTAGGATTTTAGTTTTGATTTAGGGGTTATAAAGGCAAAATAGTATATTAATTAATAATTTTATTTATTTTATAGATTGAGGGCTATAGTGAGATAAAAAGTGGCTATGTATAGAATTGCCCTTGTTCTATTTATTTATTGGGCCTTTATTTTTAATCTGCCTAATTGATGAAAGAAGGGGCTGGATGTGGTATTAGTCTATCCCATAGTCTGCTTTGTATTTGTGGGTTGTGCCATCAAATTTACAAACCAAATTCAACCAAAAAATTCTTTGTATGGGTACAAATGATCTAAAATAATTTAATCTATAAAGATGGTCAAATTGGAATACCATGAAACAAAAAAGTTAGGGAGAGTCGTAAACGATTTATATATATAATATCACCAATAATTAATCTGGCTCACATCTAGGGGTGTGTAAAACCGAATCAAAATAAAAAAATCGAACCAAGCCGGGCTATTTTGTTCGGTTGGTTTGGTCATTTTTTCTTTAATTTTGGTTTGGTTTTGAACATTAAAACCAAAATATATTTTGGTTCGGTTTTGATTTAAGTAAAAAATATTTTAATTAAAACCGAACTAACCAAAATATAGTGTGTGTGTGTGTGTGTGTGTACACACTATATTTATATAATTTATAATTCTAATATTAATTATACCTAAATTAATAAATTTTAAAAGTATTATATACCTAAATAATATTAGTAATTCTAATATTTAGTTTCAATTTTAATTTCTAGTTTTAGAAATTTTCAAATATTTACTTATTTAAATATATGGTTTGTTATCTATTGAGTGCATGTTATTTTCTTTATATATAATTGTTTTGGAAAAATAAAAATAATCATTGAAAATTCGATTAAATCGAAAACTAAACCAAACTAATCAAAGAATTATGGTTTGGTTTGGTTCGGTTATTTATATTATTTTGGTTGGTTTGGTTTGGTTTGAATTTTTTTAAGAAATTTTTTATTTGATTTTGTTAGTTTAGCTTGATTTTGCATCGAACCAACCATTTGCACACCCCTACTCACATCAAAAGCCACTCTCGTATTAGATTATCATAATCTGACATGGATGTAGCAGAGTAGATTTCCTCTTTCGGTTTATATTTTATATTTGCATCCGTAGTTATTGAGATTTTATACATTAATTAAGTCATGATCGAACACTAATTATGTAATGATCCAACTTTTTTTAAAATTGGTCATTACCTTTTATATAAAATGTGGTTCGAAAATGATATTTGTTTGTGCATGTTAACTTAAAATGTTTTGTTATGTTCCTATAAGTCACGTCTACATTACTATTATTATTATTATTATTATTATTATTATTATTATTATTATTATTATTATTATTATTATTATTATTATTATTATTGAGCCCAACTATTTTAAAGTACTTTAAAGCCAAATCTTTTTTTTGAACCCAATAACTAATTAATTATTTTGAGCTCAAATGCAACATTTGGCTATCTTCTTCCTCACGTGTGGTTAAAGAAAAATGAAATGAAAAATTATACTAAATTTATAACATTAACTAAAACCTTTCATCTACTCAAATGAAATTTATTTTACCCTTTAATTGGAGACCTTTGATAGCTCTAATATTCACTATAAAAATGACTTCCAGTTCATTCTAAAAACATAGCAAAAGCAATTATCTTCTAAAGTATTACAGTTCTTTTTTTTCTTTGAGGTACGTATCTATATATGTATTTGTACGTTTTCTTTTGTTTTGCACTTGCATTTGAGAAAGGGAGTGAGTTGAGGGAGAAGAAGAAGATGGGTGCAAGAGTTTTAGTCTATGTTTTATGATCGTAAATGAGAAGGATGGAGAAGGGGAAGAGAACCTTGTATCTTGTCTTCTATGTTATTGGGTAAGATGAGAGGAGAGAGAAAGAGATGATGGAGAGAGAATTTATTTCATTTTCTTTTGATTTATGTGGTGGCCGAGAGGGTGTTTGTAGTTTTATTATTTAATGGCTTGGTTAGTTTTAAATTGTGCTAAGGGAATAGTTGATAGTATTTTTCATACATTTAAATTATTTTATTTATATTAATTATTTATTATAATTAATATTATTGATAGGTGATGCGCCTGGACCTAACTTGTTTCATATATTTTGAAAGTCGAAAAGTCCAAGTCATGATTAAGGTGGGAAATCCGATGTGATGCACTTCATTGTTTATCCTTGTTATGCTTTTATGTAGATTCACAATTATTAACCTTCAGGTTGCAACAATTATCATTAACTGACGAGCTGCATATGTCCCGATATATTAACCGCGATCTACCCATACTATAATTTGTTATAATTGTATTACTTGAAAAATGCATTCACCACTGAGTCAAACAACACTCACCCCAAAGTTATTACATTTTTTCAGGTTGATGATTTACTCGGTCGATGTGTGTGGTGACGTGTGATGAACTGATGATGGTCCATTAAAGAATTTTTATTATTTAGCTTCCGTTGTATTAATGTTAAATATTTTATATTTTAATAAAAGTGATGTTCCCTTTATTGTTTTTATTATTTTATATTATGAAAATTGGGGTGTAACAAATTAACTCGTACATTAATATTAAGGGAGTCCTGTGTGAGATCATTTTACGGTTCAAAATTTATAAAGAACGGATCGAGATTTGGATCCAAATAAATTTTCAATGAAAATTCCTTCATTAATTATCTATTAAATCTAATAAATAAATTTTTAAAATTAATTAAAAAATAAAAAGAAATCAAAATTCGTGATTTTTGAGGTCCTGGATTGATAGTTTTCATCTTTCAGGTTCTGGATTGAGAGTTTTCATATTTCAGGTCCTGAAATAATAGATTACCCATCTTTCAGGCCCTGAATCGATAATTCTCCTAATATTTACTAAGATGTACAATTAATTATTTGGTGACCAAAAACTCCTATATTTGGTATGTCCAAGTAGTTGGTAAACCAAAAATGGCAAAAAGAAATAAATTTCCTTAAAATAAGTTACAAGAACATTTCCTAACTTATTTATTCATTTTATTTATTTATTTATTATCGATCCAACTTATAGGAAATTCTATCACGTGTGATGACATAATGTATCCTCTGTCACAATAGACCTAATGTGACACATCGAAGTGTCACATTAAATCTATTGAGACATGTGACACACTACGTGAGCACACGTGGTAGAATTTCGCCCTACTTATTCTATGATATGATTGAAAAATTGGACCCAAGAACAGATAGACAATTTTTAAGATGATGAGCTATCAGCTTGTTGTTTATATATAAAAAGAATTGGGCAAATTTGAAAAATAAATTATACCAATTTACCAAGTATTTGCAATAGCGGTTGTTCTATATTTTATTTCACTAAAAATACTACTTGCAAGTGTACGAGATAAATGTAGCAAAATTATAGTGAGCAATGTCGCATCCACAAAAATTGACAATGTAATTCAGTTAAGTATCTAATCATGTTGTCCTACTTTATCTAGAAAATCGAATTAAAATAGTTGTTTATAATTAACTAAATACTGTAAATTAAATAAATAGATCAAAAGCAAATAAATTAGATAAATAGATAAAAGACGGATCCTAAGTTGTTGCTGTTAAATGGATTTTTTGATTGTCAGATAATTTACTCAACCAATTTAATTCTAAATCTTGTACGAGAATCATTAATTTAATCACAGTCTCTCTCGAGTAAGTTATGAAAGTAGATTAGACTCTAATTCTTATTTCTCGATCTCAAATTATTATCTAACTCCAATTAGTATGTCAGATTTATTCTTCTCACGACACCTACCAATCTCTCTATCTAGCAAACTCGTGTTATGCAATCATAATCCGTTAACTAACCTCTCTCTCGAGTGAATAATAAACTAATTACACAAATGTAAATGCCGATCAATTCATTCACAAAAGACAACACAAATCAAGGATGACAAACAAGAAATAGAACTGAACAATAAATTACTTTAAATCATAAATCCATAAAACAATCAACCACCCTAGGATCTCTAGAAGTTTAGCTACTCATATCGTATTCAGAATCCAAAGAAAATAAATATGAATCAATAGTCAACATCATAATCGCGAATGAATAAAGCATAAAATAAAACTTAATCTGGATGGTGTTTCTCAATCTTTGCGATCTCTTCTCTGTCTTCTTCATGGTGTTCTCTGCTCTCTTTATAGGGTAAAAGCTTAATGAATTTTCGTGCAAAAGAAATCCTTAAATAGTTAGGGTATGGTTCAAACCCAAGATGGAAACAAGCAGGGCCAAAAGAAAATTCTGCACAAAAGGCCGTAAAATAGCACAGTTCATGTAGTACAAAATAGCACGGGTCGTGCTAGCTTAACACGGACCGTGCAGTCCTTCTGCAGTCTTCTGCCTCAATTCTTCTATTCAGCACGGGCAGTGCAATGTCAAGCACGGTCCGTGCTCACTGCCTGCACTCCCAGGATACGATTTTCCGACATTTTCTCGTCCCGATTGAGCCTCTATTCGAACCATCAAGTCTTAGAACTTGATTTCACCAACTTCTAATGGTTTCAATCCAATTTTCTACAAAATGATCCAAACACTTATCTCATCCAAACAAATGAAATCGAGAATAAATTTGGACTAATACACACAGTAGATAATTAAAACAATCTCAAAACAAACTCTAAGTTGGTGCAAAAACCTAGTTTATCAGCGGTGGTGTATTCTTTTTTGTTACAAGAACACTTTCCTCGATATATATTGATTTTCGTATATTATATTTAAAATTCAAAATATAAATAATTTGATTATTTTATTGTACTGTTGAGTTTTAAACAAGTACTCACTTAATAAATTAATAATGTCAATATATAAAATATAATACTCAACTGAGTGGAATTGGAATCTACAAAGAATAATGATTGTAGGTATAATGACATATATTAATTCTTAATAAAATTTCAAACAAGATAGGGCCATCATGGTCAACAACTTATTAAACAACAACACCAACAATCATGCCTATAAATAAATCAGAGGTAATTTCAACCCTTTGGGATGGCCTAGTGGTGGAGTGGTGTTTTTTGAGGCCAAAGATTTTAAGTTCGACTCACCACCAACACCACTAGGTGTGAGCCTGTCACACCTGGCTTGCCAAGTGTGGTTTACCTCCCCTGTGTAGATTTGCAGGCTATTACACAGGGGCGGGGTTTACCCAGTGCGCACCACGGTAGCGGCTGCGGGTTACCCTCGACATCCAAAAAAAAAAGAAAAAAGATAGGGCCACCATTGTCAACAACTTATTAAACAACAACACCAACAATCATGCCTATAAATAAATCAGAGGCAATTTATTATGCATGATCATGATTAAGGTTCTTGTACGCTTCGAAACCGTGTAACTACCTCATAATCAAATGAATATATTATATATTAGTAATTAATTAGTCACCTTCAATCTCATTAGTATCTCGAATCAACCAGAAAATAATACAATTTGAATCAAGCAATAATTAATTAGTTATTAGTATTTCTTAAAATCATAGAAGAGACAAGTGTCACTGGCCAACATTCGTCTCATCCAAAAGTATATTATCTATCATAAAAGAAATAATACAGCCCAACATATTATGAACTTAAATTATTGCCCAATACACTCAAAATTATTGTAATCCAATATGCCCCATGTATATTTTATAGATGTATAATTTGTACATCCTATTCTAAAATCATATATATTTCACAGGTTGTTGCCACATACATATTTAAATATTTTATTTTATTTATATAGAAATGAAACAAACTAGGGTAGATAACAGATCGAGTACAGTACCACCTTTCTCGAGTAGATCAGGCAAAACCATTTTGAGCTTTCAATATTGTTGTGTTAGTTTACCTCTCAAATGTTTTATTTCACTTTAGTTCATAATTTAATTAATTTGTTCCATATGGCTATAAATAAGCTTGGTCGAGTAATATATATTCTAGTTCAAATTTATTTGAGCTATCAAGTTTTGAAATATTATATATGTTCTTGTTTAGGATTTATATTCAATCAAGCTCAAATAAGTTTCAATAATATCTTTAGACAACCAAATGTTGCATATTCTCTCAAATGATGATGCGGGCGATATCTACTTACATTTTGGAATTTAATCACACTGAATTAAATAGTTAAATAATTGATGTTCTAATCAAATTGCATATATATTGTCTAGATTTCTCATACAATACTCTCAAATATAATATTCCTCAATACGAGCCTAGCTAACTAAACCATCTAAAATTCTCAACGTGAAGATGAATAAATAATGCAATTGCGGTCCCACTTTAATTTGGAAATCAAGAAAATTTAGGGAAGAATTAATTAAAGAACAAAATGATCTGTACCTCCGCCGATATAAGTCATACTCTCATGTTCGGATATTCCACTTGCACCATTAATTGAAATAGAATGGAATTAAGCAACGGAAAAAAGGGATTATGAAATTAGCTATTGTCGTTGTTTTGGAAATGATCTAGTATTATATTTTGAATGATATTACTCGGGAGCGAAGGTTTCGAATTCGATCAAATCCCAGCAACACTGTCTAGGTATCACATCTGATTTTTCTCTTTTGTATGGTTTGTTGAATATTTCAGAGAAGCAAAGTTTACCCAAAATAATTTAATACATTTGCTCTTGAGTCGCGGCTGCGGTTTACCATTGTCATAAAAAATAAATCTAACAAATTCAAATACAAGAATGTGTTGACGTGAATATAAACTAGCAAACAAATTTAAATAAAAGATTTGAAGATCCATTTGCTCTCATCTCAAATACATCATCTCTTGTAAAAAGTTTGACATGAAAAAGATATTGATGACGTACGCCACTTATATATGTATTGAGAGAGACAAATCTTAAGGAATATTAGGATTGTCTGGGTCTATATATTTTACTAAGTGGAAATATATGTTTATACCCAAATATATAAACATCCATTCAAAAACACCCATTTATATAATACTCATTCACTATATACCCACATTATCAATTTTATCCCTACTTTTTCAAATACATCTTACACAAATTAAAAAAAGTGACAGTCAATCATTGATAAAACATAATAGGACAAGAGATGATTATTTCCGAGGATGACTGTTCATTCACATGTGACTCTGACACGGTTTTTCGGTATTGGTCGCGGTCGACCAATTCTTGGTAGCTATCGATAGTTTCTTAGTAGCTGTCGACAGTTTCTCGGTATTTGGTCACGGTCGACTATTTCTAGGTAGCTATCGATAGTTTCTTAGTAGCTGTCGACAGTTTCTTGGTAGCAGTCGACCAAGTCTTGGTCTTGGTCACTTTTGGGCGAGTTACGAGGTAATTAATGATTTCCATTTGCCAACTACCTCCTTTTATTTAATGCATGGTCTGTACCCATTTATTTGAATCTCCATGAACGGATGGAGACATCACATGTCTTCTTCATCACAATTTTATCCTCTTTCACCATTTTTCATCGATCTAGCCAGAGGCAAAAGGTTGGTAAATTAATAAAAAATATGTCTCTTCCAAATATTAATATTAGAGGATAGTTATAATAATATTAGTTGTAATATGGATATATTTTTTTTTTCTGTGGAATGTGAAATTACTTATTAATTAATTTTGTTTTCATGTTTGAATAGGTGGGATCGGAAAAGCAATCAACACAGCCTTACATGGTGGAATAGAGAGAAAGAGGAAGAACCTCCTCAAACCTCAAATGTCTTCTTCATCACAAGTATCTCCTTGAACCCTTAATTAAAGCATGATTATTAGGGTTGACAATTTATCTTGTAATTTAATCTTATAATTTAACACTCCAATGTGGCTATAATAACATCGTTGTAACGTCAAAATTGTATAATTGGTGGTTTAGAATAATTTTGTTAAATATATAAATTTCTTAAAATTAGATTCACATGAAAATTGCATTATTTTAGGTGAATTAGTTTAGTTGAATTTGATCAAATTATTTAGAACTAGTTTAATTTTTTTTATGGATAATTAATTAGTTGAATCCTAATTAATAGATGCGATTTGAATAGATGCTATTTAGATTTAGAATTAGAATTTTTAAGTGCTTTAAATTGAGTAAACATTTACATTGAATTCTTGATGAAGCAGTCTTGAGAATACCATTTAATTTCTATCTACCCTTGTAGAAATAAGGACAGAGTTAGGTGAATCAAAAAGAGAGAACAATTAAGAAAGTAGTTAGAGATATATGGTCAACTCACAAGAAAAGCAAATTACTACTATTATATACTTGATTTTAAACCTTTATTACTCCCCTTCTACGTACTATCAAATAAAATTTTGAATTAACTATTTTATCTAATACAAAAATACATGCGTGCACTTTGTAAATTTTGAAGTAAGCAGCTGAATTCATTAATCCTTTATTACTCCCCTTAATTAAATTCTAAAATATTTTATCTTGATTACAATATTAACAAATACAAAAATACATGCGTGCACTTTGTAAATTTGAAGAAAAGCTTTTAATTTGTTTCTTGATCATACGCACATGATTCAAAACTAAATAATGAGGTCCTTAATTTGACCAAATAAATAAATAATTAACCAGTAAAAAAAATTATCTACATTTCTCCTTTTGATTTCCACTTCTAATGCTCTCTCTCTCTATATATATATATATATCTGTGTGTGTGTAAGTAAAAATTTATCAAAATTAAATGATAATCAAAATGTTTGCCTAGAATTATTTTAGCTAGATAAAAAACAAGCTGAAGACCGCCACTGGTAGTGGTCGACTGTTACTTGGTCGCAGTCGACAGCTACCTAGTCACTGTCAGCGATGGCTACCAGGTAGCGGTCGATTATAATAATTCTAGCTAGAAAAAAGCAAGCTGAAGACCGCCAGTGGTAGTGGTCGACTGTTACTTGGTCGCAGTCGATTGCATACAAGAAAAACTTTTCTCTAGAAAATTAGATCTTTATTATTTTAAATTCTTAGTTTAATAAAATTATGATTTATTATTTACATTTAAATTATAAATCATGTGTAGCCGGCTTGGAAGAGATCTGAGGTTCGATTTATTGAGCCGAAGATCAATTTACATTACAAATGGAAGAAGTTTCGAATAATTGTGGACACACTTACTAATATTGGTGAGGAACGCCTACTGGATCGATTCAAAGCAGGGTGTTTTGGCCATGTTTTATCTTGGAGGCCGGGTAATAGTGCTTCAAGAGCACTACATGTTTTGCTAAGTTACGAGATTTTCAATGATAATCCCGATGAGCTTTGGTTTTCTGTACAAGGCGTGCAGTTCCGATTTTCTCCCATACATTATGCGTTGGTGTCTGGCTTAAATTTTGGATATTCGAGTTTTGACCCGAGTCGAGGGATTCATGATCCATCTAGAGTTGGAGTTTATAAGCGTGTGGCCAATGGTGATTCAATAGTCTTGAGAGACTTAATGCGCAAGTTCACCGAACGCAACATATATGAGGATTCAAGTAACTTGCCTCAGGATGACAATGAAGAGCATGATGATTACCTCAAGGTGGCTAATATCATAGTCTTGTATTTCTTCTTTCTTGGATTTGCTGACTCTCGAAAAGTCGAGAATTGGGTGTGGATATTGGTCGATGATTTATCAGCTTGGAACAGATTTCCATGGGGGGCATATACATACGGAGCATTGATACACTATGTCAGTATTGTCCCGATGACGCGGTTAGAGGCCCTGCCATCGTATCATCTTTATGGTCCTATGTGGGCTCTTCAGGTAATTATTTATTAATTGTTTTAATTAAGTTTAAGCATTGAGCTTAATTTTTTAACACTTTGTTGCTTGAATTTTTTATATTGTTTGATAGATTTGGGCATACGAGACGATTCCCACATTAGGACGAGTGGCTGCTCATTATGCTTACCCGAACAGCATTCCACGCATGCTCGCTTGGAAATTCGGGACTTCGCCAGAGCTTGATTTTGGCTTTATTTTTGGCCCAGAGGTACAATATATATATATATATTTCATTTATATTTGTATTTTTATTTAATACTCATTCTTTTTATTTGGTCATGTTATCCAGTTCTCATATCGCGAGATGATGGTATCAGCTAACGAGGCTGAACAAGACTATTATATGAGCATACAAAGAGGTGAAATATTTGGTGTTCGTTTTCTGATTGTGGAGAATCCAATGCATCCAAGACAAGTCCGAGATGGAAGACCTGTTCTTTTTCGTAAAGCAGCGAACCGACGACGCAGCAAGAATGCCTCTGTTCAAATTGAAGAGGTTGAGGAGGATGATGAGGAAGAGGCTGCAGAGGAAGTGTTTATTCAGCAGCCTCAGACGCGGACTGGAGGCAAAGGCAAGTCAGTAAGTCATGGAGAATCATCCGGTCAGCTTGACAGGCTCAAGACAGATGTGATTCATCACATAGACACAGTTGTTGCCCCTAAAATTACAAAAGATGTCGTTAGTCAAATGAAGGGGATGATCAAATCGATGTTTGGCTCGAATGGCTCTTTTAGGAGCAAGTCCAAGTCTAAAGGAGGAGACGAGGCCACTTCGAGACCTAGAGACGCATCTGCTAGACATTCTGTATCGATGCATGATCGTCATCATGTTCGATCCCCAGAGAGAGAGCCCTCACGACATTCTGTATCGATGCATGATTGTCATCATGTTCGATCCCCAGAGAGAGAGCCATCACGACATTCTGTGACTATGCCTGATCAGTTAGCACGTAGAGCACCCTCACACCAACCTCATTTAGACCTCCAGCTTCAACTTCAGTCTCAGTATCGGCCCCAACCTCAACCTGAGTTCCAGCTCCAACCTCAATTTAGCCCAACTGGTCAATTTTTTGGAGATTCGGGCGAGTTTATGGAGTTTTACAATCAACTCCAGCCCCATGAGGATAATGCGCAACCGGTATTTCTTAATTAATATTTATTTTAATTCTTAAAGTTCTAGTCTTTAGTTTCAAACCTATTTAATTAATTTTTTTTGTTCTTTGTAGAGCAACTTTGTGACCATGCAGAGAGGCGCTCCGTCGAACCCAAACTTCCCTAGGGGAACAAGATAGAGCACATTGAGATGTGTTACTCCTCATGCTAGACTTTATTGAGACTCTTTTTAGTAAATGTTATTTTAGTTGACATTTTATTAATATTTTTAGTTGTTATTTTATTACAACTCTTTATAACCTTAATTTTCGTAATTTAAGGTAATTGATAAAACAATTGAAGTAGTACGAGAACAATACAAATATATAGCCCAACTTACAAATCGAAATCTAAAAAATTGTACGTAGATGTATATGTCTATATACAAGATTATGTTGGTTGTTGGGAGAATTGAAGCATGATTCAATTATGGAGACATGGACTCACGATAAGTAGTGGTCGATAGATACTAAGTGGCGGTCCAAAGATACCCAGTAGTGGTTGATAGATACCTAGTGGTGGTCTAGAGATACCCAGTAGTGGTCGACAAATACCCAGTAGTGGTCGACAGATACCTAGTAGCTGTCGACAAATACCCAGTAGTGGTCGACAGATACCTAGTAGCTGTCCACATGGACCAAGTTACGACCGACCAATACCAAGTGGTGGTCGACTGATACCTAGTAACGGATCTCAACATCCTTCCAGATCGGGATGTCGATAAGGAGTAAATTTGGTATTCTCCTCTAATAGCTTCTGCTGATAATATGTAGCTAATTGCATCCCTTAACGCTGTTAGGGATACATTGCTCGCCGGAATATAGCCGAGTCGCTCATTTCCACCAATATAATTGGATTGATCGTCAAATTGACCGTTGTAATTAACAATAACAGATCGCCAATCTTCCATCTCTCACTCTAATTTTTTTGGATATAAATTGAAATCAAAATATTTTTCTCTCTAATATTTTGGATATGAATTGAAATCTAAAAAAATTTCTCTCTAATCTTTTGTGTGATTTTGCTTGTTGTCGATGTATATGTGTATATATAGAAGATTATGTTGGTTGTTGGGAGAATTGAAGCATGCTTCAATTATGGAGACATGGACTCACGACAAGTAGCGGTCGACAGATACCAAGTAGTGGTCGACAGATACCCAGTAGCGGTCGACAGCTACCCAGTAGTGGTCGACAGGTACTAAGTGGTGGTCGATCGACTAGTAGCTGTCCACATGGACCAAGTTGTGATCGACCAATACCCAGTAGTGGTCGATTGGTACCTAGTAGCTATCCATAGGGACCAAGTTGCGATCGACCAATATCCAGTAGTGGTCGACTGGTACCTAGTAACGGTCGATTGTTCTTTGGTCATGGTCGACAAATACTGCAATAATTGAAGTCAGTATTTCATATACCAATAAATCCGTGCACTCAATTATTTAAATCTGGTACAGAAATTGAGAAAAAACTGATTTTGCAATTAATTTAAAGTACTTTTGAAGGATTATATAGTAAAAGTGGGTATAGGATGAATTGAATTTATTTGAGTGGGTATTAATGATTTTACATTATTTAAAATGGGTATAGAGTGATTGATCCCCTTTTACTAAAGTCTTGAGAGATTTGATATAAAAATTTGTCACCATTGATCGGCCCTATTCATGTTTGTGTTTATTCGGTTACAAAATAAGCTTTAGTCTCATTTTCGAAGATATATACTTGTCCATGGATATTTTTTTGCATATATGCATTGCCTATTAACGTGGTATGTAGACACTAGACAGGAAAAAAAAAAGAAAAAAAAAGACAAGCTAGGCATGATGATTCTTTTGGTAGCCCTCAAAATTTTATGTTAATATAAGGGTGGGAATTAAATTATTCACTTTTGATAAAAAAAAAAATCAAAATTATCCAATTTGTTCAAGAAATAGCCGAAATCATTAAAACATGGGTTTAATTTGACACACTTTCTTTGATTTCCATGCATTTCAGACGTAGTGAATGTCTTTCCCAGCCGCACTTAAGAGGATTAAACACAAATAAATTCAAAATTGGACTCCTCCCTCCTATATATCATATATGCACCTTCTCAGCTCTTAAAAATAACGAAGACCTGTCCCCTTGGGGATGACCTAGTAGTGGAGTGGTGTTTCTTAAGTCAAAGTGTTAAGATATTCAGAAAGTAAATACATCTAGCATCTGAAAACTAGAAGTTGAGAGAAAATTTTATTATTCAGCAAAAATCAATCAAACAGTGCAGTTGGATCTATGTTTGTTTATATACACTATAGCAATGGTAAGCTCTACTACTAAGATCCAATCTAACGGCTAGAAGCAAAGAAAGAAAAATATCTAGTGCCACATGAGCAAAGAGTGAGGTAAAATCCCATGCATACGTGTGCATGAGCTGTGCATGGGCAAGCTCTAGTAAAACTCAACACCCCTCGCAGTCGAGACGTAGTGAAGATCATCAAGGTAAAGACTGTGAAGGAGAGCAGGAAAGTGCGGACCAGGCAATGCCTTCGTGAAGATGTCAGTAAGTTGAGAAGAGGTAGCAACATGGAGCGGAAGAATGAACCCACGGTTGTAGTGGAGGCGAGAGAAATGACAGTCTAAGTCGAGGTGTTTGGTCCGCTCATGGTAGACCTGGTTTTGTGTGATCTGTATGGCAGCAGCATTGTCGCAGTAGACTTCAATTGGAGTAGAATAAGGCATGGAAAACTCATCAAGAATATAAGAGACCCATAATAGCTGACGGACAGTATAAGAGAGGCTCCGATATTCAGCCTCGGCCGTTGAGAGAGAGACGGTGGGCTATTTTTTACATTTCCAGGAAATCAAACAGCCTCCCAAGAAAACACAATACCCTGTCAAAGATTGTCGTGTATCAGTACATAATCCCCAGTCTGCATCACAGAGGCATGCATGTTAAAAGATGTGTGGATAGTGTAATGAAGACCCAAAGAGGGAGATCCCTTTAGGTAGCGAAGCACATGGAGGGATGCGTTCCAGTGATCCAAAGTGGGAGAGTTAATAAACTGGCTCAATTGCTGAACCGCATATGAGAGATCAAGATAAGAGGTTCAGGTAGAGCAATTTACCAACTAACTGCCTACAGGAAACAGCTTGTGGAAGAGATTCACCAATTCTGGAAAGCTTGATCCCAGGTGGGAATAGTGTGGCAGTGGGTTTGCAACTAGTGAGACCATCAGAAGCAATGAGATCCAACACATACTTGCGTTGGCAAAGGAAGGTCCCAGAAGAAGAGCTAGCTATCTCCATGCCTAGAAAATATTTTGCTTCCCCAAGATCTTTGATTGTGAAGGCTTAGTGAAGAGCAGATTTGAGAGTGGAAATAGCATCAAGAGAAGGGCTGAGCAAGAGAATGTCATCAACATATACCAACAAAGTAAGAAACTCAGGGCCCTTCCCCGTAGTAAACAAACAATGATCAGATTCTGATTGAGCAAAACCAAGAGAGAAAAGCAGTTTGCTAAACTCTAGATTCCATTCTCTAGAAGCCTGTTTTAAACCATAGAGGCTCCTCACTAGTTTGCAGACATCACCAGGATGTCTTTTTTCATAACCTTGAGGCAAAGTCATATATATCTCATCCTTAAGATGCCCATGAAGAAAGACATTATTGATGTCAATTTGGTGTAGACACCAACTGAATTGTGTGGCCATGGCAATAAACATCCTGACAGTCACTAACTTAGCCACAGGTGCAAACACCTCAAGGTAATCGATACCATATTCTTGGTTATAACCTTTGGCTACCAATCTAGTCTTATACTTTTCAATGGAGCTATCAGACTTTAACTTGACCTTGTACACACACTTAACCCTATAGTCTGCTTGCCAGGAGGGAGTGGCATAATCTTCTAGGTTTGATTAGCCTCGAGGGCTTGAAGCTCGACATTTATTACCTCATTCCATTCAGGAAATTGACAAGCCTGTTTATAAGAGGTTGGCTCATGGAGAGATTGAACATTAAAAAAAAAAGACAGTATAAGTAGGGGTCAAGTTAGTGGAAACTATATAGGGAAAGGTGGGAGAAGTGAAAGGAGAAGATGATTGAGCTGTACAGACATGGTCATTGAGATAAGCAAGTGGTTTGTGACACCTGGAACTCCTTCTAAGAGGGAGAGTGGTAGGATGAGAGAAATGAGGTAATGGAGAAGACTCAGCAGCTAGAGAAGAACAAGTAGGAGGAGGAGTATCTGGTGAACCATGAGATAACAATGAATCATCAGGAAATAGCTGGTCTGATGTTGTAGCAGAAGGAGGAAGGGGATCACCAACAGGAATAGAACCATTCTTAGGGACAGCTCTTCCTGTAGGATCAAAATTAAAATCATCAAAAGAATGAAAATGTGAAGAAGGACCAGCATTGCTATCTCTCTGTAGAGGAAAAATATGAGGGAAAAACTCAACATCTCTAGACACTTTGGTTTTATAGGAAAGCAAGTAAAAATGAAGATGACCTTTATTATGTGCTGCAGGTCCCAGATATATACATTGTGATCCTCTAGGAGAGAATTTAGTTTTAGTAGGAAGAGTATTAGCTGAGTAGGCCAGACATCCAAAGGGCTGGATAGACTTTAAAGGATCTGGCTGACCATGCAGCAGATCATAGGGGGTTCTCCATTGTAAAACTGTAGAGGGCAATCGATTTATTAGAAAAGCAGCATATAAAACAGAATAAGGCCAAAAGGTAAATGGTAGATTACTCTGAAATATAAGAGCTCTAGCCACTTGTAACAAGTGTCTGTGCTTCCGTTCTACTACTTCATTTTGCTGTGAAGAGTAAACACAAGTCTTCTGATGAATGATGCCATGATCTAGCAATACATCTTGTGTCTGTTTGCCAATGAACTCAGTCTCATTATCTGTACGGAGTATTTGAATGTCTCTATGAAACTGTGTCTTTATCATCTGAATAAAATGTTTCAAGATATGCCAGACCCTTCCTTTGCTGCTAAAAAGGAAAATCCAAGTTGTCCTGCTGTAATCATCAACAAGAGTCAAGAAGTATGGTGTATTGGTGATACCAGGGTCTGCATATGGCCCCCCATACATCAACATGAACCAAGTGAAAGATAGATTCACTTCTTCTCCCCAATGTAGGGAATGGATTTCTCTGCTGCTTGGCTTTTTGGCATATATCACAGCTTTTTAACTCTTGATAATCCTCCTCTCTATACCTTTTCTGAAAGCAATCCAAGTGCTTCATTGCAGAAACTGAAGGATGACCAAAAAGTTCATGGTATTCCTTTAAAGATGATCCAATTGCAGTATGAAGAGTAACAGTAAACTGATACTCATGCTTGAGAATGTACAATGTGCTTCTCAATTTCCCAATACCAAGGATGACATCTGCATTCTTTTTCTGGATTAGACAGTGTGTTTCAAGGAAAATCACTCTGCTGCTTAACCCTCTAGTCATCTGTCCCACAGAGATCAAGTTATGAGTGAATTCAGGAGCATACAAAACTCCCAACAACTTTATAGAAGGAGTAATCTGAGCATCTCCTGCTAGAAGTTCCCAAAGGCTAGTACCATCTAGTAGATAGATCCTAATAGGATTCTTTAATTTTCTGATGTTAGTAAGAAGATTGGCCTTGCAACACATATGGTTGTTGCCCCCTGAGTCCATGATCCACTCATCTTGGTGAATCTCTGTAGATAAACCAAAGACATAGTGTCCAGTGCAAGCCATGTGTCCATTATCATCTGTCTCTGCCAAATTTGTTGTTTGAGCACCAGACAACCCTGATGGAACATCCTGTTGTCCTTTGTTGTGTAGATAAGTAGCAAAATGTTTTGCAATCTCATTTTGAATGGCTTTTTCAAAATCTGATGCAAGTAGTGGACTAGCTTCCTATGTAGTATAAACATTCTCTCTCTTCTTTGCTACACCTTTGTCTGCCACAAAATTAGCCTTAACCTTTCCTTTTTCTTCCTTAAATCGTTTGTACCAATCTGGAATACCTATAACTTTAAAGCAATCATTCTTAACATGTCTTGTTCTACCACAATAGTCACACTTCAATTTCATCTTTTCTTCTTTAGTGAGCCTCATCTTAACACCTTCCTTCTGAGATCCCTTGTGCTGATTGAAATATAGGGTACTCTGCTCAGCTTGTTCTGCAAATTGAGATGAGACAAGTAGTTGCTCTTCCACCTGGAGCACCATCGCATAGGCTTGACTCACGTTTGGGAGTGGATTGAGAATTAAGATCTGCTGGCGAATAGCTTCATAGGTATCATTAAGTCCCATAAGGAACTGCATCATCATTTCTTCCTCCAGATCTGCCTTAGAATCCTCTGTGGCCTCACATGTGCAACTACGAGTGCTCTTTAATAAGCTGAGTTCATCCCAGAGTGCAGTGAGGTTATTGAAATAAACAAGAACAGATTATGTATGCTGAGTGAAAGAGGCAATATCTCTGTGTAATTTATATAACCTTGGTCCATTACGCTTCCCAAACCTCCTATGAAGTTCATCCCATAGCTGTTGAGATGTATCTAAATGCTGCAATCCTCTAGATAATTCCTTAACAACTGAATTACACAACCAGTTGAACACCAAATAATCGACATTCACCCACTGCATGTGATCAATGGACTCCTTACTAGGTTCTATCAAGCTTTCACCAATAAAACCTAATTTGTTACGAGCAAATAAACCTCTCTTAATCGCTCGACACCAACTATGGAAGTTTCGACCATCAAATAAATCAGATGTTAAGCTCATGACAGGGTGTTCATGCGCAACAACATATAATTCATCGTTCGCTAGCATTCTATTGTTATTAAGTTCATTCCAAGCATAAGAAGCAACTTCCATACCTCGATTCTCAATCCTAGCCGGTGCAGAGTTAATTGGAGAAGATTCATCGATCGGAGGAACATTTGAGGTGCCTTCGCCGCCATGATCGAAGGAAAACCCGAGCTCTTCATCTCTGGCATTACGCTATGAAAAACGTCTCTCATTTGTCATCATGACTTCAAATCAACGAAGAAGTTCCAAATCAATCGAAAAGTTGATCAATTAATCGAATAACTCGATCAAAAAAGCTCCGAATACCATGTTAAGATATTTAGAAAGTAAATGCATCTAGCATCTGAAAACTAGAAGTTGAGAGAAAATTTTATTATTTAGCAAAAATCAATCAAACGGTACAATTGGGTCTATGTTATTTATATACACTATAGCAGCGGTAAGCTCTACTACTAAGATCCAATCTAACGGCTAGAAGCAAAGAAAGAAAAATATCTAGTGCCACGTAAGCAAAGAGTGAGGTAAAATCCCATGCATGCGTGTGCATGAGCTATGCATGGGCAAGCTCTAGTAAAACTCAACACAAAGGTCTCAAGTTCGACCCACCATTAACACCACTAGGTGTGAGCCTGTCACACCTGGTTTGCCAAGTGTGGTTTACCTCTCCTGTGTAGGTTTGCAGGCTATTACATAGGGGCAGAGTTTACCCAGTGCGCACCACAATAGCGACTGCGGGTTACCCTCGACATCCAAAAAAAATAATAAAAAATAACGAAGACCTTCTAGTAAAAATAATTATGACCTACTAGTACTAGAAAATAATGAAGATAATGCGTCTTTCACTGAATTTGATGATAATTGAACTAAATAAAACGATCCAACTTCAAGCCTAAAAATGCTAATTAATATATATATATATATATATATATATATATATATTCAAGAAAGAAATATCCAAATATAGCCTAAAAATTCATTCGGAAGTAACATATGATATGTGAGAAAATCTTGCATGTACAAAAAATACTTAGTTAAATAAAAATTCAAATAAACGTGTAGTTTTTAATACTAGATAACTTATATTAATGTTTATGCCTAACGTTGGAGCATATTTGATGAAAATATTTATGAATTAAGATGTATTTTAGTTGTAATGAATTTGTCGTACAATGTCCGGACCCTCGCCCCATCCCACCGCGTAAAACACGTGTATGAGATCCTCGTCACAAATATTATTTTTATTTTATTTTTAATTTATTTGGAGTCACTCTTCACATATTTTTTTTCATTATAAAATAAGCTTTATTTTGTCCGCTGCATTATTGGGATCGTAATTTTTTGGCTGCAACGAACATTGCTATCACTGCTGACTTCTCCGAAGCTTCCAATAAATTATTCTCTTCGTAACTGTTAAACTATGTTTCTGTTTGTGGATTAAATTCTTCTTGCACTAGTTCTTGGTGAATCATAAATCTTCAAGCTGCAGAGGTCGGGCTCATTCGGATCAAATTCGCAAATTTTAAGTATATCTCTAATTCTCTCTCATATCCCACTTACAGTATTTGGTGATATTCTTTCTTGGACTGTCGCAAGCAAGATTTATATTTGTATGTAGGGGTGTGTGTGTGTGTGTTCTTCATTTGAAGTGATTCGATTACTTGATTCTGAATCTTGCTCTAGTTCCAAGAATTTTGAGTATTGTTTGAGGTTGTGATTCTTGATTAAGAGATTTCTTGAGTTCTTGTTTGGGGTTGGGATTCCTGATTAAGTTCTGGAAGTGGGTAAGAGATTTCTTGAGTTTTGTCTCGATAGACATGGTAAAGGCGAGAGCTTTTCTGCTTATTCAGATTTATGGTGGCCATTAATTAAGTCGAATTGGGAATATTTTACAGCAGATGCTGGTTTTGTGCTTGTGATCTTTTGCTGGATTCTCTCTCTCTCTCTCTCTCTCTCTCTCTCTCTCTGATTTTTTTTTTTAATTGAATGAATGCTTGTGGTCGTGATTAGAGAATGTTTCTTATTTTAGTTTTCCTGACGACGTTGGTTAGTCAATAATTGAATATATTAAGAAAAAGAAAGTCATTTCGTAAGTACGCTGATTAAATAATACTTAAATTTCCTACTATAATTAGGACTTATTGGTTTGACAATATACTAGTGAAGAAGACAATTATCAGAAATTTGTTTCTTTAGAATTGATCTGTTTCTGTGGCTGGCAATTCATGGGGTAAGAACCAAGTCACCAACTAAAACCTCATCGTATTGTTAGTCTCTTGACGTTAGATTGTTCGAAGATAATATATCATTTCATTTCCTAACTGTAGCTGTCTGTCTTATCATATAAGTATGTCATTCAGCTACGATCAAATCTGTGATCTCCAATTAAGACAAAGTTTAGTTTCCTAGGCCTATTTGATTGTTGTCTAAGAACAAAGAAAAAGAAAGCAAATGATTTGAATGGTTGGTAAGTAGAGTTTTTTTAAGTATGTTGAAGCCCTGAAGATTGCAGAACTGCTTTTGTGCAGGAGATTTTTACTGAAGACTGTGATTGCTAAGTGCAATATCAACTCACCAGATAATCGGTTGCAAATGAGTCAACCCAAAATTAAGCGCAGAATCGGTAAGTATGAGGTTGGAAGGACAATTGGTGAGGGAACATTTGCAAAAGTTAAATTTGCTAGGAATTCCGAGACTCAAGAAGCTGTGGCTATCAAGATTCTCGACAAGGATGCAGTCCTAAAGCACAAAATGGCTGAACAGGTCATTTCTTCTTTTTACCTTAACGAATCATATTCTTCTACCTTGTTTATCTGATTTGCGTTGTAGTCATGCTCTTTTATTGTAATTACTTACGGTCAAATGATCTTCTCCATCTGGTTATGGATTAGCTCTAACATATCCCCTCCAAAAATTTGGCAGATTAAGCGGGAGATAGCTACAATGAAATTGATTAGACATCCCAATGTTGTTCGCATATATGAGGTCTCTCTTCCTTCCAACCTTTGACTCTCTTATATCCTTGTTTGTGTGTCCGGAACACTCTGTTCTTACTGGAAGTTTTGTAGCTTTTCCTTATCATTTCATTCTTCAGGTGATGGCCAGCAAGACAAAGATATTTATTGTTTTGGAGTTTATCACTGGGGGGGAGCTCTTTGACAAAATTGTAAGATGAGAACATTCTCCGCACACAGATATTATCATATTAAAGCATGAAATCGATTGCATATCATGATTTTCATACTTTAAAGTACTGTTTCTAACATCACTACTTGGCTATTTTTGGTTTTTTTCTTGATGCATTTACAAAATTTGATAAAGTAATCAATACAATTATCAGATTTATACTAAGAACGCCTATATGAAATTATTACAATGTAAGCCGACCGCACACACTTATGCAGGACTCCGACTAATATAAAGTTGGAAAAATATCCACATGCACTCAGTGGGAATCAAACCTTGAGGTCCTAGAACCTCCTTCATTCTGTTATTTTCCTGCTGACATATCATATCATAACTATCACGATTTGGCTATAAAGTTTACTGGGAGCTACTATTTTTCGACTGGGTGGTCTGAATTTAAGATATGTGACTGCAAAGGTAAATCATGGAAGGATGCGAGAAGAAGAAGCCAGAAGATATTTTCAGCAACTTATTAATGCTGTTGATTATTGCCATAGTAGGGGGGTCTTTCACAGAGATCTCAAGGTATTTAGTTTGCTTCAAACTTTTCCATCAGAAGTTACTCGGAATATTCACTTTCCACGTCTACAAGCTAAAAGTCTACCTTATTCTTATCCTGAGTCTTAACTGCTGCAGCCAGAAAACCTACTGCTGGATGTTGCTGGAAACCTTAAAGTTTCTGATTTTGGATTAAGTGCTCTGTCTCAGCAAGTCAGGGTATATCTTGTTCTAATTAAAGAATCCTCTCCCCTATTCGATGTCTTGCTTTACTTTGTTCACTTGTTTCATATGTGCCATAAAGAAATAGTGTTCACTGACATCTTTCAAGCATGTTTTTCCCTAAATCTATCTATAAATTTGTAATTGAATGTTGTGAAACTTTTTTCCTAGTTATATTATGCACACCTTGAAGGTATCAATCAGCAGGCCAATCTGTAATATGATACAATTCTTAGCAAAAACTGTCTTCTTTTGACAGCTAAAGATTATGATTTTTTTTTTTTTTTTTTTTTATACACCAGAGGAAATTTGTTAGTTACTCAATTACTATAAATTACTATTATGAAATTTTATCTAGAAACAGATAATGTTTGGCTACCAGCAGCCTGTTGTTTTGACAAGCCAATACTCTTCTGTGGTCTCTTTCAAATGTCATATGACAAATTACTTGAACATATTACATCCTAAAAAAGAAAAAAATATATTTTTTTCTCCCATCAGCTGTCAATGGCTAGAACTCAGTACTAAATACATATAGTCTGAGCTCATGAGCTTTGTGGAGCTGGTGATGTTTATGGGTAACTGGGTGTTGGCCTTATTGATATTCAACCTCACAATACAGAAGGTGTATACAGCTCCCATGCTTGGTTCAGATTCAAACAACTCTAAACTACTATGCCAACCTCTGTTTGTTGGCTACCTGTCATTTTACATTATTAAATTCAATCAGTAAGTTGGATCAAATTAAAAACCATGAAATATTAATTTGGCAGGACGATGGTTTGCTGCATACTACCTGTGGAACTCCAAACTATGTTGCTCCTGAGGTATGGCCACTAAATATGCACCTCTTCTTCTTTCTTCTACAGTCTGATTGATGAGATTGTAATCTGCTCAGGTCCTTAATGATCGAGGCTACAATGGAGCAACTGCTGACTTGTGGTCGTGTGGAGTTATACTCTTTGTATTGCTTGCAGGTTACTTGCCTTTTGATGATTCTAATCTTATCAACCTATATAAAAAAGTGAGCATTTGAGATTTCCCTAGTGCATTGTTTAGCAGATATCTTATCTATATGTCTTGATTCGGTTCGCAACTTCTATTGTATTATTTTCAGATATGTTCAGCTGAGTTCACCTGTCCTCCTTGGATTTCCTTTGGTGCCATGAAATTGATTACTCGAATCCTGGAACCAAATCCGGAAAAAGTAAGACTGATCAATTGATGAGATTCTTATTCTTAGATGTTTAATGTTTAAATGATCTTCATTTGTTTTCTTACATTGTAACCTTCGGCTGTGGCATTATCATTGAAGACAATCGCTGCATCTCAATCTGTGATTGCATTTTGTTTGATTTATAATACCTCCTTCCAGAGTTAGAACTTTTGAGTTGGCTTGGGGTTGAGGATGAGAAATTTGAAAAAGTACACCTTTTACGTGTAGATAATTAACGTTTATAACTTCTGAATTTGTGCAGCGCATTACAGTTCCCGAGATTTTGGAGGATGAGTGGTTTAAGAAGGATTACAAACCACCAGCATATGATGAGAATCAAGACGCAAATTTAGATGACGTGGAAGCTGTATTTAAGGATTCTGAGGTATTTCTTGTGAGGCTACAGATTTATTAGTTTCTGTGAACCCATTTGCCAAAATATCTAGCTGTGAAATTGTCTCATATATAGCTAACATGCAGGAACATCATGTAACTGAGAAAAGGGAGGAGCAACCAGCTGCCATGAATGCCTTCGAGTTAATTTCCATGTCAAAAGGTCTAGATCTTGGGAATCTATTTGATGAACAGGTACGAGTTGTTTCATCATTTCCATTTGCCAAGAATTATAATTTAGTAGAAGTGAACTATGGAATTCCATTGCAACGAAAACCCATTTGCTGACCTTATCTGATCCAAATTGATCAACAAGGAAAGGTCTAAGAAGGCTAGGCTGGAAAATTAGATGGAATTAGGTGCTATAACTGCAGAGTTCGTATCAAGGATATCTAAGTAAAATGTGAAATGTGTGGAACAGACCTTTTACTAAGAGCTAGATGGATAGCACAACATCGTCAGTTGTTTGAAAGGAAATTCTGTTTAATCAGTTGTTTCTCGAAGCTGTAGTGAAGAATACTATTACTGTATACAAGAATAAGACCTGATAAACCTATTATATGCCTAGGCTTATGCCACATGATGTGTTTTTTGTTTGTTCAAGGATTTAGAAAAAATTGAGTATCCTTTTTGGAATAAGGACTTATGTACTGCATTTACTTTTTGAGGCATAATTAATAGATATCAACTTCTCTATTGAAGAGATGCACATAATTCATGTTAATTTCTTTCAAAATTCATGAGTGCGTGACTAATGTCAGATATTACCGCTCGAAAATGAATATTCATCTCCTCATTGTTATTTAGTAAAAGAAGTGATGCAAGCTGTTGTGGATGTTCAAGTTTGTATTAAAGAGTGCAACTACTTTCTTACCTTTTGCTTGCCCTGGCACTTTTTGCAGGGTTTCAAGAGAGAAACGAGGTTCACATCTACATCCTCGGCAAAGGATATAATCAGTAAAATTGAAGAAGCCGCAAAACCTCTAGGTTTTGATGTTCACACAAAGAATTACAAGGTAAGATGCGCATTTGTTTCAGCTTTATGTTTGTTTGATCTCGTCTCTCCGCATAAGGTAATGAAGCTGGAGTTTCTACACTATATGAGCAACATTTTGATCTATCTCTTCATGGTAATTATAATTTCCTTTTTTCTGGCTTAGATGAGGCTTGAAAACTCAAAAGCTGGAAGAAAAGGCAACCTCAATGTTGCCACTGAGGTAAATATATTATGATAAAAATGTTGACGTGCTCTTTTCAAGGATGTGTTTCATTCTTGAAACAAATATTTAACATTTTTTTTGTATATATCCATGATCATTTGTATTGTGTGCTGTAATCAGGTTTTCCAAGTGGCTCCTTCTTTGCATATGGTCGAGGTTAGAAAAGCAAAGGGAGATACTTTGGAATTCCACAAGGTATGCTAGTACTTAGGGAATCTTTTTGTTATATCTGTATGAAAATCTTACTATTAAATGAAGTAGCTTATAATATGTGATGGATTACACGAGTATACGGGCTATTACTGTAAGTGACATCCCAATTCCTGATGCGTGTAATCCTGCCATTCGTTGTTTATTTTGTAATAAGACTTCCATCATTTTAAAAGGGTTTCAACAAATGAAATTGTTTCTAGTTTTTAACTAATCTAATTGACCCAGCTGCATATGCTACCTGTATTGATTTCTCCCGACTAGGGCTTGCATAAGGTGGTAGTTAACAATATTAGTAATGTCTAAAGTTGCATTGACCTTCAAATCCTCCTAATTGATTAAATTGAAATCCCTTTTGTCTCTGAAATGTACACAAGACTGACTATGATTCCCCGGTGACTTTGAATTAGACGGGCCATATCATTGCGTTACAGACTTGCATGCTTTATTATCTTCTTTACATACGTGTTCGTTGCACATGCAAATCAAAAAAATAAAAAATATAGTATGATATGCTTCTTCAGTCATGGAAAATTCTGAAACTTCATGAATAAGTTAGGCTCATTCACTCGTCTCCTTGGTGTTTCTGTGTGCAGTTCTATAAAAACCTCTCGACCTGCCTGAAGGATGTAGTATGGAAATCCGAAGACGACACACGACAAACGAAGTAGTGATGTTGCTTTGATGAACAGCAGCAGCAGCAGCACTTTCTGTTTATAAATGTATTATTGCTGGCTGGTCCATCATTCTTTCGTCTTAGCTTCACCTTGTCGAACTTTTTTGCTTGCCCAGCAGGCAAGGGATTAGAATCGAAGTAGTCTTCATGCTGTCTCGTGATATTAATATGGGACATATACAGATTTTTCTGGTGAGATGTGGTTTCTTCATGTCTACTTAGGCAAATGTAATCTTTAAATGTATATTAGGACCTCTCATTGTCTAATGAAAATCTGAAGAAAAACAGAGCATATTTTGGTGCAGAGTTCAGGTTTCATATTATCCGAGTTTTCTCACGTGTAAGATTGAATTGTGAACTAGAAGATTTCATCTCGAGAAGAGGAATAAAGCATACTTCATTGCATGTACACTAACACTGTTTCTCTCAACATATTTCCAAATACATATACATGTAACAAAAATACAGCCTAGACTCTGTGTGAGAGTTATGATCTACCTTGATTGTCTATTCTCTCTCATTGTCCTATGAGGACTCAACTTGTCATTCTTTATCGATTGTGGTGAGATTCTGGGTGCAGCCGTTGAGGCCTGAATTTCCTCGAGATCGGCCAAAACCTCGATCATCGGAGGTCGAAGCTTGGGATCGGTGGTGAGGCATCGCAATGCAATGGCAGCAGTAGCTTGTGCCCCTTTCTTCGAGTACTGGCCTCCCAGCCTTGAGTCCATGATTCTCAACACTTTCCTGCTGTCACTCAGGAATGGCTTCGTCCAATCTACCAATGTTTCTTCAGCTCCTCCAGCATTCTCATCGCCCGATGCTCGTTTCCCTGATAGCAGCTCTAGCAGCACGACTCCAAAGCTGTACACATCACTCTTTGGAGTCAAGTGACCTGAGGTTGTGGGTGACCGATGTTATTCGTCTTAATTTCCACATGAGTCTTATATCAGGCCGTGTAACAGGTTAATAACTGTCGGGCGTTACTCATATCCAGATCCAAATACCAATAAAATTTACAAACATACCAGCTTAGATCGATATGAGTAAACAGATCTTAACCTGTCAGACGATCTAAAGATAGAGCAAGAGTAGGCTATGCAACTGACCTGTTGCTACGTATTCGGGTGCAGCATAACCTCTAGTGCCCACAACTCGGGTCGAAACGTGAGTTCTATCTCCCTTAGGACCCGCCCTCGCAAGACCAAAATCCGAAAGCTTTGCGTTGAATTCCTGCACAACAATTCACAACCAACATCAGCATACTACTGTGTTAACAGATCAAACAACACAAGGCACACGGTTTTGCCATACCGAATCAAGAAGCACGTTGGACGCCTTCAAGTCTCGATAGATGACATTGGCGTCCAGGCTATGCAAGAACGACAACCCTCTTGCAACGTCCACTGCAATGCGCATCCTAGTTACCCAAGGCATAAGTTGCACTCCTTCTGCACAAGCAATGGAGTCAGTGCCCTTAGTCATTTACAAGGCCTAGCCAAACTCACATTTTCATTATACTCACTTCTAAACAGATGATTCTCCAAGCTCCCTTTAGGCATGTACTCGTAGACTAAAAGCTTCTTCTCAGATTCGGAGCAATAGCCGATTAGCTTCACAAGATTTTCGTGGTGCAGCTCGCTTAAGTAGTTCACTTCTGCCTGTGAAATAGAAAGGTGTGAGTGGTAGCAGAAACGGTTTGAAGATAAAGGTCTGAGTGATTGAGTGCACATACAAGCCATTCCCTGTGACCCTGAACACTTTCTGCCTTGAGCTTCTTGACAGCAACAACGAGGCCAATCCCCGGCCTGCAAGGGGCGAATGTTTGCTCGTCGATCCATCCTTTGAAGACGTAACCAAAGCCCCCCTCTCCAAGAAGGCTGTCAGACCTGAAGTTCCTAGTGGCATTCTTGAGATCACTGAATGTGAATGATTTCAGGTTGCTAGACTGACCCTTTGATGCAAAGATCGCGCTGGTTAAGGCGCCCGACTGATTTTGCTGGTTTGAAGATACAGAATAGTTCGACTCTATCACGCCTGATGACCTCTTATTATCATCTGAAAATTTTCAGTGCCCATTCATTATATTACAAACAACAACAAATTATTTTCCTTTTGCTTTTGGGAATTCATTCATCATTCAAATAAGCATAGGTGCATCAGCAACTTAGATATTAAGCTCAGAAACCAGTTTAGGAAGCCTATATAATCCAATTCCTCAAACTAATCGATATGAAAATGAAATGAGATGCTGAAAGCCTAGAAGAAGCGCCATTTTCTTATGCGTAAAAATTGTATTAATGTAGTGATCATCTTGGAAGGAAAATATTCAGAAAACGGAGTCATTCTTGAATATATATATTCAAAGGTGTAAATTGCAGCATTTTGATGAGCTTCTCTGTTCCACTCAAATCCCTAAGAAAAAACAGAATCAGTCACTCTCAAAAACTTGATCAGGATTCATTCAGACAACCAATCATTCCAAGATTGTTTGAAACCAACTTGTAAGAATAAAAACACAATTCAGAATTAAAATTCATACATACCTAAGAATTGCCCAGAAGAGGCATGCGCAAGTTTAGCAGATTTTCCCAGGCAACCCCCCATTGCAGCAAGATCGAAAATATCGAAGGAAAAAAAAAAGAATGAAATATAGTTGAATTTTTAGAGGATGTCTGAAATGTGAAGAATCATACTGAGCCCATTGTTTGGAGTTGAGAAGAGAAGAAGAAGAAGGCAACCACCTCCCACACCCCAGAGAGGGGAGGGGTGGGGGTTGGTTGGTCAAGGCTGAAGAAAATCTTCTTTGAAAATGATGACATTGACTGAAATATATTTAGATTATTGTCTTGCATTGTAATTGTAATATATGGTCCCAATGTGAATACAAAAATAATAAATGTGGACAAACTTTATTATATTAATGCAAGTAACAATATTTGACTGCAATTTTTGCTACATTTTCAAATAGATTGACCAATCTATGCATACATAAATAGAGATGGAATAGTATGAGTTAGGTTTAGACTTGGCATCATTTATAACCGTGTATTTCTCCCTCATGCTACAATACTTGTTCATTTTCTTGTTACATCAAGGTTAAATTGTGTTTATATATAGAGGACTTATTGGTATTTAGTATTATTTGACCCGTTATCTTATGGAGATGAATTGTTGTATCGATAGAAGTTAAATCAAATATTTAATTTGTATTGATTTAGGGTTACTGATGTCATTATAGATGTAATTCATCCCGTAAACTGTATAGTTCACCAAATATAACATTATTATACTGGTACTAGTACGGCGGATGAATAAGCAGTGACTGACAGCTTTTGAGAAAGAGGGCCGTATTTGTTTCCTTTTTCTTATTCATTCCCTTTTGTGAAAGAGATATTTCTATATTTGGAGAACATCAATATTGACCTCTTTTTTGTTTAAAGGTGTTATGACTAATCACTCTCTTTTTCTTTAAAGTATTTATTTCGTAATTAAAAGGCAAATAACCAGTTGCTTTTTTGGTGCGTAACAATTAAAAGAATATTTGTTTGTCTTAGGTAAATACAAGTAATTGGTAGTTACAATTATTATTCAATTTTGGCCCAGATTTCTAAGTTGAATTTTATATATGTAACTTTATCAATTTTCAAAATTCCGCTGCAGCATAAGGAAGCCTCTAACAAGTTTCTTATTTTGGCACATTTATTGTTTGCTTTATAAAATATAAATTAACCTCAAACATATTTATTATTAAGAAAAAAAGTCCAAATATGAGCCTAAAGTATTTTGTTAGTTTCAAATAGGCGCTTAAACTTTCATTCGATTCAAATAGATCCTGAAATTTTTAGAATGAGCTCCATTGAATCCTCCATTAGTCATCCTTTCAACGAATTTGATGCACATGATCATGCGAGCATCCGTCATTCACTATTGAAAATCACATTGACCTCAATTCATAATAGACCATACCTTAGACATCAAAACCCTCAATTAATTTTGAGATTCCATGTCGAATCGATGGTCAAATCTCAATTCAAAGTTTATTAGTAGAGGGGCTAATTGAAGGTCCATCTGAACTAACTTTGAAAATTTGAGTGCCCATTTGAGATTGACAAAATAATTTAGGGTTTTGTTTAGACCTTACCTTATCCTTATTATATGAGATAATAATATATAGCACAATATATATTTGTTCAAACATTTCCATTTGTTAGTTAGGATTAGACAAATTCATAAAACCTCCTCAATTTTCGGATGATCTTCTTGATATTGTACGTTCTTGTTCTTCTTAAATAAACTTCTTTGATTGGATTAAAAAAAATAAAAGATACGATAAATTTATCGGTGGTCAAAGGAGAAATTAAAAATTCTTTTTCGACAAGTATATTAATGCTCGTGGCAATTAAAAAAGAGGGTCATACTGCCCTAGATCATACCTACAAAATTGTCATACCACTCACTGACATACCCCAAAAATAAATATATAAAAAAAAACAATCGGTTAAAAATAATAATTTAAAAAAATCGTATATTATTATGTAGGAATTCCAACTTCCAATGAATAATTTTGTGTTCCCCAATTCTTTAAATTTCTAAAACAAAATTCCCCAAAATGTTTTGTATTTTCTTCCTTTATTTAAAAACACATTTTCAAGAATGTTATTTTCTTCTTTACTGGTATCATATTACCATTTTTTAAGCTGTCAGAAAAAGGAGCGGTGGATCTAGAAGAACTTAATTAAAAGGTCTCCAAGATTTAATGAAACTTTGTTTAACTTAATTCCGTTAAAAATTGATACATGCTATTCATTTAAGTTGCAATATGTGTTCGCCTATCATATTAAACTTTAAATCGCGTGATTATATTTCATGGAATATAATGTACGTACTTAGTTCTGTGATTATATCAATTTTACACTTTCTAATGCTATATATATATATATATATGTATGTATTTTTAGGATTTTTTTTTTGTTACTTTTTAGTTTACATATTTGTTTTTCTTTATCTTGACTTTATGGTTCATAAAATTAATCGATTTGAAGCATCATCTCGTATTTGACTTCAAACAATTTGAAAGAGATGAAAAATTATATAAACATAAAATGGTGGATTTGTCAATAATATGGGAGTTATCCGTAGTCGTACGCCAATATTAAATAATGGAGCTATTTTTATTTTTATTTTATATATTTTCCCTCTTTGGACTGGGTCACAAGTCACAACCACGACTTTAATTTCATGACTCATTTAAGATAGTTTTATTTTTGAAAATGACGCCTCTAACAAAAAAAAAAATATATATATATATATATATAATTAAAATGCTATATGCATACATATAAAATAAATTATGTCACTGTCGATGAAAAATTGAAAACGGGCTAAAAGAAATTACTAGGGAATTTTCGCTTAGTTCATTGAATCTAACAGAATGAGAATTAAAATGAATATGGATACATCTTATATTTCAACAAAATGATCAATATGATGTCCCACTTGCATGCACCTTTTGATCACTCCAAAAATAATTATCGAGATGTTCTATTTTTTAAAATATTTAGTTATAATTTAATTCCTAAAATTTGATTTTTTTTAAATATAAATGACTCAACGTTTTAATAATTACAATTTAATTCATAATATTTGGATATTTTAACATGAGTCAATATTTTAGTAAGTATAATTTAATTTCTAGTGTTCGGAAATTTTTACATAAATGACTCAACGTTTTAATAATTTCTAATATTTTTCATTTTTAACATAAATACCCACTCGATCAATTTTTATACGGCAGACTTCGGCATTCCAGTCCGTTTTAAATTGCCGAAAAATCCACTAGAGGGTATTTTGTTAAAAATAAAAAATGTTAGCAATTTTTGTAATTATTACAATATATGTTGATGAGTTCTTTCTGTTAAAATATATTAATTTTGGAAAATAAATTATAATTATTAAAATATTGAAATTTTTTTGTTAAAACGTCAAGCATCATGAATTAATTTAGGGAAAAGGTGCAAATACACCCCTAACATTTACCTTGGGGGCAAATTCACCCTTAAGATTATTTTTGGAGTAAATAACACCCTAACGTTTACAAAAAAGTGCAAATCCCATCTCCCCTTCCCAAAAATAGTATTTTTGTTCAAAAATATAGAATTTTATTTTTTTTCATATTTTTCATCTCTAAAAAATAATAATTTTTATACGATGAAATTTATTAAAAAACTTACGTGTATTTTGCATACATTTTTTAATAAAATTTATTCACAAAAATACAAACTCAATAATAATAATAATAATAATAATAATAATAATAATAATAATAATAATAATAATATGATGATGATGATGATGATGATTTTAGGTCTTATTTGAAGGATAAATATAATTTTAAAAAATGGAAATTATACAAAAATAATCTTTTTATTGATGGAAAAAATCATGAATAAAATGAATTTTTTTTTTCACAAAAAAACACTATTTGTTCAAAAATATAGAAATTTGATTTTTTTTCATATTTTTCATCCCTAAAAATATAATTTTTTAGTGGATGAAATTCATTAAAAAACTTAACATTTTTTAATAAATTTCATTCATAAAGATACAAATTCAAACTCAATATAATAATAATAATAATAATAATAATAATAATAATAATAATGATGATGATGATGATGATGATGATGATGATACATGTAAGTTTTTTAATAAATTTCATCGCATAAAAAATTATTATTTTTCAGTGATGAAAAATATATAAAAAAAAAGCAAAATTCTATATTTTTGAACAAAAATACTATTTTTGTGGAAGGGAGGGGGAATTTGTATTTTTTTGTAAACGTTAGGGTATTATTTGCTCTAAAAATAACTTTAAGGGTGAATCTGCCCCCAAGGTAAACATTAGGGGTGTATTTGCACATTTTTTCATTAATTTATAATCAGTCCAAATAATATATGATGAATCGCTAATCTTAAAGGCAAATTAGTATACCGAAAAACAAAAGTAAGTATATGTATTGAATTAGTATTGATTCATAAATATTTACAGTTCCAATATCTATGATGGAATTATTGGACTCATTGAAATAGTACCAATATAATTTACATAATTCTATACACTGTTTATATATTTTGGGCCCATTGAAAAAGTACCAATATGTCTATAGAATTAATTTATGTTTTATATAAACATATATTTTGGGCCCATTGAAACCCTAAAATGGCGTCCAAAATGATGTTTATATAATTTTTAGAATTAATTTATATTTATAAACTGTATATATACTAAAATGGAGTATATAATATATTATTGGATTAATTTTGGGCCCATTGAAATAGTACCAATATACTTTATATAAAGAGTATTATCAGACTTTAACATGACTTTTTAAGTAATTCACAAAAATAGTCTGATTTTTTATAAATAACAATTTAATATATAACTTTTTGAATATACAATAAATCTAGTTTGAAATTAATTTTCGAACTTTTAGTTGCTGACATGAATTTTTTTGCCCAAATCTTTTTTGGGGAACAAACGGTGTGGAGTGAAATATAAGTTTATTTTAATTTTATTTGATCAATTGACGTGACACAAGTATTTTTCCGTCATTAAAAAATTTGGACAAAAAGATAGACGTCGGCAACTAAAAGCTCTAAAATTAATTTCAAACTAGATTTATTGTATATTTAAAAGGTCGTGTATTAAATTATTATTTATAAAAAGTAACTATTTTTGTGAATTACTAGAAAGATTATGTTAAAATCTGATAATACCCCTTATATAATTCTATAAACTACAAAAATACGATATTGATGAAAGGTTTACTACTAAAAGAGTTATCTTCTAAAATTTACATTAAAAAAAAAAAAGAAAAAAAGAAAAAGATATCAACTAAAAGTAACCTCCCATGATTGTGAACCAGAATGATTGGAAATTACAAAAACAAAAGAAAATAACATAACATAACATTTGTTACTTTTCTGATTTCTGTAGCCAATATTTTTTGCCTAAATCAGTTGTGTAATCAAATATTGTATACAGTAAAACCTCTATGCAGTAATATTGTTGGGATCGGAGAAAAATATTACATTAGAAAGGTTATTCTTATATAGAGTTTACATATAAAAAAATATTTTTTTGAAAAAAATTAATATAGATTATACAACACTTGAAAATATCCCTTCATATTTTAAAAAACATGAATTTAAAAGGTATATAAGATTCATTCATGTGTTAATGCATATACGTATCTAGGAAATGAAAAAAAATTGATGGTGTCAATGACTTAGAAGTTACAAAAAAATTAGATGAAGATGATCAAAGAATAGTTGCAGATTTGAGAATTCGGATAAGAAAACTTCATTACAATAATGGATATGGATGTTTTCCTCGATCATTCAAATGAGCAACAAGTAGTGTATGCTTTGACCGAAGAAGATACCATTACATGAATAAAGCAAGAAACACAAGGTGATAATCCAGATGATGATAGTGTAGAAATAGAAAAAGTCTCGTGTCATGAAGCTTCAAGCATATATGTTGGACAAGCTGGAAATATTTTGGATTCAATAAGAAGGTGTTGTGTTGATAAATTACTTCGAACGCACAAGTTAAATGATGTGGTATTAACCCGAAAAATTAAAGCATTACCACAAGCAATTTTAGATAAGTATTTCATACAATCTTAAGTTTAATGTAACATATGTAATTAAATAGTTCTAGATATTTTATATAGATATTTAAATATATTTGAAATTTAATGTCATTTTATTACTATATGGAGGCAAATTTCTTAAGGATGGTCTTAAAAAACATCAGAATATTACAATGTAGAGTTTATTCTTATTTATAATTGGTCCCGAGTTGGGACCATAATTTTTTATTACTATAAGGAGGTTATTCTTATATAGAGTATTATTATATAGAAGTTTTACTGTATATTGTATAAATGTTTATATCATCTTAAATAAAGATGAAATATTGTGTGTTGCGTCACCTGTCAATATAATCATCCAATTTTGGAATGCCCTCTACTATTTGCAGCCCATTTTTTCTATTTTCAATTTTTATCGGTCGATCGATAAAATCATTTTAGTTTCGGACTATCACAATAGCTAATTAAGTGTTACAATAAGTAGTTGAAGTGTTACGATGTGTTAATTAAAGTGTCACGATAAATTTTTTCGGCCGGCCGAAACTTTTAACCGAAACTCTCATTTCTGAAAAAAAAAAAAAAAAACTGCAAATAATCAAAAAATGATGGACACTTGGCAGCAGCAGTGCATCCCCTCTCTCCAACACCTCATCATTGGATTTGGAAATCTTACGTGAAAACGAGGCATCGTAAGTTCCAGATGCAACTTCATGTATAATGCCCATCATAGAATTTACCCAAGGGTAAATTCTATCGTGGAAGGGATGCAATCATCTTAAACAATGATAACGTGTTCCTAATATTTTAATTTTTTTTAATTATTTCATCCATCATATTTTTCGTCTACATGGAAGGAAAAAAAAAACAATTCAACATATATTAGGATACATGTGATACTTTTTGAATTTTGAGTAATATTTTTTAGTGTTACGATTGGTGCTGATTTTAACAGTTTTTTTTTTTTTCCTGAACGATACTTTTTAATGATACAAATGATATTTTTTAGTGTTATGATTGATACCGATTTTGACGGATTTTTTGGTCAACGTGACAACGTTGTTTTAATATAGGGCAGCGCGTTTTGGTTCATGTGGAATTATTTCTCAAATCAATATTCTCTCCCAAACGTCGGGTATTTTATGGCATTTGGCCTATCTACAAATAGGGTAAATGCCAGCCCTATTGGGGTGACCTAACGACGGATTGGAGTGAATTGTGATCAAATATTTCAAGTTTGAATGTCACTAATGTCTTATAGGTTTTACCATGATTTTCCTAGTCTTACGAGTCGCTCATGGTTTTACTAATGTGGTTTGCCACTCTGATGTGGTTACCCAGAGTGCACCATCATCTAATGGTTGCGAATTTCATTGGCATCTATTATACAAAAGTGAAGTTTACACAGAGCTCACCAGATAAATACCACTCAGTCATCACAACTTCAACTGATTTTCAATTAATTACAAGTTTATGTCTAAGGAAACCTAAGTTTCTAACACATGTAGGCAACAAACGATATAGGGGATCCAATGCAACTGCAATCAAACCGAGCAACTCAATGTGGTACAGGCAGGGATTGTGATCTGTTCATAGTTTTGACGCGGTGTTCAATTTTGGCTCGGGGTGAAATGAGTCGAGCCTGGACTTGTTCCAGCTCGGCTAGCACCTCGACCATCGAAGGCCTGTTCTTGGGGTCGACATAGAGGCATCGGAACGTCAGAAAAGATGCAGCCTGAGCACCTCTTTTGGAGTACTCACCCCTCAACCTTATGTCCATGATTCTTGAAAACTGCCTACCTTCTTCACTCAAAAATGGCTTAGCCCAATCTACTAGGCTGCCTTCACCACCTCCAATAGTCTCATCCCCCATTGCCCGTTTCCCCGACAGTAGCTCGAGCAGAACAACTCCAAAGCTGTAGACATCACTCTTTGAAGTCAAGCGACCTGTACCACTTCCATCACTTCACAAAAAAAAAAAACAACAAACAAAAACACACACACACACACATACCTGAAGCCATGTATTCTGGGGCAGCATACCCTTTAGTACCAACAACTCTAGTTGAAACATGAGTTCCATCACCACTCGGACCTTTTCTTGCAAGACCAAAATCTGAGAGTTTTGCATGAAATTTCTGCAATGAAATGTATTAATTAGTAGAGATCAATGCATGCAGGATTACTAGTAAGTGCCAAGTAAATTTTGAAGTCATGCATGTATCTAACTTACTGAGTCGATGAGGATGTTGGAAGCCTTTAGGTCGCGGAAGATTATGTTGGCATTCAGACTATGCAAGAAGGACAGCCCTCGTGCAATATCAAGTGCGATTTGCACCCGGACTGCCCAAGACATTGGTTGCACTCCTTCTGCATGTAAACATGTGTTAGTCCCCTCTCAATTAATCGAATTGCCAACAACCCTTTGGCTGATCATCACTTAGTGATATAGATTGTGTATTGAAAATTATTTAATAACATGCTGATCCTGAACTACAAGCAATACAGCATTCAATAATCACAATATCTGTAAAAGCACAATAATCACAAAAAAATGCACTTAAATTTATTTGAGAAAAAGTTGCTTACTTTTAAACAGATGATTTTCCAAGCTTCCTTTTGGCATGAATTCATAGACTAGGAGCCTGTTTTTAGATTCTGAGCAATATCCAATTAACTTCACCAAATTATCATGGTGGAGCTGGCCTAAATATTTAACTTCAGTCTGCAAATTATCAGCAAAAGTGAAAAGTTATGCTAACAATGATCTGCAATGAATTGAATGATATGGTAAAGGTATACTTACAAGCCATTCCCTGTGACCCTGAAAGCTTTGAGCCTTGAGTTTTTTCACAGCCACAACCATCCCACTACCCGGCTTGCATGGAGACAATGTGTTCGCGTTTATCCATCCTTTGAAGACACAACCGAAGCCTCCCTCACCAATGAGACCGTCATCACTGAAGTTCTTGGTGGCATTCTTGAGGTCAATGAAGGTAAATGATTTGAGGTTGCTCGAGATGAATGGATCACCTGTAGATCCTACTAGAGCATCACACAATGTAAGTGAATGCGCTTCCACATTTGAAGAAGGATTCTGCCCTGATCTTGAATTGCCAGGAGCTACTTTACTCCCTGAAAAACATCAAAGTGAGCTACTTCGAAATATTATATTCTTGATTTTTTGGTTGTTTATTACTCATAAACAGTGAAACTCGCAATAATATAGTGACAAAACATATATCTATATATTTATTTAAGTAGAAGGAACTTGTTCATTTTCACATTGAATAAAATCTTAAAATCTAGATAGTCTCATTGATCATAAACAGGAAAAAGCACTGACACATATTGCTGCATGCATAGAACTCATTTTCTGCTCAACCCACAAATACTGCATACAATTCCCATAAATAAAATGTTCCACAAATACATTTCTAAACATGCAAAAATCTGAAAGCAAAGCAGACGAGCAAAAAAAAAAAGATAGAAAGAAATTTGATGGAGGAGTTGGTTGAGGAAATATACCAAACAGTTGGGTGGAAGCAGAATGATCACTCTTTGCTGGGGCTCCTAAGCAAATTCCCATATTTGAGATTGAGATAATTTAGTGATAACTACAATTCTGCAGAAAATAATCTGTGCAACAAAAACAAAGAAACTTCCATGAGTTGGAATAATCATCATTAATTAGTTCGTAATCAAGAAAATTGCTCAACACTGTGTGGAGTCAAAGATAAGAGAAGAATTTTCACAGAAAATGACAAAATTGTTGTTCACAACCAGATATACTGAGTCTAGGACTATCTTCATTGACTTAGTCCACTTATTCTTTTGTTAATTAACAAAAGATTTTTATGTTATTTTTGGGCAAATTACAATTTGATACTTACATTTTTAAGATTTTTTTAAAAAATAGTTCATATGAAAATAATTGATAAAAAGTTTTGACAAATCTAAAATTCAAATTGTTAAGTCCACAAATCTGTTGTGAATGATTGCATTTTAAGATTTCTTGATTAGAGTACGATCAGTTATGTAGGATTTTGCGGGTTGAAAAATCGATTAGATATTTAGATGTTAGATTTACAAAACATTGAAAAAGTGAATATTGTTTGATTAATAATTTTCATTTGAATTGTTTTATTTCTTTTAGGGAATTTGAATTATTTTTTAAAAAGAGCCCAAAATGTAAGAATCTAAGTGCACTTTTTACTTTTAAATAACCGTGTGTTAAGCGAGATCATAATTTATACATATTTTACTTGAACATCAGGTATTTCAAGCACTATCTATATGTTCGCAGTGTTTTTTATCCTCAAATATACTAACAAAGGACCGCTTTACTTATTTCATTTTGATATGATTGAAATAAATAAATTTGCTGAATATATGTGTGTGTGTGTCTAGATAAAACATCATTCATGTGTTTGAATAATCTATGCACTCTCTCCATCTTTTCTGAGTTTTAAAATATTTTTTTCAAAACCTCTTTGTTTTAGTGTGATAAGTTTGAATTCAAAATGGACTATCAAATAAAATATACTTTGTCATTATAATAACAATCTACAAAAGATAAAATGAAGATAACAAGAAAAATTATTTGGGTTGGTAAAGTTGCACCCATTAAGAAACTTCGAAATAAGAATATACTGCATAAATTCATGCAATTTAAGCCGCCATGAAAATTTAGGCGTTCATTTTTTATTTTATTTTTTTGCAAATATAATATGAAAATGTCAAATCAAGTAAATGTTCACAAATAACATGATTATATATCATTGTTTAAATGAGTTCCTCTAATATGTGGTCTACAAGAACAAAAGTACGTAGACTTTACCAAGAACACACTCTCCAGTAGTAGTAGTCGTGAGTTCTCTTCGTTAAGAGAGAGAGAGAGAGAGTATGATAATTGATAAACCAGTCGCTATTCAACACAATAGAGAACTCAAAACTTGTTTATGTACAATGGAGAGTTGTTACATAAATAATTCAGATTGCTCACTTGCAAAGACTGCTCACAATCACATTTCTCTTCCAAGATTCAATCTTACAATAAGATTGAAATGGAAAGAGACTTAAATCAAGAAAACTTAAATATACCAAGAAAATCAGATCAAGGCAACTGAAAAAGGGCCTAGCAACTGACACCCAAAAATGGAGCCCAAAAAGAAAAAAGAAAAAAAAAAAAACAATTGCATCAAGCAATGTCTACAGTTACATTTTTTTTTCCCTGGAACATAGTTAGCTTGCTCGATCAACTTCCTGCTGAAGATCTGTCATCTGGCCCAGCTAGCGTAATCTGTTAAACAACGCGTTATACTTTCTCAACAAGAGCAGAATATGAAGAAAAAGTTTGCATTCTTTTCAAGAATCAGACACTTACATTACAGTCAAATGCAAATCTCCTTGCCAGCATTATAGCTGCATTTCTCTCTCTCTCTGATTCAAATGCTAATACGAAGGAATGCCCTGATTTCGCCTGCCAGTATACAGCCTGCCCTGCAGCATTCCCACCACCTCTAACTCCACAAAGCTGAGTACAAACAAACACATTTGTCTCAAGACTAGTCATTTATTTACCTCCACCTTTAGAGCACGAAACGAGTAGCAGATGCAACAGCAATGAGGACTAAACAGATTTCTACTTATGATTTTGTTGATTAAACAAAATAAACAAAAAGTTTCACAGCAACACAAATCAAATCAGGATGAATACCTGCATTGAATTGGAATAATATTCCTTCACTAATGTTGTCTTCCCTCTGCAAAGCTTCATTCTCATCTTTCCTATATGCAATACGTGGATGGCCTGTGAGTCGTGATCTGCACCGTTCATCTGGATGATGACTACCTGCAAGGCTTTTTTTATCAGAAACGTGAAAAGCTGGGGGGGGGGGGTGCGGACACCATATTGTTTCCCATAAAAAAAGTGAAAGAGGAATCCATCTTTTAGAAGTAGCAAAAATACTGTAGAGGGGAACGATGAACACAAAGAAAGAAAAGAAAGAATTCAGTCACCATAGAAATCAAACAAACAAACAGCAGTTGACAACTAAATTTTGCAATGGAAACTCAAGAATAACATACATTAAACTCAGTCTCATGCCTTCGCACAAGTGCTTCTACATAGTTACCCAATCCTGCCGCTGTAAACAGAAAACAAATTCAGTACAAAATTCAAAAAGCCCAATAAGTTTTAAGAACACAAAAGGTAATGCCGACAAACCAGGATCAATAGGACCAGAAGTTGCTACGGTAGTTGTCTGATCATCCGTCAAAATATCAGCATGCAGTATTCGTCCGACATCAAAAGGCTCAGGAGCATATACAGATTTTGTGGCCCCTGTCATTCTAAAAAGTCAGTTATATTGAAAGCATGCTACATGCTTAGTGTCAGACCATTCATAAATGACAATAGAAAAAATAAGGTGAAGTAAAAACTGTAAATCGAAGTTCAAGTACAATAGCATTGACATATTTGGATAGCAGGTTTTAGCTAATAAGCATGCGTTGATGTGTCTAAATACTGGCTGATTCTCTAACATTAATGACCTAATCAAGGTACAAACAACTATGATTGTGAACAGTAAAGCCGGGTATAGATACCTGATAAAAGCTCCTTCTTGCCACTCTCAGGTGTTGAACGATACCATTGGATTGTACATTCCGAAAGTTCTGGAGCACTGTCAGAGCATCGATATATACACAAATATGAACCTAATGCCTCAGTACCATCTATGTCATACAAATTAGGTGAGTTTTTATCGCCCTTCCTGGTTATTGCAAGCTGCAAACATTCACAAAAAGAACATTTAAGATGAAAACTTGATGCAGACTTCTTGATATTTAGCAGTCATACTAAAGAATATAATCCTGAAAAATAGGGTATTAGCAAAAGAATGTCACTATTAATATCCAAAAGATGCATTAGTAATTGCGGACTTATTCCTCATAAAAGAAAGGTAGGATCTTTTTTCTCGAGCTGAGGATGATTATCTAAGCTGAATATTGTACTTGCAATTTTTGGCATAAACAATTAAATATCAAACCGCTACTAGGCAAGCCAACCATACAGAACTGATATAGAAATAGAACAGAATTGAAAGGATGTACTAAAATTCACAATAAGATTAGAAAAAACCTCCTTCTGAAGCTGTAGTGAATGCTTCGACTTTTCAGCAAGTTGGATCCTCAATGCTCGAAGCTCATGTTCCATATCCATCACCTGAAAAAAGAACATATATATAAGATGTATGTGACAGAAAACATTGATATCATAAACAAAAAGAATACTCATTTACAAGAAAAGACTCAAAATTAAAAGCTTAAGTAGTTAAACCATGTGATGTGTGTTCCCATCAAATACCTTCTAGATTGTGGTATAAAACTTATACAGTATAGAATAACATCATCAGAAGTTTTTGGCTATATTTCAAAATTGTTACAGTGAAGTATGAGAATATTGTATGAACCAAAACTATTGTAGCATCATGATAGAGAAGAATAAAGAAAATAGATGCAATACCCTACTAGGCTGATGTAGCATTTTGATTCGTCTAGCCTCTTGAACCTCCTTCATCAATTCATCCAAGTCCTGGTGACGAAAACAAAAGGATAAACAGCACAAATCAACAATAATACAGGTTGGATTTATTAAAGAGCAGGATCTCGTGTAAAAGCTAATCATACAAACTTCTATCGATCAGCTTGTATTGCTATTATATATGCAAGCATGCAAACCACATAGAAAAGTTTTTTTTTTTAATCAAGGATGCAAGAATTCTATTAGAACCTGTTTTCCAGAAGCTCGGGATATTCGCTCATGTTCTTGAAGTGCCTCTTCTACTCTCTGGACTGCTCCTCTGGCATTCTCAATTTCAGCCCGCGCAAAAGCTCTCTCTTCATCAACAAGTTTCTTAGCATCTTCAGAAGCCTATAAGAAAATGTGGTTTTCAAAAGACCAAGAAGAAAAAATGAGATGAATATTTTATGACCGTCACAGTTAAAATATTTTATTATAGGAAAAGCAAGTTCAAAACTGTAAAATGGAAATACATCAGGTAAAAACTAGGAGGGTGAAGATAAATGGGAACTATAGAAGCAAAGAAACAATAATGGAACAACATTCCACAAAAAAAAAACAAAAATGTGCGCACACACACTTAAGTGTGTTAGTGTCTATGACATCATGAGAATCCATTACAGCAATGATAGTTCTCATCTTTTCCGCCAACGCAATGGAAAGAAACATGCTCATTATAGAACAAACGCATACAGTAACTTCACCTGTTTTAAAAAAGTTGCAAGCTTTTTTACTTCAGCCTTCTCCTGAATTAGCTCTCCTTCTCTCTCTGTTAATTGAACTGCTAAGGCTTCAACCTGAAAACAATTAAAAAAAAAAAATCATGTGATAGTCATGAGGAAGATAGATTTGATATACTTGCATCAGAATGGGGCAGACAATCTAACTGAGACTCTAAACCCAATTTAGCAAAGCATTAAAACCAAAGATCAGTGTATTGTAACATCGAATCAAGTAGGCATGAAGACAGTGAAAGGACCAATAGAGAAGCAATCGTCGAGGAGATGGAGAATAACCAACCATAGCTATAGCTTCTTCCACATCATCTTTGTTTTTGCCAGCTACGCGCCCTCTCAGAGCTTCAAGTGCATCCCTGAGTTTCTTGAGAAGTACGTGCTTCTCCAGTGAGACTGCCTCTTTGAGTCTCGCCTGGAACCCAAAAAAAAAAAACAAAGAAATCTAAATCGCAGCCAACCATGCAAAGACAGCAACAGTATTTTTTTAGTTTTAAAAAATGAAATACATAAACTAGATATGTCTTCAACAAAGAGCCATTTACAGATCATACAATTCAAATGTGGATTACTCACGTCTTCAACATCATGTTAATCTAAAGCAATATTTCCAGTGAAACTACAAATGCTGCATAGTACAGGTGGCTCATAAAGTAAGACCAGTTCAAACAAGAGAATACCTCATCAGATAGCTTTGCAGCAGCAGCCAAACCCTTTTCAAATTTGCTAGCAAGATCGCGCACGGAAAGGCGTTTTTGCTGCTCCAGCAACAAGGCAGTTTCTCGTGCAACCATATCTTTCATAGACGACATTTCAGAGTCTTCTTTTACCTCAATGATTTGATTGTTATCCCCAATTTTATAATGTGGGAAACGACTTGAGGCAAAAAACACATCAGTAGACACCGGTGAAACTGCATCCTTTTGCGTTGTATAGCTATAATCATGGCTTAACCTCGTCATATTTGAATTTTCCTAGATGTAGTATCCAGAATAAATTCATTTAAGCAGAAAATATAAAACCAAGCAAATTGAGAAAAGAAAGAGAAGTCCTGCAAGCAACTCAAAATTAAAATTTATACAAAGACAGAATAATCAGACAGATTCTATTTTATGCATACTACATTAATGAGTATTTACAGCACATAAATAAACCAATTCATCTTAGTTTTAACACCATTCTCTTTTCAACCATATATAAACAGAATTGAAACAAGTGCCAAATGATGCCAAATGAAAAAAGTTTAAGGTCAAATAAAAACAGCTAAAATATGCCATTTTTCTTCCCTGGATAATTCAACTACATCTTAATTACTCATAATAACTTAAAAGAGATGATCAAAGCCCCCAGAATGCTTGCCCAAAGATCTTTTCAAGACTGCAGAGCAGTTCAAAACATTAAAACCGTCCAATTCTAGAGAGACATGAAAAGGAAGAAGATGATGATTAAGAAGAATAGGAATAAGAGGAAAACAAAACACGCACACACATTATTTGGCGAAGATGAACCCAAAATAAAGCAAGAATTTACTCACAGATCATGTCAGAACAAGAAACTGGATAGGATGTTTGACCCTAAAAAGTAGAAATAAACAACACCTTGGTGTTTAATTGGAGCAGTTTTTGAATGGGGAGAGAGAGTATGAATGCAGGCAGGGCCAAAGAAGAAAGATAAAGGCAAACTGAAATAATGACCTTCTTGTTTGCTTTTTAAAAGCCAAAGGAAAGAAAAAAAAGCCGCCCAAATAATATTTCTCTGACTCTACATTGCAATATTGCATTGCACATAAATATTGCCACGGAAAGCCTTTCACCATATCTTTTGGTCTACTCTACTTTTCCATTAAAACAAAGTTTTTTTTTTTTTTTTGAGATTTCAAGAATAATAACTGAATTTGTGAAACTGATGCTGAGGAAAGAAGTTGAAATCTTTTACAAAAATCAAGATTACTTTTTTAGGACAGAACTGGGACTGAGTGATTACGCAGGTTGTCACACCTATTCCGTTTTCATTACACCTATAATTTAATAGGCCATGGAATTCATTCGTAGCAGATTATTATTATTATTATTATATTTTTTTCAAATCATTTTTTAGTTAGAGCTTCAAGCTATCAAAAGATATTCACAATAAAATAAGATTCTGAGTCAACTATATCCGTGGGGGAGTTTTGAAGAGACAATTTTATTTGTTTATTTTTTGGTATGAGGAAAAAGAACTTTTAATAACAAGAAGATGAGGCCTTTTCCTCTATCTTCGTCTTCTTTGAAGCTTGCCCAAAATCGCCTAGTTTGTCGTGCAACCATGAAATTTTGTATATTTTAATATTGTGTCTGATTTTATGAATATGCATCACATACGATTATTTTATTGTTGATAGATTACATATAGGAAAAACTATAATCTTTACTTTACTAACAACATAATTGGTCATCGGGTTGTGTAGGAGCAATGACAAAATTATGTGAGTTTCTCTACTAATAGTCTTTTTATATATAATTTAATGTTATATTTCATAGTTATTATATTTATATATTGATGAGTGAATAACATTTATTAAAAACCCATCTACTCCGACAGTCCGTTATTATTACATAAATATACTAGCATTTCGTCTGTACGATGCACAATGTATTATATTAAGTTGAAGTGACAAGGCAGAATGTCTGGAACAGCCAACTGGATCATTCGTGAAAAAGCGGGCTGAATGACCCTGAAAGAAGTTCAGCCAGCTATTTTGGAATCTCAACCCGGCCAAAAAAAAGGTTGGGTCGCCTCGGCTCCAAGGCTTTTTTTATTATTATTTTTTGGGATAGACGGCCTAGCCTGTTTGAAGCATTCTCTTTTCGGATAAAATATTTAAACTTATTATTGTTGTATTAGAAATTATAAATATAAAATAAATATAATAAAATATTTAAATAAAATATTGCATATTTTATAGATAAGTTTTTATTGGGTTCTTCAGCAACACCCAAGCAGTGTAGGCCCCTGTGTAAAAAGGAGACGTATTAGATTTAAAACCTGCCGCTCCCTCATTTCCCCCAAATAATGCAGATTTTTCGAAAATGGCCTTTGGCTAGTGGTTATATTTTTGAAATTATGACTCTGGTAGAGTGGGGTTGTTTGAAGACCAAAGGTCACGAGTTCGAATCTTCTCAATATCATCAGGTTGGGTGTGTGAGTAAAAAAAACAAAGATAAGTTATCATTCTATTTTTAGTTTTTTTTTTAATTTTATAAAAAAAAGATATATATATATATATATTGTGTTTGTGTGTGTGTGTTGATTTTAAAGTCTTTCTTTTTAAAATTCTATGTAAGTTTAAATATCTTAAATGTTTAAGTGGTCATACAAAAGTTTATTATAAATTTTATGATGAATATATTTTATAATGATGCCCGCCATATCTATTATTTTAAAATTAAAATTGGAAGTATTATTTAATTATTCTAATTTTAAATTATAGGTTAAAAATAATATATTATCATGTTTACAATGAATATGTTATTTGAAATATGAATGGAAATGTTACAAAAAATATTCATATAATTTTTAATCAAAATATGAAAGACATTACTTTAATTATATATTTTAAGATTAATCAAAATACATATGTATGTATGTATATATACATGTATAAGATTTTACTACACAGATTGAGGAAAATAATAAATCAATCACCCATCCATTACTAAAAAAAATCACAATATTACCTACAAATAAGAAAATTACACTTGAGCTAAACAACAAATTCAATTCTCTCAAAATGAGGGGAAAAAAAGAGGAACAACAACAAATCTCAACAACTAATATAAATATTTTTCATTAATAAAAATATTGTAAATAAAAAAAATCCAATCCTAAAAATACATCATATCTCATATCCTTCTTTTCAATAATCGGCGTCCACCAATCTCTTCTTAACCCATTTTCAGACCATAACTATATATGTTCAACTTTAATCCTTCAATAAATGTTGCAGATTTTTTAGTTTTTCCCCCTTCTAAACAGTGTACAATTCACTTAAACATAGCAGCTTCATAATGTGGTACCTTTAATTTGATGCAAATTTGTGGAGCCAAACGTAGTTGCAACTTTACTTTTCTCTAATTGCAGTACTTATTGATTTTTTCTATGCATTTGTGTGAATGTTGAGAACGCGAAAATAGATAGACAAAATACAACTATTTCTAACACTTGTTTGTTCTTAGTTGTCAAATGATAGAATTAGTCTCTCGTAAAATTTATTAAGTTTAAATTTCAATACTGTCATCATTAACACTAATATATAATTAACATAATTATACTCATGTAATTATATATATGTTTATGTTACTGACCTAATTAACGTAATTAATACGCGTTGATAGATGTGTGATTAAAGTAATCCGTATCTATTAATCTAAATTAAATTAGGCAATGCACTCTAAAATAATTACACAATTATCGCATATATATTCAGCTGTTTTTATTTTGAAAAAAGTATTCACGATTTTTATAATATTTATGTGTATCGATCTTAACCGTGGCAAGCAACAAAAAGATTCAAGAAGATGGTTAGCAATTGCGAAATATTTATCTTCAATAATGATTATTCATTTTTTATGATATGTATGTTTAATGATTTGTCAAAATTTATACTCATTGAATGGTCACATATAGAATCACATAAAATTTGTCCATTCTTCCATATGTATAGCAAAGTTTCTAAACTTAAAAATATATATATTGAAAATTATATTTGAAAACTTAACATATTATTGTTGATGAACGCGTGCATGGTCCATCATGTACAAGTACAAGTATACACCACTTAAAAGTCATAATATAGGTGAAAAATCTCAATATTATATTTTTTGTAACACGGGAAATTATTTTTTAATCAAACCTATAATTTGATTCATGTAATAATAGGAGTATAAAAATACAAAATAATTTTTCTTTAATTTCTCAACCAGTGGGAAAACACAATTTCTATTGCGGTCACGGTGTTGTTATTGTATATATATATATATATATATATATATATATATATATATATATATTATGTAGATTTTATTATGTTTGGATCTGGATCTTGACATGTCGTACGAATTTAGATTTGTAAGACGATCTCACTCAAGATTTCCCCAAACACTATTTGTTAGTTTAAAAAATATATAATTAACTTTTAATTTACAAGAGTCCCGGTGGGGATGGCCTAGTGGTGGAGTGAGATTGCTTGGAGACCAAAGGTCACGGGTTCGAATCTCCTCAATACCACAGGTCGGGTGTGTGAGTAAAAAAAAAAAAAAATTACAAGATATATTGTTACAGATAATCACTCAAAATGTATCACATTGTTGATGCTAAATAGATACTCCTATAAATTAAAAAAAAAATGAAAATCAAATACTTCAATAATGACTAAAGTGTGATTTAAACACGTCGGAATAAGGTTTTTGATCGTTAAATTGCTGAATTCCTCATCTTAAAATATAGGCTCTTCATTCACAATTAACTATAATTATTAATGCTATTTGATTCATAGAGAGATCTAACAAGATCTAATGATTTTTGAACTAAACAACGCATATATAAATCATATATTGATGTCCCTCTAAAAAAACCCTGTATGGATTGTTTCTAAAACTAAGCAATCTATTGTCATATTTTATATTGCAGTTCTTCGTAAAATATATATACTATCAAGAAAACGTAATCAATTTTATACAAATATTTTTAACCTACCGTTGTTAATTATGTGCCGCATATTTAAAAAAAAAACATTTCAACAAAATTCATACATACACACAAAAAATGATGAAATACGTAGATAAATTTGGATTATTCAACATGTTATATTAACTTAGAAATGGCATATAACAATACAGCATTATAGTGCGGTATCCAATAATTAAGTTACACAATAAGACACTTAAAACGGAAATAATCTATATATTATCTAAAAGTAAGATAGTTATCGAAAATAGAAATAATAATTTTTCCCGCCCAAATCACTATTCCTAATTGAGCAGCTAATATTTTCTCTTAATATATAGATTACGTACGTATAATGTAGTGATAGATATTAGGATAGATAACTTTCATTATATATATACATAGACACCATATCTATTTATACTAATTGAGAAGCTAATATTTTCTCTTAATATATAGATTACGTACATATAATATTAGTGATAGATAAATTTCATTATATATATACATAGACATCATATCTATTTATATTAGGAATTAATATATGAATATTAATATTAGGGATGAACAACTCTCAGCCGTGAAATATTAATATTAATATTAGGAATTTGTGTATATATTTATATTATATATGGATAAATTTGATCATACATACACACACCATGTCTATTTATATTAAGAATTAATATATGAAATATTAAATGAGAATGGTATCTAGGACCTAATATTGGATTGAGGATATATAAATCACATATAATAAACCTAATCTAATTAAATATTCCCCTTAAAAATTCTACTGATAATACACGCACTTCGTGAAACTTATTTTTTTAATTCATTTATAAAATCTGCAATATCTCAATGTGAATGTTGTATAATCATCTCCATATTAATAAGATATTCCCCGCAATATTATCTAATAATATCTATTAATCTACTAATGATATGTATAATGTATAATATAATATATATGAATATATCCTCATTAATTTTCACACGTTAAAGATATATTATCACATATATTTTAGAGATTTGTGTACATATATAAACCATATATAATAGAACAAATCCAATTCATCAAAAAATTCAATTCATACCATAAATATTTTTCGTCGTACGATTTTATAAATAGATCCGTATGCTACGCATACAAATCAAACGCTCTATTGCATTTTACAAGAAATTAATTCATTCCAAATCATAACTTCATGTCTCCATTTTTCAGTTTAGTTGAGAGGGTTAGGGAAACCGGTCATTCCATATATGAATTGATAACTCTCGAGATAATTCTCCATGATCGTGTCGGTGACCATATACACGGTACCATGAGGAAGTCAGACCTCGAGCGGCTTAATATCGAATTTGTGGAAGGCGGTTTATACGCTTTTCAATTTTTCAATATACAAGATAATAGGATGAAATATAGAACAACCCAACATATGTTCAAATTCATCTCTTCTTACTATACGAAAATTATCCCCATCGTGGATGAAGGTTTTCCACACTACATGTTCCAATTTTGAGATTTCACATCTTTATAAGAGTTGGTCCATTTGATGAGGGTTTGTTTTTTGGTATTAACTACACTTAATATTAAAATTTCAGTTTATATTGTTTATATGTTTTTGTTTTACTAATATATATAATTTTTTTATTATAACAGACATTATTGAAAAAGTTGAAAAGCACTCTGAATCCCAAGAAATACAACGTAACGGATGTCCTACCAATTCATGATTTATATTGAAGATGCAAATTATACTTCAATTCATGATTTATATTTTACATTATGCATGAGTTTTGTTTCAGTACGATAATTGAAGCAATATTTTTTTTATTGTGATCATATTTTAATAAAATTTTAAATGTGTACCCCACTCTCCGTGCATCGCACGGGTGCAATACCAGTTTCACTTAAAACACAAAAGCAAACGTAATTTACAGTTTATTATTACATTTTCGAACAATAAGTAAATGTAATTAATTACGTTTTGTCTAAACACGAGAATCCCAATTAGTTAATGCCTAAAAAACGCTAACGTTGACTCTAACATTTATGTGTCAATTATCTATAAATTAAAAAAACATTGATGGGTCAATTAAATACATGTATGGTCGTATGAATCAAAGGCTGGTGGATCTATTTTTTTTTACTCACACACCCGATCTGTGGTATTGAAGAGGTTCGAACTCGTAACATTTGGTCTTCGAGCAACCTCACTCCACCACTAAGCCATCCCCATCGGGACAAGACTGGTGGTAAATTATTATGCTGCGGCCTGCGAACATTATTTTTCACTTAGTTGGAACTTTTTTCTTGTTTTCTTATAAATTAAAAAAAAAAAAAAGGAAATCAGGATGGTGTTAGTAAAATTCAGATTCAAAATTTGCAAAAAATTGTTAAATTAGTATTTTTATGACACAATTTTAAGTTAATGTTAAAAATAATATGCACATATATATATATATATGATCTATCAATCTATTACAATAAAATGGAGTTGCCTCGTCCAAGTGGAAATGACCTAGTGGTGGGGTGAGATTGCTTGAAAATCAAAAATCAGGAGTTCGAATCTCCTCAGTACTACCAAATTGGGTGTGTGAGTAAAAAAAAAAAAAATAAAAGACAAAAAAACATGGAGTTGCCTCTATAAAATTTTCTCTCTAAAAAATATATTGTCATACAAGCAATAATGTTGTAGTTTAATATTAAAAAAATCACGTTTGGAGCCCTTTCCCCTACAACAAAATTAAAATTTGGAGCCCGTATCCATTCCAAAATTTAAAAAGGGAAAAGGATAAGAAGGAAAACAAGCACAAAAAGGGGAAGGGGCAGACTTGGGTGAGACCGTCTCATACATGAGACGGGTCAATACTCACATGTGGAGATCATTATTTATGGGTGAAGTATCATTAACTCACATGTGAGTATCATTATTTATACCCGCATGTGAGTATCATTATTTATGGGTGAAGTATCATTAACTCACATGTATCATTATTTATGGGTGAAGTATCATTACTTATGGGTGAAGTATCATTAACTCACATCTATTGATCCGTCTCATGTATGAGACCGTCTCATACAAGTTTTTGTCAAAGGGGAAAGTAGATCGTAAAAAAATAACCACACATTTACGGTAAATCATAAGGGTGGAGGGGATGTAATACATTTCATTTACTATTTACAATTATTTTTTATTATTTTCAATTTTTATTGACCGACTGATAAAATAATCTATATTTCGAACTATAATAATAGATAATTAAGTGTCACAATATGTTAGTTGAAATGTCACAATAGATTTTTTCAGTCAGTCGAAACTTTTATTTTTGAACAAAAAAAAATATAAACAACCAAATTTGATGGGTTTAGGACACTTGTCAGCTGCTATCTCCCCTCCACGTTAGAATTTAACACCAATTTACCAACCGAAACAATTAATGTTTATTTTGCATTTCTTTAGTTTCAATATGCATACAGGCAGCGGCTGCTGCTGTAAGTAGTAATAAGAAATTAATTTTGGCAGAATATTTGTTTCTAACTTCACTTGTTGATTAGTTAGGATTAATTATGTTAAGGTTTAACTTTATTTTAATTTATAGTAACTATTATAAATTTAACAGTGTGATTGAACTTTATTTTTTTAATAATTATTATAAATCTAATAGCACAACAAGACTAGGGGTGAAAATAGGTTAGACCGTCCGACAGGGGCCTACGGCCTGGCCTATTTAGAAAAAAAGGTCAGGCTTGGGCTTTGTATTAAGCCTATAAAGAGAAGTAGGCCTGGGCTTGGGCTACAAAAAAAGCCTATTACACTTAACAGACCGGCCTGTTTACATAAAAATATTATTACAATTTTTTTATTTGTTTAGGGACGCTTATAATGCATTAAATATAATGTTTTATTTAAAAAGTTTAATTTTTTACTATATATTTTTCAATTAAATATATTTGTTAAAACATCTAATCCTAAACCTTAAAAGATCTTTTGGATAAATATCATATTCTATCCCAAATTTTCAATTCTATCCCAACATTCGAAAAATTATAAATTCTATCACAACCTTTTATTTTGTATTCAATTCTATCCCATAATTCAATTCTGGCAACAAATATATGACATGACCCGGATTTCATCCGTGCGCCGCTTCACCCTTCATCTTCGAAGATAGGATTTATCTCATCATCTTGCAAGGTGCAGAACACAACATAGTATTTATCTCATCATCTTGCATCTGTATGACTAATTCTCACCCAAAGATCGAAAGAACAAGGTCAAAAGGTTGAGTTTGAGTTTGATTTTGAGTTTAGTCCGAGGTAGATTACTGTATTTTCCAGCTATATTAAGGCAATAATGTTATAATAATAGTTATCGATGATTGATTTGATGCACTTTTACTAATTATTGATGATCGAGTGTGGATGTGGATGTTTAAATGTTGGATGATGATGTACTGAGCATAGTTATTTTTAATTGCAAAAGAAAACAAAAAAAAAGATAGATGTTTGAATGTCAACAACATTTCTTAGTTTGCTGTAACGACTGGAGTTTTATCCTTCCTCTTCTTCTATACTTTTTTTTTTGTTTAAATTTTAGTTTGATAATCTTAATTGTTTATTTATTTCATTTCATTTTTAGTTGGATAATCTCAGCGTTTCAAGGAATGAATCCTCACTATCTTTACACGAAATTAAAAAATAAATGCTATTACGTCACCTATGAAATTGATGTAAGGCAAAAAGAAAGTCTACAAGTCAGTAGCTTGATATTGATTTCCTTTTGGTATGTTTTACATTTTTGAATGAGTATATTTCATTACTTTACTACGCTAGGTGTTCATCAGAAGTATGTGCTTCAACTTAAACTTACATTAAGTATTTACAATGAGCATTATTATCTTGTTTTTCATTTTATTTTTCAATTGAATTGAATGTATCGAGGTTACGATTTCGATTCGTAAGTACATTGTGAGAAACAGATTTTAATGTTGGTTTTAGTTGAATGAGTTTTGTTTCGAGTAAGGCTTTAATAGGCCATTAAAAGGCCTTAAGCCTGGCTTATTTAATTAAAAAGGCCAGGCTTGGGCCCATGTAATAGGCTAGGCTTGGGCCTAGCACAGAAAATTCGATGCTACCCGTAAGGGTAGCATGCCCGAATTTTTTTTTATTTTTTTAAATTATTTTTAAAATATTTTTGAAACTTTTTTATTTATATAAATGGTGACATTAGTAGATGTTAACTATGTTTGTCGCGGGTTTTTTTTTCTGCCTCATATTATGTAAACGGTGTAGGTGTGTATTTTTAGGATATCGTGTGAAAAAAATTTAACAACATTGTCGTTTACATAGTAGGAGGCGAAATAAAAAATCAGGACAAACATAATTAATATCTACTTAAAAATAATATATATTCAAAAAAAATATTAAGAAAAAAATATTTTAAAAATAATTTTATAAAATAAAAAAGGATATTCGGGCATGCTACCGTTAAGGGTAGCATCGAATTTTCCGCCTAGCACTAACATAATAGGCCCAAACCTTTTCGCAGAAAGCCGAACCTAATCTGATCCATTTCCACCCCTGCACAAGACAAATGGTGTAGCATGAAAGTCAAACTGATCTTGATCGATCGACTCAAATGCTTGTATTTAAGTTTTGGCTCCATGAGACAGCAGTAAATTTCTCTCACACATATCAAAGATTCATTCGAAAATCAATGTGATTTTCTTTTATTAAAATGTTAGCCTGGTTAGTTTTTAAGTGTTGTTTAATATATGATTTAAGTGAAATGTGCACTAATATTTCGTGGGTAAATATGTCACTATGCTTATTTATTTTATTACTTATTTTATTATAGTTTAGTGCCAATTATTTATTTTTATTTGTATTACTTACTTATCTTGGTGTATTTTAATGTTAATTTATATTTTAGTGTTAATCATTTATTTTTATTGTTAATCTTATTATATTTTAATGTAAATTATTATTAATGCTAATTAGCATTAAAATACACTAAGATAAGTAATAAAATTATAATAAATAATCATAGTGCGTAACTTAATTACACACGAATCACAATGCATATTATAATCCACTCCTATTAATATATTATTCATTTTATATTATTTATAATCAAATTCGTGTCATATGGATTATTCAAGATTATTTTATTTATTTCGCAACCATAGCAAATAAGATTTGGACAAAATTAGTTGGAAAGAATACAATTAAATAAGAGAAGTGAACTTAGAACTAGGAAACGAATCATGTTGTGAACAACAACTAACAACAACAATAACAATAACACCAACATCAGCAATAATAATAAGAAATACACGAATAGATATATTTTAATTGAATTATATTTTAAATATCAAACCTTGAATTAGTAAAAAACAAATAAAAATGTATCATTAATTATATGCTTAATTCATAAAATTGGAGTCAAACACGTCTCACTTCCACTTATCAACTCAAAAGCCCAATTTCTTCATCTTCAATGTTTCTCTCTCCCTCCATATTCAATTGATCGAATTCATCATATTATCTACCATTCAAAATTTATAATTTTTCAGTACACTCATCAGAACCGTTATCTTTTGCCAAAAATTAATATTTTATGCTATTTAAAGCATTAGTAGAAACTGATAAACTTCGTTGAAGTGTAAGTGATTTTATATATTAAAATTGTTTCTTGTATCAACAGGAAAGACTATTGCTCTTGGTTCCTAAACCCAGGGCAACTTTTTCACAACCAAGTTCTCATTTCTTAAATACTTTATGTGTCTGTCATCTGATAATGCCAAATGGGATTTTCACCCTAATTTTGAGCGTCGTTCCGTTCTTTCGTGTGCATCTTTTTGCCTTTATTTTACTGTCTTTAATATCGAATTAACTATATTTTATAAATAAGTGCTTTTGACAAATTTGTTCGTGCTTCAGGGAAGAAACGAGCGAATTGAGCCTCCGAGAAGCAAGAAGTGGCGTGACCCGAGTACAGGGCGTGGCGCGAGTGGGCTTGCACACTAAAGTCCTAAAAGCACGTTGTGAGGCATGACTCGTGCCAGAACAAAGTGGCGCGAGCAATTCACTCGCGCCAAGTGGCGCGGCCCGGGCAACACCAAATGGGGCGCGACCCGCACACAAGTACAGGCGCGACTGGACGTCCACACGGAGGCTAGGAAAGCATGGCTCAAGGCGCGACCAACTCAGTCGCGCCAGGAAGCGCGACCCGCGCGAGACTTTGGAGGCGCGACTGACCCCGTTTCGCGCCTCCTCACCCTGTTCCGGATTTTTATATTTTCTTTTCATTTTCAATTTAATTTTTGGTACCCGAAAATTTATTAGTATAAATAGGGATCCTAGTTTGAAAACTCGGGCAATCCCTATTCTACTTACTCCATTTAGCAAACTTGAGAGAATTTTGAGAATTTTGACTTGGAAGAGTTCAAGTACAAGAAGAATTGAAGTTGAGAAGATTGTCTACACATTTCGGGTTCAATCTACACTTTACTTATGAGTTTTATTTTCATTGTTGGTGTTTGTTACATTTTAATTATGAGTATGGTTAGCTAAATATTTTATTAGGGTGATGTAAATTAATGTTGGGTGTTTAAATTTTGATATGGATTGATGTTTCTCTTCCCTCTCTTCTTCATAAATCAAAGTTTTGATTGCATCTTTCCTTCGGTTGGCCACTTAAGGGCAAGAATTGGTGTTTAATTGTCTTTGAGAAAAGTAATTTTGCATGGGTATTTGATTTATGAACTCAATTTTATATTATAATGAGAGTTTGATATTCAATTGACTTGTGGGTGATTGATTGGGCTCAATTTGGTGAGATATGAATTCAACCCTAGAGATAGGAGAATTTTATTTGGCCAAAATGTCTTAGAGGCTTGAGGAAGTTCTAGGACTAATTTTGCATCACTCTTGAGAGTGGAAATTAGCATCATGTTCATATCAAAATGATTACACCCTTGTTAATAAGCATTGCCCTAGAACCCCGCTTTCTTTGTTAATTAAATTTCTTAGTTGATCAATTTATAAATTTTCTCATTTTAGTGATCTTGTGAGTTAATTCCATTTATGTTTAGCTTAGAAAAATTCCAAAAAATATTTGTTTTGATTAACTTGTGAGACAATGTGCGTATGATACTTGCTTGTTTGGATTTTCATTAATTTCGTGTGTTCGACCATGTTTCACGTGCTACAACACTGTACACTTGCACCGTGAGATTAGAATTTTTAAAACTTGTATTTCAATTTAGGCATTTCAAAGAAAAATCTCATCAGATAACAATTTAAGAACCGGTTTTATGACAAACAACATAAACATATCCATCTAAATATTATACGATGATAGTCGGTATTAATATATTATTCATCTTTTTATTACCTATAATCAAACTAGAATGTGTTGTTGGGCTTTGTTTAAATTACTTTGGATTGGGGTTGTCTATGTCACATTTCACTTATTGAACCATGATATTGCACCGGTAAGAGATGTTGATGGATTCACATGACAGAACATAAATGTGGTGGCTTTTGAAGTTCGTCATTTTGTATCAAATCACTTACCAGTCTACTGTCAATGTATATGTCTGTTGTATATTTTCGACCCAACAAAGTTCTTACTTGATTCAAATTCCATTAATATGGAGTGCATAACTAACATGAAGTTGTATGATTGTATGCACCTATCCACTAAATACTTTGAGTTTATTTTTCTATTTGACCATCAAATGTCTTTATCAGAAAAAGATGATATTTTTAAGAAAAATATGAAATTTTCAAGAATTTACTTAAAGAAAGTGTTTTTAAATATATTATTGGAAGTAGGGAACTTCGTTGTAAACATATTGGACATGGAGTGATGACATTGATGAGAACCGGTAAGCTGAAACATGGTGTGTATGATAAAATTGGTGAAAGGCTTCCAAATAGCCTTGCAAGCCATTCATCCAGAATCTCAAGATTCATGGAGTTTGATAATTGGAAGTTATTCATCCAGAAGCTTTGAACCAGGGTCTATTTAAAGCATTCATAGAAACTGATAAACTTCGTTGAAGTGTAAGTGATTTTGTATATCTAAACTGTTTCTTGTCGACCGAAAAGATTATTGCACAACCAAGTCCCCATTTCTTGAATACTTCATGTGTGTGTCTGTCACCTGATAGCAATCTAAGAACTAATTTTTTGATGGACAACGCACCTCTGCGTGGAGAGTTGTCTGAGTTTGTTGCCCAAGTGGTCGTGCAATGTCTCTCTAGCAATAATGAAACATAACAGTGTATTGAAAAATCTGGCATTGATTGCAATAGCTATTTACGTGTACTACTGCTAAGAGTGATGATGATTGTATGTGTGATGGATTTAAATGGGAAATTTTCCAAGTATGTACTTGGTCGTATGCTTGTCATGCATCATATCATTTCCCAACTACCAAAAGAATTATATGAAGCTCTAACATCAAGAAAGAAGCAGAGTTATTTTTCTGTAGTATCAACAATCGCTAGAGCATTCAAAGTTATTAGGGATCCTCTTGGCCATGTAATGTCTCTTGACGGTGATGGTATTCATATTTTGCAGCCATATGTATGTTCTGATGATGTTATCATCATCCGCTTGAAATCCTTCTCGTGCAACGCTGATGTCATCAAAACACTATCGCCATCTAATGATGAGCCTAACAACAATCTGCAACGTGAGATTACATCGAAAGTTGTTTCAAACTTAACTTCACATCAAATCTAATGGAATCTAATCAATTATGAGGATCTGCACAGTATTCTCTTGAGAAATAAGGTAACTAATGTGAATTGGGAAGTTGCTATTAATCTATCTCATATATCATCATATCATATGTTACATGTAGTCTTGTTGTCAGATGGAAGTGACTAAACTTGTAAACTCTATAAAAATTGTGATGACACAGTTGAATGAAGTGAGGTATGAAGATAAAGTTTTGATCGAGGAGGATCTAAACACACTTGTGTCTTTGTTCACAACAAGGTTAGTGACCAAGCAAATACCATGCCAGATAGGTGAGCGATTCTTAATTCGAGCAAAATGTTTCAAAATATATCACTAAATTTTTCTATACACCGCTATTAAATTTGATTCAAAAATAAATAATTAGTAATGTACTTAAATATCATTTATAATTAAAAAAATCAAAAGAAAAAAAAATCCCTCTTTCTCAACATTCACCTCTCTTATTCTCGCCCAATCCACTTTATCTCTCATCTTTCATCATTTATGCAAACCCACAGTCAATTAAAAAAAAAAACCAATCCAATATAAAATGGACTAAGGTCAAAAAATAATTTTCAAACAATGGACTAAGGTTTGAAAAATAATTTTTAAACAATGGACTTGTTAGAAAATGAGACTTGGGATGTGATTTTATTTTATTAGAATTTTAAAGTAGTTAGTTTTTAAACTTCAAAATGAGAAGTTTGTTTGAACTATTGTAAAAACTGAATAAATCATCTAAATACATATGATGATAGTTATAGATATCATTTTTCATAGGCCCAAAGTAATGTGGAACAAAGCGGCCCAATATTAATGAGGTCGAATGGTACGAAGTCGAAGAAAAGTAGGAGGTTCGTATGGCGAATGTTTAGGATTAGCAGCCACCAGGAGAGAAGATTGGATCGAAAACTATCAGTTAGAAACTATCGTTAAACGCCTCTACATAAGGAGGGGAGGATTTCATCGGCAAACAGAGGATGACATGTTCAAGGAGGCACATTCTAAGTTCGAACACATGCACTCGACCTCGCTTTCAATCTCAAATTCTCTTTGAATTTAGCATTATTTTCATTTCGTTACTTTAATTTAAATTATACTACCTTATTTAGATTATGACTTGAGCATCGGAGTCCGTTCGATCATCGAACCCCTGACTCTCCTCCGATTTCACGATTTCTTTATTTGTTTATGTAGATCATCGGTGCCTAAACTTCTATATAAAATCAATTGCTAATTTTTGGATCTACAATTATCGGTATTAATATATTATTCATATTTTGATTACTTATTATTGGAAAATGACACATGTTTTAACTTTCTTCTTAATTCATTACTTGACCCTGTCTACTCTCATAATTCTCTCATTAACCATTTTTACTTGTTATGTCATTATTTGGTCAACATACAATATTTCAACATACTTCAATTGTGCATTAATGGATTGAAATTGTAGACATTGCGTAGTCCAAGTGTTCTTTATCGGAATTCGATTAAGTGTACTTAACACATTGTTAACTATTAAACAAACAATAAAAAGTAAAGAACGCATGATGTAATAACCCAGTTCGGTGAACACCTACTCTGGAGGACATAGTTCAATGAGAAGCAATTCACTAATTCAACAAAAATATGTACTTATGTTTTATACGATCCAATATGTATTTACTTGTGTTGGTGATGATGATTGTGTGTGTGATGGATTTAAATGGAGAAGTTCCCAAGTATTTACTTGGTCATATGCTTTTGAGCGACACCCTTTATCTAATTTGTACCATCTTTCGTGAATTGAAGTATAAGATATTCTCACACTCTAGAATTTCTCTAGTTCTCACAAGTAAACTATATCAGACATACTTCTACCCAAAAGATCAAAACCTAAGGACATGATTGGTACGGTGGAATTGAATGAAATCAAATGATTATTTCTATATCTATTCTCATTCCGGCGATTGGTATCGTTCAAAAGTGTAGTCGACGGGCTAACAATCGTTAGACCTGCCCTGCAACTGATGAAAAGGCCCTATGGAAGCGTGTACGTTGTCACACTCTCTGTCTTCCAAAGGTGCCTAGAGGACGGGCCAGACGCAGCAGAGCGACGACCTGGGAGCGGATTCCCCGCCAGCAGGGGATAGGAGACGGCCATAGTCGCGTCGGGTCTGCCGCTCAGTTGAAATCTATGAAACAAGTATGCAAAGAGAACCCCTTATCGAGAACCTCTTTGTATTTTTCCTTGTTGAAGTAAAACGGTAGCTACTAAAGCGTAAACTGCTCGTTTTTCCTTCCCCGCGAGTATAGCATGATGAGTCCAAGTTACGGCAGCTCCGGATGAAGGGGGAATAAGGGTATTAAGAAAAGGGATTTCCCAAGGATCTAAAACCCCAATCCCTTTTGGGGGCCGGTTATCTTAGTTTCCCTCGACAATGCCGAGGATGTTCCACTACATAGAGAGATCCATATACCAAATAACCATTCCCGATGGAATCTCTATTCCCAAAGGAATGAAATAGCCATTCCATCCACCCCTATGGGTTTAGCTATTCCCAATGACAAAAAAAAATTAATATAAGATATATTTATACATAATCATGTCTTATAATATTATTTTATCATATTTAGAAAAATAAATAAAAAATCAAATTAAATAATTTATTATTATTATTATTTCTTAATTATTTTTATATTATTTATTTATTTTCAAAATATAATTTAAAAATATGTGTTAAAATCAAATTGATATTAACTTTTATAACTTTGTTGAAGAAAAATGAAAGTGATGCCGAAATAAATATTACATAAAAATATGTTATAATACAATATAAAATATTTATGTATTTGATATAATTTAATATATTCAAATGAAAAATTGAAATGTTAAAGTATTTTTCTATGAAGTAAAAGTATTTTTATTAACTTATACAAATTATTGTATATTGATTAATTAAATATTTGAGAATAAAGTTTTTCAATAAAATAAATAAATTATAATTTGCTAAAAAATTAGAAAAATCATATACTAAAAAAGAAAAATGGCGTTTAGAAATATAAAAAATAAATGAAGGCATGCATTGGTATTTATTAGCTAATGCGTACACTTTATTCAATTATAAGAAGATTTGAAATTACATAAAATATTCATTATATAAAATAAAAAAAATTAATATTTCATTCAGTTCTTCATTCCATGGACATACCAATCATAAGAATCATCATTCCATTCAGACCCTCATTCCATTCCTAAGTTTATTCCATCCATACTTAATTACATTTTATCATACCAATCACCTCATAAGTGTTAGATAAAGAATCTAAATACTAGGACACTAGACTTCATGATGAGCACCTGAGTGAACAATTCTAGCTATGACAAACTTAACAGCTCAAAACGCTTAGAGCTTTAAAAGAATTTAAACTTTGGAAATTTTACACTTGTTCGTCTATCCAGAATCTGATCTGTTCCTTCTATTTTTATAGATGAGAAAGACCAACTTCTCTGCAAGGTTGAAGGTAAGTCAGTTTCCTTTGTGGTCGCGAATAAAAAAAGGTAGAACTTTCCTAGTTGAGCTCCATCTTCTAGAATCATTCCTTGTTCATATTCGATTATCTTCTTTCTATGCATGAACTCGAAATCTTCTAGACTGCAATATAGGACAAGTTTTTTCAGCAACCTGCAACACATCTTCATTCATCGCATAACTCTTTCTCGATTGATATGTGTTTTGGTTGTTGTTGCTCGTAGATGTACACCAAGTTGAACATTCGGGGTACACCATTCAAAGTTTCCCTTTTTATCTGATGAACTGACACGGGTGTGAACACAAGTCTTGAAGTCTCTCGTCTTCAACTTTGATATTTTGCACAATGGATTTGGAACACTAACTGGTACATCATATCAAACACCTAGTAAAAAACGTAAAGATATGTTATTTTCATAATGATAATCTCTAAAACACAAGTGTCTGCACTAACGTGGATGATGTTTTTGCAAACTATAACATTTTTCTAAAGTGTGCATATATAGTGGAGAGTGATCAACTATATAGATATACAAAAATATATAGCATCTTTGATTCTTATGCCTTTCCAATCTTGTTCGTCATTCTTTTGAGCAATTATTTGAATGTATCAAATCTGTCTGATGCGAGTGCACATTGTAGTCGGAGTTGTAGTAACCTAGGGAAGCGAACGGTACTTTTTAACTTATACTTTAGTCGGTCAATTACCCTTAAGGTAGTGGCTCAACCCACAGCATAATACTTTCTATTTTATCATTTACATTTTTCTACTTATTTCATTATTCTCGGTTCTAGTTTTCTTACACTTATAATCAAACTAGAAGATGTTGTTGGGCTCTATTTAAATTACTTTGGATTGAGGTAGCCTGATAATATATATGTCATCTTTCACTTGTTGAACCCAGATACTGCATAAAAGATGTTGGAAGGGTTTACATGACAAAGCATAAATGTGGTGGCTCTTTAAGCTTGTCATTTTGCATCAAATGCTCGTAAATTCTGGCTCCAATAATTAGTTGGTGTTGGACTTTGTGTATCGGATGCTCTTCAACAACTTCATGAGATTTCCATTGCAAAATGATTATCTGTCTACTGCAAATGTATGTGTTTGCTACGTATTTTCGACACATCAAAGTTCTTACTTGATTCAAAGTCCATTAATATGGAGTGCGTAATTAACAGGAAGCTGCATGATTGTATGCAGCAATCCACTAAATAATTTGAGTTTGTTTTTTCATTTGACCTCAGATGTCTTCATCAGAAAACATGATATCTTTAAGAAAACTGAAACATATTTTAAATATGTATGATGATACCGATATTAATATACTATTCATCTTTTGATTATTTGTAATCAAATTCGTGTTACATGGATTATTCGAGATTATTTTATTTATATCACAACCATAATAAAGAAAATTTGGACAAAATTTATATCTATAAAAGTGAAGTAGTCTTGAATGGCAAATTCCCACCCAAAGCATCAATTTTCGGCCCAAATATGTACATCACATGCAATATTAATTTTTTTAATTATTTTCTTAAATTATCCAAAAAGTTGTTTACAACTTAAAATTTTCTACGACCTACCTTCTAAATATTATTATATTTTCAGTCACTAACAATTTAAATATATACATATGGTTCAATGTAGATCAAGTATCTTTCTAAACAATTTTATTTTTTATCTGCAAAAAACAATATAATAAAGCTTGTGATTCAAAAATCGAGCACTCATTTCAAATTCGAATCTGTAAATATTGGAGCCATTGATTATTCTTTTTATATATATAAGATAACTCTTCATTTTCTCCTCTACAATTATCAATTCTATTAGTTGCTTTGCTGGAAACGTAATTTGCATATTGGATTTCTTATTGTGCGTTGTTTTTGTTAAGTGCTATTTTTATATGTTTTCAAATATGTCAATTTTTTATATGATGGTGTGCTAATTCTTAAAATTTCACATTACATCAGCATAAGAAAAAATTGACATATTCGAAACAAACAAAAATAGCACTAAAAAAACAGAGCAGAGTAAGATATTCAATATGAAAATTACGTCTCAAGTAAAGCAAGAAAGAAATTTTACGGCTAAAAAAATGTCAAATAAAAAATTTACACTTTTCAATTGATTAAAATATTAATTTGTGCAAAACATAGAATATTACTTTTTATGTAGTTTAATTATAAAGATTAAATAGCTCGCACATGATCATTCAACAATTCATCAGATCAAATATCACAGACTAAACTATATTGTTCAAAAAAATAAAACCGTCTTATATATCTTCATGTAATGCATGGGACATGGGTGTTAAACTAGTTAATAAACCATAATAATTATGAAATAATTAATTCTGAAATATTTTTTTAAATAATTAGAAATCGAAAAAAAAAAACCATCGAACGCCGGACGGTGCTGCCTTTGCCGGCAAGCCTATCTCAACATTAAATATTAGATTTTAATTAAATTGTTATAATTTAAATATCAAAGCTTAAATTAGTCAAAAGCAAATAAAAATGTATCATTACATTATTATATGCTTAATAATTCATAAAATAGGAGTCAAAGACGTCTCACATCCAGTTTTCAACTCAAGATCCCCAACTTCTTCATCTTCAACGATCTTCTCTCTCTGCATATCCAATTGATCGAATTCCTTGTCATGAATTGTTCATCACATTTTTCTTTAAAATATTTAAATTTGATTAAGAAATTATAACATAGTTGTGGCGAATTCATTGTCATGAGTTGTTCATCACATTTTTTATTTAAAACGCTTAGATTTTGGTTCATTAATTTCATTTTAAAGTATGTATTTTTTGAAAAAAAAATTTTAAAAAAAAAACAAATATTTATTTTTAAACTAGGCCGGATTCTGGTGGGTTGGAAGCCCATTGGCATTGGGTGCACCCAAGTGTATATATATATATATACCTCATCCAATTTTGATTTTTAAGTGCATTCTATTTTCTTCATTTTTCCTTTTTTTTTGGAAGTTTCTATTTGCACCACTACTTTTACTCTTTGCACTACATCTACTCCCTGCACTACAATTTTTACCTTCTGCATTACCAATATCGACAATAATACCCTCCCATCTAAAATATGTTTTTTACAAAAAAAAACTTAAAAGTAATAATTTAACTTTATTTAAAAAAAAAAGAATCTTCTTCTTCCCGGATACTAACACACAAACATTAGCTTTCCCAAATTAAAATCATCCCATAAAATCTGGTGATATCACGAAGTTCTTCAACAATGCGAAGGTCGTGAGGCTCAAAAGCCACCTCGATAAGTACCTAGTGGCTGACGACGACCAAGAAACCGTCCGGCAAAGCCACAACGATGCGTCGAGGAAGGCGAGATGGTCCGTCGAGCTCGTCGCCAGCCATCCACATGAATAATGAGTAGGATTCTACGACTCTGCAATCCTCAACATACAAAGAGTAAAAGGAGCAGAAAAAATGTGGGATTTAGCCAATAAATGCTACACAGACTTCACCGACTACAAGAAATGCAACAAACAATTTTCGGACATGGCCGATCTCAACTTTCTAATGTCAAAAGCGATTGAGAACCCCAGCCTCACCACTTCGTCGTCGCTCCGGACGTCTCTGGTCACGGTGTTCGAGGATACCGTGATCGACGACTCTGATCATATGCAGCAGACGATTAGCTCCGAGGACTACATGGGCTGCGCCTCCGTCCACGGCGTCGGCCCCTCCATCGCCATCTTCGACACCGTTCGCAGCGGCCAACTCGACTGCGCCTGCATCTACACGGTGCCGTTGCACTCCAGGAAGCAGATGAGCAAGCTTGTCAATCGGATGACTAGGGTTTTGATTGATGGAGTGGAGTTATGAGTGATGACTCACATTTGAGGAAGACCGTATTGACGAAGACCATATTATTTTTAATTACTGCTTAATTATATATATTAATTGAGTATCATTATTCGTGTTTTGCATTGAGTGTGAGCCGATCAAGGAAGGGTACAGAGTGAAATTAAGGACGAAAGATGAGAAGTTTTTGAGGGGGAACGGCGGCATTGCGGAGGAGTTTTCAATTTCTCTCTCTCTCTCTCTCTCTCTCTCTCTATATATATATATATATAGATATATATATATATATATATCTGCTGCGCAGTCCGCCATTGTTTCAAGCCAAATATACCGGCTGCCTGTTTTATGTTTTTGCTAATATTCAATGGCGAATCTCTATGATAATAACAATAATAATAATAATAATAATAACTATTATACTCCTCAAGAGCCCGATGAGATTTCTCTTTTTCTACAGCAAATTCTCCTCCGTTCCTCATCGTCGTCATCGCAATATTTCTCGCGGCAGCAATTTCTTGTCCCGACCTTCGATCATGTTGTGGCAGAGCATCAGGCAGCCGGCGCGGGTGGCCAGATCTTGCCGTCTTCCGCGTTGAACTCGTGCTCTACTTGCAGCTTCAATGTGTCGTCGTCTTCTGTTGGCAACTTGGACATTGAAATGGATGATTGTGGCTATGAGAGTGAGGTATGCTTCCATCGAATTGTATACTTTAGATACACAGTTTTTGTATCTATACCTCATCACCATTTTGCATGGCTGGAAGAAGTTGTTATTTTCTTTTGAAAACTCGGAGGGGTTATTTTATTTTTATTTAGTAAGGATATTTATGTAATTTTAAAATTATTTATTTTTGACTTATGTAATTTAGTAGTGTAAAGAGTAAATTAAGTGGTGCAAATAGAATCTCCTTTTTTTTCTTTTTGCGCTTTGAAGTTCAAAAACGTCGGTGAAGAGAAGTGGGAGAGAAAGCCTGGACTTAGAACTGCTGGTGGTTCAAATTCTGAAGAGGCGGCGGTAGGCCGGTAGCAGCAGCAGCAACTATATATATATATATATATATAATGTCTGATTCTATCGACGGAGTTGAATGTTTATGCGAGTTGGGGGAGTACGAAAGAACAGGTATTTGGTATATAATATTATTACAAAGTGGATCTATTGAAGAAAATATATATGTTTTTCTTTTAATTAAAACTCATACTATATATGCAGTTCAATATATAAAATTCAGTAAAAAAAGGTTTTACCAAGAATCATGCAGTATGGTTTGGCTAAAATTAATTAAGTAAATTGGAGTAGCTATTTTAATTACCTCTTGATCATCTAGTATGGATACAGACTAATTCTATTAATATGAAAATATAATATATCCATGCATGGTGATTCAAGAAGGATCTATCTAGTAAAAGCTAGTGAATGTTTCTCGTTAGCTGGAAAACATGAACTTGCTGCACAATTGTATGCGAGTATCAACTTTTTTAGAGAGTGTTTGTCAGCTTGCACTAAAGGGAATCATTTTGATCTTGGTTTGCACTATATTGACAAGTGGAAACAGCAGCAGCGATTACAATTTTTACCAAATTGCACTAGTACTATAATAATAATGGAGGAGTTTTTGGAAAACAACGCTCGAGAATGCTACAAGGCAAAGGATAATGCATCACTCATAAAGTTCGTTTGAGCTCTCTCTTCAAGGGAATCCAAACGTAACCTTTTGAAGTCTTTGGACTGCCTTGAAGAGCTTTTAGTTCTTGAGGAAGAATGGGGAAAGAAGAACTACAATGAGGCTTCTCAAAGAGACACTCTACTTGAGATTGACCTGCTAGAAAAAGCTAGACAATTTGAAAATTCTTGTTTGTTAATTCTTTCTCATGTTATTTCTAACGCTCTCTAGGGATTTGGGAATCAAGGAGACACTCTACTTGAGATTGATCTGCTGGAAAAAACTGGACAATTTGAAAATTCTTGTTTGTTAATTCTTTCTCGTGTTATTTCTAACGCTCTCTGGGGATCTGAGAATCAAGAATGGCCATTGAAGTCATTTCCTCTGAAATTGGAACTTCTCAATAGAGCAATGTCAGTTGCAGAGATGGTTTCTGAAACCTTTCATGCATCCATTTGTGCTAAGGGCAATTTTTTGTTATATGAGAAGAAGAATTTGTCTGAATTGATGCAGTTCTACAATACTTCAAAAACTCCAATTGTAGAAATTCTTGTTGTTCGAAAACTTCTAGACATACATTTTCAAGTGAATGCAGATGAGTATGAGTGGGATCGTGACTTGCACTTGGATGCGGCCTCATTTGATCAGAGAATTGCGAGGAATTAATTCTTTGCTGGAGCACTTGTTTACCTTTGGAACTTATGGAAGGAACACAGTTTAGAGATATTACAGTGTCTGGACATCCTTGAACTAGATGTATTCTGTTTAAGTTACTTTGGATTAATGAGGTTGCCTATAGCAGATAATTTATGTGTCACTTTTCACTTGTTGAATCCAGATGCTGCATGGTGTCACGGGATGCCGCCCTCATCCTATCCCCTTTCCCAGGATACGCCGGGACAAGTCCATTCCCTTATCCCGATCTTTAGGATAGACAACGACGGGCCCCTTGCTGCCGAGGCCCGTCGGGCTCCCGTGACTGGCGCCCTAGCACCTCGGGCCACCCGCACCCGCCTGGGCCGCCAGCACTAGCACCACCTTACCGTCGGGACGGACCTCCGCCAAACGCCCCGTCCGAAGCCTCAGTGTTGCCTAGAGTGCTAGCCATTCTCTTGTAATGTACATAATTGTAAGCACGGCCTTGCACGGCCGTTTTTGTCACTTTTTTAGCTTAGTTGTATCTAGTGCCGTCGCTAGCGTTTTTTTCTTTAAGCCTATTATAGAGGGTAGTAGCGAACTTTTGTCTGACTGTGAGCGTTGCAAGGAGCCGCCCTCTCTCCGACCAACGCGTGCTGTAATTGCTTCAAAGCTATAATGTACATTCAAATTGCATTAATGAAGATTTCTTTGCAATCAATCGTGTTTATGTGTTGCTTGCTCTGCCGAGACCACTAAAAACACCGGAGGGTGTGAATTGCGTCGTCATCGTGCATCAAGCTTTGCGAGCAAAGCTTTTGAGAGTGAGGCAGACGTAGTCTAGAGAGGACTACTAGCCGCACGGTGCGCTACTAAGCAAAGCACTACAAGCGCCCCGTGACAGGTGGTATCAGAGCCTCGGCTCCTGATCCACGGACCGAGGCGGGTTACTATAGAAACTGCTACTGCATCAAATGTGGGGGACGACCAAGGAAGCCGTCTAGAAGAGACTCCCCACCAGAATTGCGAGGAACCAATTCTCTGCTGGAGCACTTGTTTACCTTTGGAACTTATGGAAGGAACACAATTTAGAGATATTACAGCGTCTGGACATCCTTGAACTAGATGTATTCTGTTTAAGTTACTTTGGATTAATGAGGTTGCCTATAGCAGATAATTTATGTGTCACCTTTCACTTGTTGAATCCAGATGCTGCATGGGCAAGAAAGGTTAACAAAAACATGGTACCGGTGGCTCTTGAAGCTCATCATTTTACATCAGTTGCTCATAAATTCTGGCTCCAAGAATTAGTTGGTGTTGGACTTAGTGTATTGGATGCTCTTCAACAACTTCATAAGAGTTCCAAGGCAAAGTGTTTGTCTGTCTACTGCCAGTGTATGTGTTGTAACGCCCCGATCCCGGGAGAATAGTGACAAGGGACCGGTGCGCTACTGGGGAAAAGGGAAAGGGGTTGTTGCATAAAGATAATTATAGAAATAAGATTAGTGCCCTAAACATTTGGGCAACATAACCTTTGTAACTGAAATAGAACCACCCACGAGAGTGTTCAGAAGGAATAAGGTTAGTGCCCCAAACATTTGGGCAGCATAACCTCTGTAACTGGAATTAAACCACACTCTAAGGCGTCTTAGAAGGATCTTGAATCAATAAACAATCATCAAAGGGAACTTATCCCACCAAATAACTGTAAAGGAACATCATAACATAATGCTGAAATCATAACATGCTTCAAACAATTGAAGACAAGCTGTATCAGAGTGAACGGAACAAGCGCGGAGCACAATTCAAGTAAAATTGTTTGCAAGCACTTAATTGATTTAGAATATCTAAGATTTCTAAACAACACAAAAGAGCAAGCATATAACAACAAGTCAGCCCTTGCCTCAGCTCCATCATCTTCCAGCCTGCCTCTCAACCTGAAAATATTTTAGAAAAGATTTGGTCTGAGTACTAGCGTACCCAGTGGGCAGATTTTGATAAACAGTTCACAAACATTTTATAAATATGAATATCGTATCCACACAAGTATAACAATGGAAAGGTTTCAAATCTAAAAAGCATTCCATGTATACAAAGCTTCTTTTAATCTTACACGCTCTGTCTCAACTGTTCCTTCCTACAGTGTCTTAACTTATATACACGTCCTCCAGCCCAGCTGTCTAATAAAGGATAGTGTATACGGTCCCAAAGCTTAAAGGATCCGAACTCGAGTCTAGTTAAGCACTCAATGTTTTCGTAGGATACTAGCGAACACAAACAGTGAGAGAAATCATTTTGATACAGATATTCATGCTTCACAATTGATAAACAGTTGAGCTTATTAGCTGAACATAATTTGAGAAAAATATAACCCACCTAGATGACGAGCACATGACAGCACAATAACTTCAAAAATGGTTCATTAATCCTAGCAGGCTCTGCAGGTCCTACAAGGGTCGATCTTCGACTCAGAATAATCGCTATATTTTCAGGAATTAATCTACTGTAATCCGAGCTATTATTTAATTTTATTCTTTTCAAAAATATATCACACGACTCTAGAGACCTCGTATGCATTTACCGCAAAAGAGAATAATTTCTAAAATATTATTTTTGATTTATTGGAATTAAAAGATTTGGCAGGGGTCACTTTTCATAATTTGCCATTTTAATCAATTTTTATCAGATTTGTATCACGACACTTTTCAACCGTTCAAAAATTACGAAAATATTCAAGGACCGTCCTATATATGCCAAGACTATAGTTTGAGAGTTTTAGAATTTTTCAATAACACATGCTCTCGGTACAAAAATAACTGCTTAAATTAAATAATCGATATTTTTCAAAACTCATCCAAAAATTACGAAATTCTACAGGCATATAGGAAATATTATTTCGAGCAACTTTCGTGAACAAACTTTTTCGATTTGAGGAGCTGAAAGGGCCTGAATTTAACAAAATAGGGGCAGATCAGTTCTTTTATTAAATTTCAGTTTTCCGGCGATTTCGCCGGTTTCCGGCCGTCGGACGGAAACGCGTTCAACATACGAAATGTAGAACACATTTAAATACACGAGATATTAAAATTTGGGTTAAAAAGGACGAGAAATGGACCGATACGATAACCGCGCAACTGCGCTATCGTCATTTTCCGGCGACTGGTGCAGCTCCGGCGGCGGCACGGCGGTGGGGATGGTGACAGCAGCAACTGAAGTCCTCTCTCTCTTTCTCTTGGCCTCTATTCTCTCTCTCATCTATCTCTCCCTCTCGGCACTCATTTCTCTCTCTCTCCCCTTCTCGCTCTCTCTCTCTCTTCCTTTCTCTTTCTTTCTTTCTACTTTTTTTTTTTTTTTTTTATTTCATACGGTAATTGCCGATTAAAAGGGGGGATTGGCGGTGGAAAAATAAACGAGGGGGCTGGTGATAAGATTAACGAGGGGAATTGTTATCTAGATTTTTTTTAGGATATTTTAGAATAAAATATTCGGATATAAAATATTGATAAAATGTTTTTTTTTTGGACTCGATTAAAAATTACTTTATTTCACTGGAATTTCAAATGATCTCGCATTATAAATCTAAAAATACCGGGAGGTTCATTGGGTTATTTCCTATTAAATCAATTCAAAATGGTATGCCGAAAATATCATTTGATAATAAAACGAGAAAAGATTCCTTTTTAACTTGAATAAAAAAAATTACTATTTATTTTACCAAAAATACTATCAGAAATTCGTTTGACCTCTAATTAAAATTTTAAAAGTATCATTGAAATTCTCAGGTCATTCTATTTCCACAAAAATCATTATTGACCACGCATCAAAAACATTTCAAATATAATTTTTTTTTCAATCTTAAATAATACCTAAAGTCGCGTTTTTTTTTTATCTATTTTACTTTATTTTAGCTTCAATAATTTTTTTTGTAGCCTTCTAAATAAATTTAGAAAACTTTTAACTATAATCTAAAAATACGGGTTGTTACATGTGTCTACTACACATTTTCGACATAGCAAAGTTCTTTCTTGATTCAAAGTCTATTAATATAGAGTGCGAAGATAACAGGAAGATGCAAGAATGTGTGCAGCCATCCACTCAATACTTTGAGTTTGTTTTCCCATTTGATCCCAAAATGTCTTTATCAGAAAACATGATATCTTTGAGAGAAACTGAAATTTTCAAGAATTTACTTGAAGAAAGTGTTTTTAGACACATTAGTGGAAGCAGAGAACTCAGTTGTAAATAGATTGGATAGGTAGTGATGACAATGATGGGTACCGGCCAGATGAAGCATGGATTGTATGATAAAATTGGTGAGAGTCTTTCGAATGACTCGCCTTGGAAGCCATTCATCGAGAATCTCAAGGATTCTCGATTAAAAGCTTTGAGGCGAGGTCTATTTAGAGCATTAGTAGAAACTGATAAGCTTCGTTGGAGGGTACGTGACTTTATATCTCCAAACTATTTCTTGTATCTTCTGGAAAGACTAATGCTCTTGGTTCCTAAATTCGGGGGCAACTTTTTCACAACCAAGTCCTCATTTCTTGAATACTTCATGTGTCTGCCACCTGATAGCAATCCAAGAAGCAGTTTTAAGTTTTATGATGAATAACGCACCCCTGCGTGGAGAGTTATCTGAGTTTGTTGCCCAAGCAGTCGTACAATGTCTCTCTAACAATAATGGGATACGACAGTAGATTGAAAAATCTGGCATCGATTGCAACAACTATTTATGTGTGCTGGTGCTGAGAGTGATGATGATTGTTTGTGTGATGGATTTAAATGGGGAATTTCCCAAGTATGTACTTGGTCATATGCTTGTCATGGATCATATCATTTCCCAATTGCTAAAAGAATTCTATGAAGCTCTAACATCAAGAAAGAAACAGAGTTATTTTTCTGTAGTATCTGCAATCCCTGGTGCATTCAAAGATATTGTGGATCCTCTTGTCCTTGTAATATCTCCAGACGGTGAGGGTATTCATATTCTGCAGCCACATGCATGTTCTGATGATGTTATCATCATTCGATTGAGATCTTCTTGTCCTTGTAATATCTCCTGATGGTGAGGGTATTCATATTCTGCAGCCACATGCATGTTCTGATGATGTTATCATCATTTGATTGAGATCCTTCTTGTGCAACGCTGATGTCATCAAAACACTATCACCATCCAATGAAGAGCCTAGCAACAATCTGCAAGGTGAGATTACATCAAACTCAACTTCACAGCAAATCAAATGAGATCTTATTGAGGATGCCTACTTCAATTATGAGGATATGCATAGTCTTCCCTTGAGAAAGAAGGTAATTAATTAATGTGAATTGTGAAATTGCTTTTAATCTCTAATCATATCATAGGTTACATCTAGTCTTGTTGTCAGGTGGAAGTAACTAAGCTTGTGAACTCTATAAAAACTTTTGTGGCACGGTTGAATGAAGTGAGGTATGAAGATAAAGTTTTGATCGAGGATCTAAACACATTTGTGTCTTTGTTCACAACAACAAGGTTAGTGAAGTAGCTAGAAAATTATGTTGTGTGATATGCTTATCAAATCGATCTTTCAACTATATGCATGCATGGTTGGTTGCAGAGAGGAGGATGATTTGAAAAGGGTGAGAGAGATGGGAGAAGTTTTGAAGAGCTTAGTGGCGAGGCGGTTGCAAGTAGACGCGCTACTAAGTATGCCGGATGATCTACATGCAGTTATTCAAGAGAATGATGATGACAAAAAGGACAAACGAAATAGTAACAAGAAAAACAAACACAAAAAAAAGGGAAAGGAGGTCGAAAAATGTGACGCACCCATTTACTAACTGAATCAATTCATGTTTATTTTGCATTTCTTTAGTTTTAATATGCACACAGGCGCTGTAATCTTGTTTATTAGGTAGGATTAATTATGTTAAAATTCAACTTTATTTTTATAATAATTATTATAAATATAATAGAGTAATATTTCAACCGATCGATCTCTTGATCAACTCAAATGCCCCTATTTTTATTTTGAGCTCCATGGGACGCATTAATAAAGATTGGTTCGATGGTTTTCTTTTATTAAAATTTACTAGTATAACCCATGTGCGATGCACATGTTTTAATTTTACAATGTTAAGATTAATTCAAATTATTTTTTATCAAAAGAATAAATACAATTAACATGTGTATGTACATTGTGGCACCACATCTACATTATTACACCAAATGAAATAAATAAATAAATAAATAAGAGCATAAGTGTTGAAATAAAACTTACCTATTTTTGTAGCCAATAGTAAAATATAATTAAACTTATCAATAATTTTAAATATCATGTTAATGATTTGGAGTATTTGACATTCAACTTGCAAAATGTAGGCTAATTTATTGTAAAAATTATTTTGTGTGTGTGTGTATATTTTTCCAAGCCTTTGGCATAAGCACTTAGGCTTAATGACACTTTCAAAATACTCATGAATTACAATTAAAATCTGAGGCTGAATTATTTTTTTTAGAAATGACGAACTCTACAAAATTGATTTGTATATGCTAGCTCACATTCTAATATTTCGTAAATAAATAAAGACTTTGAAATTTCATAATTGATATATTAAATGAATATTAAGTTTTGACAATCAAGTCATCAAATGTTATATATTTAACATGATTAAGGTGATTGATGATGTAATTGTGGGTTTAAATATTTAATGGATTGATAATTAATTAATTGGGGTAAATCGGTTACATATATAATCACATTAATCATTTTAATTTAAATATTATTAATCGGCTATTAAATGAATATTATTATTTATTTATAAAATAAATAATATCATTTTGGATATTGGATTAATAATTTATTTATTGAATCAATTCAAAGAAATCATGGTTCGTTGACTCCATATATAATTTGTACATTATTGACGTGTCTTAATTTGATAATTTTCAAACCTACTATAGTATAAATAGTGATTACTTATTTTTTATATTATTAGTAATATTAAATTGTAGGAATCATTGCAGAAATTTTTTACTCCTATATTAAATTACATATCGAAATTTATATTCTGAGTAAGTTGATTAGGTTAATAAAAATCAATATTAAATCAATTCTTCATATATAATATTGATAGATTGGTTAATAAATATTAATATTTCATATTGGGCAAGTGTTTTTGGCGGGAAAAGAGTGAGTTACTAATTAAGGTATAACTTCTTGCTTTTATATATATTAAGATTAAGATTAAGATTAAGATTTTTAAGCATACTGTAGTTGGTTTTTAAGGTTCAAAAAGTTTGCTTTAAATATTGTAATATTGAATACATCATATCATTTAAAGATATACATGATGATACTCAGTATTAATGTATTATTTATTTTTTGATTACTTATAATCAAATTCGCGTCATGTGGATTATTCAATATTATTTTATACTACCTCCATCTCAATAGTATGGTCCATCTTCTATTAAAATAGAGAGAGTAAATAATAAGAAGAGGGATCTTGCTATTGCCACGGAGGGAATATATAATAAAAGGAAAAGGAATACAATCGAATAAATAAACTTTAATTGAATTATTACATTTTAAATGTCAAACCTTATTAGTGAAAAGCATATGAAAAATATAGCATTCCATTATTATGTGCTTTAATAATTCATAAAATAGGAGTCAAACACGTCTCACATCCAGTTTTCAACTCAAGATCCCCAACTTCTTCATCTTCAACGCTTTTCTCTCTCTATCTCTCTGCATATCCAATTGATCGAATTCCTTGTCATGAGTTGTTCATCACATTTTTCTTTAAAATATTTAGATTTGATTCAGAAATTATAACATAGCTGTGGCGAATTGATGGCCCCCCAAAACCGAAGACTGCTCCCTCTCCTTTTCCTCTTCTTCCTCCTCCTCTCTCTCTCCTCTCTCTTCCTCTCTCCCTCCACCCCCAAACCCCAACTCCAATCCCAACTCCACTCACTCCCAACCTCAACTACCCCTCCCCCCAACTTCACATTTCTCATCAAACTCCTCACATTCAACCGCCTCTCCTCTCTCTCGCGCTGCCTCAACTCTCTCTCTTCAGCCCAATACGATACCAACGACAGAGTTCATCTCCACATCTATATCGACCATTTTCTGCTAGATTCTCGAAGTGGGTCTCCCCATTTGGACCAAAGATTGAATATTTCCAAGAAAATTCTTGATTTTGTCGATGGCTTCGATTGGAGATTTGGAGAAAAGTTGGTGCATTGTCGGACGTCTAATGCCGGTTTGCAGGCGCAGTGGCTAGAAGCATGGTGGCCTACTTCAGATCACGAGTTTGCTTTTGTTGTGGAGGATGATATGGAGGTTTCGCCTCTCTACTACAGGTTTCTGATTTTGTTTCTATATATTGCTATACTTTTCGTGTTGAAGTGAAATAAATAATTTAGTCGAGATCTTGAATCTGTGTAATGGTGGTAGGTTCCTTAAGGCGGTGATCTTCCATTATTACTATAACGCTACGAATTTCAGTCCTTCCATTTATGGGGCGTCGCTACAGCGGCCGAGGTTAGTGCCAGGTATTTTCTTTTCATTCTTGTGCTCGTTTACCAATGACAGGGTGTGAATGTGCAGTTGAGATTGATGTGAATTATGTTTTCAAATTGTAATGTGTGATTGGCTTGGCATTGTAGTAACTATGACTAGAGTTTAAAATGGTATGCATTTGGTTTAGATGGTTTGCTTAACTGAAAGTATGCTTCCATAGAGTTATGCTGAGTGTGGGGTATGTTGTTTTCCGTTGATGATTAAGTTAAGAGTTAAAGACTGTTCCACGCAAATGACTTGGGTAATCTTTCTTTAAGAAGCATTTTATGTTGCTGCAGTTGATCACCTTTCCTATTTGTGAGTAAGAAGATGGTTTAGTTTCTGTCCCTTTCCACTTGAAAACCACTTGAAGTTTCTGTACTTCATTCGCATTTTGTTAGGTCTACTTAAACATAGGTGTGGAAAAGATAGTGTTGCACTTGAATAGTGCAATTACACTTGTCTAACTTTTCCTTGTTTCCTGGAGACATGATATTGGTTGAAGAATATGTTTTAATAGGTACATTCATTAAGCACAATTACTTCTATAATCACATGAAAGTTGCAAGAATTGAACCTCATGTTCATTTGTATGTTTCACTTTTATCAAATTATAGCTCGGTGTGCATATTAGTCGATATTTTAGAGTACATGTTCTCACTTCATTTATACTTTATCACCACTTGCTGTTCCCTTTTTTGTCAGTTATTTCAGTGCTATTTCTGTTATTGTGAGGCCTTTTTTTTTTTAATTATTATCTAAAGTGATTGCATTGGTTGCTCTGGGTAGGTAAACATGGAAACAAAATGCATTTAGATGGCGAAGCTCGGATTTTCTTGTATCAGCTGGTTGGCACCTGGGGCCAGCTTCTGTTCCCAAGACCTTGGAAAGAGTTTCGCCTGTGGTATGACACACACAAGTCCAAAGGTGTGAAGCCTTTCCTGAATGGAATGGTAATAATCACATTCTTCTTTACTGCATCATTTTCTTTGTTTCTACTTGATGTGCTGTTTAGTCTACTTTCTTTTGATTTGTGATTTAACCACAGGTAACAAATGGATGGTACAAGAAGCAGGGAGAGAAAATTTGGACTCCGTGGTTTATCAAATTTATCCACTCTCGTGGGTATTTCAATATATATACCAATTTTCATAATGATCAAGCATTGAGCGTCTCTCATAGGGATGCAGGGGTCAATTACAGGAAAACAGCTGGAGCAGATTCTTACTTACTCAAAGAAAGGTCTGTCGACTTCAACTTACTGGAACTATATCCTTTAAATGATCTCAAGTGGTATGATTTCTGCTTCAGACAAGTAGTCACCAACAGAATTGTGAGGAGTTCAAATGGACTTGGATCTGTTCTTCAATCTGTGCAATATAAGAAATCTGTTTTACTAGTGAGTCTGTATAGAGTACCAGAAATGGTTGTGAGGAATCTGCTCTGCCACTTTGAGGGACTGAATATTCAAAATTACATCTTGGTTGGCCCAACATCTGATTTTCTAATGGATCTTGCAAGAAGGGGGTACCCAGTGATTGATGCCGGCAACTTTTCTGACTTCAGCAAACTTGTCAAGTTCGTCAATTTTCAAGATTCAACTATGGAACTGTTCAAAGAAATTCTAGTGATGGCATCTGTGACTAGAAAGAGTTTGGAACTTGGTTATAGCACCTGGGTGCTTGACGGAAACATGGTTCCACGCAATAGTGATTCATTTTTGGATACCTTTGACCACACATTTGACTTGTATGTCGGGAAGTCTAGTAGGCTTATTTTTGTTCGGAGCTCGTCCTCTACTTTGAAGATTTGGGCTGATGATGTCCCTTTCAAGATTGCTTCATTGGTGGAGACCCTGGGAAAACCATCAGTTTCTAATGGACCCATGTTTTTTTATGCAGTTGAGAAATTACTGGAAAAGCAGAGTGTCAAATTTAAGAACATTGATGAGATGCGGCTTGGCTTGGATTTTGGCACTCTTCATTCTAACTCATCCACATTTCATAGGGAAAATAAATTTATTATTTGGTCTTCTGAGACAGAGTTAGAGATATTACAGAAGCAACTTGCACATCTGGATTTGTGGTTTCTGGATGGTGATTCATCATGTTCTTCAGTTGTTTGCCATCCATCATAGCATTTGGATATTCCTGCAGTACATTGGGTGCATACTAAAGTTTGAAACGGCTGTTTGGAAATTTCATAATCCAACGTTTCTTTGGAATTAGAGGATGTTCACAATTCCGACTGGTTAACATCAGCAAACTAGTTTGCTGTTAGTTGATGATAAAAGGAGGGCTTTTGGAAATTTTGAAGATATTCGTGGAACTTGAAGCTGATTGCGAAACATTTTTACTTGAACCAACAAAGCGGTGATGTTAAAGGCAGTTCAGAGTGATTGAGGTCAGTTACATTAGAGGCAAGCAGATGCAAAAAAAGAGAGAAAACTAAACATGTTTCTTAAAGAATTGATACTAAGAAATTATAGTCACCAGTATTTTTTAACTTATGTCTTTCTGTATAAGACTGCTTCTTGTAGATGTGATTTCAATGCTGTTATTAGGCCCCAGTTGATTACATTTATCCTTACATTATTTTACTCTTTTTTATTTATGGTTCCATCAGAAGATCACTTTGAGATGAACTTTCTTTTTCCCAGGCAGGCTACCGGGTTAATTAGAGGACAAATAGGTACGAGAGATTTTGTTGAATAGGATCAAATTCCATATTATTAATTTGTTGAGAAACAATAGTCAAAACTCCTCAATAATGTTCTAAAAAAGAAAGAATAGAAAGATGACTTCCATCATTTGCATCTAGCCAAGTTGTAGCATAACTCAACATTACATTTACTCCCAAGGATTAGTTTTGTTTTCATCATATTCTTTTACTTCTGCTCTATACTTGTACCATGATGCCCAGTAGAGATAGTTGCCAAAATTGACGGTGCTGAGGATTGCTAGAAACCAGTAGAAGTAGTCAAGTTTGTTGTGATCCAAGTCCGGTGCCTGCAGCCAGCCTTGTTTATTTTCCGAAACCTTCTCTGTGATGGCATTCACAATGTTCACAAAGGCAGTGCTCAAGAAGCAACCAAAAGACAGTGATAGCAAAGCAAAAGATGTGGAGAGAGATCTCATCCCAGATGGAGCTTCTTTATAGAAGAATTCCATCAGTCCAACCATTGCGAACATGTCTGCAACCCCGAAGACTCCATATTGGAAGGAAAGCCAGAAGAGACTAATCGGCTTGGATTCATCCTTGAGAGCTTGATCCCTTCTCTTTACCTCCACTACACCGGCTATTCCCATTGAGATTATAGATAGGACGAGCCCAATGCCTACACGCTGAAGCTGAGTTATTCCGTTAGGATGGCCTGTGATCTTCCGGGCAAATGGGATGAAGAGGAACTCATACAGTGGAAGAAGAATGACCATGAAAAGTAACGGAATTACTGGAATTGAAGGAGTGGGGATATTAAGCGTGGCCAAGTGAGGTTCCATGAAGTATCCTTGGGCTACTGAGAAAGTCTGCAGCTGTGCCAAGCACGTATTCATTATAATCGTGCTGGCAAAGATCGGTAGCATCCTTATCAGTATCTTCACCTCTTCGACTTGTGTCACCGTGCAACCTCTATCTGGTTGGTTTGGAATAGCAGCTTTGTCTAGGAACCTAGATTCAAACGGCTTGCTATCAGTTCAAAGAGCATGATACGAAATGTTATACCAACTCCAGAGGATTTCGATTTTGGAGGCCTGTTTGATGCATGTTGAGTAATTCTTGAAGATGGATATGTTTTAGCAGTTTACCTGAACTGGTTGGTATGTGCAAGATTCTCTTCAGAAGTATCTTTCTCTTTATCATCAATCTGATACAACTCATCGGAATTCTCAGGTAATTTCATGTTTCTGTTTCGAATTGCGGTGACAATGACCTGAAATACATTAAAATTTTTATCATTTCATTTCTAAGCCCATGGTTTGTAGTGTACAGGTAGATGGTGACAGTGAAACCCACACACCGACCTGTGATATCCTGTCAATGGGGCTGCTGGCCAATGGTTGAAACAGGTAGAAAGGCTTCCCAAGTGCAAGCACGATGAATCCGACTAACGCGGTCACTAAGCCGGTGAAAAAAGCCCACTGCCAGCCCTTATTCAAGGCAATCCACACAACTGCTGTCACTCCTATAAGTGATCCAATCGTCGTACTAAACTGGTAATAGTTGAAGTAGCTTGCAACACCCTTTGCTCCTCCGATGTCGTTCCTGTCGAACTGATCCGCACCGAGTGCAGCAACGGAGCCCTTGACTCCACCACATCCTAAAGCTAGGATGCATAGAGAAGCATAAAACATGGCGGCATCACTGCCCTCAATGCAGCTCGACTTAGTGCAGGGAACGCGCTGCGATCTCTTGGAATGTGCTTGGACTGTCATCATCAAAAGGCCCTGTCAACGAAGATTGTAACTTTCCTGAGCTCAAGTTTCTTCAAGAAATGAAGGTAAAAGAGGAGTGTTCTTAGTTTTTACCAATATTTCAAGAAATCCAAAAATGAGGCAGGTATGGAGCCTGTTCAAGTAAGTGTCGGAGATGAAGCCTCCCAAAATGGTGAGCAAGAACGTCGAGCCTAAGAAGTTGGTGAGAGTGTTCGCTGCCGACGAGATGTGGAAGAACAGGTGGAAGTAGAGAACCATGGTTGACATGTTTGCTACAAATCCAATGTTCTCCAGCATTGCCAACACTGAGAGAGAGAGAGAGAGAGAGAGAGAGAGAGAGAGAGAGAGAGAGAGAGAGAGAGAGGGCACGCTTCAAATCGTATGATCATTCTATTCAGCATGTTGTGGATTCAAACTTACCAAAAACAAACATGCATGCCCTGAATCCACCACCATGTCTCCTAGGATCATCATAACTCATTTTATCCTGCATTTTTAGCAACATCGGAATTAGTGACGTTTTATTTTCTCAGAAAGATAGTTTGATCTAAGGCGTTGGTAGAATTCGAAGTCATGAGATCGATTACTCCATCCCCATGGGACACCTTACCATAATTCTAGCGAGTTTCAAATTTCTTGCAGGTGAAATCCCATTATCTGAATTCGATTTATATACGTGACACTTATCTTGTGCAATTTAATATTCTTGCTAAATTTAATCTTTTTACCTATGAGTATCCCATTATTTGTATTGTTGCCATTGTTTCTTCCCCTTGAAGAACAAACTATTAGTCTAATGAGATATTTGAACTGATGTTTATATGTGGAGAAATAATCCAAAATTTGGCGACAATGGACTAAACACCAAAAATAGTTGAACAAAATAAAGTCTGCAGTTTTTGGATTGTGTTGGGTTTGGGAAGAGATAATTTAAATTGATACTTGGATATTGATCGTGTTTAGTGTTTTATGCCTGTTCTTGTTAGGTATAGTAACTCAATTACGAGTCCAAATATTATCCACATATTTATCTCTTTTGTTTTATCAACAAAATTATTAGTCAAAACCCTCGTGGGATTTCATTTAACAATTAGAGAAAGATTAACAGTTGATGACATTAACAATTTGGCATGCTATTTTGGTAATTATGATACTGATTTATGTTGCCTTGTCCAACTTCTCTTAGGTAGGCTCTTAGGCCCTAACATGGCCACATGGGGTACTGCTACTCACAACCCTGTGGATCCTCATATGTGAATATTGTAAGGATTTGTCTTTTAAAATAAGTGAATACATGACTGATAAAATAGACACAATTATGAGAGAAAAGTATATCTAGATAATTTAATTTTAAAATTTGGGTAGTTGGACAAGTTTTAATACTATAGGAGTTATTTGGACAATTTGTACTATATATTTAAACCCTTTGACCAACAAAATCAGAATATTCCCCCATTTTTTCAGAATAGTGTTTTACACACTTGTACTTTCCATGCAAAAAGAATAAAAAATTTCTTTGAAACAAAATCTCTCTCGGTATTCAATATTCAATATTTCTTTAGAACAAAATCTATCCAAATTCAATTTTAGTTTGAAAAAAAAAAATCAGGCGTGTGGAATCAAATCCTTTAATATCGTATTCAATATTTGTAACTACCCTCTCTACTCTATCTCTCTCACATCTTTTTTTTCTTCTCTTCTTCTCGGCTGTATCTGTTTCTTTCTCGCTCAAGTTCTGTGAAAAAAAAAATAGAGAGATTCATTCGCCGGACTCGAGTTGAAGACGATGGAGGAAGGACATGAAGATGTAGGGTGATCGTCTGAAGTGGGAGAGGTTAGACTTGCTATCGTTTTAGTTAACATTATGGTTGTGTAAATGAGTGAATAACGATTGGAGTCGAGAACTAGCATAACGATAGATTAGTTCAAGAACTAAACGTTAGTTTATTAATCTATAACGATAGTGCATAAATATTTAATTAATCAATATATAATAATTTGTTTATTTTACGGTATTGAAAAACTTTATTCTAAAATATTAGAATATTTAAAATAATAAATGTTAGTTTATTAATCTATAATGATAGTGCATAAATATTTAATTAATCAATAGAATGTAATTATGTATGGATAGAATGAACTTAGGAATTGAATGAGCTTCTCAATGGAATGACGATTCTTATTATTGAGATGTCTGCGGAATGAAAAACGGAATAAAATATTAATTTTTTTTTATCTTATATGATGAATATTTTATGTAATTTTAAATCTTCTAATACTTGAATAAAGTGTACATAGTAACTAATAAATATTAACGCTTGTCTTAATTTTTTTTATATTTCTAAATGTCATTTTTTTTTCTTTTTTAGTATATAATTTTTTCTAATTTTTTTTAGCAAATTATAATTTATTTATTTTACAGTATTGAAAAACTTTATTCTAAAATATTTAATTAATCAATATACAATAATTTGCATAAGTTAATAAAAATATTTTTACTTCATAAAAAACTACTTTAACATTTCAACTTTTCATTTGAGTATATTAAATTATATCAAATACGTAAATATTTTATATTGTATTATAACATATTTTTATGTTATATTTATTCCGACATCACTTTCATTTTTCTTCAACAAAATTATAAAATCTATCAAAATTTGATTTAACACATATTTTCAAATTATATTTTGAAAATAAATAATAATAATAAATTATTTAATTTGATTTTTTTATTTATTTTTCTAAATATGATAAAATAATATTATAAGACATGATTATGTATAAATATCATATATTAATTTTTTTTGGTTATTAGAAATAGCTAAACTCATGGGGTTGGGTGGAATGACTATTCATCTTTCTTTGAGTAGGGATTTCATCGAGAATGGTGATTCCCGATTTTGAACGATACCAATCGCCGGAATGGGAATAGACATAAGAATGATCATTCTATTACATTCCATTCCACCATATCAATCACGTCCTAATTAGTATCTAATTTAATTTGTCACCAATAATTATATACAAAAAATTGACATTTAAAAAAGGGAAATTCATCTCTAATTTAATTATGAAAAAATATGTCGCCAAGCCTTTTTGAAAAAAATTCATGGTCAATTTGTTGTTGTTTAGAGAAGGACTAAAATTCGTAGCTAAAGCGCATTTTTCTAACGTGTTAATTACCATACTTTTAAAAATAATAGTTAATAAATAAAAAAATCAAACTCCCAATCGATAAAACATAGAGTGAAAAATGAGAGAAAGTGAAAGAATGCAGATGAAAGAGATAGAATTAGATCTTTTTTCATAATTTTATTGATATATATATCATACTAGAATGACCCGCTGTGTGATGCACGGATGAAATATGCACACTTATTATTATATTTTTAGAAATTATAATTATGAAAGAAATATAATACAAATAATTAAGCTAAGTTTTTATTGGATTATGGAAACACACAAGTCAAGTGTAAAAAAAAAGACTCTCGAGTGGAAACCTTGAGAATTCTCAAACGATGGAGACCTATGTGTAAAATGAGGGCATTTTGGCTAGAGATCATAGACGTCTCAGATGGAAATCCATGTATAAAAATGAGACATATTGTATTCATAACATGTTGCTCCCCCATTTCTCCCAAGTAAAAAAAAAGTATTATTGTATTTTATTTTATTTTTATAAGAAAAATCTAAGATATGTTGTTCTAAAAAATATAGATATATTAATCATCAAATTCTTTTGGCAATAAAGAAACATGATATTTTCATTAATTTTAAAAAATTATATATTTTGGTAGAATGTAGAAATATGAATTTTACTACATATATGACTATAATACAAATATAAATAAGAATGTAATTTATGTATTTGTTGATTTTTTCTTGCACTGCATATTTCCCTAACAAACTACATTGAAATAGTTATCATCATAAATCAAATATATTAACAAATTATTTACCCAATGAAATCAAATCTATTACTCCCTTCTATTCAAAATATAAATTTTTTTACTATTTTAACTATTTGTAAAAAATATAAGTCTTTCTGAAAAATCATGTCAATTTTACCCCCAATTAATGAATACATAAATTAATGCAAATTCAATTAATTTGGTTTATGAATTTACTCAATTTTGAGACTAATCGCTCCTTATTCTTTAATTCTTTAAATATATAACTTGAATTGCTATTAAATGTAAATTATAATTAATATAATGAATGTTAAATTAGGTAAAAAATCATTTATTAAAACATGTGTAGCAACTCTAAACGTCTTATATTTAGAATAGGAGGGAGTATATATAATAAAATATATTTCTATAGTTAATGATATCAAATCAAATATATACAATTGCGGTGAAATATTGTGCAAAAATACATTATCTATATAATAGGAACATAAAAGCTTAACAAAAATACATATAAATATTCAATTTTTAAATATCACATATTATTTGTTAATAAAATAAATATACATAAGAATGTATGTGTTTAAACATTATATTTTTAGATCATTGATATTGCTAATCATAAATGCAAGTTAATTTTAACATTAGAAAAAAAAACAATGGATTGTAATATTATATCAAAATTATCAAAACTACAACCATTTTCACATTTACCGTTGAAATAAACTTGAACCAACTAATAAATAAAAATAATATATAGGTACCCCAATAAAATAATTTGCCAATCCAAAATTATTAATTTGGACCAAATTGATGTAACCAAGTTTTCTACACCTCATATCCATAACATGAGTAGAATACAAAATCATAGGTAAAAATCATGCATATCAATCATGGGATTTAATTTGTAAATCAATCATATGATTTTGCACACGTTTAATTTATTTATTTATAGCAAATTAATCACACACAAATCAATCATATTATGGAGAGTAGATAATATATTGAATTTATTCTTATAATATAAAGTTATTTACACTATACAATTGTCAATCAATGAACTTAATTATTTAATTGATTAATATATATATATATAAGTAATTATGGTTCATATAACATATATCGATATCAATATATTCCATTTTTATACCAGTATTGATTTGATAATTACACACACACACACTTCCATATATATAGTTTTAACTTACAATCCGCCCAACTATTTCTTTAAGTTAACCTTAATATATCCGTATGGTGCTTCTATATATTACATGAATTTATTTATTGGGGGTAATGTTAATAGATTTAAATTGTACGAATTAATATTTTAATTATAGTAAATCTATTAATGTAATATCTCCATGCATTTTAACCATAAATTTTAGTGACATTATTTAAGGTTTTTTTTTTTTTTTTTTTTGCAACTGACCTTTTATATATACACACACACACACACACACACACACACACATATATATATATATATATATATATATTTAAATCAATTATGGAATATTTAAAAAATATTTATCTATATTTTTTATTTTTACCAAATATATTTATCTGTATAATTAGGTAATCATAAAACAATCTAAGGAAAATTTTAGTTGGATTTTATGATGTTAGTTTTATGTAAATTATAACAGCTACAAAATTAATGAATGAATAATTTAATATTAAATTAAATAGTGAGATTTTTTAATATTATATAATTAATTTCTAAAATAAAAAATGTCAAACAGATGGGGAAAATCGACGTATTTTTCTGTAGATGCATGAAACATTGCATTACTTAATATATATTATAAAGATAAAGATTATGATATACAATTATATAAAATTGATTAAGTTTCAAATTAAGATTATGTTTTAATTCATTATTAATTAACCAAATCCTACCTAATACTATATATGTACATATAGATGTTAAAATAAAACATTGTATACTATATGTATTATTATATATTTTATGTAATCAACAACAAATTTTGTTAGGAACGTTAATTTTTCTATAATTAATTGATTTTTTATGGAGTTATGAAAATAATTACTCCTAATTGATTGCATGTTATTTATGGAAATTATTATATATATTATTAAAAAATTATTTTCTAATAATTTATTTTTATTTTATATTAACTATTTATATATTTGGTAATATACTTTAGGCGGGAAAACTTATAATTTTTATTTTAAGCGACTATCTTACTTTTAGATAATATATAGATATGAATATATGAAAGAGAAAATTAGATATTTTTTCTAATATTATTGATATGAATATATGAATAATAATTTTTAATAATAAATATAGAATTAAGGATATCGTAGTACTTTTTTTATAATAATAGTTAGAAACATTATTTCTTAAAAAGTGACTATTACATGAATTACTAAATAATAATGGCTATTTAAAAAATTTCCTCTTTTTCTAATAGTGATGGCTAAAAACATGATTACCTAATAACTATTTCTTTTCCTTTTTTAGTTTGGGGAATGGTGAAGTTGTGGGTCTCGAATTCAAAATATTTCTCTTTTTCACAAAGGTCTCCACCATGAGGACGTCTTATAACTATATATCTTTAAAATAAATTATATGAATATTGTTTATACTCAATTTTTTTAAACAATTATTGTCTATTTTCTTAGGAGCAAAAAAGGTTGGTGAAATTTCACAACTTTTAATATAAAACTTATTGGGAAATTGGATTTAATAAAGTGAGCCGTGACTCATTTTATCCAATTTTTGGTGATCGGGTTATTTAATTTTGGAGGAATTAAATAGCGTACGATTAATCTATGTTTGTAGTAGATAATCGTAGTATTTTTATTTGCTCAAATCCGATTTTCGATGAGTGAGAAATAAGTGGTTGAATTCGGTCACACGATCGAGCATTTATGGTGTGTAGGATAATGTGTTTAAAGCACATTTAATTATCCCACATTGATTTCTTAACTTAGTTAAGAGGTGTATTTAAGTGTATTAACACTTAAGTGTAATAACTAAGTGCACAAGGATATGGGCCGTGAGCCCACACGAGCGCGTCCGCACGTATCCGTACGCGTGCCCGGCTCGGCCGCAAGTAACTCCTGGGGAGTCAAAGTCTGCAGCTGCCTCCGACATGTGTCAGAATCTGTAGGGATAAGGGACACCTGTCGGAAGATCTGCAAGAGCTGGAGGCTGTAACTCCTGGAGGGTCTTGATGACAGAGCTTTGAATGCCCTCAAACCCTAGCTGTCCCCTACAGTGGAGATGTAATATTGTCTGCATTACTTCTCTTCGAGTCTCAGCTCCCAGTTCTCGACGTTGTCTAGTTCGCCGGAACCTTACCGGACTGCCGGAAGGACAAAAAGCCGTTTCATCTTTGAAAGACAATCCGCCTAACCAGACGTTGTCTAGTTCGCCGAAACCTTTCCGGAATACCAGAAGGACAAAAATTCGTTTCATCTTTGAAAGACAATCCGCGTGGCCTTGTCGGACTGCCGGAAGGACAAAAAAAGTCGTTTCATCTTTGAAAGACAATCCACTCTGTAGAAACATGGTTCAGGCATAGTTATAGAGGTTTTAATGTTGATGTTTGTAATAGGAAAAGAGAACAATTAGAAGGATGCATAGTTCGATTATTAATTTCTGTGTATATTAAAGATTATTGTACAAATCCTTTTCTTTATAAGCTACAAGAAAGACTCTTACAAGAAAATAAATCAAATACATATTTAATAGATACTAGATCCCTGATTTTAGTGAATTGATCTTCTTTCCTTTCCAACACTCTCTCTCAAGTTAAGTGACGGGATCTCTGATGCTTAACTTGCCGAGAACTTCAACGAAATTTTTGGAACTCACGACCTTGGTCAGGATGTCAACAAGCTGATCTTCAAACCGTACAAACGGCAGAGTTACAATTCCTCCTTCAATATTTTCTTTGATAAAGTGCCTATCAACCTCAACATGTTTTGTTTTGTCATGTTGAACTAGGTTTTCTGGGATACTGATGGCCGTCTTGTTGTCACAAAATATTTGGCATGTTTCTATTGGGGAAAGGTTAAGCTTCATCAAATGTTTTCTCAACCAGAGCACCTCGGTCAATCCACTCTTAATTCCTCTAAACTCTGTTTCTGCACTCGAGAGAGCCACTACTTTCTGCTTTTTACTTCTCCAAGAGACAAGATTTCCTCCAACCAGAGTAAAATATCCTGCAGTGGACCGTCTATCCACTGGGTTCCCAGCCCAATCTGCATCTGTATATGCTTGTATCTCTAGATTGTCAACCTTCTTGAACAGTACTCCATAACCAACCGTTCCCTTCAAATATCTCACAATTCTCAGCGCAGCTTCCAAATGATTATTTTGAGGACGATGCATGAACTGGCTCACAACTCCAACAACGTAGGCAATATCAGGTCGAGTATGAGAGAGATATATAAATTTTCTCACAAGACGTTGATATCTCCCCTGATCTGCTAATTCTGCTCCTTCCACAATTCTCAGATTATGATTGACAGCCATGGGTGTATCTGCGGGCTTGCAATCTAACATGCCAGTTCCAGCAAGAAGATCCAGAGTATATTTCTTTTGATTGATAAAGATTCACTTCTTTGATCTTAGTACCTCAATTCCAAGAAAGTACTTCAGATTTCCCAAGTCCTCCATCTCAAACTCCTTGAATAGATTTCCTTTCAATGTCTCGATCTCCTCTGAGTCATCACTGGTTATGATCATATCATCCACATATATGATTAAATAGGTGATGAGATTACCTCATTTCTTTAGAAACAAGGTGTGATCTGAATTGCTCTGTTAATATCCATATTTCTTCATAGACATGGTAAACCTTCCAAACCAAGCTCGTGGGGACTGTTTAAGTCCATATAAGGTCTTTTTTAACCTGCAAACCTCACCCCTTCCAAACTCTGCTGAGAAACCCTGGGGTGCTTCCATGTAAACCATTTTTTTAATTCCCCATGCAGAAACGCATTTGTAACATCGAATTGGTGCAAGTTTCAATCCGTGTTTGCAGCAATAGAAATGAGAACTCTAACAGTGTTCATTTTTGCCACTGGTGAAAATGTCTCAGCATAATCTATCCCATAGGTCTGTATGTATCTTTTTGCGACGAGACGGGCTTTGTATCTTTCGATATATCCATCTGGACATCTCTTGATTGTAAAAACCCATCTGCATCCAATAGGCCTTTTTCCCTCTGGTAACTGACATTTCTCCCATGTTTGATTCTGGGCTAGTGCATCCATCTCCTTTTGCATGGCTTTTCTCCAATGTTCGAACTTGAGGGCTCCTTCTACTGATTCTGGGATTTCTTCTCTATATAAAGCTGCTTCATAGGCTGTAGCAACTTTCGACAGATTTCCTTGAGCAAAATCCTTGACCGAGTATCGAGACTTTCGTGTAACTTTCTCCGGGGTATACCGTTTGGGAGGTATTCCCCGATTGCTTCTGGGTGGCAACACATATCGCCCAGTATCACCATCAATAGTGTTGTCTCCCAGTTCTTCACTCTCCTGAAAACTGCATTCTTCTGTCTCTTTTCATTATCTACAGCCTCCTGTTCTCCTTCATTCTCCCACATAGCATCATTAGAAGAATCAGAAATAATAGGAGTAGGTTCAGACTCCCTTACCTCAGATATCAGTGGCAGCGGAGACACTGGATCGAGGAGCAGAGTATCAGCAGATTGTTCCTGTGTGTTTGAAACCGGCTCAGCGGTAAGGTTAACTGTCTCTTTTGGAACCACTTCTGGATCTAGTACTAGCATCGACAACCAACTTAGCGGATCAAGATGACTCTCAGTCGCACTCTTCCCCTGACTGTGAAGTTGGTTAGAATAAAAGTATCCAGTTTCGAGTAAATCACAATGGATAATGGTAATGATTTGACGGTTTTTTGGATTATAACACCGATATCCCTTTTGGTTGATGCCATAGCCAATAAACACACACTTAACCGCACATGGAGACAGTTTAGTGCTCTCATGTTTAGGGATATGAACAAATACGGAGCAATCAAAAACCCGATACTGGAGGGTAAGGGCAAGAGGTATTTTAGCGAGAGTGGATAGTTTTTGGAGAGGTGTCTTCAGCTGGAGGGTTTTAGTGGGAAGACGATTTAGGAGGTAAACTGAGGTGGCAATGACTTTAGGCCAAAAGAATGTGGGAACATGAGATTCAAACATCATGGCACGCGTCATCTCCAGAAGAATACGATTCTTCCGTTCAACGACACCATTTTGTTCAGGGGTATATGGACACATGGTTTGGTGTATGATCCCTTTTTGGTGACATAGGGTTTTCATCGAATTATTGATAAATTCTCCCCCATTATTGGATCGAAGGATCTGAATTTTTGTCTGAAATTGTGTTTCAATCATGGTATAAAAATGGATGAATTTTTCAAAGACTTGAGATTTATGTTGTAAAAAATACACCCATGTCATTCTAGTGCAATCATCAATAAAGAGCAAAAAATATTTAAACCCGTGACCGCCCACAACAGGAGAAGGACCACAAACATCAGAATGAACCAAAGAAAAAATAGAGTTCTTTTGTATATGATGGGGCTTAAAGGATTGTCTGTGGATTTTAGCCAAAACACAAATATCACAAGGTAATATCCCAGTTTTGACTAATTTAGGAAATAAAAGGTTTAGATATCTAGTAGAAGGTTGTCCCAACCATCGATGCAAAAGCCAGGCTTCCCGGTCTGTAGTTCCATGAGCAAGCTCACATTGCCTTGTTGAGCAATTTCATCCACATAGTAGAGTCCGTTCCGCTCAGTGTCACGCCCAATAATCTCCCCCATTCTGATTGATGAGTGACATTTTGGCACAATATTTTAAGGTTTAAATGAAGTGAATTGAAGAGTTTTGCATGTGTTTTAACCCAAATTGCGCTCTTAACCTTCCTACTTGAGAGTTTTATTTTTTGTTTGAGTTTTGCAGAAAATTGTGGATGAATAAATGAATTTTTGAGTGATTCAATGCCATGAGAAGATAGAGGATCGAATTGGGAGCACGGTGCAAGTTGAATCACCTCAATCGGACAAGAAACAAGAGAGAACGAAGCAAAACCGTGAAAGGTATCGAAGCAGGGCTGTAGGCGCGATCCGAGCCAGCCCAGCACCGCGACCGCCGCTCTGTGTCCGCGGCTGATTTTCCACCATCTGCAACGCGACCCGATCCAGCATTCTTCGCCCGGGTCGTGCCTCCCAGCCCCGACACGAAGCCGCAGGGCGCGACCGGCTCCGTGTCGCGCCCCTGTGTCACGTTTTCAGATTTTTCATCTTTTTTCCCCCATTTTTGATTTTCTTTTAATTCTTTTATTCCTCCACTATATAAACTCACCCCAATACAAAATTAGGTCATTCCATTCCACCCTTAGACACTTTTAGAGAGAGAAATACTTGGAAAAGAAGAGGGAAGAAAGGGAATTGAAGATTGGGCAAGAAGAACAAAGTTGAAGCAAGATTTGAAGGCCAAAACATCCATCCGGGTTCTTTTGTTCTTTAATTTTGTTAAAATCATGTTCCTTCTTGTAGAGATTTTGGTTACCCATGTAATTATGAGAAGCTAAATCTTTGATACTCTTGGGTGTTGGTTTTATTTGGATTATGAAATATAAATGATATTTATTTTGGATGTTTCATGGTTCTTGATTATGCTTTGAATTCTTGTTATGTATGGGTGTTATGTATTGTTGATTGGTGAGAACTAATTGATAATTAATTAGCATGATTATGTATGTTGATTCAAAATTCGAGAGATGAGCTTCAACATAGGATCCTAGAATTCAAAGAGCGATTATTAATAAAATCGAGAGGTTTGAGATAGTTGTTGAGGCATAAATCCTTGGTGCTCTTGGTAAGCACACTTAGGTAGTAGTTGGAGACAATAATCCTATGCATGTGCCCCATATTCTATATGCTTCGAGAGGAGATATAGAATAAATTTGTGATCGCCTTGGTAATCTTGAATTGGAAATTAAGCATCCATTATAATTAGATTTTGTGTTAATTAATCCAATAAAACCAACCCCGAGAGTGTTCCTTTTCTTAATTGCCCAATTTATTTATTAATTGCAATTATTTACTTTGCTTTATTATTTAGTTAGTTTTAAATCAAACAATTATCCATCTCGTCGTCTAGATAATAAATAGGAGCCGATGTCATAGTACGTGCTTATTTAAACTTTCTTTTTCCCTGTGGATTCAACCTCGTTTCACCTGTACTACATTTACTTGTTCACTTGCAAGTTGATTCGAGTTTTAAAACTAAAATTTCACACATCAAGTTTTTGGCGCCGTTGCCGGGGAATTAGTGTTTTAAATTTGTGTTATTGTGATAAGGTTGTTATTGTTAATTTAGACATTTTTTGTTTATTTTTTTTTCACTTTTTGTTATTGGTGCTTTGAAGGTGGTGCATGATCACACGGTATATGAGAGCACTCCTTGAACGTGAGGTTATTATTTCTCGTGAATAAAGGGAGATTGAAAAAAGAGAAATAGTCATGGGAGATGAAAATGAAGGTCTTGTTCGTCGTCTACAAAGACAATTTGAGGAGATACAACAAAGGTTGAATGAGCAACGAGATGTCCGGGTTCAAGTGGAGCAACCACCCATTAGAAACATGTTTCAACCCATTGTAAATGAAAGAGTGACGAATGGGCCAAGAATTGAAGCCGATAACTTTGAATTGAAGCCCGAATTAATCTCAATGATACAACAAAACCAATTTGGTGGAGGAGTCGATGAAGATCCAAATGAGCACATTGATCAATTTCTACAAGTGTGTGGGACCGTGAAGCTTAATGGAGTCCCGAATGACGCAATACGCCTCCAACTTTTCTGATTTTCTCTTAAGGAAAAAGCACGAACATGGTATCAAGGTTTGAGAGTTGGATCTATTGAAACATGGGCTGATTTGGTTTCAAAATTTCTACATAAATTTTTCCCTCCGAGTATGATATTGAAGTTGAAAGGTAAGATCACACAATTTCGCCAATGGGATGATGAGAGTTTTAATGATGTATGTGTCAATTGAATTAATCATTGCATCAAGGATCGGTTTAGGTAAGCTAGGGTGGAGTTAATTGGATTCCAGAATACTTCTTCTCATATTTTAAGTTCGTTCGATTTAATTACGTGCGCATTTATTTTATATTTAATTGTTAATTTCGTTTATTTTATTATAATTACAAAAACCCCTTTTGAAGTTTGGTTATACAGATTGAGAGTATAGGGTAATTCTCGCCGGTCCTTTGAGAGACGATCTCGCTCATCGCTGTACTCGTGCAGTAAGGGCATACTGACTGTTGTCGGGAATTTTATTTTTGGTGTAAAACGACGCACCAAATTTTGGCGCCGTTGCCGGGGATCGGTTCTAAAGCAGTAATTACTCTCATATTTTCAGTTTGTTATTTCTCTTATTTTTATTTTATCTTTTCAGTGCATGATCCGTTACTCGCAAAAAGAAGAGCTGCTGTTTGATCCTGAGCCAGAAAGAACTTTGCACAAGCTGAGGAGGGCTGCTAGGGAGTCTAAAGAGGCTCCCACATCTGAACACGAAGCTTTTGATCTCCATCAATTGTTCGAAGAAAGTATGGCTAACAACAACAACGAGAATCGAGCCATTGTTAATCCCGCTAAACCCGCTCCACTAATTCGAGAGCTGGGGCGCCACCGTAACAACAGGCCTATCTACATCGTCCTACCTACCATTTCAAATAATGCAGAGATACGACCGGGGTTCATACAAGTTCTGCCCAAGTTCAGTGACTCGCCGGGAGAGAGTGCACATACGCATCTAGCGGAATTCGATCTAGTCTGCTCTACTTTGCGCCCCCAATGATTTTCTGCTAATAATCTGCGGCTACTAACTTTTTCGCACACTTTGCAAGGAAGAGCCAGGGAGTGGCTCTTTGATTTACCATCTGGTTCGATTATTTCGTGGGAGGAGCTGGAAGAGCAGTTCTTGCGCAAATTCTTCCCAGAATCAAGAGCTGCAAATCTGAGGATGGCCATTAGCAGTATCAAGCAGAAGTAACATGAAAGTTTGGCCGAGTACTGGGCACGTTTCCAGCAGCTGTGCCGCAAATGCCCGGATCACGGATTCTCTGATTATTAGTTGTTCACAAATTATTTTTACCGAGGCATGTCTTCTTTTGACAGAAAAATTGTGGACGCCGCCAGTGGAGGATCTCTCATTAACAAGACTTTGGATGAGGCAAAACAGCTCATAATTGATATGGTATCTGGAGGTCAACAATATGAAGACGAGGATGATGATCGCTACAGGCCAGTAAAAGGGATTGATCGAGCTGAGAACTGTGGAGTGAATGAAAAGATTGATGCACTAACTTCTTTAGTTAGAGGCCTAGCGGTTGCCTAAACAAAGCATTCCCGATGTGGTGTATGCACAGAGAGTGGACACTTTACCGATGAGTGCCCAACATTGCAGGACCCTTCCACCGAGCAAGCTTGTTATGGCTCGGGCGACGCACAGCAAGATGCCCTCAGAGGAATCCATTATGATGCCCCATGAGGCGATAACTTTCGGAGAAGGCGGACCAATGATCCTTACTCCAACACTTACAATCCGGGATGGAGAGATCACCCAAATTTCCGCTGAAAACAGCCTGGCGATCAGCCTGTAGCTGGAGATTTACCTCCGAGACCACCGAGAGACAGTCCGTATGCCCATACGGACAAACCTGCACCAAGTATGAGTAAAATTATGAAATGTCTAGAACAAAGCAATGCTCTGGTGAATAGTTTGGCACAAAATCAGAAGGCATTCCAGCAAGAAACACAAGCTGCCCTTGGCAGTATGGGCACACAGATCACTCAGTTAGCCACACAGATGAACAAGTTGCAAGGGCATACAGGAAAGCTACCCTCACAAGCTGAGCAAAACCCCAGAGGCAACGTAAGTGCCGTGACCCTCCGAAGTGGGAAAGAATTGGCTGAAGTAGAGAAAAAGGCCGAGAAGAGCATGCCGTATGGGCATACTGCACAGACTGAAGATGAATCCAATTCAAAGGAAGAACAGCCTTCTGCAGCTACCGAGCCCACCCCTGTTGAGGTACAAGCTGACTCTAAAAATTCTAATCCTGTAGTTGCAGCTCCTTTTCCTTCCAGGTTGATTCGCAACAAGAAAGAAAATGATGAAAAGGCAATCTTAGAGCTTTTCAAGAAGGTGGAAATCAATCTACCTCTAATTGATGCTATCAAGCAAGTACCAAGATATGCGAAATTCTTGAAGGAATTATGTGCCAAGAAGATCCGGTACGGGAAGGATGCTCGAATTCAAGTTGGTGAAAATGTCTCCGCAGTGATCCAACGGAAATTGCCACAGAAATGCAGAGATCCAGGTATGTTCACTATCCCTTGCATCATTGGGAGTAAAAAGGTTGAGAAGGTTATGCTAGATTTAGGCGCATCCATAAATGTTATGCCTTTATCTATGTACAAAGAATTGCAATTAGGTCCTATGAAAGATACTCGAGTCATCATACAGTTAGCTGATAGGTCTAATGCATATCCTCAGGGTGTAGTCGAAGATGTTTTGGTCAAAGTGAATGAATTGATTTTCCCTGTGGATTTTTACATTGTTGATATGGATGATTCTCTTTCTTCCCATAGATCACTGATTCTGTTAGGACGTCCCTTCATGAAAACCGCAAGAACCAAGATTGATGTTGATACTGGCATGCTTAGTTTTGAATTTGATGGTGACATTGTTACATTTAATATATTTGAAGCCATGAAGCATGTTGAGGATCCTGAGGCTCTTTATATGGTCGATATTGTTGATACATTAGTTGACGAGTTTGTTGAGCATAATTTCAGGGATGACCATTTAGAACAGGTTCTTTTCGGTGGAGTGACTGAAACAGCCGCCAATTCAGAAGAAGAAGCCACAATCAGAGAGATTATTCAGCAACTCTATGCCACCAGTGAATTTCCAGTTCGAAATCTCGCAGGCCGTATGCCCATACCAACGGACACTGCACCGATTCTGCCCTCTCATGTGAAAGCTCCCATTCTGGAACTAAAAGTCCTCCCTGAACATCTGAAATATGCCTATCTAGGGGAGCAGGACACTTTGCCTGTTATCATTAGCAAAGATCTCGCTCCTGACCAAGAAAGCCGACTGCTAAAGGTTTTGAAGCTACACAAAGGAGCTATAGGGTGGACCTTGGCAGACATCAAAGGCATCAGTCCAGATATCTGCATGCATCGCATTTTTTTGGAGCCAGATAACAAACCATCCAGAGATCCACAGAGGAAATTGAATCCGGTGATGAAAGAGGTGGTTCTCAAAGAAATCCTCAAGCTACTCCAGCTAGGGATTATTTACCATATCTCCGACAGTGAATGGGTCAGTCCAGTGCACGTGGTCCCTAAGAAATCCGATTTCCAGCTTGTGAAGAATGAGAACAATGAGTTGATTCCAATGCGGTTGCAAACTGGTTGGCGCATGTGCATAGATTTTCGAAAATTGAATGATGCAACCCGCAAAGACCATTTTCCCTTACTATTCATTGACGAGATGCTTAAACGGTTGGCTGGGAAATCATTTTTCTGTTTCCTCGACGGATATTCGGGCTACTTTCAGATTTTTGTCGCCCAAGAGGACCAAGAAAAGACGACTTTTACATGCCCGTTTGGAACGTTTGTCTGTCGGAAGATGCCGTTTGGATTGTGTAACGCCCCTGGCACCTTCCAACGGTGCATGATGAGTATCTTCTCCGACTTGATTGAGAGCTGCATCGAAATCTTTATGGATGATTTTACCGTGCATGGAGATTTATTTGAGCAATGTTTGGAGCATTTGGATAAGGTACTCCAAAGATATGTTGAGACCGACTTGGTGCTGAATTTCGAGAAGTGTCATTTTATGGTGCAACAAGGTATCGTGCTTGGCCATGTCATCTCTGCCAAATGGATCGAAGTTGATCGCGCAAAGGTTGATTTGATCGTAAAGCTGCCTTATCCTTCTAATGAGAAGGAGATCCGTGCCTTTTTAGGTCACGCAGGCTTTTACCGGCACTTTATTCAAGATTTCTCCAAGATTGCCCAACCAATGACCAAGTTGCTACAAAAAGATGCTCCTTTTGATTTTGATGATAAGTGTAAGGAAGCCTTTGATATTTTGAAAGAAAAGCTCAATTCTGCGCCCATCATTCAGCCACCCCAATGGGGCCTCCCTTTTGAGCTCATGTGCGACGCCAGTGACTTTGCGGTTGGAGCAGTACTTGGACAAAAGAGTGGGAAGCAGAGTCATGTCATATATTATGCTTCCAAGACCCTTAATCCAGCCCAATGTAATTACACGACAACAGAGAAAGAGCTCTTGGCCGTAGTTTTCGCATGTGAGAAGTTTAGATCCTATCTTGTTGGATCGAAAGTGGTGGTGTACACAGACCATGCCGCTCTGAAATACTTGCTCTCCAAGAAAGAATCAAAGCCGCGCCTAATTCACTGGGTTTTGCTTCTGCAAGAGTTCGATTTGGAGATTAAAGACAAAAAGGGAGCTGAAAATAATGTTGCTGATCACTTGAGCAAACTGTTGACAGAGCCCGACGGTATGCCCATACCGGATGATTTTCCTGATGAGCTCTTACTTGCTGCTGCGGATACAGCCCCTTGGTATGCGGATTTGGTGAATTTTCTCACCTCTGGACTTTTCCCTAAGGGTATCGAAACTGCAAAGAAGAACAAATTACGAAGCCAGGCCAAATACTTCATATGGGATGATCCGTATTTGTGGAAAACATGTGCCGACCAAGTGATTCGTTGATGTATCCCTGATGATGAGATCCAATCCATTCTTACTTTCTGCCATGCCCATGCCTGCGGCGGCCATTTTGGACCAAGAAGGACAGCCCGCAAGGTCCTTGATTGTGGATTTTATTGGGAGACAATTTTCCGAGACGCTTATCACTTTTGCAAGGGTTGTGATCGATGCCAACGCCTGGGCAACATTTCTTCCAAAAATGAGATGCCTCAAGTGTTTATTCTGGTGTGCGAAATCTTTGATGTATGGGGGATGGACTTCATGGGCCTCTTTCCGAGCTCGTTTGGTCAGTCCTACATCTTGCTAGCCGTCGACTACGTTTCCAAGTGGGTCGAGGTTAAGGCTACACCGACAAACGATTCCAAGGTGGTTAGTAAGTTTCTCAAAACTCAGATTTTTCAACGCTTTGGCATCCCTCGGGCTATCATTAGCGACCAAGGCACACATTTTTGCAATCGCACATTAGAAGCCTTGTTCAAGAAATATGGTGTTCACCACCGCGTCGCCACTGTCTATCATCCCCAGTCCAATGGGCAAGCCGAGGTCTCGAATCGCGAGATCAAGAACATTCTGGAGAAGACCGTATGCCCACACCGCAAGGATTGGAGTCTGCGCCTGGATGACGCCGTATGGGCATACCGCACGGCATTCAAAACACCTATCGAGATGTCCCCCTATCGGTTGATCTTTGGGAAGCAATGCCATTTACCGGTTGAGATAGAGCATCGAGCCTTTTGGGCAGTCAAGCAATGTAATTTCGACCCTCATCTCGCCAGTAATGAGAGGCGTTATCAATTACAAGAGCTGGAGGAAATTCGGTTGGAAGCCTATGATAGTGCCAGTGCCTACAAAGATAGAACTAAGTTTCTCCATGATAAATACATCCGGCGCAAGACTTTTGAAGTCGGCCAGAAGGTACTTCTTTTCAATGCCCACCTCCGACTCATGCCGGGTAAATTGAAATCTCGTTGGATCGGACCATTTGAGGTTGTTCATGTCAGTGCCCATAGAGCAGTGGAAATTCGTAGTCTTGCTACTCAGAAGCTGTTGCACGTTAACGGTCAGCTGCTCAAACCTTATTGTGCCACGTCTGACTGGTCTAGTTTTGACGGGGTCGATTTGGTAACCCCGGTGCCCACCGACTGATCCTGCTCACTTCGTCGAGCCTCCGACGTTAAATAAGAGCGCTATTCGGGAGGCAACCCGATCTCTTTTTCATTTTTCTTTTATGTTTTTAGTTTTCCTTTTATATCTGTTTTTTTTATAGTTCTTTTTCTTTTCAAAAACATTCTAAACAGTACAAAAAAAACCAAAAAAATAAAATCAAAATAAGGACTGGTGTCGGCTGGGTACCATTCTAAGTATGGGGGGGTGACTTTCGCTCCTTTTAATTTCTTCAGGGACCATCTTGCAATTCGGAGTTTCTCGTATTGGGGCTTTTCCCTTTTGCCCTAATTGCGTCCCAATTTAACCCCCCCTAGTCAAATTATTTTCATAGCTCTCTCTTACCCCCTTGTGCATTTTTTTTCAGATTTTCACCGCCCCTTCACCTTCCCGCGCTTTCGTCAACTTCTCCACCGGTCTCTTTCCGATCACCGCCATTCCCAACATGGGTAAGAAACGAAGTGCCAAGAAGCGAACAATCGCCCTCTCCGATATTCCATCCCCTCCGCCGGCCGACCCATCCCCACCGTCACATTCACCAGAGGTCGCGTCTCCATATTCAACGGTGAATTTTCCGATGCCGCCGTCCATTCCTGCGCCTCCGCAGGCACCTTCGCCGCCATCTCCCACTCCTAACCCTATTCCGGCGTTGAATCAGCCGCCACCCTTCCTGCACCGATCCCGGCGCCATTCTGAGAGCGCGAGTGTCACTAACCCTTCCGTGAGTAAGCGACGCCACACTCGAACACTGCTGTTCGTCGACCTCGCCCCCGGACCCTCTGCACCGCTGCCTCCTCTCCCACGGCCGCCGTTCCGGCAGCCGGATCAAGTACGCTCTCGTGCCGAAAGGAACGCCAAGCGTGGTCTGATCGGCGCTCGTGTTTTTGATTGGGATGACATTGCCATTCTAGGGGTTAATGATCAAATTCGACCGCACTTTGATCATATCGGTTGGTCTCCGTTTTTAGATGTTTCTGCCCCGGTCCATAGAGAGTTATATTTAGAATTCCTGTCTTCCTATGTGTTTGATTCCTCGCGCGCTCTTGATGATATGCATGCTGTCGTTTTTTCTTTACGAGGTCGCAATTTTCACATGTCTATAAATGCTTTAAATGTGGTTTTGGGCTTCGATTCTGATGAGTCTATTCATGATGAGTTGTATGAATCTACTTTGTGTGATGTGTCTGAGTCCTTTTCTGTTCTTGCCTCTGAGCGTTGGCGTGTGTTAAGCATTGAATCTGATTTTGCTGCCCGTTCCTCTCGTAATGCCAACATCTGTGATGATGTTCTCCGTCTGTGTCATAGGTTCTTAGTCGCCAACTTGTTTGGCCGTATTGATATGATGAATGTGGTCACCTTGCAGGAGCTTTTCATTCTTGATTGCATGCTTTCCCACAAAAAATTGAATTTTGCATTTTGGTTAGCACGTCAGTGGCAGTATAGTGCCAACCATTTTCTTTGTCGAGCCCCTTTAGGATATTTTGTCACTTTGCTTGCACAACATTTGCATATTCCTCTTGATGATCTTGAGCCTCTACCTTCCACACTCTTTACCATAGCTGATTTCGCTGCCATGTGTTTGATTTGTGTTGATGCCCAAGGGCAGTACACACTCACCCGATCGGGCGTACAAGGCCCGAGTCATTTTCCAAGTGCAGGTCCTTCTTCTTCTTCCACCGCCCTTGCTGCCACTTCCTCTCTCCTGCCTGAGATTGAGGCCCTTATTCTTGCAGCCACCCGCGGCTTGGAGGATCGCATTGGCCACCGTTTAGATGCAATTGATGATCGCCTCACTGCTTTCGAGCAGGTCCTGCGTCATCTCTCGAATTGAAGAGTTTGCCTCTCTCTTCCCCCTATGTTTTGTGTAGTTTGGTTATTTTTTCTTGCTTGTGTTATGTGTTGTTTTCCTTTGTTGCTTTCTTTTCTTTTTCTTACCTCCTTTTCTCCTACACAGTGAGGACCCTGTGGTCTTTAAGTATGGGGGGAGAGTTACCCTGCTGCGTCATATGTCTAAAAAAAAAAACTATTCTACTTCTTTTCAGTGTTTTGGTTATTTGTTAAGTATTGGTTGTCTTGAGCTGATTCGTATCAGGAGGAGGGGCTATGATTGGGTTTGAATGGTTTGTTGGTTGTTGTTCTGTGATAAGGATACACCAATCTTTGATGAATTTGTGAATGATGGATTGTGCTTTTGATCATTTTTTTAAGCCTATAAATGTGAGTTCTTGAGCCTGTGAGCATGAACCATCTTTATGAAGCTCCCATTTCTGTTGTGAAAGTGTCGGATTGTGTTTATTCAATGCTTGCTTTGCCTTGTTGCCTCTGTTTTATCCCCTTTTAGTTTCAAACATGGAAATGATAAAGGCACCTAGGAATTAACCAAGCTTTGGCCTAAATATTCCCTGCCCTTCAAATTACCAATTAGTGAGCCTGTTGAGCTTTATATGCCTTATGATTTTTGTTACAACCACTATACATGAAGCCAAAACCTTGTTTTAGCCTACTTTTGACCCTGAAAATATGCAAGTTATTCCTTAAGTTGCTAAGCTGCAATAATACAAGAGGTGATACTGGAAAAGAGAAGGGCAATCTTATGCTTTCGTAAAAAAAAAAGAGAGAAAGAGAAGCAGAAATAAGAAGCAAAGCTTCAGAAACGAAAAAAAAGAAAAAAAAAATGGCTGGGAAAAGATTGAAAGCATGCCTTGTGTTTATATGAATTATGAAGACCAGCTTGGAGTTGAAAGTGCTAAATAATTGCAGCTATATTCTGAATTCACACTCTGGAAAGACTTGCATGTTTTCTTGTTATTTACCACTTAACCAAAAAGGTCCTACCTCTAATCCCGAGCCCCGTTACAACCTTGGAAAAAGCCCTTTTGATTTATGTTTTTGATCTTAATTGTTGATAATTCCAGTGGCATATAGGCAAAGCTATGCTGAGAATGACAAATCACGACTTGTGTGAATTGCTTTATTCCCTTCTTTGAGAGATTTGGAGTGAATCATGGTGAGGCTGGATCATTGAGCACTTTCTTGACATAAATGAGAAGTTTTGGTGTATTCGTTAGAATAGAACAGAGTGGTGGTTGTGGTTAGGTTAATCATGGTTCCTACTCCAAACACTTTTCGGATCGAGGCAGCTGGTACCTTTTGTTCTTTATTTGTTTTTGTCGGAGTTTGTGTTTCTTTTATGTGCTTGGATATGCTCGAGGATGAGCGTTATCTAAGTATGGGGGGATTTGATCGGGCCAATTATACTTGATATTTTGGGGCGATTTTATGAGGTTTGATTGTGTTAATTGTTATATAATGATGCTATTTTGGAAGAAGTAGTACCTTGTGGGTTTTTGCAGGGCATTGACGCAAAGATGAAGAAAATGGTGTGTTTTTGGTGAAGGAAATGAACTGTGCAGAAGAAGTTGAAATTGAAGGGAGAAAAGCCATGCCGTATGGGCATACGGCAGGACGAATGGGCGGATAACTAAAGAAACTGGGCCTGAACGTACGTTTATGGGCTGGAACACGGAAATTACTTAAGCCCAAGGCCTGGACACGAGCTAGAAGAATTCCCACCGCCTCAAGAGTCCCGTTTTTGTTAACTTCCTTGTTGGAATAGATTAGGATGGTTATTTCCTTGTTGATATTATCTTATTTTAAGGATATTACATATAGATTAAGACTTATCATATTTTGAGGATTCAGACTGGAATTTTCTGAACGCAAGAACAGAACAGCGGACGTTTTTCTCTCTGGAGCAGAATAGTTCATCTTCTTCGTTTTATTTTCATGGTATTCGTTATTTCAATATTTTTTTGCAATTCAATCTTAATATGAGTTCTAGCTAATTTCTTCTTATTCTGGAAACAACTAACGAAACCCTGGCTTAAATAAACTGTGAGATCTAATCGTGTTCATCGTTCAATTATTTGCATGCATTTGTTATTCTTTGTTTTTTTTCGAGTGGTTAATTGTTTCGATATTGCTAGGTAGTTGCAAATACTTAGTGGATTGGAATTAATTAGTAGTCAATTAAACCGGCCATCCATAATTGTGGTTTAAGTTTAATTAGTGGCGAAACGGTTCTTCAGAACCAGGGGGAATAACAATCTTAATTCACGGTCCTGCGTCAGAGTCTGTTAATTATGAATCGGGTTTCTCTAGATTTTAAGGCTGTCGGCTCATTAAACCTATAGAGCGTCTCTTACGGTTGTCAGTCGATTAGGGAAATAATTGGTGAAGCGTCTTCCTGATTATCGAGGAATTACGGAGGAATTAGGCTGCGTCAGTAAGCGTCTTCGGTAGCTATAACTGATTTGTATGTGTCAATTGAATTAATCATTGCATCAAGGATCGGTTTAGGTAAGCTAGGGTGGAGTTAATTGGATTCCAGAATACTTCTTCTCATATTTTAAGTTCGTTCGATTTAATTACGTGTGCATTTATTTTATATTTAATTGTTAATTTCATTTATTTTATTATAATTACAAAAACCCCTTTTGAAGTTTGGTTATACAGATTGAGAGTACAGGGTAATTCTCGCCGGTCCTTTGGGAGACGATCTCGCTCATCGCTGTACTCGTGCAGTAAGGGTATACCGACTGTTGTCGGGAATTTTATTTTTGGTGTAAAACGACGCACCACCTATCCAAAAGGAATCTTAGAAGATGTGCTAGTAAATGTGGATAAATTCATCTTCCCAATTGATTTCTTGGTGCTTGATATGAAAGAGGACACAAATGTGCCTCTTATCTTGGGGAGGCCATTTTTTAGCACCGGGAAAGCATTAATAGATATGGAGAAATGTGAGCTTATCCTTCGAGTGCGTGAGTCAAGAGCCATGTTCCCTATTTCCATGAGGAGGGAAGCTATAAAAGATGATGAGCTTAAGAGCATTGAAGAATCCAAGGTGGTCCAAGAGATAAAGCCACAAATTGAGAACATGAAAGCGAGGAAAGAAGAGGAGATGCCCAAGGAATATTATAGAATCTTTGATCCGGATTTGACTTCTAAGCATCAAAGAAAGAAAAAAAGAGTTCTAAGGTGGTGTCAAGTGCCACCAAACCCGCCTTGACAGTTATAAGTCCGTCCAAAATAAACCACTTCTTCTCTTTCAAACTTAATGGTACTTTGTTCCGAATAAGTTTGGGGGAGGGAGAAGTGTGGTTATTTTGGACTCCTTTTTGTTTGTTTGTTTTTTTATTTTGCATTTGCATGTAGTTTGCATTAAAATTTTGATAAAATTTTAAAATTTTTAGTTTGTTTGCACGTTTACTTGATTTCAATAACCGGTGGTTTTTTATTTGGTTGTTGATCTTGTGGAGACTTGTGGTTGAAAATGATTGAAGTGTGGATTGGGTTGTTATGTTGCTTATGATGAGATGGTTTTATTTGGAAAAATGACATGAAAGCATGTTATGATTTGTTGATATTTGCCTTGATAAATTATTAAATGTATTACCTTTTGATCTTGGTTGAGCCCATGTGAGATTTTGAGCCAAAGGTTGCTTTAATTTTACAATCTTTTCCTTGCATGTGTGGTAATCATGCATACTTGAATTGTCTCTAGAACTTGCATTGTGTCTAACTCGAGATTGAAATAGTGTGCTTGATGACTTGAAAAGGATTTAAGGCCATCTTTTATCTAGCCTACTCTACCCAAATTTTACCATTCCAACACTAAATCCCTTGTTAGCCCCTTTGAGCCATGAGACCATATTTCATTATTTTGCCTTCGGTTGGGAATAATTAGTAATGGGGAATTAATGATTATAAGGAAATTTAGAGTGCTTGAAATAAAAATTGCATTTTAGAGTATTTGAGACGAAAATGCCAAATAACCCTTCTTAGCTCTTACGAAAGAAAAGAGAGAAAAGTTAAAAAAAAAAAGAAGAAAAAGAAAAAAAATGATGTGTTCACATTTTTTTTATTATCATTGAAATGAAAGAGCAAGAAAGGGAAGTGATATTGTTTATCATGACAAAATTTCTAGATTTTGAGATTTTGTGAAAGCTTGGAAGGTGGAAGAGCGCTTGTGTAGTTTTACTTGGTTAGTATGGAGATTTGGATTATTGAGGATTAATTCTTAATTGAGTCACTTAGCCAAACAATCCCCACCTTACCAAAAAGCCTTCATTACAACCTTGAAAAAGCCCTTAATGATTTTTGTTTGAAAGTACACATAGGTGGTGGAGAGAATAGACACATTACAAGCCTATGGTAGACTTCTCGTATGACTTGATTTGAGTGTATACACTTATAGCCTAAACACTGGAGTAATGAGTGATCTTATATCATAGAGAGGTTACGAGTTCTTTTGGCCATGCATTATATAATTTGTCAAGGCTTTTTGATCTTTGAATATCATGCTTGAATGTACAAAGTGTGTTTTGAATCTCTGAAGCAAATTCCATCCTTTTATCCGCATTTAATCATTTAAACCTTATTTCTCTTTTCTTCATTGTTTGGGACAAACAATCTTTTAAGTTTGGGGGAGTTGATTAGTGGCATTTTCGCACAATATATTGAGGTTTAAATGAAGTGAATTGAAGAGTTTTGCATGTGTTTTAACCCAAATTGCGCTCTTAACCTTCCTACTTGAGAGTTTTATTTCTTGTTTGAGTTTTGCAGAAAATTGTGGATGAATAAATGAATTTTTGAGTGATTCAATACCATGAGAAGATAGAGGATCGAATTGGGAGCACGGTGCAAGTTGAATCCCCTTAATCGGACAAGAAACAAGAGAGAACGAAGCAAAACCGTGAAAGGTATCGGAGCAGGGCTGTAGGCGCGACCTGAGCCAGCCCAGCACCGTGACCGCCGCTCCGTGTCCGCGGCTGATTTTCCACCACCTGCAACACGACCCGAGCCAGCATCCTCCGCCCGGGTCGCGCCTTCCAGCCCCGACACGAAGCCGCAGGGCGCGACCGGCTCCGTGTCGCGCCCCTATGTCACGTTTTCGGATTTTTCATCTTTTTTCCCCCATTTTTTATTTTCTTTTAATTCTTTTATTCCTCCACTATATAAACTCACCCCAATACAAAATTAGGTCATTCTATTCCACCCTTAGCCACTTTTAGAGAGAGAAATACTTGGAGAAGAAGAGGGAAGAAAGGGAATTGAAGATTGGGCAAGAAGAACAAAGTTGAAGCAAGATTTGAAGGCCAAAACATCCATCCGGGTTCTTTTGTTCTTTAATTTTGTTAAAATCATGTTCCTTCTTGTAGAGATTTTGGTTACCCATGTAATTATGAGAAGCTAAATCTTTGATACTCTTAGGTGTTGGTTTTATTTGGATTATGAAATATAAATGATATTTATTTTAGATATTTCATGGTTCTTGATTATGCTTTGAATTCTTGTTATGTATGGGTGTTATGTATTGTTGATTGGTGAGAACTAATTGATAATTAATTAGCATGATTATGTATGTTGATTCAAAATTCGATAGATGAGCTTCAACATAGGATCCTAGAATTCAAAGAGCAATTATCATTAAAATCGAGAGGTTTGAGATAGTTGTTGAGGCATAGATCCTTGGTACTCTTGGTAAGCACACTTAGGTATTAGTTGGAGACAATAATCCTATGCATGTGCCCCATATTCTATATGCTTCGAGAGGAGATATAGAATAAATTTGTGATCGCCTTGGTAATCTTGAATTGGAAATTAAGCATCCATTATAATTAGATTTTGTGTTAATTAATCCAATAAAACCAACCCCGAGAGTGTTCCTTTCCTTAATTGCCCAATTTATTTGTTAATTGCAATTATTTACTTTGCTTTATTATTTAGTTAGTTTTAAATCAAACAATTATCCATCTCGTCGTCTAGATAACAAATAGGAGTCGATGTCATAGTACGTGCTTATTTAAACTTTCTTTTTCCTTGTGGATTCGACCTCGTTTCACCCTGTACTACATTTACTTGTTCATTTGCAAGTTGATTCGAGTTTTAAAACTAAAATTTCACACATCATTAATATCCTGCAGAAAACAGAAGTGTGGGTGCATCAGCATGGTGCAATTCAACTCTTTTGTAACATGGCTAATAGACAGGAGTTTATGAGACAAGGACGGGACATATAGGTAGTTTTGAAGCCGTAAAGTAGGAGAGATGTCTACTGTTCCAACTTCCTCCACACGAGTCAAGGCACCACTGGCGGTTTGAACATGTGTTCTTAGGGGTTTTGATGACTTCAAGATATCTTTTTTTTATGTCAAAAGTTATAATATCAGTAGTCCCACAATCAAAAATCCATCCACTATCTCTATCTTTTTGCCCATATTCAATTTGACAAGCAGTAGAAATATTATTTATGTTATCTAGGGGGTCAAATTGAATAGCAGATGAAAGTTTTGACTTAGTGTGCAAAACAAGGGGTGGAATATTTAAATCTGTATGTAAGGAGAGACTTATAAATAATTTTTGGGAATGGGAAGGGTTTAGTGGTAAACCACCAAACCCTGTACCTGGAGTCCCGCCCTCTTCTTCACCAGTCGCCGCCACCTGTCTCTGTGTGTTCTCTTCCGAACTGCTCACCGCCACTACCGCCCCGGCCACGTCGTGCCCATCAACTCCGATGGCCGACTTCCCTTTCGCCTGCGGCATCTTGTGATTATCTTCCAACCAGTCGGGATAGCTGACAAGTTGGAAGTATGTCTCCTTGGTGTGCTTCTGCATCCCACAATGCGTACAGTGGAGTTTCGATTTATCCACTTTCCCTCGCGATGAAGAATAGCCTGAGCGAGTTGGTTTTTCTGTGCCGGCAGTCGGCTTCCTTCTTGACGCGGTGCAGTGTTCCGAGCTCCGAATCCGGCGCAAATTCCTCCCGATGATGTGGTAATCGGGTCATTGAGATGAGTTACCGGCTGTAGAATCTGCAGTCTGGCAGCCTCCTGTCTTACTTTCGAGAAGTCGGACTCGGCTGAGGGAATGGGTGTCTCTTTAAGAATGTCGCGCCGGATTCCATCGTATTTGGGGTCTAAACCCGAGAGGAACTGGTAGAGTCGCCGATTGGCGATTAACTTCCGGTATTTGTTGATCCCGTCCTCGCAGCAGCCGAGAGGATTTGGGTCTCTTCTGTCGATGTTGAGCCATATTGTTTGTAATTCATTCCAATAGTCTTCCAGAGTGAGTTGGCATTGACTTACTTTGCTGGCTTTGATTTTCAGATCGTAGAGTTGAAACGGATCGGCTCCACTCCCGTAAGTAATGGCGAGGCTGTCCTATACGGCCTTGGCTGTCTGATGTTGTGCAAAATTGGTGACGAGCTTCCCTTCCATATTCTATATAAGCCATGAAAACACCGAGAGGTCGGCTTCCTCCCATTGGTAGTATTGTGGGTCTGTTTCAACACGCTCACGCCTAACCATGAGCACACTGCCGGAAGGACGAAAAACCGTTTCATCTTTGAAAGGCATCCCCTCGAAGTTCCAGTTTGTTCTAAATTGTTTCAGTTCTGTTTATTGTACTTGTTTCTAACAAAACTAATACTTTTTCAAAAAACTACACAAATCTGAAACAACATATATAATTATATACGTAATTTATTTAAATGAAAATATATATCGAGTATATGTATTTGTAGAAATATTGCAAAATTGGTCTTATAACTTAATAAATATAAAGAAGATAAAATGGCATAGTCATACGAATCTCATGATCGCTAACGATGAGTGTGTTAATAATGTTATATATTGAATTTCTGATACATCGTGAGATCAACAACACGCAGTTTCAATTCAACGCCTTGCCAACTATAAAAATAAAAATAGAAAAAATTGATCATTTGATTATTGTTTTCGGTCATTACTACTTTATTTTCATGAGATTCTATTTTATTTGATGACTTTTTTATGCAAATGTAAATGTACATATATGTATGCTGAGTATTATATCCATGTGTGTGTGTGAACTGTAATCCAAATATTTTTACACATGATATATGTGCGTATACATTATAGATAAATATTTGTGCATGCGTATATCTAGTTATATATACGCAGGAATTGGTTAAAATAAAAACTTTCATGTAGAAACTATGAACTCATCTGAGCCACATAATCATTTAAGCTTTATGCTCAAGATTGATTCAAATAGATGGGTAAAAATCTCTAGAATATCAAATTTCATATTTTATTGAATTTCCTATTTTGATGCAATATATTATGATGTTATCTTTCTACTTTATTAAAAATTCATCGATCTTTGCAAGAAAATCGTTAATTTCATTTTTTAATTTATTCTCTACCAATAATTTGGATCAAGGAATGGTACTGGGATTTTTTTTTTAAATTAAATAAAGGATGTTTCTAAATATCCCCACCAAATTTACTTTACACACCACAAATAAAAAGTAATGTAGAAATAATTAATTTTGAGATTACTAAAATACCCTTTTTTTACTTCAATATACTACAATTTTTACTTTACACCTCACAAAAATAAAATAATATATTAAATTAAATAAATACAAAAATAAAATGATTTTATTTTCATTCCAACATCCAACATTCAATTTGAGAAATCAGTTCGAGAGAAATGTATAGATAGGGTTTTACAAACTTTGAATTTGAGCACATTGGGTTTAAATCAACCATGTAGGGTGGAAATGATGAAGAAACAAGTAATGTAAGTGATTTCCACCGATTTTCTTTGTTATTTCGTGAGTTCCATCGTATTTGGATATTCAAATCGTCGAAAGACGTTTAGAAATAACAGTTTGAATGTTGTGAAGCAAGTTCAAAAATATGTTTCCGAATACCTAATAATATGTTCACAAACATGTTTATGATCCTCCTTCTTTAGGTTCAACAACATGTTTATGATCCACCTTCTTTAGGTGCACAATCATGTTTATGATCCACCTTCTTTAGGTGCACAATCATGTTTATGATCCACCTTCTTTAGGTTCACAAACATATTTATGATTCAACTTTTTTAGGTTTGTCTAACCCCAGTACATTATACTAATTATTGTTTTGTTTATTCAATTTCAGGTTTGTCTAACTTCTGGTCACACATTTCCCCCTATTACACTTCAGTGGAGAAAAAATCGAAGTGATTGCGCAATTAGGTGGAAAAATTTTGTCACAACATTCGATGAAAAAAAAACGTAGTATTTATATTTGGTTACTTGAACAAATTCATTGTGTTGTAATTGACTATTAGTATTTGATTAAATAGCAACCTGTTTTGATTACACACAACTATAAAACACAATAATAGCCCCCATAACACTGCTAATATATCAAACATGTTAAAACATGATATAATATCAAAATAGTCCCAAAACAGTGCTAATGTATCAAACATGTTAAAGCGTGACATAATATCTAATCACATTAAAAAACACATCATATCATCGTCTAAAAAGGCACCCTGGACTGCGCCTGAAGAGATAATACTCAGATTCTTCTTCCACTTGATACATTGCTTGGTCTATTGAAAACGTCTAATCCCGAACTCTCCATTGTGCGACCACTGGTTGTAGATAATCCAACTCTTCTCGTACAATTCGTTCTGTTTTATTACGTTTAAGGATGTTTTGTCTCCTTATAGACGCTGTGAGTCTCCTCCGAGAATCTACATATCAAATATTTATAAGTTAAGTACAATCCCAATAATAAAAAAAAATAATAAAATTCACCAAGGCAGAACATCATCGTTCAAAAACATGTTTATCAACCACCTTCTGTCAGTTTAAAAACATGTTTATGAATTCCATTCAAAAATATGTTCATGAAAAAATTTCTTAAAGTCCAAAAATATATTTATGACCTCTTTATGTGTGATGTCCCACATCGGTGAGAGAACGAAAGTATGACAAGTATATAAGTGGGTTCAATGGACTCTCTAGCAACTTGGGTTAACCATTTTGGCAATGCGAGGACGGATGCCAAGTAGTTGCTAACGGGCCCATTGTGCCGTCATTTCGTTCCTGGGCCCCACCCCCGTGGGCCTGGGGCGTTACAAATGGTATCAGAGCTTACCCCGGGTGCGCTCGACAAGGCCCTGGAGCCAGTCCAGGTGTGCTCAAACCGGACCCCGGGGGACGGTCCAATAGAGGAAGGAGCACGACGAGGACGTCGTGTCTCCAACGGGGGGAGAATGTGATGTCCTACATCGGTGGGAGAACGAAAGTATGACAAGTATATAAGTGGGTTCAATGGACTCTCTAGCAACTTGGGTTAACCATTTTGGCAATGCGAGGACGGATGCCAAGTAGTTGCTAACGGGCCCACTATGCCATCGTTTCGTTCCTGGACCCCACCCCCGTGGGCCTGGGGCGTTACATTATGTTAGTTCAAAAATATACTTATGAATCACATTCAACAACATCTTTATGAACCACCTAAAGCCGATTCAAAAACATATTTTAGAATCACACTATTTCTATTCAAAAACTTATTTATGATCCACCTAAAACAGCAAATGCTACTGCAACTGTGGAATTCGAATAAATGCACTAGTCGCATATTAAAAAACATGCTAATGAACCACATTATTCATATTTAAGAACTTGTTTATGAACCTACAACCTACAATTCAAAAAGAACAACTCGATTACAAAGATTGAACAGCTCGATTCATGAACCACATCTGGAGGACAAACATGGAGATTACGATTCAAACTAATTCATCCTAAAATTTATTATATTTCATCTTTGAAACATATACAGAAATTTAAACTAACAAATTGACAAAAAATTCACATAAAATCAAAAATTTATGTAAACCCTAACAATCATGAAGGGAATGAAAATACTTACAAACGCGTTCCATTGGCTCCATAGTTCATGGGGTTTTTGAGTATTTCAAATATTGAAATTCGATGCTTCGATTTTGCTCTCTGTTCATATAAAAGAGAGACGAGAGATGTAGAATTTTGGGTATCTATTTTATTTTTGTTTTAAATTTAACTTAAATTCTAAATTTTAACTTTTTTAAGTGGAAGGATATAATGGTCTTCTTGTGTGGTGTGTGTAAAGTAAAAAAAAATAATAATAATTTTTGTCGTGTGGAAAATAAATGTGGTGTGTAAAGTAAATTTAGTGTGACATTTACGTGATAACTGACTATAGTCTAAATTAATGAGATTTTATTAAATGGAAATGAATTGGCTGTGTGTGTGTGTGTTCACACCTAATGAAAAATTATAATCGTGCGTGATGAAAAAATGAGCCGATTGCTTATTAATATGTTGTCTTCTTAATTCATATTTATGAACTATATATGAATAATATAAGCTCATATTTAGTATTTATTTCAATTAATTTTTTTTAATGAGTATATAAATAGAATAAAAATCAAAAGTCAGTTTTACTTTTTCATATTGGAGAAAGAGGAGCGGTGGTCGGTGAGCGACTCCAAAACGCCTCATTTTTACACACGAGTCTTTATTTCTTAGATATTCTTGAGGGAACAAATCAATTTTAATGTAAAAAAGAAAGAGCACATATTTTAATAAAGATGATGAAACGGGTAAGATTTATAAATATATTAAAGCTAACTCGTAGAGATAAAATTGTCATAAAAATAATTCAGTCAAAAAATTATTATTATTTTTTCTCTTTTCTCCTTTTTTTTCACTCACATATTCGACCGTGGTATTGAGTAGATTCGAAACCGTGACCTTTGGTCTCCAAGAGTTAATTCACACAGACGTGTGTGATTTAAAGTTTGTGCAAACTAGAGGCGGTAAAAAGTACTTTATTACTTTTATTGACGATTGCACAAAATATTGTTATCTTTATCTTTTAAGAAGTAAAGATGAGGCGATTGAAGCTTTTAAGAACTTCAAAAATGAAGCCGAAAATCAACTAAGCAGTCGAATTAAAGCAATTCGAAGTGATAGAGGTGGAGAGTATGTTGCCCCGTTTGAAGAGTTATGCGCAGAGGCGGGTATAATTCATCAAACTACGGCACCGTATTCACCACAGTCTAATGGTGTTGCTGAACGCAAAAACTGAACTCTTAAGGAGATGATGAATGCTTTGTTGATCAGTTCGGGATTACCACAGAACTTGTGGGGGGAAGCTGTGTTGACAGCCAACTATATCCTGAACAAAATTCCACTTAAGGGTAAGGATGTGACGCCTTACGAGTTGTGGAAAAGACGCACGCCGTCTTATAAATACCTCAAAGTGTGGGGGTGTTTGGCTAAGGTTGAAGTGCCACTTCCTAAACAAGTTAGAATCGGCCCTAAAACGGTTGATTGTATCTTTGTTGGGTATGCACTTAACAGTAGTGCATATCGTTTTCTTATTCATAAATCGGAGATTCCCGAGTTGACTGAAGGAACGATGATGGAGTCGAGGAATGCTATATTCTTCGAGAATGTCTATCCTTGTAAGAATAAGGATAGGACAGAAGGTAGTTCTGAGAAACGAACCTCTGAAGCTACTACTAGTTCTGATCCTGTGGATGAAGAACCGAGACGTAGCAAGCGAGCTAGGACGGCTAAGACCTTTGGTCCGGATTTCATCACCTATATGCTAGATGATGAGCCAAAGTCTTTGAAAGAAGCTCTATCTAGTCCAGATGCTACGTTCTGGAAAGAAGCTATCAACAGTGAAATTGATTCCATCATGCAAAATCACACTTGGGAGTTGACAGATCTCCCAAGTGGGTGTAAGCCGTTAGGATACAAATGGATCCTAAAACGAAAATATAAGGCAGATGGTTCTGTTGACAAGTATAAAGCTCGTTTGGTTGCCAAAGGCTTTAGACAAAAAGAGGGGTATGATTTCTTCGATACCTACTCACCAGTAACAAGGATTACATCTATTCGGGTGCTTTTAGCGATTGCTGCTTTGCACAATCTTGAAATTCATCAGATGGATGTAAAAACTGCATTTCTGAATGGTGAGTTGGAGGATGAAATATACATGGAACAACCTGAAGGGTTTGTTGCACCAGGGAAAGAACGAAAGGTGTGTAAGCTTGTTAGATCGTTGTACGGTCTGAAACAAGCACCTATTCAGTGGCACCTGAAGTTTGATAACGTGATGTTATCAAATGGTTTCAAAATCAATGAGTGTGATAAATGTGTGTATATAAAGAGCAGTTCTAATGGCTATGTCATAGTCTGTCTTTATGTAGACGACATGTTAATCATGGGCAGTGGACACCAAGTGATTGTTGAAACGAAATAAATGTTGAAATGAAATTTTGACATGAAAGATATGGGCTTAGCCGATGTGATTCTAGGGATCAAGATAATACGGACAAGTGGTGGAATTGTCTTAACACAATCTCATTACATAGAGAAAGTGCTTAAGAAATTCAACGCTTTTGATAGTCCGCCGGCTAAGACCTCGTTGGAACTCAATGTACACTTGAGCAAAAACTGAGGAGAACCGGTAGCTCAAGAAGAGTATGCAAGGGTCATTGGGAGTTTGATGTACATCACTAACTGCACTAGATCTGATCTTGCATGTTCTGTGAACAAGTTGAGTCGGTACACAAGCAATCCAAGCAAAGAACATTGGAAAGCTCTAGTACGAGTTCTAAGATACTTGAAGTATACTTTGAACTTCGGGCTGCAGTATACAAGGTTTCCTCATGTACTTGAAGGGTACAGTGATGCGAATTGGATATCAGACACAAAAGACTCATTTTCGACTAGTGGATTTGTTTTCACTATCGGAGATGGAGCAGTGTCGTGGAAATCCATGAAACAGACTTGTATAGCCCGTTCTACCATGGAATCTAAGTTTATCACTTTGGATAAAGCGTGTGAAGAAGCAGAATGGCTTCGCAACTTTCTAGAAGACATTCCATGCTGGAAAAAACCAGTGTCGTCAGTGATGATTCACTATGATAGTCAAGCGGCTATCGGAATGGCACACAATGCTATGTACAATGGTAAGTCTCGACACATACGTCGGAGGCATAATACTGTGAGGCATATGATCTCAAGTGGGATTATCTCAGTTGACTATGTGAAGTCAATAGATAATCTAGCAGATCCGCTAACCAAAGGGTTAAACCGAGATCAAATGGCTAAGTTGCTAGAGAAAATGGGTTTGAAATCCACACTCTAAGAGTGCTTGTAGTGGTAACCCAACCATGATGACTGGAGATCCCAAGAACTTGGTTCAATGGGAAAACTAAGCTACAAACATTCGGTTTGGTAGCACTTGGAAAATCATAAGTGTACATTTCCCTGTGAGCAAACCAAGTGCACACCTGTCAATGTGGTGAGGATAAGTCCTATGACTTTTAATGATTCCTAAACCTAATGAGGTTGAGTATGGCAGGATACTCGGAAGAGGAGATCACCTATATAAGTGAGAAGTGGGGCCGCTTCTAAAGAGATACTTATGAACTCAAAGAGGTTGTCCATGGCCTGAAAAGGACACAAACGTGAGAACAGATAATGTTTGATATACAGCTGTTTCAATACTATTGTCTCGGTATACACTAAGGATGTATAGTTCAAGGCATCATGTCCACTAAACAATCGGTATACTCGATAGTGTTGGAATATGAAAGGTTCAAAGTCACAAGCTACCTATCCTGGTGCAGTTGTGTTTCTAAGAGAACTGGGCTGCTTGTCTGCATACATGCATGCACTATTTCCACTCATGTGGGGGATTGTTGGAAAATAGGATTTAATAAAGTGAGTGTGACTCATTTTATCCGATTTTTCATGACCGGGATATTTAATTTTGGAGGAATTAAATACCGTACGATTGCTCTATGTCGTGAGTAGATAATCGTAGTATTTTTATTTGCTCAAATCCGATTTTCGGTGAGTGAGAAATAAATGATTAAAGTTGGTCACACGATTGGGCATTTATGGTGTGTGGGATAATGTGTTTAAGACACATTAAATAATCCCACATTGATTTCTTAATCAAAATTAAGAAGTGTATTTAAGTGTATTAACACTTAAGTGGAGTAATCAAGTGCACAAGGATGTGGGCCATGAGCCCACACGCGCACATACGCGCGCGCCCGCCCGTGCCCGTGCCCGAGCCCTTGCTCGGCTCATCTCATCTCGACTCGACTCGTCCTCGGACTTGGATCTTGGTAATTGGACTTTGGGTGGACTTTGGGCGTACGTGGGCTTTCGGGGCTTAGCCGTATCGGTTTTACAGTACAGAAACGGTCGGGGCATGGAGCGGGTCGGCGGATCGGCTATCCGGGTCCGGGACGTGTGTGCACATGGTGCTAGTTCAGCTTGAAGGTGTAACTGTGTAACTCCCATGAGTTAAGAGCCTTCAACACCTGGAGCTGGTGGAGTTAGTGGGCTGGACAGTAACCGAAAGTAACTCCTGTTGGGAGTCAAAGTCTGCAGCTGCCCTTGGACACGTGTTGGGATCCGAGCCGACAAGGGACACCTGTCAGGACCTGCAGAAGGTAACTCCTGGAGGGCTTAATGGCAGAGCTATAACTCCAGGGAGGTTACAACACTAGGTTTGAATGCCCTCAAACCCTAGCTGTCCCCTGCAGTGGAGATGTGCCTATAAATAGGACATCCTGCATGGATCCAAAGGCCACATTCTGCATAATCGATCACACCTTCATATTGTTGCATACGAATCCTTTTGAGTCAAAGCTCCCAGTTCTCGACGTTGTCTAGTTCGCCGGAACCTTGCCGGATTTGTGGTGCTACTGCCGGAAGGACGAAGCCGTTTCATCTTTGAAAGACAACCGCCAAACCGTGAGCACTAGCCGGGGCGTATTTGTCTTGCGGAGAGAGGTCCCCTCGACTCGGCTTGCCGGAATCTGCACATCGGTTCCTATCTTCTTGCTTTGTTTAAATATTGTAATTATTATTCCTCTATTCTTCTACCTTTCTGTACTTCCATTGTAATTCCAGTGAGGTGTAAAACGAGACAACACTTTTCATGTTGTGTAAAAATATATTGTTTAACATGCAATATGCTTTATTTTTTGCAATGTCTTTTTTTGCGAAATCCATTTTTTATGTAAATGTAGTAGTTAGGTGACAAAAAATAGTGATTGAAGTTAAAATATTTTAAGAATGATAATTACATGATTTTTTAGGAGAATAGTTACATGAATTAGCAGGTAATAACATGGAACAAAAAATAATTATGACAAAATTTATTAAAATCCCTATAAGGTTTTAAGAAATGATGGCTACACCAAAAAAAAAATTATGATTGCTAGAGTAAAAAATACAACGTAGATATAAAATAATGCAACAAACTTATATTGGGCCTAATTATTTTTTACAATTCGAGTTATGTATTTTGTTCGGTTAATACCATATTTTTATTTTTGTACTTTTGAAAATTAATAAAATAATACCAATAATCATGGTTACTATTTTTTTTTGTTTAACTAATGTTCTGATATTTGGTAAAGTTGCATGTATATTTATATATTTTCAAAATTTGAATGTAATAATTAGGATATGTGAAGAAGACATCCAACCAATCATATGATATATATGTAATCACATATAAATATTTTGAGTACATTTGGGACCTACAATATTTTTCTCATTCAATTACAATGTGGTTATGTTCAAAAGTTAAAATATTAATTTAAATCCGTGCAAAGTACAGGAGGAATACTAGTACTAGTAATAAATTAAAATATACTTATACAAAGAAATAATTTTTTTAAAAAAATAATTAATTATGATTGGTGGACAGGTGTTGCGGGGCAGTTTTGGTATAAAAGAATAGTCATCGTCATTCATCACATCACAGGTCCCCGCGCTCCCGGCAACTACCGCCACCGACACCCGATCTTTTATGCTTTCTTTTCTAATTTTTTTTTTATTTCTTCGAGAAAGTAAAACTCAACTATCTTATCGTATCATCCAAAAATAATATTAGAATAGTTGAGTTTTAAACAGTATCATAATCTTAATTTTTATTTAATGATTATAAATTAATGCAGATTTTACCTTAATTCCCTCCTGTAATTTACCAAATTAACCTTTTGTCTCGTCTCACCGACCGCCCACCGTCAATGTCAGCCAACAAATATTCCTTGAATAAACTTTATGCTTTAATTAAATTGCTTCTTCTAAATGCAAGTTAAATAAATAGGCAGAATTGCTTTTTGTGATTTTTCTGGTTGTTGGATTTTAAATTTGATCTTTAATGTACATTACGAACTATTTGTCCTGAAAATCCATTAATATTATATCTCTAACTCAACAAATCTTTATTCTAGTTCTACCCATATTACAAGTTGAGGAATTTTAGAGGATTGGGGCAAAATTGGCTGTCTAGGCCCAAATGAGGGGCACAACATATGAAAATTTAGCTCCAAAGTTATAATATACTAAAATATATATTTTGGCAGAAACTGCTTGCAAAGAGTCTCTTCAATTATAATATGTGGTTCCCATTATGATCTCTCTCTCTCTCTCTCATTTCAAATTTTTGTTTCAGTTTACCAGTTTTGAATTTTGATGAATGAAAATCATATGCCCATCTTTTCTATGGGACCAGAAAAAGGGGATTAACTATTGAGAGAGATAAAAATTTAAATTTACCAACAAATATTGTTTATTATTAATTATAATATGTGACGCTAATTAATTCAGTTAGTCTGATAGAGAATGAAGGGTATATAATATGTAGTTCCTTAATCCCCTTCGTTTCGTTTCTTTTCTTTTTTCAGTTATGTTTACATGCAGCAACTCTAAAAAATGAATGAAGAAACTGGTTCGAGCACAAGTACTAAAAATGATTACGTCATTTGAAAACTTAAGACCATAAATACATATCAATATTTTTGAAGTTTTCAATACCATCACGCACGTGCAAATAATTCAGTTAAAATTCTCTATTACATATTTAGCATTGCACTCTACGTTGCACATGGGATTATTTTAATTTTTTCTTTGATTTCAATTTCTTTTTCTTTAGTTTAATTTTACACTTATTATTTAGAGTTTATTCTATCTAATTAGAATGCATTGTAATTTTTTATTATTTAATTTTAAATTTTTAGTTATTAATTAAATATTTGAAAAATTAAATACTAAAAAAATTATATTAAACCCTAATTGAGTAGGATCGATCCCTAAATAATAAGAAAATTAAATTAAAGCATAATAAATAGAAATTAATGAAAATTTTGAAAAAAAAAAGTTTTAAAAAATCATATGTGCAATATGGAATGCAACACCAAATATGCAATAAACGATTTCTAATGCAAATAACTGCTATGGAAAAAAGCTTTCCACAACTTTGGATGATGTTAGATAGGTTAAACATAATTTATTAAGTTAGTACTCGAAATATTAATTATTAATTTACGACCCACAACATGAAAACTATCAATTTTCCACTTGAGTGGTTTAAACTTTATACTGTCAATTTACGACTAAATAAATTCACATGTTTCGATTATTTTCATAAAATTTTTAAAAAGCATTCATGTAGTAGTAATTTAATAAAAATATATATAATATAAAAAATCAGACTACATGATATTTTAAGTCAACTAATTTTGATAGTTTCGACCATTCACATCATACCTCGGTAGTTTTTATTTTTTAGCCCATTAATTGATATATAGTTAATTAATTTTTCATATATATCGCAAACTCCCTTATTTAAAAAAGGGGTAAGGGCCACATAGTCCTTCGACTATTCTACAAGGATCACATTGCCCCATCTTTGACTATTTGGTCCATTTAGCCCCCTCGACTTTATAAAATGGTTCACATTGCCCCTTCTATGGATGGAAAGTTAACACCATTAACAAACACACACTAACACACATTTTTTACACACACTAAGATTTTTCACATACTTTTTACTTATAATTTTACAATTAATCAAAACTGCTACAAATTGATAAATTATGGTTAATAGTTAATAAAATAATAAATATTCTGAAATTTATTAAATAAATTAGTTAACACTTAATAATAGTAATAGAGTATGAAAATTTAAATATATATATATATATCAAGTTCATTTATAAAATTAATTTAAATTTTAAAATTCGATGATGAATTCTACAATATATATATATATATATATTAAGTCTTCGTTTATGATGATTTAATATTTTGGAAAGGGAGCATGATTTATGAATTTCAGATTTACTTAGATTTTTCATCTTCAAAAGTCATTATGTAGTGAAATTAATTGATTTGTGGGTCCGTTTTGCCATTGAAAATAAAGTCGAACACTTAATTGCAAATTTGAAATACACAGATGATAGTTTTTGGATTAAAATAATTTTATGAACTATCTCAATATATATATATATATATATTATAAATAATGAATTTTTCATACTATATTATTATTATTATTATTATTATTAAGTGTTAATTAATTTATTAATAAATTTCAGAGTATTGATTATTTTATTAACTATTAATCATAATTTATTAATTTGTCGCAGTTTTGGTTAATTGTAAAATTATAAGTAAAAAGTATGTGAAAAATCTTAGTGTGTGAGAAAAATGTGTGTTAGTGTGTGTTTGATAATAATGTTAACTTTTCCATCCATAGAAGGGGCAATGTGAGCCATTTTATAGAGTCGGGGGCTAAATGGACCAAATAATCAAATAGGGGGCAATGTAACCCTTGTAGAATAGTCGAGAGGGGCTACGTGACCCTTAACCCTTTAAATAATTAATAGATGTAAATTAAAGCTTAAGCTTACACACATTCTTGAGAGAGAGAGAGAGAGAGAGAGAGAGAGAGTATATATATATATATATATATATATATATATATATATAATAACAAAAGGTTGTAAAAAAGTCAGCAAGGATAACCAATTTGATATATATTTCAGTTTTACATACGGATACTGCCATCTTATTAATAAGCAAAAAATCCAAAGCAGTGATCAGAGAGTTCTGGTAGCCCACAAATAATGAGAATGGGAAACATCACTACTGCTCCGATCCTCTCTCTCGTCTCATTCTCTCTCTTATTTCTCTCTCTTCATGCCTACAAGAACTACACCGTCGGCGACTCTCTCGGTTGGTACGACGCCCTCGAAAATCCCAAAGTCGACTACCACAAATGGGTCTCCGATAAGAACTTCTCCCTCGGCGATTTCCTCAGTACTCTCTCTCTCTCTCTCTGTATATGATGTGTATAAATGTGATTCTTGATCATTTGGGGTTTCTGTTTCTGTCATTCCAATTCCCTTTATTTTGTTTTGTTTAATTAACTAATTAATCACCTGTGTTTTGTTTGTGTATGTATATATTATATATCATCTGCAATTTGTGTTGCTAAAGCATTTGTCTCGTGATGAAAATTAAGCAGTTGTTGATCGATAAGGAGACATTCATTTTTATCCACTTAATTTTCATTTTTTTTTATCTCTTATATATATATATATATATATATATTTTTTTTTTTATTTTTTTTCTGTTGGTGCAACTTACATCGTTTTAAATTTTTAATTGTATATATCTCTATATATATATGTGTGTGTGTGAAGTGCAGAACAAGTAAATGTCACTTAATTAGCTTTTTCCTGCAAAGACTGGCATAACTCATAGTCTCCTAGGAATAAAATTGTACGATTTACGGATTTAGGGTAATTAATTACCCTTTATGTTGTAATCATTTCGCAGTTTGGCACAACAGAATATTTATATTACATTCTTTCATAAAAGTGCCTAATCATGGCAAATGTCATATTATGAAAAAAAACCCAATAATAAAAAAAATATAAAAAATGAGGTTAATTAGAAATTAAAGTTGGGGGGCAGGTGTCCGAAAAAGATTTGATAAGTAGTGGTTCAGACAGCTGTATGTATGTGTGTGTGTATAGAAATTTAGAGTGAGAGATGCATGTTCATCTTATGTTATCACACTTTATGGTAAAGATCCCACATGTGGACTCATGAGGGCTGTCTTCCATTTTGGGCAACAATTTATTCCATATCCCCACAAGTCTTCTACATACTCCAATTCCTCAAAATCCCGAATTACATATTTATAATGTTATTCAATACACCAAGTATCAAATCTATATAAACGTAAAAGCTGAAACAAAATTTTATTAGATGATCCAATGTGCAATAAAAAAAAAAAAAAAAAGTCAACTTGATTTGTATAGTCATCCATGGTTGGACTCCTAAACTTTGTAATCAAATGTAGAGCTATCAAAGTGATCGAGAAAACAGACGCGTGATTGATCCAATTTATTCGGGACATCAACCAAACTCATCATAAGTGTTGTTGGGCACATCGGGCTTTTGTGAAAAATAATTTTGACACCTCTACTCGGACTATCGGAAGTATATAGGTATTTGACATTAGTTAGTTCTTATGCAGGTTACTTTAGTGTGCATATTATTTCATATACATGCCACCTAGCTATGAATAATTAATGTTGATTTTAGATCACGATAAACCGATTCTTATTTATAAATTATAATATAGAATTGGCATATTGATTATTTTATGTACCAAAGTTAAAGACCCGATACTATTGAATAAACTACGTACATTAGGAGAGATATGCAGCATAAGAAAGAAAATACCATGTATTATGTACCGACTAATTAGGATCATAAGCCTTAGTAAAATAAAATTCACGAGTCATGCAACATCTCACTTTATCGACTAGTACACCATCTTGGTATAAAACAAAATGAATGTTTTTCAGTGTGGAAAGGTAGCGATAAGTCTCTTACTCGAAACATTTCCTTTTTATACATGAGTCTTAAATGCATGGGTGTTTCTGATTTATTTGTTTTTGGAGTTCTAACTCTATCATCACTTTGCAAACCATGCAGTTTTCAACACGGACAACAACCACTCGGTCACACAAACGTACAACTTCACCACATACAAGCTATGTGACTACAATGATGCCCTAGACAACGACACCTTAGAGTGGTCCTCGGCGGACCCTTCCTCAACCGCGCCGCACTCGGTTTCGGTGGCGGTGCCTCTTGTGAAAGTCGGCATGACATATTTTTTCTCGAGCGACTATGATGGGGAGCAATGCCAAAATGGGCAGCGCCTCCAGATCAATGTGACATATGGCCAGGGGCTTCCCCCGAGCCTAAGGCCCGATGACAACTCCCCATCGCCCGTCAGCCCGCAATCAGGCGACGACGAGTCGGTGCCGGACACCTTGGTTCCCTCCAATTTCGATGATCCTAAGGATACTAGTGATGATGGAGTTGAGCCCTCTAGTTCTCTTCCATTGTCAACGTTTTCCAAGTTGTTTGGGGTTCAATTACATGGATTGCTGATTGTGATTGGATTTTTTCTCTTAGGTTAGGTAATTGTTGGTTTTTATAATTTTTTTTTTTTTTGGGGGGGGGGGGATTTGTATTATAAGGAGTGTATTGATCAAGGTGATCATATAGTTGATATTTATTGTTACAAATAGAATAAAATGAAATATTCACAATGTTGAAATAATTATATTTATATGTTTCTGTGATTTGGCCAGCTATATGCAAGTGATTATTATGAATTATAAAAAGGTCCTTGAGATGGGTTCAAATTATTAAATAGATTGGCAAATAATGATTGTAGATTAGTCAAATCGATATGCAATTATGCATATCATCGCAGTATTAATTATTGGTGCAATAATAATCTATAATAATATCAATAATTCATTTTCGTTTAGAAAAGAAGCATCTATTGCTAATTGCTATAGCCAGGTCTGGACTACGTACGAAGTAGAAGGTTGCCTAGCTAGCCTTCTTATTTTATTTGAGAGGGGAGTTGCCTAGTATTAATTAAGAGAGTAAAAAAAGACTAGTATTTTGTTCACATGATGCACGTATTTTAATTTTATAAATTAGAATGCCAAATGCATATTATTATGTATTAAAACTGAAACAAAAATTATTTAATCATTTAACTAGAGAACGTGACGAAAGAAATTTCGGATACAATATTGAGAATAAGGTGTCCGACTATAAATGAAAATCAGTCAAACTACTCGGTAGGGGGCCTAGCTATGTTTTAATTTAATTCGTTGATTTTTTTTTTCATGTATGATTTTGGTGGTTGAGTCAACTAATTAACTTTTAGTCGCTGTAAATTTTGACGGTAGAATTGTGAAAAAATTAAAAAATTTATTATGAAAAGTTGTAAATAGCAGTATATTAAATGATATGGAATTATTGATTTGTAAACATAAGTCTAATTTGTAACATGTGGATAAATCATATTTATTAGATTTGTTAAATGGATAATTAGGATCAATTTTATTTTAATTGCTCTTTTACAGTTATTTTATTTATGTTATTTTTACGTTTCAGGACGTTTAAATTGCTTTTCGTGATGCTTTTCTCACATCTACAATGCTTGTAATTTAATTTAGAGAGAGAAATGACATAATATATTGTTATGCTATTTTTACATTTCAAAATACTTAATTTGTTATTTTTTAATATTTTTTTTCATGTTGAACATGCTCATGAAAAACAAAAATGGTGGTTTGATATATTTAACCTTAAGTGCATCTACAATGAAAATAATAACATTTTTCTTAATTCTCTTCAAATTAATAATGATATTGATTCTTAACAAATTTATGAATATGATTCGTTCACAATTTATACGCAAGACCTATCACTACTACAAAAAAGCACATACATAACGATACATATATAACGGTTTTGAGCAAAAACCGTTACGAACGGCACATATGTAATGGTTTTCTGAAAAATCGTTATGTATGTGCGTGTGATATGTAACGGTTACTACTTAACCGTTACATATTTGTATAATATACGTAACGACTTATAGAAAACCGTTATGTATGTGCGTGCTTTTCATATAGTATAGATAACGGTTTATATAGCAACCGTTACATATGTGCGTCTTTTTTTCATAACGGTAAACAACCGTTACGTATGGGCTTTTTATTTTATAACATTTTATTAAGAAGCGTTATCTATGGGTATTACATGTAATAGATTACAATTTATGAACAACCGTTGTATATAACATTCTTTTTATTTAAAAAAATAAAATTTAAAAAATAAAAAAAAACTCAGAATTTATATTTTATAACAATTTATTAAGAAGTGTTATCTATGGGGGTTACATGTAGCATTTTTTTTATTTACAAATCATTTTTTTAAAAACATTAAAAAAATTATTTAAAACAAATAACACGGGTTGAACTCATGACCTCTCTTTGATTTGTAAGAGCTTGACTAACTGGACTGATAATATTTATCAAAATACTATTGCATTTTTACATATTTATAAAGATAAATATTTTTAATCAGTGGTGGGGGATCATGGACATTTATTTTATATTTATTCAACTGAAATAAATCGTAGGAAATAATGAATTTAGGGTACTCTTCTTCTAATTTTATAATACATCTTGAACTATGCACATGACATATTTTGATGCGTATAAAAAGCTTATGTGCGTATAAAACGTTATTTTGTGCGTACGAAATGTTATTCACATTCCATACACGATAATTCAAGTTGAATTAAAAATAATTTTGCCTGAAAGAGCATATATCATATACTTTTATTTAGAAGATACTAATTTCACCCACCTAAGAAATAAGGAGCACGTAAAATTGAACTGAGAATCACAATGTGGATGATGGTCCCAATTATGTCGCTCCTAATATCAAAATAATATAAAGTAAATAATTTGAATCAATTCTAATTTTTAATAAATTTAGATATCAGAAATTATATGCCTATATAATTAATTTACAAAATTGTGGGCTAACTTCTCAGTTGATAAAAGTTTATGAGATAAAATTTTAATTTTTTAAAGGCTTTTGACTAGGGTTGTAAACGAATCAAATAATTTTGGTTCGGTTCGATATTCGATTTGATTTTTTGATATTCGAATTCGAAAATTTGTGATTCGAATAAAAATACAAATACTTTTTCTGATTCGATTAGTTATCAAATTCAAACTCAAAATCATGATATACGATTCGATATTCGAAAATATTCGATTTGATTTATGTTTATATATATATAATTGGTTTTTAATCGACTTTTATTCTTATTTAGGAAGATGAACTGCCTTATTATATCACGTTGCAAACCGCTTGATTTGCAAATTTGGTGGAAGATTGGATGCTTGCCATTTGCGAATGATTTTAATGAAGTGTTGTTTTGATGAACTTAATGACAAACTTTTATGCAACTAAAATATTGGCTTGTTTATGTTCAACCTTTTGAATTTGTGACTTGTTAGTGTGTGATTCATTATGATTTGTGAACGGTGAGTTGGAACACATAATTATGTTTTTAGCATCTATTATTGAGTGTTTATTAGGTAAATGTATTAGAAATATTATTTATTATTGAGTTTTGTGTTTAATTGTTTATTAGGTAAAATATTGGTTTAAAATATTATTGTAGGAAATTTTCTTCAAAATTGCGAATCGAATATATTTGAATCAAATCAAATAGTGTAAAATTAAGGAAATTTTGAATCGAATCGAATCAAATCGAATCGTATTGTATGTTTATAATACACTTAAAAAAATCGAATCAAATATTTGAATCGAATCGAATATTTACGAATATCTTATCGAATCGAATACGAATAAAAAAAATATTCAAAGTCGAATCGAATATGCAACAATTTTTTCGAATCGAATCGAATACATAGATATTCTTCTCCTTCTTCTTCTTCTGCTTCTTCTTCGATGATGGTGACGACGCGGCACTCACACGGCGATTCTAGCGGCGATTGAGGTTGTTGCGCGGCACTCACACGGTGATTCTGGGCAGCGGCTCGACTATGGTGATTCTGGGCAACGGCGATAGTTTTTACCGATGTTTGTTCATAGATTTGTAGGCTATGGTGTAAATGGTGATGTTTTCTAAATTTTTATAATTTTTTTGTAATAGGTTGTCTGGATTTGTTGTTAAAAATCCAAAATTATACATCGTTTGTTTGGGGATTGGTTTTTTGATTGATTGAGATGCATATTCTATAGATTGATTATTTTTCGGTGAATTTTTCTTTGACGGATTTTTTGTTTTCCGGTTTAGTGACAATGGAAGATTTAGGTTTTTGCATGTTTGTCATTTTTTGTTGTTCGTTATGCATGCAACTGGATGAATATTATATTTTATCTTATACGTTTCAAATTGTTGGTTCGAATGCTCATGATTATGTACTTTTACGTGTACAGTTTATGTTGTTGTTATTTAGCATATATATGTTCTTTATGAAGCATCACAAGTTTTTGCTTTACAGTATTGTATGTTGAATGATTCAATGTTATTGTTAGTGTAGCATGTTTGTCTATTGTAGGAAGCATTGATAGTACGTTTATATAGTATTGATTATTTGGTGGTTTTTTTTTCCAGGGCTGATTCACTCTAGTCAATGTGTTTTTTTCCCTTGTTCCATTTTTTGCTTAGTTTTGTTTTTAGTTTACTTATATTTTCCCGTGTTGTTTTGTATGGTACAGTTGGAGTATCTTAATTTTTTTCGTTACATTATTTGTGTTATAGTAGAAATTTTTAATAAAGTAGGGTTCTAGTATGAAGCATTTAATTTATGAATACATAGTATTAACTGAAGTATTCACATAATACAATGTAAATGAATATGCTTACGAAGCACCAACCACCAAATATGAAACTCTTAATTTAATTTATGAAGCATTAAAAGGAAATGTACGAAGCACTGTCTTTATATCATTCTTATTTTAACATAGACATCATTAATTATTAGGATTAAGTCAAACCCAAAAAGATACCATTTAGAGAAAATAAAATACGGAGTTGATTGGACAGTTTAGAAAAATATAACTGGGCACTTGCTTGGTCATGACGAAATTCAATTTATCATATAGGAGTGTTAGTTATGACACTTACATGAAACCATACGAAATACTAATCGGTAACATAAAAAGCACTATGTACAAGTAAATTTTAATTCAAAATGAATGAGATTAAGAGAATTGAAGTTTAAGCGAGTCACTGCTTCCACTCTTGTGTTATCCCATCCCGGAGCTCCAAGTGCGTAGCGCTACACATTGATTAATAACCCAAAAATAAAGATTAAGTGTTAGTACAGAAATTGCTAAAGCGTGACAACTATGATAAGTAGCATCGCTGATATGGATAAATAGCATCACAGATATGCATGAGTAGAATCATAACTATAGTTAAACCAAAGTACCACGGATATGCATAAATAGCATCAACAATACTAATAAAAAGCACCAACCCACATAAGTTATATTACCAACTTAAAACACTAACACAGATAATCATAAGTGACATCAAACATATGCATGAAAAGCATCAATGCATAAGTTGCATCACGGATACGCATGAGTAACATCACAAATATAATTCACCCAAGCCACCAAAGATATGCATACAAAGCATCAACAATACTAATTAAAAGCACCAACCCACACAAGTTATATTACTAACTTAAACACTAAGTACCACAGATATTTATTAGTAGCTTCAAATATATGCTTTAGCAGCATCACAAATATGCATACGTAGCCTCACGATTATAATTTACCTAACGCAGAACAGATATGCATAAGTAGCATCAATATATATATATATATATATATGTGTGTAGCACTTTAATTCAGTAAACTTAGCATTGACATTGTTTGTACCGAAATTAAAGCGTTTTATGGGTATGGTTAACATTCCAAAGCACACAATTCATATCTTAATCAGATTATCATTGATTTTTTATCAACAGAAAAAGATTAATAAGCATGAATAAATGTTACTCGATCAACACAAATCCATGATTTTCCAAAATAATAAAAATCACACACAACATAATTACTCTATTAAAAATCAGAAGCCACAACTGATACATGCATATCAGAAGCCACAGACCCATGAATCTATAAAAACAAAAAATTAGTAAACCTGCATTTCACGATTACCCTTTTTTGTTTGATTTTGTCAACCCACACTAGAAAATTACTCGAATATTACTCAGAAGCATCAACCGAACAATTCATAGCAGAATCGCCTAATTTTCAAATCTATTTATTAAATTAATTTATTCAAAATGGCACAAGCATTCATTAGTTTTCACCTATTCCAAATTTTTTCCCCAAATTCATCCTTAAATTCGATTCAAACCACTGAAACTTACTCGATTTCTTTCGACTCATGTTTTTTTTGCCTCTTCGATCAATCGCGCTGTTGCCGGAGGTTACAATTCCCGCCGCCTTCTTAATTTTTGAAGTCGCAGTCCACGATAAACTCGCCAACCTTCGCCGGAATCGTCGCCGGTCTTGAGGATGTCGCACTCGGTTCCTGCCGCCTTGTTTATTGTTCTAGCCACCGCGCACAACAAACTCGCCGAGCTTCGCCGAAATCGTCGCCGGTCTTGAGGAAGTCACACTCGGTTCTCGCGGTGGTCTAGGTTTTTAGATTTTGAGAGGCGGAGATTTCGATTTATATACAAAACCACTCCTTCTTTATCGATTTCATGGTTCCAGATTTTAAGGGATTTAGATTTCACGTAGATACCATATATGAAATCAATATATGATTTGACATTAATACCCCTACATATTTTAATATTAATTAAAAAATCATAAATTACCATTTAAAATCCTTTTAATTTGATCCATTCATCTTATATATGTGTAGGGATCAGATTTGTCCCTAATTTTCACACTAACATTTGTCCTCATTATAACCGCACCATATATATATATATATATATATATATAGACGGGCGCATGACGCCCACGCGCCATCTGATACTTGGTGCACATAAGGGCCTTGTGCACGCAAGAGTTCCTCAAATAACTTATATTGCAAATAAATTTGTGGCTATGTTGACATGTTAATGCTCCTCCTAAATTATATTTTCTCTAAATATATTGGAAATTTATCTCTCTCTCACACACACAAACACTTGCATGCACTTGTTGCAAATAAAGTCTTATTTTACACAGGTCAACCCACGTTGACCGGGTCAATATTAAAAAAAATCAACAAAATCAATATTAACTATAACACTAAAACGTATCACTCAAATTTCAAAAAGTATCACATGTATCCTTAAAAAATAAGAGATTTGCTAGTTATCTTATACTAATTTATTTAGTTCAAATTATAGTGTTTTCATTCCAATTAATATTTAGAGTTTATGGTTTTGTAAGGTTAATGGGTTTTTAGGGTTTTTTTTATAGTATTTTTAGTATATTTTAGGGATTTATTTTATGTTTTTTATTATTTATATTTTTCTTAAGTTTTATTATTCTCAAGTATGGGATATATTTAAGTTGGAAAAATTAATTTTCGAGTGTAAATGCACAAGCCCACGTGTTAGCATTGGGCGAGTGCATTGCGCAAGATGCAGAATTAAAAAAAATCAAATTAATTCACTTTTTTTATTTTAGAGTTCACTAATTCCATTTTATGGTATATATTTATTTCAAAATTAGATTTCTATTTTTCAATTACTATTTATATTTATTTCGAAAAAATTAAATTAAATGTCGAGTGCAATGCACAAGCCCACGCGTTAGCGCCAGGTGAATGCATTGCACGAATCGTCAGATTTCACAAAAAATTAAAATTATTTCACTTTAATTTTAGGATTCACTAATTTTATTTAAGGATATATATTAATATTTATTTCAAACATAATAAATAAATTTACTTTAATTTTATAATTCACTAATTTTATTTTAGGGTATATAATTTTTGGGAAAGATACTTAAAGAAATAGAAAATCGAAAAAAAATTGAAAAAACTGCCTAGAAAAGAAAAAGGAAAAATAAGACGGACGCGTGCCGGAAATAAGAGGCGGTGCACTTAAGTCAAATTATCAGACTAGGAAATAATTTTTGCTCCTACTTTCTAATTTCTATTGTAGAAGATTGTGCATTATTGTTGTTTTTTCCACTCGATTACGACTATATTAGTGACAATAAAAATTTTATTCACAACCCTCATTTTACTTTTTGTAATCCCAAAAATAAATTAAATAAAAATTATGATTATATATTCTATTATACCCATATAGCCCCATTTTTACATTTCAGGATATCATTTTTTTTTTTCAAAATCTCAATTCGTCATAACATCCCACAGAACAAAAAAATCCATAAAAATTTAGTTTCAAACTGCAGCTGTCTTACTTCTTCTCAGGCTAAAAAAAAATATCCAAAAACATTCAATTTATATCAGCAACGTACATTTTTTTTCCAAAATACTCTCAATTCTTTACTGTCCCCAACCAAAAAAATAAATAAAAAATTATCTACAACTTCTCCTTGCTCATGGATGTCTGTCGCACATTTTTTCAATTTATATCTACTTTCCAATCATGAAATCACAATTTTCTACTCGTAATTTAATCACCATATCAAGAATCAGGTTTCTATGGAGCTTGGAATTGAAACTTTTGTTTTGCAATTATCTTGTTAGATTTATTTCATGTTAATTCTTTTCGTTACTCTCTTGTTAATTTCTTTCGTTTTTTATTTAATTAGTGATGAAGGGGAAATTTAGAATTCAAGTTTTAACAATGAGAATGTGAATTAGAAAAGGGGCTAAAGGGTAAAATAGGGTATTTAAAATATATTTTATTATTTTTAATTTTGTTTTCACGCGATATCATAAAAATACACACCTATATGTCATTTGCATAATAAAAGACAGAAAAAAAGGGCGATGAAATAATTGACATCTACTAATGTCGTCATTTATATAAAACAATAAATTATAAAAATATTTTAAAAATAATTTTAAAAAAATAATTCAGACATGCCACCTCATCGAATTTTCCCAACGCAAGGGCAACATGGGAAGGCCCAGATAGTAAGTTGTCTTGACGGGCTTTCACCCTAAAAAATAAATGTAATATCACATTTATTTATGATTATGTATCTCATACTACGTTACTAAATCCATCTCATGTGAATATGCATATTAAATATGGGAGTTTTTATTTGCACCACAAAAATTATTCTTTGCATCACTGATTTTACTCTCTGTACCACATAAATTTACATTAATATCTTTTTACCGAAAAATATTGATTTCAGTAAAAAAAAAAGAATAACCTAAAATCTAAACAGAATTCTGGAGAGGAACGTTGCATCTAAATTGTTTGAATTCAAAGGACATTTAAGTGAGTGATTGTTTAATTCAACTTTCCTACTAGTTTAACATGCTAGAATAGGGTATTGGAATTATTAAATGCTAATTTGGCTTGATTGTGCAGAAAAAACTGAGATTGGGATGATTTTAGGTTGGTTTTTTTTCCTGCGCGCAACAATTGACCTTAAGAAGTCGAACACAACAATTTTGTTCTAATTATTCAGTTAGAACAAAATGATTATGTTCTAACTTTGGAGTTAGAACAGATTTCTGAAAATTGTCCAAGTTTGGTTTTAACTCTGAAGTTAGAACAAAATGATTATGTTCAAAGTTTAGAGTTAAAACGGATGTGGATGCCTGATTGTGCAAGTGCTGATTTGCATGATTTTTTCATTTGTTCGATGTCTGTAGTTCGTTTTAATTAGTTTTGTTAGAACTCTGAAGTTAGAACAAAATTATTATGTTCTAACTTTGGAGTTAGAACGGATTTCTGAAAATTGTCCAAGTTTGGTTCTAACTCTGAAATTAGAAGAAAGTGATTATGTTCTAACTTTAGAGTTAGAACAGATTTCTAAAAATTGTCCAAGTGTTGGTCGAACTTCAAAGTTTAGTTTGTATTAATATGTTCTAGATCTGAAGTTCGACCCTGATTCTGAACTGTGTTATTTTGCAGCTCCTGCAATAGACCCAGCTCCTAGTGTTTCTCCTTGGGATGAGATTCAGGGGGGTGTATTGGATTGAGATTTCGTTGGACTTTTAAAATCCTGGTGTATTCAATCCAGACTTTTAAAAGTCCAACGAAATTCTGGTGTATTCAATCCAGACTTTTAAAAGTCCAACGAAATCTTGGTGTATTCAATCCAGACTTTTAAAAGTCCAACGAAATCTTGGTGTATTCAATCCAGACTTTTAAAAGTCCTTTAAAATTCTGCGGTATTCAACAATCCACAAACTTTAAAAAGTCATTGATTTCGTTGGATTTCAGCTGGATTTCACGTTAAAATTACAAAGAATGAAATCCGACCTCTGGACACGAGATTTCGATGGATTTGGAAAATCCGGCGAGCGCTGTGTTCCAGCGGCCGGTGAGGAGTTGAAATCGGGCACCCCAGCCATCACCCAACCCCAGCGGCCGCTGGTCTTGCCGATGATGGCACTCCAGCCAGCGGCCGCTGGGATCAAGGTCGCTTGATTCTAGCGGCCGCTAGGTTTAATTTTTTTTTCGGATACACCGATCGTTGTGTTCCAACGAGCGTTGGCGAGATGGATTTGAAATCCATTGAAATCGTTCAAAATCGTCCGAAATCCGTACACGAAATCCGTCAGACTCTGCGTGGAGTTGGGAGACTCTATGTGGAGTCTTGGAGACTCCATGTGGAGTCTATGGATTTATAAAATCCATGGACATTTTAAAGTCCAACAAAATCCATCAAAATCCTAATTGAATACACCCCCCTCATAGTGCGATATCTTGATCCATTTCTCACTAGGTGGAGAGCTCATGATTCGGACCTGACAATGCCTTATGTGATGTCGTATGTGGATGAAGCTTTTGAGGCATTGCATTTTCGTACAGGACAACAACAGAAGGGTGAGTCATCATCGAGATGACGTCGACGATAGTAGTATTTACATTTTATTAGTGTACTTATTATTGTATTAGCTTGTTTCACGTATTTATTCACATTGTATCCGTATTTGATGATGGATTTGTTCTAACTCTGAAGTTAGAACAAAATCATTATGTTCTAACTTCAGAGTTAAAACAACACTTGGTGGAAATTTGCATACAACCTGCTGAATCACAAGACAATATGAAAATTTACAATAATAATTATCATACACTACAGAGTTACATTACAAAGAAGCATTACAATAATAATTTTGATACATCACAAAGTTATTACAAGAATTCTGATTAACGACGAATGATAAATTCTTTTCATTCAGCTGCACAATCCATGTAATAGTCCTTCCACTGGATCGAGATGGGGGGAATATGTCCATATAATCAGGAGCTAACTCTAGATTGAGTGGGCCAACAACACTACTCTCAATTTCATTATGTTAAAAAAAATAGTTACTGCAAAAAAAAAAAAAACCAACACTGATTCGAGAAGATAAGTTAGAATAAACTATATATGTTCGAATTCAGAAGTTAGAACAAAATGACTATGTTCTAACTTCATAGTTAGAACCTAACTTAGAATGACTTCATGTTCGAATTAAACAACAGAAATAGAACAAACTAAGTTTGTTCGAACAATATACTTAGAACAAAGTATCTATGTTCGATGAACATAGTTAGAACAAACCATCTTTGTTCGAGGTTCTTTATTAGAACACTTAAAAGCGTGCTCTAACTGTATTTCTAGAATAGAACGCAAAAAACTCCAAATTATAACACACGACAATTCAAGTTTTAATCGATACAAACTCACGAAAAATACTTACATTGTTCGATTCCTCTTGATTTTCATTCCACATTGTTGATTACCACTTAAATTGCCCGAGTTAACCTAGTTTTTTTAGCTCAATTTTGTAGTTATAAGTTGACCTAGTTTTTGTGCATTTGTTTTTACACCTTCTTTTTTAATTTTTATTTTCAGTTTTTCAATTATTTTCGAATTTTTTTAGTAGTGCATTGAGTAATTTAGGTGGTACAAGAAAGCAATTAAAGGGTACTTCAGTCAATTCGTAATTATTTTATTTTTACTTTTTTTTTATGGTGCAATGAGTAATTTTTGTAGTGCAAATAGAAACTCCCATTAAATATTTCATATCATCCTTTAATTTTTTTTTATTATTATGAATTCGGAAGCATCGCCCGTTCTTTTAAGAGATTACTAACATAGATTTTGACTCGAATTTCAACGTCATAATTATTCTTTCTTTTCAAGTTGAACGTGCTCGAAATTATTTTTCCTAACATGTTTTTTTATATGTGTTCGGAAATCAAAGTTCGAACACAGTAAGGATGCTCGAACTTCAATTTTCGAACCAACTCCATATTTTTTGAAGTTAAGTGTCGTTCGAATTAATATTTTTGAACAAATTAGACGTGTTCGAAATTGTGTTTCCGAACATATTTTTTTTTTACAGAAAGGCATGGATGTAAATGTGCATGGTGTAAAGAATAAAATAAAGAGTGTATTGAACAAGTGAAGTGCATAGATTAAATTCAGTAGTTTCAAATAGAAACTCCCATTTCAAAGCCATCTCCAAAGGAGACGGCATATCAGCAAAATGGCGTCGATTTCTACTCCAAAGGACACGGCAATACCTGCTGCATTTTAGGGAGAGGAGAGAGGTCTCTCCATCAACGACAAAAATTTATATTTTTTTTCATTTTCTTTTTATGTTATTTTTTGTTTAGTATTTTATTTTTTATTTTGTGTATGTTATTTATTATTTATTTTGTATTTTAAATAATGTGTTGCAATTAGTTAAAATTTGTTATATATGATAAATTTAAGTAAATACAAATTTTGAAACATAAAATTAATCAACAATAAAAAAATACTAAAATATATAAAAGTACATAAAATAAAAACATAAAAATACGCATAAAATAAAATAAAACGATACAAATATTTTTCTAATAATTTGAAAGGTCACTTCCGCTCCCTCCAAGATCGGGAAAATTTCAAAATGTTAATGAATCGTATTTTTATTTTATACTAATTCAAATATATTTATTTTAAGAAAATATTTTAATAATTATTATGAAATGTTGAATTTAAGTATAGATATCTATTAAATGAAATTTTATAAATCATTATATGTTATCACTTATCAATTATAAAATAATAACTGTAAATGAAATAAAAGGAATATTATGGAATATTCTTTTTTGGTGTAGAATTATAGTGCAAATTGTTGGAGATGAAATTGAGAATCTACTGCATTTTAGTGATAATGATGTTGTATTATAGTACAAACGGTTGGAGATGATCTTATATTTTTATGGGCGAGTAGGATATATCGACAAAAGCAAATTAAAATTGAGAAAAAGATGCAAGGTTTAAATTGTAGTAGTTTTATCGACAATAGTACATAGACTGTACAATATTTTTTGTGTCGGGCCCACCAAATCTATGTTTCTGTACCTTTTTTTCAGAAAAGCCTTACACAGCCTTACACAAAGCCTTCCCAAGAATGGAATATTAATGACTAGGGTTTGAAAACTTTAATATCTCAACAACCCCCTCTCTCTCTTCTGCGATAATTCCCTCTCTCTCTGCTGCAATAATATTGAAGAGAAAGCACCCACCCTTCTCTCTCTCTCTCTTCTTCGATTATTTTGAAGAGAAAAGCAAGCACCCACCCTTCTAGCTCTTCTGTGATTATTTTGAAGAGAAAAACACCCACCCTTCTCTCTCTCTCTCTCTTCTGCGATAATTTTGAAGAAAAAAGCAAGCACCCTTCTCTCTCTCTTCAGCGATAATTTTGAAGGAAAAAAAACCATTTGAAGCAAAACATCTCTGTCTCTCGGAACAACCGCACGCCGCTGTCTCTCTTGGAACTTTGTCACCGGAAAATGGAAGGAAGACAAGGACTACCGCCGGCCACATCTTCTTCTCAAGTAATTTTCCAATGCTCACATTTTTTGGCATGTTTTATGAATGTTTGTGTTGATCGATGCTAGTTAGAAACTAGCGAATTCGCATGAAAATTGTTATATGTTTATCGATTCTATTATGTGATGTTAATTAGAAACTAGATGTTAATTGTTATATTGTTATATGTTCATCGATGCTAGTTTGAAACTAGTGAAGTCGAGCACTGAATTAAATTAACACAACCTTTGAATTTAATCGATGAAGTATATTAGACTAAACGAGAAATCTTAATTAGTCGAGGAACCTAAAAATACCTAATCGATGAATGTTTAATGTAAAAAAACTAATTGATGAATATTTAATTTTAATCGATGAACATAAAAAAATTTAATCGATGAAATTTAAACTAAAAAAAATCAATCGATGCATGTTAAAATAAAACAAAAACTAATTGATGAATATTTAAATAATCGATGCATATTTAATTTTAATCGATGAAGTTTAAAAAAAATCAATCGATGAAGGTTAAACTAAAAAAATTCAATCGATGAAGTGTAAACTAAAAAAAAATCGATGAATATTTAATTTTAATCGATGAAGTTTAAAAAAAATCAATCAATGAAGTTTAAACTAAAAAAATCAATCAATGAGTATTTAATTTTAATCGATGAAGTTTAAAAAAAAAAATCAATCGATGAAGTTTAAAAAAAAACTAATCGATTAATATTGATTTTTTTCCTTGATTAGTTTTAAATTTTCCTCGATTAATAATAAATTATCCTCGATTAATTTTAAAAGTACCTCGATTAATTTTAATAAATGCATTTTCTGAGATTAATTTAAATTTTGCGAAATTCCAATTTATATGAAATATTAAAAGAATTTACTTTAATAGTTGTAATTTTGAAAATGTTGTTAGATTGATTGGCTTAGAGTGGCGTTACGGAGCCTGAGGCCCTCGGTCGTCGTGTATGCCCTACCAGATATTATTGATCTGATCAGAGCCACACTGCTCACGATTGGTGGTGACGACGCCGTCCGACTATTCAGATCCGGCTGTTTCGGACATTTTCTGGGCTACAGGGGTGGTGATGTCCAGAAGAGGGTGATACACGCTCTGATGACGTACGAGGTACACGTGCCGGACCGAGGCACTAGAGCTGCTCGGACACCACAGAAGGGGCGACAAGGGACCAGTCGACCTTTGAGCCGGGCATTGAGGGACGAGCCAGATCCAAATTACATACCTGGTCTCTGGCCTCCCGCTGAGGAGGCAGCAGAGCACACAGTAGATCCGATTCATCGAGAGAGCCCCTTAGAGCATGGGGAAGAAAGCGGTCGAGGATGGATCGTTCTCAGAGCAGTGAAGAGCCCTTAGAGAGTTTTCTGCAGAGGCTTGTTGCTGCTATCATGCCAGGTGTCCAGGAGTTCGTGGACCGGGCTATTGCTCAGGCATTAGCCGGTCTGAGGCGGAGCACTCAGAGATCACCCACTCCACCTCCCCAGCCTGCTCGATCATCGACACCACCTGCCCGGAGTGCGCGGGTGCCCACCCCACCTCCCCAGAGTGCCCTACAGCCCATTGTAGAGCAGGAGGGTACTAGCACTTCAGCTCCACACCATGGTGGTTTTAGCGCGACCTATCAGCTCATGAATGGCATTGATGATAGCAGCCTCCAGATCGCCTACTCACGATTTAGACTTCAGGGTCCGGATGCAGTTATTCAACTCTACTTCAACAGCGATCACTTGCGGCAGTCTTGGTTTGACGAGCTTGAGGATCCGAGTACTAGTTGAAAGATGTTCACATGAGCTACTTTCTGAGCGCGATTGCTCGATGAGTATGGAGGGACAACGGTTGTCCGACAATGGTGGCTAATACCGGTCTATATGTGAGTTCAAGTACTTGTTTGAACTTTTTTTGCAAAATATTGTTAGTTAGTCTTTTTTTACCCCATGCTTAATTGTAATTCATTTTTTGCAGGAGGCCCTTGTCGGAGCATGGAAGATCCTTTATCCTCTTGACCCTCAGTGTAGACAGACATACGGGGATGATGACTACCGGCGGTGGATACCTGCAGAGGGACTGATACATCGGATCCAGGACAGTGATGGGCGGTATCAGGTGCCATGGAAGGAGCGTGATTATGTAAGTGAGCTTCACAAGAAAATAATATATTGTCATATATTATTTGATGACAGTTATCTTAATATGATCCCGATCTTATGTTGTAGGTGATCGTGGTATGTGACGTCTCAGATGAGCACTGGATAGTGGTTCGTATCCGCTTTTCTGACTGGGTAGTAGAGTTGTACGACTCATTACTGTATCAGATAGACGATCCGAGCGACCGTATCTACTATGAGAGGCGAGATAGAGAGTTGATGCCCCTACTCCGCCTACTTCCAAGTCTACTCATATGTGCCGGATTTTGGGAGGGTCGTCAGATGCCGCCCCGATGTGCTTTTGCAATGACCCTGGACAAGTCTACACCGGACCAGTACATGCAGACGGACGGCACGACACGAGCTGTGGAGTATATGTCTGCATGTACATGGAGCGTCTATTGGGTGCAGGACCTCCGTCCGGTATACCGGAAGAGGCAGTACATGCGTATCGGAAGGTTATAGGGGCTCGGATATATTCGTTAACTTACATTAAGAGGCCTAGCTTGTAGATACTGACATTACAATATTGACATTAATCGATGTAAAATTTAGTTCAATTGACCTCGATAAACAATATTGACCTTGATAAACAGTACTAATTGCCACAATTCAATTAAAATAACGCTATCAACTAAATGTCATCGGCCGACAATCGAACCGGACATGTGGGACATGTGTGCTCTGTACTACCGCAAATGCTACACCTCTTGGGCGCCCTCCTCCATGGAACATCTTCGGGCTGTGAATTTAGATCAACACCGCCAATAGGTAAGTGGGCTATGCATACACGCCTGTTATACCCCTGTCCATGGCATCTAGTGCAAAACTGCCGACGTGCACTGGAAGAGGCCTTGAACGGTGCTCGAGCTCTGGACATAGATGGACGCCCGGTACATTGTCTGATCTCTGGTGCCAACACTGCTCGCCTTACAAATGTATCGGGCACAATCCAGTGTTCTGGGTGAGGTAGACCCCTGATGACCGAGTTGTACATGCCCACTAAGCTCTCCACCCCGTAATACCTGGCCACATAATCATATATGGCCCCACCAGTGCAACTGCGAAAGAAAAAATAAACACAGTTGATTAGGTACACGTAAAAAAATAAGAATAAATAGAGGTTGAGAATGTCATACCAGATGACCGCTGCCGCGTGAGAACAAGGGATCAAATCCAACTCGAACTCACGACAGTCACATGTCCGGTTTTGAAGATCGACCATGTAGACCTCCCTCCCAACCTCGACTTCCCATAAAGTTGCTAATGTAGTGGGCCACACGGCATAGCTGCATCCCTTATCGACGTTCCCCGAAAGCTTCAGCGCAATGCCATCAGTCAACACATGATTCGAGCCTTGTGCTGCCGCACGTCGCTCGACGAACCACTGCTTAACAATTGATCTAAGCATCTCGAACAGTGAGCAAACATATAACCCCCTCGCCCACAACAGACGAGCATTGAGACTCTCCGCCGCATTAGATGTCATGAACCCGTAGCGCCGTACGGGACAGTGTGAACGGGACCAATGGACTGGGCCGATATTATACAACTTTTGATATGCATTTGGACAGACCTGCTACAACGTCGACCTACTCTCCTGGAAGGTGTCTCTCCGATATGCGTAGGCAGCCTCCTAAAATAGCGTTGTCACGTGTTTCTCTCTCTTCGTCATCTTATTCTTCAAATGGTAGTAGTACAGTCCGTGCGTCGCTCTCGGGAAAATGGCCTCTACAGCATTTTTAATGCTCTGATGCTGATCCGAAATGATGAGAAGATCATCTATATCACCCAGAGCCATGTGCAAGTAGGCCAGGAACCATATCCAAGATTCGTCGTTCTCTATCAGTCCGAGCCCAACTGCAACAGGTAAGATCTGTTCATTGCTGTCCTTCGTTACAGCAACAAAGAGAACCCCCTTGTTCTTTCCCTTCAGGTAGGTCCCATCGATCACAAGTACCGGACGAGCATATATACTGGAGAAATGCATTGACACACACACACACCGATAGCAAGAAATGAATGCTTGAACTGACCATCACTCGTGATCTCCATGTCTACTACAGTCCCCGAATTCATCAATTGCAGAGTGTGAATGAATGCGGGCAACTGTGCGTAGGACTTGTCAAAGTCTCCATATACCATCTGAATGGCAATGTTCCTCATGCGCAGTGTGAAGCTGTAATCGATATGGATGCCAAACTCACGCACAAGCTTCGTCATCATCTCCTTCGGCTTTAAAACAACCCGCTCGTCCACCAATCTACAGGCGAAGTATTTTTCGAGCACTCGTGTAGGGACCTGTCGCGGAGCAATTCGACCTATATCAAGATGACATGTGTGAGTGCCGTTGAACTTATATATTTTCCACATATGCCCATCAGCAATGGCAAAGCACTTGAACAGGCAATCACCGCCATGCTTGCAAACGTAGCCCAATCGTGACCTGTTCGAGCGATACATGGCATATTTCACTCGATTCTGCATGTGATAGATACCGACCGCCAGAGCCATATCATACTTCTTCCGAAAAATAGCTCCCTGGTGCAGTGTATCTGATTGTGGTGCTGGTCCCTCATCCCAAGACAGTGGGCCCGCAATGTCCCAATCAGTAAGGAGAACCGCCCAATTGCTCGAAGGCCCGTCAGCTCTGAACGGAACACCAGTGGTAGATGGTGGGACGACTCCCGTCAAGCACAACAATCTGTCTATACGATTAGCAGAAGAATGAAGCCAGCCACTGTATTCTGTCAACAATGATTCCACCAACCTCATTCTATCATTCAACTTTTCTTGTTCTTGTTCTTCCTCCTCTTCTTCTCATTCTCCTTCTTCTTCTCCTTCTCCCTCTTCTTCTCTATTATCAGTATACGTCTCTGCTTGTGCTCCTTCGTCAACAGGGTTACTCAAACCCTCATAGACATGTGGAAAGTAGGGAACATAGTCGTCCCTCATAGATGGCCCGGCTCCAAAACCTTCAAATTGTTTTGAAATCACATACACGACCATCTCAGTAGTCTGCTTGTGAAGCAAATCGAGCAAATCTCCATCATCTTGCAAAGATGCTCTGATCCATCTGCCAGTATTGGTGCTAGTGAGGTAAAATAATTCATACTCGATCCTGTTCAGGTCAGTCCGCAACAACTTGTGAACCTCCCTCACCAGTGAGTTAAAACACAGCTTATCGGATGACATCATCACGAGTTGCTCGTCCCCATCTACATATTCTGATATTTCCCATCGTCCACTGTGTCGTACAATAATGCGACGTCTAACCATCTGAAATTTATAAACAATGCTACATGAGACCACGATTAAACCCTAAACCCTATTAAACCCTAAAACCTATAAAACCCTAAACCCTAAACCTTAAAACCCTAAACCTTAAAACCTAAAACTTATTAAACCCTAAACCCTAAAACCTAAACCTAGAATCCTAGGTGAAAACAAGAAAATTTGTCTAAGTGTAACAACTAGGCTTATACTAACTAAAGCAATTCAATTTTAGTGCAACATTTAGGCTTATACTAGCTAAAGCAATTAAATAAAATTGAACTAAAAACTTGAATAAAATAATAAAAGATCAAATAGCAGCGATTAAATTTAAAAAGAGGTCACGATTAATAGTTCAAATAGCATTGATTAACTCTATTAATTATATGTCTCAATTAAGTTAAAATAGCATCGATTAATTCTATTATAAAATAGCCACGATTAAAAATTATAGTTCAAATAGCCACGATTAAAAATTAGCATTGATTAGCATCAATTAATTATAATAGCCTCGATTAATTTTAAATGTCTCGATTAGAATAGCATCGATTATTAAATTTGAACTATAATCGATACTAATAGAATTTAAATGCCTCGATTAGAAAAGGCCGGCGCCACGATTAAAAATTCGATTAGCATCGATTAAAAAATTTGAACTATAATCGATGCTAAATAAAAGCCACGATTAAAAATTCAATTAGCATCGATTAAAACAATTGAATTAATGCCTCGATTATTTTTAAAATGAACATCGATTAATTTCATCTAGGCCTCAATTATTTTACATTATTCCTCGATTAAATTAAACCTACCCTCGATTAAATTAAGCAATTGAAGTCTAAAAAATGTATCGACTAAAGTTAAAATAGCCTCGATTAGTTGACATTATTCCTCGACTAAATTTAAATTATCCAAGATTAATTTTAATGACCTCGATTAAGTCTAAAAAATGTCCTCGATTAATTCTAAAAAATTCCTCGCCTACATTTAAAATAGCCTCGATTAATTTACATTATTCCTCGACTAAATTTGAATTAACATCGATTGACTCTAATGGCCTCGATTAGTCTAGAAAATGTCATCGATTAATTCCAAAAAAGTCTCGACTAATTTTTAAATATCCTCGATTACTTCTAAGAGTCTCCATTAATTCTAAAAAATACATCGATTAATTATAATAACCACGATTAATTTTAATAGCCACGATGAAATAGTCTACGACATGCAAATCATCAATATATAAAAGATTAAAGAGTACGACATGCAAATCCCTCTCCGTCGCCTATTTTCAAATTAAATCTAACAACACATGCAATGTATATAATCTAAACAATAAATATTTACAAAACAAGTTCAAAAAAATGGAGAGTACAAAACGTACCTTTGAAAATTGGTGGAAATTTTCGAGCTCTACTTTTTTATTCGGAAAATTCTAGGGGTGAGCATTCGGTTTTTCGATTCGGTTCGGTCCCGAAAATGTTAAAATCAAAGAAAACCGAATTTTTTAAAAATAGAACCGAACCGAACCGAATTTCTGATCGGAACCGAACCGAACCGGACCGAAATATTTCGGTTCGGCTCGGTTTTGAACCGAAATTTTTCTTAAATTTTATGATTTATTTTTTTTGCTTTAAATTCTCTTCATTCGATATAATTAAATATGTACAAGTATGAATTAGCTAATTATCAAGATTCAAGTTCAAAAAATACCAATAAACAATTGAATAAAGTCCAAAAATGTGTAAATTGCAACAAAGCAATGCCTCATAAACTATAAAGTACAAAAAAGTCGAGTATTTTTATTTCTAATATATATATAAATTCGATTTTTCGGTTTGGTTCAGGTATTTTTCCTCTGGACCAAACCGAAACCGAAAACCGAATTTTTTCTAGAAAAAGAACCGAACCGAACTGAATTTTGAAAAGAACCGAACCGAAAAAACTGAATTAATTCGGTTCGGTTCGGTTCTCAATTTTCGGTACTTTTTGCTCACCCCTAGAAAATTCTTTCGCCCGCATTGCTCCAAAATATTTCTCCAACTTTTGCTCATCTCGGTCGATTTCTATTGTGGTGTGAATAAGCTTGTATTGTATAGTGTCAATGAACTCGACGAACCACTCTATTTATTAAAAAAATTTAAGTCAAATTTAACCTACCTCCTTACAAAACATTAAATGAAGCCTGTAACCTTTAACATGTATTAAATTCAGTCCAACCTTCCCCTTCTTTTCATTTAATGAAACGAATAACATTTCCTTCTTTTTATTTATTGAAAGTCAGTAACTACCTCACTTACACACAAGGTAGGGAACATTGCCTCGATTCATTTTAATGAAGGCCTCGATATATTAAATTCCATGATCCACGATTAATGACATAAATCTAGGCATTTTTAAAAAAAATAATCGAGCATTGTTAAAAAAATAATGGCGACAATTTTACAAAAAAAATCGCGGCTTTTAAATATTAATCGAGGCTTTTACAAAAATAATCGAGGATTTTAAAAAATAATTGAGACCATTTTAAAAAATAATCGAGGCTTTTAAAAAATAATCGAGGCTTCTTAGAAATGTTTGTAAAAAATAATCTAGGATTTTACAATATAATCGATGCTTCTTACGATGGAAGAAATAATAATCAAGGCTTATTTTTACGTAAATAATCGAGGCAATGTTTGTAATTGCATTCTTTGACTTTTCAATCGAGACAATTTTTTAAAAATAATCGAGGCTCAACATATATATCAATGAAGGCTTGTAATTTCAATCGAGGTACTTTTTCAAAACTAATCGAGGCTACAAAATTAATCGAGGCTTCCTCAAATATAACCGAGGCATTCACAATTAGGGTTTCGGTTTTAGGGTTGTGCATTCTCTGGAAATGATCTGACAAAGTACACTGACCCAATAATTGGGTGTGGGAACCAAGTCTATTATATTACAAATTGCTTAAAAAACTACTTATTTTTAAAAATTGTTATTTTTTCCCAATAACTATTTACTTTTGTCTACTTTTACCTATTTGGACTATTTTTATCATAAACTTTTGTGTACTCGTAGAAAAAGTTGTTAAAGTCTTAAAACCCATTATTCGAAGTTTTGTGTGTTGTCAGCTAGAATTCGGACCCATAAACGGAACCCAAATGACCCGAGGCCCTGACCCGACCGCACTCCGATCTTGAATTGATTTTCGACTACAATTCAATTCCTATCAATTTTGTCTTCAAAATTTGGCACCTTTTTCCCCCAACGAAACCTCTGCAACACTCCACCACCATCTATCCGCTGAATATGGCTGACCCCTCCACCTCCGGCGCCGGCGCTTGGTCGTCGGCGCTCTCCGGAAAGTCTGACGATGAGAAAGAGGAACTTCTCGACAGAATGCTCACGCGATTGGCGCTATGCGACGACTCTAAGCTCCAAGACTTGCTCGCCAAGATTCTTCCTCTCTCCATCGCTGCCCTCTCCGCCGCTTCCTCCCCTCTCCGCAATAAAGTACCTTTTCTTTTCCTGAAAAATCTTCGGCTACTACTTAATTATTCACTTGGTTTTCATGTATCAACAATTTTCTCGGCGCTGCGAGGAAGTGCAATATGGGTTGAATTGAAGTTTGTGCCAAATTTTGTTTGAATTTGGATTTCTCATGAATGAAATTTTAAAATTTTGCGTGGTCTGGACTGCTAGTCTTCTACATTTGCATTTGAGTAGGGTTTTAGTGATCATATTGATCGATAGGGAACTGAATTTCGATAGGAAGCTTTAATTGAGATGTTTCAGAAGGTGGTATCTGATAGGATGAACGTTGTTGATATCATTATCGAAGATAAAATTTGAGCCTCTGCTGATTGTTCAGTGATAGAAATAATGTGAAGCGGACACAGCCAATTCTGGTTGCCTTGCACCTTCATGGTGACTTAAGGTCTACACAACTATTTGGCTGCTAGCACGTGAAAATTGCTATTTAAAATTGGAGTGCTATGAATGCTCATAGTTTTATTCATCTTTTTTGTGGCTTGGGATCCCATGACTTCTCCGTGTTAATCATGCGGTGAAACAACAAACTTCTTATTCTTGATTTTGCGGGCATACACACACACACACACACACGTGTTTGTGTATACATACTATTTGATAAGTATAAGTTACAATCTTGATGCATGTTGGGGCGCCTTACCATCTGTGGTTAATGTTTTGTACTTGAAAATGGAGTTGGGTTCAATATTGTTCATGCTTGGTTAGATGCTATTTCCCTGTTTATGCATTCTAGTTTGATAGTTTCGCACTTCAATTTCTATAATAGCTGTCAGCTTCTATATGCTTGATGTGATTTTTTCCTTTATGGTTATTAGGTTATTGAAATCCTCAGCCATGTGAACAAGAGAGTGAAGCACCAGCCATTGATTGGCCTACCTCTATCTGATTTATGGAAGTTGTATATGGAATCTAGTTCTGCTCCTATGGTTAGAAACTTTTGCATTGTTTATATAGAGATGGCAATTGATCGTGTGCAGACGGAGGTAGGTTTTTGTTATTGAGTATTTGACCTTCTTAAGTGAAGTTATGAATATTTACTTGACTTAACGATGAAACTTCAGGAAAAACAATTAATAGCTCCTGTATTTTTAACCAACATTTCGAAGCTACCTGCCCAACACCAGGATATATTACTCAGAATCACAGCAAAGGTATTTTTTTCCTTTTCGTATTAATTTCTTATTGTGAGATATTCATTCATTCCTGTACCTTTGTGCGAGTATGGTTCTGTTTAAAAAAATATCTAAAAAAACTTCTACAACAAGGAAGCTATTTTTTAATTTTTTCAAGGCATGGGCTCAGATGCTAATCATGCAGCAGTTTGGCAGCCTCCGATGCTGTTTTTATTTATCTCCCTTATTTCATGGACTGATGGCTTTGACTTTCCCGGATTTAGGTTATTGGCGAATGCCATACATCTCAAGTCAGTGATGAAATTCTGGAAAAATATAGGACATTAGTAGGTTCTAAGGACCTCGAGATATTTCTTGAGTTTTGTCTTTATACAATTTTGTATCAGCCATCTTCTCAGAGGTTAGATTATAATCAGATATTTTTATCTGAATGCATGTTTTCAAATTATAATTAATCTATAAATTCAACATAAAAAGTAAAGTCGGAGGCTGCCTTTGCAGTGGAGGACGCCCAGGGCTTTCAACTATTCAATGTCAACGTGTTACTGGGAATGATCCGCCGGGATATGATAAGCTACGTAATAGAAAGGTATGAAGCGTCGAACATCAAATATTGACTAGTTATCCATAAATTAATTCTAACTCGTGTTGTGTATAACATGTACTTTGACTACACTCGAATGTCTCTTGTTTAATATCGGAAATGGCAGTTGACTATTTGTATTCTGTAGACAGGAATGCTTAATATAATTGAAGCTTTGGAGCTTCCTTCTGGACTAGTTTATCCTATCTATATAGCTGCTTGCGCAGACAGGTACAAATTCATGGAATCTGTATAGTTTCATATGCAGACCAGTTTTCAAATCTTTCAGAACTTTATACAGTGCATGTGTTTTGGGTTTTGCTTTCCACTAGTCATGAACCTGTTATCAAAAAGGGGGAGGAGCTCTTGAAGAAGAACGCATCTGGTGTGAATTTAGATGACCAGAATCTGATCAGCAAACTATTTCTATTATTTAATGGTGCGTATCACATATTTTTTGAGTTGGACACAGATAGCTTGAAGAGAACATTTGGTTTACTTCAGGAAATATGTAGGAGTAGCATTTTAGTCAGTCTATTTTGATAGAGTCCTTTAATTTGTGAGGTTGCACTTTATTTGTCCTTCAATTTTCAAATGACAAACTGTTTTATTATAAAACCACTCTTTGTTTCATGAAATGTAGGAACCACTGGCTCTGAGAACATTGCTCCAGATTCCAAAGTAAATCCAGGAAATCTATCCCTGAGAGTGAGGCTGATGTCTATTTTTTGTCGATCAATTACTGCAGCAAACAGTTTCCCCTCAACTTTGCAGTGCATTTTTGGGTGCATATTTGGTAAGCTGGAAAGTGGAAACTCTATGTATATGTTATAATATGAATCATGAAGGCTTCATGATGTAATTTCCTAATCTTGGATATCAAATTCTTACATGAAACATATTTGGTTTAATTATTTTTATGAAAATTATATCTAACACTGTGCTTATTCATTTTTCTGGTAAATTGACATGGAATTTGATTTCTGGAGTGGGTGCAAAAAATCTCTTTCTCACTTTCTTATTTAACCTTTTGTTCTAATTTTGAAACTAATATCTTTAAATTTTAAATGTTCCCCAGTGAGCTTAGAGGTTGATGGTACCTTCAGGTTAATTTTTATTCTGATTTTACATACTTTTGTTCATCTTCTTGTTCTTCATCACCTTTTTTTTCCTTTTTTTTTTTAAATAGAGTAGGATAATTTTTGGGCATTTCATGTCACAATTTACATTGATACATTGAGATATGAAATCTCAACAACACCTCACTAGACACATATTACATCATGCAAGAAAATGGCGAGATCAATATTTACCTCAGTCATGTTGGTGATTCTATGAATTAGAATATTAGATAATCAACCTTTTCTGGCCCCAGAACTAGGCAGGTTACTTTTACTCATAAACACGCATATTTGTTGGTCATTGTTGGTGTGTAGTAACGCATAAGTTATGCAGGTAGAAACGTGTATAATCCGCTGATTCGAGAATACCCGGAAGAACACAAGAACAATATCGTTGATCCTCGAAAGAATACTTAATTGCACATAAATATCACACTTTTTTATTAAATTTCAACTCCCCTAATAATAATTTAAATCTATCTATTTATAATATACGATAAACTTGGAAGACAAGAAATATAAAACCTAATTTAGATAAAATTCCTAATTGATTATGTAATCTAAATAGATAATCAAATATAATCAAATCTAAAATATAATTTAAATAATATATATCAAGATTAGATCTAATCTTGATATCTCCATCATTCACCCAGGTTTTGACACGATTTGCCCTCGAATCGGAAGTCAAAAGAGCACGCCGAAAACGATCTGCAACAGCATCCTCATCCTCGAAACATGCATAATTGAGATGAAAGATGTTCATGCGCTAGAGAAAATTTCTTGTTTGAAAACACAAAAATGAAACCTCCATACATATTGGCACTCACGAATAACTGCGAAAGATGATCCTGCGCTAGAGAAAATTGTGTTGACGGTGGCATATCCACTCTTGGTGCAAGAATGGCAGGGGACTCTTTCTTAGAGTTATAGCTTATCAGCACAACATCATCACAGGACACGAACAATTTCTCATCATCAAAGATCGAAGGACCATCATAGTCACCACCCATGGATCTCAAATCATCAAGAAGATGAGTTTTGTCGAAAAAGATATTCACTTCTTCATCAAAAATTGGTGGACCATCATAACCATCGTCGACAACATCGTCTGAAAACGAAAAGCTGTCAGAAAACAAACCATGGAATATATTGGCAGCCATGGAACCTTCAACTACATGAATCGGCATGTCAGGATCAACGAACGGAGCGTAGACCGACTCTTACCAACTGATGCAGGTAGAAGCGTGTATAATCCGTTGATTCCGGGAATACTCAGAAGAACACAAGAACAATATCGTTGATTCTCGCAAGAATACCGAATTGCACATAAATATCACAATTTTATATCAAATTCAACTCCTCTAATAACAATCTAGACCTATCTATTTATAATATACGAGAAACTTGGAAGATAAGAAATATAAAATCTAAATTAGATAGAATTCCTAATTCATAAAGTAATCTAAATAGATAATAAAATCTAATCAAATATAAAATATAATCTAAATAATATATCAAGATCTATTCTTGATATATTTCCATCAATAATAAGGGTTTTATTGTTGTATAATCAGGAGTGGCTAGAATCTTATGTGGAACAAATTGTAGTAGGGATGTTCTAAATATTCCTGATGACTATTTTTGCGGTTAATGGTACTTAGTAAGTTACCAACTTCTAATATAGTGCAACTGAGAAACTTCTTTCTTTCTCCTACTTGGTGCATGTTGTGTAGACACAGTGTGGAGTCTGAGGATCACATTTTTATCCATTGTTTCTTTGTGCAGTTTCTGCTGTCCAAGGTTCTGTCCAAACTCAGGCTTGTTTGGGTGTGTCCTATGCATGTTTAGATACATTTTTGATTAATTTAAATGGTCCTTTAGGATAGAGAGTGCAAGAGGATATATTGGTCCATTTGGTTGTAAAGGAACAAGAGGATCTTGGAAGATACGGAAGAACCTGTTTTGTAGTGCTGGGATAGAATTAAGCTTAGGATGGCTTCTTAGCTTCAGAAACATAAGGAATTTAGGCACTTTTGTTGTTTATCCCAAAATAAATTTCCATGCAAAAAAATATACTCTTGAGACTTGTAATGAGGTCATACTTTGTCCTCCAGTTAGTTTCTTGAACTGAATTGAATTCCCTAGCCACTTTTGATTTTTATACTTTTACTTTTACTCTTACTCAGGGGTTGATTCCACCTCCAGGTTGAAGCAGTTGGGTATGGAGTTTACAGTTTGGGTCTTCAAACATGTAAGTAATGGCCAGTAATTTTGCTGATTGTGATTTGTCTCGCATACATGTTCATCCATTGATAATTTAAGCAGGATGCCATACATGCATGAAGAGGAATTTTTTCTATAGTTATAGAAATAGTTAGTTTCATAATAGCAAGGAAATGTATTTTATTTCATTATGAAATATGTTTGTGATCTCTTCTGCAGTTCAACTCCCTGTCATTTTTAGCACCCTCGCCATTAAAATTTTAATGAGAGAAAGTGTTCAAGTGTGAAAGTATGGTGGATTGATTGATTATTGTTTGACAATCAGAGTGTAATATGATTTAACGTATGATTCATGATTTCATGTATTGTTTTGAGAAATAGTTAGTCCAGTTCTTATAGTCACTTTCCACTTTTAAATTTTTAGAATGTCATTACAGTTGATGGATCAGTTGTCAGATTTTGTCTTCTTATATGCTGAATTTTCTATACAGCTTGCCTTTTAGCTTACAAGTCTATAAACTCATGCTTATAATGTCTGCTGGATCCATAATTGTGACTTCTTCCACCAAATTTGCAGGCTACAATGGAACAATTGAAGCTTATGGGCCCTATAATACTAACAGGAATTTTAAAAACTCTTGATAATTTCTCATCACTAGATTCTGGCGAGTTCCTCTGAGCTTGTTGCAAAATTATGGTGTCTTACATTAGGGTTCAGAATTAAATTGATATCGTCATTGCTAATTATCATCATCTTATTCCAGATGCTATTGCCAGGGAGACTAGAAGTTTTTGTTTTCAAGCAATTGGATTGCTTTCACAACGCATGCCTCAACTCTTCAGGTAAGGGGGTAATTGTCCATTTAGTGCTGCCTCGTGATTCAGATTTTATAAGTTTAGTGAGCTTTGTCGGTTATCATTGGTAGGGATAAAATTGATGTGGCTGTTCGACTCTTTGATGCTCTGAAGCTTGAGGGACAGTATCTCCGCTTGATTGTTCAGGAAACAACAGCTTCTCTTTCTGTTGCATATAAGGTATTGTAACCACTTGATTGTTTTAATTGTTTAACCCGCATTTTTCATCTCCTGCATAGACGGTGACATTTTGAGTCTCAGGATGCTCCCCCAAAGGTGTTAAAGGACGTGGAGTTGCTGCTGTTGCAAAATTCTCAAGTGGTAAATGCATTAATATGCTTGGTGACATGTATCGAACTATTTAATCTATCTTCCTCTTCTTTGGTGGTTTTGCCTCATTGATTAAGCTTAACATTCCTTCATCTTTACACAAGGAACAAAGTGAAGTACGCTTTTGTGCTGTGCGATGGGCGACATCCTTATTTGATTTAAAGCATTGTCCAAGCAGGTTTATCTGTATGCTTGGAGCAGCAGACTCAAAATTGGACATAAGGTAAATTGCTAAAAACAAAGTTGGTGCTCTGGCAATCCATGTTTGAACTGCAGATCAAGATTTTTTTATTTTTTTATTAGTTAGGTTTGAATAAAAAACTAATAATCCTTGCAGTTGACGCAATACTATAGGAATGTTTGGAAGAATCTTCTCAGAAGTTTTTCTTTCAAATGTCTTCTACCAAAACATTAATAAACACTGGCACTTTTTTCTATGCTCTTCTTCCTAATATATCATGTATTCCGACAAAACGCATGTTCCTAATTTTTAAGTTAAATTTGGAATTTTTATATCATTACTCATTAGCTTTCTGAAGTTGCTCACATAATTTGGAACTTAAAAAATTGCTTTCTGCATATTTGAAAAAATAAAACCCAAATGATATTGACATTATTGGACTATCCCCTCCCCTCTATTTTGCAATTCTCTCACCTCTTAATAATCATGTGCACAGACAAGGTTTAAATGCAGCAGATAGGCTTTAAAAAAGGACAGATTAGTAGACAAACTTATTGGAATAGCACTGTGAATTGTGGTTCAATTTTTGGCTTTGTTTTTAGTAACCTTGACTTTCATATGAAACTAAAAGCAAATTGTAGTAGCTTCCGTATACAAACCCCACCTGCTTAACCCAGGTTGAGAAACATTTCAGCGATAATCCTCTTAATATCTGTATACGGTACATCTGATCGGTGATGTTTGCTCTACCTTGGAAAGGCACAAATCCTTATCATGTGCTATCCCTGTCTTCCCAAATAGCGTTGATTGCATAGTAAATTGCAATGAAATACAGATATGAATTACTTTTATGGCTGCATTTTGTTTTGGGTTAATTACAGTTTACCACACGAACTTTGCATATTTTTTCACTTTACCATCTAAACTTTCTTTTTGCTGTTACCATCCAAACTTTGCACTTTTTTCAAAATGCCCACCGGAGCCACTGGTGTATGCTGAAAATTGTTTTTTCTTATCAGTGTGCTTGTTTTGACTGATTTCATGCAAAAATGGGGTAGAAGCACGTTGAGTTGTCCATCTGCTATGAAAATATGTTCAAAGATACTGAATTCAGCCCTTGATATATGTGTAGTCTTGAGTTCCTTGCAAGTATACTATTTATTCCTTTCCTAGATATGAAAATGTGGCTGATTTGGTAGATATAGGGTGGGTAGTGCTGCTTAATCTCTTTTGGTGGCATGGGATTTAATAACTTCCCCAAACAATTTCTGGCGATTTAGATATTGGTAATATCTCAATGAGGAATAAGGTATTAGGTAAATGGTGGTGGATAGTTGAAGTGGCAATTCCTGAGGTAATGATATGCCGTTTTCTTTTTTTGGGGTTAATATCTTGTTTCATAATTCGAGTACTCTTAAATGGATGGAAGTAATTACGAAAGTTTTCAAAGATGCTGAAGAATCAATGGGTGATGTATAGTAGAGTTGGAAATCAATATAGCAAAGTGGATTTCCAATACTTGGAATATAAGGATTTTTCCGTGAAAGACATTATTAGAGACTGGAGCTTTATGTTATAGAATAGAACTTCTCTCTTTTTTCGGGGTCAATGGGTAGTAGTTCTACTATATTAATAAAAAAAAATGTTTCTTATATAAAAAGAAACTAAATTCAAGCTCTAAATCAAGCACATTGGCCATAAAAAACAATTTATGACAGCTCTTGTGGGCAATTTAAAAGAAATTGCGAGTTTGGATGGTAACTGCCAAAAAGGAAAAGTTTAGGTGGGAAAGTGAAAATATGCAAAGTTCAAATGAGAAAGTATTTAAACCTTTATGTTGTTTGATTGTGTCTCCTGAAATTCAAGCGGTCTTTGTTATTTGAAGTTTAAAGTGTTCTCTTAAGACAAATCAAATTTTATAATTTGCATAGAGAGATGGCATTGGAAGGGTTGTTTCCTGGTGAAAAGCAGAGAAACTCAGTGTTGCAAAGCATCTCAATTGAATACCCTAAACTTTCAGACATGCTGGCTTATATTCTAGAGCAGCAGCCAGCCATCTTAAATTCTACTGGGTTTGGAGATACAAAACTTCTTTTCCATTCTAAGACTTATGTGGTTATGGTGAAGTTTTTGTTGAAGTGCTTTGAAACAGAAGCTGCTCAACCTAACTTAACTGAAGAACCTGCGTTTTTACACTCGGTGGAAGGACTTTGTTTACTGTTGGAAAATGCAATGACACATGAAGGTTCTGTCGAATTGCATGCATCAGCTTCGAAGGCTCTAATTACTTTGGGTTCTTATTTCCCCCAGGTAAATCTATTGGAGTTTGTGCAAAAGGAATAGCTTGACTTTACTCTCTGATTGCTTTTTCTCTATGACAGATGATTGCCTCTCGATATGCTGAAAAAGTTTTATGGCTTAAACAATATTTGAGTCATTTAGACTATGATACTCGTGAGTCTATGGCACGTCTACTTGGAATTGCATCCTCTGCCCTTCCAAATTCTGCTGCAACTGAACTTATTAGTGAGGTGATATCTTCAATTGGTGGAACGCAAAAATTGAGGTTTGTCTAAGTGTCTTCACCTTTAGGTGTTCATTGGCTGCATTATTTCTACTTTTACCTCATTGCTGATTGACTTCTTGTATTTTTGTAGGTTTGAAGCTCAACATGGCCTGCTATGTGCTTTAGGATATGCTACAGCAAACTGCATGTTGAGAGCTCCTTCTGTAAGTTATTCATTTTTTTAAAGAATGCCGTGGGACGGACATGTAGTTATTTCTCCTATCTAGACTGTGAGTAGAGATCTGTGAATACAGTGTGTGCTAGTTACAGGTCTTAGTAAGTAGGTGTGTTAGGTATTCATGTCTCGAGCAGCTTTATATTTGATGCTGTGCTCTTGCTTGTCTCTGTTTTGGGTCTCCTGTTGTTATCTCTTCTAAATTGGCAGTATACATCCTGTTGTAGCTTGAAAACATTTATCTGCATTCTTTTCTGTCATTTGGTTTTCCCAACTTGCTTGGAATGACATTGAGAAGCAAGAGGCTAGTGATAAGTCAATGTGACTATGCGAGCTTGTAGACTGTGGGTGATAATGCATTGTATAGTTGCAAAAAAGATGGAAGAAAACCATTTTTACATTTAGAGCCTGAATCTGGAATAAAATTAGAAGGTGTGCTGAACTCGAAGATAGTGCATGATATGGCCGTTTTGTGATGATGGGCTTTGTAGATTTGGATAATACATGTGGTTATCCTTAGTATATATGCTTTACTGCATATGAATTTTTCTTTTTCCTTTCATGGACAACATAGTTCCATAGAACTTCCTACTTTGAGATTCCAGCACTCTTTGAATCAGGAACTAAAAGCTAATTTTATTTGGTCAGAGATCCTATTGCTTTATTAAAGTTTTCTCAGAATGCTTAACATCCCCATGAGGGAGGTATTGCATATTACTCTGGTGGAAGCAAATGGATCTGTTCCTGCTCCCATTCTGTGAACTATTGTAGCCCATGAAGTAGGTAAAACTGAGAATCATAATGACACCAGTGAGATATTAATCCCTCATCATATACATATATACTTTTTTTATTTTGAGCCAAATATACATATATACTATATATGTTGAAATATGTAGTTCTGGTGGGATTCATGTCATCTTGCAGCTTGTTTTCTTCCTCGCATTCCGTTCAGCTTTGTTCTTTTCTTTGTTTATACCTGATGTACTTTCTTGATTTCCTTTTCTAATCCTACGCCTTCCTCACAATTTATTGTAGATTCTGAGCTTTGACATACAAGATGTAGGGTTGTCCTCTTTATGCATGCTATTTAGTATTGATTCAGTGAGTTTTCATGGAATATTCCTTGGTTTGCTCATGACAACATTTTGATACTAAACAGATGAAGATGTCATACAGTATACAGTTAATTGTTTTGTATTTGTAATCATGTGAAGAGATCTAGCTGGTAATTTACCTTTTGGCATTGATCGTAATGTGAAGTTTATCATGATTTATTAGCTGCATGTTTGTATTGTTGCCACCATTGATCTTATTATATGTCCTTTCTTGTTTCACCAGATCTCCGATTCAGTGCTTCTAAGTGTATTGAGATGTTTGGTTGATGTAATTAATACTGAGACCTCCACCTTAGCTTCTGTGGCAATGCAAGCCCTGGGACATATTGGAATCTGCACCCCACTGCCTCCACTGGTTATTGACTCTACTGAAGGTGAAATGATATGTACTAATTAGTAATTACATATTCGTGATTTTTTGGCATTTGATTTAACTCATCGAGTGATGCAAATTCATTTAGGGATGATAATACCACTTTTCTTATATGAACCTGCAGTTTCAACTTGGACCCTCTTGCACACAAAATTAAGCAAGCTGCTCTCTGGTGATGATATCAAAGCAGTCCAGAAAACTGTGATTGCTTTGGGGCACATGTGTGTAAAAGAATCATCTTCTTCACATCTAAATATTGCTCTTGATCTGATTTTCAGCCTTTCCCGATCGAAGGTGGGTGAACTATTTTGATGATTATTAGAAAATCAGTATCGCCCTCGCTTTCTGTGATCTTGTCTCCCCTGCCGAGTTTCTGTTTATAATGAATTTGTAGCATAGCATTTCTTAGGTTTAAGTTGAATCATGAATGAGGGTGATCAGTTGTTTGGAAACTAAACTAGCCTTGGCTTCTTTAAATTTTTTAACAGGTTGAAGATATACTATTTGCTGCTGGTGAAGCTCTTTCATTTGTGTGGGGAGGTGTTCCTGTCACTACTGATATGATTCTCAAAACGAATTACTCTTCACTATCCTTAAGTTCTAATTTTTTAATGGGGGATACATCTTCATCTCTGCCAAGGCTCCCCTCAAAGGAATTCCAAAATAATGAAGATTACCAAGTTGCAGTTAGAGATGCTATTACAAGAAAACTATTTGATGTCCTTTTGTACAGCAACAGAAAAGAGGAGCGCTGTGCTGGAACTGTCTGGTTACTATCACTAACAATATATTGTGGCCATCATGCCAGCATCCAGAAATTGCTTCCGGATATCCAGGTTTGTGCTTAAATTGTTGTTTTGAGTTTGAGAGGGTGTTTGAATCTACTTGTTGTGCCAAAGATTTGAAGATCTTGACCATGTCTTTCTTCATTGTTCCTTCTCACTCAGACTTTGGTGTAGAGTGCTAAATGAGTTATGCATGCAGTGGACTCTGCCATGATCGATCAATGATTTATTTTTAAAATGTCGAAGTGTTATGGGGGATCATTGTTCAAACTCTATGTTGGTTTGTGTTCAGAAAGGAATAGGAGAATCTTCTAGGATAAAGAAGATTCTTTAGAGGAGGTGTGGGATGTAGTTAAGTTTAGAGTTGCATGGTAGGCCTCGAATCACAAAGATTTTAAGGTCTTTCTGTGTTAGATATCACTAGAGTTTGGAGTTGTATTTGTAGCAAGGTTGGTTTTTTCCTTTGGGAATTCTCATCCCTTTGTAATTAATACTTTTTATTTTTGTAAAGAAGTTGTTTCTCATAAAAAAAATATACGTCATAATGTCATGCTGAAATGTTTCTGAGAAGAAACTCCCCTCTTTTAGCTCTCAGACTTTCTAAAAACATATTTCTGAAATACAGGAAGCGTTCTCACACCTTATTGGTGAGCAGAATGAACTTACCCAAGAGTTGGCATCTCAGGGCCTTAGTATTGTTTATGAACTCGGTGATGATTCTATGAAGAAAAATTTGGTTAATGCACTTGTTGGAACTCTAACTAGCTCTGGGAAGAGGAAAAGAGCTGTAAAGGTCAGGATATATGGCTTCGTGATCCTTTGTCCAGACATTGCTTATTTATATTTTAGTTTTTCTCTGTGTTTTTCTTAGTCTATTCTTATGGGTATAATTTTCAGCTGGTTGAGGACACTGAAGTGTTCCAAGAGGGTGCCTTTGGTGAAAGTCCTACTGGAGGAAAACTGAGCACTTACAAGGAGCTCTGTGGCCTCGCTAACGAGATGGGACAGCCTGACTTGATCTATAAATTTATGGATTTAGCCAATTACCAGGCTTCCCTTAATTCAAAAAGAGGCGCTGCTTTTGGGTTTTCTAAAATAGCCAAGCTTGCAGGGGATGCCTTACAACCTTACCTCCGTGCATTGATTCCCAGACTTGTTCGCTATCAATATGATCCTGATAAGAATGTACAGGTGCTGATCTCTCAGTGCTCTATGTCAATTGAAAGTCTTGGCTTGTCAGAGTGCCAAGTATCATTCAGTTTACGATTTTAACTCTGAAGTTTCATTGATATGATACTAATGAATCTACATCCTTTGCTTTCTTTGCTCCATGTTGCCCCAAACCTTTGCTACTGTGTTTTCTCTCTTTTTTATATCGGTGGATGACCTGAAACATGAGCTCCTTTTTTTCTTTCTAATAACTAGTCTCCTCCCCGTTCATCTTAACTATATTTGATTTATTCATCATCAGGATGCAATGGCACACATCTGGAAATCATTGGTAGCAGATTCAAAGAGAGCAATTGATGAACATCTGGACCTTATTTTTGATGATCTATTGATACAATGTGGATCTAGGCTTTGGCGGTCCAGGGAGGCTTCTTGTCTTGCTCTTGCAGATATACTCCAAGGGCGAAAATTTGACCAGGTTCCTATCTAGAGTTATCCTTTTACCGTTTTTTTGATTTGGGAACAGTTTTTACTTAAACACCTTGACATCAAGGCTACTGGTAGGTGAATATAAGTCCTTCACAGTTACTTTGTCAAAGTCAATCACTTCTAGTTTAGTTTTTCCTTATAATAATACCTAGTTCTACATTTTGAAATATGTAATATCAACTCCTAAAACTCTGGTTTGGATTTTCTATTTTATTTTTGTCGATTTCTAGTTTCTGTATATGAAAACAGAGGCACCATTGAGGAGGGTAAGAACGCAACTACACAAGCCAAAAACAGTGAGACATATTTATCTGGTTGTCAAACTAAAGGAAGGACAAAAGAAGGCAACATTTGTGTTTCTCCATTTGAGTAGGAGACAAATGCATATACCTAGTCATGTTACACATTTAATGAAGCTGAGTGATTCAAAAGCCCCTTGATAACTTTGTAGCTTTTGAGCCTATGTTGCTAGAACCTGCACATTCTTTTGGTGGTTTGACCTTTTCAGGATTTCAGAAAATTCCTCCAAAGTACCAGTTTTGCGTCAAGTAGTGAATAGTATTAAAAGCTTAGACTTATAAGAGATTTGAAGTGCAGAATAGAAATAATAAATTTAGACATTTTTTTTCAACTTATAACTACGCTGTGGAAGAAAAATAAAAGAGTCATGGCTCATGCAAAGATAACCCTATGTATGGATTGATTCTTAAGGTCCCCCTAAACAAGTAACCCTGGATTTTAAGTGCAGAATAAATATAATATATTTAGACATTTTTTTCAACTTATAACTACGCCGTGGAAGAGAAATAAAAGAGTCATGGCTCATGCAAAGATAACCCTATGTATGGTTTGATTCTTAAGGTCCCCCTAAAAAAGTAACTCTGGATTAAAATTGAAACTGATAACCAGGCTAAGGCAAGTACTTGTATTTCCAAGGAACTAATATGGAAGAATGCGAGTTTTGAAGTCACGTATGTTACAGTTTGATGTAGGTGGGAATTTGATTTGTAAAGATCTTTCTTGTTAGGGTTATTAGATAAAGCATCAACATCCTTGAGAAGTACATTTTTACCTAGGCGTCCCACTTCTCTATGTCATGGATATATTATGTATTAATGGTATAAGCTGAGCCTGTAGCTGAATTTTTATTACTGGTCACTGGCTCCAACTCTGGTTCACTGAGGCCATTAATGCTGTAATGAACTTCTTTTAGTTTCCCCCATTACACATTGTTTTCGTAAGATTTTCTAGGTTCACATCTCATATAATTGTCAGTATGCTAGCTAGTTTGAAATGGCCTATCCTGAAGATGTGATAAGACTATTCTCTTAAGAACATCTCTGCTGATGTCATAGGTTGAGAAACATTTGAAAAGTATATGGATAGCTGCTTTTCGGGCCATGGATGACATAAAAGAAACCGTCAGAAATGCTGGTGACAGGTTGTGTCGTGCTGTTGCATCATTAACTGGGAGGTTATGCGATGTTTCCCTTACACCAGTTTCAGAGGCGAGGCAGACAATGGCTACAGTTTTGCCTTTGTTGTTGACAGACGGCATAATGAGTAAAGTCGAAAATATTCGCAAGGCTTCCATTGGTATGGTTACAAAGCTTGCTAAGGTAAGTCATATGGCTTTAAGAAACATAATGAAAATCACATTTTTTTACATACTCTTGGTGGCTCTTGTTTCACTTAACTTTGTTAAAATACTCTTGGTGGCTCTCATTTCACTTAAATTTTATTCACATGTAAGAGGTTCCTGAATTCATCTCTTCAGTTTACATCATTTATTCTACGCACATATACTGTATATCATGCCTTCTCCCAGCTATGTTGTTCAAGTTTTCGATCATGGAAGGTTTTGTTACCGTACTTTACAGCTATCTAATGGAAGCTCCATATTCTTGAAAAGGTCTCCATATTTCCTTTTACTGTGTGTTTCCTTGTGTTTTGCTGGTGGCCTCATATCTACTTGCTGTCCTATATTTGGTTATTTCCGGCTCCAACATTTGGTAACCTTATTAGCTAAGGGCAAAACACCTTTCTAGATGATAATATCCTTATTTCTGTTCTCCTGGGAAGCCTTCTCCTCACAAAATTGTATTGAGTTTGAAAATAAATTTTCTCATCTTCGACTTTGATGGCTAAAGTGATTCTGTTGTGTTTTCATGGTTAGGACACAATTGATGGATGTATTCTCACTGCCTATTTTCCTGCCCATGGTGGTTTATTTTTCTATTTACATTTACAGGGTGCAGGAATTGCAATTCGTCCATACTTGAATGATCTTGTGTGTTGCATGCTGGAAAGCCTGTCAAGCCTTGAAGATCAAGGAATGAATTATGTTGAGGTCTGATCACTAATGATCTTATGAACATTCAAATTGTTCCATTAACCTAGACAATTACATTTTGTTGATGATTTTACTAATCCATAATCTAGATGTTATTAACTTGTGACATTTTATTGATTTTCTTTACTGTTGCCCCTTACGATATAACAATTATTTTCTTGCTGTTTCCTAGATGCATGCAGAAAATGTGGGGATACAGGCTGAAAAACTAGAAAACTTGAGGATTTCAATTGCCAAAGGATCTCCAATGTGGGAAACTCTTGAATTCTGCATAGATGTCGTTGACCCCCATTCCCTAGAACTATTGGTTCCTCGCCTTAGTCAGCTGGTCCGTTCTGGCATTGGCTTGAACACGAGGTATTTTTGCAAATACTTATACATTTAATAACTCAGTTAATTAAGGCTCCAATAGCCATAAATATAGCATGCAGATTCAGTTACACTTAGTTTATTAATTTATTGGTACTTGAGATACTTCTAGGAATTTAGTGCAATTAGGTGGAAGAAATATTTCAGCAGTACGCTGCAACTGATGGCAGATTTATGGTTTGACCGCATAAACTCTATATTATTAAGTGTAGAGATTTCACATATTACTGATACTATTCAAAATTAACCTAATATGTCTGGATGTTACTGTGTTATGTGTGGCCTAGGTAAGTGATGTTCCCTAGTCTGGGATGCATCATTTGCTCATAATTTTTAACTCTTATTTGGTGGCCTTAAGCTCTCACCTTCTGCAGTATCACTAGGAAAATTTATTCTTGATATTTTTAGTCGTTTAGTTACGAGTACTAGCATAGGTTTTTAATTCAATATGTTGAGACACCATAGACATGAGGTCCATTGTTACTCGTTAAAAGTAAAATGAATTTTTCAACCTAATGGTATTCTTGATTTCAAGTCAATATCGTTTAACTCACAGTGGCAAATGATTTTTCAATCAGCTGTTGAAGATTATTTCTCAAAAAACTGAATTCGTCTTTATAAGCCCTGAATGTTTTTCATATAAATAATTCTGCCAGACTATTTTATGCTATATTATATGGTCAATATAAATATAAATATATATATATAAGCTAAAAAAATGCTCTGTTTATATGTTTATAAGCTTTCTGTTCACTTGACTTTTGATAAAGTGTGTGTGTGTGTGTGTGTGTGTTGTGTGGTTTGTACCTGCCAGTGCATTGATCACATTACTGATTAGTGCTATTTTCCAATTCTAGTTCACAAAAGCTCAAATTAATGATAGGATTGCATTACTTTGGGAATTTATGCCCTCGTATGGATTCTTAGCTTTTGAACTGGTACTGCCAAGTGCCAATATCTTCTAATTACTACATATCTAATTTTTACAATTATTCTACTACCTTTTTTACAGGGTTGGTGTCGCTAACTTTATCAGCCTGCTAGTTCAAAAAGTTGGTCTTGACATCAAGCCATTCACGACTATGCTATTGAAGATTTTACTTCCAGTTGTTAAGGATGAAAGAAGTGCTTCATCACGACGTGCCTTGGCAAATGCTTGTGCAATGATTTTGAAGTATGCAGCTCCGGCTCAGGCACAGAAATTGATTGAAGATACTGCACGTTTGCATTCTGGAGATAGGAATGATCAGGTTGCGTGTGCAATCCTATTGAAAAGCTATGCATCGACAGCTGCTGATACATTAAATGGATATCAAACCATTATAGTTCCAGTTATTTTTGTTTCAAGGTTAAGTCAGCTTCTTTTAGTGTTTTGATGATTGCTATTATGATGTAAAAAAAATCCTTTTATTTGTAGAAAGTTAAGCCACATGGCTATATTTTCTTGTCATGCATTTCCAGTTATCTCATGATCAATTTGGCCTTTACAAACAATGCATCTGCATGCTTAGGATAGATGACTTGGAACATCATGGTGTAAAGTAAAGATATCTGGGGATTTAGGTGTTTACAGTATTTTATAATAGATGGCCAGAACAGCTTCTGCCTTTCCCTTACATTTTCCTCAAAGAACAACTAAAATGTGCTTGAATTGTTGCTGCTGTGTTAAACAATAATATGCCTATGCTGGAAGATATGAATTACAATCATAGATGGATATGATGGAAAACTGGTTGAGAATTAGTTATAAAACTTCCTGCAATGTTGAGTTATGGTAATACTTTCTCGGGTTTTCATATTGTAGGTGAAAATACTGGGCAGATAGAGTTCCTTATTGGGGATTAAATATGGAAAATTAGAGGACAAATATGGTTCTGCTAATTCGTCATCCTGTGCAACTTTTAAATGGAAAAATAGAGATGGAAAAATGAGTTCCTATTTGAGGGCTCTGATGTATTCTGTTTCTGATAGACATCTTAGTTTCACAGGAATCTATATCACAGCTGTATCCTGGACTGTAAGATTACATATCCCATGTAGATTGACCAAGACTGTAAAATATTTATTGGTTTTCCACTGAGGCCTATTTTTCAAAATTTAATTTATCTGGGAAATAAACTTTAAAGGCATCTGCTTCAGATAATCACAGACAGTAATTCAAATTATGCATTGATTTTCTTTTTTTGGAACAGTTTAATAGTCACAGAGGCTTGTATTTATCTATAACATTGTTTTGGAACAATAATTTGGAAATCTTTTGCATGCGTCTGCATCTGTTTGGGTGATTGGTATTGATTCTGTAATCAGCACTTAATGGCTAATGCTGTATTCATGGATTCTGTGCTTGACTGCTTGGGTTGTTACTTAGTAGAATGTTTCACTTTTTTATTTTTCTTGAAGAATCGTCATTTGAAGGGAATAGTGATTCAAACTATTTGATTTATAGGCTTCAGCATCTGGGATATACAATCCTACCTGTTGAAGCCTGTTAGAAGGTCAAGTCATTTAGTGTAATATCATACAGATCTGAAATCCATATTTTCAATCATTTAGTTATTCCTATCAGCATGGAATTTTCTTTTCTGCTTCTCTTCTTTTTAACGATACATTAATACCCATGTTCTAAAACACATCCTTTTGTTCTGCAGATTTGAAGATGACAAGACTATTTCTAGTTTGTACGGGGACTTGTGGGATGAAAACATGAGCAATGAAAGGATAACTCTTCAACTATTCTTGGGAGAAATTGTTGATCTTATTAATGAAGGAATCATGTCGTCCTCATGGGCAAGTAAAAAGAAGGCATGTTTAATCTTTCCTCTCCCTAGTGAAGCTTCTTTTTTCTTAACCAGGATAATAGAAGTTACCATGTGTGGTCACACTATTCTTCCTATTGCTAATTCACTTATTTGGCATGGGAAAAGTTGGAATTGTTAAAATTAATCTTTCTGAATGTGCAGGCATCACTAGCGATATGTAAGCTCAGTGAAGTCCTTGGTGAATCACTATCTTCGCATCATAGTGTTTTATTGTCCTCTTTGATGAAGGAAATTCCTGGGCGTTTATGGGAGGTATGGATATTTTTGAAATGGTACTTAATCATCTTTTCTTTTTAAAAGATAAAAAAGGGGTTATGCTTGCAATTGGAAAATGCTAATAAAAGGGATTACGCGACACAGATTATTTGGGGGCAACAAATTAAAGTAAAAAACTTATGAGCCTCTCTAACTAACTGATGAAACAAGGATACCTTTCTCTAGCAAGCAGTAAAATAATTGAAACTACCTCATTGGAGAGGAGTAAAGCCTGAGTGAAAGATGATACAGTGGATCATTGGGGAATGTATTGAGCAAAGAATGGTATTCTTGATATTTAAAATCCCTGAAATACTATAACTTTGCCTTTGGACTTACTGAAAGCCATGGGACATATTTATAACCTCTTCTAGGAGCGTAGAGCTTTGCTGCCAATTGTTTTTAAAGTTGCAGTGGCAAAATATCATAGAACTATCTAATCATCTGCCAATAATATTTCTTTCGTATGGTATGCATCTTCTCATCTGACTTTTCTGGATTCCCAGTTCTGTTGACTTGTCTCTTGTGCTGTAGCTTCAAATTATTAGTGAGTCAGTAATCTGTCAACAATATTTTTATTTTTGTAATATGGTCTTCGTTTATCTATCTACATGACAGGGAAAGGAGGTTTTATTAAATGCATTATCTGCCCTTTGTACTTCATGCCATGAAGCAATTTCTGCATCCAATCCTGATGCTCCTAATGCTATATTGAGCCTTATATCTTCTGCATGTACAAAAAGAACACCAAAATATCGCGAAGCAGCTTTTTGCTCTCTTGAGCAGGTATGCCAAGTTATCTTTCTGTGCTCATTGCTATTTCCGGTCCTTGATGCACTGTTCTTTACCTTGCCATATGGCTGTTCAATTTCTTTTCTGCATGTTGGATTAATTAAATATTTAAATCATATTATACATGCCATCAGTGCAAAGGTCATGTTTATTGCGTGAACAAATACATAGTACTAAGCCACTGGCCTTTTGGTGAAGACGAGTAAGTGAAAGAAGCAACAGCATTGTATCACTTGCAGTGAGGTTTTTTTCAGAGATAGAGAGATGTAAAATGACACCATTAATGATTGTCTGACAAAGACAATTCTGAAAAGGTTTAGCAAAATTGATATCTGGCAAGAAAATGAATATATAATAAGCATTCTAATGGAAAGTTGATAGTAAGACTTGAGAGATTATGTTGCTTATCATAGCACTACTTTTCAGATTTTTTCTTACTGCATTCTCTGGAATCTTTTTTGGCTTAAATCTTATTTCTCTTTTTTATTCCATTTTTAGGTTATCAAGGCATTCAACAAGCCTGAGTTCTTTAATATGGTTATTCCATCCCTGCTGGAGATGAGCAATTCTCTCTCCCATACCAAATCAGGTAGGGATAATTTATTTACAAATCCAGGTTCCATGATAGTCCCTCTTAAAATGAGAAGAGAACATCAGACTTTGATGCCATTAGCTATCTACAATAAATTTTGTCATTAACATTTTGAAATATTTTTTATGCCAGTGTTATGGATGTTCCAATTTTCTTTTGAAATCTGATTACCTTTTTATAAATGTGGGACTATGTTATTGCTTTCACTGTGCATCAACATGATCTCAGTGAAAGCTGGTTTTATGAGTATAGATGCAGAAGTAAAGTCCAGAGAGAAAACCCATCATACTTTTATCTAGAATTTTAGCCGTCTCTATGATTTGGGTCTTCTTTAATTTTGTTCCTTGAAATTGTTTAGTTCTCATGTATTCGACTAATGATACTAAATTTTACAAAATTCACTAGACTATTTCAATATTTAAGAGAGGGTTGCTTACGAGGATTTTCTTTCTAGAATTATGTATTAATGAGCGTTAATGTTAGTCTTACCTTGGTCTCTATGATACGAATCCAATGAGTTTTCTCATTGCTTTATGAATAAAACTAAACACATTACCTCTGAATGGATGTCATTATAATCCTCTCTTTTGTTTTATTATGCTTGCAACTTCGCATTCTTTTAGATGATACGTTGACCTTTCCTTTTCCCATCTAAATTGGCTATTCAAACACATACAAACTTCAAGTGATCTCACCTATCTGAAAATTGTAACCTATCAGTGAACATCATGCTTCATATTTTATCCACTTATGAGACATCAAGAAATTGTTTCATTACCAGCAGGTGATGTACTCGAATTTTGTTCTCTATAAATCAATACCCACCAGTGTCCAACTACTGTTATCTCAATAAAAGAGATCAAAGGAGATTTTCCTTTTTCCTATACATACATATATATATATATATTAATAAATAGATGTTTTCCTGTTTTAGGCATGTCAGTTATTGGCTGAAAATAAGTTTATTTAATGACTTATATTTTATTGTGAGACGTGAGGTAATTAGTCTAAGCACTCTTTTTGCAGATGCAGACGAAACAGATACTTCACCAGCTTCTTTACAAGAAAAAATACTGAATTGCATTACTGCTTGCATCCATGTAGCTTGCATTGCTGATATCATCGAGCAACAGAAAAACTTCATAAATTTGTATTTATTATCTCTCTCACCTAAATTCCCATGGACAGGTAGGTGCCTTCACTTAGAATCCATAAACTATTTTCCCCTCCTAATCATATTATATCATACTCAAGTTGTATCCCTTTTGTGTATTGGACAGTTAAATTGTCAGCCTTTTCTTCTACTAAAGAGCTTTGCTCAAAGCTGCATAGTAATATCAACAACTCGCAAGATGGTTCCTTGCTTGCCATTGTAACTGCTTTTATTCACGAGGTAATTTCAGGTCCCACAGTTCTGTAATTACACCAGAAAACACATTTATGGGCTCTAATCTGGCATCTAAATATTTGCAGTTATTTTACACTCTGTCACCTGAATTGCTTAAATCCCTGCGTACAGTAAAAATTGGGCAGGTATGATTCTTTCCAATTCTCTCTCAGTTTAACTGTAGAAATATATGTATTCTTTCTTAAGTTTTTCCATTCATGCATTATGCATTAGTACAACTTGTGCCTGAATTTTTTGTCGCGCAGCTAATGGAACAGAATATAGTCGCGATAGGGAACACATTTTTACCTTACGGGCAGAGAAAGATATCGACATGAATTTGCACTTTTGAATTATTAATGTGATAATTATGGAACGATCTCAGGTTCATATAGCAGCTGCTGAATGTCTTGTGGAGTTGACGAATGAGTTAAAGGCTGCTCCCCCAGTCCATTGGAAGGAGCTAGAGTTTATGAGTGAGCTTCTCGAACTCTTGGAAATCGAAAAGAACGAGCAGGCAAAGTCTTTGTTGAGGAAATGCATCGAAATCCTTGGAATGATTAAAGATGATGTGAAACCCTGAGCTAAAATTGCTGAAAGATTTTGTTACATCTCTCATCGTTCACTTTCTCTGTTTGTATCTCCACACTTATTACATTCATTCACAGAAAACAGAGTAAAGTTTAGAGAGAGAGAGAGAATGCAAGAGTCTATGCTGTACAATAATAACTTTTTAGTGGGAAGGCATTTCTACTCGAAGGCTGTATAATTATTCAAAGATACGAATTTCTTAATTTCACATATAATTTAACTAACATTATATGGTTTTGCAAGTGAAAATGTTCACATTCATGAAACCCTCGTATTTATTTTATTGTACTAAATGACTAGTTTGGGGACGAAATATGTAATTTGCCATTTTCTTTGATACAATTCTATGATGCCCAAGTTTCAAAGAAGAATTCTATAGGTTATCATAATTAGTATAAGTTCCATTCATGCGAGACATGAAACATTTTGTTTTCATTGGGAATTATAGTTTGGTGGTTAGATAGTTTAATGCATATGATCTAATTTATCATTTGTATACTTCACAATGCATTAAGGAGTTTGATAAATCATATCTCATCGAAATATTACTCATTTAATCACGCAAAACCAAAACAATCAAGAATCTTGCAGTATCCACCTATTTGAAACCAAGAAAAATAAATATTGAACTAAGTTGAATAATTTCGAGTAGTCCAAATTATCCACCAAAGTAAACCAAGACATGCTTATGAATAAGAAATTACAAAATTTTTTGCTTCAAAAAAGAAAGTAACAAACCTCAACAGTGTTAAATAGAGAGCTGCCTTTTACAATGAAATATGCAATTCCGGAATGAAATTTAATGATGCCTTCTTCCTTTCAGGTTTGGGATGTTGAATAGAAAGTCCCGATAAACGACTTGGAATGAACTAAAAGACTTCAAATCCTTCACAATAATTTGTACTACAGGCAAACTACTAAAGTTGGATTAATTAAAATTTATCAATATAACGTTAGAATGTGGAAACCAATAACACAGGAAATTATATAATGCGTGGTGGGTACCTCCATTGTACTCACACTACACATCCAAAGTTCATGTCCATATTTGACATAAACCTGTGAGTATATAACACCAAAATCTCACATTATTTCACAACTTTTTGCTAACCCTGCAGCTTTCAATGTTCAGAAAAAGTTGTTTCTAACGACCTAGCAAAAGTTTTTGTGTAACCCTAAAAAAAATGTGTGTTTCTGTAATAGCATGCTCATTCCTCTTAACAAAAGTGCAGAACCTACCTCAGCACTACACAAACAACCAGCAGATAAAATACTGTGCAAAAATCTGGTTACCATACATATCAACCATCAGAGAAAGGAATGCGACTAGCCAAAAACATGCATAGAAACAATCACAGATAACAAAAACAGATCCAAAATATTTTACCAATATCCAGATGTGGATAAATAACACACTGTGGTTCCAAATTAAAATTAAATCCAACAAAAAGTATGTCTAAGCATCAGCCAAAAAAGACTGTAGGACGGTCCAACATAAGAAAACCAGATAAGTGAGGAGACACGAGCCGCCTTTAGCTAATATAACCAGAACATGTTCAGTTTGATGCCTGATACTTGAAAAGGCTCAAGAATGGGGATAAACGAATCAGTCGATTAATTCAGAGGTTATGAATGGATCTCCGTATTCTCTTAAAAACGCATCTACCGCTTCGCCCAGCAACTTTGCATCTCCTGCATACTCCCAAGTCACTGCATCATCATCCACCGTACCTGCATTATAACCTGGTCTACGCTTCGGCCTTGCTATCACATAATTCACCCCCCTCAACAGGTATTCTGAGAATGGCAGGCGCAATTTACCGATCCAACCCTTTGTGCGACTATATGGAGTGAAATCGTTCAGAAATCCTCCAGGAACAAAGCTGTTTCTCCACGCAATAAGCTGTTCATCTCTCAGAACTAATTTCCCCTGTTTCTTGCTATTTGTAATTGTGATACTCTCAAGCAAAGGCTGACATTTGATTAGCAAACATAACACAAGTAGCCAATCAATGCAACATCCAAAGGGTAAGAATGTGCCAGAGACTGATCCCCTATGATCGATTCTTTCGTATGGCTGCTCGATGTCATAATACCCCCGTTCGGTGTTCTTAAGCACAGAATCAGCTAATAGTGACACAAAATGTTTCACGACAGCTCCTCCATTACTGAATTTTACCTTCATCTTGAAAAGTGAGGAACTGCAGAGGGTACGTGGACATGTAAACACCAAAGAAATAGATCTGAGTTCCCTGAAGTTCTGAAGGAAAGGGAAGAACTTCAACACCTTAATTGATGATGACTTAATGAATCTAATGATTTCTTCACTGGTGAGGCCAGCCAGCTTAGGGAAAAGTTCATCAATTTGATCAGCTAATGCCTTAGAGGGTATTTCAGTACTTGGAAGAGTCAAAGAAACAGCTTTACTTTGATAGATAGTCAAAGCGAAACGCCTCGAGACAAGGGAGCATCGACACATATATTTTAGGTTCTCCAATCGGCTTAATATCGATAAGAGTAGGTCCTCCGGGATGCGAGCAAAGTGATCGACGTTGTCTGCTCCTTCCTTGATTTTCATTTTCATATCCATTTTCGCTGGTTTTGAGAAGCCGCTTTTGATTTCTTTCTTTCTAATTAAGACAAAAAAAGAATAGATTTCAAGGTCAAAATCCCAATAATCTTAATTTTGTTTATTAGTGAAGAAAATGTAAGGACAGAGGCAATAATACAGTAATATAGCTCAACAAAAAAACCAAAGAAAGAGCGCACCCACACACACACATGTATATGTATATGTATATGTATATGTATATGTATATGTATATGTATATGTATATGTATATGTATATGTATATGTATATGTATATGTATATTATCACTAGGTAAAGCCATCTACACAGATAAGACATCACAGCTACTATCAAGAAGATGAAGGACATCATTCTTTCAATTTTGTAGAAACAAAATGTTCTACAAAACTGCAAATAACCAAACTAGAAGAAAGTTTTGAGCCTTAATGCAAGCTGAATTAGTTTGGCCTAGTTGATCAGGAAAAAGACAACTAGACCAAAATTTATATGGCATTCAAACACATATAATGTGCTCAATATGTAAGAGTTCCATCTGATGTTAGTTATCCATCATGATGGAGCATAAACTGCGAACTTAGTTGGCTTTCTTTAAATTCTAAAATGGATTTCCCAAATCATATAATAGGGTTCAAACCATATCTATTCCCTGAGATCTAACAACATTGATAGAAATAATTAGCAAAGCTTGTAGGCAAACTAATAATTAAATCAGGAATGACAAACCTTGACACATCATAGTAGCATGACCAAAACAAGACAAAATCAAAATGAATACAGAAATAAATTATATGACAGGGCACAAATGACATGTACCCAACATGAACAGAACATAAAGACACGGATTTTTCAAATTTAGTTAAGAGAATGCTTGTTTTATGTTTAATTAATTAAATTAAATGAAAGACATGAAACATTATAAGATGGCACAAACATGAGGCGATTACTTGAATTGCCAGCCCTAACTAAAATACATATTAACAATGTAAATTTCAGTAAATGTAATTTTACTGTAGTTCTAGTGTAATAAATTGATCCTTAAAATTAAAAGAAACATCTTGGTAAGGAAAAGTGAACAAAATCTCCAATTATTTAAGGAAATAAATCCTACACTTTTATCCAAAAGAAGAAACCCAGAAAATAGATAAACCGATTATATCAATAAGAACATCAAATAAACTTATTGTGAATACGAAGAAAAACATATGGGGAAATACTTACCTCTTTGTAGCTGCTATGTGAATGGGAATAGAAGGGAAAGACTCTGCCTTACTGCAATGACGGCAGAGAACCCTATATTCCCAACTCTTATCTAGATTTTGACTTGAAACCTTTAGGGTTAGGAGTATTATATATGAATTGATAGATATGGTTATAAATGTCTTTTCCCGTCAAGACACGATTCCTCGATTTATAACTTTGTAATACACGTTTACTAGTCAATATCAATTATTTCCTATACTGTCCAAACTTTACTCTTTTGGATAGTATAATAATGATGTGGTCGAAATCGAACCTAATGTTGAATGAAATGATCCATCTTTAAAATCAAATTCTAAATGAGATAGTAGAGGGATGCATCTAGTAAATGCCATTATTCAAAATATATTAGATCAGTCAAACCTAGTAAACAGAGGCAAGCTTTCGTTGTGGCTGATACAGAGACTGTGGAGCACCAAATGCCTAGTCTGCAGCAGGCACGCACGAAAAATGTATAAAAAATATAAATGAGTTACTCTCATAGAGAAAAGAAAGTGGAACTTGGAGCAGGGGGGTTCCAATCAAGACATTTATATTTTTCTTAAGTAACGATATAAAAGACTACAATACATATATAAATATGAAACTAGAACCACTAAAAACAGAATCCTAACAAAAATGGGACATGTGATCAGTATGAAAGAAGAATAAGTAACAACTTTAAGGCTTAACTCAAAGACCTTTGAGAGATTGATAAAGCCAGACCTCCTTGGCAGAGGAATCTACATCTGGAATGCTAACTTTTTAAGTCAATAATGGCAATAACTGTTGATGAACTATGATTATTTAGACGGGGTATATCAAACAAAAGTAAAGCATCAAAGCAGTACAAAACAAGAGAAACTACTTCCATGTTAGTACGGAATGGGAATTATTTAAAGGTTCTATAAATTTCACATGCAATTACTTCAAATGAAGGTGATTAAATAAGCAAAATTAAGTATTGGTAAATTCATCCAGAACTTACTTGTCAAAGCATATTAACTTTCATCCATGATAAAAAGAGATTCTGGAACACTATAAGAAGCTTCAAATTTCAGGGCCTATGTGTGAAAGAAAAAGTTTTTCTGAGAGGGCAGGATTATCTTGTCATTATGTAATCGTCAAGATTTCCCATTGCTCCAATAAGACCTCTCACTTCATTCTCTGGACAGGCAAGCGTAAGCTAAAGTCAAGATATGACATTGATCCAATAATATCCTTCTTCTTGCTCCCCAAAATCCAAGGTTACTAAATTATATTCCTCCAACATTTCAAACATGTCCCTATCACATTTTACAATCACACACCGTACATTTGGAAACCTGATTATAGGTTACCGGTCAGTACTCTGATGGTGGAACATGCACTGATACAGAAGCAAATGTCAGAGTGAGGAAATTCGAGCCTGAACAATTAATTTTGTTACTATCAATTTTTTCATTATTCCAATAAGACCTTCTCACTCCATATTCTCTGTGGGGGCATGTATAAGCTGTAGTGAAGATATATCATTGCTCCAACAAGACCCTTCTACTTGCTCCTCAAATACTAAATCATGATCTACCCGCATTTCAACCCCTTTCCTATGACATTTTACACTCACACATGGTGCTGTTGGAAACTTGATTATAGGTCACCCCGTCCATATTCAGATCATGCAATATGCACTAAAACAGAAGCACGTGTCAAAGTGAGGACAGTTTAAGCTTGAAAATGTACATTGGTGTATAAATATTGCCCTCTGATTCTCTCTATAAACAGTAGCCACTTCAAGAAATGCCGAGAGCTAAACCAAAATCTTTATTCATTAAAGATAGGGTAAGTTCAGAGAAACTAAGCTTGGTTCCTATGCACCTAGTTAAGCAGATAGACTCCCATCCAAGGTTCTGCTGCTTCACACCAGAAACGTCTACTCCAACCAAGTTATAAATGGAGTCAAGTTCTTCTTCATCATGATAGCTGAGCTGAGCCGAGTGAAATAGTTGATTCTAACTTCATCAGTTAACTCAAACATTCGACTCAGACAGCAAACAGGTCTTCAGTCTTCAGCAGCTTTCAAGCCTGTTTCAGCTATCTGTGTTATTTCTAGACATAAGTTATAACATTCTAGACTCAAGCCATTTTCTAAGGTTATAGGATTTCCAATCTTATGCAGCATTCATTATCAAAATCTTTACAAGATTTAGTTTTTAAAAAGAAAATCTATTCCAAACAGAACAAATTAAAAAAAAAAATTGCAGAAAATGAAGACAGTAAATAAGATCGATATGTCAACATGTGGGGAGGTTGGTGCCCCAACGTGTGAGAGAAAAAAGAAAGACTTCACCGGTGGCGTCGAGTGTTGGTTTCTGGCTGGCGTATATGACGTCAGCGGCGGTGATCGACCGATCGGCATTGCAATTATGAGAGAGAGAGAGAGAGAGAGAGAGACGAAAGGGTTGTGACTTGTGATTTAGCCATTTGTAGGCTTTTTTTTTTTCTTTCATATTTGTAGGGTTAATATTAAGCAATAAATGATGAAACTCACAAACTGTAACAAATTTATTGAAAGAGGCGCTGCTATACATGTAATAAAAATCGAGAACTAAGTTTATAAATATCTTCATTTCTGTAAAGAGCTTGAATTGGAGATCGTGTGGGAGTTTCAATGGGAGATCGTCTATTCGTCTGCCAAAATGGAATTAAACAAAAATATTATATTTTATTTATACTTATATTTCCACATTACCATTGAGGTGTCTAGTTGCTTTTAAAAAAAAAATTGGTACATTTTCAATAACTTGGAGAGCAACCATTGAACCTAATTCAACTAATTTGATTAAATTAATTATTGAAGTTTGAATAATTTTATTATATTATATTCGAGTAGTCAATTAAAAAAAAATATTTCATTATATATATCACTTTATAAATATAATAATATCTAAAAATTCTAGATTAATCAATAATAAGAAAAATAATATAAACATAAAATATAATTAAATTGTGACTATTCAAACACGAATTCGGAATTTATAGCCTTCTAGTTTATTTATATTTTTGTTGTTTTATAATATGTGTGTGTGTGTGTGTGCGTGCGTGCTCGCGCAGAGAGATGCATGTATCCTTTCTCAAACTTCTTTTTTACGACACTTCTCAACCTTCTTTGATTATTGACGTATGTATGTATTAACACAAATTAAATATTCTATTCAACAATTTTTATTTTAAATTTACCATCTACGAAAAATACAAATTTTTAATTAATATAAATTTACAAAATCTTGCATCATCCATTTCAGAAAGATTTAGCATAAAGTTAATTAAAAAAAAGTTAATTAAACTTACTAAAATAATTTAAATAGTTTTTTTTAAGGAAAAAATAATTTAAATAGTTAATGAGTTCCAAATATTATTAAATATTTGATTAAACACCTTATTGCACATCAACTATTATGGTTTGTCTCATAAGTAAATTATATTTTTAACCACTCTATGTTATCTATTAATTATGTATGATATCACGATACACTGAATTGATTGAACTATTTTAATTATTACACATGTCACAAAATATTAAATATTTTTTTGTATGTATTTTATCCGAACATACATTTAATTCTATATTTTATTATTGTAATATAAATGACTATATTGAACAAATAAAACTAAAAATAACGTGACTAAATTAAAATGATGTTAAATGTATAAATATCATGTGTTTAAAGATTAAAAAAAATATTATAGCAACATGTGTTGCTCGATGATAAAGAAATGATAAAATCTCAAAGTTTGGTTAATAGTTTGTTGTGGTAAATTGCGTTCAGTGTTTCATGTTCAATATATTTTTCAAAATTTTATACATTGTTTACAATTTTTTTGGGAAAAATATAATTTGATTGTCATTTGTAATTCTTGATTCAATGACTGACTAATTTAATTAGTAGTACAAATCGAAGGGAAATTATTCAATTTCCCAATTTTAATTATTTCATTGGCTAACAGAGAATGTTTATTCTCACTCCTATGATAGATATGTTTTAAAATTGGTAATCACTATTTTCGTGGAAATCTATATTTATAAAAATGTGCAATAAGTTTAATCATTCTCATTCAACCAAAACAAATAAAATATAGCATTCAATAAAAAAAATCATAATGTATAACACTTCTATATATAACTACATATTATATTATTGTTCTATATTATGTTTAGCTAAATAATTCGAGAATTATATTAATAATTAGTAGTTCAATCTAAGGGGGGAAATATTAAATTCTTCTATTTTAACTCTTTTATAAATAATTGGACTATGTTCATTATTAGTCATATGATTATGGGTAGTGAACATAATCCATATTCCAAAAAATTGTGCAATATTCATTCCCCCCACATGAATTTAATTAACTATTCATAATTAACTGAATAATCTAAAATAAAATATTTTATATATAATTATCAAACCAACCAATATTCTAAATTTCTCAAATTATAAATTAATAATCTAGAAAAACTTAACATTTGAACCACAAGACAAAATTTATTTTCACAATCAACCATTTATTATTGTAATGTTTTAAAAGTCATGTATAAATTGTAAATTCGTTTAAAGTTTGTGATTTTTTTTTACAATTAACCATATTTTTAAAACTTTGTCTAGCAACTTTTAAAGTATAGCTCCCAAAATTATCCACATTAAATATTCTTATATTTATCTTCATCATCGACTTTTTTTAGATGTTCTTCATTCACTTTAATATATATATATATATATATTATAATAGGTTCAACATATATCATCTGACATGTCTTCTTTGTGCAGTCTGCCAGTCAACATTATCCGAGTCAGACCATAAATAAACAAGTTGAAATTTAGTTTCAATAAATTTAATTGGAACTACTCTTAATTGTATGAATGAGAGTGAACACATCAATTTCAATGAATAAATTAAAACTTAGTATTTTGGTTGTATATATTATGGAGCCAACTTTTTTTTCGATTTTCTTTCATACCATATAACATAATTCAGAACACACGCACACATACACATAGTAGTTAACACAACTAAATTGCATGTTTTCCATTAAGAACTACTTAAATAACTTATATTAAATGAATCAAATCATTGGTTGAATTGATTGATGAAGATGTAATTCTTGATTATTAACAGATAATTTCTTAAAAACAATAAGGTTAGTTTATAATGTTTCCATAAATTTAAGTTTTTATTTTTCAATTTATTTGTTGGGATGTAATATATTTGGTCCCAAACGAGACAAATGGAGTTTAGAAGAAAGGTTGAATAAACTTTTTTCAAAATTCAATTCAAACTGCGGAAATATAAGGGCTTTGACTCGTTACTTGATTTGTACTAACTATCGTTGAGATAGTCTAGAATGATAATTTTAGAGGATGTAATATATAATGAACAAGATAAATAGTGGTAATCGACTATGCATGAATATGACTCTGGACAACTCATGATTTGAATGAATGTGTTGAAATTAAGATATGTCAAAATAAAACAAGGTACAACACACGAGATTTATAGATGTTTGAAGCTAAAACTTTTGCGTCCTCTTTACCTTCTCATGAAGAGTAATTTCACTATAAAATTTGAGATAACACTAAATCAGTTAACGATGGCTTTCCTTGGTCACTGTTAACTCAGTTGGATCGATTTATCAGACTTATAGTTTATGACAGTTAGTTATTGTGGTAGCAGTTTCTTTAGCAGCGGCTCCGAATTTGACAGAAAATTAGGTGCTTTTAAAATCTTTACAAGATTTTAGATCTCTTTCGATCTTCAAGAATGTTTTTTTGAACTATCAACTAGAGTTGCTTCTAGCTAAGCATTTGTTGACTAAAATACAAATCAATAGCGAATATTGTAATCTTAAAAGAGAATTTTGGATTTTCTTAGCACTATAATGAATACAATAGAATCTAATATGCATATTCGTTCTCTTACTTGTGTTGATTGCCTAATTTTTGCTTTGCTTTATTTCTCAAATGTTCAACTTCGCTCACCCACACTCTTGTTTGAACGAGTGAATGTCTTTTCTATTTATAGATATATGAAAGGCTTTTCAGTTGCCAACTGAAATGTGACCGTTTACCATGAGTAGGGAATGCTAGTTCCATTACTTTTTGTCCACTTGTTTCAGTTTTAATTGGTCTTTATGATTGTCGGCCGCGTTTTGTTGGCATGCTTTGAGTCATTAGCATGTGGTTTAAGTTCAATTGTCCAGACGATTGACTTATCATAGCGCAACTGATGACGTGACATCTTAATTGATTATCAACTTGTTTGTGTGATAATTTTGTATTTATTCGGTCGAGTTTGTCACTATTGATTATTGTAAGTTATTTGACATTTCATCAAAACATTTCACCGATTATTTTTCCTACATAATCTGCATAAATTATGTAATATTACAATTCTATTGAAATAATATTTAAATCATAAAATATAATATATTATATGTGGAGAATTAATTATATATTATATTATCAAATGAATTGTATAAATAGAAAAAAAAGAGACAATCCTAAAAGTCCCGGAAATCACAAAATGAAAACTCATGGGATTGGGCCCTCATTAAAACCCATATGGAAAACCCATGATGGGAAAAACCTACGGGAAAAAGAGTACCCCTCTATACATAACGAAAAAAACCAGGAAAGAATAAGTCCTGTAAAATAGCATCAGCAATACAAGGAATATTTAGATTGTGTACACTAGGTGAAACACATCCAAATCCCTCCTGCCTTATCTAGCTTTGTCCTATCTTTATCTTGTTTTCTTCCATCCCTATCCATCTCAAACCTTCCACATACTCTCCATACCCTATAATTTCGTTCATTACTCATAAAGGGTTCAAAAATTATGCCCTAGCTATATACACCACTGTGTGCACCAAATTTTTGGTCTTTTTGTAATTACCTTAATTAGAGTTCTAGTTCAGGTAGGTTTTTTTATTTATTTTCATTTTTTTTATTAAGGATTTTTCTAGAAGGTTTTATTAGTTAGGTAATTAGAGTCTGAATTAAGGAAAGTTTCCTAGTTAGAATTCTAATTAAGGCATATTTTCTAGTCTAGTTAGGATTGTTTTTCTACCTAGTTTAGTAGATCCAAATTATAGGGTATGGAGAGTATATGGAAGGTTTGGGATGGAAGAAAACAAAATAAAGATAGGACAAAGCTAGATAAGGTATGAGGGATTTGGAAGTGTTTCATCTAGTGTACACAATCTAAATATTCCTTATATTGCTGATGCTGTTTTACAGGACTTATTCTCTCCTGATTTTTTTCGTTATGTATAGAGGGGTACTCTTTTTCCCGTATGATTTTTCCCATCATGGATTTTCCATATGGATTTTAATGAGGCACCGGTCCCCTGAGTTTTCATTTTGTGATTTCCGGGACTTTTAGGATTGTCACTTTTTTCTATTTATACCTAGAACTCGATGGAACTAACAAGAGCTTTGATAGGACTAGTGACTTGCTAGATCAATAGAACTTGTAAATGGGTGATCAACCAAATGATCGTGAGACGAAACGCGACTACGTCGAACAACTTCGGATTGTTTAACACTCCCCCTAGAAACTCGATGGAACTAAAAAGAGCTTTGATAGGACTAGTGACTTGCTAGATCAATAGAACTTATATATTATATTATATTATATTATATTACTGTGGGATTCTTTTTTATTTTTTTCTTATTTACTATGGTTGATATGAAAGATAAATAATTGATGAAAAATTAATTGATGTGAATGAAGAATTGTAATAGTACAATATTATTGAAATAAGTATATTATATTACACGTGAATAGTTAATTATATAATGATTGATGGAGAATAAACTTTTGATTTTTCATAGAGAACTTCTTAAGTATCATCACGTTAGTTTATAATCTTTCTATAAATTCAAGCATTTATTTTTCAATCTCTTCATTTGGATGTAATTCATATAGACGATGTAATTGATGGAGAATTAATTCATGTGGATGAATGAAAATTTATAATAGTTCATTCTATTGAATTAATATTTTAATTATAAAATTAAATATAATATATTATATGTTTCGAATTAATTATATAATATATTACCCCCTCCGTTTCATTATGATTGTTGTTTTAACTTTTGGGTTAAGGGCCACATAGCCCCCTCGACTATTCTACAAGGGTCACATTACCCCCTCTTTGACTATTTGGTTCATTTAGCCCCCTTGACTATCTAAAATGACTTACATTGCTCCTTATATGGATGGAAAAGTTAACACCATTAACAAACACACACTAACACACATTTTTCTTACACACTAAGATTTTTCACATACGTTTACACATAATTTTACAATCAACCAAAAATGCTACAAATTAATAAATTATGGTTATCAATTAATAAAATAATAAATACCATGAAATTTATTAATAAATTAATTAACACTTAATAATAATAATAATAATAATAATGTAGTATGTAAAATTCATTATTTATAATATATCTCTCTATATATATATATATATTGAGATAATTCATAAAATGATTTAAATCTAAAAATCATCATTTGTGTATTTCAAATTTGCAATAAGTGTTCAACTTTATTTTCAATGGTAAAACGGACCCACAAATCAATTAATTTCACTACATAATGACTTTTGAAGATGAAAAATCTAAGCAAATCTGAAATTCATAAACCATACTCCCTTTCCAAAACATTAATAAATCATCATAAACGAAGACTCAATATATCTATTATAGTATTCATCATTGAATCATCGAATTTTAAAATTTAAAATAATTTTATAAATGAACTCGATATATATATGTATATATATATATATTGAAATTTTCATACTATATTACTATTATTATGTTTTAGTTAATTTATTAATCAATTTATTGGTATTTATTATTTTAGTTATAATTAACCATAATTTATTAATTTGTAATAATTTTGGTTAATTGTAAAATTGTGTGTAAAAATATATGAAAAAATCTTAGTGTGTTAGTGTGTGTTTGTTAATGGTGTTAATTTTTCCATCCATGGAAGGGGCAATGTGAGCCATTTTAAAGAGTTGAGGGGGCTAAATGGACTAAATAGTCAAAGAGGGGGCAATGTGGCCCTTGTAGAATAGTCGAGGGGGCTATGTGGCCCTTAACCCTTTAACTTTTTTATTTTGTGTCAAAATATTTATTATTTTATATATTTTCCTACTATCTCTTCCAATTTTAACCTTATTCCAAATCCTAAAAATACATGGAGAGATAAAATGTTGTCTTTTTTAAAGAAAATATAAGTGAATAAAATTTTATGTCATATATTAGGGTCTAGGGATGAGTATATTAGTCCAAAAAATTATTTATTAATTGTAGATAAAAAAAACTAAAAGAACAATCAAAACGAAACGGATAGAGTATATTATTGTGGGATTATATTTTTATATCTTTTTTCTCAATTGGTGAAAATTTAATATGATGTGGATGATGAATTGAAATAGTACAATACTATTGAAATAAAATATAATAGATTATATGTGAATAATCAATTGTATAATATAGTATATTACTATTTTACCTTTAAATTAAGTGCAGATTATTATGAATATGATAGACAAATCATATTTTGTAAGAAATTAAATAAATATAATATATTATATTTACAAATAATTATTTATACTATTTTATATTAGGGATAATTTTATATAGTAGAGTTTAATTATAACAAAACTATTGAAATAAATATAATATAATATAATATATTTACAAAAAAAAATATAATATATTATATTACCTTTTTACCCTTAAATTAAGTGTGGATTATGGATATAATAGGCAAAATCATATTTTGTAATAAACCATTCACACTTTTTATACAGGTATAGATATAGATTTAGGAGGGAATTTCCATTTGTACTACTGATTTTATTCTTTACACTTCGACTATTCAAAGCACTACGAATTTTATTTTTTGCACCACACACATTTACATTAATATTTTCTCCACTCTAAAAATATTTATTTTATTTAAAAAATAATAATAATTCTTTTTCAAAAAAAAAATCTAAATTCCTTCTACCCATCGCCGCCCATACACCCTTTCTTCTCATCGCCACCCTCTGTCCCAACCACCGTTCTCCATTCACTCCTATCCCGAAGCCCCACCCCCTCTTTCTGTATAGAATTCTACCCTACCTCCACCAAAACCCACCCATACTTTCCTAAACTGCAGTTCTTTTTTTTTTTCTTCTTCTTCTTTGCCCTTGTTGGATTCCGCTATGAATAGTTCGAACTACAAATTTCAAATCTTCTATAGGATATTCGAAAACTAATTTTCAAATGATATCAAATTTGTATTCAACTTTGTTTGAAAATTTAATTTTTGAACCACTTCTATAGTTTCAGAAATGCATTTTTGAACATTTTTCATTATGTTCAAACTGTAATTTCCGAACCACTAGGTGGAAAAAGAATAAGATGGTGAGCGACGGTGGTGGTGAAGAAGAAGGGTTCGAACACTATGTACTTCAATTTTTTGGGCACGGAAAAGGGTTTGCTATGATGGTGAAGGTCGATTGACGGATGATGGTGGCGAGCAGTGGCCGATGGTGGTTGTTGGATCTTGGGCGTGAGTTGGATGCCAACTGTTCTTGTTTTTTTTTTTTTTTAATTTGTGGTGTATTGAGCAATATTTGTGATATGAATAAGAAATTAAAGAGTAATCAAGTAACTTCAAAATTATTTTATTTTTCTTTTATTTTTTTCACAGTGCAATGAGTAAAATCAATAATATTTGATATTTGGAGTTTGGACTATATTATGGAAGAGAAGGACTTCCGTGCACAAGGTCTTATTTAAGACTATTTGCGTCAAGCACGTGCGTCACGCGGCTGTCTTTTTTTTCATGGGCGTTTTTTTGGTTTTTTTTTTCGATTTTTTTATCCGAATTTTTGTTTGTTTCTTTTGTTTTGTTTCTATACCCTAAAATAATATTAGTGAACCCTAAAATTAAAATAAGTTGATTTAATTTGTTTGAAATGAATACAAATTTATATTCTAAAATTAAATTAATAAACCCTAAGAAACACAAAATAAACCCCTAAAAACTTCTCAAAAAATCCTAAAAAATACAAAATAAACCCCTAAAAACCCCTCAAAAAATACAAAATAAACCCTAAAAGACACAAAATAAACCTCTATCCAAAAAAAAAAAAAATTCTAAAAAACACAAAATAAACCCCTACCCCCCCCCCCAAATCCTAAAAAACATAAAACAAACTTCTAAAAAACACAAAATAAACCCCTAAAAAACCTTGAAACTTAAAAATCATGAACTCCAAAAAAACCCACGAATTCCTAGACTCTAAACATTAATTGGAATGGTAAAAAATCACAATTTGAACTAAATAAATTAGTACTCCCTCCGTCTCAATTATATAGTCTCTTCTACTATTTTGAGGTGTCCCAATTATATAGTCTCATTACAATAAATATTATTAATTTTCATAATAATGTACAAATAAACCCTTGTTGAATCTTGAAAATTAAAAAAATAACAACTTAAAAGTTGAAAGTCATAAATATTTAATAAGAGTGTTATTGGAAGTTTAGCTTTAATATATTATTTTCATAAATATTTTTTAATCTACGTGCGAGGAGAAATGAGACTATATAATTGGGAATATAATTGGGACGGGAGAGTATAAGATAACTACCAGACACCTCACTTTTTAACAATGTAGATGATGCTTTTTAAATTTTAAATGATAATACTTTTTAATGTTGCAGTTGATTATGATTTTGGGTTGACCCGAATTGATCTCGGTCAAAACGGGTTAATCCGCGATTTGATCATGTCCGTCTTAAATAAGTCTCATTTGTACCTGCAAAATTTTATTCAATTCCTTCAACATGTGAATGAGCAAGATCTCCAAAAATTGTATGTTTTTATACAATGTGCTCAACCAACTGGGCTAAAACAATCTTATGTTACAATTTGAATATAATAACATATTTATCCACAAATTTAAAATAACTAGTCTTCATTTTAATTAAAATCAATATTTACCATATAATTAAAATCAATATTTAATATCTAATTTAATATTTTTTAAATTAAAATAAATAAAGAGAAGATCTAATATCTAAATTAGTGAATTGTGAAATAATAATTAGCAATATTTTTTATTGTTATCGTGTAGTATTGTTTGTAATTAAAATCTATATTTAATTATATATTTTCTAAAAATCTAGTATTCAATATTTAATTTTATAAATTTATACTTTTAACTACTTAACTTATGCAATAACTATCAATAAATTAAACATTTTATTTCTTTTTATTGATATAAATTGTGTATTTTTAAACTTATTTATTATAGTTATCATGATACTAATTTATATAATTTTATTATATATATATATACATATATATATAATATACCGGGTTATCCGGTTTTTTTAGAACGGTTCGATCGGTCGAACCACTAACCCGGTGATCCGATAAATTCTCCGGTACGATGTCCGGTCCGATTTTAAAAACATTGGCTGCTACGTGGAAATTTTTATGGAATCTAAAAACCCATCACTCTAAAAAGAATATGAAAATATCAATGGATGCATGTATTAAACGGTTTAAACCTCTGAAAAAACCAAAATAAATTAGAGGGAGAGAGAGAGAGAGAGAGAGGGGATATAGGCATGACGAAGCCACAATGGTGGTAGAAATAGAATAGATCCAACTAAAAAGTAACGCCATTTTAACGCAACGAATACTCCATAGTAAACCCTCCCCACTCCAAAACCCTAGCCACTACAACCCGGCGGCGCCGCGGCGGTAATCAGCCATCAATGGACGACGTCTGCGAGGGTAAAGACTTCTCATTCCCCTCCCAGGAAGAAAACATCCTCTCATGGTGGGACCAAATCGACGCCTTCAAAACCCAACTCCGCCGCACCGAACATTTCCCGGAGTACATCTTCTACGACGGCCCGCCCTTCGCCACCGGCCTTCCCCACTACGGCCACATTCTCGCCGGCACAATCAAGGACATTGTTACGCGCTATCAGTCCATGACTGGCCATCACGTCACCCGAAGATTCGGCTGGGATTGCCACGGGCTGCCCGTGGAGCATGAGATTGATCAGAAATTAGGGATTAAGAGCAGAGAAGATGTGTTCAAGATGGGAATCGCGAATTACAATGAAGAGTGTCGGGGGATTGTGCAGAGGTATGTCAACGAGTGGGAGAAGACTGTGGTGCGAATGGGGAGGTGGATCGATTTTAGAAATGATTATAAAACTATGGATTTGAATTTCATGGAGACTGTGTGGTGGGTTTTTGCGCAGTTGTATCAGAAGGGTCTTGTTTATAGAGGATTTAAGGTATTAATTGCTTTTATCTTTGCTCGATTGCCTATAAAGTTCAGTTCTTTCTCTTATTCTGCTTTTTTTTTCGATTGCATTCTGAAATTATTGTACGTTTTACCGGAAATTTGATGCACGCATACTATCTTGCTTTTTTGAATGGATGTTTTCGTATTTTATTTATGCAGGTCATGCCGTACAGTACCGGTTGCAAAACTCCCCTATCGAATTTTGAAGCCAATTCCAATTATAAGGAGGTTCCTGACCCTGAAATAATGGTGGGTTTTCCTGTGATTGATGATCCGGATGGTGCGTCTTTCGTTGCTTGGACGACGACGCCATGGACTTTGCCTAGTAATCTCGCACTCTGCGTCAATGCCAGTTTTGTTTATGTTAAGGTCCGGAACAAGTTCAATGGGAAAGTCTTTGTGGTTGCTGAATCTCGTTTGTCAGAGCTTCCTGTTGAAAAGGCGAAAAAGACTGATGGAGCTGTTGGTTCCTCAGAAAAATTGAATTCAAAGCCCAAGTCATCTGGTGGTAAGGCTAAGAATGTCGATACATATGAAATTTTGGATAAATTCACTGGGGCTTCCCTTGTGGGGAAGACGTATGTCCCTCTATTTGATTACTTCAAAGACTACTCTGATGTGGCGTTTAGAGTTGTATCAGATAATTATGTAACTGATGACAGCGGTACTGGAATTGTTCATTGCGCTCCTGCATTTGGCGAAGATGATTACCGTGTTTGTTTGGAGAATGGCATTATTAGCAAGGGGGAAAACCTGGTCGTAGCTGTAGATGATGATGGATGTTTCACTGAAAGAGTTGTTGAATTTCGTGGGCGCTATGTCAAGGATGCAGATAAAGACATAATCCAGGCTGTAAAAGAGAAAGGAAGGCTCGTAAAAACTGGAAGTTTTACTCATAATTATCCTTTTTGTTGGAGATCTGATACTCCTCTAATCTACAGAGCCGTACCGAGCTGGTTTGTGGCTGTGGAAAGGATTAAAGATCAGTTGCTAGAGAATAACAAACAGACGTATTGGGTGCCGGACTTTGTGAAGGAAAAACGCTTTCATAACTGGCTTGAGAATGCTAGAGACTGGGCAGTGAGTCGAAGTAGGTTTTGGGGAACGCCTCTTCCTTTGTGGATCAGTGGAGACGGTCAAGAGATTGTAGTCATGGATTCCGTTGAAAAATTGGAAAAACTTTCTGGTGAGAAGGTAACCGACTTGCATCGTCATAAAATCGATCATATTACTATCCCTTCAAGTCGTGGTCCAGAATTTGGTGTTCTTCGCCGTGTGGAGGATGTGTTTGATTGCTGGTTTGAGAGTGGATCCATGCCTTACGCTTATATCCATTATCCCTTTGAGAATGTGGAACTATTTGAGAACAATTTCCCTGGACATTTTGTGGCTGAGGGTCTGGATCAAACTCGTGGATGGTTCTATACTCTCATGGTTCTTTCAACTGCACTTTTTGGAAAACCTGCTTTCAGAAATCTCATATGTAATGGGCTTGTACTGGCTGAGGATGGGAAGAAGATGAGTAAGAGATTGAAAAATTATCCTCCACCATCCGAAGTGATAAATGATTATGGAGCTGATGCATTACGATTGTACATTATAAACTCTCCTGTCGTTCGTGCTGAACCCTTGCGTTTTAAAAAGGAAGGGGTGTATGGTGTTGTAAAAGACGTTTTCTTGCCATGGTATAATGCTTATAGGTTCCTCGTGCAAAATGCTAAAAGGCTAGAAGTCGAGGGGCTCAAACCATTTACACCAGTTGATCAATCCATCCTTCAGAAGTCCTCAAATGTCCTTGACCAATGGATTAATTCGGCTACTCAGAGTTTAGTCCATTTTGTACGTCAAGAAATGGATGCTTATAGACTCTACACAGTGGTGCCTTATCTCTTAAAGTTCCTGGACAACTTGACAAATATTTATGTTCGATTCAATCGGAAGAGGTTGAAAGGTCGTACTGGAGAAGAGGACTGCAGAACTGCTCTTTCGACGCTTTATTATGTTCTTCTAGCAGCATGCAAATCCATGGCTCCATTCACACCATTCTTCACAGAGGTTCTTTATCAGAATCTGAGGAAGGTCAGCAATGAATCTGAAGAAAGCATTCACTATTGCAGTTTCCCTGCAGTAGAAGGAAAGAGAGGAGAACGTATCGAAGAAAGTGTGAATCGAATGATGACAATTATTGATCTTGCACGCAACATTCGCGAGCGTCATAACAAACCTCTTAAGACACCACTAAAGGAGATGGTCATCATACATCCTGATGCAGATTTCTTGGACGACATTGACAATAAGCTGAGGGAGTATGTGCTCGAGGAGCTTAATGTGAAGTCTTTGGTCCCATGCAACGATACTCTGAAGTATGCCACCTTGCGCGCAGAGCCTGATTTCAGTGTGCTGGGGAAAAGGCTTGGTAAATCAATGGGAGAGGTGGCAAAGAGAGTGAAGGCAATGTCAACAGAAGATATCTTGGCTTTTGAAAAAGCCGGAGAGATTACTATTAAATCACATATTTTGAAACTCAGTGATATCAAGATAACTAGGGAGTTCAAGCCTCCTGGCAATGAAAAGGCTGAAGATATGGATGCTAAAGGAGATGGTGATGTCTTGGTGGTATTGGACTTGCGCAGTGATGAGTCCTTGTATGAAGCCGGAATTGCTCGTGAGATTGTGAATCGGATCCAGAAACTGCGGAAGAAAGCTGCACTTGAACCCACGGACTTGGTGGAAGTCTTCTTCAAATCATTGGATAAAGATGGAACAATTTCTCAAGAAATTATAGAATCACAGGAAAAATACATCAGAGAAGCGCTGGGGTCGGCGTTGCTTCCACATTCTTTGCTTCCTCCCCATGCTGTGGCCCTTGCTGAAGAGAGTTTCCATGGGATATCAAACCTCTCCTTCGCCATCACTTTGGCAAGGCCAGCTCTCGTGTTCAACTCAGATGCCCTTATGGCATTGTATGGTGGCAGCACCAAGTCCGTGCATGGATTGCAGGCCTACTTGCTGGCGAGAGATCACCATAATTTGAAGGTGGAATTCCAACATGGAAAGGGCAAGATAAAGGTGAGTTGCGTTGAAGATCTGCCACCAATAACTGTGGTGTTGGGTGAACATGTATTCTTGGCTGTTGGTGATTACGTCTCAAGCAAGAAGGTGAGCCTTTGATTTTGATTGAGCTGCAATCTTTGTGGATTATTGTTTGATTGTTCTGTGCCCTTATCTGGAACTGCAAGGGTTAGATTTGTTGCGCAACTATTGTTTTTTCTTGCCAGAAGAATATATACCAGATAGTGATACCGATACAGAAACAATAGTTTGGTTAATTTGCTTTTATTTCTACTTTTCAACTTGTCATGAAATTGAAAGTCATTTGTTTGTCCTAATTTTTATTTCTTCCACTTCTCTGTTTCTATTTACACCAAGGCTTATTTCTTTTCATTTTTTTACTGTGATATATACTCAACATAAATTATTTGTTTTATTCTATTTTTACTCAAAATCAAAGATGTGCATCCAGTGATAATGAAAAGGAGGGTTGAAGCTAAAAAATTCTAGCTCAATAGAAATGTAGCCCGATATAGCTAGCTAGCCTGAAAATAAATGAGTTCTCATTTCTCTAAAAGCTCATGTATCTTCCTATTTTTGTTAAATATTAAAAGTTTCATGTTTGATGTTTAATTAAGCACTAAAGATATAATTATTGAAACTTCAATAATATATTCTATTAATTGGTGATAATTTATGTTATACTCAGTATTAATTTGTCAAAGCTTTAAATTTAAATGAACATTAATTGATAAATTTATACTCATTAAAGCTTTTTTCCCCTAAACTTACTCGCTCGATGGGCTTGCACTAAAATTAGGGTTAATGTTAAGAAATTCAAGCCAAAATTGTTCAGACCAGAAACTGAAACCGATTGATATAATTGACATTCCTTCTTAAAATATTCATTTTCATTTGTCACTTACATTTTTTCCAATTTTATACCAACAGACAATAATTAAAACTGAAACTCGTGTTTGTCCCAAATTCAAGACATTGATATAAATACCTGGGGCTCCACCAATCCTCGACATTAATCTCAACAGCTACAACATTCAAACAAATAAAAACTTATCGATGTTCAATGGTTTTTCTAACAGATGATAACGGCCAAAGTAAAAAATCATGTTGAACGATTCCCTGCGAAACAAATGCAGCTACTATATTGTACATGAACAAGGCAAACCCTAGCTAGATGCAGTATTCAAATTCAGAAGATCGAGCAGAGTATAATAAAACAATAAATACGCGAGACACAAGATCCATGAATAAACAAGTTAGAGATGGCAATTGATGTCACAGAAGCACACATTTTCATCGCAAGTACACGGACTAAGGAGACTGATCAATCATCAGTTCGAAGCCAAGGTCCAAAGTCGTTGGCAACATTAAATACAAGTACTACTTGCATGACGTATGGCAGTATGAAAGCTTCAATTCTCTTTTTCTTTTTCAGGAAGCCCTAGAACTTATTATTCTCCTAGCATCATCTGTTGTTAATTCTTCATAAACCTGAAAGATTGTAGAATGAAAGAGAGACTTAATTTCTTTGGACATTTCAAGGTAGCAAAGTAAAGAATAAAGAATTTAATATACTTACTAGTTTCTTATAAACTTGTTGAAATGCCTTGCAAAATCTTTCTGCATCAGCTGCACCCACCTGAGAAATGGAAATGCTAAGATACTTATAATCCAAGCATTTGAACATTTGTTGGCATGGCGAATCTTCATTCTCTTAAAAATTAAAATGGTAAAACAATTTTTGCTTCATCATATAGATATATGAAGCACACTTCTAATCAACAAATACAGTATAAGTCTATAAGAAAGCTCACTTAGCTCGAGCTAGCCAACAAGTTTTCCAGAAAAAACTAGGCCCAGCTCACACACAACCTTTACATAATGGTATCACATAATGCTACATTACAACTTAACTTTATGTGTTGATTCAAAAATAGTCAATGAAGTACTTAAAAGAAATTCAAAATTTGGTCTCATTTACAAGGATAGTTTAAAAAATGCAGCACGTACCTTCTGCTCGGCAGCCAACTTTAGTTTTCCCCAAAATGCTTCTGTCGTTGCAAAGCAACACAAACATGATCAGTCACTATATTATAACAGAAAAACTCTAGAGTCAACATCTATTGATGGAATCACTATGTAGGCAATGCTATGGAAGAGACCTAATGCCGTGCACGTTCTACCACCACCGTCGGGTTCAATACCCTTTAGGGATGTAGTCAATGTTTCTTATTTATGGACAGGCATTTGTGTCTTTTTCAGTCTAGGGTTTGATCGCAGCTGTAAATACAGCCCTTTCATCCTTAACCACCACGGTTCAATATCCTTTAAGCAATCACATTTCTAATGACATCCTGGGTACAATCATGCCTATTTGATAGAAAATATGTAAAATACTAATATTATTAACTAGGAAGTTCACTACCATAAATCACCCCTGTTGAGCATAGGAAATGAACCAATCACTCACTCGCACAAAATACTCTCTCCTAGATAGACAGCCCACTCCTTAAGCTTAAGATTAGTTTGCAAGAGACTACTCAACTGTTCATAAAAACGAGTTTGGGTATATTGTGTGCAAACTTTAATGAGAGCTTGTACAAGAGAGTTCATGCTAGATTGCTACATGGAGACTAATGGAGTTCTAAGTTCTAACGCGTTATCTGCACTCTATACTCAATAAAGAGATTACACGTGAGGAAGACCTTAGATATATATAGATATATAAGATAAATAGCAATGCAATTAGCTCTTATCTAGCAAAAGACAAGGTAACCGGGCTACAAATTAGATATTCTCACAATTTGTTGGTTTAGGGAATTAAGGACTTAATTCTTGGAGAACTGATAAATTGGTTTATTTAAAGGCATAATGGTTTTTAAAAGTTGCAAGCCACTACAAGCTTAGTCATCAACTTAAAGGATCAATGAAACTCTGAAGTATGCATTTAAAATATGAGTTGTGGTCCAGAGATTTGGACTTAATTAACAATTAGAGAGAAATTAATAAATATTTTAATTAGTTTAATGGTTGAATTGACCATTCAACTAAATAATTAGATTCTTTCTGATGAAAATCGAGAACCAACAAGGAGTATTTATACCAATTTATCGCATCGACATACCATTATTATCCTCGGTACTCCATGCATCTTGCCAATCCTTCACCTGAGACATATCCTAATGTTAGAGACCAGTGGTGAAGCAAGCTTAACAGCATTGTGCACAAAAATTATGCTGTACCTCCCGACTTGGAGCAGACCTAGATGATTGCTTTGAAATATCCGATTCTGCCTGAAAATAGAACTTGACTAAACATTTACAAGTCCAAATATTGAAAAGGAGAGAGAAAATGCGCACGCTTCCCTTAGCAACATATGAAATGTACATTGCCCCCCTAAAATTAAGCACACCACAAATTGACGACGACAACTTAATAGTTCGTGAAAGTTTTGATTTTATTAAAATGAAAATGTCAGTTACTATTAGATTCCCTCGAAAAGCTCAGATTAAGCTACCCATAACAGGAGATTAACTTAAGCTGCTGGGAAATTAATATCAAAATTGCAAAAAAGCAATGCCCTTCTATCTAGAACATCGACTTTGGACCCAAAATACATAGAGAAATACATGATAAAACCTTCAGCAATCACAGAAACTCGACCGCGAGAGGCATGAGAAAAGTTGAAAAAGCTAAGTTCAGGAAAATAAAGGAAGGAACAAAGTGTAAAGGAATCCGAGGAAACCCCGTTATTCAGTCATTCCATTCCCCGAGAGACCAAAATAAAAATATGAAATTTCAACGATGAGTATGCGAGCAGTTGTACATACACGCAGAGAGAGAGAGAGAGAGAGAGAGAGAGAGAGGATTACGTGTACATAATCGGGAGATCGGACAACGGGGAAGAGGTCGATGAGCTGCCGGAATTCATTCTCGTCCATCGGGATTCGGGTTTTCCGCTTAAGCAATTTACCCAAATAAATCTCGATTTGCTCTACGCTGTCGTTTCTTATCTACCTCTCTTCTTTCTCGGGGGTATTTAGGTCATTTCACCCTTTTATTATTATTAATATTGTGAATTCTAGTGTGCAACTGCTTTTGTTTACGGGGTTTTCTATTTGTACCGCTGAATTTACTCTTTGCACTTCACTTGTTAAATGCACTCTTAATTTTAATCTTTGCACATTTATATTAACGTCGTTCAGTATAAAAAATCATGTTCGAAAACATAGTTTCGAACATGTCCAATTTGTTCGAGAATATTAATTCGAACGGCATCTATACTTTGAAAAATATGGAATTAGTTCGAAAATTCAAGTTTGAACATCACACCTTTAAAAAAAACATGTTCTGAAAAATAATTTCGAACACGTTCAATTTGTTCAACAACATTAATTTGAACGACATCTATACTTTGAAAAATATGGAATTGGTTCGAAAATTGAAGTTTAAATATCACGCCTTTAAAAAAAAACATGTTCGGAAAAATAATTTCGAACACGTTTAACTTGTTCGACAACATTAATTTGAACGACATCTATACTTTGACAAATATGGAGTTGGTTCAAAAATTGAAGTTTGAACATCACACCTTTAAAAAAAACATGTTCGGAAAAACAATTTCGAACACGTGTTCAGCAATATTAATTCGAACGACTCCTATATTTCGAAAAATATGGAGTTGGTTCGAAAATTGAAGTTTGAACATCCTCATTGTGTTCAAACTTCGACATTTGAACACCCCGTATATGTTTAGACTTAATTTCTTATTAAAGAGTATTTAAGTAATTTCAAAATTATTTTATTTTTTCTTTTATGGTGTAAATAGAAACTCCATTTCTTTGTTTATATATTTGGTGAACTTCAATTTTGCTTTCTTTGACTCGAATTTCAACATCAACTTTCAAAGACGTAATTTGCATCATGTATGGTTTTCTTTATCATTGACATGATGATCGGTTTTTGGCGTCCAAAATTTTAACTAGACATTCAAGATTTTTTCTTTATATGTATATATATTTCAAGATTATTCGAGCCATTCAACCTTGTATTCATACACATTTTTCATCAAATCTTCCAATCATGAAAGCTTGAATTGAAACAAACATTAGAGCATCAATGTCAATTGATGATTAATCAACGTTGATTTTTTTTTTACTATTCGTATATATAAATTATCCAGAATGAAGTGGTACAACAGAAACAACTTCAAAAGAGCACTACTACTTAACTACTTAAAGACTAATCTCTCTTCTAAAGGGAAGTGTTTAATTCTTTAGCTTATCTAGAGATTTTTGCAGTAAAAAATAAAACACAAGATTGAAACATCAATATTCTACGAGATTACTCAAGTATCTATGTAATTATTAATGATCACATCATATTTATGAGAAGAATATTCAGTTACATTCCATTCATTTCTTATGCAGCTATCAGTTTGCCAATTGGAGCAAAATCATAAATAGTAATGTGTCTCAGCAATTGAATGCTTTCTCTATTACATTCCATATAATGTGGTATTAGACATTTTATACCCTATATAATATATCAATGAACTCGGTTATCCCAAAATATCTCAAATCTTAGAGGCATCTGCAGAGATACGGCTCAGTGCAACGGCCGTCTTGGAACCCGATGGCCGGCCTAAAAACTGGCTGATGTACTCTCCAGCTGACAAGAGCTTCCCCATGTCGACATTGGTCTTTACACCAAGGCCGTTGAGCATGTATACAACGTCCTCAGTGGCTACATTTCCTGAAGCTCCCTTGGCGTAGGGGCATCCTCCTAGACCCGAAACTGATGAATCCACTGTGCTAATTCCCATCTACAAACAGAGTTTTCAGGGGAAACGGGTTAGAGACACTTCAAGAACCTTGAATAAACAATAGCTAATGTAACAAAAGAGGCATGCACATTCCTCAGACAGCTCGGAGGGTTTAATATGTGCAGTACACTGCACTGCACTTTTGACCTATGTACCCTCTACAACCATGAATACAAACTAAAGAAGGAAAATACACTTTTTTAGGCAAGAAATATTTCCGAGGCTCTGTTCCTTTATGATGTGCAATGCAGTGATGGTGGCTGGCAATGTCTAGATCTTGATTGCAGTGTGGAAGGTAATGTTAGAGAGAAGTTACTCACCTGGAGGGACAACAGAATGTTAGGTAGGGACTGTCCATACGTGTCGTGGAAATGAACAGCAAGTTTCTCAACAGGAACAGCAGCCATTACAGCTTCAAGCATGGGAAGTACAGTACCTATGTCAAGATAAACTTTAGATGTCTCTAAGAGAGAGCAAGAAATTAGAAATACTGAAATTACAAATACATAAAAGAAATCTGTCGAGTAATTTTTCTACGACCTTCATCTTGTTGATCATCCAGAATATACAACAAACCATAAGATAAGATTGTTATAATATTAAAACCATTTCCGAAGTGGGAGTTGTCAAAATCAACCTTCTTAAAGAGTGAAACCATTGGTATTTGGGAGTGTTCACAAATATTTATTCTAAAGCAGATTCCGACTTTTAGCTTGGAGTTTCTGGAGCATGGCTTCAGCTTTTAAAGCTTCTAAAATTAAACAAAAATAAGTCCAAGTTATAAACACCATACCCAACTTTTTCTTGCTCGGACATTTTTTTTTTAATTTGATGAACTTTCAATTGTATGCAATAACTTCACCTTTTTCAATGATAGTCTCTACTAAACCTTAAATAAGGTAAAAACCGAACACAAAGCACTTATAACCACTAGGTATTTATATTTGCACATATTTTTAGTGTATTTGCACCAAAATAAACTTGGGGGGGTTGCTCCTCTGAGTAAACATTGAGGGAGGTTTCGTACTTATCCCAAAAATTTAAGTGGTATATCAAGCAACATTTGTGATGCTAGAAGGGAATAAGGATATTAAGAAGTGGCGATTTTCTTTCACAAAAAACATTGGTTGGTAACAAGATCTAACAAACTTGATATCAAACTCATGACAGAGCTGCTTATTAGTCACCTATAATATCACAAGCTGTATCTTGGGGAAGAAAGATTATGAATATAAATTCACGAGAAAAGAGAAGAAGAAGAACTCTTGTACCAGGTGTAGCAACTCCTACTGTATCTCCAAGAGAGATCTCAAAACAGCCCATATTATGAAGCTCCTTCGCCACATATGCAACTTTTGATGGGGAGATATATCCTTCCACTGGGCAGCCAACAACACAAGAGACATACCTGTTGAAGGTTTAGATGAATATTGACAGCCAAACTCAACCTGTGATGGTGAAGAATTATTGTCTTCACCGGAAAGTGTAGGCCAAAATTTATAAAATAGAATTTATCATCTAACAGATTTTTGACGAAGTTCCATAGCTCTCAAAGGTTGTAAGAGAAATATTACATCATACATGTAGCTTCAATTAATTTGTGTGAGCAGTTGTCATGTCAAGTTCATGTGACAAACTTGATTTACAAGTTATCTCATCAGAATAATTGAAATGTAATTTTTCTGTCTGTGAGTTCCACTAGTAGTACAGAGAACTGAGTTCTGGGGGTAGAGGTGGGGGGATAAATGTAGGTGAGACAACAAATCATACCCACGCACAGGAATGGAACGCTTTTTGGCAGCAGAAGTTACAGCACGATAGCGAGCCAAGCTCTCTTCAATACTGCAATTAATATTTGATTTTGAGAATGACTCAGAAGCTGATGCAAATACAGCTACTTCTTTTGCACCAGCTGCAACAGCACCTTCAAAACCCTATCAAAATTGTATAAAATATCATATTTCTCATTCCATAATAAAGAAATGGCTAGACGAAATTGTATCTTAATTAGTACCCACCTTAAGATTGGGAGTCAGCACAGGTAATCTAACGCCTTCCAAATTCTTAACTGCGTCCATCACATCCTTTGCATCTGCCAGCTAGTTAAGCAAAGATAGAGAATTAAACAATGGACAGACCCAAAGAAATTTACTCTATGTCAGCTCATGGATGCTAACCAGTGTCAGCATCGAGTATTTAGCACCACTAAATGTGAGATCATGAGAACAAATGGGTGAGAATGACTTCAAAATTAATTAGTACCTGAGGCACCCACTTTGGTGAAACAAAACTTGTGGCTTCAACAACAGCCAATCCAGCAGAAACTAATTTACGGATCAATTTGATCTTGACGGATGTTGGGACGATTGTCTTCTCATTTTGTAGCCCATCCCTGGGGCCAACTTCAACTATCTTCACATATTTTGGTATGCCTTTGAAGAGCTACAGTAAGCCAAAGATTTGTTGCTCAAAAGATATTCTAGCAAATCCAATGCAAATATAGTGATATACTAGACAGGAAAGGACTTCACAAAAAAGCAATTTGGGAAGAGTCGAGAAGATTTTTGTCAAAAGAACAAAATATAGAAACGACCATTCTCTACCTAATCCAATGCAAACATGGTGATAGTCTATATACAGGAATAGACTTCACAAAAAGCGGATTGGGAAGAGTTGAGAAGATTTTATCAAAAGAGCAACATATTGAAACAAAACAACCATTCTAGTTAATCCACTGCAAACTGATAGTGTCATCGGCCTTGGTTGGTTTATACGCGTGGCAAGCGCGGGGTTGCTCGTTACTAGTTATTGTTATTTTATTGTTATTTCATTATTATTAGTTTCTAGTACAGTTATTCCTAGTTAAAAGTTACTTCAGAGTCAGGCGCAACAAGTTCATGGGCCTTAGTTTGTTAGGGTTTATTATTTATAGTTTCTGCTGGAGAATTATGAGTGTCTTTGAACCTGGAAAAGTTGGGATGGTATTTACCGTAGGCCTCTTGGAGGATTTCAGTTATTTATCATAGTTTTTCCTTTCTCTACGCCTTAACTCTATCACAAACATGGTGATAGACTATATACAGGAAAGGACTTCATAAAAAGCTGTTTGATAAGAAAAGAGATATTAAACATGCCATTGCAATTATGTTTTCTTTAACTACTGCAGTAAAATCCAGAACTAAAGAGTCAAAAGTAATAGTTTCTTTGAGGACTTGTCAATTTTTTTGGCTAGATGGACTACCTTGTATTTTGATTCCCCTGTGTCATTGTCGCCGCAGGATGGACACTGATACTTGGACAAGTAGTGAAGTTCACTCGTGTTTCCACAGGCCACCGAACTTCTACCTAGACTCGAGGTCTTTGGAAAAGAGTTTCTCGTCTGTCTTCTCCATGTAACATGCTCTTGTGTATACTCTTCAAAATCTTCACTGAAAAAAAAAGCAGAGACATAGATGGATGAATAAAAAAACCCCAGATATCTTAAAAGCGATCATCACCAAAATTCATTTGCTCTTTTGATTTTTGAATTCTAATTACTGTTGTAATAAAACTGCATGTCACAGGTTAGTGTTTGCTTTATAGATGATTCATCGCTTGGTGATTATAGGCTGAGTAAGACAGCTTTTTGTGAGTTACTCAGGTAGCATTGGAAAATTGGTCGTGTAAAAGGCAGATGGTGTTTTCGACTTTGATACAAGTACCCTTAACATCTAAAACTCTTCCAAATAGCTGATGACTGAATCCATAAACATAAATTCTGATTTGCTTTTGCTATATATCTAAGCAGTATTATAAGAGCTTGGCTCTTAGCGGTTGGCAACAGGGATGCATTATCACCATATTTTTAGAACAGTTATTCAGTATGCAGAAAAAACCCGGGCATGCTGAAAAATCAAATCAGGACAAGTGATATACAAACAAGGCCAATGACAATGACCAAATATGCATATAGAAGCAAAAAAACATTCTTGCAAGAAAGTTCACTTACTTGCAGCTATTAGATGAGCTGCAACTTCTCCCTTCAATCCAGCAGTTTCCCATTCCCATGTCTTCTGGGATAGGCCTGCATGCACTGGATGGGAACCTATAAAGGCGGTCAATATTGCTCAAAGTCGGCAGCTTGTCAAGACCAAGAGGCTCCTCCAAACTTGACATTGTCGAGCAAGTGAATGCAGCAGTAACTGAAGCCACAACAAGAAGTAGTTTGCTTTGAAAATAATTCAAGGCCTATAAGCTGGCAACAATCAATTAGTGATGCATGAAGAATCCTAAGGAAACAAGCAGGAAACCGTTGAGTAGTGAGGCATGGACAATCCATAAACACGCTGTTATAGCCAAGAATCAAAATACCCAAATGCGAAGGAAAATTAGTGAGTAGTGATATCAGGACCACATTCTGAGTTCAATTCATTTCAAGGTGAAATATGCATACAAATACAAGTAATCAACACCATATTCTAATTTTAACCTACAGACTGAAAATGTTTGAAAAGCTCAAAAAAATGAGAAGAATCTCGAAATGCCGACACTTTCATCTTCAAAAAAATAAGGAGGAAATTTTGTAATGGAGATTAAAATAATTTGAACTCTTATTTGAGGTAATGTGTAACGCCAAATAAATAACTCATCCACGCCGATCGTTCAACATTCAACAAAGGAATACTCTAACCAAACTTAAACACTCCCCCCTCTTCAAATCAAAATCTTTTACATTTCTATCCTTCTCCAGTAAATCTCACCAACAATCTAAGTCAAATGAACCTCAATTTCCCTCCGAAAACACGTGTACCCCCATTTTTCTCAATAACAACAGGACACTAAGAAAATAACAAAAATCGAGCAAGAAAGTAGGAATGATTTTTCATCTCCGAAAAATCCGAGCCGACATGAATAAGGCGATGGAACCAAAAGGCAATCACAAAATCAAATAGTTGAAGAAAAAGCAACCAATACCTAAAATCCACAGGAATGGAACCGAGGATTCTGAATTAAGAAAACGTTGAAATCCCAGTTCCTCCCTTTCCTAAACAAGTTTTTTGCAGAGCCCAAAATTTGCGGTTGCTTGAGGTGTCGTGGTGAAACACGCAAGAAATGGGACAAGTAGTGGTTGGTGTGTATGTGGACAGAATAGCGAACAAGGCACCGCACAAACGTGACGGAGAATTCTGTATAAAATAGAGCAAAAAAGTACAAAACTTTTTTTCAATTACACTTGTTCGTATTCTGCGTGTGTGAGATCTTGTTGAGTTGATTATAATTTAGGGTTTTCTAGGTGTGGGTGATTTTCAATTTCTGGTAATTGGGACTTCAATGCCAATGGCCAGCACTATGATTCTAGGCAGAGAGAGAGAGAGAGAGAGGAATGGTGGGAAATGGTGGTAGGTAGTTTTCAGTTGGAAGTTGGTCAATTTCCCAACATCATAAATTATTAAGCTTTTTATTGCCTTCTCATTTATTAGCTTTATTACTTTAGTATTACCTTCATTTTCCTATGTTTACCATTTCCTTTTTATTATATAAAAAATAATATATATTTTTTCCACCAAAAAAGGAGAAAACAGAATAACTTTTTTTTTTCTGGGTGAAATTTATCTAGTTTTAAATATTTTGGTCAAAATTAGGTAAAGTTTCGCAATAATAATTCGATAAGATCATAATATTAATTATTATAGTGATAATTAATGGACATGAAAGTTACCAAAATTATTGTGGTATTAATTATTATTACTATCCTTATTCTATTTTACTGAATTGATAATAATATGACTAAATTGACAATTTGATGAGAATTGAATAAATTTCAAAAGAAGTTACAAATATTTGACATTTTTTGTCTATTAGACATTGTTTTTAGTGTTGAATTTTTTTTTTTTTTATAAAATGAAATGACATTCATAAGCATTAAATGAGAATTATGATGGAGAGGAGAGAATAGGAAAACTCATCTAAATGGACTAAATTCATTTGACTCGATGATAATAATTTTGTCTTTTAAAAATATATAATAAGTTTTTTTTTACATATTTCAAAATATTTTTCTCACATAATACCAAATTGCAGTGACTCATGAAATAATTGGTAAAGGTACAAACGTGATGTTTGTAAGTAACAATAGACCATGCTTTCAAGTTTCAATACCTGAGTATATAATATATGGATTATTTTATTGTTATTTTCATACAAAAGAGCGCATAATCACTCCCAAATTAAAAGTATGAACTAAATCCACTAACCCTCCAACATAAGCTACCCTCAAGAGGTGAGTGATCTATTTTTATTTTTATTTTTCTTGTAACAATGGTAACTTGTAACCGTTACTCGAGATGTGCATTGAATATAATGACATTATTATACAATAGCTTGCAAATAGATATGTTGAAGCATACATATACGATTTTAGCGTAATAGTTCAAGAGTTATTAACACTTATGTCATGCCTATCAATTTACTAGTTCAAGGTTCATGCATTTACTTTAATATAGGTTCATAAATAAAGTTATCTAAAAATACAGGTGTAACACAAGTCTTTATGCAATGAAATATAACATTTTCTTTGGAAAGAATTATTTTCCATTATCCACACGAATTCTATCCCATATGCAACGAGGCCTTTTGCGATAAAGGAGCTCATACCGGGGGGGTGGTCTGATTATTAAGTAGAGGTTTAGGAGCTCTATTGATTAAATAAACACTTCTGAGAACAACCCCTTCCCCCCCCCCCCCCCCCAAAAAAAAACACAAAATGCAAATTAGCTTGAAACCTCAAAAATCGAGTGTTGTTTAAAATATATCTACGTTTGTATTCAATAATTCTATTTTGTTGTGAAGTGTTAACGCAATTATGTTCAAATAAAACTCCTTGATCCCGAAAAAAAGAAAGAAAATAAATAAATTCCTTCCCATTATCCACACCAAATCACATTTAGAAAAATCAAATGCTTGGGAAAGGAGAAGACTGAAATAGAAGTAATTGGTGGATATTTATTTCAAGAAATAAAAAAAAAAAGGAAAAAAAATCTAAAATGTACCAAAAAAAATGGAAATGGAGATTCTAGAAGCTAATTTGGGAGTTAGACTTAGTAGATAGGACAAAGTAATAGGGTGCAAGTGCAAAGATATGGTGAAGGGCGTCCCTATCTAAGTAGTGACTACAAATTAAAATTAAAATTGTGGCTCTACCGCCACCACTCCTCAATGCTCAAATAATAATAACCTCTCAATTGTCCCCTTGGGGATGGCCTAGTGGTGGAGTGGTGTTTCTTGAAGTCAAATATCTAAAGTTCGACCCACCACCAACACCACTAGGTGTGAGCCTGGCTTACCCAGTGCGCACCACGATAGCGGCTGCGGATTACCCTCGACATACAAAAAAAAAAATAATAATAACTTCTCAACTCAAAATTAAAATAAAAATTCAAAAAACACTCTCAACTCAACCAAATTGTTTCAATTCAATTTCTACACGTTTTCCTTTTTTGTTTTTTGTGGAAAAAGTCAAACCACTTCTCTCCATGTACGATAAGAGGTTTTAATTGGATTAATGAAATTGTATTCAATTGTGTGAGATTTTTCTCACGGATAAAAACTTCCTACGACAATACTCATGTTCGGATTCAAACTCACTTCAGCAGTATATTTATAATTTTTTCAGTATTTGGGCTGAGTTTAAATTCGAGTATGATATCATCTCGAATAAAAAAACTCTTGTTTTTTTACTCGGGCCTTATTTAACTTATGTTTTTACCATCATAACTTCCCAAACATGTGAGTTGGGATCCGTAGCAATTTGATTACTCATTAGTCATTACACAATAGACTCCGCTACCTGCTCTTCGATATTTGTTCTCGCATTTTCAAAATAATTAACCTAAGTTCCCAATTCACAAAAATAAAAATAAAAAAGATAATACTTTATGTTAGATCACTTAACAAGTCATAGTCCGCTAGACGGGTCAAATAAGCGAAAATCCAACCAAAAACTTGCCCATCCGCCCAAATACATCCCAAGCAGTGAGGACCACGCGCGGCGAGTGAGGCTGGGCACCCCAATATTTTTCCTTTTTTGATTTTTTTTTTGTTTAATCTTTATTTTGTATCGAGTGCAGTGCATGAAACCACGCGTTAGCATCAGATGAATGCACTGCGTGAGACGTCGGATAAAAAATTAAATAAATTCAAAAAATTTAAATTAATTCACTTTAATTTTAAGGTTTGTATTTATTTCAAAAAAACTAATTACCAAATTCAGTGCATAAGCTCACGCATTAGCGTCTAACGAGTGCATGTGCGAGACGTCGAATAAAATAAATAAATATATATTTATAAAAAAAGAAGAAATTAAAAATTCAATAAAAAAACTAAGACAAAAACTTGTATAAGACCGTTTAACGAGTCTTTTACGTTAGATGAGTTAAATATGACTAACCCAAAAAAAAAAAAAAAATCAGCCCAAATTCCACAAAAATTCAGCCCTGAAAATCAACCGACAAGCCAACTGTGACTGTGAGGCATGTGGGCTCCACACACCCGCCCACGAGCCTCACAGGCCTCACTTTCTTTTCTGATTTTTTCGACTTTTTATTATTTTTTTCATTTTTTTTCTCTTTTTTGTAATCTTCATATGTTAGCCCACGAGTGAATACAATGGACAAGACGTCCGATTAAAAGATTAAATCAATTCAGTTCAATTTTAGGGTTCATTAATTTTATTTTAGAGTATATATTTATTTTTAAAAATTAATTATCAAGCGCAGTGTGCGAGCTCATGCATAATGTGTTAGCGTCAGACGAGTGCACTGTACGAGACGCCAGATAAAAAAATAAATTAATTCAATTTAATTTTAGAGTATATATTAATTTCAAAAAATTAATTATTGAGTGCATTAACGCGTGGGCTCATGCATTGCGCGAGACATTGGATAAAATAATCAAATTAATTCAATTTAATTTTAGGGTTCACTAATTACATTTTAGGATACATATTTATTTCAAAGAATTAATTATCGAGTGCAGTGAACAAGCCCATGTGTTAGCATTGGACGAGTGCACTGCGCAAGATGTCGGATAAAAGAAGTAGGAGATTTATTAGAAAGTCATTTAACATAAGAGATTCATTAGAAAGTCTCATATGAGTGCCTCAAAAACTAAAAGAAAAAGGAGAGAGGGGATTATTGTAAAAGAAAAATAAAAAAAAAAAGGAAAACAATATGGATCACTTTCTGATTAATGGATAATTCGTTAGACGGTCGTCTATCAGAGATGTTAAAAAAAGAAGAAAAAAAAACGCAATACACAGAAAATTGTTGGTTGAAGCTAATCGAGTGGCAAAAAGCTCAATTTGTATACGGGGGCGACCCTAGAACTACACAGCCCATTTGACAACTATAGTTCAATATTGTAGCCATATTCTTCATACTCCTTCAATTATATGAAAATAATATTTTCATTTTCTTTTTAAATTTGGCCATATAAGAAATGCTTTTACAAATATTTTTTTTTTCTTTCGAAAATGTTACAACCAGCTTAACAAGATTACAACTCTCTCACAAGAAATAGATCCTTGAAAAATAAGATTTATATACTTCAACGCATCTTGGCTCTTGCGAAAAGCACTCCTGCCAACAACCCTACAATAAACCAGAACAAAAAAACATTCAGCTGGCTTAAGATAGGTTAAGAGTTTACTATTGATCGATCGAGAAGAGTCTCTTCAAGAATACCCAAACGGAAAACTTACCAAAGAAAATGCTTGCAGAGTTCTCCAAACTTGTTGGAACTTTGAAGAGGAGGATTCCAGCTACAGAAAGAGGTATCTTGTTCAGCGACCCCACGAGGCTGCATGACGTGAAAACAATTAGCAACGCAAACACAGAGAAAACCCAATGGTTTCAACAACAATACAGTTACAAAAAAAGGTTAACACAAGTCTACTGTATTAGAGTCAAGTCAAGTGGACTAGTGGAAAGTCGATATACTGATAGAAAGTCCTGCCAGAACATAAGGATGCAACGTGCTCTACTATAGAACTCGTCTCACAAACTCTACATAACTGGTTTGTTCAAATACGCGCAAGAATCTGTCTGGCGCTTTACTTGCAGGACCACTGTGATATTTGTGGTAAAAGATTTGTGCATACGAGGGCAAATCAATTCTGTTTTTGAGTATCCTGTTTCATTCACAACCCAGATAGCAAAACCGAAAACAGTACTTCTTCAGCTACACAAGACCGAGAAACGGAAAGGTTCAAGAGATTACCTGTAAGTAGTAGCTGATGTTTGGTGGAGAAACCACATTGATGTGAAACTGATTGCCAGACCCAAGACTCCGCTAAAAGTCATCACCAGCCAGAAGGTGGGCAATCTCAATAGCGGTCTGCAATTGCCGACAAAAAAAATAAAAAGGTGAGCATGGATGATCAACGTCGTTTTTCCAGTTCCCACCTTTAACCAAACAAAAATCAAGAAATGAAGGCAAATGTGGATGTGAGTTATGGTATAGTGCATCACAATTTAAACAGTGGTCTTTATAAAATTAATATTTCATCCCAACTCTAAATTAGATTAGAGAGGAAAATTTTCACTTCATGCATTTATTGGCATTTACAGTTTTAAGTATCACCAATCAATTAAATAAAAGATGCTCAGCTCATAAAACATTCAGGTAATATACCAGAGATTGTACTCACGTTTGTGAAAGATAATCGACCTCATTGAAAACAAAAATTAGCAAAACTCCAAGGGGCAATGAGAGTGTATTGTTTAGCAAGACCATTGAGAACTCGTTCAACTCTCCAGATTTAGTGACTTGCTTGGCAGTATCCATGACCCGCCGCAATGTCAACTGCACCGCAAGAACATAATCAACAATCCTAGGCTACTATTCAAAATATATTGTCAAAAATTCAATGGTGCAATATATCCAAGAAATAACAGCATTTTCATTGTTGCGGTCAAATGTAAGAAAAACTTAGGAAAAGAATCAGCAATGTAAGAAAAGAATAAGTGCACATACAAATGCCAACTTCACAAGAAGAAGATAATAAAAATCATAGGCTAAAAATAGAAAGAAACTATTAACTGTCTCAAAGAAAGTACGGCCTAAATTATCCAAGAAATTACAACATTGTCTGGTCGTGAAGCTTGAATTTTTAAGAATATTCAGAATAGGCACACCTATATATAAATGCCAGATATGAAAGAAACAAGTGTGGATGCCAATCTCTTATTCCATAAATCAACATCATGAATTTACCCTATATAGTAATTCTTATACGTAGACTAGATCAGACCAGTTTACCTAAGTAAAACCAAATATAATATGTGATGGGGGTACATACAAACTGTAATGAATCAACATGGATTTGAGTAAAAGCATAATTTCCATCCTTAGTGAAATAACAATCCATTTAAAAATCCACAATCCCATATACCAGAAACAGGTTCAGTTCACAAATAAGCAAGATTACAGAAATCTCATTGTGTCAATCATGCAACGAAGATGGGTCACTGTGAGATATCCATGTACAATCATATAACACTAAAAAGGTTAAATACTAGAGAGAACAGTTCATAGCTCAGGAGCATCATCACTCATCAGGAATTGACATTAAAAAAAAAATTACTTACAGAGTATGATGCCGTCAAGAAGCAGTTGATAAACTGCCAAGTGTATCCAATAGCATGAAATGAGAGATCTGTAATTCCTCCTGATATTGCTGAGATTATCTGCATAGCATGAATGCATAGCTTTACAGATTATTCAACCCATCACTAGTTTAACACTATGTAAATAAAGGTTTTTGTCTCTTGGTTATCTCTGGAAATTTCAGTAAAGATAAAAAGAGTGCTAATAACTGAGTTCCAGCATTCTGATAATACAGCAGCTAGAGATGATGGAAAATATGGCCATTCACAAATTCAGCTGTCATCAACTAAAAGAATCAATAACTAAATCAATTAAATTATTTGCATTGTAGGCCCTAGCAACTCTCCATATGAAATGGGGAGGTAATCTACACATACTCAATAGAATACTCCCAGTTAACTGATGTCATCAATTAATATATTTCCTGCACGACATACCATTAGAAAAAGAGATGCCCAAACTCTGTTGTCATGGTGCTTGCTGAACAGATACATTTCGCCTACAGCAGTTATCACATTGGTTACATTCTTCAGAACTGTGACCATGGCAACGTTTATGTATCTTAGACTGCAAAGAACATGAGTCTATGTTAGACAAATTTCGAGGAACTGAGGGAAAATTTGTATGAACATAACATTTCTTGTTGGCACTCTTGCAGAAAAGCAAGCTCTTTCAAAATGAGAGTGACATTTGACACAACAAAATTAATCAAGAGCAAAAATGTGAGATTTTGCATGAGGAAAACTTTCAACATATTGGAAAATATAGTAAGAAACTTCATGAATCTTCTTCTGCATCAGATTAATCAAGTGAAAGGAGTAAGAAAGCCTTGAGAGACAAAAATTTACTAAATCAATAAAATATGGAAATACAGTACCTAAACATACTTGTGACTAGCATCCCCACAAAAATAATATTGACTGGCAACCAGACCTTGATTAATCTCCATGTAAGTGGTTCAGTTGTAACTACGCCAAGGAGACTCAAGATAGAAACAATAATCACTGAGACAAAATTCTGCAAGCATTAATTATACATATTAGTCGAAGAAAATAGAACATTTCTTCAATCAGCTGAACTGTAGTTAATCCATTGTACCAAAATCATAGCTAAAATTTATCCATTAAGGGTCTTATATAGGAATAGGAGATAACCTGGTAGAGCATCAAAGATATTCCAGCATTGAAGTCATAACTGGAGAGGACATACTTGTTAACCAGTATCATGCTGCATGATGAGATACAGTATGCAAGGCCAGCTAACAAGGCCTTATTGTGTATTGTAATCACTCTTTTATTTCGTACAATTCGTTCTCTATCCTTTACTAACCTCCGGCTCTCCATATCAATCTCATCATCAGTATTAGGAGTCTTCATCCCAAAATATCTGAAAATAAGCAGCACAAGAATCATCCTACTACAATCATGATAAGCATTGAAATCAAGATTTATCAGATTATACTTATAGGACTTCAAAATCTAGCAGAATGCATCTTTTAGAATAGAATAACTATTACAAATACAGAGCTTCATGCAAGGTCATACAGCATTTAAATCTCAGTTGATGTTAATGAATGCTTAAATAAAGTCCAATCATAAAGAGCAAAGGAACAGAAAAACTACATGTTAGGTGACTCCTCAAGTGAGTGCACAATAAGCAGTGGCGAGAAGAATATAACTGAAAGTCCCCAAAATTAAAGGACTTGTGGTTTCTAGTAGAAAAGCATACCGGTTGGCTATTTCTCCTCCCCCCACAGGACGAGACCCCTAATTTAGCAGCTTGTGCTGATGAGCTTCAGTCTAAATCCACCACTTGGAGAATATTTTTTCCAATAGCCGCAGTTAGATTTCTACCAGAATACAATTGGGTGAATCCACAGAAGCACCTTTTGATAATGCTCTACATAAAGGAAAATGAGATGGTATCATCATCCAAGATAATCGTAAAGCATCAGAGATTGGCTGGAGGCACAAAGCAAGAGAACTATAACCGCTGTCACCAAGAAAGCATTATAACCAAATTAATAATTCTATATACTATTTGCACTAAAACAGGAAGTCCATATCAGCTTTTTCTTGAAAAGAGAACATATTAAAATACCAACATGAAATTAGTCATTTCCTTTCTGTGAACAATATATTATATTCACCTCTTCAAAATGAAAATGCAAAGAGGATTTCTCCAAAAGGTCAGGTAAGAAGTAGGAAATCCCCCACCACTACTCGCGAAAAAAAACGCCTTCAAGATTTACATTTTCATGACATTCAGCAATAATAAAATCCAATAACTCCACAATGCCATATGGGAAATACTAACAAAAATACAAACAAATCCACTCAACACAGAGCAAACTGATCTTCAACCCATGAACCAACATCGACCCCTCTTTTCATGCAGCTCCATTATTATTATAAAAAAAAAAAAAAAAAAAACCAGAAAAAGGAAACTAAATAACTTCAAGAATGCTAATTGCTAAGAATTCAAAAGACTGATCCTTTTTAGTTTAAACATCTCAAAGACCGACTTCATTCACAATATATCCATGAAACGTAAGGAACGCAGAACTCCTAAACTTCAAATCAGTTGATGAAATAAATCTTGAAATAACAATCAAATAAAACAGATAAGCTAGGATGCCCATCTTGATTTCAACCCTCTAAGGCAATCCCAAATAACAAAAAACAAATAATTCCATCACACAGCACGTCAAAATAAATTTAAAAAAAATGTCTCGCTTAAATCATTTAATCATACCTGAGAACTTGTAATTTTTCTCGGTGTGATTTAAAAAATTGAATCTTTTCTGCTCAGCTGCTACTTTATGTCAAGAGAACGCTGAGACTCGACTATAAATATGTGAGAGAGAGAGAGAGAGAGGAGTCAAAGGCACAAACGAGTGAGAACTTTCTCTAACTTCATATTTTTCCAAGCACTTTTTGAAATATTAGAAAAACCAAAAAGAACGATTTTTTGCTTGAAATTTGCAGGAATCAAATTCTGCTTTTCGCTGATAAAACCCAGAATAATAGTTTACTATCCTTTTATCTTGATTTGGGCCAAACAAAGTTAGAAAAACAGATAATTTTTTCAAAAAAAACCTAAAAGCTGTTTATTTGCAGCTTCAAGATTTATGTTGATGAAGTCGTCATTTTTTTTTATAGAAAATGCTTAAATTATTCCCGCCATCCCAAAAAGAATGCATTTATTTTGTTGCTACAATCGTTAATTTGAATGAAGTTGTGTTGACTGAGAAAATGAACAACAATAAATGCTACAGCCATTCGTCAATATAATTCATTACTACTGAGTTAATTAATTTGGAATGAACCTTACTCGTATAAATTATTTCAATTTTTTTTTTTATATATACTTTCCTTCCACTAGAATTTTTAGACTAGGGTTAATGGATTCCTTTCAAATTCCATCTGATCTTCATTTGCTTTAATTAGTGTATTCATATTTGATGTATGCATCAATTAATCTCTATATTTATACTTTGTTTACTCAATAAAGGTGAATACATGAATTTCCAAATGTAACAATACATTATCAGGAGGAAAACTAAATATCAAGAAACTCGGGAATGATTAAATCTTTTTAGATACTTTTTTATAAATTAATACCTCTCAAATTATAATAAATTTACACTCACAAAATCATTATTTAACTTAGACAAGAGAATGTAGGAACGCTCCCCTCACATCGTCATTAATGATATATTTATGTATACGTGATTATAAATAATAAATAACAATAATAAGGTAATTCGATTTCTATTCACAATATATTATTTGATATTAATAATGTAATAGTCACCCACCAAAGTCCAAACGAGCAATTCTGCATCAATTAACTCCAAAAAGTATTGTCATAATTTGTACGGTCATTTAACTAGTTTATGATTGAGAGCTCTAGATTTTTTGACTATGGTAGCTTTCCCACTAGCCTAACATAGGCCATGAATTTTGAGATTTAAAGTACGAATACTATTGCTATAGATATCGACAAATTAATTTTTGGCAATCAGCAGAGATAATTGATATATATATAGTGGGAATTTTGGTAGCCATCCACTTCAACAACCAAAGATCTAATACGTTAAGTCAACTATGCACGAGCAATTTGCAAGGAAAAACACCAGCTTTTGTGCCTACAAAAGGCCAGTCGACACGATTTGGTCAATTTATGTGTCTATACAAACTTCAACTAACAGAACACAATCAAGATTCTCTAAATTACTATTATATTGTATCTCATGTTTCATTTCACCGACACATTGCACGTAAATTGCTAATATCGTCACAATGCATATGGAATGCAAGGAAACACCAAATTGCAATAAAGATGTATTTACCTTCAGAAAGAAAGATCCAACATTCACTAAATTACAACGGTTTCTTTATGGGTCAACACAAGGGATGCCTAGTTTCTTGCAATAAAACCATTTAGGCAATTGAATCTTGCAATAAATGGTGAGCTAAAACATCTCTGCATCATCAAATACTGAAGGGGTGACTATTGACTGCTTGCTCACTAGTATCGAAGAAACGATAATTTAAACCCCTCAAATTAGCATGCTAGTGAAGAATTAGAGGTAGCCATCACTGTCTTCCCTAAACAATCGCCATTTGATCTAACTACCTACCAAGGTACTCCCAATATTTAACGAAGAAATTAGCAGCCCGATGAATGCAGCCAAGACAACTGCCCAAGGAGATTGTCTTGATTCTAAGGCACTGGATCTTTCAATATGCATGAAGAATCAGTATCCACTTTCATCCCTTTACCATATGCAGCAATTAGCAGAGCTTCTGCACGACCTGCACAATTGACGAATCAAGAGCATGCAAAAGAACTGGAGAAATCACAACCTGTATTCCCGTTGTAGCTTTATACGAAAATTTTGTGTAGCTTTGATAATTAGGGGAATATATAACTGAGTTCAGACCTTAAAATCGGGTTCTCACATGCATATCATCTAACTCTCATATGTGTGCTCCTTTTCTTATTTATGGCCTTCTTCCCATAGCTTCTTTCATATTCAAATAACATTAATTTTATCACAAATTTCTCCAAAATCATGACTCTTAGGCAAATCAGATGCAAGCAAGCATAAACCCATAGTAATGCAGCATCACTCAACTACACAGTTAATCAATGATAAGAAAAGGAAAAACTTATCTGACTTAAACTGTTAAGAGCAAGTTTCATTTTGTACACTAACCATGATCTTTCTTCCTTTTCAACAGGGAACTCATGGAGGGAAATAGAGTGGTGGCAAGCTCTCTGCTGGCATCCTGCCGAAAAACAGCAATGGATGATAAAACTTTAGTTTCTTTTATTTCTAAGTATCATAGGGCTCTAACAAACTTGTTTGAGTGAAAGAGAAATGCTCAACATCATAAGATGTAAACAGGTTAAATTTGCAATGCAACACGTGAAAAAATCAACTTATTGTCCAAGCCAAAATGAATGCAATATAGATCATGAACTCTACAAAGATTGGGTGCACCTTGCTAGAGCGACTTCCTGAAAGTTTAAACCCATTCTTCCACAAAGACGAGGGAACTGGAACGACAGAATACCCTGAGGCAACCAGGATTCCTATCCACAGTCCATACCCAAATCCTCCGCTCCACCATCCCTTAAGCCATAAAACAAAACAGACTTTAGAGAATAGTATTCAGACATCAGAGCTCTTCTCTGAGCAGCATACCAAATCAAAGCCAAACAGTGTGGATATTCAGAGTTTCAGTGCACAGAAGTTGTTAGGACTGTTTTAAAGATATTAAATCGGATTACTAAATCTTCACATGAGAAGATATATGCAGAATGCCATGGCCCAATACTCATGACTGTCAGCAATATTAACAGGCATAACAAAAACTGAAGAAATGTTTTCAAAGTTTATCCAAGGAAAGATCAATAGGGAAAGGAGGAGACACTGAGAATTGTGCACAACAGAGGTTCAGAAGCAAAGTCTATAAACAAACAAATAAATTGAACGCAGAGGCTAAAAGACATATTTCAGAGATACATAAAATGAAGAAAAAATCAATTTGAAATGCATGTCATATGACTGACCCTTCACAAAATTAAGAAAGCCCGAATAATTTGGAGATATCAACCATATCAACATCTATAGAATAGAAATGTCAATAAAATGCAAAAATTGGAGAAGAACACAACCCTTGTCATTTACTAGTGCTGACCGGGATACAGCAGCAGAAAAGCTATCAGAATGGCAAGCAATACAAAAAATAAAACCATAAAGTAAGAAAAATATACAGTTCCTTGCAGTAAAAGCATAGCCTCTTATAGAAAGTCTCTAACCTGCTTACCATCTTGGGGATATGGAATTGATTGCTCTATATACACAGTGGTTCCTGAAGAAAAAGTGAAAACAGAAATTGGGATTGGAAATAATTTGAGATAAAAAGAGACAATAGGTAGCTCACTAGAATTTTTCACATTCGATATGAATATTACAGATTGAGTTAAGACTGTAACTAGATAAGAAAACAAACATTATCGACCCAAACATACTGACTAAACTGATTATAGTGGTGGTAGTAGTAGTAGCATCGCAACTCCATTTCAACGTGAACCACGTCAGCTTCCAAGTCATCCATTCAACTGCCTTAATCACGTGTTTTGCATCGCTTTAGTTACAGCTTTTTCTTTGTATTTTCTTCCTATTAGTTTTCGCTTATTAGCTGTATCTTAACTATAAATACGAGTTTAGCTTGATTTTGTAACTAACAATTGAGATCAATGCATATTTTTTTCCATACAAAATGTTTTAAGCAGCAACAGCAGTAGTAGTAGTGCTATGCCATCCATGCTCTTGATATTTATGTCACAGGGTGCACGATAGATGCATTGACTTTCTTACTATCCAGGAGAAGAAAAAAGTTGAACTCGAGATATGTCAATAAACGATTGGACACTCAGATAGATTAAGGATAGGAAAGGGGGAAAAAATCTTGCATTTGTAACATGATAATAATTTTTTATTAGTGATTTTCTACCCAAAAACACGATCTTCATGCTTATTATTAACCAGACCAATTTAATGGACACGCTCATAAAACACTTAAGCAGTATAAATATACCAACTGGAGCATCCACTCTTTTAAGCAATTGAACCATAGACTTTACATCTAGACGCTTCCGGACTCTCTTTCCAACCAGTACTTGCAAGTGAGGAGAATCATATACCTGCACAATTGAAGAACGAAATTAACAGCATGAAATACAACCAACAAAGACTAATATGCAATTATGGTGAAAGGTTATATAAAACAGAAAAGAAACTCAGACAAACATCTCCTAGCACCAAAATAATGACGTAGAAATGCATGAGATGATTAAACAAACAAATATTCTCAAATGCCTGAAACAATGTATACTGTTCATCACCAATGATATATAATGCACAAGAGTATACAAGTCATGTATATGTAAACCTTCAAATATGTAATATTCAAAATGTTGGCAGTAGTGACACGGTCAGAACTAAGGGATTAGTAAAGTAAGTCTTGATGTGCAGCATTCAGCTCCACTTCCCATCAGTGAAATAAAAAGCACAAACATTTACATCACAATCGAGCACTTAGCATACAAAATTCTGGTATCTACAGCGAGAACTGATCTATGCAGAGCAGCAGAGGAGAAGTAGTATTAAAACCAAATTGGATTATCAATAGGCTATATTCGAGATAATGGGTCAGCATCCAAGTCACAACTAGCTAAACACCAATATATGTTCATGCATCCACAACAATAGTACAACCTTGAAAGCAAGAGGTACATCTTTTTTAAAAAAAAAAAAAAGCAGAAAGCATATACAAAACCTGGGCCGAATTGTCGGGATTCAAAACGGCCAACGCTCCGGAGAGATCCGGGTCGACTCCGAGTACCCACCTCGAGTCCGCATTGCTCGGCCCGGAGTCTTCGGGAGCCCGAAGTCCATCATTTTCGGGCATAGGGAAAGAGAGCGATTCCAACCAGTTCAATTTAAGCTGTTGGGCATCTAAAACTACCTTTTTACCTCTGGGTTTTCTTGAAGTTGAGGATTCCGGAACTGTTACTGTTTCCGGTTCACGGGTGGGGGCGAGGGTGGTGGTGGCGGAGGCGGAGGCGGCTAAGAGTCTGAAGACGGCGGGAGTGAGGCGGAAGAGGAGCGGGGGAGCTGGTCTGAAGGCGATTGATGGGGACATAGAAATTTGGGGTTTTGGAGGGAAGCTCACTGCTGTTTCCATTAAAATTTTTGGGGAAGCTTGAGAAAGCTGTTGTTAACTCATACTATCGAATATATATATATATATATATATATATATATATATATATATATAGGGTTGTATTCAGGTGAGAAAAGATGTTGGTGTGAGAAATGAGAAAAATGCTTATCGTATATGATTTTATCGCTTAATTGCCATAATTTTATTGCTTAAATACTTTATTGCTTAATTGCTATAATTTCATTGCACACGCATGACAAAATAATTATGCAATAAAATTATACATATTAAGCAGTAAATTACAATAAGAAAAGCATTTTCTCATTTCTCACGCCAATAAATATTTCTGACCTGAACCAAAACCTATATATATATATATATATATATATATATATAAGATCAAATGAGAACTCATCCCACGTCGTGAGAATTAGGAACTCATCTCATTCATCCATTGCTTTGATTTAGATAGTTAAGTTTTGATCAATTTTTAGTCAAAGCGCGGTGGCAAACTTATAATATTTGAGCATAATTTTTGGAAATCATATAGACAACACTTTAAAACCGTTGTCTAATCTTATAAATTTCGCTAGGCTAAAATAAGAGCACTATCATACTATTATGAACATATATACATGCTAATATGAATGTATATGCATGCTAGTATGAATAGATAATGCCCTATTTATGAATATTTTTTCATGCTGTTATGAATATTTTTTCATGATATTATGTGTATACTTCAATGTTATCATGAATATTTTATCATGCTATTCTGAGTTTAACATCACGCTATTATGGATGAAAAAATATATTTTCGAATAAACATATGAACAATGGATCTTAAATGAAAGAGCACGAAAAAAGTTTTAATTTGATATATAATTTGCGTTAATCTAATGAAAAATGAGCAAGTTATGAATGTTTAAAGTTTAAATAAATTTTGTGTAAAGATGCTGATGTCAGCTTTGACCAGGGGTAAGTTTGACTTCCTCATATTTACCATTATGGCATCGCCTTTTTATTTTAATCTGGACCATTGAGATCAAAGCTTTGTGATTTTAATCTGGACCATTGAAATCAAAGCACTGTGTGGTTGAGATTAGTTCCTAGTTCCCACGTAGGGAATGGTTCTCATGTGAACCCTACCCTCTATATATATATATATATATATATATATATATGGGTAGGTTCAAATAGGAACCAATCCCCCATAAGAACCTAATAACCAATCAAATTCAAGGATTTTGATGACATGGCGGATAAAAAGGCGATAGCATAATTGTAAATATGTAAAATTCGAAATCTAAGGGGTAATTTCAGATTTTTTTTATAAAGTGTCATCATCTTTTAAAAAATTCTTAAAAACTTTAAATAATCATAACTTACTCATTTTTTATCCAATTTACGCAAAAATATATATCAAATTAAAGATTTTTTTCATGCTCTTTCATTTAGGATCCATAGTGCATTTGTTTACTTGAGCAAAAATTGATGAAAAATATAAAAACTTTTTTTCACGTATATTTAACTCGTAACTCTCAGACATTTGCTAATATGATATCACAATATTGCTCATATCTTGTGTTTATGTTGCTAACATGAAATTTTTTTATGCACGACTTTGAATTTTAAGTTACTTTCATGAGAAAATGGTTAAAGTATGAGCTACATATAGTTAAGTTCATAAACAATTATAATTTTACCAATGCTTAATATTATTTTGAAAACTTGTAATATTTGAGAATTTAAGTCATACTAGCATATCATTATTCACATATTAGCAATATGTTACTAACATATTAGCAAATTATAAGTCACATATTAGCAGTGTGTACATTCTCTAACATATTAGCAATATGTTGTATGTATGAATGATGTTACACATGTTACATAATATTATTTTAAATGCGGTCCAATGTTATATGTGTGGTGTTTAATACGTATCAATTTAATATTATGATCTCGTCAAGTTAGCAATATGAGTCTACCTCATGTTAGCAACAAAATCTGTTAATGTTAGCAATATAAATATTTCATGTTAGCATATTAATACAATGTCAGAAAAGACAACGGTTTTAAAGCGTTGTCTATTTAATTCCGAGAATTGGGCCCAAAATCCGAAAAAACATAACCTAATTTCTAAATTACGAAAATAACACCGCTTTCATTAAGTTCTCAAATATTACAAGTTTGTCACTTTATTTTGACTAAAATTTTGACTAAATTATGGTCATTAAATCTAATCAAATCTAAGGTTATGATTGATTCCTAAATTCTCACGGGAAGATTTGGTTCCTATTTGATCATTTCCCTATATATATATTTATGTATTTATTTTAGGAAAACAAGCTTAAATTTTAAATTTAACATTATTTTTTCTATTTTTAAACCGATTTTTTTCAAATTAAAAGGTGCTCTAGAAAAATAAAAGGTGCTCTCTTTTTTCGGGGATGATAATATTTTATTATTTTCTTGAGCAAGATGACATTTTTATAAAATCATGAAATATACGAAGAAACAACGTCTAGCAACTAATCAGGGAAATTCGAAACCTATATCTTATCACTATCTAAATTTCTAACAAATAACTGTTTACATTGTTTTTTCATATATTTTTATATATAATTTGTAATAAATCCAACTTTTTTGTTTAATCAATTGTTCATATGACCGGCGTCAATTTGATTAGTCGAAAAAGTTAACAGAACATCATAGTTGAGTGACTTTCAAAAGTTCGAGGGTACACATAAAAATTGGAACTAACACGAATTTATTGATCATCTAATTTAGGGTTCTAGTTTTTTATATTTCACAGTTTATGATCTTTTCAAATAATTCCATACAATAAAAAAAAAATGTATAGTTCTTCTAAAAGTCCTTTCACTACATTATAGTTGATTTTTCTTATATAGCCCCTAACTCATCATGGATAACTGAATAAGCAGAATCTCCAATAATGCTTTCTCAATTTATGTCATTTTATTATCTTGTTATACACCCACAATATATACCTACATAAAAAGTGTGGACGGTTTCTTATAAAATATGATTTGCCTATTATATCAATAATCTACATTTAATTTAAGGATAAAAAAGCAATATATAATATATTACAACTTTTTTATAAATATAATATATTATTTTTATGTAATTTCTTACATAATATGATATGTCCCATAATCTGCACTTAATTTAAGGGTAAAATAGTAATATACTATATTATATAATTAATTATTCTCATATAATATATTATGCTTATTTCAATAGTATTGTATTATTCCAATTTTTCATCCACAACATATTAATCTCACCAATTATTTATCTATCATATCAATCACAACAAACAAGAAAAATATTAAAAAATATAATCCAACATCAATATAATATATTGTATAAATAGTCTCGGTGGGGATGGCTAGTGGTGGAGTGAGGTTGTTTGGAGACCAAAGGTCACGGGTTCGAATCTCCTCAATACCACATGTCGGGTGGGTGAATTATATATATATATATATATATATTGTATAAATAATTCGACACATATGATATATTATATTTAATTTTATAATTTAAGTATTATTTCAATATAATTGTACTATTATATTTTTTCATTCATCTACATAAATTAATTATCCATCAATTACATTGTCCATATAAATTACATCAAAATGAAGAGATTGAAAAATAAAAGCTTGAATTTATAGAAATATTATAAACTAACATAATGATACTTAAGTTCTAATCAAAAATTAAGAATTTAATTATTATACATCAATCATTATATAATTAATTATTCACGTAAAATATATTATATTTATTTCAACGGTATTGTACTATTTCAATTCTTCATTCACATCAATTAATCATTCACCAATTATTTATCCATCATATCAACCATAGCAAACAAGAAAAAAAAAACACATAGTAATATAATATATTATATTTTATAATTAAAATATTATTTCAATAGTATTGTATTATTACATAGCTTATACAAATCACATCCCAACAAGAGATTGAAAAATAAAACTTGAATTTATGAAAAGATTATAAACTAACATCATTGTTCTTAAGAAGCTATCTGTCAATAATCAAGTATTACATCTTCATCAATCATTAATGAGGGGAAATAAAAATAAGAAGAATAATAAGGCTGTAAACGAACCGAATCGAGTCGAACACCCTGATGTTCGAGCTCGACTCGTTAAGGAATATTCAAGCTCGAGCTCGATTCGAGCTTTTTTCCTCTTGTTCAAGCTCGGCTCGATAAATATTTGTCACGTTCGAATTCGGTTCGTGAAATGCTCGAAAATTTACTAAACGAGTTTGAGCTCAAATGTTCAAAAAAAAGCTCATTTAATTTACATATTCGAGCTCGAGTTTGAAAGAAATAGCTTATTTTATTTATCTGTTTGAATTATTTATAATATTCATGAACATGTTCGTGAACATGTTCGATTAAAACTCGAGCTCGAACATGTTCGCGAGCTGGCCGAGCCGAATACTAATATGTTTGAACTCGGCTCGAAAATTTTATCGAGCTTGATTTGAGGCTCGAGCTTGGCTCGTTTAGAAAACAAACGAATTTCGAACGAATTTTTTTCGAGCCGAACTCCGAATAACTCGCGAGCGGCTCTGTTCATTTACAGCCCTATGAATAAAACATTATTCAATGATTTAATTCATTTAATATAAGTTATTTAAGTAGTTCTTAATAGAAAACCTGTAATTTAGTTGTAGTAACTACAATGTACACACGTGTGTGCGTGTATGTTCTAAATCATGTTATATATTATGAAAAAATTTGAAAAAAAGTTGATTACATAATACACAACCAAAATGCTAAATTTTAATTTATTCATTGAAATTGGTATATATATATATATATATATATTAAAGTGAACCTAAAAAAAGTCAATGATGAAAATAATTATAAGAAATGATTAATGTATAAAATTTTGAGAGCTCTATTTTAAAAGTTGGTAGACAAAGTTTTAAAAGTATGATTAATTGTAAAAAAAATCACAAACTTTAAACGAATTTACGATTTAGACATGACTTTTAAAACATTACAATAATAAATGGTTGATTGGGAAAATAAATTTTAAATTATGGTTCAAATGTTAGGTTTTCCTAACTTATTAATTTATAATTTGAGAAATTTAGAATATTGGTTGGTTTGATAATTATATATAAAATATTTTATATTAAATTATTCGGTTAATTTAGAATACTTAATTAAATCCAGGGGGGGTGAATATTGCACATTTTTTTGGAATATGGATTATGTTGATTGCCCATATATAATCATATGACTGAAAATGAACATAGTCTAATTAATTATAAAAGAATTGAATATTTTCCCCTTAAATTGAACTACTAATTGTTTAACATAATTCTCAAACTATTTATCTAAATTTAATATAAAACAATATTATAATACATAATTATATGTAGATGTGTTATATATTAGGATTTTTGTATAGAATGATATATATATTAGGTGTTTTGATTGAATGTTAATGGTTAAACTCTTCGGGTGGAATTAATACATATTCCACATTTTTAGGAATATAGATTTCCACGAAAATGGTGATTAGCAATTTCAAAACATATCAATCATAGGAATGAGAATGAACATAGTCTAATTAATTATAAAAGAGTTGAAATAGAAGAATTGAATATTTTCCCCTTAAATTGAACTACTAATTGTTTAACATAATTCTCAAACTAGTTATCTAAATTTAATATAAAACAATAATATAATACGTAATTATATGTACAAGTGTTATATATTACAATTTTTTTATAGAATGATAAAAAAATGTAAAGAATGTATAAAATTTTAAAAAATATATTGAACATGATACCTTGAATGCAATTTACTACAACAAATTATTAACCAAACTTTGAGATTTTATCATCTATTTCTCATTGAGCAATACATGTTGCTATAATAATAAAGTTTTTTTTTAATCTCTAAACACATGATATGTATACTTCAACACCATTTTAATTTAGTTAAGTTATTTTTAGTTTTATTTGTTCAAGCTAGTCATTTATATTACAATAAAAAAATACAGTATTAAATGCATGTCCGGATAAAATACACAAAAATAAAATAATTAGTTAGTATTTTGCGGCATGCGTAATAACTAAAATAGTTCAATTAATTCAGTATATCATGATATCATATGTAAATTAATTGATAACGTAGAGTAGTTAAAAATATAATTTACTTATGAAATAAAACACATCAATTGATATACAATAAGGTGTTTTGTGACAATAATAAAAAAATCATATAATTAATAATATTTTGAACGCATTAACTATCTAAATTATTTTAATAAGTTTAATTAATTTTATACTGAATCTTTCTGAAATGGATGATGCAATATTTTGTGAATTTATATTAATTAAAATTTTGATATTTTTATTAGACAGTAAAATCGAAATAACAAATGTTGAATACAAGATTTGAAGTGTGTGTTAATATATACATACCCCAGCAATCAAAAAAGGTTGAGAATTGTTCCAAAAAAAAGATTGAGAAATGATACATGCATGTTTCTTTCTCTCTCTCTCTCTCTCTCTCTCTCTCTCTCTATATATATATATATATATATATATATATATATATATATATATATATAGGATTGGGTTCCAGAAGGAACTATACCCCATGTGAGAACCGAGAACCAATCTCAGTCACAGATCTCGCCTATTTGGACGAACAAGATTTGTTCCAAAATTTTAAAAAAATGCGGTGGCATAATTGTAATAACAACCAACTTCGCTGCCCCTGAATCTTAGTAAGGGTAAAATCAGAAATTTCAATGTATATGTGATTCACGTATATATTTTTCAATTTAGGGTTTTAGCATTGTCATTCCCTATTTTAGCACTGTCATGACTTATTTTAGCACTGTCATGACTTATTTTAGCACTAACACGACTCTTGTTTAGCATGACAATTGTTTAGCATTACAATAAAAAATACGGTTGTTTTACAGAGCTTCACACTGCAAAAGGAGTTAAAACTGGCTAGATAGACATTTTGTACGTCTCTAGCTATATCTCTCTAATGTAACTTCTTGTTTTTTTTTTCTTTTTCTTTAATAAATAAATTATGGCTTAAGCCATAAGCCATCACTTCAATTTCCTTGTGTTCTTTTTTTTTTAAATGGAAGTTGAGAACGTTCTAAGAACTTGAGTAAATCAATTAAAAAAGATATAAATATTGCAAAACTTCACATCTTTTTTGGAAATGAATACAAAGAACTAAATTACGTAATAAAAAAAGCCACACCAACATTAAAATGAGGTAACGATGACGATTGAGTTGATCTAAAATTGAAGTTGGAATCACAGAGTCCGACTTATTCGATAGTAATTATGTCACATCAATATTTGGATGATACATGGAACATGATTTTAAAAGTTTAGCATTGTATATGTGATTCACGCGTATATTTTTTAATTTAGGGTTTTAGCATTGTCATTCCCTGTTTTAGAATTGTCATGACTTATTTTAGCACTGCCATGACCTTTGTTTAGCATGACAATTGTTTAGCATTACAATAAAAAAATATCGACATTTTTTTATGCTTCACGATCTTCCATTTTTAGCACTATAGTTTAGAGTTTAGCATTGTATATGTGATTTACGTGTATATTTTTCAATTTAGGATTTTAGTATTGTCATTCCTTATTTTAACACTGACATGACTTATTTTAGCACTGTCATGACCATTGTTTAGCATGACAATTGTTTAGCATTACAATAAAAAAATATTATTGTTTTACAGAGCTTCACACTGCAAAAAGAGTTAAACTGGCTAGATAGACATTTTGTACGTCTCTAGCTATATCTCTCTAATGTAACTTCTTGTTTTTTTTCTTTTTCTTTAATAAATAAATTATGGCTTAAGCCACAAGCCATCACTTCAATTTCCTTGTGTTCTTTTTTTTTTCAAATGGAAGTTGAGAACTTTCTAAGAACTTGAGTAAATCCATTAAAAAATATATAAATATTGCAAAACTTCACATCTTTTTTGGAAATGAATACAAGAACTACGTAATGAAAAAAACACACCAACATTAAAATCAGATAACGATGACGATTGAGTTGATCTAAAATTAAAGTTGGAATCACAGAGTCCGACTTATTCGATAGTAATTATGTCACATCAATATTTGGATGATACATGGAGCATGATTTTAAAAGTTTAGCATTGTATATGTGATTTACGCATATATTTTTCAATTTATGATTTTAGCATTGTCATTCCCTATTTTAGCATTGTCATCATTTATTTTAGACTAACATGACAATTGTTTAACATTATAATAAAAAAATTATCATCGACATCTTTAGGGTCAAGCCCTAATTTATATCTCAGTTGCAGTCTCTGATCCTCATCAGGATGTGGATGTTCCTTAAAAAATCTTCATCCATTCAAATAAAATCCCACAACATTAATACAACTCATCAACATACAAAATAAATTCAAAAATAATCTCATCTCATAAATCAATAAAACAACCAAGTGTAGCGTTTAATTTTCAAAGCTTCATGCGAGAGCAAAATACATGCACAAATTAATAAAGATATAAATTAGATGCAAATTAATAAGTAGAATGCGTACGCTTCGAGCTGCTGAACTTGCTCGGAAGAGTGATGATGATATTGTCTATTATTATGTCTTTCTCATCGTAAATAACAGACTACAAATGCTAACACTATCACCTACCAAAATATTCAAACATTAAACTATCAGTGTTAAAAAAGGAAATGAAAATGCTAAAATATAAACTACCGGTGCTAAAATATAAACTACCAGTGCTAAAATATAAACTATCAGTGCTAAAAGCTAACTATTCTCTCTATATATATGATCGTGTGTATGTATCTATCTACCTTGACGTTGAAGCTCTAATAATCAGTACTGATTTTCCATAGGAGTAAATTGTATCTGAAATTTCATTGAATGATTTTGTTCCGAACCGTAGAATTGAAATTGGAGGTTTGCTGAGTTGTAGAGAGAGAGAGAGAGAGAGAGAGAGAAAGAGGTTGGAATGGCGGCGATTGAAGGTGCATTTCCGTTTTCAGTGGCGTCAGTGGTGGAGTATGTTCTGCAGCAACACAAAAGCCGATCGCGCGGCCTCGATTTGGATGCTCACCGCGCGGAGGAAGACGGTAATTTCTGAGGAATATGTCTGGTTTGCAACTGAATGTAGATAATTACAAAAAACACAAGTGAAATCTCCAAAATGGAAGAAACACAATCTGCACATTAATCAATACATAACTAATCACGTTAGTGCTTAATAATGCTAAAATTATTCACAGTAGTGCTAAAATAGGTTACAAAAGTGCTAAACATTTTAATACTAGTGCTAAACTATTTGCTGGCAACATGTTTTTCTAAATCTCAATTGTTTTTACAATTTGTAATTCTAACAAATATGCAAAGATTCACAAACATAGTAATTACAAATCTGGAGAGATACAAGTACATAGAAATATGAAATCACGATCTGCAGAGCTAAAAATACATGTTGATCCTTAAAAATCAAAAGTTCAACTTAATCAGCTTAATCAACATTATCGAACAAATCTAAAACATAACAAAATCGTAGAGAACCGAAGAGAATCGCTTGAAAAAATCACAGAAAAAGTACAATAAAAATATTTTTACCCGGCATCATCATCCAAGAACAACGAACAACCAAAACTCTAGGATAACTCGCATGAACAACGATCGATTAAGATGAATCGACTGGAATCTGGATTACATAAACACAACAAAATCGAAGAGAAATCAAAGAGATCTTTCAGCGAATGATGATAAATTCGAACGTACGGCGGGACGGTAGTGCTTCGGCATGGTGTCCACACGACGGCTGCGAATGGGGTTGTGTGGCGGTGGGAAGAGAGAGAGAGAGAGATGAGGGTTCAAGAGACGGGAAGAGATTTGATGCCAAAAATAATAGAATTCCTAAATTACGAAAATATCCTTGCTTCATTAAAAAGTCAGTAATATTACAGTAATGCCACCACGTTTTTTTTTTAGTTTGGAACAGATCTTGGCCGTCCAAATAGGCGAGATCTGTGGTTAAAATTGATTCTCAGTTCTCACAAGGGGGTGTGGTTCTCACATGATCCCATATATATATATATATAACAAAAATATAAACAAATTAAAAGGTTACAAATTTCAAGTTATTGTTCTAATTGTTACAGTTTACTTATACTTTATGTTTTCTATCATTTTTCTGATTATTGATTAATCTAGAATTTTCAGATATTGTTATATTTAAAATTATTCAAACTTCAATAATTAATTTAAGCAAATTAGTTTAATTGCGTGCAATGCACACTTTATCTATTAGTACATTTAAAAAATGGCAAAGGGTTAAATAACTCATTTCGAGGAGCTCATATTACCCAATCATTGACTACCTGTCTTAATTAGCCCTCATTTGGACTTTCTAAAATGATTATCAGTACCCATTTTATGGATGAGAAAATTAACATTATTAGTCATTTTAAAAAGTAGAAAAAGCTAATTAAGACAAATAACAAGGAATGGAACAATGTGAGCTCCAGATAAGAGTTGAGAGAGTTATTTGATCCTTATCCTAAAAAAAATACAATAAAAAATAAGAAAAACGGGTGAGGAGCCTGCAATACCGAAGGAAAGACACCCCTACCACCCATTCTCCCTTCTCCCCTACTGGCCTCCTCAAAAAAATACTCAGGTGTTTTTAGACTTTCTCCACCGTACTTCTCGTTCTCCTACTGAACAACATGATATGAAATATATTGAGTGCCACTTTGACATATTCAGCCCACAAAATTCAGAATTCTCATGTTTGAATTCTTGAAATATGAACTTATCCATCACTTAAAACGTGATCATCCAAATAATGAATTTGAGTTCATCTTAATCAATCCCCACAATTTAGTGAATAGTACAGAAATTGTAGTGAATGGTACACAAATTTGGATCAACATCCACCAATAAGACTGTAATACAAATTTGTGTATTTAATTTAATAAAATATAAAACGTGTACAATTCGGATGATTTTCGGATCAAAATAGGTGAAGAACGTCTTCGACTGTCTTGCTTATGGATCAAACGCCGACTTCGGAATGAATTTGATGGAGAACATCTTTGAATGCCGCAAGAACGCTTTGAATATTTGAGAGAATTTCACTTATGGAATATAGAGACCTCTATTTATAATTGTAGGTAGGAGTATCCAGGACTGACGTGATGCGATCTCATTGGCTCATAAATATTGATATATTCATTGGCTCTTAAATATTGATATATATATATATATATGTAAATATATTTACTTGTTGCCAAAAACTCTTGACATTTATCATATAATAATATCTTTATTATTTAAATATTTTATCTAATTTTGAATTTCATAAGATTCCAAAACTAAATAAATATATAAAAATTAATAAAAATATTATATATAATATTGTTAATTTTCGCCTCCTACAAAGACATTTAAAATTTATCAAAATATGAGAAAATGCAAATTATTAAACAGTTATACACTCTATCAAAGTATCAAACAAGTATGATAAAAATAGAAAAATATTGGCTACGTGGACTACGACCACACACCACACATGATCTAGTATGATCAAATGCTGCCCCCATGCCCATAAGTCTCCTCCAAATACATAAGTGGCAGGAATTCTTATATACAAAGGAGAGACATCTCGAATTCGAGATCCTCTATTTTTCTTTTTTATAATTAAAAATTAAAATAAAATAAAAATAATGTTCCTGTAATATACTATCTTCTTTAATAAGAATAAAAAAATCTAATCATTAGAAAATTATAGTATAAACGTATTGTGAAGAAGAAAAAAAAATTAATGCTATAAGATAAAAATCCTAACCAAAATAAATTTGACATGTGAAAGTAAAGTGTTCTGGTAACTCAAACTATCATATTCATATAGAAATCGTAAAGATTTTGTATTCATGTGTTCTTCAATGATTATAAATTTATAATTTTGTATCCACTACTGAAATTTATAGCCTTTTTTCATGATACAAATCAAAACTAGCCAGTATTTAAATTCAATGACGATTGTCTTTTTTTTTTTTTTGATCGACCTAGTCCCCTAAGGATGGCCTAATAGTAGTTCAGACGATCTCATTATTGAAAAATTACGATTTGAAATCGTGTAACTGTCATTGTGTTAAGCCCAACTATCCATACACTCAGTAGTATCACAGTTAATATATGGCAAACCAAATTAAATTTAAAATAGATACAAAATAATATTTAGGAAAATAATAATAATAATTTACCAGACACTAACCCTGAAAAAAATAATAACGACGGACACGCCGATGAGTATTGAATAACTATATATATATATATTTTTTTTGCCTCAAAATATACCTAACACATGTTAAGTTCACAATCATCACAACCAAACAAAGTGTCACGAGTTTAAGTTCCGCTTAAGCCTTTATTATTATTTTTTGGTCACGTATCATTTTATAACCTGGGACGCAATTATCTCTTAATCACACACAATTAATTATATCAGAGGGTATTCGCTAAAAAAAAACACTCTTCCATATATCAGGGGGTAATTAATCATTTTCAAACTATTTTTTTTTTTTTTTGCTTTTGGCCTAATCTTATTATTTCCAGAGATATTTCATCGATAAAATATAAAACATTTGAAATGGAGATTAAATATAAAGACTGACATAAAATTGAGAGAGAGAGAGAGAGAGTTTATGCTTTGTCTAATCTTGGATCAATAGAATTTGGTCAGCGCAAAATAAAGCAACTAAAATATAATAAATGTTTGTTCTTGAGCCATAATTAAGCAAGGAAAAAGTTGAAATGTTGCTCAAAATTTTAAAAATTGGCATATTTCCTGCAGGAAAATTACAAGGTGGAGTATAAAAGAAAAAATAGGGTTACTGGTATAAGTTCATGTCGGAGACAAACATAAAGTCATTTACATTTACATGGAATAACATAAGTCAGAATGTAACATTTAATATGTATTTACTTAATCATACTTACAATTTTGTATAAAACGATGCTTACATATAATATCAAAATAAGAGATATGAGGATGCATGTGGCAGAATAGATCAATTGATGCAAGTAGATAGAAATAGAAAGAAAAAACGAGTATAATATTAATCCAATGCATGTAGCCCCTAATTAAACCAGTTTCTGTGAAAATGATGTTTACTTTTGGAATACTTTTTTGGCTATTGATTGCTAAGGACATGAACAAGTATTTTATATTCTTCCCTTTTCCTAATTTTTCCTGGGAGTTTGATTCCAACTTTGAAGATTATTTTACAAGTAAAGAGTCAAACATGTGAGTTGTGGGGGCAAAAAAAAAATTCCTTAAATTGAGGAGCAGAAACACAGCACAATCAAAACACACTTTGCAAAACTCCACTAACTTTCATGTTGTGAGAGAAAAAGCACTTCTTGTTTTCTGCCACTCTCCAAATTGTCTGCTGCTCTCAAAAAGAAAAGAAAAAGATAATGGAATTTGAAAATCATGCCCCAAACTCAAATGCTCCTTCACCTTGTGTCTATATGACTGCTCCCAACAGTCCAAATGGATACAGCAGAAGCAGCAGCATGGAGTTCTACTACAGCGCCCCAGCCAGCCCTCGTCGGAGAGCTGGCTGCACCTCAACCTTCAAGGCCAGTGATGATCATCTTGATGAGTTCGAGTTTGAAACCAGCAAGAGGTTCAGCGACCAGCTGAACTCTGAGGCGAGTGAGTCCCCGGTGGGTGGTGATCAGGGCCATGAAGGCAGGGGCAAGTATCGGGAGCGTGGGGATTCACTCCCTGCAATGGCATTTGCTGATGAACTCTTCCTCAATGGCCTAGTCATGCCTCTCAAACCCCCTCCAAGACTTCACTGTGACACTGAGTTCAGCAGCTTCAGCCTAAACTCCCCTCTTTCGTCGCCCAAGTCCCCAAGAACAGTGTGCAGAATCCCATTTGCACGAAAGAGTTCGTGGAATGATGATTTTGATCCTTTCATGGTGGCTCTGGAGAAAGTGAGGGAAGAAGAGAGAGGACGAAACAGCCACCACAGGCGGTCCAGATCATATTCACCATTCAGGGCTATGTCCAAAAGCTCGAGTGCAACTGCTGATTGTCACAGTCAAGATCTTTCGATTGAAAACAGCCCGATGGAGCCAATGCCATTGCCAGCACCGAGCTACAGTGGACCCCTGGACTTCAAAGGTTCAGCATATGCAAGATGGGTTCGAGACCAGACTAGACATGGGCTCAGCCCCAAGAGTCCGAGGGGGTTCTTCTTCAGACAAAGAGTTAGGCCTTTGAAAACCGAGCAGGATGGTCTGGACAAGCCTGCTTCACCTGTAGGAAAACAAGATGAAAAGAAATGTGGAAATGTTGAGGCAACTAAAGTACAGAAACTGAAAGGATTACTAGTGAGGTACGCATCATTTAGACGAGGAAACAGTGAGAGCAAGCAGACAAAGACGAGCTCAGAAACACGGAAGCTGAGTTATTTCAGTAGATTGAGCTTTAAATTAAAAGGGAATGCTCATAGCAATAACAAGAAGAAGATACCTGCTGATGCAAAGATGGCAGTAGTACAGTACAAGCCCTCCATAGCATTTTGCTTAGGTTATGGAGTTGGAAGCACCATGAAGGTGAAATGACATCAGTTGGAAGAAGCCCCTGATCAGACTCTCCTTTGCTGTACCAGAATATCGATCAATTTTAAACAGTATATCCAGAAAATTGTGATTTCATCAGTTATGCATTGTAAAAATTAGTTGTTCTAATATATAATGTGACGTTACAATCTTTTCAAGAATGACAAAGGAAACAAATACACCATTCAAATTACATTTGCCAATGTTTCCTGTTTATAATCTTGATGCACATTTGAGCCCCAATGAAATTGAGAGTGAATTCTTAGAATATGAACTTCCTACAAGTAGCCTAAACAAGCTTAGCGTTGTGGCCTTTTATCCAACATCTAACTGTAATCAAATGGAGGAAACATAGACAATTGCAACAGCTTATTTCATGGAACTATTTCCTTTGAGATAGTAGGGGCAAAAAAATTGGTCCGGTTTTGGACTGTGGTACTTGGCAAATAAAACCCCGTCTTGTACTTCTAGTTACCGCGCACTGCTTCTTGCTGAGAATTCCAGTCTTTTGGTAGAGAAAGATGGTCCTTCCGCTGAAATTTTGTTGTCCTATTCCAATACTTCAGTAGGCCAGATATTCTTCCACGTGGATATCTCTTCATTGCTGCACAGTTTCCGAATCCCACCATAAAATCCATCAGCCTCATTGCCCTCTTCCCTGTGGTATCTCCTATCAACAGTTGTTGTTCTCCAACGTGAACCACGGCTGTACTGATTGAACTCCAGCACCACGGTGTCTGCAGCACAAGTTCATTATTGAAAAAAGCCTTTGGTCAAAATGAGCAAGATGAAATTGCTACCATTGGGATTGGACAGCATGAGTATCTTAATTGAAAAAGAAATTTTCAAGTGGCTTGTGTGATCTCTACTTCTCCAACAAAGTAACCGAGTCAGCTAAGCCTTAAAAAATCAGAAAATATTGCATCACCAACCACTCAGGCATGCGCTTCTACCACTACAATGAGCCAGCAGACAATACGGACAAAATTGTATTATTCTAATGTATCTAAGACTTCCACGAACACAAGTTAAGTAGAAAGTGGTGAAGGATTCTGCTTGATCAGTATAACTAAAAACAGCAACTGAGTGAAGAGCGTATCTGCCGAAAGGGTGGAGAAAGAGACACTGATATGCGAATCAAGCAGTTGAAAAAAGCATGACTTGGCTAGCAAATACGTGCAGATATAGATAACCTGGAATGCAATACCAATAGTAAAAAAGCAGTTTTATTTATCTCTAAAGCCCGCCACTGAATAAAAGTAAGTCCTTTCTGCTTGACTGGTAATAAAAGTGCCACTGAAGCAGCACTTATGGCTTTGTTGGAGGAGATATAACAAACTATATGTAGGATTTCTGAAAGGACTAATAGGGAGACCCACATGTTGAAAAAATGGGAGTCAAGGAAGGGCCTACTTAGAATAGATAATATTTTTTGATGATAAATATGGGACCACATTGCTAAATTGAAGCAAATGCTTCATTTCAAAGTGGTTAAGGTCAGCAAAACTAACGATAACCAGCCACCACCCCCTCAAGCTTGTCGAATTTTGATTGGATCTTCAATTGTTAAAATGATATATGCATTATATGAAATGACGACTTCTTTACGAAATTATGGAATACATGGTAGCAACTCACCGCTATCATGACATCGGCAGTAATTGGCATTCCCATCACATGTTTCCAAGTGGCCTACAATACCATACCACCAACCTGTATATATCGGTAAGACATCAATAACAGTGAATTTAAGTATTCATTGGATCTGGTCATATATTAAGAAGAGATTGAATCCAATGGAATTGCGTTGAAAATTATACAATAAGCCTACCATAGTTGAAAAAAATTTATATCAAACAAGAACCAATATCCACCTTCCATTTTCAGAAACGGTATTATGCACTCTCACGAGTCACGACTATAGTTTTTTATATTCAAAGGTTTGACAAAGAAGTTTGGATGCCAATATTATTAGGAAGAAGTCAATTAAGGTCTATTTAAGGGATGGAATTTTTATAGCAAGAAAAATGTGTTTGCTTTATCAGTTCTTGATGTCGTCGTGGAAATACAAGTATTTCTTTTATGAAGAATGGTAGGTTAGAAATATTTCAGCTATTCCAGATTAATCAAACGCACTACCTATCCCACCTATTTCGCCATTCTAAGAAAATGGAAACGGCTACTAACAGCATTGGAGAACAAAGTGAAAAGGTTGGATTTATATTGCTACAAATACACACATAGGCCATAACAGCTCATTAATGGAGTGGATGTATGATACAAGCAACAACAAAATAAAAGAACAGTACCGTATGGAAATTCTTTGTTTCTTCTCCATTGGATTTCAATATGATCCCCAGGCCGCACCTCATTTAAGCGATCAGATATATAAAGATCATGTGGAGAAGTATCGGCAGGTGGAGCTCTAAGCCTATCCCATGTTACACCACTTTCTGTTGGACTTGCTCTTCTTCCATGTGGTGGATATCTGCTAATCAACATCTAGAAAACTTTAACAATTATAAATAATAACATAATGCCAAAAAAGTAATATTGACAATTACAAATCGCAGAAAATTGTTGTCTTCCCCCAAAAAAAATTCAGATATGAACAAAAACTACATACTCAGAAATCAGCAAGATACAAATATCTTGCTTAGACTATAAAAATTCTAACAACGGAATCCCTAAGGCAGTTAAGTGCCAAATTTCTTTTGTCTTTGTCTCTCAATGATCTTTCAGGTCCGAAATCTAATCAAATATGCGAAAACATCCCTGCTTAGTTGGCAAACGTGTTTCCAATTACCTGGCATGGAAAGTGTTTGTTCGCTGATCATAACAAAGCTCAGCATCATAGCATGATAACATAAATCCAACATGACCATTCTGCAAATCAGGCCCAACAGGAACTTCAGTTTACCAAAATTCAGTTCTCCACCAAAGGCATTCAAATAAGGAATTTATCAAGCAGTGCACAGCTAGAATTCATAACATCCGTACCTCACGGTTATAGACCTGCGCAGGGAACCAAAATTTGCCAGACTCAAGTGCAAAATACCAAGACATGGTTGAATCCGGTGGAGGAAAGTTGCTCTTCTTGCTACAACTGGTAAAACTGGATCGAATCAATACAAATGGCCACAGCTGAGTTAGATAGCCAACTAGGCCATTCTGTTTGCCTTGACTCGAAAAGACTGAACCTTTTCCTGAAGCAATATGCCATTGCCATTCCCTATTTGCAGCAGGGCCAACAATTTTAGACCATTTGTTTTTCATGTGCTTCTCCCACAAGTGATCACTTATGCACCTATCTCTCAAAGAAGTACACACACTGGCCATCCTACAAAGCCCCTCCGGTGGGAGCTTCTCAAGAATGGACTCTAATACAAGGTCGGGCAAATCCAACACAGACATCTCCCATGTAGTCTCGACACTCTCCACCTTGGAACTAGAGTTCTTCTTCCTAGGTGACATTCTTGAAGCTAAAAGTGAGGAAATCACACCAAAACCAGTGCTTCTAATTAACTTGATAAACCGAAAAAATGACAAGTCCTTCCAAAAACAGAGAGACAGCAATCTCATCTCATGAGCCCAAGGTCGGAGTGGCTTGACCGAAAGAGAGTTGTAGAAGAAGATGAAAGAGAAGCAGCAGGTGATCAAGAAGAACAACATTTGACAAAGAGGATCTAGACTCCAATCACACACACGCATATATATAAATATGGATAATATTAAAAGGGGGTGGTCAAGAAAACTTAGACCACCAATAATGATGGGAAAGCAATGAGCATAGTTAAGAAAAATGTAATAGTAAAAAAAAAACAACTCTTCTTCTTCACCCTCTCCTTGTTAAAAAAAAAGGAAAAGGGATCTCCAAAATTACACCAAGAAAAGATTTTATACTGTCTTAGACGAAGCCCACCTAACCCCAATTGTGGGCCTCGTCTAAAAATTTTATAAGATGATTATCTGTAACTGTATCAAGAATTTAATATTAAGATACTCACAAAAATCAAATCTTCGCTTAACTACACCAGTAAAATGTTAAACGTAAAAGGGAATCAGGAAAACCAACAGAAATATAAAGTTAAAATTAACTGTGTTTTTGTGATAAATTGTGAGGTATAAAAAGCAAGTAGAATTTCTGGTTATCAGAGAAGCAGATCTACCGTGAGCTTCTGAGATGAAACTCAAAACAGAAGAGTGCTAAAAAATCATGATTCAACTACAAAGAGATCACAAATTCTAGCAAAATGCTAGCTCGAGCAATAAATAAAGATGGTTCTAGCTAAAAGAAAAATAGATAGTTATAACAAAAAGGAATTCAGCAATCGCACAAATCCAATCTTGAAGTTAATCAACAAAAAAGCAGCAAATCAGAGAGGCTTTCGGGTATTCTCAAGATGGGTGAAAGAAGAAAGAGAAAGCTTGGTTTCTGCCCTTTCTCCCTCCACCCACAGAAACCCTCCCCTCTCTTTTTCTCTTTCTCTTTCTCTCTCTCTCTCTCTCTCTCTCTCTCTCTCTCTCTCTCTCTCTCTCTCTCTCTCTCTCTTCTCTGTCTCTTGAAGCTGTGAATGCAGAAAACAAGAAAACGGGCAGGTGCAAATTGCAGAATGGAAACCAAAAAAAAGGCAAAAACAACCGAAATATATAAAAATATATATAACTAATCTTATAGTTTGGTCGAATGGTGTGTGTTGCCGTTGTTTAACAGTTAAAAATGGCGCTTTGGAATCTGATCTTTGCGTAGATTTCGAGCAAATTTTCGGGCTCAAGGACGGCCCGGAGCTAGTTTGTTTGTGTGGAGTAAACTTCGGGCTTTCATTCATGTTTTCTTTATACAAACAAATTACAATAATAGAACTTACGATGACGCTGCGCCATTTTTTTTTAGATTTTATTATATACTTTACTATATTTGATTGTATGTAGGCATAATGTAGTTATTATTATTATTATTATTAATATTTTGTAGGATAAATTTTACATTACACAACTCTACAAGATTGTCTCGTCAAAAAAAAAAAAATTCTACAACATTGTGAATTTTAATCTTGTCATCAGTAATGTACGTGGAGATTCGATTGACAGATTTGAATGTGTGGTATGAACACGTTTAAGATGTTTATTTCTATTTTGTAACAATGCACGTAGAATTATTGAAGTTGTATTAATTAAAAAATTGATAGACTAATTGTCAAAATATAAAAAATAATCGATTAAGTGTAAATATGGACTTTAGTTTAGATACATTTGAGTCTTCGACAGTGTGAATCCCCTCTGTTATCCAATAGTGGAAAAAATGTGACATATTGGACTTGATCCACTTTAGGAAGTCTAATATTCCCACCATTTCAATTATATTTTTTTAAAATAGAATTTGTGATAGGGTTAAATTAGAGAGAGAGTGTGTGAAAATATGTAAATCAATAAATATGTTGACACAAAATAAAAAAGTTAAAATAATAAATAAAATGAAACGGAGAGAGAGTATATATATGTGTGTGTGTGAGCTTTTATTTAGAATGTTTCTATCGAAACTATAATTAAAAGTAATTAATTAGGGAATGACACTATTGCGTGCATTTCCCAGGTACCTAATAATTGACATTGTTGATTGGAATACTTAAAAAATTATGTGGTTAGGCCTAAATCAGAATTAGTTACATCTCACCTAGGCCATAATGGTGTTTCTATAGGTATTAATCAAGTATGATAATTAGTCATCATAAAAATCATTGTTTGCTTCATTACTTTTTATGTTATTAAATGTTCCATTCCAACATTTTTGGCTTTCTCGCTTTTTTAAGTTTCCAAATGCCACTTTTACATGTTACATCTTTTGTCTCTTCTTGCAAAAATTCCTACCTAGTATGGATGTTGTGGTTTGCAATTTTATAATTTTGATATTTTATCAATATTTTTATTTAAACATATTCTTTATATATACATATTATTGATAAGTATAATGTTAGATTACTATTTTTGTTATTTAATTTTCTGTCGTATATAGTCAAATGTATGTAGTCCCCATATTTTATGTTTGCACAGTATCAATGTTCCCGCGATGCAGGAAATGAGGAATTTAAGAGTAAAGAATTCTTGAGTTTATCATAATCTTAAATCTTTGCATATTTGCATGATCTGTAATTTGTATTTTTTATAGAATTAAAATTAATATAATGTTTAATTAGTCAAAAACTCTATTTTTTCAATCAAGATTTTTCTCTAACTTAAATGAGTTGAAATATTCCCCAAATTAGACACCAACTTAATAGTACAAGTAGAAGAAAGGGGAAAAAATACATTGAGAATGGATACTATAGGTGAGGTGGTGTAAACGTAACTTCACTAGATATAAAGTTTACGCAGTGCACATTGATTGTGAATTATTCTAATAATAAAAACAAAAATATGAATTGATAATGTGGATAATGAATTCCGATGATCGATATTTTAGAGGGAATGATGCCGTTTTCATAAGTGGAGTAAGCAAGCACATATTCCCCCAATATTTGGGTTTCCATAAAGGGTAGGTAATTAAAGTAATTCCCATTAAAAAATAAGGTGCGAGGTAGAAAGAAATTTGAAGATTAAGATAATATTAGGATTATTTAGGGTTGAAAAGAAAGAAAGAAAGAATTGGTGGGCTAAGGCTTGAAACGTGGCCTAACGAGGGAAACATACGATATTTCCCCACATCCACTCAACATATATCCATCATTTTCTCATTAACCCTCCAGGAATTAAACCTTCCTACTATTCCTTTTTTTTAGCTGCTACAATATGCTATACATGTACATATAGTGTATTTTGATGCCCCAAATGTTTGATATTTGTAGTAGCTGCTCTTCATCGTAAAATCAAATTAAAAATTTGGGATTTTTACAGCTTCAGAATTTGATGGAATAATTAAAATTACCTAGCTTGATCATTTTACAATTAAGACATGTCCCGTGGAACAAAAATCGTAATTTTCCCCCAATTAACATTTTCTAAGACCCTCGGTTTTTCATTTTCTATTTTTTAATTATGTTTCTATAATTATACCGTATATAAAAATTCTCAAACTAAAATATACTTTAGTTTCCTAAGGAGTCGTTTACTTTGCATTATTAGACTGGATTGATTGATTTTATCCGAACTAATCCACTGTTTACTTCATTGGATTTCAATTATGTGATATCTCAAAGCCCGGGATTATTTGAGAAATTTAGGACTATTCATGGGATATAAATCCGGCCCAATAGGTGTGATTGTTTTAATCCAAGTATGTAATAACATTGAAATGTCTATTATATCCCTGAATCAATAAAAATTATACCAGAACAATCAGAATTGTGCATATCTCTGCTTCGCACGATTAGAAGAATCGCCGTAGACCTACAAATTTCTTCGATCAATTTCAGGGCCGTCGCCTCATCTTCTCCACCAGAATTATTCTTACCTCCGCCGTCGCCGCCAACATATGATGCCATTTTTTTCCAATCCACTTCATTTTTTCTTCCCCAAGCCACCAATTCTCGTACCTTTATTTATATGTTTAATTCTACCGTGTTTAATCCACCAACTCCCATTAGTTTCCCAATAAATTAAATTCCAAGAGATGGAAGAGAGATGGTGGGTGGAGAAGAAGAAAGACGGGGGCGATTGGTTTGGCGAGAATAATTGATTTTGTCTAGGGTATTTTAGGCAGTTATTAATTTTATTTTATTTTTGTTAGAATTTAAACCATTTTATCATGTTTGGAATACTACAAAGTAAACATGAGATTATTTATTAAATTAGTCCTAATCCTACCATTTATCTAGTAATTATCAATCCCTTAATTAGTAAATCTAGAAAAGTAAACACTCCCTAAAGTGATTAATTAATATTTTATGCAGCAACTCTAGTTTCGTAATATTATGGGGTAGTCTTTCTAGTCTCCTAACTAATACTCCCTTCAAATTTCATGGGATTCCAATATTCTTTCCATTGCCCTAAAATCTTGATTTTCGATTGAAAATTCAAGATTAAGGAATATCTAAGACTATCCCCAGTGGTGCCCCTGGAATGAGGTCATGGGAAAAAGACATAAAAAATAAAAATAAATAAATAAATCAAAAGTCACAACAAACCGTGTTGAGGTTGTCATCCGCCTTGAGGGCATGGAGAAAAAGTGATGTCATGTGACACCCTTTCATTGGGTGCCACTTTAATTTATAGATATATATTTATAACATAAATATTTTATATAATTATAAAAAATTAAAAAAATAAAATTATATCAAAATTCATAAAAAAAATTTATTTATAAATATAGCCTAATATTGATATGTTTTTACACACAACTTAAAACTCTATTTTCCTCACACATTTTCTTTCTACAAATTATCAATCCCATATTTCTTCTTCATCTTAATCTATGGATCCAAACCACCCAAATTATTTTGATGACTCCCAAATTTTTCCAAACTTTGGATCATACTTTCACCCGTAAAATATTTCAAATTCAGAAAATCAACAAAATTCTCAATATTATCAAAATTCTCAATTTTCGCCAAACCTCACTCAAATTCCTACTTCTGAAGAATTTCCCACGACACAAAATATTTCTCGCAATTTGTTTGGAAATGTTCCACACCCAAATCGAAATCAGAAAGGAGGAAAAAATGTAAGTTGGTGCGTGAAAGAAGATGTAACTCTTATGTCAGCTTGGATCTATTTAAGCGAAGATAGTGTGCGTGGAAAAGGTCAAAAGGGAAAGACGATGTGGTCGAATGTGCATGCGGAGTATCACAAAAGTCAAGCAGAAAATCCAGATGAAATCAACCCAAGAAATATCGAATCAATGAAATGTTGTTTCAAACGACTTAGTCAAAATGCAGACACGTGGGTTGCTGCTCTAGAGGAAGCAAATCGAAGAAAAAGAAGCGGAATGAGCCAGAAGGATATCGAGATGGAAGCTCATACAATTTATGAAGCAGGTGGCAGCAAATTTCAAGACTTGGTTGTTTATAATGATGTTATGAGTAAACATCCAAGGTGGGTTGCATCCTCTCATTATGATGCAACACGGCTCCGTCCAGATAGCGAAATGGGAGATGATGAAGAAAGTGGTAGCAGCACCAAAAGATCAAGGACTTCTGAAGATGGGGAGTATCATATTCCTTCGAATCCAGAAAATCCAACTAATGACTATGTCTCGTCCCATGGGAAGAGATAGGTCAAAAAAGAAAGGAAAAGGTAAGGCAACACAAGCTGGATCTGAAGTTGCTGCAGAACTTCGTGCCTTGAGGCTGACCAGAGAAAGTGAAAATGAGTTATTTGCTAAGAAACTTGAATTGGAGAGCCAAAAGCTCCAAATGAATCACTTGAAGATGGAGAAAAGAATGTTGAATACTTTGTTGGCGAGAGATCACTTGTCTCCAGAAGATGAAGAGACAAAACGTCGACTACTTGCCCTTGTGTTTGGGAAAAATTAAATTAATGTAATTGTAATTGTGAGATGTGTGTTAGTAATTATGCTATGTGTGTGTTAGTAATTATGAGATGTGTGTGTTTGTAATTGTGAGATGTCTTTTCCTCACTCTATAAATAATTAATGTATTTTATGCATATCTATTTCTCTTATTCTTTTCGTACAAACCTGAATGCATAAGTCTCAATCATGCATTAGATTCTTTATGCCTTGTCAATTTCTTTTTGTACAAACCTCATGCATCTCAATCATGCATTAGATTCTTATACTCTCATTTCAATTTATATGCAAGAGTAAAGCTAAGTATATCACATGCATTGGATTCCACTTTATATCAAATTGATTTCTTGATAAATCACATGCTTTTGTCGGCTATCACATGCATTGGATTCCACTTTATATCAAATTGATTTCTTGATAAATCACATGCTTTTGTCGGCCAACCCATGCTTTGTCTATACATATCTCAGAAAATACACATCAAAAGAAACTCAAACAAAATCTTCAATACCTTACCACATCTTTCAACTTCACTTCAGAAAAATGTCTGCACATGAAAATTCTGATGTTGAATCAAACTCAAGTTCTAATTATTCTGATTCTAACGAACTTGATGAATGGCTAGAGCGAGGTTATGAAAAATATCGTGAAGTTGATAGTATAATCCAGAATGTGCTCATAAACAATCCCAATCTGATTGTAGGAGCTCAAACTTCTACAGTCAAAAGAAGGTATTGTGATAGGGAACGTGAGAATGGTGAAGAGCGTTTGATGAAAGACTATTTTGTCTCTAATCCGACGTATTCTCCAGAGCTCTTCCGACGATGATTTCGCATGCAGAAATCACTTTTTCTTCGTATAGTGGAGGCCGTTACTACCAATGATGACTATTTTCAATAGAGGCCAGATTGCACGGGTAGAAAAGGTCTTTCACCATTGCAAAAATGTACATGAGCTATGAGGGTATTGGCTTATGGGGCATCAGCCGATGTCGTTGATGAATACTTACGAATGAGTGCAACGGTAACAAGAGATGCTGTCATCCATTTCGTAGAAGGTGTCATTTCATGCTTCGGTGACACATATCTTAGGAAGCCTAATCAACAAGATTTGGCAAGACTACTCTATGTTGGAGAGCAACGTGGTTTTCCTGGCATGATTGGTAGTATTGATTGCATGCATTGGGAATGGAAAAATTGCCCTAATGCCTAGGCAGAGCAATTTACAGGGAGAAGTAGAAAGCCAATAGTCATTTTGGAAGCTGTTGCATCATATGATTTATGGATATGGCATGCGTTTTTTGGAACACCAGGTGCGTGCAATGATATTAATGTTCTCCACCGTTCTCCAATTTTTAGTGATATTTTAGAAAGTCGAGCACCACAGGTTAGTTACATCGTCAATGGTCGCCAAAATGATAGAGCATATTATCTCACCGATGGCATATATCCTTCATGGGCTGCATTTGTAAAGTCAATCACATCTCCTATGACTCGAAAGCATAAGTTGTTCGCTCAACATCAAGAGGCTGCTAGAAAAGATGTAGAGCGGGCCTTTGGAGTTCTACAAGCTCGTTTTGCATTTATTCGACGCCCATGTCTTGTTTGGGACAAGGTTTTGATGGGAAAAATTATGATGACTTGTATCATCATACACAATATGATTGTGGAGGATGAACAAGACACATACCAAAACTATTATGATCCCACATAGTTTTTGACAGATGAGTCTTCAGGAAGAGATGCCGAACCTTTTCACTACTCTACTGAACGCATCACAAGTTTATCGGCTTATATGACTAATAGGGATCAACTTCACAACAGAGAGGCTCATAGAGCTCTTAAAGAGGATTTGATCGAGCATATATGGGAAAAATTCGGCACTAACTAAATACGTAATTAACGTTTTATGCACTCGTAATTTAAAATTTCATGTGTCTCATTGTAGTTTATTTAATTATGTTTTCACTCTTGTAATTTTTATTTTGTTGTGAAGTAAATTATGAATTTATAATTATGTGGGTAATTTTTTGATAATTATGCAATTAAAAATAATTAATATTTTTTAAATGCAAGAGAAAAATATTATTTTAATAACATGTTCTTATTAAAAAATAAAATGATAAATATTTCATGTAGGTTGGAAGAAAATGAAAAAATAATATTTTATTTGAAGGTTGGGTTGGATGAGGTCACTGATGGGAGTATAAATAATATAAAGTTGGAGGTTGTGGATGTGGAGGAGAGAGAAATTAACATTTTATTTGAAGTTTGGGTTGGAGGAGGTCACTGATGATGTGGGTAGTCTAACAACACTGTCACAATTTTTGTTTCTATTTCTTGTATTTTTCACTGGAAAAAACTTTAAGTTGACAACCTTTTATTCAAATTTTAATAGTCGCAGAAAAGTAACTGGAAATTCCCAACCAATCCAAAAGTTGGGATTCTCGGTGAAAGAAAAAAGCACAATTAACGTGAAAGGATTAAAATTATACCCCAAATAATTACCACACGGAAGAAGATAAATCACATTTGGAAATAAGGTGTCGCGAGCGAACACTTAGTGGTGTTAGTGAAATTTGAATTTGAGACATTCAAACGTACATCACTCCAACACTAGATCATCTTCAATTAAACACTAGTAACACTACTTTGACATTCAATGAAGAAAGACTTATAACAAAATAAGTATATAGTTATAGATACTTAATTGGGCTGCTGAATATTTAGATGGAAAGGTCGATGCTACAAGTAAGGTAGCATGCCCAGACCTGTGTTTTTATTTTTTAGTAATTTTATTAAAACATTTTTGTAATTTTTTTTTTGATACATCATACTTCTTAAGTAGATTTTAATTATGTCAGCTCCGATTTTTTATTTTGTCTTCTACTATGTAAACAACAATACTCTATTTTTTTTCACACGATATCATAAAAATACACACCTATATTGTTTGCATAATAGGAGGCGGAAAAAAATCGTGATAAACATAATTAACATCTACTAATGTTGTCATTTATATTCCAATCTTTTTTTTTCAAAAGCATTTGAAAAATAATTTTAAAAAATAAAAAAATCAAATTTGGGCTATTTAGATACTCATTTTAAGACAGGCTTAGCGAGCTAACTCGTACGGGCCGGCCGCATATTCAATTTAGCCCATGCTGACTTTTTTTTTTTCCCCAAAATTAAAAGTAAAAATCTGAAAATAAGTTATAGTAAAAACCTGGACCTAAATCAAATTTATGCTCGAATGACAAAATGCACCCTTTTCTTTCTCAAATTTCCCATATATGTATGTATTATGTATAATAAAGTGGTACTACGAGCTCGATCGATTTAATTATGTTTATGTGATATAGAAGACTTTCGAAAGAAATTTAGTTAATGTAAAATAAAAAGAAGTCGCGAGAGTTCCGGTGGGGATAGTCTAGTAGTGGAGTAAGATTGCTTAGAGATCAAAAATCACGATTCGAATCTCCTCAATATCACCAGGTCGGATTTGTGAGTAAAAAACAAAGTCATGAGAGTTTTATAAGACAGACAACCTCCAATTAAAATAAATCTAATATGTTACTCAAATAAACAATATTAATTTGGCAAAATACATCTAATTAATCCATATTAATTTGCTATTTACGTAGAACGCAAATTTATTTTCATTAATCATTAATTTATATCTATCAATATGTGTATATATATATATGCATATATACACACGAATATTTGTTACACAAATCTTGAATTAATTGTATACTGTGCATGTATATATATGTGGTGCTCTATTGGAATCGGTGCTAATTGCTAACCGTGAACATCAACATTAAATCGTGGAATGCAGATGCAAAAATGAATAAATTACATTTAATTATCAACCAATTAAGCCACATCACATGGACATTTTTTCCAATAAAATAATTTAAATTATACATCGACTTTGAATTTGCTCAATTATCAGTTTGAAAACTTACCACAACTTAATTATATATTAATCTTGCTAGCTGCTGTAGTAAATGAATTAATTACTAGTTTTTGTCGAATTCATTAGGTTTGACCCAGTCAGCGTTATAATCTTAACTGTGCCATGTTATTATTCTTTTTTTTAAAAAAGAAAGTTAGAATTTCAAGTTAATTTTCGGCGGTGTGCTTGATTTAAATAAACAAATTATTAATCTACCTTAGGTCTTAGGTATAGCTACCTTGACGCCAATTGCATTAAACAGCAGACATGTTTCTATATTTAAAATATATTTAAATTTCATTTTGTATTTCATAAGTGGTTTAATTAAGCGTACGTACTCGATTTTGTACTTTAAAGAATTGAAAGTGTTTGTTTTAATTTACTTATTTTTTATTATTTAATATACTCTAAATATGTATGTATATATGTATACTTTTATGTGATTGGTGGTACACATCAATGTGACAATGTATGTGTGTGATACGAGGATTGTAATTTTCTAATACATACACTTTCAAATTACCATTTTTTTTTGCTTCAATTTTATTTTATTATGATTTAGTTTAATTTTATGATTTTTTAGGGTTCACCCACTTAATTAATTAGGGTTTATAATTGTTTTTTAATATTTAAATTTGATTTCTAATTAATAATTCATTATTATGGTTTTTTTGTAACAAAATATGTTTTATAAAATTTAAATTCATTTTTTTGTTGATGAATGTTGGCTATGATTATTTATGTTATAATTAATTTTTATTTTATGATAAATATTATTAAAATCATAAATTTGATGATGAAACACGAAGTGGAGCACAAGAAAATTTAACAGAAAATTTCAACCCGTGATACGGACTATTTAATTTACGATAATGTTAATTATTATTATAATTAAGATAATGATATTTAAGAAAGGCGAAATACACATTGCACGGTCAATTAATTTAATAAATAAACTAATAATTATGTGAGAAACTTCATATTTAGAGCATCTTTAGTGGTGAAGAGTTTGGAGAGAGATTTGAAAATATATGTTGATGTGGAGGAGAGAGGGGGAAAGTAGGGGGAGAGAAATGGAGAGAGAAATAGCAAAAGTGCTCTCTCAAATAGTGGGTCCCACTAAGAGTGGATTGGGCAGAAGGTGAGATACACTCTCCGATCTAATGGCTGATAGAAGCGTGTGTGACACACTCTCCGGATGAGTGAGTGAGATAATGGGGCCCACGTGATAGTTGTTGACATGTTGTCCCCCACAATTTCTTCTATTTTTAAATATAAAATGGTATAATATATGTATATATGTATTTGAGATAAATGTGGTAGATGGAAATGTTGAAAATCAAGACACTTTAACTTCTTTTTTTTTTCTTTTTTTTTTTCAACTGTGTGAGCAACAGTTGATTTTTCAACCGTGTGAGCAACAGTTGATTTCATAATTCCATAATACGTGCTATTAATTATTGTTCAATTTTTTCTTAGACGTTTTTAGGCTATCCACATCAGTGACACTCATCCAACCTGACACTCAAATAAAATATTAATTTCTCTCTCCTCCACATCCACAACCCTCAACATTTTTTAATTTGCACTCCATCAGTGACACTCATCCAACCTGACACTCAAATAAAATATTAATTTCTCTTTCTTCCAATCTATATAAAATATTTATAATTTTATTTTTTAAATAAAATATTATTAATAATAATTTTTTATTTATTTAAAAATCAAAATTAATTTATTAGATACATTTTTAAAATTCATAATTAAAAAAAAACTCATACAATTATAAATTCATAATTTATTTGACAACAAAATGAAAATTACAAGAGTTAAAACAACAAAAAACATAATTAATTAAACTGCAATTAGAAAACTAGAAATTCTAAATTACGAGTACATAAGATGTAAATAACATATTCAACTAGTGCCAAATTTTTGCCAAATGTGCTCGATCAAGTCCTTTTTAAGAGCACTGTGAGCCTCTCTGTTGCGAAGTCGATCCCTATTAATCATATAATCCAATAAACTTGTGATGCGTTCAGTAGAGTAGTGAAAAGGTTCGGCATTTGAATTCGAAGATGCATCTGTCAAAAAATCGGTGGGATCATAGTAGTTTTGGTATGTGTCTCCTTCATCCTCTACAATCATATTGTGTAAGATGATAAAAGCCATCATAATTTTTCCCATCAAAACCTTATCCCAAACAAGACATGGGCGTTGAATAAATGCAAAACGAGCTTGTAGAACTCCAAAGGCCCGCTCTACATCTTTTCTCACAGCCTCCTGGTGTTGAGCGAATAACTTATGCTTTCGAGTTACAGGAGATGTAATAGACTTCACAAATGCAGCCCACGAAGGATATATGCCATCGGTAAGATAATATGCCCTATCATTTTGACGACCATTGACGATATAACTAACCTGTGGTGACCGGCCTTCTAAAACATCACTAAAGACTGGTGATCGATGAAGAACATTAATATCATTACACGCACCTGGTGTTCTAAAGAATGCATGCCATATCCATAAATCATATGATGCAACGGCTTCCAAAATGATTGTTGGCTTTCCACTTCTCCCTGTAAATTGCCCAGCCCAGGCAGTCGGACAATTTTTCCATTCTCAGTGCATGCAATCAATACTACCAATCATGCCAGGGAAACCACGTTGTTCCCCAACATAGAGTAATCTTGCCAAATCTTCTTGATTAGGCCTTCTAAGGTATGTATCACCGAAGCAGGAAATGACACCGTCTACGAAATGGATGACAACATCTCTTGTAACTGTTGCACTCATTCGTAAGTATTCATCAACAACATCAGGTGATGTCCCATAAGCCAACACCCTCATGGCTCCGGTACATTTTTGCAATGATGAAAGACTTTTTCTACCTGTGCAATCAGGCCTTTGTTGAAAATATTCATCATTGGTAGTAACCGCATCCACTATGCGAAGAAAAAGTGATTTCTGCATGCGAAATCGACGCCGAAAGAGCACCGGAGAATATGTTGGATTAGAGACAAAATAGTCCTTCATCAAACACTCTTCACCAATCTCACGTTCCCTATCACAATACCTTCTTCTAATTGTAGAAGTTTGAGCTCCTACAATCAGATGAGGATTGGTTATGAGCATATTCTCTATGATGTTATCCTCTTCACGACGTTGTTGATGAACTCGGTCTACCCATTCATCAAGTTCGTTGGGATTCGAATCATCAGAACTTGAGTTTGATTCGATTGAAGCATCATCTTTAGCCTGCATTTTTCTGAAGAGAAATGTAAATTGAAGAGAAGGTATGTAATATAGAGGATTTTTGTGTGAGTTTAATTTTGATATATATTTCATGATATATTTATAGACAATGCTAAATAATTTAAAATTATGTTGAGTCAGAATCCAATGTTCATAATGTCACACCCGCATGTGATTATTTGCAGATAAATTGACAACACATGCATGTGATTTCAATATGTTGATAGACAGGTGCATGTGATTTTTGCAGATAAATTGAGAATCCAATGTATATTTCCAAATCATGAGAATCCAATGCAAATAATTTATTTCCTGCATGTGATTTTTTGCAGGTAAATTGACAAGACATAGGAATCATTATTATTGACCAACTTGCCTGCATTATGTGGCAGGTGCATGTGATTTCAATTTTTTGCAGGAGATTGTTTGCAGATAAATTGACAACACCTGCATGTGATTTCAATTTGTTCAAGGACAGGTCCATGCATGTGATTATTGCAGGTGATTGAGACATATGCATGTGTATTTGTAGGAAAATAAATAAGAGTACTAGAGAAATATAAAATACATTAATTAGATGTGAGGAAAAAGATGACTCACAATTACAACATACATTAATTAAATGTGGGTAAGATGAACCCCACAATTACAACACACATTAATGTAATGTGAGGAAAGGACATCTCACAATTATAATTACATTAATCTAATTTTGCCCAAATAAACGAGAAATTAGTTGACGTTTCAAAACTTCTTCTTCTGGAGATAAGTTATCTCTCCCCAGTAATATGTTCAACAATTTTTTATCCATCTTCAAGGACATCATTTGTAGCTTTTGACTCTCGAATTCGAGTTTCTTAGCAATTAACTCATTTTCTTCGGCCCTGCTGAGTCTCAATGCACGAAGTTCTGCAGCAACTTCAGATTCAGATTCTTTTGCCTTACCTTTTCCTTTCTTTTTCGACTTATGTCGACCTGTTGGACGAGAAACAGTCGAACCTCCAGTAGTTGGAGTTTCTGGATTTGAAGGAATTTCATACTCCTCATCTACAGAAGTCCTCGATCTTTTGTTGCTACCACCACTTTCTTCATAGTCAATATATATATATATACACACAAATCTTGTGTAAAAAATGTCATTTAATAATATATTATGTAAAAATTAAAAACAGATTTAATTTACATGATTATGAATTATGTAAATTAATTATATGTGTCTCCGCTTCTCAGCATTAATGGGCTCTCACAAAGAATCGATGCATCGTACGAGTAAACTACCAGTATTAAAAATAACGAAATGTTTTTAACATAGTCAAATAATTAATTTAAGGTGATACATATTAGTGTGCCTATGTACAATTAAGAGTAGAGATCCTCTAGTCCCACTTGTGTGTGCCAACCGTGTGCCACCATTAAAATTATATATTGTTAATAATGTTTTTTATAAAAATAAAATTTGTTTTATCATAACTAATCATAATTAATATTTATTGTAAAAAATTAAAATTTTAAAAATTTATATACCTTAAGTTTGGAATAATCAACCCCAAAAATCAATTATATTAACTAAAAAATAAAAATTAAATATTAAAAAATAATTATAAACCCTAATTGGGTGGAATAAACCCTAAATAATAATGTAAAATTATACTAAAGCAAAAGAAATTAAAAATGAAGAAAAAAATAAAAGAAAATGCAATAATTTTGAGGTGTGGCACACGGTTGGCACACACAAGTTGGGACTAGATGATCTCAAGTGGTACAATTAAAATCCTGACACTCATGGATTTTGGAACATCCGCAACTCACCTCGTCAATTAATTAATCTCTGGAAATTGAACATATATACTATGTAGTACGGATGCGTATAGATACTCATACTCTCCTTTAATTTGATTTTGGGGCACACTTATGTCAGACGGTCTAACGGATCTGTTGCGTTAACGGATATTATTTGACCTAACAAAGTGGTCCCCTCTCTTTTTTCCTTTTTTTTTTTAATTTTTTTTAGTGGTCTCCGTCCCCGTTCCCTCTTTTCTTTTATTTTCATTTTTTAATTTGTTCTTTTAAAAAAAATTAATTTTTTTAAATTAATTTTTTTATCCGGCATCTCGCGCAGTTCACTCGCCCAATGCTAATGCGTGGGCTCGTGCACTACGTTTGATAATTATTTTTTGAAAATAAATATATGTCCTACAATGGAATTAGTGAACCCTAAAATTAAATTGAATTAATTTAATTTTTTAAATTAAATTATTTTTTATCTAGCGTCTCGCGCAGTGCACTTGCCCAACGCAAACGCGTGGGCTCATGCACTGCGCTCGATAATTAATTTTTTTGAAATAAATAATATACCCCAAAATGGAATTAGTGAACCCTAAAATGGAATTGAATTAATTTAATTTTTTGAATCTTCTTTTTTTATGCGACGTCTCACCCAACGCACTCACCGGACGCTAATGCGTGGGCTCGTGCATTGCGCTCGATAATTACTTTTTTTGAAATAAATAATATACCCTAAAATGGAATTAGTGAACCTTAAAATTAAATTGAATTAATTTAATTTTTTAAATCACTTTTTTTTTTATATAAAATAATTATTAAAAAAACAAAAAAAGAAAAGAAACAAAGAAAACAGGAAAAAAGAATGAAGAAAAAATGAATGAAAAGGAGAGAAGGCAGAAAAGTTGCTGGTAGCATTTTTTTTTTTAATAGTGGGAGCGTCTAGGCGCGTGAAGCTCATGCACGTGTGTGGCTGCGCATGGGATTCACGCACCTGGACGATGGGGAGGATTTTTACACGGATTTAAATTTTATTTGATTCATCTAACGTAAGACACCTGTTAAACGGTCTCATGTAAGTTTTTATCTTTGATTTTTGACGATGAATTTCATCCCAAAAAAGACAAGAGGCCTAATTACCAACTTCAATTGAAGATGCCCTTTTAATTAATAACTCTCCCTAGCTACTAGCTATAGATAGGCCTTTATTTCATCTCTGCTATTTACCTACGTACGTACAAAACACGTACTATTTTTTATTTTTTCAATATATATATAAACACAATTAATTGTGGAGAAATATTAATTAATAATCGAATGTACAAATGAATAAATTGTATAATGCTCTATCAAGTGATCATGATTCATGACTATTGTAGATTCGGAAATCTGCAATTAATTGTGTCAGTCCGAAGCAGCGGCCAATCTGTAAAATAAAACCAGAAAAAACGTAAGAGCCAAAGACCGTCGGGGGGGTGACGATCGTTGGGCCTCCGACGCTCAAGTCAGAAAAAGAAAAAGAGTAGAAAGCGATAAGATATGAAATAATTGAATATTAAGCCAGTGATTAGAAATCGAGAGGACGTCGTCCAAATCTGGAAAAACGTAGGGAAGAAGCCTGGATGTTGAATCGCCTGAGTGGCTGAGTGGAATTAGGGTATGATGTGAAACTTGTGGGTATTTCCGCGTAGTCGTCAAATGAGGAGGGATGTCTCCTTTTATAGAGAGAGATAGCGCTAGGGTTCACGTAAATCACGAGAGTGGTTGAGGCATGATCTCGTTCGTTTGATCACGTCAACCTTCCAAGTAATGCGAACGGCTAATTCAAAGTAATTCAAATTACCCGATCTTTATGAGGTTGCTCGGTTAAACGACAACGTTCAAACCTCATGGACTAGCGTAGTGGGCTGACGAAAAATAGCCGCTACAACTATATATATCACGCGGACTTTTTTTCCAAGAAAAATATAGTCAAATTAAATTATATATGTATAACTCGACAGCGTTGAATTTGATCAAGTCATCTCACTCAAACTTGTAAGTTACCCCACCCCAGCTCATTAATTATTGGATCACAGTCACACAAATGATAAATTAATTAATATAATTGTGAATTTGAAGAAGAAAAAAATATTGCTAAATCAAAAATTAAAGTGAATTATAACTAACTAGCTAGCTCTGATTCGATTCTGCTTAGCGGTAGCTCTGATTCTTATCGATTCATGCTTCCATTTCAATTTCAGGACTATTTTTGAGGGTCGACGAGATCGAACTTGAAATATGATCGACCTTGATGCTTATGAGACCCTAGGATCGATATTTGACATAGTAGACCTAGGGTCGTTTTTTGCATAGTAGACCCTTAGGGTCGATTTTCAACATAGTAGACCCTCAGGGTCGATTTTCGACATAGTAGATTCTAGGGCCAACTTTTGACACAATAGAACCCATGGTCGATTGTTATTATTATTTATATATCTGTAGCGAAATAAGTATGGTAATTAAGAATCCTTATGCAACTTAAATTCCTATCTGGACTGGGCTTTGAAATAGGGCTTTTCTCCTTGCTTGGAGAGCAAGAATCCACCCTAGCTACGTCACCTGCCACTCCTGTAAGAAGGAGAATTTTTTCTTCTTATGTAGGCGCTCAAAATCATTGTTCATCATTATTTTCTTAGTTTCAAAACCGCGGTGACATCAAGATACGCGGACAGTAGTCGTCCTCATTAATTGGTAAGTTGCTCGTCTTTTATCCTCTTGATCTTGATTTGAGTGATTTTATTTATTGCATTTTTTTCGACGTTGTTGAGTGAGGTGAGTGAGAAACAATGATTGACATCTGCAGTGGCATGGAGAGACCTCAAACTGAGATTCCAGAAAAAGAAGAGTCGAGTTCTGTCGACTCTAAGATTGACATTGATGACAGGTTCGATATCCCCAAAAAATTGAAGACTTTGAAGAAAAATTCGGGGTCCACTGAGTGTGGTGAAATCTGGAACTTGAGAGATGAATCTGAATATGAAGATGAAAGCTCAGATTCAGAGATAGGCGGTATTGAAAACGCTGAGGGCACGCTTTCTGAAGGTAATGACATGGTTGTTGATCAGATCAAAAAATCAGGTGAAGAGATCAATGACCCTGATGATTCGGGTGACCATGCGGTTAGCTCCCAGAGGTCTTTGGGGTTCAAAGCAGAAACAATATCATCTGCTATCGACCAGAAATCTCTAAAACATATAATACAGACTTATGGAATTGCTTGTCAACTGAAGGTGAGGGTCCCTAAGTCTTCGGAAAGGGCTTGTTGGCCACCTAGAGATGCTGTTGCAGTTTATTTTGATATTTTTAAGAAAGGGGTTCGACTGCCCTTGCATAATTTCTTTCGTAAGATTGCAGCAAATTATGGAATCTCCCCAGCTCAAATTGCTCCTAACGGCTACAGCCATATGATGGGTATGCTGTTGATATGGTATGACCTGAAGTTTGGTGAACCGTCATTGGAGGAGTGGCACCCATTATATAGAATCGTTAATGTGCCTGGCAATCTGGGCTTCTATTATTTCACTAGATGGACTGGCGGGTTTACGGGACTAGTGAGAGAGTGTATTTCGTATTCTGGTGATTGGAAGCCCAATTGGTTTTGGGTGACATGTGGTGAAGATAGCGAAGGATGTCATTCTCGATTTTTTAGCCGAGCTCGTGCGTTTCTTTTTTTTTTATCAATTTGGATGATACCAAGTCTGGTTTTCATTATTATTATCTCTAAGTAGTAAAAATAAATGTCCTTCTTTTGCAGGTTTTCAAAAGAAGCATAAACCGCAGGGTATCTTACTTAAACGGATCCAAAGAGCCCTCGACATCCCTCAAGAGTATCGTTCTTTCAAGACTTTGCGAGATGGAAGAGTCGTTAGTGCCATCAAGATGCCTCCTATCAACGCTCGTACCATCCGATTGACAGAGATCAAAGCTAGGGCTGATGAAGTTAAGGATAAATCAAGTAAGGAAGGCTCTTTGGGGTCTGCAGCCCCGTCTGGGGGTCAGCGTCCTTCTGATGTCCCTCTAAGTAAGAAGGTGAGGACATCGACCCTGGCTCCTAATCCTACCCCGCATACCACACCTGCTCGAGAGAAACCAGATTCAGTGGTAGTTGAGGTGGGGTTCAGTTCTTCTTATCTTGCTGATGGGCCAATGGGCCCGATGCTCGATGAATTAGGGAATGAGATAGTTCCTCGAAATTCAGCCACATTCGATCCCTCCAGCATTGTTTGGTCAAAAATGCAAAATGAAATGGTGGTGGTCGATATTGGCAATCTACAAGCGGCTGGATTAAAGTCTCAGATTGCTCGTGCACTTAATCATTCTGTTCAGGTATGTATCCGATATTTCATGATTTTTATTTTTTACATATAGATGACGTATTAATTTTTTTTTAATTCTTGTGAATGTAGGCTACCATGGCACTATCGTGTGCTCGGGCCAATCTTGAAGCTGAGTCATCTTCAACCTCCAAGCTTGAGGCTGAGGTAGCTGCTTTGAAGACTGAGGTAGAAAAACTTAAGAAGGGGAAGGCTGAGGCTGAAAAGAAGGTGGCAACGACATTGGAAGAATCTGAAACATACAAGAGTCGTCTGAGTAAAGTGAAAATTTCTCATGCCAAGCTGCAGAAGGAGTTTGATCCTGCCAAGGACCATTATAAATCCGAATTGGCGGTTCGTGATAAGACCCTTGATGCTGCTAAAAAAGGTGAGGGGATTGACCTCCAGAAAATAGCTGATTCTGAAGCCTTTCAACCCATTCGTGCTGACATGGAAATGAAGATAGCTGAAGGCTTATTGGGGATGATTAAGGACAAGAATCCTGATCTTGATTTATCCTTCCTTTATGATGACGACGCGACGTAGGCTGATAGAGCTATATAGCGCGTGGCTGATTTTCTATATTTTTTATTTTTCACATATTTTCTTGTCCATTTAGACTCCTTGTTATTTCCGTCGGCTTCGGTGTTGCAGTATATTTGTGATGATTCTCCACTTTATTTTATCGATGTTGAACTCCCGTCTGGGGTAGTGACATTCTGAATGACATGTCATACTTGAGATTTTGTTTTTCTTCAACTTCGATGTTTGGAAGTTGCGTGTGCAAGTGCATGGCATATATTTGAATGAGAGAATCTTAGAAACACATACGTAAAAATATATGTATTGATTGTTTTACATTTAATCTGATCGGTAGATTACAATCTAGCATCTAAGGCTAGCGCATGAGAATATGCAAGTTATCTAAATTATAATTTATTTTAAATCGAGGCTGAACTTGCATTGAGGTTGAACCATGCCTTGGAGACGTTGGTATTAAACATCATTTGAGAATTTGTCGTTGAATCCATGTCAAGATTGACATTGATGATATTTATCAACTGTGATGTGTAAAGCCATTTTCTTTTGCTCTTTGTTATACTCGACGCTAACCTTAGCATGTGTTTGAGATCTACAGGGTCGTTCTTGTCTAACTTGAGTTATCAACATCATTTTGAACCTACAGGCAGCAGGGTTAGATGGTCGATGGCTTAGCCATCGACCCTCCGACGCTCAAGTCAGTAACTGATGTATGGAATAAGTTTGAAAATAATTGAAAGCATTAAACGAAAATAAATGAGAATGCGAACTCATTTCTTCATGATCGATGTTCACCCTAAAGGTTGCATAGTAGACCTTGAGGGACTTCTTTACTGAGTCTCGGTTCTCAGCATCAGATTTTAATCTGCACGTAGCATAACTAGATGGTCAATGGCAGAGCCATCGACCCTCCGACGCTCAAGTCAGTAGCTGAAGTAGGAAATAAATTTAAAAATTACTGAAAGAAGTAAAAGAAATGAAATAGAAATGCAAACTCATTCTTTTTGGATCGACGTTCACCCTAAGGGCTGCGGGGTCGACCTTGAGGGGCTTTTCTATTAAACCTCAATTGTCATGATTGAGTTTCAACCTGCATGCGGCATGCTTAGATGGTCGATAGCTCTCCGACGCTCAAGTCAGTGAAAGGTTGAATAAAAAATAAACAAGATAAAACTTGAAAAATTTAGCTAAGGGTTTAGAAATGATACTGCTTGAGATGAGTTGCATTCCGGCTATTTGCAATTTCTCTGCCTTCAACAGTTTGCAGCTTGTAAGCCCCATTTCCTACTACCTTCATGATCAAGTAGGGACCTTCCCAGTTAGGGCCTAGTTTACCAGCCCCAACTTCCTCGGTATTTTGGAAAACTTTTCTAAGGACCCAATCTCCAACCTTGAAAGTGCGGAGCCGAATGTGTTTGTCATAATGTCGGGCTATCCGTTGCTGATATGAAGCTATTCTCATTACTGCTTGATCCCATTGCTCGTCAATTATGTCCAGGTTATGTTCTAGCTCTTGATTATTCTCCTTTTCATTCACCCTTGAAGTCCTCGCATTCCTGATTCCTATTTCTGGAGGCAGGATGGCTTCAGACCCGTATGTTAGAGAAAAAGGTGTTTCTCCTGTAGCTGTTCGCGTTGTGGTTCGGTAAGACCATAACACGCTGGGGAGATGCTCGACCCATTTTCCCTTGTGTTTATCTAGCTTTTTCTTCAGGGTGTTCATTATTGTTTTGTTGGAGGCTTCGGCTTGACCATTAGCTGCTGGGTATCTTGGGTGGAATAGGTTAGCTTGACTCCCCATTTTTTGCAGAAGTCCTGGAACTCGAAACTGATAAATTGAGGTCTGTTGTCGGTGACGATCTCTGCTGGTACTCCGAACCTGCAAAAAATATGTTTCCACACAAAACCTCTTACCTCATGGTCCTTGACCTGTGCGAATGCCTCTGCTTCGATCCACTTTGTGAAGTAATCTGTCATGACCAAGAGAAAAACTTTCTGATTGCTACCCTTGGGTAGTTTTCCTACAATGTCCATACCCCACTTCATGAAAGGTCATGGCGTTATTGAAGGGTGGAATGGTTCTGGATGAGTGTGATTAGACTGAGCAAACCTCTGACATTTATCACATTTTTTAACGTAACTCTTTGAATCGGCTCTCATGGTCGGCCAGTAAAACCTGCTGTTAGGGCCATGTTGGCTAGACTTCGTGGTCCAGAGTGATTTCCACACTTTCCCTCGTGTAGTTCTTCAAGGATATATTTTGCTTGATTTGGACCTACACACTTCAGGTAGGGGCCTGAGTACGAACTTCTGTATAAAGACCCACTGATCATGTTGAACTTCGTTGCCTTAGCTCTGATCCTCCTAGCCTCTGTCTTGTCTTCAGGTAGTTCATTCTCGATAATATATTTGATTATCGGAGTCATCCAACTGACTTCAACCTCGACTATTTCCACTGATTTGGTTTCTGCTTCTTCTTTCCACACTGCTGGCCATTGGGCATATGTTAAGGGTATGTACTTCGATGACTGACAATCAATTTCTGTGAACGATTTTGATAGTTCCTTCACCATGGTAAGGTATGCTGACATTCTAGAATCTTTTGCTTAAGAATCTCCCCCGAACTGACTTACAATAAGTTGTGAGTCACTTTGTACTTTGATGTTTGGTATCTTCATATCTTTGGCTAAGGTCAGTCCGGCGATCAGTGCTTCATACTCTGCTTCATTATTTGTTGTCTTAAATCCACATCGAACCGCTCTTTCAACAACGTCGCCTTTGGGAGAGATCAATACTATACCCAATTCACTCCCCTTGAAATTACTGGAGCCGTCAACTTAAAGGGTCCAGTTATTTGAATTATCACCTTCGGTTATTGAGAGTAGTTCTTTTTCGGCAAGCTTATGCTGCTCTGATGAAAAATCTGCAATAAAATCAGCCAAAACCTGTGATTTTATTGCAATCTGGGGTAGATAGGTGATGTCGTACTCTCCAAGCTCTACTGCCCACTTTGATAATCTGCCAGATAAGTCTGGCTTGCTCAACACAGTCTTTAGTAGAAAGGTCGTCACCACCGTGATTGGGTGGGCCTGGAAGTACGGCTTCAACTTTCACGAGGCCATGACTAGTGTGAGGGCTAATTTTTCGAGTTGAGTGTATCTAGTCTCTACATCGAGTAGCGATTCACTGGCATAGTAGACAGGGTATTGTCTTCCCTGTTCTTCGCGAACTAACACTGCACTTAAAGAGTTAGCAGAAACGGATAAATAAACGAAAAGTACCTCACCTGAGTTAGGCTTCGAGAGCAAATGCGGGCTTGAGAGATAGGACTTAAGTTGGTTGAGAGCATGGTCACACTCTGGCGTCCACTCGAAGTCTTTTCCCTTTCGGAGTGTGTTGAAGAATTGATGGCTCTTGTCAGAATATTTTAATATGAAACAACTAAGTGATGCCAAATGACCTGTGAGCTTTTGTACTTCTTTGATGTTGCGGGATGCCTTTATGTTTTCCACTGCCCTAATTTGGTTGGGATTAGCTTCGATTCCTCTTTTTCTGATGAGGTACCCTAAAAATTTTCCTAACGTTACTCCGAAAGAACATTTGGAGGGGTTAAGCTTCATGCTGTATTTTCTTAACAGTTCGAATGATTGCCTCAGGTGCCCAATGTGATCTTTGGCTTGTAGTGATTTTACAAGCATATCATCTATATAGACCTCCATTGTCTAACCTATTAACTTTTCGAACATACGATTAACCAGCCTCTGGTATATGGCTCATGCATTTTTTAACCCGAACGACATGACTTTGTAGTAGTAGATGCCTTGACTTGTCATGAACACTGTTCTTTCTTAATCATCTGGATGTAAGAGAATCTGATTATACCCAGAGAAGGCATCCATGAAGCTCATCATCTCATGTCCTGCTATTGCATCGACAAGTGTGTCGATGTGAGGGAGTGGAAATGAATCCTTTGGGCAGGCCTTATTTAGATCGGTGAAGTCAATACACATTATGTTCTTTCCATTCTTCTTCTTTACTACCACAACATTAGCTAGCCAATCAGGGTACCGCACCTCTCGAACTGAGTCGATATCGATTAGCTTCTGAACTTCTTCCGCTATCACTTGATTTCATTCTGCTGCAAATTTTCTTCTTTTTTGTTTGACTGGTGGGTGATCAGGATCGACCTGTAACTTGTGAGTTATGATAGAAGGATCGATACCTGTCATGTCGGCGTGTGACCATGTGAAGCAATCATGGTGTTCTGACAAAAATGCGATTAACTTTGCTCGTATTTCAGAAGTCAGTCTCGACCCAATTTGAACGATGTGGTCTGGGTAGTCGGGGTGAATCTGTATTTCATCGAGATCTTCCATCTTGGGTTCGACGTAGGAGGTCGACCCTGAACTTTCTCATTGCTCATATTTTGAATTTGAGCTTTCTCCGCATTCATATTTTGAGTTTGATGTCGATGCCTCATCAATTTGGTTTACTTCCTATACCTGCACATGGTTAGTCTTGAAAGTCGATCTGTAGCAGTCTCTTGATGCAATTTGCTCTCTACGGATCTGCCTAATTCCCCATGGGATTGGGAAGCGTATGACTTGGTGGTAGGTTGAGGGTACGTCTTTTAATTTGTGAATCCAAGGTCTCCCCAGGATGACGTTGTATGCTGAGGGTGTGTCGATAATTTGAAACTTGGTGTACAGATTAACTCCTTCCGTATACACAGGAAGTGTAATTTCACCTATGGTGGCTTTGTGCTCGCCACTGAATCCAATCAAGGTCATCGATTTTTTGACGATGTTAGCCTCGAGGACCTGCATTCCTTTCAAAGTAGATAAAAAAATGACATTAGTCGAACTCCCACCATCAATGAGAGTCCTCTTGATCATATAGTTAGAAATAAGGACTGAAATAACAAGTGCGTCGTGGTGTGGGTGTGAGAGTTCAGAAGCTTCGCTGTTGGTGAAACTCAAAGTTATGAGTTCCATTTTGGGGTCGGGCTTTGGTATCATGGACGTGTATTTGAGAGATCTGCAGTGTCGTTTTGCTGATGCCTGGGACACTCCGCTAACCTCAGATCTTCCAGTTATGCAATTAACCACATGCTCAATTGGTGGGGGCTTTGGTGGATCCCTCGGATTCTCATCATTTTTGCTGAAGGTCTGCTTCCCCTTATCAGTCAGCAAATCTTTCAAATGGCCTCGCTTGAGTAGGTCGATGACTTCGCGACGTAATGTGATACAATCATCTGTTCTATGGCCGTGATCTTTGTGGAATTTGCAGTACTTTGTTCTGTCACGTTCATGATCTGGACTCCTCATCTTGGGCGGCCACTTCACTGTACTACCGAGTTCTTTCAAGACATTGACGGATTCTGAGGGTGTGATGCACAGGTTGTATTCTGGCAAGAGTCGATCATATGGATCTGAAATATCCTCTCTACCTCGAGATTTGTAGCGATCATTACGGGGATAAGGGTCGGCTCTTCTTCTATCATTTCTGCGGGAGTCTCTTTCTTCATCTCGACCTCTTGGCTTGGGTCGATAATATTGGTCTTCATCTTCCTCCCACTTAATTTGTGCACATGCCTTTACTAAAATATCATCCATTGTCTTACACGGGTACTTTGTGAGTTCTTTGTAGAGGTCTGAATCCCTCTTTAGCCCCTTTCTGAAGGCTGATATGGCGGTGTCAGCGTTGCAGCCTGGTATCTCTACCTCCTCTCTATTGAATCTTGCAACATAATTCCTAAGTGTTTCATTTGGATACTGGATAATGGCGTAGAGGTCATCGGAATGTTTCTCAATTTTCCGGCTGCTGGCGAACTGTTCTACGAAAAGATCTGTGAGTTGTGCAAATGATCCGATCGAAGCGTTAGGAAGGTTTGTGAACCACTGCAGTGCGGCTCATGACAGGCTTGACCCAAAATCTTTGCACATGCAGGCTTCTCTGAGGTACTCTGGTATTGCTGCGATGAACATCTTCTGTTTATACTGTGCGATATGGTCATCTGGATCTGAAGTTCCGTTAAATAACTTCATAGATGGTAAGGTGAATTTCGACGGCATCTCTGTTAACCCTATTTCATCCACGAACGGTGAGTCAGTGAAGCTATTTGGTGCAGCCTTGCGAATTGGAAGAGGTACACCAGAAATTCGCGTTATCATTGCCTCGATACCAGCCAGTCGTTGCTCTAATTCACTCGGGTGATCGAATCCCTGGTTGAACCTACGCTGCTGTTCGACCCTTTCTTGCTCGAGGGTCTGGTGTCGGATCCTTTCCTGCCTAGAAGCATGATACTCAAACCCTGGAGGTGGCCTTAGCGGGCTCTCCTCCATTTGTTATCTGGTGTCTACCTTCTGTGCTGATGCACTGGTACCTGCAATAAATGGATCAGTAAAAGTAACAGAACGACGACGCTTAGAGTATACCGAATTTGGCTCGCCAAACAGATTGGTGGGTTTGATGTAGTTCAGATGGCGTGTATTGTCATTGATGGTCAGATCTTCAAGTTACTGCGGAGTGAAGCGTTCTCTGATCTCAGAAGCGCTAACTCCCCCGTGGTGTTTGTCATTTGATGCTGTATATTTCTCAGAACATCAGCCAGCGACAGATCAATATCGGGTGAAGGTGTAGCAGTTCTGCCATCTTGTTGTGGTCCTTTTCCATCTCTGCGACTCTCATTAGGCGTTGTCATTTTGTTTCACGAATAGATCGTTGCCCCACAATGGGCGCCAAATTGTAGATCCGGAAATCTGCAATTAATTGTGTCAGTCCGGAGCAGCGGCCAATTTGTGAAATAAAACCAGAAAAAACGTAAGAGCCAAAGACCGTCAGGGGGGTGACGATCGTTGGGCCTCCGACGCTCAAGTCAGAAAAAGAAAAAGAATAGAAAGCGATAAGATATTAAATAATTGAATAATTAAGCCAATGATTAGAAATCGAGAGGACGTTGTCCAAATCTGGAAAAACGTAGGGAAGAGGCCTGGATGTTGAATCGCCTGGGTGGCTGAGTGGAATTAGGGTATGATGTGAAACTTGTGGGTATTTCCGCGTAGTCGTCAAATGAGGAGGGATGTCTCCTTTTATAGAGAGAGATAGCGCTAGAGTTCACGTAAATCACGGGAGTGGTTGAAACATGATCTCGTTCGTTTGATCACGTCAACCTTCCAGGTAATGCGAACGGCTAATTCAAAGTAATTCAAATTACCCGATTTTTATGAGGTTGCTCGGTTAAACGACAACGTTCAAACCTCATGGACTAGCATAGTGGGCTGACGACTATATATATCATGCCGACTTTTTTTCCAAGAATAATATAGTCAAATTAAATTATACATGTATAGCTCGACAGCGTTGAATTTGATCAAGTCATCTCACTCAAACTTGTAAGTCACCCCACCCCAGCTCATTAATTATTGGATCACAGTCACACAAACGATAAATTAATTAATACAATTGTGAATTTGAAGAAGAAAAAAATATTGCTAAATCAACAATTAAAGTGAATTATAACTAGCTAGCTAGCTCTGATTCGATTCTGCTTAGCAGTAGCAGCAATGGCCTCCTCGTACTTATCACTAATTTCTCTCACAAAGAAAGCAGCGTAAGTAGCCGTAATCATATAAACCAGAAGACCGGAGCCGACGAAGATCGACAGCGTCACCACCGCGTAAACCGGCTTTCCGCCGCAAGAGAGCGCCCCCAGTTTCACCCGTACGAAATCGACGATGGACAGCATCAAGAAGGTGCATCCCACCACCGATCCGACGGCGGAGGCGAAGAGGCCGAACTTGAGGTAGTCGGCGTCGATGTCGGCTTTGTGTGGATCCTTGGCGTCCATGTTGTTCACCAGGTTGATGGCGAGCTTCAAGCTCTGAGCGATCAGCGACGAGAACAGGAAGAAGCTGAACGACACCACTTCGAACACGATCAGCCGCCGCACCGTCTCCCGGCTCGTCGTGCAGGCGGCGCTCGACGCCGCCGTCGCGTTCTCGGGGATCGTCATCGAAAACCCAATGAAGATCGCCATCGTGAAGAGCGAGTTCACGTTCACTATTCCGTCCAAGGCCGTCACGTGGATGCTCGTCTTCAAACTCCCTCCGCTGGGCGCCGCCGCGGTGGTGGTGCTTGTGCTCTCTTGCATTTCCAATCTGCATGCAATTAATTACCAAAAATGATTAATTAATTATTACCAATATACATTTATAATATCGGAATAATTATGAAATAATTAAAATGTAGAGATAAATTAAGGAATTATGATTACCCGTTTAAAGTGGGAGAGGAGAGAGGGACGACGGCGAGACGCTTTTTATTCATCATTTTGATTAGTTGCAAAAATATATATGGGATAGTTTGATGTAGGATGTGGCTGCAGTTTAATTTGTAGAAAATTTTGTGATGTGAGCGTGTGTATGTGAGGCCATATATATACACACGCGCGCGCCTGCGCCTATTGAAGATTTGGTTGACCACTGTTGATGAATTCATTTGGGGTTGACCCGGTCAAACTTTGAATTTTAACTTTTTTCTTCTTATTTTTTTGAAGGAAAAGTTAGATTCCAATCAACTCTAATTTTTTGGGACTGTACTTAATTAAACAAACAAATTATTAATCAGGTTAGGTATAGCCTTATATATTGTCGTTGCATTAAAGAGCACACACATCTTCCTATATTTTAAATTATATTTCAACTTGTATTTAATTTTACTAAGTATTCTTTTATTATCTAGTACACTGCACCTTCATCAGATTTTATCAACAAAAAATATATAATCGTTAGAAGTGCGTATACTTTAATTTTACTAAGTAGATAGTATGAAAAATAACGTGCCCTTGCCCCCAACCAACTTTTTTTACTTTTTTTATATATCCTTTTTGCCTTCGGCTGATTTCAGCCCCTCGTAACCAACGTGAATCCCCTAAACATTTCACATGAAATTTTATATTGCACTCTCTGTATTACACTACGCGTTGTATTTTTAAATTATGAATTTTTTTTGTATTTTTTTTTCAATTTATTTTTATAATTTAGTTTAATTTTATTATTTTTTAGGGTTCATCCCACCTAATTAGGATTTATAATCATTTTTTAATATTTAACTTTCACTTTTCAAATAATAATTCATTATTATGGTAGATTTTTTTCAAAATTATGTTTTTTAATTTTTAATTTATTTTTTATTGAAAAATGTTGACTATGATTATTTATGTTATAATTAATTTTTATTCTATAATAAATATTATTAAAATCATAAAAAAGTGTAATGACAAATTTCGACCACAAACATTTCTGACTAAATCTACAACTACTGCGTACGTGGGTACAGATGTTTTTTTTAATTGTGATTTTGACTAGTAGAATTTTATATAGCTATGAGATGGGAAATGAAATGATTAATTTGGAATATATAGAGGATCTAGATGTGAAGATTTGTTATAAATAGCGACTCACTTATATATAAGCAAGTCCCACATTTTCAAATCCCTGTTCGATCTCTTTTTAATAGAAAGAACAATTTGCTGTTATAAGTCAAAATTATTTTCAACTTCTATTTTAAAGTACGTGTATCAAGCTTTATCTTAAATTTCTATTTATATATGTGTGTGTGTGTGATTCTCTGAATAAGTTATTGAATTAGATTAGCTAATGAGAGCATGTTGTTGTAAAGTAATGATTGTATATTAATTAAAGTCTTCAAAACATATAATTATCAGGTGTGTACGTATATTTAATTATGAATTTGATGATATTAATTTATACATGGATAAATATGACAATAAATGTTTGAACCAGCAGAACAATATTCCCGAGTTTCAATTTGATATATGGTTATAGCAATTTTTTGTAGTGTTGTTAGCCAATAATTATGTTGAGTTTTGTTAAAAAATTATTTAATGTGTTTATAGTTTTCGGCTTTCTTAAGATTCATAATTCCCCTTTAGTAATTTATTACGCTGTTTATAGCATTTGTATTCGTATGTGTTGAGCAAAGTGTGCAGTTGTTTATAACAAAGTATGCATTATTTCGTATTCCTCTTTTTCTAGCAAATTTTCCACATGTGTATATCAAATTGTTCATTTGTTTTTAACAAAGTTGCATGATTTTCATATTCTCATTTTTTTAGCAAAATATTCTTTTGTTGATAGCAATTTTTTTTACTCAGTGTTTAGCAAATTGTGCAATGGTTAAAATAAAATTTAAAAATTTCCCGTATTCATATTTTTTTAGCAAATTATTCTGTGGTTGATAGAAAATTAATGCTTGGTGGTTAGCCAATCGTGCAGATGGTTATAGCAAAATTTCACTTTTAATATAGTGAATCTCATATACTGTGAATCTCGTGGTTTGCATATGTGTAATAATAGTGATCTTCGACTGTCATTCCCACATATTCCTATATTTTTAGCGAATTATTCTTTGATTATAGGAAAGTGGCATTTTATTTATATCAAATAATTTATCTGTTTATAGCACTTAATTGTATTTTACATCTATCTGTTCATCAATTTTTTAGGTAGTAATCAGAAAGCTGACAGCAACGTACACACGAAACACATATTCGCTGAGGCAAGCCTCTATTACAGGATGTCATGTGATGATGGACCACTGAATATCGACGTCATGGTTATGAATAATATATAGATTGAATGAAACGTACAAATCTTCTGTAATTATTAGAATAATTTGTCTGTTGATAACAAATATTCAATCCTTGATAGCAAATTATTCATTTATTTTTAGCAAATTATGATTCGACTTATAGCAAAACATTCATGTTTAAATAGAAAATTATACTTTTGTTTTTGGAAAATATTTATCTTTTTAAATCAAATTATTGATCGATTTATATCAAAAATTTTCCCGTATTCATATATTTTTAGCAAATTATGCTTCGGTTAATAGCAAGTTATTCCTTGGTGTTTAGCAAACTGTGCAGCTGGTTACAAATTATAACAAATATTTTATCTGTTTGTTGCAAGTTATCCATCTGATGATATCAATTTGATATATGGTTATCGCAAATTTTTATAGTGTTGTTAGCCAATAATTATGTTGAGTTTGGTTAAAAAATTATTTAATGTGTTTATAATTTTCGGCTTTCTTGAGATTCATAATTCCTCTTTAGTAAATTATTCCACTGTTTATAGCATTTGTATATGTATGTATTGAGCAAAGTGTGCAGTTGTTTATAACAAAATATGCATTATTTCGTATTCCTCTTTTTCTAGCAAATTTTGCCGATGTGTATATCGAATTGGTCATTTGTTTTTAACAAAGTTGCATGATTTTCATATTCTCATTTTTTTAGCAAAGCATTCCTTTGTTGATAGCAATTTTTTGCTCAGTGTTTTAGCAAATTGTGCAGTGGTTAAAATAAAATTTAAAAATTTCTCGTATTCATATTTTTTTAGCAAATTATTCTGCGGTTGATAGAAAATTAATGCTTGGTGTCTAGCCTCAACATATTTAAGAACCAAACGAGCCATACAATACACCCTTCTTGAAACTCTACATGTCTTCGTCTTCTTCTCCTTCTTATCATCATTGTTCACTTCATCTGGAAGTGAATTTTTTTGCCATTCACGATTATATACCACATACTTCTAAATAATAATACCATCAATCTTTTTTTCCGATCCAAGACGAATATTGAAACCAGCTGCTTCACCATATACCCGATAAAAGGTAATTGCTTCTTTGATATTTTTAAACTGCTGACCAACAAATGGCTTCAAAGATTGATTACATTTTGGTATGTAGCTTCCACACGACCCCAAAACTGAATCAGCATTAATTCCTGGCTTCCTGCTATTTAAAATAATGTTATAAGCACATCGAGTATATTCTATACACGTGTATATAATATGTTATAAATAATTTCATACTTTAAAACTAATCATGCATACGCTATTTTGTTCTCAAAATGAAATTGTGTACAAGCAATGCACAACATGTCCATATCATATAAGGGTCGAACCAAAAAACAACATGAACCCATTCAATAAAATGGAAGATTAATTTGCTAATTCAAACTAAAAAAATGTCCACCTTATCGTCAAATAACAAATTAAACTCACAAATAAAAATATGATTGACGTGCTATTAACACATATATAATTTGCTAATAAACACATGTATACGCTGCTAAAAATACATTATTCTTTTGCTCACACACATTCATGCGATTTTAACTATTTTTTCTTAAGAACTTGAAAACTTCTATAACTAAATGCGAAAAACATCTATCTTCTATAATAAATATGATATGACAATTACCTGCGAATATCTCATTATCATGCAAAATACATTGAAACAATTCCCAAAAAAAAATGTCCACCTTATTGTTAAAAAATAAATTAAACTCACAAATAAAAATATGATTGACTTGCTATTAACACATATATAATTTGCTAATGACATATGAAAAATTTGCTAGAATTCAGACATGCGATGCCCTAGCAGATTTCGCCCCAGATCTCTACACCCACAAAGAAACATTAATGGAGAACATAATACTTCCATGATATATACGATAACGGGCGTGATGGTAATATACGATCAAATAAGAACTTGTGAAATATACGATCGAATAAGAACTTGTGAAAAATGACTCCTGCAGATGAACAGACAGACGATGAAATCTGACAAAGTCGACGCCGACGAATAGACAGACGATGAAAACTAATCTGGATGGCTTCTTCGATTTTAAGAGTCGTAACTTTGAAGATGTTGAACAGGTGTGTGATGAATTAAAATATGAAACAATGATAGATACGACTCTCTAAAAAAATATCAGCAATAACCGTCCAAAAAAAAAAAAACCGTTCCAATCTAAAATCCCACCATATATGTAATAGATATATTTACTGCAGATTTTTAATATACATTACAATGACATATATACCCTTAACTTAATATAATTATTAACATATTGCATTTTTTACCCCATTTTTCCAAGATTAATCTCAGCCTTACAAAATAAATGATCCAACACTCCAGATTAGTTCCTAGTTCCAAGCTTGGTTCTCATTCGATCTCTATACTATATATATATATATATATATATATATATATATATATATATATAGAGAGAGAGAGAGAGAGAGAGAGAGAGAGAGAGAGAGAAATATTTAATACATATGGGCGTAGTAGGTACGTTCAATTTAATAAATAAACGATCATGCACGTTTAATTTTAGAGCAGCCAAGTCTGACGCTGCATGCATGTGCATATGTCTGCTAGCCAAATATTATTTAAGCACAGTTATTAAGAAAAAAAGTGATGTTGAAATATTGTACCTCATTACATTAGTATTTATCATAGTCAGGTTTATTTTGCTTACATGGAATGGATGATGAAATCTCGACTCAAAAATCAAAATTTATGAGTAGGAGGGCTAATGAAAATGTTTTAGTCGATTTTAGAAGGTTGATAATTTAATTGGATCTAATAATTAATTAAAATTCCAGGATCTAATTAGACCCAAAAAGAATTGGTGCCATTTGGGTTTGACAAAATAATTTACGGGCATGTTTTGACATTTTTTTTATTCCTTTCATACAGTAGTATGACTTAAAATACATAAATTTTACACCGATTTTGATTTTCGCGTTAAGTGTTTAATACCATAGGCTTGACAAATTTACAATTACAATATTTTTTTACGTTTTCAACCAATTGAAAATTTGTGCAAATTAAATTCGTATATCAAAATATAACACAAGTTTTAATTAAAAGACCGTTTAAATTGTCCCATTGAGAATGACACAATTAATGATAGAGTAGTATAAATTGATATCAAAAATTTGAATTGAAATATCACCAATATTTTTAAAAGTTTCACTTAACTTTTGAAGTGTAATTATGAGAGCCAGGGAGTAACCCTCTTCATTAAAAAATCCATTTAATTTGTTATGAGAAAATATTTGACCCAATCTCATTAATCATTATGTTAGTTTATGAAATTTGAAATTTGCTCGTCTAACCCGGGGGGAAAAAAAAAGCTCTGTACATGTAGTGATATTATTATTTTATAAAGTAGCCTTAACAAAGGGGTGGTGGCGCAGTTGGCTAGCGCGTAGGTCTCATAGCTTCTGAGTAATCCTGAGGTCGAGAGTTCGAGCCTCTCTCACCCCATTTCAATTTTCGTATCTAATAAGTTTTAATAATTTGAAATAAGTTCAATATAGAACAATTTTGTATAAATTATGTTTTCCAATACATATGAAAACAATTATGGGAGGCAGGAAGTATGGTCATTCTTTTTCTAATCCATTTTTTTTTAATTTTTAAAACTTAATAATTCCAATATCCTCCTTCTTTCTATTTTTTAAAACTTAATAATTTCAATCGTCTCTTTCACAAAATATAAAATGCATTTTCATTCTTCTTTTTTTTAATCTTTGACATGGAACCTTAATACCTTATAAAATATGGAACACACTTGTGTGAGACCGTCTAACGGGTCTCTTACGTTAGACGGATCTCCACCCGATCCGGATCCGACCCGGCCACATATATACTAAAAAAAATCAGGCTTATTTTTTTTTTCTCTCTCTCTCTCTCTCAGTTGCCCTAATCGATCGCCTCTTCTCCAATCATCGATTCTTATTCCTCTTCTCCACGGCCTCTCATGAAACCATGCACTACAACCCTTACGATCTCTCATCGTGGCTCGAATCCATGATCTCCGGCCTCAATCCAATGCCAATTTTTGATGCCTTTTTCGAATCTTCCGCCAATCGAATGGTGTCGGATTCGGATCTTACCGCCATCCTCAGAGAAGCTGTGAGCAGAGCGTCGCCGGTGAAGAAATTGAAACTCTTGCATTTGTGTGGGGTCGGACGGAGATGAAATCGCCTCTGGAGAAGAAGCTGATGAAATTGGGGCTGAACAAAGGCGAAGCAGAGGACGATTGGGATCACCATATTTTGGTGCATATTGATGGCTTAACTCAAGGTAAGCCATGCCTAATTACTTTAGAAGAACATCTTGGTACTGCGTTTTGTTTCCCTTTGATTTATGAAGGACTAAGTTCAAATTAATTTGATACTTGTATCTGCTCATCTAGAATCTGGGAACACCAACTCATGAGGAAGTAAAAGTATGAATCCAAATTATACGGAGTTCAAGTTTCCTCAAATTAGGGCCCATCCATGGCACAAGGTTGTGATCTGAATATGTAGATCACTGTGCTTGCAATGTTTTTACTTGCTATTATGCTGATTATATTTTTTTGTGCTTGCAATGTTTATAAAAACTATAGAGAAGGTATTTCATGCTGCGGGTCTATTTCAGACTATTTATATACAGTAGTAATACTTCTATGGTATTCAATAATACTTGCTATGATGATAGTAATCCTTCACTAGCTATTATTCATATTTTGCAACTGTTTCACTTGAAAACATAATTATAACTCACTCGATAGTAATAATACTTCTATGATATATAGTGATACTTTCTAGCGTAATAGTAATCCTTCCCTTAAAACGTAACTATGATTCAATAGATAGTTATTTTTACGTGAATAGATCAACAAAAGTACATATCACATGCATATATTGAATTTTGTAGACTATTATTACTTATATGGTATTATTTTATATTTATATGCAGTAGTAATACTTCTATGGTATTCAATAATACTTGCTATGATGATAGTAATCTTTCACTAGCTATTATTCATATTTTGCAACTGTTTCACTTGAAAACATAATTATAACTCACTCAATAGAAATAATACAGTTGGAGCGTTGAGGTTGGCCTCCTAATGAGGAGCTCGACTCGATTCATTTGCACCCTCAAATGGGACGCCATGAGAAAGAAGTTCGAGGCCTTTCGAGCCAATCAGGATAGGTATAGGTGTGGTGTTGCCGCACAATGCCTTTGGCTCGTTAAAGAAGATGGCTTTTATTTCAGCAATAATGGGGCTCATTGGATTAAAGATTTTTCATGGTTGTCATAATAATCTTTTTCTCTTTCTTTCTTTCTTTTTCTTTCTCTCTCTGTTTTTTTTTTGGAGATAATGAATGTGATCATAGGCTTGTTTGCCTATAAATATCAAATCTAGCTAGATGAATAAGAGGCTGGAGTTTCTTTCTTCTGCTTTTCTATTTTTCATTTTGCACTATATGCAAGTTAACTATATTGTCTTCAACGAGTTCCAACCATTAGTCTTTGGTTTAATTTGATGACGAACTTCATTTTCTGAACTAAATTGTCGATTTCGTTTTATGAAAAATAATTATAAAGCTTAATTGGATCACCCTATATTAGCAATGAGTCTGACGACGATATCACTAAAGAATGTAAAAGTATCACTAAATAAACATAAAGTATCACTAAATAAGAATAAGTATCTCTAACTAACATAAAAGTATCACTAAAGAATGTAAAAGTATCACTAAAGAATGTGAAAGAATCACTAAATAAACATAAAGTATCACTAAATAAGAATAAGTATCACAAACTGATGTAAGTATCTCTAACTAACATAAAAGTATCACTAAAAACCTGTCAAGTATCAATATTTCAAAAATACAGTATCACTAAAGAATGTTAAAACATCACTAAAGAATGTAAAAGTATCACTAAATAAACATAAAGTATCACTAAATAAGAATAAGTATCACAAACTGATGTAAGTATCACTAACGAACATAAAAGTATCACTAAAAAACTGTCAAGTATCACTATTTTAAAAATACAGTATCACTAAAAAATGTTGACTGTCCGAACTACAACATCTTTATCCTTCTTGCCTCTGTTCTGGAACCTTTGTATTGCAATGCAAAAGTAGACTGTCCGAGGGGTAGAGCTAATGCAATAAGAAAAGCTTTTAGACCATTCACCAGCAGCAACGATAACAGAATAGGTGGAAGCATCCAACCGTAGGATCCAAAAACCTGCATAAGCAAAGTGTTTAGCCAAGCGAATCATACTTTTGAGTTTGCAAAATCAATGAGCAAAAGATTCAAAATTGAGAAGAAAAGAAAAAATGATGAAATTGAGTGCCTTCATATTCAAGCAATTATATACATCATATGATGAATATATGTGCCTAAATTTCCCTACAGCATGGACTACAAGTAATCAACTTTTAGATCAAATAAAACTAATTTTGGACTCACACACATCCCATTCTAGCTCATGTTGGGAGCTTATACAAACAGAGCTCAACACCTCCATAAGTAATCATTCTCAGTTGTTTCAAATTCACTTCACTAAGCTAATGTATGAAGCTGCTAACATAAAACCTCATATGAAATCGACCAAAAGAAAAAAAAAAGCAATGCAAAGATAGAGACAATCTGGAGCTGCACAGATTTCGAATGCCTGCACAAGCTGCACCTTCTACAAAAACAGTCCTCAGATGCATAATTAACTCATTGCCACCATATCTAGTCACAACATGATGCAGACAAAAGCATAACAAAAGCAAAAATTCATTGATTTCCCGGGAATACCGAATATTGCACGTATAAGGATGCAAGAAAAAGCATAACAAAAGCACAAACTCGTTGATTCCCCAAGAATACAGAATATTGCAAGTAAAATACCTTACTTATTATTTATGACAGTAAACAAGAAATTAATAAGAATTTGCCAACAATGTAAATTAACAAAGAAATAAACCAACTGTACATTCCAATTGGACATAATATCTATTCAAATATTCCCCAGAAACATACACTTAGAAACATCATGATAAAAATAACAACATAACAATAAGGCGACTAATATATACTCACTAAGAATCAACATCCCAAATGATTTATATATGGTGGAAACGAAATATGAAATTATATGTAAATATATATATACATATAAAAAGAAGTGGTACAGTACAAACGTGGGATTTCACATGACTGAATTTAGAGCACATGTTGTGTTTAATTTCTGGAAGTGTTGGCAAAGAGTTACAATCTCATACCTCCCAATGGAAATAATAAAACGACACATTTTTATTAATCATAATTAGATACAACCATTTCCCAAGCAACTCTTCTCATTCTGTTTTCTTCCCTTTCCCATAATTAATTTGAGAGATCGTCCAAAATAATAGACCCGCAAATACGATTGTTTATTCGAAATTCGAATATAACATAATAAGATTCATGAGATTAAAATGCCCTAAAACTCTAAAATCAAAAATCCTAAATTACACTGCCCTAATTTAAAAATCATAGATAAACTTACAATTGAAATTTGAACTCTGCGCTTAGAAGCTGTTTCGGATATCCAAAGCCACGCCGGAGGTCTGAAAATTGGTGATAGTGGTGGTGGTCCTCGCAAAAAATTCCGGTGACTGATCTTTTGATAATTGTTTCGATTCGGTTGTGGGAAAAAAATAAAAAAGATATGTACTGACAAAGAAGGTGGAGGATGGTGCGATTTTGAAGAGAAGTTGCGGTTGTTGGGGGCGATTCGCCGGCGGTTGTGCGAAAGAGACGATTGAGAGAATCGCGAGAGAGAGGGGAGGAGCGAGCGGTTTCTAAGCTCTGTTTTTTTTTAAATATATATATCATCGGGTCGGGTCGGAACCGGATCGGGTCGGGGAGATCTGTCTAACGTAAGAGACCCGTTAGACAGTCTCATACAAGTTTTTGCCATAAAATATAGTTCCTTTCTATTTTATTTTCTGTTATTTAATATATGCGTTCTTATCTTATAAGCAATTAATTGATCGGCTGCAAAGTTGGAAGATAACAACGAACATCACTTTTCGACCAAATTTCGGTCGTCTCTAATCAATGTCGATATCCAATAATTTGAGTGCGTGAGTTTTAGCATGCAGTTGAGATTAGATATCATTTCCTTTTTGCCCTTTTTTCTATATCCATTAATTCATCAATTTAGGGGGTGTATTGGATTGGGATTTTGATGGATTTTGTTGGACTTTAAAATGTCCATGGATTTCTATGGATTTTATAAATCCATAGACTCCACATGGAGTCTCCCAACTCCACGCAGAGTCTGGCGGATTTCGTATGGATTTCGGACCGATTTTGAACGATTTCAATGGATTTCAAATCCATCTTGCCAGCGCTCGTTGGAACACAACGATCGGTGTACACGGTAAGAAAAATTGAACCCAGCAGCCGCTGGAATCGAGCGGCCTTGATCCCAACGGCCGCTGGCACCCAGTGGCCGCTGGAGTGCCATCATCGGCAAGGCCAGCGGCCGCTGGGGTCGGGTGACGGCTGGGGTGCTCGATTTTAACTCCTCACCGACCGCTGGGACACCGCGCTCGCCGGGTTTTCCACATTCATCGAAATCTCGTGTTTGGAGGTCAGATTTCATCCTTCATAATTTTCACGTGAAATCCAGCCGAAATCTATCGAAGTCAATGACTTTTTAAAGTCCGTGGATTGTTGAATACCTCAGAATTTTAAAGGACCTTTAAAAGTCTGGATTGAATACACCAGGATTTCATTGGACTTTTAAAAGTCTGGATTGAATACACCAGGATTTCATTGGACTTTTAAAAGTCTGGATTGAATACACCCGGATTTTAAAAGTCCAATGAAATCCATCAAAATCCACAACCAATACACCCCCTTAGAGTTGTCAAATGGATTGGGGTGGGGTGGGGTGGGTCGGGTCGAACTCACTTGCCAACCTTTTTCGGGTCGGGCCGGTTCGACTGGAATCATTTTTGGGCCTAAAAACTGAGGCCCAAACTCACCTCGAATTTTGGACCGGATTGGGCTGCCCGCGGGTCCAAAGTTAGAATTCTATTTCTTTGCACTGGGCCGGCCTGACCCGAAAATCATTTCAGGCCTGTAAAATCGCAGCCCAATCCAATTCAAAATCGGGCCGGGTCGAGCTTTTAACAGCTATATACATCATGATTATTAATTAAATTAAGGCATTCTCTTGCCATAAGGTTTGATATTTTTTTTATCTATTAAACAATCTCATATTATTCATTGAAATACATATATTTGTTATAGACAAACTAGTATTTCTCATGTTAATTAAATTAAGGCATTCTCTTGCCATAAGGTTTGATATTTTTTTATCTATTAAACAATCTCATATTATTCATTGAAATACATATATTTTTTATAGATAAACTAGTATTTCTCATGTGTGATGCACAAATAATTATTATTTTTTTAGATTTATAATATTATATATTTTTGAATTCTATGTGTTATATTCAATTTTTAAAAATTAATAAAATGATATGCACATACATCATTAATTAGTTAATGATTAATTTTGTGTAGTTATGACAAATAAAAAAGAAAACTAAATTTTAGGAACTAAATGAAAAATCCATGTTAAAAAGATTGAATTGGAATATTTCAAACGACACAATTTTATAAATAACAATATATAATTGTCCATTATTAAAGAACATTTGATTTCTTTGAATATATGACAGGTATAAATATATAATTATTTAATTATTTTAAATAATGAAATTGAAATAGAAAAATAATTAATTATTGCAAATTCTGTTATACTTGTATGTTGTTGTTATTATACTACAACACAAATGGAAACTATTTTTTAGGCGACAAATGTAGAGTACTACGAATCCTTCACTTATGCATAAAAAATAAAATAAAAAAATGTTACAAATCTCAAATTTTCAAGTAAAAATAATAATAAATAAGATTGCAAAAATTTGTTAAAATACAACGGTTGTAATCTAAAACGTCGTGAAAATGAAATAAATAAAAATGAAAACTACAACAATAAATGTCACCATTGTTGTCTATTAACTCAAAACTGTTGTTTATTACAAAAAAACAATTGTCTAAACTATAAAAGCATGGTTGGTATGATGGAATGAAATGAGAATAAAATCACGATATCCACATCCAATCCCAATCCCAATCCCATGGTTGGTATGATTTTTCAATTGAGAATGATCATTCCCGAAGACCCCATTACCATGAATGTGAGATTAGTCATTAGTCCTCATCCCCATGGTATTATTGATTTCCAATTATCAAAATATTATTTTTTACAAAACTATACTTTATTTTTTATATTGACAAATGAAATCTCATATCCTTATAAAATATTTTATTATAAAATACAATTATAATAAATTTAATATTTTTATAGAAAATTTAAAATAAATTAAATTGTAAAAAAATAAAGAAAATTATATAAAAACTCAAGAGTCATCAATCATTTTTTAAAATTAATTCGAAATTTTTTTAAAAAACTTCAAAATTATTTGACAATAAATAATATAAAATGTTTCAATATGAAAAAATTACAATTTTTTTAAACTCATTAATAATTCATTAATGATTCATAAAATTTTGTAATATTTAACAAAATTACTAATGATATTATAGAAAAAACATTACATAAAATATACAAACTCACTAGCGAAATACTTGCTAGAAGGATACTCAAAATTTTCACAAATGTTAATAAAGTAAAAATCGCAAAATATTCAAGAATATGTTATTAAAATATAATAGTATCTTGAAAGAAGAGTAATTTGTTATTTAGAAATAAATCATCCAATTCGTGTAATTTATTTACTAATTACATATTATTATAATAAATCAATTCATAAATGTAAGTTTCATTGCTATAAGTTTACTTGTGATACCAACTGAAGGAATCGTTCAATTCCATTTCCATCACCATTCAATTATAAAGTTCATTTCATTCTCACTTGATTCTATTCCCATATACCAACAATCCTCTAAATGTTAAATCATGTGATAGACAACGGTTTATGCTAGAATTGTTGTTCATCACACGATTTTGCCTTTATATATGTAGATAATTCGGTAGATTAACATATTTTTTCATCAAATTCAATTTTGAATAAATTACAAACATCAAATCCAAATACTAGTAAAATACGAACATAAATACAAATGTATTATTATTAGATATGAATTTGGAAGGGAGCCTTCATTAGGATGAAATTTAGGCCGTGAGACATGTAGACAAAAGTTATTGTGAATTTAATTTGCATTTCAAATTTGTCAAGCCTTATGAGTTTGTTTGAATAGAAAAAAAAAACATAGTTTACAGGCAAACACTTGTATGCATCATGATGCAAATAACACTATATGAGACGAGTCGGTCAAACCCGCTTTTGACCCGGTTAACACGGGTCAACCCGCGCTTTGACCCGGTCAACGCGGGTCAACCCGCGCTTTGACCCGGTCAACGCGGGTCAACCCGCTTTGACTGGGTCAACCCATATAAAAAAACTGTCAAAAGTGAGTACCAACTTTCCTATTAAAAAGTATCACAAAACATTCGAAAAGTACCATCTGTATCATTAAAAAGTAAGGGGTCTGCTAGTTATTTTATACTAGTTTATTTAGTTCAAATTCTGATTTTTTTTTTCAGTTTTTATATTGTATGTGTTGAGATTAATCTAAAACAATCATCATTCCAAGAATTTGCAAAGGAAAGCAAAACACGAATTCGATAAAATAAAAAGTATCATGTGGTAAGAAGAAAAGTATCAAGTACGATAAAGACAGGTATCAACCTGAGATTAATACTATCATCATTCCAACTACAATAAAAAGTACCATGTGGTAAGAAAAAATGTATCAAGTATGATAAAAACATGTATAAAAAAAAATTAAAAAATCGCAAAAAAAAAAACGGGCGCATGGCATCACGTGGCATGCCCGCGTGGAGCCACGCGCTCGCCTGAAATAGCTGCACGGAAGGTTGTGTTGCACGCAAGTGCAGCTCTAGTTTACAAGTAGCTTAAATCCTTTATTATTATATATAGTATAATAATAATAACAGTCGCACCCTAAAATCAAACAAAGTCAAAGTTATTGCAGATTCCCTAAGCTCATCATCTTCATCTTCATTCCCAAGTTGGAAATGGTGTTATTATGCAAACAACAAAAAATGGAGAATTATCGTGCTCAAATACCTCGTTCTGCTCATCTCCTCATCATCGTTTTTCTCTCACTCCTCTTGCCGTTGTGTGAATCCAATAAGGTATATATGGATTCTTAATTAGCTGAGATTCTCGACCTTATTATGTTTTTTAGTTGTCAACCATCCGAGTTAAATTTAAACGGAAAAAGGGGTTCGGAAATGTTGATATAGCTGCAGATTGTGTTCTTTTTATCTTCGTTTTCCTTGTTTCTTTGATATCTTGATGAATATAGATATTTGGCATTTCCAATTTATCTGTTCTTTTTTTTTTTTAATTTATAGTTCTGTGATGCTGGGACTGAGTATGTTGAATCGTTGTGTGGAGCTGCTACGGCCTCCTCCTCGAAGATTTTGATAAAGGGTGGAACGGTTGTGAATGCTCATCATAGAGAGGTGGCTGATGTATATATTGAGGACGGCATCATTGCTGCAGTGCAGAAGAATATCATGGTAATGGCATCATAAATGTTGATGATGGTTTGAATTTTTGAAATTGATTTTGGCATGGTGGGTAGAAGTTAAGTTGGATATAAATTTATGGTATGAGAAGTTTGTTTTGTTATGCTTCTTAGTTTAAGTTGGAACAGAGAATTGATGCGTGTAGGACTGTAAATGATCAGAGTTGCTCGCGAGCTATTCAGAGTTCGGCTCGAAAAAAGCTTGTTCGAAGTTCGTTCATTTTCTAAACGAGCTGAGCTCGAACCTCGAATCGAGCTCAATAAAATTTTCGAGCCGAGCTCGAACATATTAGTATTCGGCTCTGCCAGCTCGTGAACATGTTCGAGCTCGAGCTTTAATTGGCCATGTTCACGAACATGTTCATGATTATTATAAATAATTCAAACGGGTAAATAAAATAAGCTATTTTTTTCCTTGAGCTCAAATATATAAATTAAACGAGCTTTTTTCCAAGCATTCGAGCTCAGGCTTGTTTAGTAAAATTTTGAGCATTTCACGAACTGAGCTCGAACCGAATTCGAACATGACAAATAGTTATCAACCCAGCTTGAACAAGAGGAAAAAAGCTCGAATCGAGCTCGAGCCGAGCTTGAGCTTGAATATTCTTTAACGAGCCGAGCTCTAGCATCAGGGTGTTCGGCTCGATTCGGTTCGTTTACAGCTCTAGATGCTGGAGTACCTTGTAACTTGGTGATGTAATGTAACTATAAAATGCCTTATCAAATCAAACGCACCTTTTACTTTTACGAATGTTATATGATTAACTGATGATATTGCAGTTTTTTTTTTTTTTTTTTTTTTTTTCATTTTGCAAATTAGAGTCACTAGAGGGTTCTGGACCTTCTGGTGGAAGTTCCTATATTGAGGAGTTCTTTTTCCATAAGCATTTCTAGAGTTCTTGTTGTTTGAGTTATGGTATTCATTGATGGTGGCAGTAATAATAGTTATATCCTCTCCATAGACTATCATGGGATTGTCTCTATGGAAGCGATGCTAAGAGTTGGCAGGCTGAGAAGATGTAATTGGAACTCATGTTGTCTTGATGCATAGCATTATGTTTATATATACATAAGAAAAGTTGATACCTGGGTGTGCAGGTTGGGGATGGTGTTAAGATTATTGATGCCACTGGAAAGTATGTCATGCCAGGTATATTTTCCTAAATCTGTGACAACATCTCAAAATCGTTTTTATGATCTACATAATATTTTTCAACAATTGACAATTTATATTTCTTAAGGAGCATGTCATATTCTGATATCAAAAACGAATTTAGTATTCTTTTGGCATCTAAAGGGGATGGCTGGGCTGCAAATTTAGGTTTTGTATTAGTTTCCATGCCTTCTAGATTAAGGCTACACAAATTGATTGCCCTTATGCCACAGCGGTGCGAGCCACATGAATTAGTTATGCCTTATTTAGGGGGTGCTTGGCTGAGGGTAATCACTAATCATATTTGAGAACTTGAATCAAGGGGAAATTATTCCCATTAATGTTGCTCGGTATATTGGGTCTAAATCAAAATAAGGCAGTGTTTCTCCCATTGTCGTTGACAACTCACCACAATTAATCAATTTGACTCCCAATGTGATTCCCCTCAATCCATTATCATTGCTATCGAAGTAAATAAATGAAACACCCTCTTCCATCTGAGCTAGTTCAGCCAATTATGTGTCTCTACTAGAATGGTGTTCTTATGATTTTCTGCAAACTTTGGATGCTTGGAATACATAAGAGCTTCGATATTATGAGAATAAGGTGCTAATTTCAGCTCTTGGCTGGTTAAAGACCATAGAGGCCGTCTCTATCCTTGTAATGTTCATCTTGTGATGGTGCCAGGAGGAATTGATCCACATACACACTTGGCAATGGAGTTCATGGGCACTGAAACAATTGATGACTTCTTCAGCGGGCAGGCTGCTGCATTAGCTGGTGGAACCACAATGCACATTGATTTTGTTATTCCCGTGAATGGGAGTTTATCAGCAGGATATGAAGCTTATGTAAAAAAGGCAGAAAGGTCGGCCATGGATTATGGTTTTCACATGGCAATCACAAAATGGGATGAAACTGTTTCTAGAGAAATGGAGGTCATGGTTAAGGAAAATGGTCCGTGTCATTTTCCCTACATCTGGTTATACTTTAATCAGTGCAGATATAAATTTTGTCTTACTCCATCGCTGCTTCAAATAACTTGCTAACTCATTTCTCTTGCACTATACAGGAATTAATTCTTTTAAATTTTTCATGGCCTACAAGGGTTCTCTAATGATCAGTGATGAACTTCTGCTCGAGGGGTTCAAAAAATGCAAATCCCTTGGTGCCTTAGCCATGGTTCATGCGGAAAATGGAGATGCCGTGTTTGAAGGGCAAAAAAGAATGCTAGAACTTGGCATCACGGGTCCTGAGGGTCATGCACTTTCAAGGCCACCAGTGGTAAAGTCATTTTAAGTTTTAGTATACAACCATCAATTTCTTTGAGTTTCTGACATTAATCTTTGGGTAGAGAGCAAAGGTCTCCAAAATTTTATTTTTCAATATTTGATGGAAAGGGCTGTCTTTCAGTAGAATAGTTTGCTAAGTGTGAACTTTGAAAGCCAAGTTTTATCTCCAAGCTATATGTCATTTTACCTTGAGAAACGGACCTTAGAACGTGCATCTGTTGTTGGAATTATAGGTTTTGTTGCAAGTTTCAGAAAGCAGGTAATGTTATTAGATCTGTGGGTAATGCTATCAGATCGGTCCGGTCAACAATAAGAATATATAGAAATATATTGTTATATCTATTCAATTTTCTCAAAAATAACTTGTATCAAACTGTCTGACGGGTCTCAGATGCATGGACTTCCTTAATATGAACATATTATCTTGCAGTATAACATGCTCGTGACAATTGACACAAATTTTCCAGTTATTTTAAATATTCTTATGCTTATCTCATTTCTATCTTTCCCTTTTCCGTGCTAATGGTTGTCAGAGAATTTTGACAATGCTTTGTAAATTGAAAGTAGAACTCTTCTGGATTCAATAGTAAAATTATGGTGTTAGGATTGAGGGAATCATCATAGCATCAGGCTAATGTCCAGATTCTTTTAGGATTTAATAGTGAAACTACCCTGTACCTGGGCATCAATAAACTAGTTCTTTTAGTCCTCAATCAATTGATTCAGTTTAATATTGTGCAGCTAGAAGGTGAGGCAACTAGTCGAGCTATTCGTTTGGCTGGTTTTGTGAACACTCCTCTGTATGTTGTCCATGTCATGAGCATTGATGCAATGGGAGAAATTGCTAAAGCTCGAAAATCAGGTTTGTAGAAGTTTAATGTAATTATTTCTGCTGCATTATTAATTACTTTTAAACGTGAAATCTTCTGCTAGTTCTTTCGGTTTTTCAAAAATATTTTCTTCTTGATTGAGCTATTTAAAATGGCTGGAAATTTTTTACTTTGTTTTACGTCTGCAGGTCAAAAGGTTATTGGGGAGACTGTAGTTTCAGCACTGGTCCTGAATGATTCTGTCCTTTGGGACTCTGATTTTCAGACAGCAGCAAAGTAAGAACTTTCCTCCTAAAATTAATTAGATAAATACTTCTCCGCGTCTTGTTATCATATGTCATTTCGATATATTCATGCTCCAGGTATGTCATGAGTCCACCTATTAGAGCACCTGGACATGGCAAGGCTCTTCAAGGAGCTCTCTCAACTGGGGTTCTACAGGTTTTTACTCTTTTATGACTTCTGATCCTGTGTCATGCCCTTGAAAATTATCACATGTATACTAAGAAGACTAATTGTCAATTACCAAAAGACATGAAGAATTTAGAACGAATCTATTTATAATAGTGAAATTGAAAACCTTGATATTTGTGAGAGCTGATTCGCAAAGTTTATTTTTCGTTAGATTACATGTTAAAACATACATATATTCATTAGTATACAAGATATATATTCTCTATATAAATGTTGGTGTTGTATTACTGTATCACGTAGTCAAGGTTCTGATCTTCACCTCTGATGCACTAGTTGACACTATCTCTTCTATTCGACCTAAGTATCTCAAACATGTTGCAGCTGGTGGGAACAGATCACTGCACCTTCAACTCAACCCAAAAGGCAATGGGAATTGATGATTTCCGGAAAATACCAAATGGTGTCAATGGTATCAACATTTTCCAAAGCGTGCGCATTCTTAAAGATGGATATTCTTCTCATTTCTTCTGATATGACCCTTGTCCTACAGGTCTTGAGGAGAGAATGCATTTGGTTTGGGATACAATGGTGGTATGTTTCTCATTATTCCCTTGTAGTTTGACACAATAATCGTTGTTCTTATGAATCCGGGGTTCATAGACACAGAAGACTACTACTTGTGGTGGAATTTATAACTGGCTTTTGTGGTCTGTCTCTGTTCTTGTAAAAGTGATACAGTTAGGCATTGCAGAGAATTTATAGCTACCATTTCGGCTCTGGTAATCTCGTCTCCCTATACACTTATTTTCTTTCAGGCATCTGGACAACTATCTGTCACGGATTTTGTTAGGGTGACAAGCACCGAGTGGTATGCTATCGTAATTTCTTTTGCTCCTGTTTATTATACGCACGAAATTTTCATTTTCTCTAATTTCTTGAACTCTGCAGATTGGCTTTCATTTTTAACCTGTGCTTTAATTCAGTGCTAGAATTTTCAACATATATCCAAGAAAGGGTGCAATACTAGTTGGGTCAGATGCAGACATCATAATCTTGAACCCAAATTCAAGCTTTGAGATCACTGCAAATACCCACCACTATCGAACCGATACAAATGTCTACGAGGGAAGAGGGGGGAAGGTAATACATTTTCGTAGTAACATATGTGTCGTGACTGGTGATGCTTTATCCCGGTTTAGATCAAAAACAGAAAATCTGTCTCAACAGCATGCTGGCTTATGAGCTCATGGACTTGTAATAAAAAGCTATATTTCGTTTGTTTCTTGAAGGGAAAAGTTGAAGTAACCATAGCTGGAGGAAGAATCGTTTGGGAGAAGGACGAGCTGAATGCTGTTCCAGGCTCCGGGAAGTACGTAAAAATGGCTCCTTTCAACTATATGTTCGAGGGATTGGAAAGAGCAGACGCAGAGTATTTATCTTCCCTACGAGCTCCAGTGACACGACGTGCCATGCACACAACTTGAGCTTCTGGTTGTCCAGTTGCAAGATTTGATTTTTATGTACAAAACGTTCACAGTGATGATGATGCTGGTAAGTATGAAGCAAACACCTCCTCTCCCACAAGCTTTGATGTAAGTAGTAATAAGCTTTTGGTAGCTGGGAATTTAAGTGATGTTTAGAATGTACATATGTTATTCTAAATTAGTTTTAGTTTTTAATTGTGTATTTTATGAAATGCCTTTTTTTTTTTTAATTATTAATATAATTTCATATCACCATCCGGCTAGCCTAATCATTTTTCAGGTGCCAAAAATTAATCGGATTGGAGTAGTTCAGTTACTTTATTCTCAAATAGGTTAGTATCGCCTGCACTAAAAAATAGAGTTAGTATCGGTTATTTTTTAAAAATTAGCCATTGTTTGAGATATAATTATATATTTACAATACTATATATTATATTGTGAATATGTACATTTCATATGGTATGATAAGTGTATTTTACATTAAGATGATGCGAAACTCCTTTTTATATATTCTCGCTATTTAAGATTATATAAAAACAAATAAAAAAAAGATATATGAACCAAAATTGTTGCATGTAATACATATCATGTATTACATGTATTTACATAAGATAATGCATATTCATATTATATTTCTATACAATTTATTATATATCACACACGCACATATAAACATTATCGATATATATTATATTGTTGGTGATGTATTTTATGTACTAAATACTATTTACCAATTATGTGTATATATATATATATATATATATACCGACAATTAAATTTTAATATTTGTCACGTATTACTATCTACAAAAAATATATAATTTTAAATCAATTCAAACACCTAAACAGGAGTTGTAATTGTGGTTACATAAAAAGAAGAAGAAGAAATACAAAAAAAAAAGGAAAAATAATATTTTTGTTGGAGTTAAAAAGGCGTGTAAGTAAATATTTGCATATTTTTTCTTTTAAAATTATTTATCCTAATTGAACGTTCAAAATAGTAGTTAATATAATTATTAATTAATAACTTATATCTAATATAATTAGCAATTATATTTTATAAATTTTAAATCTTAATGTTTGTGAGAACTTAGATATAGTATTTTATTGTATTTTTTAGTTCAAAATTCAAATACGTCAAATGATGTTGAACCAGTTCACACTTCACACAACAGTTTAAAAAGTCTAGTTTGAATTGAATAATATAAAACTATACAACCATATATATGTTATTTCTAAATCGGAAAAACGTTCAAAAATAACCCTAACAATTATTTTGGGACGAATTTATCCTTAACATTATTTTTTCGGGAAAATACCTTCCTAGCATTTCCTTAAAAATGAAAATTCCCCCTCCCCCCCTTCCCCCAAATAGTATTTTTGGTGCAAAATACCCTTTTATTCATGATTTTTTTCCCATCACTAAAAAATATTTTTTTGTACAATTTCCATTTAAAAAATGATAATCACCCTTTTATTATAACCCTAAATTATTATTATTATTATTATTATTATTATTATTATTATTATTATTATTATTACCATTGAGTTTGAGTTAGAATTTTTGTGAATGAAATTTATTAAAAATGTATGAAAGTACGTGTAACAAAAAGTAATAATAAATTAAATTTAATACGAAATTATATATGCATGTAACAAAAATAATATACAGTAATATAAATGCATATAATATAAAAATAAATATCAATCCAAGGCTCGAAAGATAATTTGTCTATTGATATAAAGCCTAAAAGATAGATTCTATTGATTCAAGGCTTGAAAGATTTAAAACTATCGATTTAAGATTTGGAGATTTAACGGTGTTAAAACTCCATCCAACAAGAGGTGATGCGGTCATTAAATACCCACATCATTTTGACACATAATTTTTTATCCTACATTAATCTAAATAAAAAATATAAATTTACATTAATTAAATTTACAGAAGGTTTTACTATATTCTGTAAATTCAATTTCTGCTTAATTTAATTAGAGATTTTTAGAAATTTAAATCAAATTCAACATTTAACTAAATTTAGTATGTAATTGTAATACATTTTTTTTTCGATCACAATAATAAATTGATATAGTTATTTTTATTTTATTTTTCAATTTTGGTGGGGAAATGATTATTTTAAAAAGAGATACGGAAAGAGAATAAAATTCACATTAATTAATTTATTAAATATTTCAATATCGTTTAATAGTTTGCAATGAAATTAAAATCATAATAATTAATTATAAATACAATAAAATTTAATTAATCAAACAAACAAAGATGAATTTCAAACTAAAAAATAATAAGACCCGAACAACAAAAAGTGGTGATTTTTTTTTTTGACAAAATTTAATTAAACCCCATGTTTAATTTAATTAAAATAATTAATGTAAATTTGTTGTTTAATTTAATATATGAAATTATTTGAATATTTAACGACCACACCACCTTTTGTTGGATAGAATTTTAACACCGTTAAATCTACAATCATTAAATTGATAATTTTAGATTTTTTAAATCTTGAATCGATAGAATTTATCTTTCGAACTCTATATTGATAGATAAAACATTGACTTTAAATTGATAATTCTCCAATAAATTAAATATGAAACTTTATTCCATGCCTATTTTAATAAGCATTACTTTTGGCATGGAAATGAAGTTTCCATATGTGCATGTAAAAAAATGAATTAGAGAAATTTATATTTTTAACATAAAAATACTATTTTGAGTGTGGGGAGAGGGGAATTTGCACCTTTTATTAAATATTGGGTAATATTTGCTCAAAAAAATATTAATGTTGAATTCAAGTAAACATTAAGTTGTGTTTTTACACATTTCCCCCCAAATAATATATATGCATATCAGCATGTGTGTGTGTGTTATTATATATAGACTATAGTGCGTGCTACTACTTTTCTGAATCGCCACCATTAAATTTTTTTAATTAGATGAAGCCGGCGTTAAATAGTTGAAGCTCAAAGCCGTCGTCGACGGCCGCCGTTGATCGTTACCAGAGGCGAAATCGCCCCTCGTAAGTCTCCGTGGACAGCTGATCACTTCCTATATGGCTATATGATTTTTTCTTCTTCAGAAAACTGAAAGTAAACTTGTTTCTATTTCTCATTTTCATGTAAAATAATTTTGGGCTAAATAAGAAATTAATGACTAACTGTAGCTACTTAAATAACTGAAAATGGAGATTAGAGATTATCTGAAGCTTTGCAGATATGAAAAGGCTTCATCCTTATTAATATTGGGGGATTGGAAATTTGGAATGAGTTCATCTCGTTTTTATTATTATTATTATTAAAAAAAATAACTCTGCCGAAAAAGTCGAGCATTAGCCTCTTTAGTGATAAGCACCACACTACTAACCTACGCTAGAGAAACTCTCTTGCATATCCTGTGTATTTTTAATTTTTTTAATAAAATTAGTTTTTGGAGGCGAGAATTCAGTGTTTGATGAAGTGGAAGCAAAACCAAGCATGATTCTTGAATTTTTATAGTTCCTTGACAACAAAGTTTCTTTTTTGAATTCCAGGATTGCTTGTGATTTTGAATATGTGTGGAATGAAAAGTGCTAAAAGTGACTGTACAGATGCCCTTAGCAATCTGCCTGGTAACATCATAGATAGTATTCTGGCCTGCTTGTCGTTGCGTGATGCGGTGAGGACGAGTGCATTGTCGAGAGAGTGGAGGAATAAGTGGAAATCTGTTCCAAAACTTGCGTTTGATGTCCATTTTCAGAAGACCCTCAGCCTCTTGCCTAGCCACAGACTCGAAAACATTGTTTACCGTGTTCTTCTTCAGCATCAGGGAAATATAAACAAGTTTTCTTTGAGGGTCCTCAGTTATATAAGTAGCATTCATATTGATCGTTGGATTCCTCTTCTACCAACTTCCAGTATCCAAGATTTCACCCTTCATCTATACGGTGGTAGTAAACATGGATTCAAACCTCCTTTCTTTTCATTCCAAAACCTCATGCACCTGAATCTTTATAGATGTGTGTTCCAACCGCCACCGCAGTTCAGGGGGTTTAGCAGGCTCATCACACTAGATTTTCAGGAGGTCGAGTTTGTGCCTGCCGTCTTTGGGCAGTTTGTGTCTCTGTGCCTGCTGCTTGAGAGGGTGAGGTTGGTTGCCTGCACTGAGTTGAAATCCTTCGAAGTCCTGGCGCCTTGTCTCAGGTTTTTCACATTTCATGGTGAGTTCAAGACTATCCTCTTCAAGAATTCTCCCGTTCTTGCTGAAGTTTCGTTGTCCACTCCCGTATCTGATAAAGGCTTGAAGTATTTTCATCTTCTGCCTTCGCTGGAGAAACTACATCTGCATCCACGTGTTCTGGAGGTAGCTATTGTTGCTCTTTTGATTACGTACATTTTTAGCACCCGGTTGAGACTTATATCTCGTTGCATACTTGCTCTAAGGTTTTGGGTGCTGGAGGGTCCAGTCAGTATCTTGTTAGTTTAAACTCTCTCAAAGTTCTTTATTTGTCAATGTATTTGGAGAGCGTGAGGGAGGTTACTTGTGCTCTTCGCTTAGCAAGAAGCTCTCCACAGTTACAGATGCTTCATGTTTCTGTAAGTAAAATTTGTTTACTTACATACATGTACCAATCACCTTGTGGTTCTTCTTCCTCAATTGAAGTGTGCTCATATTGTTTCACGCTTCCTGTTTCATTAAGTTATATGCAAGTACAACTGTTGGAGCTGTTATAAAATTCATGCGAGACCAAGAAACACCAGATCATCATTTGAATCACCTTAGGAAGTTACAAATTGCAGTTTTCTCCGGCATTGAGCCTCAAATTGAGTTTGTAAGGTATCTACTGGCTTCTGCTGCTGGCCTTGAGGAAATCGTGATTGCACTGGCTTCTTCTGCACTTATCAGTGACTTGAGATTGATGGACCTGCTGAAGCAATTTCCCTGCGCATCTCCAACTGTGCAGCTTGTTGTAGTAAGGGGGTGATGTATGCTTATCTGCTACTATTAATATTTTTTAATATTAAAAAATATTAATAGTAAGAGCATTATTAAAGAGCATTACAAAATTGGTTGATGAGAAGGAAACTGATAATATCAGTCTATCGAGTGCTGTTTCACATTATTTACTTTTTCTTAGTTGAATTATGATTTATGCATGAGAAAATTGTTGGACCTTTGCTTCAAGGACCTGTCCATCACGTCACAAAGAAGAGACTTCATACAATCCTAATTCAACATCACTATATCCAATGACCGTCTTAAGGACAGCAATCACTAACCAACATTATGAATCTGCAAAGTTAAATGTAATTAATTATCTAAATATTAAAAAAGAGAAAAAAAAAAAAAGATTTTGTCTTCTGTAAAATAGTTTTGGTTTCACTACACATACAAAATCAAATGCAGCTATCTATATTTCTTTTACTTTTTCTTTGTTTTTGAGTTGAGCTATCTATATAGTACATACAACCTCTCCCCCTTCCCCCATTTCTGTTTTCAACTTAAAGAGAGCCATAACCTGACTGCATTCTGTGTGTATAAATGTTTTTATTTATTTATTTATTTATATAATTTTATCATGTGAGGAACGTAATTTGCCTCTCAATAAATGGTCCTCAATCTCAAGTAGCCTCTCTTGTAGAAAAAACTTAGCAAAAGTTTGTGAAATAGATCTCGTTCCATTAGTATGTCCCCGATAGGTAGCGTTAGCTAGACTTTACAAGGGTGTTGTGCTGAACAATAGCTGCCTTCTGTCCATGTGAAGTGATTGAGGCTTATATATGTAGTTGAAAATGATCCTTCCTCTCTTTTTATGTTGAACATTCTCCATAACTATTATGCGAAGATGCTGTTTCTCCTTTTCTTCGGATTTGCTCCTGCCTCTGGATTACCTTTTCTCATCATGGCTGTAAACTCATCGTAGTTGATCCGCCCATCCTGAAAATGTAATGTTGCAAATATGCATGAATATTTAAGAAGTTGCATTGCATAGATTGCTAGAGACAAAAATCATTAAGGTTGTGTGCTTTACGTGATCAGCATCAATTTCTGTGATGATTTCCTTTATATCCTTCCCGTTATCCATGCCAAATTCCCGGAGAGCCTGCTCTAGCTCTTCTATAGTAATGAACCTGATTAAGAGACAGAATTGCCGAAAACTTAAGCCTTGTAGTCTTTTTTCGCTTGTTAAGAAAAGTGATTCTATTAACATGATACCCGCTGTTGTCTTTATCGAAGTACTGGAATGCTGTGTACAGATGCTCTTCTCTGTCCATTCTGTTAATATGCATTGTTGCTGTAATGAATTCTTCGTAGTCTATCGTGCCATTCCCATCAGCATCAGCCTGTAGGTTTTCATAAGTAGTTGGAGTTAATAAGGAGTGGTGAGACAAGATCAAGAACCACGATATGTTAGAGTTCCTCATGAACTTACAGCTTCCATCAACTGCTGCACCTCGTATTCGGACAGCTTTGTACCTTGTTTGGACAATCCTTTCTTCAGCTCTTCGAGCGTTATAGTTCCACTGTTATCGGTATCCATCCCCTTGAACATCTCTTTCAGTCCCATGATTTCTTCCTCCGACAGGCAGCCCGCGATAACCTACTCATCCAAGAAATGTAATGAGCACTTCAGTTGTCAGTTGTGTATGTGTGGACAATGATGAAACACTCATCAGTCTCTTATGTTTGCATTTTTCAGTTTGGGAAGCTAAAACATAAGTACCCGGAGCGCGACTTTTTTGAACTGATTCATGGCTCTGAACTGTTTGAGTCTGTCGAGGACAGCGTTGTCAAGTGGAGTGTCGGGAGCCTCTCCATCCTCCTTGATCCATGGATGGTCTTGAAATAACACACGAGACACAGAGGTAGGATCAGGATCATGATCATGATCATGATCATGATCACATACTGCAGTTGTAATTCAAGAATTAGAAGAATGAATACATACTTAGCACTTGGAATGCTGAGAGGCGTTGCCTGGGATCCGAATTCAACATCTTCCTGATGATGTCCTTTGCTCCAGGAGAAATGGCAGGCCATGGATCACAGCTGAAATCAACATGTCCGCGCAAAATCGCGTTGAAGATTCCGTTCTCCGACTCTGTTGAATGACATTATCAGAAGAAGAAGGTGAACTCAAGTTGGAGAAGAAGCGTGGAAGATTACAAATACCAGCCCAGAAAGGAGGAACTCCAGATAGAAGAATGTACAGCATCACCCCGACACTCCAAATATCAGCTTCTGGCCCATATCTTCTCTTCAGAACTTCTGGTGCGATGTAATACGCACTGCCTACGATGTCTTTGAAGATATCCCCTGCCATTCACGCGGTTGTTAGATCCAAATTTTCGATGAAGATCATGTGGAATGTAAATGTGCAGAGACTGAGAGACCTTCTTTGTAGAAGACGGAGAGGCCGAAATCGGTGGCTTTAAGAGGCGCATCCTCATCCTTACTCAACAGGAGGAAGTTCTCAGGCTTAAGATCCCTATGGATGACCCCCATGGAGTGACAGGTGTGCACGATCTGCACGATGGTCCGGAGCAGAGACGCAGCAGCACGCTCGGTGTAGTGTCCTTTGGCGATGATGCGGTCAAAGAGCTCACCGCCGGCGCAGAGCTCCATGACAAGGTGGACGGAGTGCTTGTCCTCATAGGCACCGCGGAGCTGGACAATGTTGGGCTGGCCGGTGAGGTGGTGCATGATCTGCACCTCTCTCCGGACATCCTCGACGTCCTCGTTGTTGGCGAGCTTGCGCTTGGCGATGGTCTTGCAGGCGAACTGCTCGCCAGTGTGCTTGTTGGTGCAGAGGTGGGTGACGCCGAACTGGCCGCGACCGAGCTCCTTGCCCATGGTGTAGGTGTTGCGGACGTCCTCCATGGGGCGGCCGAGGACGGGGCCGATGGGGCCGGCCTTGGAGGACTTGCTGGGGGAGGGGTGCGGCTGAGGGGCGTTGGTGGAGGAGGAGGGGGCTGCTCCCTCTGCGGTGCCGGTGGTGGGGTCGGCCGGAGCATCTTCGTCGGAGCTCCGGGAGCAGCAGCAGCCCATTGTGTGTATTATTGGGAAAAGAGATCCACACAGGCGGCCAGGGGAAACTTATTACAAGAGATGGTTGGTTTAGAGAGAGAGAAGGCAATTGCATGCATGCAAATGCAACCGTCAAACAAGGATGGAGAGAGATTATAGGAGCCTAGGAGGAAATAGGAATCCAAGCACAAAAACACTATTTTTTTGACAACAAATTAAGGTTGGGAGGAATTTGCGGATTCTCCATGCTTGCTTGGTTGGTTCAAATCTTTATATTAAACAATTATTTCCTACAGTACGTCTTCTTCTGTTACACTTGACAATATATAAATACCATATATATGTATAAGTAGAGACTACACATTATTTATTACTCAGGGTTTGGCAACGCTCACCGGCGGCAGAAGAAGAAGAAGAAGACGATTCCATTCTGTTGACTGTTCACGCCAGAGTTTTTTTTTTTTTCCTTAAAATAAAAAATAAAGGCCATTCGAGAATTCCATCCTCGAATTTCTCAATTTTCTATTTCCTTACTTCACGTGTATGTCTTAAATTTTGGTGTTTGGAATTTATGGTCACTAAAACTTATTCGTTTTTTCCTTTAAATTATATAATCATAAAAAAAAAAATCCGTTATACATGTCCATTTTCATTATCCAAAATATATGCTGAGCAATACAAAGTTTAATTCTATGCAAATCGGTTCTGAAATTTTAAGAAGTTTGTTTTCCAATAAATATGAAATTTTGTTATATATGTATTACACCAAAAAAATAAGTTAAATATGCACATCATGCATATCTTTTCCACCTGTAGGTTCTATCAATTTCTTTTGTATTTAATGAAAATATCAGTTTGGACAATAAAATAAAAGGTGGAAAACATCATAATTTTGAATGTTGTAAAATTTACATTTTAGAATTTACTTCCCAGTAATGAATATATCATTGTACAAAAATTTAGCTTGATCTAAATTATCTACATTGATGACAGGCAAAGGTGCTAGAACATAACCATTTTAACTTCAATTGATGATGAAATTTACAGAACATCCTTTCAAGTTTAAATTATTCTTTTCTATTTAGTTTTGGGAAAGGAGTGAAGCGGCGTGAAAACCACGTCGTTTCACCAACTCCGCTTCATCACACAGAACCCAAGAGAGGAAAAAAACATTATAGATCTGCCACTGTTAACAACCTATTGTTCTACAAAATAATAGGATACATAATTTAACTCAAAAAGAAAAAAAATCATAAGGAACTTCAGTAGGTAGGAATGGATGGATCCACTTTTACAGCGTATTCATGAATTCCTCCAGTCACATTGAATACTTTCTGGAAACCCTGTGAATTCACAGCTACATGCATCAGTAACAGTCAAAATCACCTAAACCAGGATTCTTTCTGGAAAAAATAAAAATTGAGAAAAAGCTCATATCCGAGCAGCGAAGGAATGATAAGAAATGAATGAAGTTCTTCGTACACCCGGGGATCATGATATCCATCAAGCGCAAAACAAACATACAGCTATCAGAAAGATAACTACTCGAAAAAATAAGCAGCCGGCGCAGAGAAAATGACAGATGTGACATTGGAAAAACCATTTTAAAGCAAAGATATTCCCAACTATTTCTATTTTCAGTTGTTTGAATGAAATCAGCCCAGTTCCTTAATTTTGATATCTAAACGTGTATCAATTTTCAATTTAGACAATGCATAATTGTTCAACGGTGATATTCTCGGCATCATTTTCTTTGGTAAACTTTATTAGATGGTGAACTGAGAATAGTGCATTAAAGTCTCAAACAGAATTGGCTTCAGTATTCATATCTTCTAGTAAGTAGAAGCAAAGGGATCACCTGTGTCTGCAACCATTGGGCAACTTGCAATGACCGCATACCATGATGACACTGCAGTAAAGATCACATATTTCAGTTGATGAGTGAAGGGCAAAGAGATACAAATGCGAGAAGATGGGGTGGGTAAGAACATGTTAAATCAACGATGCATGCACCAGTTGGGAACAGTGAATGACATATAGATAGATGTTCATGAACCTTGAGTTCCCATGAAGGCACCGAAATAGATGTTCGGTATAAATACCACACAAACCACCAAATAATTTTTTAGAGAAACAAATGAAGTAGGATCTGTACAAGCACACGTAATAACAAAATGAATAGCAGCAATGAATTTTACAAACACAAGCAGTCATTCACTTTATGCAGCAGGTTTGAAAGAAGTATTCAAGATCACAATATTTAATGGTTTTCTAACCAACCGCATGTTCTGCCAAGTTTAAGTTTCATAACATAAGCAAATTGAATTAATATTTATGGGCTAAAATGATGTACATACCATTACATAGGTATCCTTTTGTGGATCAAACTTTGTTGTAATTTCTGGTCCCCAACTTCCAAACTGGCGAAGTGGAAGAACTTTGAAACCCGGCAACGAGGCTATGGCCCTGTTATGAATAGCTCGTTTAAAGTAATGGAGAAATGGAGATATATCTCTCCCATTGTAATTCACCACTGAAGGTTTGGAATAACTCCTCTTCTCCATTTTGTCACCCAGTTTTCAGATAAGGAGGTTGAAGATTCAATTCATCTTTATGAATTTCATATTAAGTTCTTTACATCAGTAACATTTTATCGCACCAATTAGATTATGCATGCATCAACACTAATTTGAAGCCCGTCATGTGTCTTCTTATCATGCATACCTAGATCCAAGGAGGGCAAGGAGAGAAGGGAGGATGAACATGTTTAAAGATAAACACCAATTAGATTTGTTTTCAATCATGCACTTCTCTTTACTGTAAATCTTCAGTTGTAATTTAAATGTAGGAGGGAAAATTATGCACATACACTTCATCAGGTTCTCTAACATCAATCAGTTGTGCCTCTTCGAGAAAAGACGGATCTTGCATTTTCTCATGGAGTTCACTAGGCTGAATGTATGCAAGCACTGATTCCTCTCTGCGAGTTAAGAAAGGATGAAAAAAATAATGAATTTACAAATCCAACTCTGGCCACCACATGTTCCGAGTACATTTTAGAGTTTAAATATTACCTTTCGGACAGGACTTGCAATAAATGCCACCCAAATTTGGTTTTGCACCTCACAACTTTATTTATCGGAGCATTAAATGCAGCCTCCTCAAATTCTGGCACCTGTCCCACCAAGAAGATGCAACTTTCAGAAAAGCAAAATTGCAAGTACTGTCAAGATGAACGAAGAGTATAAAGATGGATTTATAGGAGCAGTCATAAAGCACAAACCACTCTGTTTGATAATTCAACATCCGCTATATTTCCCTTTATTAGCTAATCTTTCTAAATTGCACACATTATGACTCAGATGAGAAACTAAGCCCATTTCTTATCATCCTTGCATGATGTCAGAAGGGCACAAAATTCCATAAAGAAATTTAGACCAACTTGGTGAGTTGGTTCATGTTTCGATAATCCTAACTTCCTAAGGGAAAATGGTCATTTAAGTTATCATTCATAAAATATTCATCTGCATTATTCCGATTTTCAAATTAGTTAAAGATACACAAAAAAAAATAAACAGCATACCATCTGCCCCTTTCTCACCCAACCAAGCATACCCCCTTCCTCTTTTGATGGGCATATCGAGTGTTCCACAGCCAAGTCACTCAAGTCTTCTCCTGAATGTAACAAGTGTTTTTGTTACCCAAATGACACACGTGAAAAATGAAGAATCTTTTGAAGCTTTTTATATACTAGCATCCACAAATAAAGTCAAAGCAATGACATCATGCGGAAAGCCCAACGTAGCGCTGACTCTAGTAATGGCAACCCAAATATGTATGGAACTATTCTCAATTTGTATCCCTAAACGGCAAAATTAAAATCATGGCTGGATTTCCTAAATCCTAATCTACATAATGCTGCTTTGATGTTGTGTGTACATTCTTAACATTCCAGCTGGATAACGGAAATATAGGAACTAACCCTCAGCAGCTCTTTTCTGTAGCTCAAGCAAAAGTTTCTGGTCATCTTCTTTGACAAGCAAATGCTGCACTAGAAGCTCCCTTCCAGCTTCAGAGCTGCTCGAGGAGCTGAATGAAGCTGAAGAGAATACACAATCCAAACATATAGAATTAAAGCAAACTCAAACTGTCAATAAAAAGTGAAATGTAGCAGAAGTCATATTGCGTATCTCTTGAACATGCACAAACACGATAAATACCGAATCTCATGGATAGGAAACACGTGACACATATATAATGGAAACAGGGTTTTTGTAGGGTTCAACATAATGCAGACCAAAGATAAGTAGTATCCTAACACCCACGCTAAAAATACATACTTTTATTAGAAGCGAAAGCAATGCAACAACTAAAACCTATAAATCAATCCAATTCACAATTCCCACCAATCTTCAGCAATTCAAATAAAAGTAAAAATTGAAGACTTCATTTCCAAAGATAACATTCCACTCAATCAATCAACGCAAAGAAAAATCATCCAGAATACTGCAAGGGATCAAATTAAAAAATATATATATATCACAAGAACTTCAAATCAAATAAATTATTTCATAATATTAAAAGTAGTATAGGGGCTAATAAAGCGCATCGACGGACCTTTGGCATTGAAGGTGGTGCGAGGTTGAGCGTACATTGCCGGAAACCAACAGAAGTTGGAGCTAAAAGGCAGAGAATTACGACGGAGAATGGGCAAAGAGTGGGCGGTTCTCCGGTGAGATTTGGGCAGCGGTGAGGAGGGAAGAATGAGCGCCGGTAGAAGAGCAAAGATAGGCGGCGGAAAACGGCAACCGAACGAGGAAAGATGAATGGACGAAGCTCTTAACATTGCTTTCTGGTCACAGTTTTCTTGATTCGATCGAAGATGTTTTCGCTGTCTCGAATTGGGGTTTACACGTAGAAGCGTTGTGTTTGTGTATAGGATTCTAAACGCGTTTTAATGTTTTCTAATTTCTTATAGGGTTAAGGGACATAGCCGCTTGACTATTTTAGACGGTCACGTTATCCCTTCTTTCATTATTTGATTCATTTAATCCCTTCAATCTATTCTATATATAATAATGAACTAGTATCAACCAAAATAAAAATAAAAAATTTACCTAGAATATAATAATAAATTAGTATCAAGTAATTTGAAAATAATTTTCTCTGCCAAATCTAACGCAACCCGTCAATTTCTTTCATGTCAATAAATAAAATGGCCATATGCACATGCAAAACAAATAAAAGAAAAAGTGATAAAAACTTGCCCCACATCAATTTTTCAAAATGTATCAGCTTTTTGAGTTTTTGGTGGCAGCCATTTGAATTATAGGCATTAGCTTTTTTATAAACTTTTATTTTAAAATATTTATCTGGGTGCCAAATACCATTTATATACCTATCTACAATCTATTTATACTTATTCATTAAGTTGCATATATATATATATATATATATATATATATATATATATTTGCATGCGTAAATAAATTCTTAGATGGTAAAAAAATTGCTACAAATAAATTGTATGAAAAATCATGGGTAAATTACACTTAATATTTATATTTTAACTTGTGCTCTTTCAAAAAATAGTTCACATTTTTTAAATTAACAAAAAGCTAATCACTTTTTCAAAAACATTATAATCTAACATTTGATTAATATTTTTAGTCGAAAACCATATGCAATTGATTGTATTTAAATATTTCTATTGTCCTTATGGGAGGGAATGAGTATTTATATAAATTATCTTTTCTTACTATGTAAGGAATAATGTCACTAAACACACTGTACACGCGGTAGATTATTAATTATTAATTTATCATAATATGTTATTAATTACTTACGTGCATTGCATGAGTCGGGAGAACATGATATCATTTGTGGATGATCAGACTAAATAATATAATTCCATATTTGATCACGCAACGCACGTGGGTAAATCTAGTTTTCTAAAATAACTCACATTATCCTTTTCATAAATGAAAAAGTTAACACCATTAATAAACACACATTAAGACACATTTTACTCAAACACTAAAATTTTTTCACATATTTTTACACACAATTTTACAATTAACCAAAATCATTACAAATTAATAAATTATGGTTTATAATAACTAAAATAATAAATACCCATAAATTGATTAATAAATTAACTAAAACATAATAATATTAATATAGTATTAAAATTTCAATATATATATATATATATATATATATATCGAGTTCATTTATAAAATTATTTTGAATTTTAAAATTCGTCGATGACGAATTCTACAATACATATATTGAGTCTTTGTTTATGATGATTTAATCTTTTGAAAAGGGACGATCATGATTTATGAATTTCAGATTTGCTTGATTTTTCATTTTAAAAAGTCATTATATAGTAAAATTAATTGATTTGTGGGTCCATTTTACTATTGAAAATAAAGTCGAACACTTAATTGCAAATTTGAAATACACAGGTGATGATTTTTAGATTAAAATAATTTTATGAATTATCTCAATATATATATATATATATTATAAATAATGAATTTTTCATATTATTATTAAGTGTTAATTAATTTATTAATAAATTTCAGAGTATTTATTATTTTATTAACTATTAACCATAATTTATTAATTTGTATAACTTTTTGTTAATTGTAAAATTATGTGTAAAAGTATGTGAAAAATATTAGTGTATAAGAAAAATGTGTGTTATTGTGTGTTTGTTAATAGTGTTGAGTTTCCCCATCCATAGAAGGGACAGTGTGAACTATTTTAGAGAGTTGAGGGGGTTAAATAGACTAAATAGTCAAAGAGAAGGTAATGTGACCCTTATAATATAGTCGAGAGGGTTATGTGGCCCTTAACCCTTTCTTATATTCAAATGGATTTTTTTTTTTATTTTTTTTAAGCGAGGATGGATGATTTAGAGATTAAACAACCTCTGCCACTTATAAACTTAATTAGATTTCCGCTGCTAGTGTCATACGCAGATTATTTATGGTCTCAAATTCAATTATTTTATTTTTAAATTTTAATGTAAATGTAAATCTTTGTGTTTTATATATAATATTTTAGTTAATAAATTAATATAGTTTTTAATTTGTTCGATTTTTTTTATGTTAGATAATTATTATTATTGCGAATCGAAAAGGAGTTAAATTGACAATGTAATCGATAAAAAAAAATAATTATTTAAGTGGCCCAGATTACTTCAAATTTTAAGGTGGCAATTCTGTAATATTTAACCCTTTTTAGGGTTTCAGGATGATATGTGTAATTTAATAATTAAATGTGATTCATCTCTCTTTTTTTTTCTCAAAGTTTTGTACACACACATCTCTCTCAACCCAATCCCATCTCTCTATCTATCTCTCTCAACAAAAGATTTCGAATTAGATGAGGATGAAGAAGAAGAAGAAGAAACTATATCGACTACCAGATCTGTTGATAATGAAGATGATGGTCATGATTTTGAATCATGAATGAAGAGAGAAGATTTCATCGATTTTTTGTTTTCTCTCTTTTAACAAACAAAATGGATGAAAGAAGAAGAAAGAATATCATCCACCAGATCTGCTGATAGTGAAGATGATGATTATGATTTTAAATCATTAATGAAAGAAGAAGATTCTATCGATTTTTTGTTCGATGGGAGATATGTATTAGATATAGATTCAACTGATTAATATTATTCACAAATGTCATTTTTGAAATTGATATTTCATATTATATATTTTAAGTTGTATTTCAAATTGATATAACTATACAAATATTTTTTGAAACATACAAAACCTAATCTTGAACAAACTCTGTTCGTATTATTTTATGATGATTTATTAGTTTCATTTTCTTCTGTTGGCGACGGAAAACTTGTATGAACATGTAAAACCTAACACTGTTGGCAATGTATGATTTATGTATACATATTTTCAAATTACAGTTTTAGCATTGTCATTTCTAAATTTAGCATTATCATAACTCTTGTTTAGCAATAACATTAGCACTCTTGTTAGCATTGTTGGTAATTCTACCACTGTTGGCAATGTGTGATGTATCTGTACATTTTGTTGCTTTTATCATTATTGTTTACAGCTTTAACATTGTCATTTCTAATTTTAACATTAGTATAACTCTTATTTAGCATTAGCATTAGCACCCCATATTAACATTGTTGGTAATGCTACCACTGTTGGCAATGTGTGATGTATTTGTACATTTTGTTATTTTATTATTATCATCTACAATTTTAACATTGTCATTTCTCTTTTTAACATTAGAATAACTTTTTATTAACATTAGCATAAAAGACTTGTCAAGGCATTATAAACCAACCAAGAACAAATGTTGTTATAGTTTGTTGAATTAGCATTATCATTGTCATTCTTAGCATTAGAACAAATATATGTCTGGAAAAAAAAAAAGTTAACATGAACATTATAAACCCAAGGCATTACACATTTTGTGGTACTAGCATTATTGTTCCCTTAATTGGCATCATCATATATTATTGTAGCATTATCATTGATACTATTGTTTACTATTTTTATCTTTATCATTCAATTATATTTTTTTAGCTTTGATATTTTGTTTATTAACATTATTATATAAAAATTTATAGATGTTAAAAGAGCTACATTAGATGAAAGTACAAGAAGAATAAAAGCTAAAACTAACCTCACTCATTAAGATGATATAGACAACCAAATATTTTACAAATATCCATCATTGCAAATAAAATTCAAACAACCCAGTAAAAATCTCCAAAGTGATGCCAACACAATCTGTAGATTAAATAAGACACAATTAATCACGTTAATGTTAAAATTTATATCTTTTTTCAATACTGATAAAACTAGTCATAATAATGCTAAAACTAATTACAACAATGCTAAACCTTATCATAATAATGCTAAAATGATTCATCATTGCAAATAACCACATGCCCATCAATATGGTATACAAAATTCAAATAACTCAGGAGAAATCTCCAAAGTGGTGTCAACACAATCTGCAGATTAAATAAGACACAACTAATTACGTTAATGCTAAATTTATATCTTCTTTGATAATGTTAAAACTAGTCACAGTAATGCTAAAACCTATCATATAATGCTAAAATGATTCAACCAAAATAGAATATAATTTCTAAATTACAAAAATATCCCTAGTTCATTAAAATAACCCTAATATTACAAAAATGTCACCGCATTACTGAAACTCGGGTACAGACCATCGTCTAAAAATTGAAGATCTACGGCTCTAATTGATTCTTAGTTCTCACATGGAGCCTTGATTCTCATTTGATTCATTCCCCACACATATATACATGTATATACGTACATGTTACATTACAATATAATACATTTCAAATTACAAAAAATATTTATGTATATATATACATATATAATATATTTCAAATAATTGCATAAATAATTAATAACTATTACAATCAAAATACTGTATTATAAATTATGCATTACATGTTTGTATATAACGTTTGTAGCAGCATTTGTTGAATCTATAAATATCAATCTCTGTTTAATTTAGTTGCACATTTAATTAGAATGTTAAATATTAACTATTTCATATTCATTATAATTAAAAAAGATTATAAATGTTATATCTATGTATAAAGTATACAGAGCATTCTACTGATTATGATATTTTACCAAATAATTTACTTGATTATTTTATTTAATCATTTAATAGATGTTGGTAATTATTTCACATAATAAAATCTACCAAACGTCCATTATTTCTTAATATGCAAAAATTCACCTATTTATTCATTTGTATAAATAAATTTAAATAATATGTACATGATAAAATATGCTTTATTCTATACCATAAATAAATTTTATAATTAAAAATGTGGGGTGTGTGTGTGTGTGTGTGTGTGTGTGAGAGAGAGAGAGAGAGAGAGAGAGAGAGAGAGAGAGAGAGAGAGAGAGAGAGAAGGGAGACAACAAAAAATGGGAAAAAAAGTATATTTTTTTATTTTTAAGAAGAAAAATATTTTGGAGGAAACTGCATTTTATTATATTAGATAGATAGGTAAAATTGATATGACATAGTTTCCTCGATTTCATTTCTTCCTTTCTTGGTTAATCTCTTTCATGATATGACATAATTTTCTCGATTTTTGTTTACAAGCTCTTTTCTCATGAGATGTCATCTTCCTTTTCTTTGTGTTTGTCTATGTATATTTTGTTTTGTTCATATATGTGGTTTTAACACATATTTCTAGACTTAATATTAATGATTTTTTTTTTTTGGATAGGGCATCAGATCAGACCCAAACAGTTAGCCGATATGACCCGTCCATCTGATGGTCTGATTTTGTGTATTAGAATTTTCAAAATAACCCATATGACCCGTCCATCTGATGGTCTGATTTTGTGTATTAGAATTTTCAAAATCTGACAAGAGACTTCGTATTTGATTATTTGTTATGTTTTTCATTTTATTGTGTTTTTTATACGTTTTAGGCAATATTTGGTATACTGGTACGGATATACCCACATTAATAAAATCTGGATTGCTTTGAAAGATAATTGTGTATTAGTTATTTTAATTGTGTGTTTGGTTATTAAGATAAATATACTAAGATTGTTTCACACATCTGTTTGGTACATTGTTTTATTTGGTAGACTAACTTCTGTAATGAGTAAGACAATGTTTGGTAGCCTAGATAAAGGCATATATACTAAGATTGCTACGCCAGAAACTGTAACCAAAGGGGGCGTCGGATACATTAACCAGCCGAATCAGTAAATTACACCCCGGGCCTCGCGTTAGGACCGGACCTCGCGTGAACAAGCAATGACTACTAAACACACGGTTCTTACTGGACACCTTTACTAATATGCCTTTATCCAGGCTACCAAACATTGTTGAGGGGAAAAGAAGAGGAGTTGGACCGAAAACAAATATATTGTTGAAATGTTTAAACTTGCACCCAACAATAGTTTAAGCACTCACATAATCACATAGGTCTCTTTTCCCCATAGATAATGCTTGCATACTTGAAATACTCCATTTACCATATAAATAAAACTGGGTTAGTTATATATCACCATTTTTATAATATTGTCCCGAAATTTTAAAAATAAAATATCAGTACCCAACTTTTGCATAATTACTTAATTATCACCCTTAAGTAAACTTTCGAACTGGTAAAATTAACCCAACAAATTTTGTACAGTCACCATCACAAAATTGTCACCCTCAATCACTTAATTATGGAGATTGGGGGGGAGAAAATTAAACAAGTGTATATCCATAGCTTTTGTTGATACTGATACTGATAGCGGTACACCAGAAGTGATAATGCTAATCTTCCTATGGACCCAGTTGCCACTGATCAATTCATCGATGCTCTAGTATATACGTATGAGCGTATGTCATGTATGTTAAAAAGGCAAAGAAGGCATCATTTGCTAACCCGCGAGAGTAGGGCTACTCGGGGAATTTGGTGCGGGTGTCCATAGATAAACCAGCATGCCCACGACGAGGATGATAGCGCCTGCTACAAACCCGGGAGGAAGGGAGGATGCAACCCCCAGATATGGCAGTGGCAATGTGAACAAGTATACTGATATTGGAACTATCACCATAAGCACAAAACGTAACCAGAATTATTATAAGCTAGATATATGATAGTAGTGCTACACCAGTAGTTCCAACATTAATCCACAACCAACCTGAAAGTGTTGATGCAAGACAAGATACAACAGCAGAAGATATTTTCAGCAGATGCAACAACGATATGTTGAAACCCATGTTCACAATCACAAATAGCACCGGCAATAAAGGTGCACCATCGCATCCTGTCACCAAAACCACTTAATTCTTTTGCAATAACACTTTTTTCTTAATTGAATAAGTGAATCATGAGAGGGCAATGACTTACGATTTGTCATGGTACCGATATTCAAAAAGCAGGCGGCACCATCTTTAAGATAACTTGGCAGTTGGCCGAATGGAACTCCCCATAGGTTTGATAAGAATGGGAGGAGGAGGCATATGAAAACAGCCTGTTCATGCATTAACAAGTTTCAGCCTTCTACTGAAATTGAAGTACATGGTATCCAAAACTTTATAGGGCTTTATAAAGCTTTAAAAACTAACCTGGTATGCAGATCCAAAGGAATTTACAACAAATAGATCCATTGAACCTCCCTGCCATCAGTGCAAGAAATGTCATGTGGATATCATTGAATCTTTAAATAAGTAAAATCAGATATCCGATTCTTGTGTGCTTGTTATTTGAAGTTCAACCGGTTACTTTTTTTAATTTATACCAACTCAGGGTTCCTAGAAAAAATCAGAGCAATCTGAATGCAACTAATGCTGCATGTTTCATCTAGCTTATTATGTAAGTTCGAACTAAGGCCTTTAGTTTCCTAGAGATATAGTAGCAAAACGACTAGCTAAAACTTCTACCGAGCAATATCCAACTCAAAGGCAATAAATAGCTAATGTATAGAGTGAGTATACAGAGTGTATATAAGTATTTGTTTGTCCATAAAACTCATCTGCTAACTAAATCATGTCATTTTTGTCTTATCAATTACAAATTTGTATAAGGTGAAGAACATATTGACATGCGTACCTTTAATCTTTGGGCAGCATCCAAAAATATTGTTTCCTGTCAAAACAGAACATGTCGAGTAAGAGAAATTGCACAAAACAACAAAATCAGATCATCTTATTGCCCAAAAGGAAAGCCAATCACCTTCAAGACTGTATCAGCAGCTTGTAAAAAGAAAGAAATAATCATTAAAATACTCCAAAATAATCCTGTTGTGATCATGGATCCAGTTCCTGATCCGCTGCATATGCAAATGGTATATAATATTAATATATAATTGATGATACATAGAAATTAATAGAGTTGGCTCCACAATTATCAAGTAGCGCTTAATAGAGATAAGTGGCCAATTCTTCCTATAATTTTTTTAAGGTATCTAAGATATGAAGGGAGGCATCTATTAACCACTTCATACTATGAGTGAAGTTCAAACAGAACTATATTACAATGGGAGTAATAGATTATATTTTGATAAAATAATCCTCAAGGCTCAAGTTATTTAAAGTTTATTTATAACCACTTCTCCAGGAGCTTTTTGAGGTTACTTGTCTATATTTTTGTCTTATTTACTTCCTGTAGTCTGACAGAACAAAATGAATTACCTTGCAACAGTTACTAGAACTCCAGCTGCTACCAGAAAGCAACCAAACAGCTGGTTGAATCTATATTTCCTTTTAAGAAATATATATGAAAGGCCAAGTTGCCAGACAAGAAAGCTCTGAAAATATTACAGACGACAAAAATTAACATGCCGCTCAACATTGTTCTGAAAGTTACATCAAGCACATCTACACACACACAATCACATAAATTATTACCAATTAGTTTATCTGTCACCTATCTACTATTTCTGAAACCTAACTCCAGACACCAATATAAATTAGACCAACAGGACCGTGGAAAACTTCATATAAGGATGTGAAGTATATCAGGAGTTCTATTTCGAGAAGATTACCACGAAAGTGAAGACAGTTCTAGCACTAAACTTATCAATATTATCGTTCTGAGATATCTCAATCATTCCATGCTTGTACTGTTTTCCTATGATATTCACAAGGCTGCAGTCATCAATCTGAGTTACCATTTAGAATATAATCAGTCATGCAGAATACAGAACAGTACATCAGTTTTTGCAGTATTTAGTAATAACTTATATTGATGCCAATAGAAAAAAAAGAATAATCAGTTAAGAGTTACCTGAGACAGTATCGGAATTGCTGCCCCAGGAAGAACAGCTGTTTCAGTAGAGAAAAAACATTAGTATGAACCAAGTCAGCACAAATTTGTTTGTTAGTTACTGTTAGGTAAGAAAAAAATTGAAACTACTCAAAAAGCTCAAAGTATTTTTTTCATATGAGCACACAACAGGAAGGTCTTCATCCATCTATTACAATTTTTAAAGAAAAAGAGAAAATCACGCGCTTGATGAGTCTAAGCGTATTGTTGCAGCACTTGAATAATATGCAAGATGCTTCAGGCAAGCAATCAGCTTTCATGCTAACCCATTTTGTATGCATGCATAGATTGGGACACCAACTTCCATGAAGTCTAAACTGTCTTTTATGCACATTCTGAGGCATATAGGCAACATAAATCAATACAATAATGTAAGCCCAGAATACTTCTGACTCCCAGAGCTGGCGACAGACAAAAGAACTGTCATACTTCCAAAAGATGGGCTATACACGATTGATATGATCATTACATCACAGTGGTTACCGGAATAAGGATATAGAATAACTCAAAGCATCATAAATGAATTACCTGCCGAGGCCATGCCAGCTGCTGCTGCTAGAGCCTCTAAGAGGCCAATAGCAATTAACGGTGATTTCGGCAATGACAACATTTCATCAGTAACCTTGCCAGCTTGATACCGGATATACAAGATAGAGAAGTATACAATGACATACCTGGAATGATGTGAATGAATTGCAGTTAGTAAAATTATGGCACACATACCGCGAGTGTTTTAAGAAAAATTAGTAAGAGGAAAGGAAAACCATGAGTAGGCTATAGCATTTATCCAGTATTTTTTTATCCTGTTCCATACAGATACCTTGTTTCTCTATAGAAGATAGAAAATAAAACATTTCGCTCATAAATATTGGATTTACCAAAATTAGCAGTTACGATTGTTTCAAGTCCATTCTATTTCAGAATGAAATGCTTAAAACAGTCAAAGCTTAAACAGCAGTACTACTAATGTATACACTCAGTAATGATGCAGACATGGCATTGATACCTCACTCCTAAATCCTAATGCCTCTGCCTTGTGCTTGAATATTTATTGAAAAATAACGCTACATAATTGTTCACTTGACAATAGCATTAGTCAAAAGTAAAATATTCATTAGTTCTTCAAAACAAATTATTATCACGTCTTAGCGTGGTAAAGCCCACCAAGAATTGTATGATAATAACATTTTAGGATGAGAATTTTGCTATGGCATATAGATGGGAAGCTCATATGCCTTCCTTTGACAAAGAGAGGCATTTTATATAATGCCGCAATAAAAATTATTCTAAATGGTTAGTTTGTCACATTCAAGTTAGTTTGGTGGTGAATAACCGGATTGAGAGGCATGAAAATTTCGGAAAATGGAAAGAGCGAACATAATTTTCAGGTACCACATGCCATAATAGAAGTATAAAAATGATACTTAAAGAAGCACATGGAGAGGAGAAAATGCAAAGGGAATCTATGTAGCTTTCCTTTGTGGGGTTCGACAACTCCAAATCCAACTCACTACCAACGGTTCTGGTTCAATAGGGACCACCTATTGAGCACCATTCTCAAACAAGAAAACTCTCATTTCCTTTTCAAATAAAAGTGCACGAAACCAGCCCAGCCTTAGCCTTTTGCTAAAGCGAAAAGGCCATAATCTTATACGAGCAATCAGAATCATAGCCACCGCCTGCAAAGGGCCGCTGTGTGCTGATGGGCTTAAAACAAGAACTTACACACCTTGACACCTATTATAACAGTAGAATCCAAGAATTTTCGTTCAAGATTCTTGAATGACAGTGTGATTAGAAAATCTCTACTGATTAATCAAAGACTACTAATCATATGTCATGTGTGTAATCATTGTGATTCTAATTAATTTAATCCAGGAATGAGAGATTAGCATGATAGCCTCCAATATTAAAGCCATAAGCACAAACGACAGTAGTATAGTGATGACTGAAACAAAAGCCACCGGGCACGCCCACCAACGAAGACGCGGCCAACTGACACCATGAAATGTCAATCACGTCATCATCCCTACTCTCTCTCTCTCTCTCTCTCTCTCTCTCGTTTTTGGAGGTGCAAATTGTGCAATCATTCATAGCACCTCAGCACACTCCCTCCTCGCTTTCAACCAAGATGTCTCTTTCGGTTGATTCAAAGTCGTGTGACTAGTACACGCCTATAGGCCATATCTCTATATTCCATGTCTCATGCGTGGCGAAAAGACAAACATGCCCTCACACGTGTTCTCAATTTCGTCGGCCGCGGTCGCATTTGTCACTTCTCACTTCTCACTTCCGTCTCATTACCAAATTTCTTTCCTTAGAGATTCTCACGCCATTTATTTCTCCTTTCCAATGCCAATCAATTTTCTTTTTAATATTATGCAACAAAATATTTCCTAAAATTAGCAAGCATATGCTGCAAAACAAGTATGCAGCTCTGTAACTGCACAAATTATACTATTAGAACATCACCCAAATTAATTCATACCATCCAGATTCCCTGTTAAAGATCTCACAGCATTTACTTTTATAATAAATTGTTTGCTGACTAATTAAATTGAAAGTGGACTAATAAGCTTCTCCAGAAAACATCGTGCATTTGACGATTAATATTTTAATCAATTTATTTATTTAAATTTAAAATTGAACTTTTCGAAAAGAAGAAGAAGAAGAAGAGTTGAAGGAATTGTGGATTTACCCGAAAGTTGCAAGCTGAGCGAGGAAGAATGGGTAATGCTTGAGAGGAACTAATGCGAGCTTGTAAAGTACGCGATTCCCAACGCCGAGAACCACCGTCGCCACCGCCGCAACCACCACCTCCGACCTCCGATCAACGCCTTCTTCAGAATTCCCCTTCGCCACCGTCACCGCGTCTCGATCAAATGAACAGCACCGCGGCGGCTGCTTCCCCTTCTTCGCTTCATCCTCGTCTTGTCCTCCCGCCGCTGCTGCCGCCACGATCACCAATCGCTTTGACCGCAGCACCACCTCAACTGCGCCTCTCCTCTGCCAGAATTTACGATATTGATTAACTTGCAAACAGTTGGTGGACGACGACGTCCGCAGTGGAATGTGGTGGACCGCCGCCGCCGCCGCCGCCGCGGCAGGGGAGGTCACACGGCGGCAACATGCTGCCATATTTTCTGTGTAGTTTATGTGGAGTAAATGCAAGTGTCAATTAATGTTGAATGAAGAATGATGCGAAGACCTGTGCAGTGCACCTGTTTATGAGAGAGAGAGAGAGAGAGAGAGAGAGAGAGAGAGAATTTTGATTATGTGAGTGTCAACGTCACCTTCTGTATTTTGGATTTTCTTTATGGGATAATTTTAATTTTAATTTTCCAATTTTACGCTTTTTTCTACTGGGCCTGTTTAGATTATTATTATTTTTTTCGTTTTCATTTTCCATCCAAACTTGAAAAAACATAAATTCAAAACACCTGAAATCGTTAAGAGTCGGCCGTAAATTGATTGTTTTATAGGCTAAATTTTGTGCAAAAATGGGACAAAAATATTTCAAATTGTCACGTTACTATCAAATTATGGTTAGAGATATCAATTCAAATTAAACCTCCGCATTTGGTTTGCTTGATTAGGTATAATTTGGCTAATTGATTATATCCGCGATCTAAATGACTATTTGGTTCGATTGATCGGAATCCAGTATTGATGATTAGCCTAGTTTCTATCATTCATTGGGATGAGATCCTCTATTTCAGATTTGGTGCTCCAACTTGTATTCCACGATCGATTTAACAAGTTTAATAATAAATATTATTAAAATAAAAATTAATTATAACATAATCAACCTAGTCACATCTATCAACAAAAAATTGAAATTTTTAAAATTATAAATCATATTTTTAAAATAATCAACCATAATAATCATTTCTTTGAAAATTAAATACTAAAAAATGATTATAATAACTAATTGGGTGGAGTGAACCCTAAAAACAATCATAAAATTAAACTAAAACATAATAAATTAAAATTGATGTAAAACATGAAAGAAAATCTCATAAAATTGATTGTAGAATACCGATTGAAACAACAAATCTGGAATAGAGGATCTCATCCGTCATTCATTTGCTTGATAAGTAATTATCCCAATATTTTGGTGATTATTTTCATTCATCTTGATTAAGCTCAAAATTACTCAATTATCCTCATCTAATGCTTAAACTAATAATGAATATTTTATGTAGAGGGTAATTTAGGTATTTTTTATATTCTAATCAGAATCTTTCCATCCAGATAAAATATTGATAATCTATCATAAATCATTAAAATTACAATCAAGTAATTCAAACATAAAATTATTCGTATTTGAATAGTGCAACTCTATAATATCTAATCAATTTTATTTATCTTAGGGGTATTATCAGATTTTAGCCTAATCTTTCAAATAATTCACAAAAATATCCTGAACATTTATAAATAACAATTTAATACCTGACCTTTTGAATTTATAACAAATCTAACATGGAATTAATTTTCAGGCTTTTAATCCCCAACGTATATCTTTTTACATACGGTATGGAGTGAAATATAATTTTATTTGATCAATTGAGGTGTCACAAGTATTTTACACGCCAGTAAAAAAGTTCGGAAAAAATATATACGTTGGCAACTAAAAGTTCAAAAATTAATTTCAGGCTAGATTTGTTGTATATTCAAAAGGTCAGGTATTAAATTATTATTTATAAAAAGTCAGGATATTTTTGTGAATTACTTGAAAGATCGGGTTAAAATCTGATAATACTCTTTATCTTATCTATCAAATCAAACGCGGCCTAAAATATGCTACTTATAACTTATGTGGGCTGAAAAAAAAAAAGGCCAACTCCGGCGGCTTTAGATGGGATTTTGTGAAAATTGCCGGATTCCGATTGTAACACAACAACAAAAAATGGTGGTAAAGAAAGAAAGAAAAAAGAAAAAGAAAAAAAAAATACAAAGTTCACCTTTGGGATTCTCCACGTTACACACAAAAAAAAAAAAAAAAAAAAAACAATGTTAATTACTTCACCTATTTTGAGAAAAAATATGAGATATTCTTCAAATTTGTCTTCTAAGATTTTCGAAAATTAAATAGAAAAAAAAGTCAAATCTATATTTTAATTGCAAAAACTCGTATTATAAAAATGACTAGAGTTCATAATTTTTTAGATATATAATTTGACTGTTTGTAAATACATTTCAGCAAGATTTGACTTGAATAACTTTGTAGTTTTTAGTGCTGAATACGTCACCACATTCATCACATTTCTTAGGAGTTAGGAGATTGCCAATTTTGATTGAAACACATACTATATTTTAGTATATAGATATCAAATTGATATCAGTATCTATATATTTTAAAAAACATTTCCCTCGTCAGCTTTCCGCCAGTTTTAATGCTCTCAAGATATTTAATTTAAATTTTAGTTAAATGTAAGAAAATGCATTTGTATTTGTTGGGTGAAAGTGTTAGATTTATATATATGATTAAAAAATATATATATATTGTAAGTCTTATTGAGTCACGCTAATACCAACCTTAACAACGAGGAACAATTATTTATCACTATGAGGAATATATTATTTTTGTTAATACACAATCATATTTAAATAAACACAAATACTCTTGTACATAAGATGTACATCAGACGGTCAACGTGTTGACCGGATCAACGCGTGTTGATCCGATCAAAGCATTGAACCGGTCAAAGCGTTGATTAAAAAAATCGTCAAAACGAGTGATACTTTTTAGGGACACAAATGATATATTTTTTTTAATTTTGAATGATACATTTTAGTGTTTAAATTGATACTAATTTTAACAGTTTTTTTCTTTATTTTTTTTTCTGGCTAATACTTTTTTAATGATATAAATGATACTTTTGAGCTTTGAAATTGATATTTTTCAATATTATGAATGATACTAATTTTGACGGATTTTTTGGTCAACATATTGACCGTGTCAACGCGATTTTTTGATCAACACATTGACCGTGTCAACGCGCGTTGACCCAATCAACATGTTAACCGTCTGATGTGCACCTAGTGCACACAAGACCTGCCCTTAAATAAAAAGTTAGATTTTTTAAAGAGATAAAAAAGAAGAAGTTTATAATAAGATTTTCCCCGATTAATCTGCGAATGCGGGAGTAATGATGCTCCTCTTAAGAATCTACCTTTTGTTGTGATATTATTTATAAATTAACTAATTCTTTATTTATAATATTTAAAGTCCTGGGATCCACCTTAATTATTGCCTAATTTCCTCGGGAGCATCATCATTTACATTTACATTACAGATTGAAGTAAATTAATAGGTAATCAGATCACAAATAAACCACTCACTAACAATAAATTCAAAATTGGACTCTACTGATTATTTTTCAAAAAATTTAAATCTGATTGAGACACGCCTATGTGAGACTGTCTAACGGATCTCTATTTGAATATTGTAACATTGTCGTTGCAATTTTCTCAAATCTCTGCACCTCCGCCTTTGCAACAGGGGTGGCTCCAACTCATAGAAGGTGAAATTCAATTGTTACATTTATCGTCATCTCAGCGCCATTGCTCCTCTCATTCAATTGAGCTTCAATTGAAAGTGTAACTCCGATTGAAGGTATATTTATGTTGTAATTTTTATTTGAAAATAAGAGTAAGTATTTATTTAGGGTTTACCTTCTTAGTCCTTGGTAAATATAATACAAGAGAAATTCATTTTGTATCTATTAAATAAATCCAGAAGACATGAAACACTTGTTGTATTCTTGAATTGAATATTATTGGTATGCCAGAGCCATGTTTGGCAAGTTCTTTGCTAATATATGGTGCTCCATCAAACATGTCATAGTGATATAGAATCTTGAGCTTGCCAAGTGCTCCACAAAGGTTGCATTTGTGTATATATATAACTTACTGATATGTTTTCTCTTAATTTAAAGTCAATATTGTGTTGCCTAGCTCTATATTTCCATGTTCATCTTGATGCACGGATCGCACATTAAAATATGTCTTACTATTAATACATAAGTAATGATTTAATTTTAAATTGTTATACATTGTTACTTTCATTACTTATTTAATTTTAAATTGTTATATGCGATTCCTTTGATTCAAAAAGTTCTCTTGTTGGTTTAAAAAGAAAAAATATGAATGATATACATGCTTTGTATTGTAGTGATGCTTGTGAAATTTGGTATGCTTATGACATTAGTACAAAAATGTAATCGGTCGGTTTGGAATTTGAAAGTGAACAAGACCTTTATTAATGAATTTCAACAATACTTGTTTGGCTGCACAAATAAATAGAAATTTGAAGATTGTTGGAGCTCTATGACATCAACATATGATTTGAAGGATAATTCATGGTTCTCAAGGTTGTATTCAATGAATCCATATTTTAGGATATGATAATGTTGGTTAATGATTGATTTTCTTATTTAATATATTCAATGATTAGTGATACTTCAGTTCATTGCCAATGATACTACATTTTATTGCTAGTGATACTTTATTTAATTGCATGTTTTTTAATTATATTACATGTTGATTTCAAGATTAGAAAAACACAATTTCATATGATATTTTACCTCATCTGAGTTAATGATACTTCACCTCGTAGTTAATGATACTTCATCTAATAGTTTTTTTTTTGAAAAAAAATGCTCATTCAAACCAACTCCCTCAACCATTGAGGAAAATAATTGTTCCATATTACAGACCCATTATTTATCGCACCAAAACGTGCGACAGTATGAGCCACGACATTAGCTTCCCTAAACATATGCTTAAAATCTAGAACAAAGCCTTCTTTAACTATCTCTGCTAAAATGGGTAACTCTTTCTCTAGGTAGGACTCGTCGTCGTAATTACCTTTGATCAATCGTACTGCCAAAAGGGAGTCCGATAAGACGACGCAGGGAACCAACCCCTCTTGCATGCATAACCCAACTCCATACAACACAACGTTAATCTCTCTGCTTCAACAATTGATTTTGGTGGCATAGTCTGTATTGCAAGACCAACTCTAAGCTTTCCCTTCCAATCCTGAACTACCGCATCTACCCCAAACTCGTTTGTAGCCTCATTCAAAGATGCATCAACATCCAGTCTAAAAACACCTCTCTCGGGAGGGAACCATTGTTTTTCTCCCACCTCAACCCCCAGCGATGTCGCTGTTCGCAACACCTGTCGAGCTTTGTGAAAAGTTTGCAAGAAAGCTTTTGACGAATCCTATGATATTTTACCTTGTAGTTAATAATACTTTAGTTCATAGTTAATCATATTTCTTTGTTTGGTTCGATAATTAATATTTAATAATCGACAATATCATATAATACTTCATCTTCGATTTAATGATACTTCACCTCATAGGTAATTAATGATACTTCACATTATAGTTAATAATACTCAATCTCATAGTTAATGACACGTCACCTTAAATCTAATGATATATCATATGATAATCCACCTTATAGCTAATGATACTTTACCACAGAGCTAATGATACTTCATCTCATAGGTAATGATATATACATTTCTGTTTTTAGTTTAAAAAATATAACTATCATTTGCTATGCGGTCAGGTACAAAAAACTCTTAGGTGAAGTATCATTAATATACTGAGTAGTTACTCATTATCACATTTATTTATTGAATTTTTACCATTTCTATTTCAAATAATTTATTGTAAAAATTGATATATTGAGTAGTTACTCCTCGGAATGTTTACTATTTCATTTTCAAATAATCCATGGTGAAGGAAATAAAGATAACATTTTTATTGAATTCTCTAGTTGAAAATATTAAAAATGATTCTGAAAAATTCTATCTTTAAAATAAAAAATAAAAAACTATCGACTATTAAAATTAATTATTGAACAAAGAATATAAAAGTATCATTAGCTATGAGGCCAAGTATTAATAACTATGAGGTGAAGTGTCATTAATATGGTGAGTAGTTACTACAAACTATCAAATCTAATATATGGAACAACCTCTCGTTGATTATTGTTTGGTTTTGTAATAAGTGATAAAAGACCAACTTGCCTACACTTTGTTACAAAATTTACATGCTTGCAAATGAAATGAACTTGTATAAGAATCAGTGACAAAGTAGAATACAATTTGCAACATAAGAATATACTATTAGTTATATTACATCCATTTTAATTTTGGGATTCTTTACTAATTTCTTCCTCTTATCCTTCTTCTTAGCTTCAGAATCCACTTAAGCAAGCTTTAGTTATCAAATGGTGCAGATTTCCTTGGTATCATTTGAATCCTCATTCATAAACCTGCAAGAAAATTCACATCAACAACAAATAAAAGAAAGATGCAAGTAATAAAAAAGCTTAAATAACAAAAATGATCATTACTTATAATCTAATGAAATTTCATTAAGTAATAACAAAACTATCACATTGAATTGAATTATTAAGAAAACACATAAGTATCACTAGATATAAACCGGAGTGTCACTACAGGTGAGATGAAGTATCACTAACTGCGAGGTGAATCATCATTAGAGATGAAATAGTAAGTCAATAGATTTATTATTTTTCAAGAGTATCGTTAACAATCATAAGAAGTATCGTTACTCATATTCTAAAGTATTACTAACATAATGAGCATGTACCACAAACTATCACATTGACTTGTTTAATCAAATATAGAGAAATGTCACTATATATATATATATATATATATATATATATATATAAATCGATGTATCACTAACTGCGATGTGAATCATCTCAAGTTATGAAGTGAACCAAAATACACAGAAGTGTCACTATGAAGTGAAGTATCACATACTGAGAATTTCAACTAAACATGTTCATGATCTTTGACAGATGCAGTTTCTCTATCTTGATCAATTGAATCATCATGTACAACTATATCTGAAAATTATAAAATTATATTGTTTGGCACAACACATTGCTTTGGCATTCCCAAAACTGGATGTATTGATTTAATTTTAGCACGAGTGAATTGGGAACATGTGTTAATCAGTTAAAAGCTTATATTTTGCTATTTTCATTGTATCTTGAATTTGAGAAGAGTTGTGTGTGCATTATATCTTGAAATTTGGTTTCACTGTTGTAAGTGGAATTGATTTGGGAACATGTATGGTGTATCGATATGATCATCTTAGGCTTCTATATTGCTATTCGAAGTAAGTGACAATTGTTAGGTTGAGTAGGATGTAATCTGTAAGAGTGTAACAATTAAGTTCATCATAGGTTGAGAAATGATTGGGTATGGGTTGAATCTCTTATAACTGAACTCTCTTCATATATTGTTGATACTTACATTTTAGCTGCACTTTTGTAGCTATTGATGAATGGATTGTCTTGGTAAATGGAGTTCATTAAAAGGCTCAAGATCGAGGATGATCGACAAAATTCATTTAATTTGATGATTTTGGAGAGATGTAGTTGTGTGAAATTCTCAGACTTGCCATTTTTATTGACTCCAATATTTCATATATCGTAATTTGTTAAAATTGAAAATCCTGCTGCAAAATGTTCCAATGCTTGCTTGCTCGCTCATGTCGTGTGTTTAATGATTATATTGTATTAGAAGTTTATATTTTCAAAATGGCTCAAAGTGATAAGCTATAAATTTTCTCCATAATTAAACAAGGGGCAACCACTACATGGTTGATAAAATGTTTGACGCATTTTGCAGGTTTTTTTGTTATTGTTGTTTAACTATTTTTGGCCGAGTAAAATAAAAAAAAAACAATAACAATTTTAAAATGTATGATGAATAGTCATTGAAACATAAAATAGATTAGATAAACACCCCCTCACAAAAGTGATTTAGTTAGTTTTGAAGGACAACATCTGGATATAAAAAAGCTAAGCAAAACACATCAAAAAAGAAGAAGTTTGATTTAGTTAATTACTAAAAGACTCACTTGCTTTAAATGGATTTTCAATTTAAACACGACTTTCAAGACGATACATTAATATTAGAGTCAATGTGGCAAATTAACCAGTTAAAACTTTTAAAAACTTTTTTTAGCCAGTAATTTTTAAATATATTTATTTTGTCCGCATTTACTATAATATCCTTATTTTAAATAAATTATTCAAATAAAAATTATAAAAGAAAACAAACATTATTTCTCTCTCTTCTCCCTTCTCTCTACTCTTCTGTCACTTTTCACTACCATTTCTGCAACAACAGATGAGATCCAATGCAAACTAAGAGAAACACATTAACTCCCCAGCCATTGTCATCTTTCCATATTCCTCCGTCGACTTATGAAGATAGATGAACATCATCGAAAAAAATGGTATCGATGAAGATTCATCCCACCCGCATGCCTCCATCGGGCGCGCAAACTCGATGCGTAGCCTACGCGCAGCTGTTGCGCATTGCCGCCCTATCACCGGCAACCTAATCCAATTACCTCTCTCTCCACTTCGTAGTCCACTGCCATCGCAGGAAACGGCCCCCGTCCCCTCCCTTTTGCGGTTGCTTCATCGTCCATCTCCCCTTCCGCGTAGCTTTCTCTTTATTCCTAGTCTCTCTCACCTCTCTAGCTCCGCCTTGTCGCCGTCGTCCATCTCCGATGAGTTCTCCACCATTTTTGAGATGACAATGTTGGAAATGGATTGTGAGATGACGTACAATGTTGGAGATGAATTGTTGTTCATTCGATAGTTTCTTGTCGAGAGAGGGAAGAAGGGGAGAGGTGGGAAGTGGGGGTGGTTAATTGGTTGGACATGGCGAGGGTGGGCTGGGGAAGAAGGGGGAAAGGTGGGGGAGGGGGTGGTTAGGAAAGATGACAGTTCTTTTAATTTTATTTTCTATTTTTTTTCAATTTATGTAAATTTTTAGTTTTTATTTTTATTTTTATTTTTTTAATTTAAGGGTATTTTAATCCAAAGTAGCTAAAAAAATAATATTTAAAAATAGGTGGCTAAAATAAATTTTTTAAAGTTCTATATAGCTAAAAAAAATTGGCTCTTAATAATAACTACACCTTTTAATTTATAACAAATTCTATAACTCAATTTTTTTTTACTATTACAAAAGAGAAGCTCTTGCGTACAAGAGTTCTTATGTGCACCAAATATTAGACAGCGCATGGCGCCCACGCGCATCCATGTGCGGAGCGTGGGCGTCACCCGCCCGTCTTTTTTTTTTCTGGCGATTTTTTTTTAATTTTTTTTTCCCGACAAAATTTATACCATAAAATAAAATTAGTGAACCTTAAAATTAAATCGAATTGATATAATTTATTTGAAATAATTATAAATTTATACCCTAAAATGAAATTAATAAATCTTTAAAAAAATAAAATAAAACCTTAAAAACACCCCCAAAAAACTCTAAAAAACACAAAATAAAAACCTAAAAAAAACCCCAAAAAATCCTAAAAAAACACAATAAAAAACCCTAAAAATTCCCCTAAAGAACACAAAATAAACTGTTGGTCCCGGACGAGTCGATATCAGTTTAGGAGGGGTGAATAAACTGATTAAAACTTTTGCTTCAATTGCGGAATAATAAGGGCCCTTGACTCACTTAAAAACTTATCTATGCACAATTCGAATAAGTACTTTGGACAACTTGAGTGCAGATTGTGTGAGCTTGTGTACAGTTCAAAGATATGCAATTAATCAAAAACAGTACATCACACAAATGATTTATAGAGGTTCGAAGTCTCAAACTCCTACGTCCTCTCTTCCTTCCGCAGAAGGGCAACTTCACTATATAACTTAAGTTTCTTTACAAATTACACAATGAAGGACAGTTGGTTGAACCTGGTAACTGCTCGCTACCTCAGCGGGTCGACGGCTCATACTTGAAGTCCCTAACTGCTCGCTAGGAAGGTAGGTGCTATTGACGTCTTTACAAGGTTTTAGATCACTTTTGATCTTCAAGAGGTTAGTCTTGAACATGGGGTATCAACTGATGTGCTCCTTCAATTGAGCTAGATAGTTGATCGTTGTATTGCTGAAACCGAGAAGGCTGCCATGGCTGGTTTATCAACAGCTGGCTAAATGTTTTGACTCTTTGAATTCTTCTTCTCAGTTGGACTCTCGCAGTTTTTAGCAAATGCTGAACTTGAGCTATGTGGGAGGGAGAAAGAAAGCTCTGCTTGAATGAAGGCTTCAAGAGTAAGTATTGCGAAAAGTCTCGAAGGCAAGAGTGTTTAAAACTTTGATTCACTCGTCATTATAGAGGAGTGATTTTATGACCGTTGAGTTCCATTGATTGGTGGCTCTGTTGGTTCATCAATGGCAGATGATCTTTATTGATCACTGTAGCTTTTTATTGAAGTAGCCGTTGCTTTGTCAATCGATCTCCATTGGATATTTAATTCCAGGATCTCCGTTGAAGCATTTATTCCAAAATTCGTCGGTTGAGCAATAACTCCAGGGTTCTCTGGCTGGCAGTTCTGAGCTTCAGTTTTAGCAACTTTGAGTTCCAGTTGGCAGTTCTGAACTTGTCTGTTCAGTTCGGCTATTACTCCAGCTGGCAGTTCTAAGCTTGTATGCTCAGTTTGGCTATTGCTTCAGTTGGCAGTTCTGAGCTTGTCAGCTCAGTTTGGCTATTGCTCCAGTTGGCAGTTCTGAGCTTGTCAGCTCAGTTTGGCTATTGCTCTAGTTGGCAGTTCTGAGCTTGTCAGCTCTATTTGGCTATTACTTCAGTTGGCAGTTCTGAGCTTCTTCCTCCAGTTCGGCTGATCTCAAGTTTTTTACTAGCTTGTCAGTTTGACTAATCATTCTTAAGCTCTCTTGTCAGCTTGACTATTCACAAGTTGTTGACTAGCTTGTCAGTTTGACTGCTTTCTCTTAAGCTTTCTTGTCAGCTTGACTAGTCACAAGCTGACTGACTCCAGTTCTGACCTTTAGCTGGTTTGTCTGTTCACTTCAGTTTGGCCATCAGTTGGATACTTCCAGTCTTCAGTTTAAACTCATCTCGTATCAGTTTCTTCAGTCTAGTCGATTCTTTTCTCCCTCAGCTCAACTGACTTAGCTGTCAGTTTGTTTCGACTGGTTCGTCTCTTCGAATCCTCAGTTGAATTGAGTTCTGACTGGTTGGCGTATCCTCCCAACTGGTAGACCATACTCCAGTTTGGTTGGCTCCAGCTTTAATTGAGTTCCTCTTTGATGCTCTGGATTGGTCAGCTCAGATCTACAGCTTGAATTTTATTCAGTTTTTCATAAATAGTTTTGACATCTCATCAAAACCTTATCTAGAGGTTCCTTGATAGTTTTTCCTAACATAAACCCCTAAAAGCACTCCTAAAAAAACCTTAAAACACACAAAATAAACCCCCTAAAAACACTCCCAAAAACCCCTAAAATAAGTGGCAAACCCCTTACTATTTAATGATACAGGTGATACTTTTCGAATTTTGAGTGATACTTTTTAATGTTGCTATTGATACTGATTTTACATGATTTTTTTTTTTGTGGGTTGACCCGCAAATTTGACCTGCCCGTCTGAAATAAGCCTTATATGCACCTTGTGCATGCAAGTATTTGCCATTACAAAATTGACATTGCACAATAAAAATCACTTATATTTGACATTCCAATATTGAATTATTGTGTCAACGTGGAAAAAATATTGCAACATCATAATTTCAATGATCGGAAAAAAATAGGGGTGTCAAATTTGCTCCAAATTAAAAGTTGAATTATTATTTCAACATTTTTTTAACTCACACACTCGACCTATAGGCAACTCCTAGATATGAGTGTAATTTACTTGATTTACTAAAAATACTCTATTAAATTTTGATAAAATTTAGTATAATTATGGAAACGTAACATTGATTGATTAATTAACTAATTGATAAATTAGCGTTGTCTCTTATGCTCGCTTTTGCTTAGGATCCCAACTTCTACGAAAAACAAATTTGTAAGTAAATTTTTGTCACATAATTTATTGTCTAATATTATATTTTAATTTATTGTTATTTCTATTTAATATTCAACTATATTCGCTGTTAAATTTATATATGTAGTTGTGACGAAGTTTGTCTATTTTGTTTTTATAACAGGTATTACAAATAGTATCATGAGAATATGTGTGGGTGTGTGTGACTCTCTTTAGATCAATCATTGTAGGCTGTAGCAATGAATGAGTGCTAGAACTCTTTTTTATCTGAGGGCAGCTTAATTACACACGCATAGAATCAAATAACAAATATGTTCGACTTTGAAGCCATTAGTTTCTCATGAATGTGAGAGTTGTACTTTAATTTCTTCTATTAATGTTGTACCTTTATGGAAAATTTAAGTATGAAGAAATAGACCATCTCATTCAAATACAATTATACAAGTATACAACGTACACCAGGAGATATAGCAGACATAAAATGGAATTTTAGTTGTAACTTTTTTTCACACAATCATAATTAAGATCATATGACTATTTACGATAATTTTACTTTAGTTTAGGATATATACGATTTAGAAAAGCCCGTAATTTTAAAAGATATGACATGAATACATGATAAAGGTCTTAATTTTATTTTCCTTTATTTTGTCAAGAAAAAAATCCTTTATTTTTATTATTTTCCTTCTTTACAATTTATTGTCAATAATAATAAAAAAACATGTTTAATTGAGAAAATTCTCCAACTCCCAAAATTGAAATATATGTCATAAAATAATTATAGTTAACAATGAAAACCATTTTACTATATCCTAAATAACAAAAATGTTCATTTCATGCAAATTAAAGAAAGATTATTGTGAATATAATGCACTAATTAATTAATTAAAATTTAATCGGTGCATATAGATTCATACGACTATACATGTATCAGAAGATAAATTAAATGACATTTCCAGGCACTACACACATCACACCCCTGTGATATATTTCTAATATTCGGATTATTAGATACATTATTTAGATATATTACACATTTATTTTAGATAATGTTTCTAAATGTTAGAAATCATCAAAAGTATTTAGCATAAATTTACATATTAAACTCTATGTATACTTCTATTTGATATAATTTTATCGATCTATATATATTTTTTGTTATTATTAATTGAGTTTAGAATTGATTAAATATTCGAAATTATTTTTGTGTGTGTGTATATAATTAAAATTGAATTGAGCTTAAAATGGGTAAAATAATATCCTTACTTGGCATCAAGTATTAACTGAAACTATTTCAATAATAACAGCATACCTGTAAAAAGACAAAATAAAGTGACCGAATTGAAAATGAAAAGATTGTTACTTTTCTATCTCCTACTTTGAAGATTACCCAAAAGATCAAGACCCACTACAAAAAATAACTTTTCGTGCAATATAGATGAAAAGGGTTTGAGATAAATGAAAATGAATAACGAATTATGAAATAAAAAGTGGAAGATTAATGTTCATTCACTCCATAAAAAAACACAATCAAAATTGAAACTTGGAAATTTAGGAATGTAAACTTACACTAATTGAAAATTTCAAAAAAATTACGGTGGGTGAGAAGCAGACGAGTTGTGCGGTGTGGGGGCAGACAAACGGTGAAACAAGTGGCGGCCGTTCAACGGGTTGCTGGAGACGACGACGATGGTGATTTTTGAAGAAGAATGCAGTTCTGTTGAAATTGTGAGAGAACATTTGATTTTAGGCTTTTAGCGAAGGGTAATTCTAAATATAGCCTCTAATTTACTCTTTGTAGCCCCCAATTTAATTAGATTATAAATATTATTTTAATAGACTTATTTACCTTGCAACCCAAAACTTTAAAACCCTAAGCTAAATTAAAAAATCCAATCTATCCACCATCGATCATTTTTTTTTGTTATTTGTTGATTGTAATTGCAATTTTCTTCTTCTTTTTTTTTTTTTTTTTATGATCCTCCTTGTAGAGAGTGCAACAATCTTTAATGTACTAACTCCAGTCTTGGTTGGCTTACAAACAAAGAGCAGTGAAGATGATGAAGAAAAGAAGCAAATAGTGGAATTTTTTTCTACTGGATTCATTCACCACATCTGTTAGAAACTTCTCAAATTCATTCATTACAAAAGAGGTTACACCAATTGAATACTTAGATTTTTGCGGCGACCCCTCAAATTGTTAACAAATTCTTCTGCGTGCATTGAAAATGAGAGAGATCCAAGAGGAGGAGCAAGGGGCCTAATTCAACAATTATTTATGTGTTTGGACAATTGATGGTCGATGATTTATTGTAGTACAAATGTTGTAATAGTATTGTTATTGCTATGGATCCAAAAGTACGTTTCTTCAGAAAGTTGATGGGAAATAATATTGATATCTTTCATATTAGCCTCTTTATGAGCCGTGAAGAAAATGGGGACGAACCTCTAGGAAGAGAAAATGGTGAGAAAACTGGCTATAGAATGATGTTTAATTTGTTTTATTTTGATTAAGAAATAAAACAAGTTTTTTTTTTAATTTTCATTTTACAAGCGGGTGGATTGGGGGCTATACATTGAGTTTTTTTTTAAAAAGTTGTGGCTACAAGGGTAAAATAGTCCAATAAAATAATAATTATATTAAATTAATTTTGGGGGCTATAAAGAGTAAATTGGGGGTTGTGTTTAGAATTACCCTTTAGCAAATGCAAGGATTTTATTTTTACTTTTTTTTAATCTGTATACTTTCATAATTGATGAAACTAAAATACCAAAATATTGTGAATTAATTATTTTTTGTTGGAAATAAATATGGCCGAAACAATGAAAATGCACATTATATAAATTAATGTGCCAATTATTTTTTTCAACTAAATTAAATTGATATATTTTAGCTAATTATTTGGTCGAAAGTATTGGCCGAAATATTTTTATTTTCCCTCCACTTTGAATATACCCACAATTTCTTTGTAAATCTAATAGTTTCGGAATTTGTCAAAAAAAAAATAAATTGAGTAAATAAATAAGGCCGGACACATTAAGAAAAGTATTCTAATAACAAGTAATTAACATATTTATTTTAAAAAAATATTGAATTATATTTGTTGTGCAATTTAATTATATGTATATATCAAAAAAGTTATAATCTAGCCGAACTTTTTATCCAAAACTATAAAAGTTAAGCATGTTAACTGCACCAAATGGTTAAAGAAAAAATAATTAAACAAAATAAAATTAACAATGGAGGACACGTGTAGATTGCAAAATAGGAGTATTTAATACATCCTCTTACGGTAGAATTTACCAAGGACCTTCGGGTTGTTCTTTCATGTGAATTCAAAATTTCCTTCCAAAAAAATAAAAAACAGTTCCTTCATATATAGTCAATTATCCCATCACTAGTTCACTCTATCAACTTGGCAATGAATATAAAGTAGTCTTGAGTGAATGTAAGGTGCCTTTCAGCAAGACTTGCAGTTACATGGCAAAAGTCTCCAAACATCATCCACTAAATTAGACTTCTCCAACCTTTGATCAATACCATGAACCATGAAGACTAAATGTTGAGCAGGAACACAACACCAGGAAACAATCACATGCAGCTTGAAACATGACCTAATGGCAGCTCATCAGAGATCTAAATTAGACTTCTCCAACCTTTGACCAATACCATGAACCATGAAGACTAAATGTTGAACAGGAACCTACACCGGGAAACAATCACATGCTGCTTGAAACATGACCTAATGGCAGCTCATCAGAGATCTAAACACACAGTAAACTAAGGACATAGATAATAAGATGGAGAAAAACATCCTTCTGGAAATTCATACTGAGCATCCTTAGCATTAACAAAGTTCTACATGAATAAAAGCTCAAGAAATCAATGTTCAATATACCATTTTCAACCATTAACAGTAAAGAATGTCTATCATTGATAAAACTACGAGAACAATATTTCCTACTTGTTACAGCAGATTGTCAGTACATTCAAACACAAGAAATTTCCCTCCATGCAAATAAACATTCATTCATCAGGAAATGGAGGAAGCTGGTAAAATGCTGGCTACTTCTTTCGACCTCCTTTCCCTTTTTTGTGTTTTTTTTCTTCTTACTATTCTCTTCAGAGACAACGACAGTAGCTTCATGTGGACCAACAGAAGCAGGCTGATCCTTGGATGTTTCTGTGGTCTGGGAAAATAGTGTTTTCATCATATCCGTTTTGCTCGAGAAGGATCTCAACTGGATGGTAAATTCATCAGGACATGCCAGCTGCGAAACATCATCAGTAGACATTACGAGGACAAGAGGATCCTTGACAACTTCGAATGCACTAGCGATTGCAGATATTGCAGAAGACTGACTCAGTTGCTTTATTGATTTAAGAGCTTTAAAGAATTTTTTTGGCAAATGGGACTTGATATTCATCCTAGTAAACAGTAGATCTAGTGCATTGTTGGGAAATTCTCCATTTAACTCCATCACACACACAATCATGATCATTTTCAGCACCAGCACACGTAAATAGTTGTCGGAATCATTGATGTTAGAATTTTCAATCCATTGTCGTGTCACATTATCTTTTGAAAGACATTGCACGATCATACGAGAAGCAAATACAGACAACTCTCCATGTAGGGTTATGTTGTTTATCAAAAAATTGGTTCTGAGATCGCTATCAGATGAGAGCCACATACAATACTCAAGAAATGAGGACTTCGTTGTGAAAAAGTTTCCCCCAGATTTAGGAATCAAGAGCAGTAATCTTTCCAGAAGATATAAGAAATAATTTAGATAAATACAGTCACGTACCTGCCCCAAACCAAGGTCATAAGTATGTACCAATGCTTTATATGGACATTAGCTCAAAGCTTCTGGGTAGCACCCCAATGGAGAGTCACGGGAGATCTCAATGAATGGCTTCCAATGTGAGTCTTTCGAAAGCCTTTCAGCAATTGTATAATACAAGCCATGCTCCAGCTTGCCGGTTCCCAACATTGTCATCACCGTCTGTCCAATCTGCTTATAACTAAGTTCCCTACTTCCATAAATACATCTAAAAATACTTTCTTCAAGTAATTTTTGGGAAATTTTAGTTTCTCTCAAAGATATCATATTTTCTGATAAAGGCATTGGAGGGTCAAGTGAAAAAAAAAACCCAAGCATTTAATGGATATGTGCACACAATTCTGCATCTTCCTCTCATCTGCGTTCTTCATATTAATAGAAGACTGTGAATCAAGGAATAATTTTGCTATGTTGAAAATGTGTAAGAGACACATACATTGGCAATGCAAGGGCAAACACTTTACCATGGAACTCTTATGAAGTCTTTGCAGAGCATTCAATACACTGTCTCCAACGCGAACTAAGTCTTGGAGCCAGAATTTACGACCAACTGATGCAAAATGATGAGCTTCATCCACCACATTTTTGTTAACATCCCTTGCCCATACAGCATCAGGATTTATCAAGTGAAAAGTGACACTTAAATTATCTGCTACATGCAACCTCATTAATCCAAAATAGCTTAGACAGAATTCATCTAGTTCAAGGTTGTCAAGACATTTTAGTATCTCTAAACTGTGTACCTTCCATAAGTTCCAAAGATAAACGAGTGTTCCAATTGAGACTTGGTTCCTCACAAGTCTTTGATCAAATGAGCTTGGATCCAAGTGCAAGTCACGATCCCACTCATACTTATTAGTATCCACTTCAAAATGTACATCTAGAATTTTATATTGCTTTGAAGCATTGTAAAACTGCATCAATTCGGACAAATTCTTTTGCTCATATAACAAAAATTTATCCTGAGCACAAATTGATGTATGAAAGGTTTCAGAAACCATCTCTGCAGCCGACATTGCTCTATCCAAAAGTTCCACTTTCATAGGAAATGACTTCAATGGCCATCTTTGATTTCCAGATCCCCACAGAGCGTTAAAAATAATATAAGAAAGTATTAACAAACATGATTTTTCAGATTGTCCAGCCTTTTACAGTAGATCTATCTCAAGTAGAGTGTCTCCTAGACTCTTTGTGATCTCAGAATCCTCAAGTTTTCAAGCTAACAAGAAATATTCAACAGCTTTTACTAGCTCCGACATACCACACTTGTCCAGATAGATCCTTTCTGTATGAATCAATTTACATATATGTATCACATTAATGCTCGCGTTTAGTGAACATGTCAAATACGATATATTATATTTTAATATTAACTTTGTACAAAATTAGTCTGTGTCCATACATCATCAAGAGGTAAAATAGGTAGTCTATTCTAGTTTGCTATACTATGGCAGGCAAACTAAAACAACATTTTAGTGGTAGATCTCGTGTATAGAATCAATAAAAGTGGCAAATCTCATTTTTATATGCTAACTCACACATGAACATGATTCTGGGTAAAACCTATGTAATGAGGGTTTTTGTGTTGTGCATGTCTTTGTGATTGTTAATTTGTAATATACCTGCTCTATCGTACTCCCCCAACTCATAGAAACGTTTTGCTGCAGATTCAACTATGTCAATAGATTCAAAGATTTCTGCAGCCTCTCTACGTAGACAGTCAGCAGCAGCTCTAAGTCTGGAGGCTTTAGCCCTTCTTTCCTACGTCTCTTCACTTGCTTTTTCAAAGCGCAGCGTCGCCATCTCATAGTTCTTTTCCCAAAAAAGCTAACACTAAAAAGAAGACAAAAAATCAATACTGGAAGATAAAAGAAGAAACAAATGATAGAAAATAGGGAAAAGGGTAAAAGAAACCTTGATTCCCTGTGATTTCCACTCTTCAGGAGTGCTAGTAGCCTTTTGCATTGCCTCTGCAATAAAATCATCTATTTTTTCTAACTTGCACGAGGGACAACTTCCTCCAATGATCAAGTACTGGCTTGGAGACTTCTACATTGTTTTCACAATCCATAATCTTTGCCTTGTTCGAGTAATCACCACATATAATTGATTCAATTCAGAGCATAGAATATTGTGTTTTGACTGGATAAAATTCGGAAAGCACTTTGGAGAATCAACATCAAAAAGATCTTTTTTATTCAAGAATTCATACACAACTCTCCATTGGTCACTCAACGGTGAGGAACCAAAAAAGTTGTATAACAGCACATCCTGCATTAGGTATGAGATCAAGAAATCAAAAGATGACAGTAACAAATAACATTATCGTTTGGTATAAAGTTACAAGAAAAGCTTCATGATAAACCAAATTAGAGTCTATTACCTTTGTTTATGTAATTCAACTAACTAAAGAGACACACAAGGAAAAAAAGAAAACATATTACTGACCTGAAAGTCAAGGGCCTTGTAGTCCACTATGGTGAGAATGAGTGCTTGATGAGCAATGTGGCTGGAAATTTCCTTTCTAGTAGAATCATCACGTACTAGAATAACCTGGTCAGCACCAAAACCCAGCCATTTTTCATTACCCTTTCCACTATGTCCAAAAATAGATATAATCGAGTTCTCACTACTTTCAGGCGGTTCACCATATATATGACTAGTCTCGGGAGCCAACTCATCAATTAAGTATGGGAAGTAATAGCATATGAGATCCACAAGTACTCCAGTATGAGTATCGGATATAAGTCCTTTCTCTTTTGTTAATGAAAAATCAGAATTTCTAGATCTCATAAGAAACTGATTATAGAACAAGGATTTAATATCCTCAAACCTAAAGTCAATTCCCCTGGCAATGGTTTGTGTTGTATCACCAGAAAAAACAAAACCTTCATCAACATTTTTACAGATGTATCTGAGAAGGGAAATTGCGCCATGGTAAGGTCTTGCACTTGATCAATGTACACAAAGTCCATTTTATCACCCAGAAGATCTTCTTTGTTGAGTCTTTGATGAAGGTCACCCACAAAATCAGCAAGATCAAATTCACTGCGCTTCAGCTTTATTTTCTCATACTTGTCAAAAATATCATAAATTGCATATCTCTGAAAGTATGACTTCCCCAAAGTGTCATCAAGCATCATAAGAAACTTGTGAAATGTAATAATGAGAATGTATTTTTCCTGTTGAATGCCAACAAATGTGTCCGGCATATAAACTTCATCAACATCATCCAAACTAGTGAAGTTGTTATGTCCATAGAAGTTTTCAGTAGCCATGTTGTGAGAAGTTCGAAATGTTAAGATATACAAATTCAGCAAATGAAAAACCTCTTATAAGTCTTTGAAAAAAGCATGAAGAAAATGTTGTTCCAATTTTAGATAGAGTTGGGTACTTGAAGAAAGAGGGTGGTCAACTTTCAAGCAAGTTCAACTTCAAAATTTTTAGAAGGATGTGAAAACGTACTTTTTTCTTTAAGAAAACTCTACCAACATAAAATACAAGCTAACACAACATATAACACAAGATAATTTAAGTATCATGAATAATGTTGATCAAGCACTCTCTAAAAAAGTTGATACTCACATACAATTGTGCAGCAAGTTCATGTTTTCCAGCTAACGAGAAACATTCAGCAGCTTTTCCTAAATAGATCATTCCCACATCAGGCATGGATATATTATATTATATTTTAATATTAACTTTGTGCAATGCAGAATTAACCTGTATCAGTATATATGTATCCATATTTGATGATCAAGATGTAATTAAAAAAGTTAATTTAGCCAAACTATACTGCATGATTCTTGGTAAAACCTTTTTTACTGAATTATATTGAACTGCATGAAAGCAGATATATAGATAGAGTCTTAATAAAAGAAAAACATGTATATTTTCTTCAACAAATCGACTTTGTAATGAGTTAGCTAGTAGGTAGGGTACGTAATATTATACATCTGTTCTTTCGTACTCCCCCAACTCGTATAAACATTCAACTATGTCGATAGAATCAGACGTTATATATATATGTATAGCTGTTGCTGCTGCGGCCGCCGCCTCCTCTTCAAAATTTGAACCACCAGCCCAGCAGCTCAAAATTCAGAGGCTTTCTCCCACTTAAAAATAGAACGCACTTCGAAATCAAAACTGGATGAGGCATCTATATATATATAGGGCAACACTCGGGCGCACCCAATGCCGATGGGCTTCGAACACACCAAAATCCGGCCCAGTTTAAAAAAATATATATTTGTTTTTATTTTAACTAGTACTAGTATTTCTCTAGTATTATGCACGGATATTTTATGATATTAAATAAATTTAAAATATATTTCATGAATTCAAATAATTTAAAATTTATGAGCTTGATTAAATAAATTAAAGATACATATATGGGTAAATTTATATATAAATTAATCATTCGTAAATAATAATATTGGTCCAATGGAATATTATATTAGAAAGTCCTTTTATATAAAACATTCAAGCATAAAATTTATAAATTACAAAAAGTAACAAACATATGCAAAAACTACTATTTTATAGCTCAATTGACCAAACAGTTACAAATTAATTAACTGGTCACAAAACAATTGTATAAGATATACCACTTTCTTTAATAAAAAAAATTAAAAATAATTAATGCATTTGGGGATATGGTGCCCAAATCTCTGTCGGTGAAAGGAAAAATATTATACAAAAGTTAGGTTTCTCATTGTTGTTCTCTATAGGAACTCAACCCTCATTCATCGAATTGGTCATCTTCCAAGCATACGCTCTTTTCAATCATCTCACAATTTTTATTTATCTACCTCGAAAATTGAAAATCTAAGTACACTACCAATCTTCATTAACATGTTGAATTTTGTTGTAAATCGAATTCGAGAATCATACTCAAGATGTAAATATATGAAAGTAGAAGAACACAAAATATAGGGAAAGATGATTTTATTGATCGATATATATTCCGTGTGTTGATCTACAGAATAATACAATATATATTGAAAGTGCACACCTCGTACAAAGTATTTGTTCTATAGACGTTCTCAAAGATGTTCTAGAATGTTGATAGATAATGTTCACTATAATGTTCACAAACGTTATAACGAACTTAATTTAGATTGCAGAAAGCAAAGCACACAAGAGATTGGTAACCATGTTCAATCAACTAATCTATGTCAGAGAGACTTGTCAAGTCCGTGAGAAACAATCCACTACTCTAATATATCGTTTACTAGGGATCTTATATGCAGTTGACATCACATCACTCAATACTCGTTCTACCCGAATACCCTCTTTCAATGAATTGAACTATGAGCTCTCATCACAGTCTAGATTTCTACCTATCTAGTTCCCACAGGTATTCTCTCCCGATAATCCTTTGACAGTGTATGAAAGGTATTTCAAAACACTCTGACTAGAACACTAATCTCTAGCCTAACAATGACAACCGAACCCTATGTAACTCTTAAACAATTTAGAGTTCTTGTGCAGATGTATATTTTCAGTGCATTCAATCATTCGGTGTGTGATCTAACAAGTCTGAATCCAGGCTATTTATAGATTACAATACAACGTTAACATAGAAACATAATACCTGATCCTATTCGAAATCTGATAAGGAAACTTCCCAAAATAGCTTTAAAAACGAGGACATATCTTGTTAGAATTCTTCCATCTTTAGACTTTTGTCTTATCTTCAATCGCGTGCCCTTTTAAGCTGAATAAAGCATCTTCTAGAACGATCTTGAATCTCCTCTTGGTTAGCAACTTCAAATAGCTTCAACGATCTTTGGAAGAACAATCTGGACAAATAATGTTCATGCAAACGTTCATGAACGTTTCAATAAACATTGTTGATCTCTGAACCTTCACATTAGGTATTATAGCAGAATGTCTTGTATATTCACAAACTGACTTGTAGCTATCACTCAAGCTAGCTGGCAGTACTCAACATGTTGAACAATCTCAGTTGTGGTATGATGCACAACCGTCTTCATCTTTAACTCAATCCAAGCTCTTTGCTTGAGCTGTCTTTAAGAAGTTTAGATCATGTTCATGTACATCCTCATGAATTTTGTCCAGAACAACAAACTTGTACTTGGAAAAAACCAAATACTTAGTGATGATTCTATGTCATACAAAGAATGACGATTAATCACTATAGCAAGTGCAAAGTAGAACACTTGTTAAAAATGCTTAGTGCACAACGTGTCACTAACAATCTCCTCCTTGACGGTGTATCTCCATTTAGTGCAAAGCACAACACTAACAATCTCCCCACTTATCTTTATTTGTCAACCCCTTCATTTTTCCAGGTGCAATTCCTTCTTTTTTTTTCAAGTGCAACTCTTTCAGCAGCAGGGATGTCCACCTAGATCTTCATAAACGTTGTTAAGAACTTCAACTCTATTTTTCTTTATTTTCTTTTCTTTTTATGCGTTTTCTTTTATATTTTATCAGAGCAATGGAGATCATCAATAATCATGTTATCAGAGTAGTAAAGACATAAGTAACCGGATGGAGGAGTGCGGATTGATGTAATATTTTGAGATGAGGTGGTTATATCATTTTGAAGCTCAATGTAAAGAGATTCACAAAAAACTAAGACTCAAAGTAGAGAGTCTTACAAAAAAAAATCAGAGCAAAAAAAATTGATATGAGCTTGATGATATGAGATAAGTATTTTGAAAACAGCGACTGTTCCCCCTATTTGCCTGCAGATATACGGCAAAAGAGAATTGTGTTGGGCTTTCCTCAAACAAATCCATTTGCATCAGATTGTTCTTCTTCATGTTCAGACTCGAAATTCTCTTCTTCAGATACTTCTTCTTCTGCTTCGTCTTTTTCTTTTTTTCTTGCTCTTCAGCCTCAGCCTCTTCCTCTTTAGCATCTGCTTCGGCCTCTTCTTCTTTCTGATGCTCTTTATCAGTTGCTGTATGGCCTTTGTCTCCCTAGATGTCTTCACTTTCCTTGGCTGCAGTTTCAACTAAGGTCTGTAAAGTTTGAACTTTAGTATCAGAAGGCCTTGAGAACTCTTCAGATTGAGGAAGTTCTTGAACTTTCTTCCTTCCAGCAGTGTGCTCCAAAACTTTTTGAGTATAGAAGGCAACAAAATCCTTCAAATGACAAACTATCTTTTGTTGAATAGAGATTATGGGGGCATGAGATGTTGATGTTTGACCAGAAGCCTTCTTTGAGTTAGTAATTTTCTGAAGTTAAGCTCGAATGTGTCCTTTTGTCGAAGAAGGTAGGTCAAAGGTGACTTTCATTCCCAGAGGCTTCTTTGGCTTTACTACCGAATCCATCTTTGTAGTAATATCCTTCTTTTATTTTTGAATAATCCCGTAAATCAATACAAGATAGACAATGGGAGCTTTGATCAGTTCACTTTCAGCCAAGCTTAAAACTTTGTTGAAGAAAAATTCTCCAAAGCTAAATTTTCTTCTTTGTTCTAACAAGGAACATAAACCTTCCCTGATTTTGGTTCACTCATGTTCGATGGGTGGTCGGCACCCAGTTGTGAATTACAATTATGAATAGATCTTTGTATGTGGCAAACAACTTACTTGTGGGAATGGTCTGCGGATTGGTCAGTCAATAATCAAACTCACCATTAGTGAGTTCAGTAGCAACAGCACCCCAGTCTTTGATCTCTTCAAGCTCTCCCTCAGTGATAGACCCAATATTCTCATTGATCACATGTGGAGAGAACTCGATTATCTCTCCTCTCACAAATACCTTCTAACAATTCTCAGAAGTGGGGTCATCCATATCTTTTGTTAGGTTGCAGTAAAATTCACTTACAACCATGAGGACGAATTCACCAATCTTTAATATTGGCCGAAGCAATCCAGCAGCCTCAACTAAGGTGTAGATACCAGCCTCAACCAACACTAAGGTATCTACCCCATCTCATGAATCACATTCCTCTTCTTCACTTTATCCCAAAGAGAAGCATGCAACATTTATCTAAAGGGACCAGTAGAAGAAGTACCTTCTTCTTGAATAATGTCCAGTTTCCTGGAACGTCCACCAACACATTCACGAATATCTTCATGAACTTTCTTCTTATCTGCACCAGCTTTGGATCTGGTTTCCCTTCTAGCTTTAGCACTCTTTAGAAAGCTTCCTAATATCTTCTCGAAAGTTTGACTTCTAGTTATTGAAGACTGGGTGGACACAGTGATTGATCCCTTGGTTGTGGTTTTAATTATTCACATTTATGTCATTAATTAAGAACCTACAATTATTTTGGACGAACACTTTGGCATTTGTAATATTAATTAGTTTTTATTTTTACTAATCTGGGTTGCTGATGAGAGAATAGGTAAATGTTTTCAGTATTCATTATTTTTATATAATTATTTATCTAATAATTAAAATTATAAAATTTTTATGGAGTTTTAAAGTTAAATATTTTGCCAGATTATTATGTGAGTCTGAATTTCATTGTCAATTGTATAAGATGTGTAATTTATAAACTCACTTTCATCATTTACCATTTTGGTTGAACTCGGTATCATTAAGGGAAATGAATAACTTTCGATTGTACGCATTTTGAGTTCATGCGCATAGTCATTGGTCAATCATTTAAACTCTTTTAGAGACAATTCATCATTTTATTTTAAATTTTATGCCAAATTAGTTTACTTTTAAGACCAAATATGCATTTATAAGTTTTATTTATTATGGTATTCTAGGTGCGGCGCGACTAAGATATTAAGTTGTTTCTAGTGCTTTACTCAAGGTTCATTGGTTCAATTAAGGTGTGGGATTCATTTATTTTATATCGTGGATTTAAATATTTGCCCATTTTAGTATCATGTGTTGGTCGTATTTCATGTTACTATCAATGAGTATTTGGACTATACGTTTATTCATTTGACTCTCATTATTTGTGCACAAATGTCGCTAAGCGATTCAATTTCCAGTACTATTGTACTACAAATTTTCAGTACTAAGGTACTATCAATTTCCAATAAAATCGGTTATATGTGTTGTTGTTTTATTAACTTGGACAAATCTTTTGTATAAATTCTCACACTGAGTATATTTTATATATGTCCACCCCTCATTAATATTTTCAGGTAACTAAGTTTGGTAACTTGTGGAGGATCGAATGACAAGTCAAGTCGAATCGCATTTCTTCCGCTTATCATAGTCAAAGTTCTTTAAAGTAATTATTTATAATTCAGTATTTAAAGGATCCTATTATCTCTCAGATATTTATTCATGTCATTGTCTTTTATTTTTCTAGAACTTATGGTGAACTGTTCAAATAAAAATATTCCAGTTGCATTGCTATCCTAATTAATCAAGTAACATTTTATTTTATTAAATTCATTTATTCATTTTCAGCTTAAATGCTTTAACTATTTAAGTTAGATTATTATTATTATTTAATTTAAATAAAAAAAATTCTCACATTTCCGCATCAATTATAATCATAAAAAAAATAGTTTAACACTTTAATAAATTTAGGGTGTTACAAAAGTTGTATGCTATGTCAGGCCTGCTTACAGTCAGATATATCAAGCTTCCAATCATGCTTTTGTAGAGGGTCTAATCTACTTCAGTTCCAACATCATCTATGGTGATTTTTGTTGATCAACTGATTGGAATCCTCTTGTGCTTGCAGCTTTCTAGATTCTAGTCCAAACTATTTATCCATGTTATGCTTTTATGCAGGTTCATAATTATTAACCTACGGGTTATAACAATTATTATTGATTGACGAGCTGCATATGTCTCGATATATTATTAATTACGGACTACCCATACATAGTGTAATTTATTATAATTGTATAACTTAGATAAATGCGTTCACCGCTGATTCAATAGCACTCACCCAAAGCTACTACATTTTTCAGGTCGATGATTTGCTCAGGTGATGTGTGATGATGAATTTTAAAAAGCTTTTATTATTTAGCTTCCGATATATTAATGTTAAATATTTTATATTTTAATAAAAATGACGTCCCTTCTTTAATATTTTTATTATTTTATTTTATGAAAATTGGGGCGTGACAGTTTGGTATCAGAGTGGGTCTACATTTTTATAGACTTGCTAAAAAAATTGTTTTATGAAAACAATTTTATTCTTCATGTTAATGGATTTCTACGTTCATGCTGAATTTCGAGGACAATTTTTTTTTAAGTGGTAGAGCCTGTAACGACCCATATCTTTTTAAAATTGGTCGTTACCTTTTATATAAAATGTGGTTCGAAAATATTATCTATTAGTGCATGTTAATTTAAAATATTTTGTTATGTTCCTATAAATCGCGCCTACATTATTATTATTATTGAGTTTAGTGAAACTTTTATATTTTAGGGTGTATATAGATAATTTTAAAATTCTATTATAATTAAGAGAAGAATTAAATTAACAAAGTTAATTAATTACTTAGTTTAATTGAGTTATTTGATACATTTCAGAGCCATGTTATAATTAGGATAAGAATTGTATTAACAAAGTCAATTTAATTACTTATTTTATTTGACTTATTTGACACATAATAGAAGTTGATAATTTGGTTAATGTTTTAACTTTTCTCTTTAAAATAACAAAATATATATATATATATATATATATATATTTTCAGCAAAATATTTCTAAAGTAACGAAATAATTTTGTTATTATTTTGGGTAATTTCAGTTTAATTATATCAAAACTACTGAAATAAATATAATATATTATATTTACAAATACTTATTTATAAATAATTTAATATAAATTTAGTATATTACATTTCTACCCTTAAGTGTAAATTATTATTAATATAATAAGCAAATCATATTTTGTAAGAAATTATCTGCAATTTTTAGATAGGTATAGATGAGCAACTTGACCAAGAGAGGATGATATGTGAAAATGTGATGGATGCCTACTTGGCAATGAATCACAACGATCTATGGGAGATATTTTGTCATCTATGGATCAATCTAGTCCTGGACATGACATGACCTACTTGCTGATAAGCAAATGCCCAAACTTTCCAGTCTCAGTGCCAAGAAATCAATGTTCTGAGACTAAAACGAATCATTTTAATTAGAGCATTTTGCACCAATCAGTGCCCATTTTTTCTGCTTTTTCAGGGCAGAAAAACTCCTTCAACAGAGCCAATTAGTCTTCTGGCGAGGAAGAGCAAGATTTACTTTTTAGTTTTGTTTGGTTTGTCATCCCACTTTAACTGTTCTAGGTGGCTTTTGGATTGTTGGATTTTCAATTTCACTTGTTTTTACTTTTCATATCTTCGGCATAAATTTTATGTTCTCTGGGTCTGTGTACATTGGGAAAATGAAATGCACGGCGATTCAATTTCATTACTTATTAATATTAAATAACTTAAATCTCATTAGTAATTTTATTTAATTAAAAAATCCACTTATTTAGGAAACAACGTGTTAATAATTAAACTGTAAAAGAAACCAAAACTTGCAAAAAATAATAATAATAATAATACCAGATGCCAGATGGTCTAACGAAACCAAAATATTCAAAATGAAAAAAAAAAAAAAAAAAAAAAAAAAAAGCAAGACTTTTAACAACATTACTACTGTTGTGCTTAAAAGTGTTTTTGCAACAGATTCAAAATTACTCACCATTTTTACAAATGGCGACTGAAGACTTTCTTCATTTTGTTTCTTCTTTTTCAACAGTAAATCAGAAATTAATCACCCAAAAACAGAAGGCAAAAAATGACCAAGTGGGAAAGCAAACCCCTGTTAATCATTAGCACAAATTCATCCAAGATCGCACACAAGTGCAAATATTTATCAGTAACGCAAAACAGTCAGGAAAATGAGAAGAGGCTCATCGATGTTAAGCAGAAACGAGCAATGACAGTTAGCTTCCAGGAATGATTCTGAAAACAACACTCTTTCATACCGTAGCAGGAGTGATGAATGCGTCAAATGATGCTTCTCCTAGAGTTCCCGTAAAGTCAGCATAGAGCGCTTCACCAGTCGTTCTAGAACCCTCTTAAGAATACAAGTTCCTGAAGGTTAAGAGAGAAGAAAAATGAACACTTAGTTGAGACATTTCCATTTTCGTATCTCCAAATGCCTACTCTGGAAAAAAAAGTTCAATCGAGTTTCCCTAAAACTGGATTTCGGTTAAGAAAAAATCAAGACAGCATAAGTAACTAAACAACTAAATGGTTGCTATCATATATATATACACACACAATAACATGCAACCAATAAATAGCAGAAGAGAACTATATACGAGTAGATGAAACTAAAACAGTATTAATTTATTGAACATTTCAATAAGCAATTAGCTAGTAGCTAATCAAGAAAGGGAACTTTGAATTTGACTGCATCAAAGCCATGATATCCACTACATATAACAAGAAAATAGTGAAATACAAAAGCAGCTGCACATAGAGGAATCACTCCATTTCATCCTAATCCCACATTTAACCAAGGCAACTCTTAAGGGTGTGATAATAGGCAGCTACGACTGTTTTTATGACATGAACTGTCACACTATACAAAAGAAATTGATAGTGCTTACTGAAAGTTGTCTAACTTGGTCAATATGAGGTCAAAAGCAAGAGGGAGATGGAAAGAGAGTACCTTAGATTACGATATGCACCAAGGTTCCAATTGTTCGAATCACCTTCAGCGCCTTCAACATCTTGAAGGTCACAGCATTAAGGCATGGGAACCATATTCAATGTCTTTCCTTGCTCCACAGAATTTATATTGCACATCTAAAAGATTAGAAGTGTTTGAATCACCATCAGTACCTTTAACAGCTCGAAGGCCACATAAACCATATTAAATTTAAATGTCTTTTCTTGCTCCACAACTCTATAACATATATCAAAAGGTTCTAGTGTTTGAATCGCACTCACACCTACCTAATTTCCATCCATATGTTATGTAGAACAAGTAGAATGCAAGCCCCTTAACTTGTTCGGATTATCCATGGAAATAGGCTCCCCAAACCAGGCAACCATCAGGACAGTTATCAATAATCGGAGATTACTTCAGGCGCATTTAAACAAAGTTCAGAAAACATAGTTACATCTTTTGTGTTCTAAAATGGCAGTGGCTGAGGGGTACAGGTTTGAAGCGCAGGAATGATATTCTGGAGTCTCCTTAACAACTCATCACATGGGATGCTACTACCACTTTCCTTCTCTTGAGTAAAACTTGGCAGAAGCTCTGCAATATCATGGCCTTGGGGTAAGTCACATACGCATGTTAAGATAGTAGAAGTCAGTTCATCATCGAGAGCAACACCTGCTGCTGCCATATTCTGAAGCAAACTGATTATCTCTTCTGTATTGCCCTCTGCTCTGAAGCCTTTGAGCAAAGAATCATAAACAACGGTATGAGGGGGGAAGCCAGCAGCTTTCATTTTTTCAAGCAAAGTTTTGGCCTCCATCATCATTCCTAATTTCGAAAAACTATTAATCAGAACTGAAAAGGTCAAAGCATCAGGACTCAGATCCCTGTGTTGCATATCAACCAGTAGCTGGTTGGCAGACTCAATATCCCCTGCTTTTATGTTGGACTCAATCATTATGTTGAATGAGACAACATCAGGTTCACAACTACCATTGACCATGTCTGTAAACAATGCTCTAGCTTGCTCCAAACTACTCTCCCTACATAAGGCGGCCATCAACAAGTTGTAGTCAAACGAGGTAGGACTGGAACCTGAGGTTCTCATTTTGTTAAAAATACCTTTTGCAATGTTCATGCAGTTACATCTGCATAAGCCATTTATAAAAGCACTATAAGTCCTTGAATCTGGAATGAAACCCAACTGTAAAATATCCTTCCAGATGTTCAGAGCTCTCTTAACATTTCTTTCCTTCAGATAAGCTCCAATTAGCACGGTGTATGGTGCAACATCAGTTGACATCCTCTGTTTAACCATCTCACGAATAATTTTTTCTGCCTCTCCAAAACGGCCTTCCTTGCACAGCCCTTTGACTAGTGTACTAATAGTCCAAGAATCAGGGTCAACATGATTACTGTTCGATTCCATAGAATCAAAGAGTTTCACGGCGATATCAACCTTCCCAACATCACAGAGACCTCTTAGTACAGTATTGTACGTTACAATATCAGGATTTTTATGCTTCTCCACCATCACTTCCAGAATCTTAAAAGCATCGTCAAAAAGCCCTGCCTTGCATAGTCCATCAATTAGAATGTTATATATTGTATTATTAGGCTCTTCTCTCTTGTCCAGCATGAAATTAAACAATTCCATTGCTTTCTCAACCCTCCCAACTTGGCAAAGCCCGCCGATCATACTTGCAAACGTAACAGCATCAGGACGAATCCCATTTTTTATCATTTCATTGAATAAGCGCTTCACTTCTTTCAAATTTCCCTTCTGGCAGAGACCACGTATCAAGCAGGTGTAAGAAACTCTATCTGGAGAAATTCCTTTACCCAACATCTCATTCAAAATTTCCTTCGCTCTATCAACATCTCCTTTCCTACAAAAACCATTTATAAGAGTGCCATAGAAGAAAACATCAGGCTCTAACCCTTTCATCCTCATCTCTTCCACCAACATCATTGCTCCATCCACTCGATCCTCCACAAAATGAGCATCCATCAGAATATTATACGTGATCAAATTGGGAGCAATATTTGTAGACTCCATTCTTCTCTTAACACTCATAGCTTCATCTAATCTCTTCTCCAGGCAAAACCCTTTAATCAAAGTATTAAAACTAACTCCGTCCGGAGACACAAAATTCCTATCCATTTCCCCTAAGAACACCTCAGCCTTAACAACAAATCCATTATAACAAAAACCTTTCAACACGACATTTGCAACATATGTGTTAATGCTGTACCCTTGCTTCAACATCAACCCAATTGCTCCCAGAGCAAATTGGGGGGCGGAGAGATGTACCAAGCACTCAACCAAAGCCGAAATCGACAAATATTGCGGAAAAGCCCCAGCATGCACCATTTTCTTATAAACACTGAGAGCCAATTTGTGCTCTTTATTCTTGACAAGGGTTTGCAAAAGATGATCGCTCGAGGCCCCCGATGGAACGAGACCCGTTTCCACAGATTGCTCATAAACGAAACAAGCATTCTTTAAATTTACAGATGTATTGGGTTTTTGACACAAAGATGTAATTTGGGTTTCCACCCGTGATGATTCTTGGAGTTTGCTGGAATTAGGGTTTAAGTGTGGTTTAGAAGCGAAAAGATTGTTGAGTATGAGATTTTGGGATGAAAATAGCTTCAAAAACAAGTTCTTCCGCATCCTTGACAACGCCATACCTAGTTCTATTGATTCTTGAACTATGTTTGCAGTTCAGCAATCAAATTCAATGAAAGACCATATCTTTATGAATAATTTTACATCAAATAAACGGATACAAAATATTTTCTTGAGAGAAAAGGAGCCGATATCACCTGTACGAGGAAAGGCCGCAGCGGTTTAACTGTATGAACAGATGAATTGAACGAAGGTTTTCAGATGTGTTGAGAGGTGTTTAAGAATGGTGTTTCAGTGCTTTCAGAGGTTTGTGTTTATTTTAAAATAATATATGTACCAATATTATGTTAAGATTTTAGATTGTATATGTTTTAAATTTTGGTGTTTAGTATTTTACTGACTCTCCTACCTACTATGGTCTATGGGTACGACTGCATGAGTTAATGTATTTGTAGCTTAGGTAGCGATGCCATATATACCAAGAAGTTAACTATTACATCATTTTTTTGATTTATTATTCAATTCCTATATTATGAATTTTTTAAAAATAATTATATTATTAAGTAAATATTAAATTAGGCTACAAATTCAAAGGAATCAAGGCTCCTATATTTATATTTTTACAAAAATTTGTATGAAACCGTCTAACGGATGTCTTATATTAGACGGATCTCAATCCAACCCGATCCGCTTTGACCCGCCCAAACTAAATATAAATTATATAAAAAAAAAGAATTATTATTAGCTATGCGGGATATATACTTTGGTTGGCTCTCTCTCTCTCATGCGATTTGTTGCCTACGAACCGATCGTCTTTCACGCTTTGCCCTTCACCACCGTAGCTGCCTGCAACTCCGCCGCTTGATGCATTGTCATCATCTGCTTTTGCCCGGGCCTTGCACACAACGTGGCTCTACGCGTCACTAAGCCAAAATCGTGTTGCACGTGGCTACGTGTCGTTGATCGTGCTGTCATAAATTTTTGAGTTCCGCCACTCCAACAATCTCATGTTCGCCAATCTTCTCCAATTTTCCCCAATTTTCAATTTCTCGTTGTTCGATTCAAGGTTCCCTGAACAGATCCCCAATTGAAAGCAAAAAATTCTCAAATCAGCATGGCTAGGGTTCTCTTCATCAAATTCTCATCCACCGTCAGTCAATTGAGTCTTATTTGATCTAATGGATGGAGTATCCAATGATATTATTCATGTTAGTGTGTGCATTCAAAGGGTTTGATTGATGGGTTGTAGATATTGAGAGGATTGGTGGAACTTAATTCTCATTTTATTCTTGGAATTTCATCTCATTTGGTGCTGAAAATTCATCACATAGTGTTATTGATAACCTATTTTTAATTCATTTTTTCGTTGAATTTTTTGTTTACATAATGTAATTTTCACCTAGGAAATTACTTCATTTGGTTGTCAGCACCATAATTGACCAACTATTTTCTTATAATTTTATAGGAATTTTTGATGTTGTAGCTTGCTAGTTGTTTATGATGACACGACTATTATACAATAGAGATGTAGTTGTAGTTTTTTTTTTCATTTATTTATGTACTGAATATAAGTTATGTTATTACTCAGATTCAATTGTAGTATCATATAGGATTTCCAATGATCGAGAAATATTATTAACTAGCTTAAATATCATTAATTTGGAGTTGAAATATCATTAAATTGAAGTTGAAATATCATATATTATTGATAATTAAATATTAATTATTGAACCAAGAACATAAAAGTATCATTAGATATGGGGTGGAGTATCATTATCTTTGATGTTAAGTATCATTGATTATGATGTGGAATGTCATTTGATATTATAACTAGCTATAAGCTATCAACGTGAATGTGAAGTATCATTAGCTATGAGGTAAAATATCATTAACTTTAGCGTGAAGTACCAGTATAATATTATCGAACAAAGAAGTATCATTAGTTACGCGTTAAGTATCATGAACTATGAGTTAAAGTATCATTAATTTTGAGATAAAGTATTATTATTTATGGGGTGAAGTATTATTATCTTTGAGGTTAAGTATCATTAGTTACGGGGTGAATTATCATTATCTATGACATGGAGTATCATTAACTATTAAATGAAGTATCATTATTTCTGTGGCGAGTATCATTAGTTACGAGATAAATTATTATTAGCTATGAGATGAAGTATTATTAACGATGAAGTATCACTAATTACAGAATAAAATATCACTAATTAAAAAGAAAAATATCACTGATTGCAAAACAAAGTATCACTAATTAGAAAGAAAAGTATCAGTTTAAACATAATCTCAAACCGAGATTAACCAAGAAACATAGAAGTGTCGTTAGCTATGAAGTTAAATATCACTAACTTTGGGGTGAAGTATTATTAGGTATCGGTTGAAGTATTATTAGTTCTGAAATGAAATACGATTAGCTTTCTGGTCAAATATCATTAACTCTGAAGTAAAGTATCATTGGTTTTTTTTTTTTTTGAGGAAAAAAATATCATTAGTTTTGAAGTGAAGTGTTATTAACTATTATATGAAATTTCATTAATAGAAGTCAACCATCATTAGCTATAATGTCAAGTATCACTAACTCTAAGGTCAAATATCATTAAATATGAGGTGAAGTATCATTAGTTATGAAGTTAACTATCACTAGCTTTGAGACGAGCTATTAGGTGAAGTATCAATAAGTGACAAATCATTAGCTACATAAAAAAATGTTGCAATTAAAAAATTGAACATGATAGTGAGTACTAACTACTCATCATATCAGTGATGCTTCATTTTATTACTAGCATTACTTACTTCATAATTAATGATACTTCTTTGTTATTAATTTAATAATTAATGCTTAATAAAGCTATAATGTCAAGTATCACTAACTCTAAAGTCAAATATCATTAAATATGAGGTGAAGTATCATTAGTTATGAAGTTTACTATCACTAGCTTTGAGATGAGCTATTAGGTGAAGTATCATTAAGTGACGAATCATTAGCTACATAAAAAAATGTTGCAATTAAAAAATTGAACATGATAGTGAGTAGTAACTACTCATCATATCAGTGATGCTTCATTTTATTACTAGTGATACTTACTTCATAATTAATGGTACTTCTTTGTTATTAATTTAATAATTAATGCTTAATCATCGATAATTTTCATTTTAATGAAAATATAATTTTTAGAACTATTTTGATATTTAAAAAAAAAATAATAGAAACGTTGCTTGGAGTTCTTCTGAAGTGAATTACATAAAAAAAATGATGCAATTAAACAAACAAATTCAACATTGTATTATAACTGCTCATTACATTAGTGATACTTTACCCCATAATTAATGATACTTGACTTTATAGCTAATAACACTTTTATGTTGTTGGTAAATATTGATAAGTTTCATTTTTAAGAAATATAATTATTTACATGTCTCATTGAAGCATTTTTTCAAACACCACGTGAACACACTATTTGGTTAATAAGAATGCAACAATTTTTTACCAATCATCACCACCATCAACAAAATAGTAATTTCTGATCCATAATTCACCTAATGTTCTAAAATCGACTTTAGTAATTTGGTGAAAAATAGAAATTACTAAGTTAATCCCCTATTTGACAAGCCAATTTTTTTATAATCAACATATCTCTTACCTTGGATGGGAGTTAGATGCATTCCCTGAATTTCGAATAAAAGACGCTTTTGGCTTCATCTGTTACCCTTTTGTTTATTTTTCGAAGCAGGTCAAATAATTAAGCGGTGGAATCTAGGACAGAGAGGTTGACTTCTGAGTAATCGGACGAGGAAATCTAATTTGAAGGAGGAATCCGCCAGGGAGGTCAATGACGACGAGCTGCATAGCCCAGTATCATGCAAAGAAGAGAAAATATTATGATTGCGGTCTTCCACCGTGAGGATTGAACGAGAGAGGGAATTGAAATCTGCTAACTGCTCCATCGAGAAAAAGAAGTGGCGCTGCACATGGAGAGATAGAGAGAAGTGGCGCTGCACAGAGAGAGAAAGAGAAGATGTGCTATTTTTACTTTTTTTTCTTTATTGTTTAATATTTAAATTTGATCCGGATCGGGTGGAGATCCGTCTAACGTGAGAGACCCGCCGTCTAACTGGTCGTTTACATTAGACGGGTCAAATAAAATCCAAACCTGTCCCAAACCCGCCTCAAACCCCCATTTTCGCGTGCAGGCACGTGTCTTACACGCGCATCCACTGAAGTATCACTAGGTATAAAGTAAAGTATCACTATGTGTGAAATATCACTAACTGTGAGGTGAAGTATAATTAACTATAAAGTGGAGTATCATTAGATATAAATTTGGCGAAATATTATTAACTATTAAGTAGGGATGTCAATAGGTAGGGTAGGGTACAGGTATGCCTTCCCCATACCCTACCCTATTACCCTATTTTTTATAGCGGGTAGGGTACGGGTATTACTCTATGGGTAATCGGATACCCGCGAATAAAAACGGGTTACCCGTTTAGATTTATTTAATAATATATCACAATAAAAAAATTTAAAAAACACGAAAAAAATAATACCTAAGTTCTTTTGTCAAAATATAACTGATTTTTTATTTCAAACCCTAGATGAAAATTATTAAAAATTAAAGGTAAAAATTATATATATATATATAATATTTATTTATTTATTTAATATGTTAGGATAATAGGGTAAAATCTTAATCTCATACCCTGCCCTTATCCTAATAAAATTTAGCGGGTACGGACAGTACCCTACATGTTACCTGAATTTACGGGTACTATCCGCCCCTATAACCCGTTTACCCGCATGTAATTTTACCCTGCGGGTAAAGTTGACATTTCTACTATTAAGTGAAGTATCACTAGATATATATCTGATGAGTATCATTAACTGTCTGTGAAGTATCATTAATTATGAGATGAAGTATACTAATTATAAAAGAAAGTATCACTAATTAGAAAGAAAAGCGTCACTTTAAAACATAATCTCAAATTGATAATCGGGTCTATAAATACAATAAAAACTCATTCTTGAGTAAAAAAAATATTTCATTATCATAGAGAAAAATATTATTGATTGCAAAATAAAATATCACTAATTACAAATAAAAGTATAACTAATTAAAAAAAAATATCAATTTAAACATAATCTCAAATTGAGAATCGGGTCTATGAATACAATAAAAACTCATTCTTGAGTAAAAATATTTATTTAATTATCATAGAGAAAAATATCACTGATTACAAAATAAAGTATCACCAATTACAAAAGAAAGTAACACTAATTACAAATAAAGTATCATTAAAAATCTTCAACAAGATCTCGATCTTCCACCTTTCAAGATCAACAATGACATCTTCCAACACACCTATAACAACAGATCGGCTACAAACTCAAAATCCAGAAATAGATCTAAGAACAGACAACTCCCCAGCAGATTATATGCATCTTCCCTAAATTTAATCGAACAAATAAATCGATTCACAGGTAAAATAAAATAGAAAATTTAAAAATGTGCATACCAACTGATCTCTTGCTCCAGGTTTATTAAAAGATCTGAATATTGATGGAGTTCGAGAAAATCTTCAAGTTTGTGTACGGCCTCTCTGATTTGCCCATCCAAACTGTCCAATCCCTTGCCTCCGTCGTCGCCGCGATCATCCAGTCTTTTGAGGACTTCCTGGAGAGATGTCGCCTCCTTGTATGCAAATCCCATAATTTGTCGAGTGAAAGAGTCGACAGAAAATGGAGAAGAATCTAGAAGACGTTGTATTGTTTGCTTCAGAGTAATCACACCACCATAAACCATCTTTGCTCGATCCCTCACACACTCATGGATAGATCTAGATTGAAGAAGGCTCCATCCAAATGAGGGTGAGAAGGAAAATAGAATTGATGAGAGAGAGAGAGAGAGAGAGAGAGTAGAATACGTGAAGAATGTAGGGTTTGCTATTTAATTTTTTATGATTTTTCTCTTTTTATATTTTACAGATTCGGATCGGGTATAAAGATCCGTCTAACGTAAGAGATTCGTTAGATGGTCTAACAGGAATGTGCCCTAAATCAAATATGATGGATAAAATAGTTGACTTCCCTATATATATGAAATTGCCACATCAACGACGGACATATTCTAGTTTTTTTTTTTTTTTTTTTTCAGTTGTATTTTTGTGTAATTATTATATAAGTTTTGAAAATAATTATAAGGATATATTGTTCACGAGGCTATAGTAGTATAGTTGCAGTATCTTGCAATGCTATTTTTATATAATTTTTCGTGTTTTTTTTTTGGGGTGATTTCGTGCAAAATTAATTACAAGATATAATCCATTTAACGCCAATAGGAACTCGAATGAAATTGGATCGGAAGCCAAGTTGCCACTCTTCTTTCCTATCCTTATTTTAGTCTTTTAAATTTTTAACTTTTAGCAATATATATTAATTATGATTTGTTATACTATAATAAATTCTATTTTTTAAAAAAATATTAAATTTGATAGTGAGGCACAATAATCTTGACATAGAATGTGGACTAAAAGATTTTTATCCCCTTTTTTAGTGGCCCAAGTATTAATTGGTAAAAGAAAAATAAGAAAAACAGGAAGAAATGAGGTAGGCATACATAACATTAATTATGGTCATGGGAATACACAATTTTAAGACAAAAATCCATAAAATTTGATCATAAATGGTGGAGAAAATGCAGAATAAAATTCATTTTTCTTTCATAAAAAAAAAATGCTAGCAATATTTTGTATAACAAAGTCATCAAGCACATTCTCGATTAGTTCGACAACAATTATGGGCATGAATTTAGACAAGGAATATTTTTACATAATAAATACATAGTTCAAATTTTATTTTATAAATTATTGACATGACGGGTTAATTTTAAAATAAAATCAATAATTTGAGGTGTACCAATATATTTGTCATATCACATATATTACTACTATATTATTGTTAAGTACTACATGTCCACAATGCAAGTAAGACCTTACACGTTGTCAAGAGTTGTACATTTTTTTTTTCTTTCCAATGCCAAGATAACTCGTAACCCTTATTCAAAATGAAATTGCGTACTACTTAAAAATGTCCCAAGTAAACAAGAACCGTCGGCCAAGTGGCCAGGTGTGACAAGTTTACATTTAGTGATGTTGGTGGTGGGTCGAACTTGAAACCTTTTAGCCTCAACAAACACCACTCCATCACTAGACCATCCTCTAAGGGGATAAAAATTGTACATTCTTCTTTACACCTTTGGTTGTCTCTATTATTCTACATCTCACTCCCACATCAAATTTTTTTCCCCTCTTTAAATTATAATCTTGGGAAATTGAATTGAAGCAACAATCTTCATAAATGAGCATTTCACTCTGACAGATTGACTTATAAATGTCCATTTAATTATATCTTTGACTATGTTGTGCTAAACCAAGGCGAATTATAATTTGTACCCTTGATAAGAAAGCAAATAATTGTTAAAATAATAAAGTAGTGCTCTTTTGACTTCTCCTAAAAGCCAACATTTTCCATTCATTTCATTTAAATGTTAGAAAACTCATATAACATTTTCACATTCTTAACTAATAAACAATCAAAGGAAAAAGTAAAAAGAAAAGAAAAGAAGTAGGTGATAATCAATCTGGAGAGACAGTCACGGCCAAAAAGTAGGTGAAAAGCAACAGATAGAGTGCACAATAAAAACCAAACTAAAATAGTCTTCATTATATTTATTATTTTTGTATGACAGTAAAAAAATTGTGGCACTCATGGACTATAGTATAAGTTAAATCCCGCTTCAAATAAAACAGCTTAAAAGTGTGCCACAAAAAAATAAACAATAACTTTTACAAAATTCCACCTATTGAGTAATTTAAAAAAAAAGAAGTAAAGTTCATGGTTTTAAAATAGTTAATACTATAAAACAACGCGTTTTTCATGGTTCATATGTATTTTTCTGATATCCTCGTTTAGTTTGAATTTGATCGAAATTAAGATAAATGTTTAATTTTATGGAATTTGTTAAATCTGATGTTAAAAACATATAGGCTTTAATAATAAAATTCAAATAATTACTTTTTTCCCACACACAGAAGCAATATCCTGATTCCCTCTTTCTCACAAACAAAACAAGAAAGAGAAAAAATGAGCTGTGAAGAAAAGCAGCTCTAGTTGGTCGCTGCTGTTATTGTTTTTTCAATTTTATTAAAAGAAGAAAAAGAAGAAAAAGAAAGAAAGTTGGAGTTGGGTTTGTTTATCCATCTTCATTGTGTAGATCAACCCCTGGTTATTTGGATTCACTTGGATCCGTGTCGACTCAGTGCTGAATCCTCCTTCAGATGTTGACTCACCACTGAAAAATGTCGGCTTCGCTTGCCGCATTTGAACGCCCGCGTAATTTGAACTCGAATACGGTAATGCTTTCTTTTTGGCGTTATTTTTTTTTGCAATTTAAGGAAGTTTATTGCGTGAGTTCAACGGAAAGGAAATGGAAATGTTGGATGCTCTTTTTTCTACTCAAGTAATTTCTCAAACTCAAGTTGAATTTTTGACTCAACGAAACTGAATTTTAGTGTATACCATTTTTAATGTTCGAAATTTTGGTTTCGGAGCTGCTCAAATCAATTTAGTTCATGGAATTCTGGATTTGGAGTGTTTTATTTTTTGGGTTGGTGTTTTCTTGATGATTTTTCAATGTCATTATTGGATGCATTGCAGATATTCAAGAGCGGGCATCTGCTCATCTCGTCGAAAGGTTAGAATTCCATACATGACTAATTAGAAAGAGTCATAACGCCTCTTTCTTTCTTTCTTTGCAATTGGAGTGATCTGATACGGACAATTTGCAAGAGTTTTCCAACTCTGTTTATTTACATCCAATTCTAATGTTATGTCAGAGCACAATCATTCTCTCTGTAAAAAAATATAACCTCATATATCGTATTTTATGCTTTACATAGCTGTGGTTCTGTTACGCTACAGTTTATGTGCATTATAACTGGACTGATTGTGGAAGATTTGTTCTTAATTTTGATGCATGTTATTCACTTTTCCTGTTGACATTTCGGCTATTCTATCAATTTCCCACAGATTAACTTTTGATAATTCATCGGTTATTCTATCAATTTCCCACAGATTAACTTTTGAAGTTGGAATTTCATATCTACAAACAAATGTAGTCATCCATTTATGTGAAGTTTTCTATTGAGCATTGCCTTGCCTCTGGACTCATAACTAGTTTGGAGAACGACACTTGCATTCGCTTAGGTGGCTTATCAATGATCTTGTGCCTCTTTTGCTTATTTGCCTTTCCATCTTCAATTTGGCATGGAATGTTGACTGCAACTTCTTGAATCCATTTTTAATCAAAATTTATTCTATCCATGTTCTCAGAATGGTTTTTGCTTTATAGCCTATAGGAGGTGAATATTTGGGAAATCATTGATGCCTAGTAAATTCTTATAGTGTAAATTAATGATTTTATATGGGCAGTGGTAAGGAGAATCTGCATTTCACATAAGAAAAGTGTAATCTGGGTTCTCTACCTTATCAGGGACAATAAACAAGAGGGTGAATGGAAATGATTAGAATGAAAATTACTAAGCAAGTGAACCTGCGGCTTTTTTATTATATAAATTCTGATTCTTTTAACCATACATGTTGGTTCAGGCTGTTCTTCCTTTACATTCGATCTTCCTATCTGGGAGGGTTTTAAAAGTTAATTTTATACGCTTCTGGTATCTATGCCACTTTTAGTAATGAATCTCAAACAGGGTTTATCAAGATCAAGGTGTAAGGAAATAGTATTTGTAAACTTTTTGCTAAGATTGTTTCAATTCCGTAGCATATTGTACTGAGTGTTACCCTCTTATTTGGATATCTATATGGTTTTTCTTTCCATTTTTCTCTTTTTAAATTTTCCCAAGAACTTTTTCAAAATGAATTCCTTTTTTTTTAAAGCATCCAAAATGGTGGGTTTATTGCTTTTCATTGCTCTTGTGGATTACATGCATTTTACTCATGAAGCTATCTGTTATGAAATTACTGAATCCACGACATGATTTAATTATCAAATCTACTTTGAACTTTCAGAGACGCCATTTACATGGAAAATTATTAATGAACTTCTATATTGGAATCACATCATGTTAAATCTGTTCACCAAAATATATTCTTGACTTTCATGATATAGATAGAAGTCCATGTTGGATTTTTCTCTATGTGAAAAGGTACATATAGATATGCATACTTTTCTAGCACATAACTTCTTGTTCTCTATATTTAAACATATGATCAATTAGGGTAGGTAAGTGATATCACTTCCAAATATTACATTTTAGAGATTCATCTTTGGAATTTGAAGAAGCAAGTTTCATCCCTCAACAGCTGGCAGATATTGCACCTCAAACTAAAGTTTATTGAACTCCGTAATCAAAAACATGTTTTGTGGTCCTTTTTGATGGCTGGAAGGTTGATTTTGGTTGAGAAGTGGTAATCATAGCTAGATAATAGCCAGTAAACCACTTTTTTTTTTATAACTTTTATTCATGGACAATCTTACCCTTTTCTTAAAAGGACATAATTTGTTTGAGGATTCAGTATGGTGATAGATGCAAAACCTCTACTTAAAAAGGCCCATGCAGCTCAAGTGGTAAAATTTTGCTGCAGCTTTGACATTCATTCAGTAGCAAAGTCATATGAAGTTAGAAAGTACAATAAACTGAATGCAGAACCCCTGGTGGAGGGAGGATATATTGGTCAATCTATATATATATGCTATACGATGATTTGGTACAGTAAAGAATGGACGAGCCTTAGCTTTTACCATTCATTTTGATTATTACAAGCACAAAACTATGCTCTTATTTGTTTTATTATTGATGTCTTTCTTCCCTCTTCTACTTAAAACTTCTTGCAGGGTTAGGATGGAAGTCTTGGAAGAAGCGATGGTTTATCCTTACCCGCACCTCTTTGGTTTTCTTTAAGAATGACCCTGTTAGTTCCATTCATCTTTTCATTTTCAGTTGTTTTGATATTCTTGTAGTGGAAATGATACCTAATTGCCCATTCATCATGGTATGGGGAATTATATTACTTTGCTTGGATTTCGGTTATGATGATTTTTGACCAATCAATATCCTGAACTTTACTTTCAATGTAGAGTGCACTTCCACAGCGTGGTGGTGAAGTAAATCTAACTTTGGGTGGCATTGATTTGAATAATTCAGGGAGGTATGAATAAATGTTCTCTCCTTTTCTGTTGCTGTTTCCGGTGTCTTCTGTTGTGTTATTAATCTCTTCTGATGTGTAGTGTTGTAGTTAGAGAAGATAAGAAATTGTTGACTGTTTTGTTTCCTGATGGGCGTGACGGTCGAGCATTTACTCTTAAGGTGCAAAAAGATCTTATACTCATTCTTTCTTCTTGCTTTTCGAACCTTTTTTTTCAACAAGTTGAGCTATCCCTCAGTTTGGAGCTGATCAGTACGTAGCTCGTTAGATAATCTGCTGCTCTCCTTTTCTGTTCCAATGTTTCAGGCAGAGACTTCTGAGGATTTGTATGAGTGGAAGACTGCTCTTGAGCATGCTCTTGCACAAGCACCAAATGCTGCTCTTGTGATGGGACATAATGGGATATTTAGAAGTGATACAAATGATACAGTTGATGGATCTTTTCATCAATGTCAGTACCTAACAATACCTTCTTCCTTGTTCTTCAACTGCTACTGTTTTGGAGCTATAACGGGGGTCCCTTGACCCCCTTTATAGTATGCCAGTGATGTTTACTAGTTTCATTATAGATGGACATCCTAATGGGATTACCTACAATCCAGGGAGAGAAAAACGCCCAGTTAAATCTTTGGTTGTCGGACGCCCAATTTTGCTTGCACTGGAGGATATAGATGGGGGACCATCCTTCTTGGAAAAAGCACTTAGGTTTCTTGAGAAATACGGTAAGATTTTATTTTGTTTTCGTAAATTGGCTGGAGTATTCCCCTATGAACTTAGCACATATAATTGCATCTTGTTAATCTTTGCCAGTTAAAAATTTCATTATGTGAGCTTAACACATATAAGAGCATCTTCTTATTCTTTGCCAGTTAACCTGCTTACAAGTTGGTATATTCGAGTGATTAAACTAGACTATTGTTCTATACTAGGCTTATTTGGAAAAAAATTGGTCTGCTTGGTGTTGAATTTTTACCATGCTTATATTTGATTCATGTTCTTAAGTATCTCCCTTTGTTTCACAACTACAGACCTGTTGACTTTGTTTCTATATTTGTCCTTCTAGCAAAAAAAATTATCAAATTGTTTAGAAAAGACTACCATTTGTAGAGCGCATCATATAAACTAAATAAATGCTAGCCATAAATCTTAAATAATTTAAAGCTGGCCTTAAATATGTGGTCAGGAAAGACTTAAATACGAGCCCCTATGCATCATTTATGTGATGGCTGGAGCTTGATTGTGGGAACATACAACAAGAAGCTTCTTTTGGTTCCAATTTTGTTATTAATGACAATTACTGGTCAGCTTTGTTTTTGCTAACTGCATTGTATGTTTAGTATGATCAGTTGAACCCATATTATGATATTCCATTTATTAACATATTATGATATTCTATCTAATGTTTAGTATGATCAGGTGAACCCATATTATGATATTCCATTTATTAACATATTATGATACTGAGTTTATTCTGATACAATGTAAAATACATTGAATAGGAATTAAAGTAGAAGGAATTCTGCGGCAGTCTGCAGACGTTGAAGAAGTGGATCGACGAGTTCAAGAATACGAACAAGGTCTTTTCGTCATTCATGTTCTTGTGATTGAGAAGACTTATTTCTTTTCATTACCCCTACAATGGCATTGAAACAATTACTTTGTTTGGTCATAATATAGATAGAGGTTAATTAGTTCGGATTAATTTTCTATCCTCGCGTGCTAGCTTCTGAATTATACATCTAAAATTGTGTTTGCCAAAACAATAGCATTGTGCCATTGTTGGCTTTTTATCTCATAAACGCAACGACCCAAATATCATGCCTTGTAATGCTCTTAAAAGAGGATTCAGAATCATAGCGTAGGAAACTAAAGACACCTCTCGGTTGCGTTTTGTTTTATATGTTATCCAGAATATGATATAATTGGCAGGACGTGTAACTGGATATTATCTTTTCTAAGTTTACGGGACCAGGTAAATAGTGCAGTACTTGACCCATCAAGATTATAATAGATAACTGCTGTGTATCCATATATGGATTATGGAGAACATATTTTCAATTTATAATTCAGTTAACGAGTTATTATTACCCTTCCTCTAGACCTATGACGCCTTGTGCTGGGTCTACAAAGTCAATTGCCCTTTAATATCATGGTCTGTGAGAAAACCTTACTAGTAGAAGACTGCAACTTCTCCTAGTAGGGACAAAAAAAATCATAGTTTACGTGCTCTTGCATCCTTGTCTAGTTCAAATTGAGTAAAATCTCTATCAATTAATATGCCATGCATATTGACTGAATGGCTACTTGATTTTAGGCAAGAGTGAATTTGGTCCTGATGAGGATGCCCATGTCATTGGTGACTGCGTTAAGGTTGGGCTGCTAATTTGGTAACTAATTCTCGAATCTTACTCTATTTAATAGATAATTTCTGAAGTTTGCACTTCTTCAGCATGTTCTTAGGGAGCTACCTTCATCCCCTGTTCCTGCATCCTGCTGCACTGCTTTGTTGGAAGCCTACAGTAAGTTCTGCTGGATTACTGGATATTTGAGACAAATTTCCAATCTGGCATGCTTGCATATCATGCAAATTTATTTCTTCGGATTGCTGGTGTTTTCAATAACTTGAATTTCCTGTGGCTGTCTTCTAAAAGAAATTGACCGCAAGGAGGCACGGGTGAATGCAATGCAATCTGCTATACAGGAAACATTTCCTGAGCCCAACAGGCGCCTCCTACAGAGGTATGCCAATGGACAAGCTGCTCACATTAACTTAAAAGCAATGAGTGTATTTTTGGACATTTAAATAGATATTACATTTTTCTTTTCTATTCTGTAAGTTAGGGAATGTGACTCATACACCATGACCTTTTCCTATGCCTTGCTTCTAGTGAAATTTCCAGTTATTTTATTAGAAAAGCTTCTAAATTTGCAGTAAACCTAACACATTGTGTTGACTGCAAGGTAAAGTTTAATGATTTGTTAATTAGATACTCCAGTGGCAGTGATGATAAAAAGCTTTTACAAAGTCTGATGCACATATAACAAAATCTGATTACATTCAAGTGATACAGTTGTAGTCAAGAAAAATGAGATTTTGGAAATGGACTTCTGAGCCAGGGGAAAGAAACATAACTCGGCCAGGTCTTTCTCTCATACGCTTTGACTACTACAGCAGATTAATAAGATCACATCATTGTCTGCCTCTTACGTGCTGCAAAATTGTGTCTGGGTACTGAGAGAGAGATTATTATAGCGTTTTAATAAGAATATGAGGCTGGATCAACATTTATGCATTGGAACATGAAGGAAATATCTGCTAATGCATGAACTTTGAGTTGATGTTTTTCTTTCTTAAACTTTTTCTTCAACCTCATTTGATCACTGTTCTTTGTTTGCAGAGTTCTCAAAATGATGCATACAATTTCCTCACATGCTTCTGAGAATCGGATGAGTCCATCTGCGGTTGCTGCTTGTATGGCTCCATTGCTCTTGCGTCCACTTTTGGCTGGCGAATGCGAAATTGAGGATGATTATGATACTAATGGAGATAATTCTGCGCAGCTTCTCGCTGCTGCCACTGCAGCTAATAATGCCCAAGCAATTATCACAACACTGCTGGAGGAATATGAGAACATTTTTGATGTATGTTGTAGATTGTTGCTACTTTCCACATTGGCTCACTTCCTCGCTAAATTTTTAGCTCTATTTTATGTTATACATTTATATTATGGAAAAATGTCTCTGTTCTCTTCACTCCCCTTCTCTGTCTCTAACCTTATATTTTCTGTTTTCTTGTCAACCTGGCAATATGAAACTGAAGAGAGATGAATCCAGTTAGATGCTGATTTCTTTAACTTATCTGTTCTTTTTTGGTTGTATAAAGTCATCGCATGCTGAGAAATGCTGAAGTGCCGTTCTATTAAAAAAATGTTCTGGCATGTTCCATTTCAGCTCAATGATGGTTGCATAGTCATGTTCAAGTAATTAAGCTCAACATATATTATAATGTACGGAATTTCTGAATGGCCTTGTTGGATTCTGCCTGCATACTCCTCTATATTTATGGCTTGCAATATTTATGCAAGTCCTTATAACTTTCAATAGTCTGTTAAACATAACTAAATAAATTAGATTGTAGATGAATATGTTTCCCCTAGTTGCTTCACATAGGAATCTTAGTAGCTACTTTTGTTGGTGGGAAGTACTGTTATCATTTGCTTGCTCAAATGTGCTATATGCTAGATAGATCAGTTTTCTTGGCCGCTCCTTTAAGAATTCACTATTATGCCCTTTCAGGATGATAACCTGAACAGATGTTCAATGTCTGCGGAATCTCAAACTGATACTAGTGGCAGTGAAGATTTGAGTGACGATGAACATCCCGGCATAAAAGTCAATGGTTATCATGATGCTGAAAATGAAGTTGATCCTGAAGCTGATTATGATCGTGAACGTAGACACAGTGGGAAGTTAAGTGAAAGCAGTGGCTCTGCTCCCAGTGATCTGTATGACTATAAGGTTTTTCTTCTCTTTCTTTCTCTCTCGCGCGAATTGTGACTCTTCCTCCACTGTGATATGATCTTGTGTTTCTCTACTGTTACATGGCGTAGATTACTACTGTCATATGCATTTTTACTATAAATTTTGTTTAATACTTGAGTCTATTTGGAGTTAGCTTAATATTGTTATCTGATCTTGTGTTTCTTTATTCTTACATGACGTAACTTGTCTAATTACTTAAACAGATGAACGACAATGAATTTTGCCTGAAATGCAAAACCTGATTGTTTCTAGTATGCTTCCTGATAAATTGTAGTTTTATATATGCAATACTTTATTCATTGTTTGATTTCACACAGTTGCTGACTGATTATGACATGAAGTTATGATTAGTGCATTTTAAGGATGCTTGCTAACTTTACTTTTAATGCATTTGTTAATGTCAGGCCATGGGGAATAATGATTCAGATGATGGGTCTCCCTTGCATAATCGTGCTTTAGCAACAGTAAATGCAAAATTGGACTCTAGACCCCTTGCTGATTCTGATCTTTCAGTTAATGAGCAACTTGACCAACAGAGGATGATATGTGAAAATGTGATAGATGCCTCTTCTGATATACTTGGTAATGAATCACAACGATCCATGGGAGATATTTTGTCATCTATGGATCAAGACCTACATCAATCTAGTCCTGGACATGACCTACTTGCTGATAAGCAAATGCCCAAACTTTCCAGTCTCAGTGCCAAGAAATCAATGTTCTGGGGGAGGAAAAATGTAAGTTTTTTCCTTTTATTATGTAAGGTAACCATTGAGACTAAAACGGCTTGGGTGGATTTTGCCCATCTATACCACAAACTAAATCATTTTAATTATTCATTTGCTGAATTAGAGCATTTTGCACCAATCAGTTGGAGTTGAGCCTGTCCATTTTTTCTGTTTATTCAGGGCAGAAAAACTCCTTCAACAGAGTCAATTAGTTCTTCTGGCGAGGAAGAGTAAGACTTACTTTTTAGTTTTGTTTGGTTTATCATCCCACATCAACTGTTCTAGGTGGCTTTTGTGCTGCTGGGTTTGGGTGGATTTTCAACTTGATGTTTCAAATACTTCTGATCCTCTTCATTGGAATATCTTTTCCCTCTTAATGATCTTTTTATATTTTTTTAAAAAACAATGTAAAATTATTGGATCATCTTTTTTCTGATGTTTGAGTTGTTTTTACTTTTCATATCTTTGGCATAAATTTTATGTTCTCCTGCATAACTGGGTCTGTGTACATTGGGAAAATGAAATGCACGGCGATTCAATTTGTTATGCATACATGGGTTGTAGTATGTGAAGGAAATGAGATATGCTCTTTTACATGTTTTGACTTTGCTATAACAGGGATTTTAAGTTTATCTCTTTCAAAATTGTGTTGATTCATATGGTCAATAAGTTTCTGTCTACATGTGAATAGTTCATTACCCATTACGAACTCATTGTTGCTGATGCTTGCCAAATTTCATTCATCTTTTATTTGTATCTTTTAGATGTTTATTGTCATGTTGAAGCTCAGCTTTTGTTTTATAGGCTTGCCATCCAGAGATTGGAGATTGCAAAGAATGATTTGCGTCAGAGGATTGCAAAAGAGGTAATTATTAGCTTTAGAGAGTGTCCGTGCCTTATGTAATGACTCTAGATAGTGTTTGGTAATCGGGTTCAATTTTAATCTGTGTTAGGCAAGAGGGAATGCAATTTTACAAGCTAGCTTGGAGAGAAGAAAGCAAGCTTTGCATGAGCGTCGATTGGCACTTGAACAAGATGTAAGTGCTCTTTTTATTAGTTTGACTGTTTGCTTTGTATGATCCATAGCAATGCCTGCATTTTGAATCAGCTTGTTCAACATATGCAGACGTAACCTCTCCTGTAACCAAAGATTTCTTATTCAAGTTATCTTGAAGATAATTCTTCTTCTCACTAGATGTGTATAATATAATACATATGTTCATCTGGACTCATTTTTAGAAGACAATAGGCACTTGGAGGTTTCATCTTTTCTCATTCCCAATTCCATAATTTAGTGACTGGACTTCAAATAGACATCTTCGGCTAAAATGGTTTTTGGTGCACTATGAACTCAAATGAAAAATGCATGGTGCTTGCGGTAGTATACAATTTAGTCTTTGTCATCTTATATATTCTTGTGGAATATATGCATAATTCCTATTCGCCACTTCATCTTCTACTTCATTTTTCTGGCATACAAGCACCTTGAACGTTCTGCTGATTTTGCATCTACTCTCTACTAGGTAGCAAGGCTGCAAGAACAGTTGCAAGCTGAGAGAGACTTACGAGCAGCTCTTGAAGTTGGCCTAAGCATGTCTTCTGGCCAGCTATCTGGCACCCGTGGCATGGATTCAAAGGTCCGTGTCAATTTGTTTCTCTGAGCTTATAGATGTTCTAGATGCTAAAAAGTGTTGTTCTCTGTAAAGACAAGGGCTGAGCTTGAGGAAATTGCTCTTGCTGAGGCAGATGTAGCCAGATTGAAGCAGAAAGTTGCTGAGCTTCACCATCAGCTAAACCAGCAGCGTCAGCATCACTATGGCTCTCTTCCAGATGTAAATGATTGTTATCAACATGCTCCAACTCAGAGTTTGCAGCAGTGAGTCAAAATCCCATTGTGTCATTGTTGACGCATTTAGGATGTTAGCCCACTAATGCCTCCAGTGATATGGTGTGAAACAGCTCACATAGATAAACAGATTCTTCTCAAAAAACATATAGATAAACAAATTAAAGATTTGTGGAGCAAGCCTGATATTTGACTGCTTCGGCTAATAATCTAATTTTGCAAAAGGGTCACCTAAATTGGATTATATGATGCACTTGACTGCTTGTGTGAAACTTTTCACATGATTCTTGCATTCCTGTAACATTTTTCCAATTTTTGTAGGATTATGTAGGGGTATATGTCTTTAAACTATTGACTTGTAAGTAAGCATTATTATTTTGTAATGAAAAAGCATGAAAAATGCAACACTTCATTTCATCTGACCGTCTTCAAAATAATCAATCATTTTTCCTTTAAATCAACCATTTATCCTTTAAGAGTGGTTCAGAAGGGAGGGACTATTTGAGATTTTTATCAGATTTGCTTGAAGTAATTTCCTTTTAAATAAAATCCCAACATTCATAATTGGTATTTAATACAGGAAATATTTCCAACAAGATTTTGACTCAACGCTTGCTGTTTGTAACCATGAAAGGAAACAAAGAACTGAGGTGACTGCTCCTTTTCCTTAATAGCTTTCGGTGCTCTTTTTCAATTATCTGTTTTTTTTTTTTTTTAAGTTTTTTCTTCCATTATGTACTTTCATCTTGTGCTTATTATTCTCTTTCGTTCTGGCAGTTTCCTTTCCATTTTGTCTTCTTTGACAGTATCTTCTCTCTTTTTGACATTTTTTTCTTTTTGGTCGGCCACATCTTTGATAAATCACTGTTTTGAGTTTAGTTTCAACCAGCGAAGCTTTCTGCAACACAATATTTCACCAGTCATCCATCTTGATACATGCATGTTTTGAGAAATTTTATGCAATCCATGTATAACTTTTCAAGCAGCCTGCCTTGATGGTACACCATGTTAATACCAACTGTAAAAGTTTCATGACATGGAGTTTCAGGCCAGACCATTTAGTTTCAATTTTGCTTTTCTTTTACTCTTAACAAATATTTCGAAGTTGTGATATGAAGCCATAAGATATTAGTTACTTATTAATCTTGCCGTGCTACTTCAATTTGGAATGATCTGCAGGATGTGTCGGGGGCAGACCTGAGAAATATCAAAGGACAATTGTCAACATCAGCCGTCAGTAACAGGCAGGCTTCTTGGAAGCAGTTCTTGGAATCAACAAAGCCTAGTGATTCTAAAAATAGTGAGGCATCCACAAGTTTATCCATCGACAATCTCAGTGCTGTTGATTCTGCTTCCCTGCCCTCTACTTCTAAGGTGGCCGAGGTTAGACTAAATCTGTTATGAAGTTTACCCTTTTCTTTTGGCCATCAGAGAATAAAGGAAGTACAGATTTTAAGAAACTAGGGTCTTTTGCTGCATCAATTAGAGAGAATGCGAAGCAATTAAGCAGTCTTCAAACAGACAAGGTTTACATAGATTAGATAAATTGCTCATACTTTGAAACTTGCACTGAGTCTGGAGAAATGTATATATATATATTTTTATATGAGAGAGTGATTTAAATATATACATATACAAGATCATAAAGCCAGGGATGTTTCTTATTCTCAGTATCATGGACTACATGAGTAATTGAATTTCTCTTTATGACTTTGATGATCTTCAGAACTTCTCACCACTGTGATGCATCTGAATTCCATTGTGCACTGCCTCACATCTCGTTTAAATTAGCACTTCTCATGCTTGCAAATTGGTTATAACTACTACTAGTTAGCATGTATTGGGAGTTTTGGTTTTATTTGGACTGAATGATCTTTTTGTGCAATAATTTGTACAGGTGGTGGAATATCCTGGAAATCCATCAGCCTCAGCATCAGCATCATCAGCAACCTTGGTAGAATTGACAACGCGTCTGGACTTCTTCAAGGAAAGGAGATCGCAGCTGATGGAACAACTCCAGAACCTGGATTTAAACTATGTATCCATGCCTCAGGACTTTGTGTATAAACTTTCTTCTCCTCCATGGAACTAATGAATGATTCTTGCTTCGTATCAGATTTAGAGGGTGGTGAAATACCGGCATCCTTCCCCTTGTACAGTACATTCTTTTTCTTCGATAGTATATAGGCGTGTCTCCTTGTCGCATGTGCTGCTTTCCCCCCAAAGATCTTCACTTTTTTCGGGTTTATTTGTTTTCAGCTGATGTAATTAGGGTCTCTCTCTTCAATTCCTGTTGAATTCTGGGTAAGTAATAGTTTTCCGTAACACATTGTACCGTCAAAAAGATTAATAAAACTGCTATTATTGTTGTTGTATGAAAAGTAGATTCAAGTATTGTTCATCTGTGAAGCATTTTAGATATAATTTAATGTCATAAACAGCTCTGTTTGCTGCATGAAATGAGTATCACCTGCAACTGCAACTATATGTGATACTCATTTTTTTAACAATTTACACTCTCTTTTTATTCGTGCATATTTTCGGTTTGGGTTCAAGTATAGTTAATTGTGCGAGGTTGTAAAACTTTTTAGGAAAAACCCATTGTTTCTAGTACTTCTTCTTGGCTACCTCCCTCGTGATCTATATAACATATGCTTTGATTTTTTGGGGTACTTTTTGGGTCAATGTACAAAAATAACTTTTGATTTTTATAATACCAACACATTATATATTATGAAAAATGTACTTACTGCTTAGTAGTAAATAAATAGAGTGAAAAATATGGTAATCGTGTCACATGATGTTAAAGATGAGAGATTGTGGTTGCTTAGGTTCTAAAATATATGCGAACTTGGTCTGATTTCATTTCTGTTAAATTTCTTCTTCGTAACTTGAAAGGTTCAATTTTTATATATATATATTTTTTTGAGAAATTGATTTATTTTTATTTGGAGTCAAAATTGACGGCTGAACGTTCTACATGATTCTTGATGAACCGCAGAGGGAGATAGTTGCGGTCAGAGTCCATTTATGTTAAAAATGAGAATATTAGAAAATTATTATGTAGCTATTAAAATATTAAGCTACTTCTGATAGAGTTTTATTTTGGCATTAGTCGGGAATTAGAAAAAAATGAAATAGTTGCATAAAAATAGGACATATGATTTGGTTACGTGGCAGCACCGTCCTAGTTTGTTACTTATCCAAGCCTAGTGGGTGGGCCCCTCCCTTTTGTGGTCGAACAAAACGCACAAATCAAATCCACATCTCTCTCTCTCTCTCTCTCTCTCTCATACACACACGCCACGGACTAAAATGAAATAGGTGGTTTCGGTTATTAACAGGAAGCTCCGCTGGTGATGATCGACGAAGCGTCTCGACCCATGATACGCTCCAGGTTATTTCGAGCTTCTTTGCTTTGCCCATTTCTCCAAACTGATTTTGTTGATTAGCCACGCATTCATTTTATCCTGCTGCTTCGTGTCATTTCATGCTAACAATTGAATTTTTGGAATATTTCTTGCTTGAATGACCCAGAATTTGGGGTTTCTGCTTCAATGTTTCCTTTTTCTCATTGGAGGTGGGATGGTTTCGAATTTTTATGGTAAATTTAGCGTGTTTGTTTTGTGTCTATATAACTATAAGGTAGGGAGGAAAATTTCTTATACCAGAGAAAAGTAGTAGCTTATGGCACCGAATGCCGAGAAGAGTAGTATTTTGTTGTAGATATTGCAGAAATTCGCAAGTAAGAAGGTCATAAATTATCCAATGGGGTAATGTTGTAGCAAACAGCAATGGTACGGAGCAATACTGCCCACTTTATAAAAAAATTCTATAAAGAACAACCTGCAATTATGAATTAAGAAAAAGCATGTATGATTTTGTGTGGTATACTAGCAATTTGAGGTTTTTAATGTAGAAGCTATCTTCCTAAAACATGAGGTAGAACCGTAGATTACAGAGTTCACATGACTGTTCAATGTGCATCCAACTGCATATAGACTAGTTGGATTGTGGTTGGAAATAGATGTGGACCTGATGTTTGGTTGATGGTTGTGGTCTACTCTGAAGATTGAGGTGGCTATCAAGAAAACGTTGGGTGGCATAATGAGTATTGTAATTCTAGCTTTGCTGGATGGGCAGACGCTTAGGAGGCTATGGAAAGAGAAACTAATAAGAAAAACAATGATATGGTTAGAAAAATGCGGCACTTTGGGTTCAGTGCTACATGATGCTCGGCTGTCCTGGGTTATTGGATTTGGTTGCTGTCGATCCAGGCCACCTCTGTTAGTCCTCAGAAAATAAGCCTTGTAATTCTTTCAAATGCAGTATGATTTACAGTATTTTGACACTTATGTGCCTTGTGAATTTCACCTATTGCTATTAGGCGGGGGTGAGTTTAATCCTTTGATTATTCTTACTTTTCCTTATGTAGATGGGTTAACAAAACTGTGTAGGGTGCTAAAAACTGGGTTTTATCTTGCATTTCACCCATATGTGGAAAGTTTTATATTAAACATATTTGGTTCCTTGTACCAGTAGAATTCGTCCTATCAGAAAATGCCTGTTTTGAGATTGTTTGTGTACATCTTTCTAGGCCCACTTGCCTCTGCAGCATCTTGATAGCAGATTGTTATGGATATTTTTGCTGCACAAGTTTTTTATTGAGATGTTCATGATTTTTTTTCTCTAGTAGATCTAGAGCTAAATGAATGCCACACTACAGAAAGAGTATGATGGAAGACACGTGCTTCTGCTTAAAAATCTTGATTATAAACTTAACATGGTCTAGTGTTTTAAAATTGTTTTGAACCCATGAAAACTGGATATGCTCTATCTCATTTCTTCTATAGATATAGAGAAGAGTTGTGAATTATGATTGCTTGATTGATTCATGTAAAAAACTTGTTCCAGGTGTCATTAATATAAGTCTGTCTTATTTCCCATCGTTTTATGCTCCAGTTTATCAAATTATTTGACTCTGGTTCACTATTGTTGCTTGAGATGTTCAAGCATCATTTATTTTTCTCTAGCGATATAAAGCTAAACAATGCAATACTGCAGAAACAGTATTATGGAGGACACATGCTACTGTATAAAATCTCCTAGAAGCGTGATATATATATATATATATATATATATATATATAGGTGTACTGCAGCTGATTGCTGCTGCTGCTGCACATAGTGCTTGGAGGAATCTGTATGATGAACATTACATGATATAGTGTTGTAAATTTGTTTGAACTTATGAAAACTGAAATTTGTTGTTTCTCATTTCATCTAATACAGATATTGAGAAGAGTAGTGAATTCTAATAGCTTGAGTAATTCATGGAAAAAGCCCGTTGATGGTGCCATTAATATTAACTTTTCTTTACTTCTCTTGATTTTGTTTCTCCTTTTATTCCAGGCATTTGATTATTAATATACTTCTAATTTACTAGTGCAGGCAGTTGAAGTGAGTATGCCCTTGATATCTGCTTTCTAGATGAATTTTGAATTTCACAGATATATTCCTTGGTTTGGATCATATCCAAACAAGGATTTGTCGTCATCTATCGCGGGTACTGGCACCCTGTTGGAGGCACCTAAAGAGACGGCTAATGAGTCCAGATTCTGGAAATGGTCTCTTGTTGCATTTATTCCTTGGGCTATGAGAGCGGGAGATAAAATTCAGTTGCCGACGACTGTGAATAGGGGGCTAAAAAAGCGAGCACAGCCTCATGCAAGCATTGAATCATTTTCTCAGTATTCAACCATACGCTTCAGACCGTATGTTTCAAAGGTTCCATGGCATACAGGTCCGAGAGGTTTTCTTTCTCAATTATTTCCACGATACGGGAATTACTGTGGGCCCAACTGGTCGAGTGGGAAAGATGGAGGATCTCCTATCTGGGACAAACGTCCAATTGATTGGTTGGACTTCTGCTGCTACTGCCACGACATAGGATATGACACTCACGATCAGGCTGAGCTTCTGAAGGCGGACCTAGCATTCTTAGAGTGCTTGGAGAGACCGAATATGAGCACGAAAGGAGATCCTCACGTCGCTCATCTCTACAAGTTCATGTGCACATCAGGTAAGACGTCCTTGCCCCATTGCATTAGTAAGAATTTAGTCTGAAATGATGATGTAGTTGTAACTTAATTTTGTTTATGGGTTGGTACGTGAAGGCCTTAGAAACGTGTTGATACCTTACCGGCAGAACCTTGTGAAGTTGCAATCTGGGAAGCTATTCCTTGGACCAATGTGGCCGAGCTATATAAAATGGAAAGCCTTTTTTGCTAAGACCTAACCATACATGCACAATTACACATTGCTGTAGAACCATTTGGTTTATGCATTATGATGGTGTTTGCGGAACTGGTCTCAGCGGCCTATTTCGAGCTCGCTACAGACTACTACTCGTGTAAATAATGTATTATATATTTATATTACTTCACTGTTTCCTCCTCTCTCTCTCTCTCTCTCACACACACACACACACACAAATTCCATCCTACAACCTCATGCGCTAACAAATTCCTCCTGAATATGCGACATGTGTCCTCTAATTTTTTAAATTAAATTTAACTATAAAATTAAATATTTATTTGATTATAAAGTAAAGGGAAAAGATGCAAATACACCCCTAACTTTTACATGGAAGAGTAAATTCACCCTTAACGTTTTGTTTAGAGCAAATACCACCCTAACATTTTTCAAATAGTGCAAATTCCCCCTTCCTTCCCAAAAAATAGCGTTTTTTTTTGTGCAAAATACCATTTTATTCATGAGTTTTTCCCAACACTAAAAAAAATTTAGTTTTGTATAATTTCCATTTTCTTAAAAATTATAATCCTTCTTTAAATATAGACCTAAAATCATCATCATCATCATCTTATTATTATTATTATTATTATTATTATTATTATTATTATTATTATTATTATTATTATTATTATTATTATTATTATTATTATTATTATTATTATTATTATTATTATTATTGAGTTTGAGTTTGAGTTTGTATTTTTGTGAATGAAATTTATTAAAAAAGTATGGAAAAAATACATGCAAGTTTTTTAATAAATTTCATCCTATAAAAAATTATTATTTTTTAGGGATGAAAATAAATTTTCTATATTTTTGAACAAATAATGTTTTTTTTTTGTGCAAAATTCCATTTTATTCATGATTTTTTCCATCACTAAAAAATATTTATTTTGTATAATTTTCATTTTTTTTAAAATTATAATCTTCCTTCAAATATAGATCAAAAATTATCATTATCGTATTATTATTATTATTATTATTATTATTATTATTATTATTATTATTATTATTATTATTATTATTATTATTATTATTATTATTATTATTATTATTAAGTTTAATTGAGTTTGTATTTTCGTGAATGAAATTTATTAAAAAATGCATGAAAAATACATGTAAGTTTTTTTTAATAAATTTCATCCTATAAAAACTATTGTTTTTTAGGGATGAAAAATATGAAAAATAAATAAATTTCTATATTTTTGAAATACTATTTTTGGGTAGGGGAGTGGGGGGTTTGTACTTTTTTATAAATGTTAGGGTGTTATTTGCTCCAAAAATAACATTAAGGGTGAATCTGCCCCCTAAAGTAAACGTTAGGAGTGTATTTGCACATTTTCCCTAAAGTAAGCTATGGGTAACCTTTATCACATGGCATGTTTTTACCAAGGTTCGTTCACTAAATCTTGTTAAATCACTGTCATATATTATAGGCAAGAAACAACTATACTCTGGCACCGTATCAAATAAAATGTTTAAATTATGAAAAAAATGTAAAATAATAATATTTATAATAATAATTATGTTTAAATCATAGAAAAATATATATTTATAAATTTATTTATTTTTGTTATTTATATAAACATTTTCAATATTATAAATATAAGACAAAATATCAATTCACATTAATGACATGCATGATTTTTCCAAGAAACGTAAATCTACGTAGATTTATCAAATTTTATTAGAACACTAGCAGCTATTATCGGCAAGTTACAAAATATATACCGGCAACATATCGAATAAAATATTTAAATTACGAAAAAAATATATAATAATAATAATATTTGTTCTAATAAGTTTTTTAAAATTACTAGAAAAAAATATTTATAAATTTATAATTTTTTTATTTACATAAATATTTTCAATGTGATAAGTACCAAACAAAATATAATAGCATATCATGCTTTATTCAAGACTCATGGATTTATAGAAATTTATTAAATCTCGTCAGATTACCGGCACATATCATCGACAAGATGCAAAATATACAAAACGATTTTCAAATTCGTTTTTTCATAAATAAAAAAAATCTAATTAACCACTTATATAAAAGAATTATTTCAAAAATTTATTTAATTATTTTTAAAATCCATTTTGCCCATTGTAATGAAAATAAAAAATAAATAAATAAAATATTATTATTTCCAAAATACAAAAATTTCAAATATATGAAAACTTATGTATATTTAATGTGACCCTCAACTTCCATGAACATAACAAATGCATACATTTTGGTTGCCGGCAACTTTTCCGGCCAAACAACCATCATCTGATGATCTACTTGTGTTGTGCCGATTATATATAGGGTTCATTAATACATTTTACGGATATCAATATTTATTTCACATATACTAATACCTTTTTACAGATATCAAGGGTATCTTTAATAAAAACTTGCCACTTTCTGCAAAGTTCGTTATTATAACAATGGTTAATCCATTATTTAAAGGAAAAAGAAAATAAGAGATACCATCGTCTGATGATCTGCTTGTGTTGTGCCGGTTATTTATAGGGTTCATTAATACCTTTTACAGATACCAATATTTATTTCACATAAACTAATACTTTTTTACAGATACCAAGGGCATCTTTAATAAAAACTTGACACTTTCTGCAAAGTTGGTTACTATAACAATGGTTAATCCATTATTTAAAGAAAAGAAAAAAGAAAATAGGAGATACATGTCACACATCCGAAAGTAATTTGTAGCGCATGAGTTTATAGAGTGGAATTTACCAACACACACCCACCCAGCCACACAATCAAGCAATTTTAATTTTGGATATCAATGTAAATGGGCATAATGAAGGAAGCATCCGGTGAGATTGTGGGATAAAGAGCGCTTTTCCTGGTGTTATCGAAATCTTCTACAAAATCCCTTTTTTTAAATGGGTAAATAGGTTTTAATATCTTATATTATTTCTGAAATTACAATTCTATCTCATACTATTCAAAATCATATTTTAATATATGAACTATTGCAAAATTAATCAAATTTATTATCAATGTTATTTTTTTGACACCTAGGAAAGTATATGGGCTCTAAGAACTATTAAAATGGTTGGTTCAATTCATAAATTTAATAAAATTTTCTCTCAAATTAGTCATATCATCGACAAATTCCACAAAAGAATACGTCATGTTATTTTTCGGGTATTGTATAAAATTGGTCTGATGCTAGTTATGATTAATTTTCCAATACTTTAGATATTAAAATATCATTTCAAATGGTATGTGATAGAGTTATGATTAATTTCGACAATAGTATTCAATAGTAAACCCTATTTGCCGTTTTAAAAAAATATGCATATATTTCTTTTCCTTAAAATTTTTATCCAAAATACCTTTATGTAAAATAGGAAAAATTCAATATAATCCCAAAATCAAGGGGTGTTTTGGGCAAAAAAATTGGAGAAGGAAAAAGTATTCAATTTTTTATATTTTTTCAAAAGACAAAGGTATTTGACACAATTTTGAAATAAAGAGATTTTGTGTAAGATTTTAATAACGTGTTTTGGTGCATGTAACCCGAAATTGTGCGCGACCACCCTACTCATGATGATTCCCAAGATGATTTTGTTACTAATTTAAATAGTTTTTGAAATTAGCAACTTCTGATGATGTCGTAGATGAACGAAGCAACATTTTCGTATGAAATTTCTTATTGCACTCTTTTATTTAAGTTTCATTTCTTAAGCTAATGATATATTTGCTTCTTTTAAAATCATAAATTCTAGTAGCTTTTTATACTTCACAATTTATATTGCTGTCAGAATTTATATATATTGATAAATTTAATTTGTAGATTATTTATAACCATTTATGTATAAACACGATTTACCTCTTCTGAATTTTTCTTATCTTAAAAAAGTATTCATTATATCAGAATCGGACTCTGATACCAATGTAAGGTACCGAATCCACCATCTCTAAGCGTTCTCCTATATTCACCGAATGATTCAGCCATTGAAGAGTGGAATTAGATGGCTCAGGATCTTCTACACTTTTTACTCAGACCTCTAGTCACAGATCTCCGCAGATCAGACACGCCGCAAATACAAAGCCTCCTCAGGCCAAACCCTAGTACACACAAACTGCTACAGTATTTCCACCAAGGAGGTGAAAATACCCTCACACAGAGTGAAGGAAAAGAAAAGAGAAATAAGAAAGAATAATTACGAAGAAGAAGATCGCACGGGGAAAGCACTCAGCTAACCTGATCTCTCACTCTTTCTCTCTCTTACAAGAACTCTCTAGAATACACATAGTAACAATGAGAAATTGTGTGAGATCAAAAATTGAAGCCTGGTAAATAAGTCAACGCACACATATAGATTAAGGCACCACAGAGTTAGGCCGGGCTGCATTTGTATCTAGGCTGGATCACTGGTATTGGGCCACACACTATTGGGTGTCTCACATGAGAAAAATATATAAGAGTTGACCTGGATATAAGGAGTTCACTTACCCTATTAGTATGAGGTCTTTTGGAAGTTCACCCACCCTATTAGTGCGGGTTTGACCCAAAACGGACAATATCATACTAATGAGGTTCGAATGTGAACTCGTTGTCCATTAGTTCGTGAATGGGGATTGTGCATCATACAAGAAATTCTACTGAACCATTTATGCTTGATATAGGGAACATACATCTATTTATAGAGGAAAAACTAATGAATTGTGTAGATTTTATTGTGAATTTTCAATTATTATTATTATTATTATTATTATTATTATTATTATTATTATTATTATTATTATTATATTTTCGCATTCGTGTTTGACTTCTATTCTTTCTTTGCAAGATTCATGAAACAAGTTTTTATAAAGTCTGCAAAAATTTTGTCATTTTCTTCAAGCTTTACAAGGTAATACTAGAGAGAAATTGAATGGACATTCAAATTTTGGTTGATTCGATGATAAGAAATGGACTAACATAATATGTCAAAATAGTAGTGTGAACGTTAATGAGAAAATTGACAATCATAATATTACATAATGGGAAATGAACTACAAAATGAGAAATGTCAAGTAAAATAATTACGATTTTTGTGGAGGATATACAATTGAATAATTATTAATGAGAATATTGATGTATAAGCACAATATTTATGTGAATACTAAATGTAATTAAGAGAGAGTTTCCAAAGAAAAAATATTTTTGATTAATTATTTTGATGTGTTCATTATTTTCCATGTTTTGTAATTAATTTTTTGGGGCCTTGATTTATTTCCAATTTCATAATTTAATGTTTTATTAAATAATTAATGTGCATTTAACAATTATTAATGAAATAATATATGAAGGGCAATTTATGTATTTCATACATTTTAATCATGGCAAAAACTTGCACGCACTAGATGTATATAAACTTATATCAGACGGTCAACGCTTTTGACCAGATCAAACGCGAGTCAACGCTCGTTGACCCGGTCAACCCGCAAAACAATGGTAAATATGTGATATTTTTTAAGGATACAGATAATACTTTTTAAATTTTGAGTGATACTTTTTAGTATTGTGGTTGATAATGATTTTGACGGCTTTTTTTATTTATTTATTTTGGTTGATACTTTTTAAGGATACATGTGATACTTTTAGGCTTTTGAGAGATACTTTTTAGTGTTACAGTTGATACTGATTTTAAAATATTTTTTTTGAGTTGACCGGGTCAACACGAGTTTTCAAAGCGTTGACCGGTCAACATGTTGACCCGGTCAATGTGTCTGATGGTGCACCTAGTGCACACAAGTGTTTCTCTTTAATCATAATTGTTCAATCCAAACAAAATACTAACAACCTATCATATATTATTAAAATCGCAATCAAGTAATCTAAATACATGATTATTTTACGTCAATTCTCATATATATAAGATGCAAATCAAACAGTCAACATATTCACCAAAAAAACCGTCAACACTGGTGATATTTATTATGGATACGGATGGTATTTTTAGAATTTTGATTGATACATTTTAGTGCTACGATTGATATTGATTTTAATTGTTTTTTTTTCTGATAAATATTCTTTAAGGATATAGATGATATGTTTGAGCTTTTAAGTGCTATTTTCTAATCTTACGGTTAATACTGATTTTAACGTATTTTTTTATCAGTACATTAACAGTCTGATGTGATGTGCATCCAATACACGCAAGACCTATCTTTATTTTTATGCGAACAATGCAATCATATAATATTTAATCAATTTAATTTATGAAATTAACCAGTCGAGCCAAACAGGCGGTCAATGAATGATACGAGATAGATTTAAATTAAATGACATAGAATGTGATCTTTTACAGTAGATTTGAAGAATTATTGTGAGGACTGAGGAGGTGTGAAACGTGGAGGCTAGCTCTCCTTGCTAATTATAAAAGCCCATCAGTTGTCAGTCTGCAAACAAATAAAAATGCAGAAATCCTCACCAAAACCATCAATGGCCAAAACCACCACCGCCATTTTATCACTCCTCCATCTCCTCCTATCTTCCGCCGCCGTCGCGAGTCCTATAAAGACGGTGGTGGTGGTGGTGATGGAGAACAGGTCGTTCGACCACATGCTGGGGTGGATGAAGAAGATGAACCCGGAAATCAATGGAGTGGATGGCTCCGAATCCAACCCCATCAACACCACCGACCCGAATTCCAAGCGGGTTTCATTTGGCGATGAATCTCACTTCGTGGACCCAGACCCGGGCCACTCATTTCAGGCCATCCGGGAGCAAATTTTCGGCTCCAACAACACCTCCGCGGCGCAGCCGCCCATGAACGGCTTCGCTCAACAGGCCTTCTCCATGGACCCCCACATGCCACAGAGCGTCATGAATGGTTTTCAGCCTGACAAGGTTTTACACTCTCTCTCTCTCTCTCTCTCTCATCCAAATATTAATGTGCTTCTATATATGCATGTATTTAAATATACAGAGGAGACTCTACAGGCTGAGGCTACAGCTTTATGTATATGAAAAACATATCGTCATTTAAGACATAAGAATTATTAAGATAACGAAAAATTAATTGTAGTCTTAAATTTTAAAATATGATTTTTTTTTATTACGTATTATCTCTAGTTAAACGTCATTTATCAGAAATCACACCCTTATATACAAATATAAAATAGTATATACTGAATATTTATTATTCCGAAATTATATATATATATATATATATTCTAGTCCTTCAGAACAAGACTAGTTGATTTTGCCACTAGCTACATGTGTTATCACATATTATATGTGAAAATAATAATAAAGTTAGTTCTAGTAGCTATTTCATCGAACCCAATTATAATATTTAAATGTACGTGATTTCAGTGTTGAGAATATTAATCATGCATTAGCCCTTCTTTGAAAAAAATAAATAAAAAAAATAAATCAATCTACCCGACACAATATATGATATGAAACGGACAACACGACAGTACGCGAGCATTTTGAAAAAGATTGCCACCTTAATTAGTCTTTTTTCTTAGATAATTTCAATTATGAGTTAGCTACATCTTCTTAATTTTTATATTTTCTTTTTGTGTGTTGAGACTTGAGATAGGAAGATTAGTGATGATTTATTAACGTTAAATGTTTAAATAATTAAAATTAATCTGCAGGTAGGTGTATACAAGGCATTAGTATCGGAATTCGCGGTGTTCGACCGGTGGTTCTCGTCGGTGCCAGCCTCAACGCAGCCAAACCGCCTCTACGTCCACTCCGGCACCTCCCACGGCGCCACCTCCAACGTGGTGGCGCTGCTGGCCAAGGGCTACCCTCAGCGCACCATCTTCGACGACCTCCACGACGCCGGAATAGCCTTCGGAATATACTTCCAGAACATTCCGGCCACCCTCTTCTACCGAAACCTCAGAAAGCTCAAGTTCATCGGAAAATTCCACTCGTACGAGCACTCCTTCAAGAAAGACGCCGCCGCCGGGAAGCTGCCGGGGTACACGGTGGTGGAGCAGCGGTACTTGGACATGAAGGCGGAGCCGGCCAACGACGATCACCCATCGCACGATGTGTATGAGGGGCAAATGTTCGTGAAGGAGGTGTACGAGACGCTTCGGGCCGGGCCGCAGTGGAATGAAACCCTTTTGCTGATCACCTATGATGAGCATGGTGGTTTTTATGATCACGTGCCTACGCCCAATAAGGGAGTTCCCAGCCCGGATGATATCGTTGGGCCCGGCCCGTTCTTCTTCCACTTTGACAGGTTGGGAGTTAGGGTTCCAACTATTGCCATCTCTCCATGGATTCAAAAGGGGACTGGTAAGAACCTATATATATATATATATATATATATGCATGCTTTTGTGCTTTATTTTTTGGTATTATTTGGGAAATCATTTCATTTTTTATATACTTTTATATTTCAATAACCGGTAAGAATTTAAAGATTATGATAGCATAATACGAACACCGACACATAAATAATGATTTAGGATTTAGCTTATAATAGTATGTCATTATTATCGTGTTGATAGAATAAGGGTGTGAACATATACATTTGTCATGCAATTTTGTGTATTGACATATATTATGACAGTTTTTTAAGATAAATTATAATATGGGAAAAGGGTCTCGCAGGCCCTTGAACTTTTTGGCGGGGACCTCGCAGGCTCTTGTACTTTTTTTTGGCTCAATTGAGCCCTTTAACTTTTTTTTTTGTCTATTGGGCCCCTCCGTCAAGCGGGGCTTGACGGGTCCATTAGTTTAACCTAAAACGACGTCATTTTAGGGTTTATTCAAATTAAAAAAATTCTAAATTCAATAAAAAATGCACCCAACCCATTTTAATAGAAACCCGACCCGACTCAGAGATAAAATAGAAGTGAATTGAGAGCCCAGAAATTCCAGCCATGGAGGTGATTGGGGCAGGAGCTGGCGAAATGAGCGGGGGTTGATGAGAAGCCGCCGGAGAAAGCTTGGGTGGAGACGGAACGGCAGGCCGAGTTGGGGGTGCCATGGCCGGCGATTGGAGCTAAGTTTTTACGATTACAGACCGGCGCCGGATTCTGGGCAGGAAATTGATGTGCGGGGTTTGGGAAGGTGAATGGGGCTCAGTCGGCGGTGCCTGGGACAACGAAAGGGGGTCGGCGGCAAGCCGGCTAGGCTCTGAGATGGCCGGCGGCGGGAGATTGAAGGTAGGGATGCAACTGACGTTTTGGGGGAGAAGATTGAGGGAATAGGCCGAGGGGGAGGTCTCTGGCGACTGAGAACCATGATGAAGTGTCTTGCCGGTGTCGGAGATGAGGGCGCGGGGGATCCCGGCGTTTGGAGCGGCCACAAGGGGTGGGAAACGGGTAGAGGAGACGGGTTGGGGGGTTTTGGTCATTTCGGGTCGGGTTGAGGATTTTTCTGATGGGTTGGGATTTTTCTGATGAGTCGGGTCGGGTTTCTATCAAAATGGGTCGGGTGCATTTTTAATTGAATTTAATTTTTTTTTAATATAAATAAACCCACGTCGTTTTAGGTCGAACTAACGGCCCCGTCAAGAGGGGCTTGACGGAGGGGCCCAATAGACCCAAAAAAAAAGTTCAGGGGCTCAATTGAGCCAAAAAAAAGTACAGGGGCCTGCGAGGTTCCCGCCAAAAAGTTCAGGGGCCTGCGAGACCCTTTTCCCTTAAAATATTGAGTAATTGAATATTAATTTTTATGTTATTGTATGGTGTGAACACTAGCGCGTAGATGTTTATTTATGATGATGGTGTGGATATGTTTAGATGTATTTGAATGTATGTTCGTGGTTGCCTTCTTTATTAGGGAAAGTGAATTTGAGCCTGAATTTAGTTGGATCTTGAAAATAATGTGCCCCTTTTTCACCGGCAAAGACTACTGCCTAATTTTAAAATTCAATAACCACACTTTCCACTTCATGATTATGCATGCCATCAGTTGCCTTTTTCTGTGTTTTAATTATGGATTTTTTTTTTAATATAAAAAATGTGACGGAAACTCGTAACTGAATTTAACTGGACCAATGAATCTTTATCTAACATTTTTATTTTTTAAATATTTTTAGTAGCATGAGTCTTAACAACTACTCTTTCAAGAATATAATGAGTATTATTTTCGCAATAATAGAGTTTACTACTGTTGCAGTTGTTCATGGCCCTAACGGGTCACCTACTCCGACGTCGGAATACGAGCATTCCTCGATTCCGGCGACGGTGAGGAAGATTTTCAACCTGTCATCGCCTCCTCTCACCAAGAGAGAGCAATGGGCAGGCACCTTTGAAGGCCTTTTCCAACACCTCACTCACCCCAGAACCGATTGTCCCGGTATGTTATCGCCTTATTATCTCTTTATGTCGGGATATTTTTTAAAAAACGTTCAAACGTTGGGCAGTAATCTGATATTTTTTATTATTATTTTTCAGTTCAGGTCTCCAGTAATCTGATATTTACCCTTATATAATTTCTCTGTTTTTTTCACACAGAGCAACTCCCAACTCCAGTCAAAATCAGACAGTTAGACGCCAATGAAGACGCCCCGTTGAGTGAATTCCAGCAAGAGCTCATGCAACTTGCGGCAGTTCTGAAAGGAGAAGACATACTGACAAGTTTCCCCAGAAACATCGCGAAGAATATGACCGTCAGACAAGGGAAAGACTACATGGAGAATGCGGTGAAAAGCTTCTTCGAAGCAGGTTTTGCTGCGAAGAAGATGGGGGTCGACTCCAACCAAATAGTGAAGATGAGACCATCTCTATCAACAAGGTCATAGTAGCCTGGCCTCAGTTTGTGCAATACTTGAATGAATCAAGACTATAATCAAGCAGGAATTCGGCCTTGATTCAAAACCTTCAAAACTAGAGGGTTATGATACTGTGCCATGTAAAACTTACTTTCAAGAAAGAAAGAAAAAAGTAGAAAATTATCAGTACTGGAATATATATTTGCACAAAAGAATGTCATCTGCATTGTGTATTGATGTTAGAGGCGTCTAAAAAGGATATTCGTCGACAACCCACAACTTTCTTCTATCATGTATTCTTTCTCTCGCATCACTTCATATTTGTGTAGTCAACCATGCACTATCAAGGCCACAAAAACAACTCCAGAGATTAAGTGTTGTGCATCATATCTTCAAGCTCCCATACGATCCAAAGTAACGAACGAATCTCAGCTAGAATTTACATCTGCGTCCCAGTTAGGAATGTTTGCAGTAGCTTCATTCACTGCTTTAACAAGCCTCACCTGTAGACAAGGTCACGTATAACATCTATTTAAATCCTCAACAGACAGGTAAATAGCAAACTACAGCAAATACTTCTGAAGGTGTCTGTGTCCGTGGTCATAAACCACGGTCTCTTAGCATGATCACATGTTAGATTAAAAGGGGGCACGTTGCTTTTACACACAGGGACGATGTTTATTAAGAGAGCATTCAGAATAACATGATGTTAGCAGCATTTTTCATGAAGGTGCATTAACAACACTACACATTCACAGATAGCATGATAATAGCTTTTAATTGGAGAATAACCATGAAGCGTTTGGCAATTGGCATAATGCTACATTGCAGATAATATTAGGTTCATTAATTTTAAATAATTCAGTGTCTTAAATGATAAAATTTCCATCTGCTCCTTCACTTGTAAACCCACTTGCTATATGTATCTTGAAAATATACACCTCTCAATGATTAAATCCGCGTTTGATCTTTTTTATTGATGGAGAAATCGTAGACTATACTCAAATATTCTTGAAAAAAATCTGTAGAAAGAATCATAATATGTTTATACGTACTAATGTGTATTTGACTATAATAAACTTATGTATCTAAGCAATAATAAGCTTCTCGTAATGGCTACAATAATTAGTCTTCTCCTAATTTTATGCCAGTGTAGCCATAATATTGATATGTTCAATCCCATAAAGCTATTACGGAAGTAAGATCGAAAAATTAAGCACACAACAAGTAATATAAATGCAGCAAAGACAAATAAGTGCCTCTTCGAATCTGCAAACGATATAAGTGCCATTCATTGAAGTGATAGTACTGGAAAGCATACCACACTTTCAGGGACGCCTGGAGGAGGTAATGGAAGATTTCTCGGGGGCGGACCACGCAGATGAGATCTCTTGTCAAATCTCCATTCTCCAATCTTTCCATAAGTTAATTCCCCCTGTTAATTTTCCAATTAGAAGAATGTCAACAGAAACCATAATAGAAGGAAAAAAGAAAAATGTGCACATACTATCTCAATAAAATAAAAATGCAGAAAATTGAAGTGTGATGGAAGCACTAGAAATCATTTTACCTTCATGTTGTAATCACATCCATATGTATAATGAATTATGAACTTTTTGCCGATTTCCAAATCCCATGGAGGCTAGAAGAATAAAGATTAACATTAAATTGGAGGTGAGATGCAAAAAAAGAAACAGGTATCAAATAAAATATAGGGTCTTCAACAGCAATCATGTGGACCTGTAGCATGAAGTCCTTACGAAGGATATGCCGTACTCCATGCAAAGCAGACGCAACTGCATAACCATACCTATCATAGGAGAAATTACACCAAATAAAATTAATATTTCGCCTACCAAGTACCTCAAATTGACCAGTTAAAAGAAAATTCATGCATGACTTGTTTACGAACCACTTACATTTCCAAAACCCAGCCAAAAGCCTTATCAGTCTCCGGATCATCTTTCATCCGCAAGGACACATTCATCCATGTAGGTGCAATTTTCTCCAACATCGACTGCACCAAATAGAATTGTATAGCAAGGTGAAATCGAAAATGTATGAGGCAACATAAAGACTGGGCATAATAGAAATGCAGTAATCAGATAAAGAGTATGGATTAGGAAGCTGCAAGAAGCAGATGCTGAGAATGTGTGAAGTTTCTGATGGAACTTTTTAGAAATAGGAACAGCATATGGACAATAATAATTTTTGGGAACAAGTTCTTTCAAAATTCCTAATTTGATTTAACACGAGAAATTTCTAGTGATAGGTTAAATTAAACATGATATCCAATTTGCTACTCTGAACCGAAAAGGCAAAAAGCAATACTGTGTAACATTTTTACAGGAAATTGAAAAACCAACATATGAGAAGGGAAGAAAGGGAATTAAAGTCAAAGGGTAAGATAAAACCACTACCAATATCCCGACCATTTTCTTCCCTTTAAGACTTCTTTTACTGAGGAGAGTAAAAGGCTTTTGAGGAACAAATTGAAAAGATTTGAACATACAAAAGTCAACTTATTGAAAAGATTTGACAAGCATGGGTGTTACCGTGTTAGTAAAAGTTCATCAAACTTTACGGATGTAATATCATGGTTTACATTGTTAAAACATGCACCTATTTGCTTATAGGTAACTACCTGCTTGAGAGCAATGAGAGATCCATTTTCAGCCACATCAATAAGACATCTAGAACTGAAACTAAGACCATACCTTCTTGATAATTACAGGAGAATTGCCAATTGGATCAACATTGGACACGGGACCTTTATCTTCAGGATAATATTTTCTTATAATTTTCTCATGATCAGTTGGTTTTATGTAGAAAAAGGGGAATGCAGCTGGATGATCTCCATGAGCCAAATTTGGCAACGGATTAACAAATACGTGATCAGGTTCTGCCATTAGAATATAACTGCATTGGCAACAACATGACCAGGGATTTAGAATACACAATCACAGAGAGAGAGAGAGAGAGAGAGAGTTCTGAGGCTCAAGCAGGAGAACATACTCTTCCTCTATTGTGGCTTTCTCCAGCCACTGCACAAATGCCCAAGGTCTATTTAAAACAATGTAACCCTGTTGGCACATTAAAGGACAACAGAACGTGTAAGGAACAATTTCAGAGTGGATCAGAACGAATTGTAAGAAAAAAAAATAATCTACTGGATGTCCCTGAAGGGAAATAAGCCAAAAATAATCTCGTAGAAAGCATACATAGAGTTTCAGGGGAGAACTATGAGAATTTTGGAAGAATAGTACATTTCTCGAGTTTTAGCACTAATGTTTTACATGAGAAAGATACTAAGGTTGACAGGACAACTGCGTCTCTTCCAGTTTTTCATATGAATCTTGCAAAATGGGCACCCTTCCAAAGCCAAAGTCTGGGCAGCACATATTTCTAGTCAGGATGCACTCATCTTGTTACTCATTATTTAACCAAACCAAACATTAGGATACCTAATCCCAAGATGACTCAACTGAGTACAACACCACCTAGATGAGCACTTCTATCATTATTTCCCAGCGAGCAATGAGCAGCTAGGTAAATCTTAGACAAAAAGACAATGTAGAAAAGAGAACATAATATTACTATATCACAGAGGTTCAATAATGAGGTTATTAGTTTCATAATGCCATCTGTCACCACACTCTTACCAGATGAAGCTGGACATGTAAGATAAAATAAGATCAACATCTCAACTTTCTGTGCCACATTCAGTTAGATTTAGACATCATAATGTTTATAATGGGAGAATTTATTCTGGTCCTAAATAGTCATTGTTGGACAAGCATGCAGATAAAACTTATTTTTAGCTATTGAAAACTCTGATTCAGCAGATATTTGTTAATTGACCTTGTCATGTGTTTACTTGCAAGAGTACAGCACAGCACACACATAAATCATTACCAGTATTATCCTCACTCAAAGGCAATATATACCCAATAGTAGATATCACATGTACTAACATGCTTAAATTATAAACATCATAGTGGATATTGTAATCAGCAATGAGCTAGAAAATGTTAAAAAGTTTCGAGATAGGGATCAGGACAAATAACTCCAATCCTCACAGTCAACCGCAGTAAGGAAGACAGATCAAAGGTGCAACTATTCCGTGCATGCAACTTTAATGAAATGCATATAAGTTGGAAGTAAAGGCAGCCAAGATACTATCATACAAAAAACAGGATGGCAGCTAATCCTTTTATGAGTTAAGCTGAAGATCTAACAAGATGACTAACAGTGCTCACCCGATCAATCCCTTCTGGAAGAGGATCTACAACAACAGTCGGAATCTCCTCCATCAAATTATCAGGGTTTCCCGAGTGCAAAACCCTGGTAAAACCTCCCATATCTGATCCAGGCATATCCTTCATCTTCTTGTACCAATAGTACATAATCCGGCATTGCCATTTGCTATAAGGCGCATCAGTGGCCGTCAAAGCAACATGAAATTTTGCACCAGTTCCCCCCCTCAGCTCATCAGGCCTACTAATAACTGGATCATGCAACTCCTCTGTGACACTCCTACTAGTCTTGTGCATTACCAAAATCAACAAATTGTACGTTGCTAAGAAGAAACCAAACGACAACAGCACCAACAAAAAGGGCGACGTACGCCCCCCATTTTTTCTAGAAATCATTCTCTGCTTCACCCAAAAATCCAAGCTACTCACTCCAATTTCACGGTCAACCCAAAAAATTCTTCGAAACAAAACCGAAAAACTCCAAATCCCCCCTGTGATTCAACACTACCAAAATCCAATTCTATCAACAAGATTGCACATTTAGCACAAATATCCACTTATCATGGCAAAATCTTCTCCTGAAAAATACAAAAACCACAAAAAGATGAAATCTTTAAAACTCCCGTCTGTCTCTCTCTCTCTTTCTCATAAATGCACAATCAAGCTAGAATTAAAAGGGAAAAAAAATACCAAAGCAAGAAAAACAGCTTCAACTTTCAGAAATTTGTACGGTGAGTATTTTGCAGTAAATTAAGAAACAAGCAAAGAACAACAGATCTACAAACATACCGAGGAGAAGAACACGGCCCTAAAAACACAAATAAGAATACACTTCACCACGACGCAATGAACAAAAGCTTGATGTCAACGTTTTGTAGCAGTGGACTTATACGCGGAGATCCATGGAGAATTGGACGTGGAGAGAGTATTTAATAATTAATACAACGATTTGTACGAAATATTAATTATACTATTAGTTTTTTCTGCTCAGATGAATTATTGAATAGCTTCCCTATAATTATAGAAGACTCCGTTAACATTAAACAAAAATCGGTGTGGAAGTGGAATGTCAACTATTATAACGTTTATTGTGAATGCCAAGTTGCCAAATTGAAATAGCAACTCCTGACTTTGCTCATCTTTGCAATAACTATTATTAATTGTTCATACTCATTTTTATTTTTTAATCCAGATGTAATTATTCTAAAAATCTAAAAATATTGTTATTTAAAAAAATTCCTAACTAAAAGCTTGATATTCGTTTTATTTTAAGTATTGTTTTCAGTATATTCATAATGCATAGTACAGATCACATGTCGCCATAATTTCACAACGTAATTTTTGTTTGCACCCCCATATTTACTCTTTGCACCATAACTTCTCAATGCACCCTCTTTTTTTACTCTTTGCACCCTTAAAATTGACTATAATACCCTTACTTAAAAAAAACATAAAATCTGAAAATTAAAAGCATAAAAAAAATTATGTTCCGTTCGAAGTTGTGTATTCGAACATTCTGAATATGTTCGAAGTCTTCTGTTCGAACATAATGGATATGTTCGAGTCTTGTGTTCGGACGGTACTTAAAAAAAATTCATGGAGTCCGTTCGGAAATTATTTTTCGAACATGCCATGTTTGTTCGAAAATCAATTTTCGAACAAACATGGCGTGTTCGAAAATTAATTTCCGAACATGACTTATTTTAAAAATTATGTATGTTCGAAAATAAAATTTCGAACAAACACGATGAGTTCGAAATTTCATTTTCGAACCACACATTTTTTTCTTTTTGAACAAAGGGCATTTAAGTAACTTCAAAACTATTTTATTTTTTATTTTTTCTTTTGGGGTGCAAAGAGTAAATATGGGGGTGCAAACAGAAACTCCCAATCATAATATTGGTTTCTTTAAACTATTTAATTGAAGTAAATTTGGTCATACAAAATTTTAATGAAAGCAAAAAGTAAAAAATAAAATAAGAGTGTCGTTAATTGCACAACCAAATTTTTATTTTACGTCATAATTACTACATACATCACAATTTTATAAGCATTTGTAAATTGTAATGCTTGCCAAAGGCCACATTCCAAACATTTAATGTCTTCATTAAAGTAGTAGTAATTTTGGCATGTGCCATTCATTTTTTAAAATTGTAATATTAGAATTGTAATAATTTAGGCCTGTAACAATTGTGAAAGGCTTATGAGAATTAGGAAATAGTAATTGCATTATTACTTATTAGTGTGAACTGTGAATATATAAATGTACATGTAATTATACGATTTAGTTTTAGTTGATAAATTTTAATTTGGATAGATTGTTTTATATTAGGGTTTAAAGTTGTTTTATTTGTAATTATAAAATAATTTATAAACTCTTAGGACGTGATTGATACGATGAAATTAAAGAGAATGGAATAGAATGATCATTCATATATCCATTCTCATTCTGACGATTGGTATCGTTCAAAATCGGGAATCGCCATTCCCGATGGAAGCCATATTCCCAAAGGAATGGGAATTGGTGAATAGCCATTCCACACCCCCCATGGGTTTAGCTATTCTCAATGACCAAAAAAATTATTATATGATATATTTATGCATAATCATGTCTTATAATATTATTTTATCATATTTAGAAAAATAAAATTAAATAATTTATTATTATTATTATTATTATTTCTTAATTATTTTTATATTATTTATTTATTTTCAAAATATAATTTAAAAATATGTGTTAAAATAAAATTTTGATAGCTTTTATAATTTTGTTGAAGAAAAATGAAAGTGATGCCGAAATAAATATAACATAAAAAATATGTTATAATACAATATAAAATATTTATGTATTTAATATATTCAAATGAAAAATTGAAATGTTAAAAGTATTTTTCTATGAAGTAAAAATATTTTGATTAACTTATACAAATTATTCTATATTGATTAATTAAATAATTTAGAATAAAATTTTTCAATAAAATAAATAAATTGTAATTTGCTAAAAAAATTAGAAAAAATCATATACTAAAAAAGAAAAATGACGTTTAGAAATATAAAAAATAAATTAAGGCATGCGTTGATATTTACTAACTACTACGTACACTTTATTCAATTATAAAAAGATTTGAAATTACATAAAATATTCATTATATAAGATAAAAAAAATTAATATTGCATTTCGTTCTTCATTTCGTAGACATAGCAATCATAAGAATCGTCATTTCATTCAGACTCTCATTTCATTCCTAAATTTATTTCATTCACACCTAATTCCATTATATCATAAGAAAATATAAGATTAAGATTCGGAGTATATAATATATATATATATATATATATGTATATATATATTACTGTACAATATGATATTATAATATCATTTAAATTGCGAAATAAGCAACTCATTTTTATTAATTTTTTACAATAGGATTAAGTTGCAAAAATTAGAAAAAATACAATTATAAATTAAAATTAAAATTTATAAATTCTGAATGGTGAAAAAATATGCTCACAATTAATAGAATTACATTTGAATCATTTTCAATATTTAGGTTAAACAATTAAAATTATAGTATTCTATAATATAAATAAAAGTTACATATTCAACATACTAAAAAGAGAAATGTACGTTTAGGCGGGAAAATAGAGGAGTTACTGTTTTGAGAACATTGTATTTACATATATATATATATATATATATATATATATATATGTATATGTTCACTTAAGTCTTGATTTTCGAGTGAGTTGAACTTTTCCATATTCTTCAGTTATGTTCATTTAACTTGTAGATTTTCAAAATAATTTGTTGTTTTTCATATTTTGTTGCTTCTCCGCCGAACTGCTGAAGAATGTAAGATTTCATGAATATATTTAGTAGGATTTTGTTGGGTTTTTTTTTTTGAAGGGTGTGTAAGTAAATTAATAATTATTTATTTTTTAATTTAATTTATTAATGGTGTATATTAAAAATTTAGTAATGTATATAGAATAAAATAATAAACTAATATTCCATTTTGTTAAAAAAATTGGAAGTAATGTTCGTGCATGATCCACTTCCCACCATCACCAGTTGAATAATACTAATAATTCAGAGGCGGATAAGCTTATTTCTAATTAAATTGCAAACTCAAATTAGAAACCATTTGCAACAGAGGATCTCTCGAGAATCGAGACTGATAGTTGAGAACCGGCTTCATAAGTTTTTTTTAATTTTTTTTACTCACACACCAGACCCGTGATATTAAGAAGATTTGAATCATTGACATTTAATCTCCAAACAACCTCATTCCATCATTAGGTCATCCCCACAAGAACAACCGTCTTCATAAGATTTACTAATAGTTTGGGAATTTTAGAAACCATAAACAAATGATTGTCAAACCATTCATTTACACATTTTTTGTTTTTTATTAAAATTTTGAACTTATGATCTAAATATTTGCTGATTAACATATATCATTATGAGACGCAATATATATTTACCGTATAATTGATATCACAAGAAAATGTATGAATTATAACGTGTGTAGGTAGCTATCTATTCCTTGCCATTCATTTAGTAAAAAAGAAAAAGGAAAATGAAAATGAAAAATAATAGTTGAATAAAGGAAGAAGCAGTTAATAGCCTAAGACGTAGATAGGTAGGAAATGCTACAATCTTGATACAATCAACTAGATGATGAAAGAACTTCATAATATCGAATGATAATGTATTATCTATTGTGCATATTTATATTTATATCTAAAGATAAAAGCAGGTAATAATGCATTCGGGAATTAAGGTAGACCTAGAAATATGTCCTCAAGGCACATCCAAAATGAGAAAAAAAAAAAAAACAAAGAAGAAGACTTGACTTGACATATCATTCTCCTAAAAGCTTTTCAAAATTAAAAAAAAAAAACAAAGAAGAAGACTTGACTTGACATATCATTCTCCTAAAAGCTTTTCAAAATTAAAAAAAAAAAACAAAGAAGAAGACTTGACTTGACATATCATTCTCCTAAAAGCTTTTCAAAATTAAAAAATAAAAGACCCGAAATTCATATATGAAAGGAAGTCATCCATTAAGAGAAAGATCATCACTGGGAATACCACACAGACATCCTCTCACGTTGATTCAAAATTTTTAAATATCAAATCATTACCATCACTTCAGGTCTATATGATTTGGTCTATATGATTTGAAGATTTGTAATTTGTAATTCAAATCATTAATGTACTTTATCAAAACTTTTCTTATGAAACATATGTAATTATCATTTCATTTGAAACAATTATTATCATCATCATCATCAAACTATATTCGGTCAGCTCTGCCTCCTAAATCATTCATTATATGCGTAAAACGTACTCTGCCGCTTGCAAAAATTTATTTATTTTTTCGCAAACTAAGTTATGATCCGTGAACTCTATTTGATATCTCACAATCAGCTGATAATTTTGCATATGGAAATATTATTCCCTTAGAGGGACACATGGTCCGATGGTTCTTAATTAAATATATTGCATATTCATATTGTTCAAATATATATACATGTATACACACACAGAGGTTGACATTTGATTCTTATTTCTAAATATTCAGGTACATTCCCTTCTCAAAACAAAATAATATTCAAGTACATATTTGGCACGATGGAATGAATTTGTCAAAGAGATTTTAATTACATCCTCTTAAAATCTAACCAGAACATTTCACATCCCATATTTTCAGATGTATTAATAAAAATAGATAAAAACTTGTATGAGACGGTCTCATACATGAGACGGATCAATACATGTGAGTTAATGATACTTCACCCATAAATAATTATACATGTGAGTTAATGATACTCCACCCATAAATAATGATCCCCGCATGTGAGTATTGACTCGTCTCATACATGAGACGGTCTCACCCAAGTCTGTCCCATAAAAATAATATTTATAATTTTCCTCTGATATATCCTCGATCACCTCAAATCATCCTCTTCTTGTCACCTCCGGGGAATCGACAATGATTTTAATAATAAAAATAAAAAGTATTTATAACATAATCGACTTTGGTCAGCATCTATCAACAAAAATTAAAATTAAAAAATTATAAATCTTAATTTTGAAAAATTGGCCATAATAATCAATTATTAATTCTAAAAATTAAAATCAAAATACTAAAAATAATTATAAATTTTAATTGGGTAAATCAATAATTGGTAACAATTGTAAAATTAAACTAAAACACCATAAATTAAAACTGAATAAAAAGTACAAAAAAAAAAAAATTAATAAAAGAACATAAAGAATGAAAATACATATCACTATATATGCAACATTAATTATTGTGTTCTTAGACGCTACATGATTGAGGATTGATTGATGAATATTTTACGAGTAGTTGTACATATTCCGCCAAAATAAGTCATACTATAAATGTTGGAAAATCATATAACACCCTGAAAATTATACATTTAGAATGTATTTAAGTATTTTATTTAAATTATACACATTGAAAATTTAGTCAGTAAAATGAAAGAAGACGTCATGTGTATTACCTTGACACAAAGATCGTCTAAAAAAAAGTTATAGATCTCCAATGGGTTAATTTATTAATAATAATAATAATAATAATAATAATAATAATAATAATAATAATAATAATAATAATAATAATAATAATAATAAACCCAATTTATTGCAAAGTGAAGCCCAATATTATGATTTGATTCCGATTACTACCCATTTCGACTAAAACTTCAATTACCCACCGAATTAACTTAAGTTGTGTATGTATTATTTATAAGAGTCATTATAGATATGCTTGTAGATGTTGGATCATGTATATTTTTAAAAAAAAAAGAGAGAGAGAGAAAGAGATGTCAGCAGCTGCTCTATTTCTTTCCTCCACCCGTTGCCACGTTTCTCCCCACCAATCATTCTTGCCCATTTGGAGATTGTTTGAGCAAGCAAGTGTATAAGTATGGGTGTACATGTCAAAGTATGAGATTGGATATAAATAACTTGGGATCTGTTGGGAGAGAAAAAAAAAAAGAAGAAGAAGAAGAAGAAAGAGAAAAGAAAGCAAAGAAAAGAGGAGAAAAGAGGGAAGTCTCCATCGTTCATCACACAAATCATAGCTAAAAATTACGAAAATTATACCATAATCTTCCTATAGTCTATTAGATTGCACGTACACAAGATTCCGTTTAAATAGGTGTCCGAAAAGTTGAAAACGAAAGCCAGAAGTAGTCAGACCTGCTGTTTCACCACCATGTGCCGCAGCTGTCTGATTCGCCTCAACTTTATACCGTTTCGAACCTCTACTTACAGGCTACATGTATCAAGTGTCTGATCGTAGATCAGAGTTCTTTTAGGCCTCTGTTTTTATGTCGAAAGCCGACATAAAACTGCTGTTGCACGGGAATCAGTTGCTGCTGTTAGTTTGGCTGTGCGTTTTCAGCCTTTTCTCAAATTAAAATCCATCATGTTTTACATGGTTAGAAACCTCTCCCTATAAGCCTTATGTTTGTAGTACGATGTTCTAACTTTGATGTTATTTGATCGATCGTTTTCTTTTGTATCAAAAGTTGGTGGGAAACCTCTGTTAGAATGTCGATGATTGACGCTACTGCTGTTGCTGTATGTTTCTATCCGTCGATCAGCTGAAACTCTGCATTTAAGATATGGTTAGGGACTTATCTTCATGTAATTCATGTTTTGAAATTATTTCGCATTCCAAGTTTAGGATCCAAGACAAGAAGGTTAAACGAATTTGAAAGTTATGCTCACTAGGAAATAAAGTTTCCCTACATATTTGCAAATGATTAGTAACTAATAGTGTTGCATTAATTATGTCGGATGAATTGGGAGTTGGTATTGAATTTTTAGAACAAATATGAATTACCTCAAACCGTGTCATGTATTATGAGTTTTAGAAATATATAGTTTTTATTTTGAGTTAGAAGAGTTTGCGTAATATTGTGTCAGTATCAAATTAGGGGTTGTTTTGCTATTTCAAAGGGTAGATTGGATCTTTTAAAAATTTGAGGAAGAATACGAAATAAGTAATAAATAGCAAAACAATTATTAAATTCCTTAATATCCGAAAAAGTATATTATCTTGTTAAAATATATATTTACATCCTCAACTAATCCTTCTTCGTTTGAGATATGTACTTCATTATATTAAATGAAAGCTCGATCATTATAGAATCATATATCGTTTCCCGATTTAAGTTCATCTAGCTTTATTATATTTGAGTCAATTGAATCCGACAATTAGAAATATGTATTTTATTCTATGTGTATATATATATATATATATATATATATATATAGCTTTAAGCTATTAGTTAATAACCATGGCGAGTTCTTAAGTTAAAGTCTTGTTGATTTGTAGGTTGAGGAGCATCTTGACACAATTTAAGATATCAGTACATAAACTCATAAGCATCGAGTAAGGTGGGTTATAACTAAACTCATCTTGAATTATTTGCGCAATTAATGTCGTTATTTATCTGAATTAATTATTTAAACTCAAGTTTATAAATGTTTCATTTTAGTTTTTAAATGTTTTATATGTCTCAATTGTATGTTCTATGAAATGTTACTAATTATGTGAATTAAAAATCCAAGTTTAAGTATATAAATAATTATATTATTCATTTTGTAAATCTATGTGCTATGATGCAAAAAGTGAATTGTATTGTCACTTTCCTACAGTTCTATTGTGGTTTTACGCCACCCTAATGTTATGTGATCACCCTACAGTTTACGATTAGTATTCAAGGCCGAAAGGGTCAAGATACGAACCGTACCTACAGTTGTGGTTAATTCCATCCTACGGTTGTGGTTGATACCATCCTACAGTTATGTGATCACATTCTACGCAGGCCCATGTGGCATATGTCCCAAGTACATGCGATTCACTTAGCTACATGTTAAATGATAATTTTAGGTGAAATATGTGCATTTCACTTGCTTTACAAATGTTATATCCACTGAGTGTTTTCTGGCACTCAAACCCAAATATTTTCAAATGATTTCAGGTAATGGAGTTTTAGGCTGGTTGAAGGACGATGGCAGTTGGAGTTGGACTATTTGTTGTTCAAATTAGTTATTTGGTCAAACTTAAGTGAAGTTAATGTGTTGAGTTTTTAAATTCTTTAAATTGCTGCCGCTATATGTTATTTTTCTAAATGATCGCGCTCATGTGTGCTTAAAATTCCACTTGAGAAGTGCATTTAGTTTAATTGTTAAAGTATGCTGAATTTCTTTGGAATTTGAATTAAGACATTTGAAGATCAAATTATTTTTAAAATATATGTGACTGAGACTTTTAAAGCATTTCTTTTAATAATTTGATGTCTTTGATAATTGTTTTGGAAATTGAATATGCTGATTTGATTTAACAGGTTAAAACGCAACTGTGAGCGTTTGAGTCAGGTTGTTGTGTTGGTGGAGTTATTTTTAAGTTAAAATGTAGCTTATCTTATTTTTATTTTATATATCTATATATATATATATATTGAAAGAGATATTGTGAATTGATTATCTATTTATTTTAAATTATTTTAATGAGAAATTTTAGTTAAAATTTTACAGTGACGAACTCTTCCTATTTCGGAATCAGGGCGTCACATATATAAACAACAATTAAACGAAATAAGAAATATGAATTGAAGGTGACTAGAATAGATGCGGGCATGATTTTGTCCAAGAATTATGAAGCATGTAGTTTTTGTGATCCACTAATCAAGTATAGCATGAAAAATTGGTCTACCGTCTCGGTTTTAATAACATGGTTAATTGTAAAAAATAAATAAAAATCCACCACATTTGAAGGAATATGCAATTTGAATAAAAATTTTAAAATATTACAATAATGACCCAATATTTTTATTTGTAGCAAATCAAACATATCCAAAAAAAAAAATCACATGATAATTTGACACTAAAAAAAAAAAAACCACTTATATTTGACACTTAAAACTTAATTAATTTGTACGTATGAGGAAAAAATATTGCCACATGATAATTCAAATAGTCGGAAAAAAATTGAGGATGTCAAATTTGATAAAAACTAAAAAAAAAAAAAGTTATATTGCAATGTTTTAAAAAGGTATCTAAATTAAAAATTCGTTCATAGTTGGTGATTTTGTTTTTACAATTAACCCTGTATAAAATGCTAAAGAGTTCATGTCGTACGTGTGTAAAAAATGGTAGACTATCCAAAATATGAACAATTCCAAGGCCAGAAAGTAACATATGCTAGTATCTAGCAACATCAATAATCAAAAGTCAAAAGCAGTTTGATGAATATCAAACAAGTAGAGATTGAACAATTCAAGAAAACTATGTTGTTAGAGATGATATCTATGGGACTAGTTATTTCTGCATGTTATCTTACAGATTCATCAAGTAGTGGAGTAGAGTAGAGTAGACTCACTCAAATCTAAATCATTCAATTACACAGCTAGAAAAAGGCCCTGCTTCCATAAAACACCCTCGAAGTATCCTTCTTCTTCATCTTCTTCTCAACCTCGATTTTGTCGTCGGAATTCTGTATCAAATCCCCCTCATCTTCTGCTGCAGGCTTGTCCAAATCCATAGGCAGCTTCATTTTGGCGAGTGAGTCCGTAAATTGCTGCATGCTTCTCATATACATATCAACTATCTGCTGCTGCATTGCCGATTCCTCCACGTTCCTCACACCTTTTTTATCCTCTTCTCTCTCCTCCAAACATTCATCACTCTCACTCTTCTTCGAAGCTCCAGTTGGAGTTGGAGTCTCTGCATTGTCGTTTAAGGATGTCGAGAAATCAGCAAAAACAAGGCCCTTTTTCTCCATGGAATCAGCAGAGTTGCGATCATCGCTCAAACTGGTCATTGTGGATACTGAGCCGGCCGCGTACTCGTCTGAGGAGTTGGCGGCCATCTCGTAGTCCTCCACCTGCGGGGGGGCAGCCCCGAGGTGGAGGAATGAGCCGTCTGGCTTCTCCAGCCACGGCCTTATTGGGGTTCCATTCTTAGCAAAGTACTCTGAAACCATCTGTTGATTCTCGCTTACGATGTTTACGTCGGGGAATTCGATCCTGCAGTAGTCTTCCGAGATCTTGTTATCCAAGAGAAGTTCAGAAGTTGCAGCAGCAGCAGCAGGGGTGATGAGATTGGTGGGAGTTTTTGCATTCAAGAAAAGTGAGAGTTTGATCGTACCGGCTGGAGAGTGGAACAAATCAGTGGAGGAGAGATGGAAATCTTGAGTGAGTCTTCCTTTACCAGAAACAGAGGAAATTGGGACTAAAACAAATCCAAGTAGCTGATCATCCATCAAGTTCTTGGCTCTGCTCAGCATCCATATTTCGCATTTCAAGACGGCGTCGGATTGGTTGATCTTCATGATCAAGTCCTCGTTGAACTCCGGGTTCTTCCCCCCGCCAATGATGATTCTCGTGGAGATGGTCTCATCCGGATTGTAAGTCAGGGAGAATTTTGCGTACACGTCTTGCTTCTCGTAGATGCAGATGTTGTGGATGTTCCTCGCGTGATGAACATGAATTTCGAGAATACCTGAGAAGCCGTCTTCGGACTCTGGCTCTGGGTTGTAAATGAATCGAGCTGCTGCTGAATCCATGTTCATATAATATCCCAGGAAGAGAAGCAGCTGCAGAAAACAAGAAGATGAATTGCAAGTCAAAAAAGAAAATGATTAGGGGCTATGACTGTTGAGGGAAACTTGATAAGGAATTCAAATTTGAAGTCTTCAACACACCAACACCGATTCATGACTTGGAAGGGAAACAAGTAGTAGAGAGAGAGAGAGAGAGAGAGAGAGAGAGAGAGAGAGAGAGAGAGAGAGAGAGAGAGAGAGATGGAAGTCTGCAGTAGGTGAGAAAGAAGAGAAAATGAAAAGGAATGATGAAGTGAGATAGTAAATGGTTTGGTGGAGATGGTGATATCGCTTTGCTTGAGAAAGTAGCTTGTGCTCCACTTTCCTGCAATAGAAAACTTGCTCCACTAAAGGCAATGGATTGGAGGTCCCATTCTTAATTATTCATTACTACCTTTCTCACTTGCTCTCCAAACCTTCAAAGACCATACATACTTTTCATCATACCCACTACCCACAACAAGTCAAATGTTTATACCTCGCATGCGCCACGTCTTCATGCCGACGCCACAAATCCTACATGCATGCCTACTCATACCATGTCGACCTTTTTCACCATCGTTACTACCCCATCGGGTAGCATAGAATTTTTCCATCTGAATGACAAAATTCTAAGTTTCTAATGATAGGTGTATCATAAGCTACCAGAATTAGTAAAAAAAAATGAAAGCTGGAGCAGGAATCTAACATTAGATCTACCCTACAAGGCGTAAAATGTACAACGTCTAAATGTATGTTAGTCATGGTAACATGACAGAAGCCCTTTTTCTTCAAATCCATTAGTATATCTTTATTTGACAATAGTCCTTAGCACGGAGAGACAGTACAAAGTGTCTGAAATCAGGGCCTACTTGCGACCCAACCTTGCTAGACGTTGCTGATGCTTGTCAGCAGCTTCTCGCTTCAAAGCCCTTTTTGCACGCCGCCCAACTAATTCTTTAGCAGGGCTCTCTTTCGTCTTAGGCTGGCGAGACGGACCAGCACCTGAATCGTGGATGCTGGAGCAATGAGTTGGTCTTGCTTCTTGTCTTCCTGCTCTAACAAATCCGTTGTCTCCCCATCGACGATTACCGATGCGGAGACTCAGAGATCTACCTATATAGAACTCATCCGGATCTTCTTCTTCATCATCATCATCATAATAACAATAATAATCTTCTACTTTCTCCAACTCTTCTTTTTCTGCTTCAACCAAAGGCTTAAACCAAGAAGCTCTTAGAAGAAGGCAGACGCTCTCCTCGAACATATAATCATGAATGCTGTTCAAAAAGAGTAATAATTTGTAAGACAAGCACAACAAAATGTCCTCAAATTTATTTCAAATACCTGTAAGTTTTGCCAATTAATAATCCCTCTCCTCTCATGCATAATAATAGAAAACGCTTTCCAGGTAAGCTAGTGTTTAGATCAGACTACCCAACAGATTAAACTAGCAATTTGTCGGGTAAATTAAACCAGCCACTCTGACCTACCCTACCTGGATGGCAAGTGTCCCATATAAAAATTTCATGCATATTCAATTAACGAAACATTTATTCCCTGCTATTAATGAAACTAATTATAAACGTCAAAACTCTTAACTACACACAATGTACACTCAATTCAGTGGCTGGCTTATACCTTCCTTCATCTTGATATTTTGATTACATACCCCTTGTTCAACCATAAGTTTGAACATCAACCACCCCTTCTGGACTCAAAATTTACTTTGCATCCAAATATGAATGTTAAATTTGGTATCAGCATGACAACTCTCAGTTTGTTCTCTGAAAATGAAAATGCACATGAAAAAGAATCATATTTTTAAATGCATGTTTTCACATAATAGTTTATACCAACATTCTCACAAGGCTAATAACTATACCATTTATTATATTATCTTCCATCGCCCTATAGAAGGGCAAATATCTCCAGAGGAAAATAAGACATGAGAGCTGGAATACCTTCCATCAAGTGCTCGGTGAATATTAAGGAACTCAAATGGATTTTTACACTGAGGGCATGTTGGTTCCTTTTTGCAAGAGGCCCATCGCAAGATGCAAGTCACACTGAACAAAACACAGGTGACTCAATTAATAACAAAATTGGCTTTCCATATTCTGCAAAAGATAACTCAAAACATGCTTTATCTCATTAAAGTGCGTAAAGCAACAGCATTTAGATTGAGTTATCCCACAAGTATTTCAAAAAGGAACTTGAACTTTAAGAAGTAAGCAAAACACAGGTTTCAACAAAGTTGCGAGAATTTCCCAGGCTTCAAAGATAACTGATGCAAATGAAATGTGCAGGATGACCCACCCCAACTCATGCATCATAGTCCGCAACATTGTTCAACATATGATGGATGACACAAGAAAAGCACTTAGGCACAGATCCTCAATACGAATCTCACAAACAATAACAGAATAAATAAATTGAGATTCAGACAAACCAGTAGGCATGCTCGCAACCTTTTACAAGTGCAGTTTCTTGGAGCACTATTTTATTCAAACATATTGCACAAACACCATGATGGTCATTGACGTTACTACAGTTAGTATTGCACCCCACTTGGTCAGTCAATTCCACCACTGCAGTCGAAATCCCCTCCATGCCAGTCTGAAAGGCACAGTTTCCATTCAATCGACATATCCAAATAACCAGTATCGACATTGCACAACAATCTACAATCTACATAAAAGCTCAATACAAAACCCTAAAATCTAAATTACACAAGTATCTCAAGATGTCAACAAGGACAATATAATGCTAGAAACGGCAGCGAAGCCATCCATACTGCAGTAATTCTTAACTAATTATCACACAAATCTACTTACAAATCAGTAGCACGTCTAAAAATAAGTTAGTTTCCCCCTTTCAAAATCGGATCGAACTAATAAAATATACCTCACATGTCCACCTTTGTAATAAATTCCCCTAATGTTCATTCAACTAATATCAAGATACCAACACAAATAGATCCGGCGCAACAAAATCGGCCAAAAAACCTATTAATTAAGGTCAATCAAGTACCAACCACAACAATAATAAAATAAATAAAAACGTTGCTTTTTTCTGCATTCCGTTGGGAAAGAGTAAACCAAATAATTTAAAGGGAAAAACCTGGACATGGATAGCGAGATTGTGAAGAGCTCCGGCAACGACTTCAACGGGTGCAGACATGGCTATATTTCCTGCTATTCTGTATAGAGATTAATCCACTAGCACTTAACTATATATGGATATCTGTATGTAAATATACAGAATTTTATAATTAAAATATTAAAACAAAAACGAAATCAGAGATGAGATATTCGAGAGAATTATACTGCCAAGGGTGGTTGGGTGGTGGTGGCTGCTGGGGGGATTTTTAGAATTTTTAGGGATTGCTTTTTAAAAAAAAAAAAAAAAAAAACATAAATTTTAGGGATTCATCTCATAGTTTAAAAGGAAGAAGAAGACGAAGAAGAAGAAGAATTTTTAGGTTGAATTTTTGGATAAATTCTCAATTTTTTCTTACTGCACTGCACGCCCCTGTTGAAAATGTCGCGGTCAGCATATATATTGAAAGTTTTATATGATGAATATAGTGAAGGGTGTAAATTGCAAAGAAAATCCTATTTCGAAGGGTGTAAATGCCAAAAAAATATTTTGCCAACATAACATATAAATATGGCGCAATTTAAAAGTCTTCGTTGGTTCCCCCTGCTGAAATTTGAAACTAGTCTTTCTTTGCTTGAATTATAAGAGGAAATGAAGTCTTAATATAGCTTACATAGTTAGGGCAGACCACGTCATATCCAAATACCGTTCTGAGATTTACAGTATACAGTATATTGATTTTTCAGTAAGATATGATACCCTATCCTAATTTTACAGTAAAGTAACGATATGAATTTTCAAAAAAATAAAGTATACTGAAATTCGGTATATCATAATATATTGATAAATATTATACCACAGTACATACCAAAGTGTGCCGTCATACCGGTACATACCGCCAAACCGATATATACTGTCATATCGGTGTATATTGAAATGGAGGTATATACTGTCATACTGGTATATACCGAACTTCGATATATATCAAATTTTAATAATAAAAAATTGCACATTCATAATACAATATAATATTTAGTAAGTTTATCATAAAACTTTATCAATAATTTGATATTTAATTTAATACCTAAATTATAACTAAAAATGAGCAATTTGAAATTACATGTAATAAATAATAATCTTCTATTTTCTTTAATTAATAAAATTTAAATTTTAAATGAATAATCAATAATAATTAAAATAAAATTATATATACATAAATTATAAGATATTAAATTATTTTAGTACAATAAAAAATAAATTAAATTATATAATGAATAATAATCTCGTATTCTTCTTAAATTTTTAAAACTAAAAGTTAAGGAGAATGGTAAAAATGATTAAAAGAAAATTATTTATATTATACAATAATAATATAATGTTTAATTTGTGTATCGTAAAAGTTCAAAAAATATAATATCAAATATAATATAATAATTGAATTATAACTAAAAATAAAAAGGATGAGAATCAAATGTAATAAATAATAATTGTATTTTTCTTCAATCTTTAAGCAAAAAATTATGATGAATTATGTAGAAAAAAAAATGAGATACAATAATATAATATTTAGACCTTGATATGTTTTGTCATAAAATTTTTGAAAATTATTAAATTTCATATAATTTAATACTCAAATTATAAATACAAATTGATCAATTTGAAATCAAATGTTATTAATAGTCTTATATTCTTCTATATTTTTAGACAAAAATTTATAATGAATGGTAAAGTAAATTATAATAAAATGAGATGTGATGCACAATACTATAATACTTAGTATGCTCATCATAAAAGTTTAAAAAAATATTATATTTCATATAATTTAATACAAAATTCATAACTAAATTCTCCAACATCTCAATAAACAATTATGATGAGCATACTAAATATTATAATATTGTGTGAAATATAATATTTTCCTAAATGTTTATGATGAACACACTAAATATTATGATATTGTATAGCATATTTCATTTTATATTAATTTTTTGATAATCCATCATAACTTTTAGTCTAACGATTAAAGAAGAATAGAAGATTATTATTTATTACATTTGATAGAGTTTCAAGAATTGTATTGAATTTTAAAATGTTTGAATTATATATAGAACGAAAATTTAAAGAATTATAAATAATAATTTTATTGAATTTTATATATTTATTTAGTTTTTGAATCATATGAAATTTAAAATTAGATAAAATATTTAAATAATAAAGATATTATTTATGGGAGTTTCTATTTGCACCACTAAAACTACTCTTTGCACCACAAAAGAAAAAATAAAATAATTTTGAAGTTACTTAAACGCCCTTTGTAGATCCGAAAATCTGCAATTAATCGTATAGTCCAGAACAGCGGCCAATCTGTGAAACAAAATCAGAAAAAACGTAACAGCCAAAGACCGTCGGGGGGTGACGATCGTTGGGCCTCCGACGCTCAAGTCCAGAAAACAAAAGGAATAGAAAGCAATAAGATATGAAACAATTGAATAATTAAGCCAGTGACTAGAAATCGAGAGAACGTCGTTCAAATATTGAAAACGTAGGGAAGAAGCCTGGATGTTGAATCGCATGAGTGGTTGAGTGGAATTAGGGTATGATGTGAAGCTTGTGGGTATTTCTACGTGGTTGTCAAATCAGGAGGGGGGTCTCCTTTTAAAGGTGGAGGTAGCACTAGGGTTCGCGAGGATCGCGGAGGAGGTTGAAAGACGTGTCGACTCCTCTGAACCCGTCAATCTTACCGGATAAGGCGGAACTAATCGTTAATTCAAATTTAAAATTGAATGATTATCTATTAGAATACCGATCGTACATTGCCGTTCAATCCTTTTAGGCCAGCATATCGGGTTGACGAAAAATGACCACTACAGTTAAGCCCTCATTGTCTAGGTTCCAGCATGGAAGCTGGACAATGAATCGTAATGCAAATAAACATGTAAGGACATAAGACGTTCGCCGTGAGGCCGAACATCGAGTCCAAGCAAAAATTAGGAACGATTGCCCTAATACATGAAAATGACCCCAGAGGTCAAACACCAAAGCTTTACGCGCACGCTGTAAGGTAGGATGATCGAAGCCTTGAAAGCAAATCATAAAATTGAACATCGAAGCCCTGAGTATAGGTTATGAAGCTGAACGACCCAGGTCATAAAATAACCTGGAGGTCGAACGCTTAAGCTTTGAGTGCTAGCTGTAAGATAGGACGATCGAGGCTTTGAAAGCAAACCATAAGATCGAACACCGAAGTCCCGAGTATGGACTATGAAACTGAATGACCCAAGTTATAAAACAACTTGGAGATCGAACGCCTAAGCTTTGAATGCAAGCTGCAAGGTGAAATGATCAAGGCTTTGAAGGCAAACCGTAAGACCGAACACCGAAGCTCCGAGTACAGGCCATGAAGCTGAATGACCCAAGTTATAAAATAACTTGGAGGCCGAACGCCTAAGCTTTGAGGATAAGCTGCAAGGTAGGACGATCAAGGCTTTGAAAGTAAACTGTAAGATCGAACACCGAAGCCCCGAGTATAGGCCATGAAACTGAACGACCCAAGTTATAAAATAACTTGGAGGTCGAACGTCTAAGCTTTGAGGGCAAGCTGCAAGGTAGGACGATTGAGGCTTTGAAAGCAAACCGTAAGATCGAACACCGAAGCCCCGAGTACGGGTTATGAAGCTGAACGACCCAAATTATAAAATAACTTGGAGATCGAACGCCTAAGCTTTGAGTGCAAACTGTAAGGTAGGACGATCGAGGCTTTGAAAGCAAACCATAAGATCGAACACCGAAAATCTAATATTGTTTGTCATAAGTCACTATTGTTTTCCAAATGCACACATAGTTAACCTTGATGCTTTTAAGACCCTATGGTCGATATTTGACGTAGTTGACCCTAGGGTCGACATTTGGCGTAGTAGACCCTAGGGTCGATTTTTTATATAGTAGACCCAAGGGTACGTAGTAGACCCTAGGGTCGATATTTGGCGTAGTAGACCCTAGGGTACGTAGTAGACCCTAGGGTCGATATTTGGTATAGTAGACCCTATGGTCGATTTTTGAAGTAGTAGACCCTAGGGTCGTTTTTTTTAGAGTTTTTTTTAGGGATCGACCTTAAGGTCGACCCCCCCCCTTTTCTTTGAATAGTTTTTTTTAAGGGTCGAGATCAATTGCATAAGACCATCACGTGAAAAAAGATCTACTTGGAGATATAGGAGTTGTCGATCCTGGGGTCGATAATTTGCGGAGAAAGTCGCATAGAAGTTGACTTTTAATTTAATAGACCCTAAGGTCGATCATTTTGACAATGACAAGGATTGATCATCATGATGAGATTTACCATTGTAGAATATCAAATTTAAGGTTGATTTATTGCTTATCCGAGTCATAAATTTTGATCAATCCTGAAGCATAAATGACGTTGTAGATAATTGATTCCAAGGTCGACATAATAAGACTAGCATATACAAATATGCACGCAGTTTAAAACACAATTTATCTTGACTTGAGCTTGAACTTGCATTCGGGTTGAACCATACCTTACAGACATGGTATCGAACATCGTTCGAGAATTTTATCTTTTGAAGTAGTGTCAAGGTTGACATCAATGATAACTCTCATCTTCAGAGTGTAAAGCCATTTTTTGCTCTTTGTTATACTCGGAGCTGACCCTAGCGTGCGTTCGAGATCTACACGATCGTTCTTATTTGATTTGAGATGTCAACATTGATTTTCAACATGTAGGCGGTAAGGTTAGATGGTCGATGGCTAAGCCATCAACCCTCCGACGCTCAAGTTAGTAACTGAAGTAGAGAATAAATTTGAGAATAACTGAGAGCAGTAAAAGAAAATAAATAGAAACGCAAACTCATTTTTTTCAGGATCGATGTCCACCCTAAGGGCTGCAGGGTCGACCTTGAGGAGCTTTCCTATTGAACCTCGATCGTCATGGTTGAATTTCAACCTGCGCATGGCACGACTATATTATCGATCCTCCGACGCTCAAGTCAGTGGCGAATATAAAAAATAAATAAAACAAAACTTGAGAGATTTAGCCATGAGTTTAGAAATGATACTGCTTGAGGTGAATTGCTTTCCAGCTATTTGCACTTTCTCTGCCTTCAAAAGTTTGCAGCTTGTAAGCCCCATTTCCTACTACTTTGGTGATCAAGATCGACCTGTAACCTCGATTCAATTTGAACGACATGGTCTGGGTAGTCGGGGTGAATCTGTACTTTATCTTGAGATCTTCCATCTCGGGTTCAACGTATGAGGTCGACCTTGAACTTTCTCCATGTTCATACTTTGAGTTTGACGTCGATACCTCATCGACTTGGTTTATTTCTTGCACCTGCACGTGGTTAGTCTTAAAAGCTGATTTGTAGCAGTCTCTTGACGCAATTTGCTCTCCACAGATCTGCTTAATTCCTCATGGGGTTGGAAAGCGTATGACTTGGTGATAGGTCGAAGGTACAACTCTTAGTTTGTGAATCCAAAGTCTCCCAAGGATGATGTTATATGCTGAGGGTGCATCGATAATTTGAAACTTGGTGTGTAGGTTAACCCCTTCCGTATATACAAGCAATGTAATTTCACCTATGGTGACTTTGTGCTCGTCGCTGAATCCAATTAAGGTCATTGATTTTTTGACGATGTGAGCATCGGGGACTTGCATTCCCTTCAAAGTAGATAAGAAAATGACATTAGTCGAACTCCTATCATCGATGAGAGTCCTCTTGATCATACAGTTAGAAATAAGGACAGAAAAAACAAGTGCATCGTGGTGCGGGTGTAAGAGTTCAGAAGCTTCGCTGTTGGTGAAACTCAAACTTATGAGTTCCATTTCAGTGTCGGGCTTTAGTATCATATGCGTGTATTTGAGAGATCTGCAATGTCGTTTTGCTGATGCCTGGAATACTCCGCTAATCTCAGATCCTCCAGTTATGCAATTAACTACATGCTCAATTGGTGGAGGCTTTGGCGGATCCCTCGAGTTTTCATCATTTTTGCTCAAGGTTTTCTTTCCCTTATCAGTCAGCAAATTTTTTTAAATGGCCTCGCTTGAGTAGGTCGATGACTTCTAGACGCAATGCAATACAGTCATCTATTCTATGGCCGTGGTCTTTGTGGAGTTCGCAATATTTTGTTCTGTCACGTTCATGATTCGGGCTCCTCATCTTGGGCGGCCACTTCACTGTACTACCAAGTTCCTTTAAAGCATTGACGGCTTCTGAGGGTGTGAGGCACAGGTTGTATCCCGGCAACCGTCAGTCATATGGATCTGAATTATCTTCTCGATCTCAAGATTTCTAACGATCATTGCGAGGGTAAGGGTCAACTCTCCTTCTATCGTTTCTGCGGGAGTCTCTAACTTCGTCCCAACCTCTAGGCTCGGGTTAATAGTATTGATCCTCATCTTCCTCCCACTTAATTTGTGCCCATGCCTTCGCTAAAATACCATTCATTGTCTTACACGGGTACTTTGTGAGTTCTTTGTAGAGGTCTGAATCTCTCTTGAGCCCTTTCTGAAGGCTGATATGGTAGTGTCCGCATTACAGCCTGGTATCTCTACCTTCTCTCTATTGAACCATTTGCAACTTAATTTCTAAGTGTTTCATTTGGGTATTGAATAATGGTGTAGAGGTCATCGGAATGTTTCTCAATTTTTTGGCTGCTGACGAACTGTTCTACGAAAAGATCTGTGAGTTATGCCAATGATCCGATTGAAGCATTAGGAAGGTTTGTGAACCACTGCAGTGCGGCTCCTGATAGGCTCGACCCAAAACCTTTACACATACAGGCTTCTCTGAGGTACTTTGGTATTGATGCGATGAACATCTTCTGTTTATATTGTGTGATATGGTCATCCGGATTTCAGCTTCCATTAAATAGCTTCATAGATGGTAGGGTGAACTTCGAAGACATCTCTGTTAACCCAATTTCATCAACGAACGGTGAGTCAGCAAAATTATTTGGTGCAGCCTTGCGGATTGGTAGGGGTACACCAGGAATTCAGGTTATCATTGCCGCGATACTATCCAGTCGTTGCTCCAATTCACTTGGGTGATCGATCCTTCTCTGATCGAATACCTGGTTGAATCTGCGCTGCTGTTCAACCCTTTCTTGCTCGAGAGTCTGATGTCGGAACCTTTCCTGCTCAGAAGCATGATACTCAAACCCTGGAGGTGGCCTTAGCGGGCTCTCCTCCATTTTGTTATCCGGCGTCCACCTTCTGTGCTGACGCACTAGTACATGCATTAAATAGATCAGTAAAATTAACAGAACGACGACGCTCGGAGTATACCGAATTTGGTTCGCTGAATAGATTGGTGGGTTTGATGTAGTTCAGATGGCGTGCGCTGTTATTGATGGTCAGATCTTCAAGTTTACTGCGGAGTGAAGCATTCTCTGATCTCAGAAGCGCTAACTCCCCCGTGGTGTTTGCTATTTGATGTTGTATATTCCTCAGAACATCAGTCAGCGACAGATTAACATTAGACGAAGGCGTAGCGGTTCTCCCATCTTGTTGGGGTCTTTTTCCATATCTGCGGCTCTCCCTAGGCGTTGTCATTTTGTGGGTATTTCTGCATGGTCGTCAAATCAGGATGGGGGTCTCCTTTTAAAGGTAAAGGTAGCAGCTAGGGTTCGCGAGGATCGCGGAGGAGGTTAAAAGACGTGCCGACTCCTCTGAACCTGTCAATCTTATCGGATAAGGCGGAACTGATCGTTAATTTAAATTTAAAATTGAACAATTATCTATTGAAATACCGATCGTACACTGTCGTTCAACCCTTTTGGGCCAGTATATCGGGTTGACGAAAAATGACCACTACACCTTTTACTTAAAAAGAAAAAAAAAATCAAGTGTGGTTCGAAAATGGAATTTCGAACTCACTATGCTTGTTCGAAATTCAATTTTCTGAATTTCGAACGGGCATGAGTTTTTTTTAACTAAATAATTTTTAGTATACCGAAAATTTCAATATACCGTGAAATGTCGGTACGGTATACCTAATTATCGGTACAGTAAGGTTTACCATTAGAAAGTATGATAAAGATATGCATTATGTGTAATACTGAACTAAGATATTTCGGTAGGTAAGGTAGGACAACGGTATGATTTTCATCATACCGTAAATTAAGATAAGATATAAAGTATGTCGAAAAAAATAAGGGATATCATACATTGACATCCCTCCATATAATGTGTGTATGTGTATAAACATATGATCTAAAATTTTGAGCATATGCAAAAAAAAAAAAAAAAAAGGCAAAGGCACATAAAAAAAAAAAAAAAAAAAAAGTAAAAGCACACTAAAATACACTTAAGAATCCATCTAGAGCCCATAACGTAAAAAATGGCCTATTCATAACCTCTTAACTATTGGGCCATTCAGGAAATTGAAATATATATTAGTTCCTTTAAATGTTTAACTATGCGTCAAACCATAAACGTGTATGCATTAAAATTGGTGTCCTTTTTTTTTTAAAGAATTAAATTTGGTGTATTAGATATTCATTTGATGTTATGTATTAATTAGAGACTAGAAAAGTGATTTCATACGTCGAGAGTTGAGACATATTGCTAGGCATAACCATGTGTGTGTGAGGATCCGTGCCCAACCGTGTTACACTTCGTGTATCATAATTAATTATTTTAAAATTCATTTTTTAATTTTTTAATATATTTCAATTGGAGAAAATGAACTTTGAATAAAAAATTTAAATAACATTAAATCATAATAATTTAAAAAAAATAGCACAGAAGATGTCAAAGGAAATATATCACAGGAATATGGTGTGGAGAGAGAGAGAGAGAGAGAGAGAGAGAGAGAGAGAGAGAGAGAGAGAGAGAGAGAGAGAGAGAGAGATTTATGATTTCTTGCAGGTATATATATGCCTTTGTTTTCGAATCCGTGTAAGAGCAATGTATAAATAATTAAGATTATGAATTTGTTAACACATCATTAGTGAAATATAAATGGCTTTAACATAATAAGTGGCAATCGTAAAATCAAAATGGGTAATTAATTAATTAGGAGTATCACATATTTGATTTATATCAACAATGGGAAACTAAACAACATTCACATAACTGATGAGTTCTGCTCCTATACTATATATACTACATATATGAGTCATTAATTTCGATTCGTTTCATTGTTTTTATTTCATTTCCCCACCAAACCTTGCCCTTGTTTTTTTCTGGAATCAGAGGTTGGAACTGCCATTTGTGCTTTTGTATATTTTTTTCGTTTTGATAATGGGGTATTTCGTATAGTTTCTTTGCTTATTTTGGTGGTTACTATAAAGGTTTCTTCCAAGGTAAGTAACTAAAATATATATATATATATATATTAAAATTAATATTTTTTTAATTATATTAACAAGTGGGGGAAAAAAGGACAAAGATTTCCTTTGAACCAAACCTCTGTATCATAGTTTTGCTTTTACGTCTCACCAAACATTAATCAATAACACTTAATATTATAAACGTTTATGGACTAATTATTTTCTCACTCAGTTACTATTACTCTGTGGATTGTTGGACTTCATTATTTTCTTTAAATTGCGTTTGTACATGTCTGAGATGTCGCTAATAAGGAGGAAATAATTCATGTTGCTATTCAATTTGTAACAAACATAATCGCCAATTACAGCTGGAAAGTTACTTATTCATCTCAATAAATAATATTTTTTTAAATAAGCTATAATTCGACTAGTATTAATTTATACACATCAAGATATATAAGTTTCAAATTATTGATATATTGTAACCAACGAGACACACATGCTCTCACCAATAGACGAACAAATCCAAATTATGACATTAGAGCATTGCACATGTGTTATTCCAGACACTAGAGCCGCAGATCTTCCCACATATAAAAGAATCTTCCCGGCCATTTAAAAAATAAAATAAAATAAACCTACGTACCTATGATTTAATGAACATAATCATAAGATCAAACACCCAAACGGTTAATCTTCTCATATCAAAAGAAAGAGGGATCCCGTTCAATCTCACTGCTTTCTGCCTTTCCCCTCCTCGCCAATTTCAGAAAAATAAAAATAAAAAATGAGCCTTGTACCAAGAATTTATTGAACACAATCAAAAGACCCTTACCAATATCCGTATTATATCAAAAACTCAATTGTAAATATATATTACAATAAGTGTGACGTTCGGGGCTCAAGTATGGAGTGATCGTCGGTGCATAGGTACGGACAAAAAGCGGCTCCTGTCACACTTTCAAGCGAAGGCCACATAAATGAACCGAATTCATCCGAAAGAGAGAGATTCTAAGACTGTGTAGACATGGGATCGTATAGTTGAGAAAAGTTTAAAGGATCTGATAAGTGCTACTCGTACCACAAGGTACATCTTCTTCTTTTTTTGCGCTCGTTCCACCAAAACTTCAAACTTAAACGTGCTTGAATTGAGACAGTAGTATGATGGGTTGTGCTTGACTTGGGGTAATGGTGAAATCCTCTGAGAAATTTTCTCAAGGAGCGTGGTGAGATGGATAATCCCTTGGAAAGTTTTATCAAGCAGCGTGCGAAGCCGGATCCGTACAATAAATCATTAATTATCCACTTCAAGTCGTAATAAGTTTACAATTAAATTGTAATATATTATAAAGGCTACAAATTAATGAAAAATTTATTTAGTGGGAGTCTATCTTATTATATACATGTAGAAATGAAGTGAAAATGATAAGGAATGTTTGGCTTTATTTTAATTTCAATTTTCATGTTTCCAATTCAATTTACAATGTGTATTAATTTTTGAAAAAAAAATATAATGTTTTTATTATGATGCATCATTTTATGTTTTAAGTTATAAGTTTGGAAAATAGCAATATATTTATTTAATTATTTTTTCAATTTAAATTTGTGATTGGTCAAAAAGATACATATTTATGTATTTATTATGAATTAATGAATATTTAAGTGCCGACTATCATTGTATATATATATAATTAAATAGACGGTGCACAATTGAAAAATGTGAAAATTAAAATTAAAAATTAATAAAACAAATGTGTTTTTTAGTTTTTAAATAATAAAAAAATAAAAAAATCAAATTAGAAATGAAAACAAACAAGCCTAATCTCTAAGTGAATAAATTAAACGACTACCTAGCATCAAACATAGAAAACATATATACACAACTAACATCCTTCCCTTTTCTACCGTATTTCAATTTGTCACATATAATATTAATTATGATAATTTCTTTTAATATAACGTAACATTCCCCAACAAAATAAAATAAACCTGGCTACCACACAGTGTTGATAGTAATGAAACGGTTGACCGAAGGGGAAAAAAATAAATAAAAAATGAAACTCTTAATTGATAAAATACATGACTCCTATTATATAAGAAGGCAACCCTAAGTTGAGCGCATATTGAGAAACCACAATATACGATATAATTAAAGCTAAGCTCTTCCAATGGCTAGCTATAACAATATCATAACTCCTAACAATATAATGTAATTCAATTAATAATCAAAGTTCAAAATACACACTGCACACAAATTAAAGGCAACTAATCCGCACGATCAGTTCCAATTTAATAATTTGGCGATCACACATCATATATCAACAAAAATACCAGAATAAACTAGCAGTTTCGCAACAAGCTGCTAGTAAAACATATATAAGAGATGTAGCACGATCAGAACACGACATGCAGATAATATTCTTTTAAGTGTTTACAAGAACAAAATATGTAAAATTAAATAACACACAGATATTACAAAAGTAGACCAGAACATGTTTTGTATCTTATGCCGAAAGATGAGCCTGAATGCAGCAAGAATTCTAAATAAAATTATTCAATAATATAATGACATGCAAAAAAAAAAAATATGTCAACAATTAAAAGTAGTTGCCTTCAAATCAGATGGCAAAGAATTAATAGCACAAACATTATCAAACTTAAAAATTCGAGTTATTAGGGAATTGAAAGTGAAACAAGACAACACACAATAATGAGAGAAACGGCGGAAAGTCAATTACAGCAGCCGAAAGATAATTAGCAGAATATAATAATCATTAATCAATTAATTAATTTGACAGCAGCTAACAATGCTGCATAATCTCCCGCATAATCTCCCATAATTAGATGACAAATAATCACTCCATACAAAATAGTTTGTCGAGCATGTATGCAAGAAAAATACTATAAAATCCAAACATCAGAACAAACATACCACATAATTATTAATAAATTTCAAACTAGTGTGTGCGCACATATATAATTCCATGCAGCAAAGAATGATGCAAGTTTAGTGGAAAAGCAATTAATTAAGAGAATAAGTGTAATTACAATGTAATGATGAAGGAAGAGCCGAAAGTAGGATCCATTTACTGCCTCTTAATTCCATAGCAATATTTATACATATGATTGCGACGTTGCAACAACTCAAGTATAAAGTTGCACCACATTAATTCTTACCTCATTGGGCTCAAGATCATTCATTATATGCACATCTACTAACACATAAGATCATGGAATTATTGAATGTGTGTTGCACTACTCACACTGTGACACACAACAAAATTAATTTATACGTACAATATCAAATTAATACCAAGATGGTCGTCAATCGATGATCAACATCTTAGACATGTGCAAAACCAGCAAATAAGTGAAGATCGATTAGCTAACATCATATCATATATCGTGTGAAATAACAATAATATTTCATACATTTCAACTACTACTCTTATTGCAGCACATCTGCTCCCATTTTACACGCAAATGTGTGACATGACATATATATAGATATGTAGACGGTATCAAGATAATTACTATAAGATAAAAGGGAGTTATCTTTTTTGGGCAAATGATGAGACTCTTCTTGAAATGAGTATGATTAAGCCGCCTAGAGCCACGAGCTGAAACCATAACTCAAAAACAAAGTAAAAAAAAGGGGGGGTTAAAAATTAAATGACCAAAATCTAGAAGAAAATTAATCTATTAGTCTATTACCATTTACCAACAAACAAGAGAATAGAGAGAGATCGAGATGTCATCTAACATGAACCTTTAATTTGCTGAAATATTTAAGAGATGATCCATCAATTTATTTGATTTCCATAACTCGTTCCTCCAAGCAACCCTCCGCCGGACGCAGCAAATATATCCGATGGATCGAGCACCGGATGCGACGACGAAGCTCCATTTCTTCCACCACCTCCTCCTCCTCCTCCTCCGCCGCCGCCCAAATGCAATTCCGATATATCGGGAAATCCCTCCCTCCCTTCAAACCCTTGATCGTATAGAAAGCCTTTGAAAACATGACCTCCTATTCTCACTACGGCTTGATATGCATACTCATCATCTCCATCATCGAGCGCAGTTACTCTCACACACTTGAACACTGCCGGCGCTCGTACTTGCCCCGGTAATGATTCTTTCAAATTTGCATCTATTCAAATATTGTTTTTTTCGATTTTTTTAGTTGTAATGATTCGATATTTTTGCCTATTTGGAGTTAGAAATTAATGTGGGAAAATTATTAATTAAGATTATACCTTGATGGCTAGAAGTGGTGTCGAAGCTTCTTGGCGGAGTGGTGTTGGAGGTGGATGTGTGAGAAGGGGTGGTAGTTTGAGACGCGCCGCCGAGCCGGGGTTTCTTGGCGCCTGAAGTGGACTGTGAGGATCCCGCGGTGGCGGTGTTTCCAGTCATCAGCTGACGCTCGCGGCGGCGGGCGGCGGGAACCCAAGTGCTCTTCAAGTGGGTAGTACAATCGTAGCCTCTACTTTTGCAGCACGTCCTACATCTACGGTGCGGGCAATCTTTCTTCGCTTGGTTTCCACAATCTTGACATGTGGTTGTTCCGACGGATAATGAAGTGCCGCCACCACCGCCGCCTCCGCCGGTGTGAACAAGATTAGTGTGATCAACGTTGCTCGAGGGTTTCTTCAAGGTGTAAGGCGAAGAATCCTGCAGCTGCTGATGCTGCCAGAGCTGCATGCCGCCTCCTCGGTTGCGCGCGTCCTCATCACCGCCTCCAATACAAGGAGCGGCGGTGAGGAGAGGGATGACTCCGACGCCGACGCCGATGGCGTTGGAGGCGTTGAGGGAGTGATGGTCGAAGTTGATCGTGGTGGTAGGCGCCTCCGGATGATGGTGTTGGAAGGAAGAGGCCGGAGCGACGAAGAAGAATTCCGGGGGAAGGCCGCAGTTGATGTGGCGGGTGGCGGCGGAGGAGGATGGCCACATTCCCCCAGCGGCTGCGGCGGTGTTGTTGGCGGGGGCGGCGGGTCCAGCATTGAAACCTAAGGAGAGATCGCCGGCTGAGGAAGAAGCGACCCACTCAGCGAAGGCGCCGGTGGAATCGGAAGGTAGCCGTCGAGTAGTAGCCACAGCTGCTTAATTCTTCTTCAACCTTTAAATATCTTCGATTCAGAGATCGATACAGATAGATACAAAATTCATGTACGTCTCAATCAAGGCCAAGATTGGATTTTTATATTTTCTTTTTGGTAGAGTTTCCAAATCTTGAAGAATCTATGAGGGAGTCGTTACTGTGTGAAAAGAGGTGGGGTCTCTGATATTCTTCAGAACAGAAGAGAAGATTATGAGACAGAAATAGAGAGAGAGAGAGAGAGAGAGAGGGGGGGCAGGGCAGAGAGATGTTCGCAGCAATTACTTCTTCTTTTCTTCTCTCCTTTCCGCTGATGAGCTTCTACTCCATATTTGACTGCTACTTCTGCTACTGTCACTTTGGCTTTATTTATGAATAAAGTTTCTCTGAGAGAGGGACTTGAGAGCTTACCATGCCAGTACTAATGGCAGAACAATAGAGAGGGAGAGAGAGAATTTAATCTTGCAATAGCTGTGGAGAGGAGGAGACCCCCACACACAGAACACGTACTACAGAGAGTAGTGTTGGTGTTGAAGTGTTATTGTTGGTGCAGATCCTTCTCTTTGTATAATCAACAACATTTTATTTGCTCTTTTTTTTTTCTTTTTTTTTTCCTCTCCTCACTGAAAGTGAAAGAATGAGGTGGGTGCCTATCTACCTCTCGCACAGATTATGGTTTGTGATTATTGGAGAGAGAAGAATAAAAGCGTATGTATATATGCGCGTTAGTGTGTGAGAGAGAGAGGGTGTGTGTGTGTTTTGTTGTGTAGGTTTTGTGAGATTTTGAAGCCCTAAATTAAAGTCACATGCCTCGCTTATTTTTAAATAGTAATTTTATATTTTCCCCAATCTTTTTTCCCCTTCCATTGGGAAAAACACAAAAGAATAAATCTTAAAGGCTAAAAGCAAACTATCCTCCCTTGCAAAGACAGAATATGTAAAAGCCTGGGCTGTGAAGCACGTAACATTTTTTTAATATTTCAACTATTTCTAACTTAATTACCTTATTCATTTATATTTCATCACATACAATCATATTTTGCTATATATTTTTATATGATAAATCACACTTTCATATTTACATTTTGGCACTTTCTTATCAATTAGCCTAGAATATGGAAAATTAATAGTTTTCATTTAGGTTAATTTTGAAAACTAATCCAAAATGTAAGTATTGCACTGCAATTTGCTCATTTTTCATTTCTATTAATTATTTATACTCATAATTATAAATGGATCAATTAAACTAATAATAAACAACACATCAAGATATTCCCTCAATATATCTTCTGTCCAACCCAAATACATTCATCTGTTTCTTTCTGAGGTTGCAAAAATAATGACTCACATAATATACGTACATATTGAATGTTTGTGGAAATTAAACTTAGTATTTGCTTTCAATCATTAACAAAGTCAGTAAATTAGTGGGCAAATCCTATGTTAACCCGAAGGGTATATACGTGTTGATTTTCTGATATGTGTGGTGCATATTCTTGTTAATGTGTTTTATTTGAGTTACAATTTCAGATGTGTCAATAAATAAATAAGTGTTTAAGGTTATACCCATTTGGTACAATAAAAGTAGACTTGTCAATTCATGTTATCGTGTCAACACAATAATAATTTAAAACGAAATAACAAATAAGTTTGCGAGAAAATAATTTTGCTTTCTTGTTCTGGCTCAAATAAAATAACTTCATAAAAATTAACCACTGCGAATAAACATTAGATGGTATTGCAAAATAAAAACGACTATTAATTCTTTATATGATGAAACCCAACCACCATAAACAAATATGAACATTAGAGTTTTCTTTGTTTGTTTTTTTCGCCTAGTTTTATCGATCTACGTACATTTAGTGCACAATGGCATATATAAAGCTAAATAAACAAACAAATCAATTATTTTAATACTTAATTTAAAGATCATTTTAATTAATGTATTATATTTTTAATATATCATCGCGCGTGTCATTACAATAATTTCAGTAGATATGTGTGAAATAATCATTTTAATTTGCACATGAACCTTGTTTTTATTAATTTGAATAAACATAACACAACACAAAAATTATCACTCGCTACGATAAGGATAAGAATTGAAAATAATAATCACAAACGATAGACCGTATTTTTATCATGTTGTGTCGCTGCAACAATTGATACATATATGATATATACAACTTTTGATTAATTAGCTTAATTAGTGACGTGCGGGCATATAAGAGTGTGACTGCAGGAACTTTGTTGTTTAATTTCCCAATAATAATGTAGTTGAGTGAAACTAATTATTGGATACATTATTTTAAAGTAAATCGGGTCTTTCTAATCTCTAATTAACCACGCTGTAAAAATCATTTTAATTATTCTATCGTATAAATTTTTTATTAACTAATAAGTTTAAAATTCGACTTTTTTTGTTTGTAAACTTTGAGTTTTTATTTTTATTTTTATTTTTTACTCACACACCCGACATGTGGTACTGAGGAGATTTGAACCCTTGACATTTGATCTCCAAGCAATCTCACTCCACCACTAGGCCATCCCCACTGGCCTAGCTCCTTATATTTTCTCGAATAATCCTGCATGTATTATATTTTTCACACCTAGCTCCTTATTTATCCACTTCGATTATTTGCTTTAACACTTTTTACATCAAAACTATATATAATCTAGTTAATAGATATATGGAAATATAAATGGAAAGTCTCTGATTTTAAATATATAGTTTTGGTATTTTGTTAAGAAGATACCTCACTTCGGCATTTTGTTGTCTACGAAGTGGTTTAAATTTACATCGGGATATAATAAATAATCCTTTTAACGAGGATAAATAGTTATTTGCATTGGGTTAGAATTAAGAATTTATAATACTCAGGAATTAAGAATTTATAGAGCATTAAAAAATTCAGAGTGCATTCACTAATAATACTAAGATATTTTTAACCTTATTAAAAAAAAGAAGAAGAAGAATTCATGTGATGATTATCAAAACTATATATCCGCAATTTATTTATTTTTAATCCTAAATCTGAATTTCTGTCATCACATAGAATCTTCAATGTTGTTAAATGTGATATGCACACAAGTAATTAAGTTGATATAATTCAGAAAATGTACAGATTGAATTATGCATACTCATAAATAAAAATAAAAATAAAAATAAAGATAAAAATAAAAATAAAAATAAAACCATAAATATCCAGCAACAGCCAATGGGCAGTTCAATCTAAACAAATCATTGAAACCACATAATGATATTTCCTATCTTTTTAGTAATAAATTATACAGCACGGGGTAGAAGAACAAAAGTAAAAATAATAAAATAATGGATTTGGCAGCAAAAGGAGGAAATAAAATTTGTCACACTCAAGAATTATTAGTGGAAAAAAGATGGGAGAATTGAATTAATTAAGGAGAATAAATAATATATATACATATATATATATATATATGTTGAAGTCGCCATCACATTGTCTTGTACCACCGCCCCTGGCCCCCTTCTCTGCCAACAGTTGACTATCGATCACCTGCCAAAACCATTTAATGAAGATCATCACTCCATTATTACCAACTAAATTCACTATAAACAATATACATATATATGTAAAATAATAAAAAAAAAATCACATTCCTTTTACTTTAATCCATAACAGGTTAATTTCACATATTTCTTCATATATCTGCCAGTTTTGGTATTATTTATTGGAGACGTGGAATGAATTAAAGTAACATAAAATGTTACTACTGCTCTTCAGCCTGTCATGAAATGGTGGTGGATACCTTTGTCAATCTAACATTTAATAATATATATGTGTGTGTTCTTTTATTATAAAATTTTGAAATTTATTATATATATATATATATATATATATGCACGCGCGGGGTTCAAATTTAGTTAACATTTTGTTTTTTGTATTTCACTCGTAATATGTTACTACTGCTTTTCTACCTGTCATTGTATATTGTACAATTAAATTTATAATTTTACGATTTTTATTATAGAAATAAAAATTGATTTTAACGGGGCTAATCATAATTAACATTTATCAATGAAAAATTATAATAAAAATTGTGTTCACTAATTATAAAATAATTAACCGCACATAATTAGGACTGTAAATGAATAATAGAGTCGCTATTGAGCTACTTACGTGGAACTCAACTCGAAAAAAGCTTGGCTTGAAAATTTATTGAGCTCGATTTGAGACTTGAACTCGGCTCGTTTAGAACATGAATGGATTTCGAACGAGCCGAGCTGGAAAAAAGTAGCAGCTAGCTCGCGAACATGCATGTTCGAGCTTTAACTTAATCGAACTTGTTCTCAAACATGTTCATGAATATTATAATTTCAAACGGGTAAATTAAATAAGCTCCTTTTTTTTCGAACTCGAATATGTTAATTAAAACGAGCTTTTTTTTCGAGCATTCAGGCTCAGATTCTATTAGTAAATTTTCGAATATTTCACGAGCTAAACTCGAGGCGAATTCGAACATGACAAAAATATTTATCGAGCCGAGCTTGAATAAGAGGAAAAAATTTCAAATCGAGTCCGAGCTTGAATATTCATAACGAGTCAAATTCGAACATCAAGGTGTTCAATTCGATTCGTTTACAACCCCTACACATTCGATCACCGCATGTGTGATTCTATATCACATCCAATGGTGATACATAATGCAAGTGATAAGTATAACAAATATCAATTTATTATTTGATTAAAGTATTCCTCATCATCCTTCTGCAGTTAATTATAAAATAATATTTTGTATTTAATATATCCAAATAAACGTAGTATGGATGGATTATACCGTATAAGATAAATTATTGAACCACATCAAATGTCTACTTTTTATTGCATACAACACAAGTTGCATGTTTGATTCTGAGTGATTGAGGGTGACTGAGTCATTGAGTTTGATAGATAATTTTATCAACCCTCGTCCACGCTTGGTTTGATGGATTGGAATCTAAACTTTATGGTGAGCTTGAGCTCTAATCCTACATTTAATTGATAATTTATCAATGAGAATGTATATGGATCAATTATTAATCAATTTCACTCTCCCAATTTAAAATTCTGCAACTACCCTCAATATGATAGATTTTTGCTACATTATCCGTTAGGACAATTTATGTATTATCTTAAATTTTAGTCATGATCCATCAATTTATGAGAAATATTGAAAATTTATCTAACATCGCAAAATATCGTGCCCTATTCAATCAATTTTAAGTATCACATCATCAAATCCAAACAAATAATAAAGTACATAATCTCAATGTGGAACCTGAACTTCTTCAGGGTCGTATCAGTGAAGCAAAACTAAGGTAACAAGTCTAAAAAAAACCTCAATACAGTAGATTCAAGACATTCCAACACATACACTCGCACACATATTCCAATTGTACAATTATTGCCATGTTTATTTAAAACTTTCTAATCATACTAAAGATTCGAGTGAAAAGAAATTTACAATCATGATTTATGAATATACCATCGTAACAAATAAAATCGACTAAAATGAAAGTTTATGATCCACATGAGAACAAAACCGCACGTGCGAGAAAAATACCCCTAGATTTATGTGGTGTGGGTGGACTGCAGTTTTCAACTTTGTTATGTGGAGTAATATGCCGTTCAAACTTATGTTATTTTTTCTATGATACGCTCTATATTACATTATTAAATTTACAATTAGTAATAATTATTATAAAAATAAAAATTAATTACAATATAATTAATATTCATTATTAAAAATAAAATTTAATCAATCATAATAATAAATTATTAATTAAAAATAATTATATATCCTAATTGGATAGAATCGACAATAATTCACAATCGTAAAATTAAATTAAAATATAATAAAAATATATTTTTTAGGATCACGTAATTGAACACTTTAAGGAACACATGTTATGCAGTTTCATTGCATATGCTAATATTTTCCTCACAAGTATTATAAGTCATCTATACATATATATATAAAAATTACACATTATAAATTATTTAGAAACTCCTCATATGTTTACGTACTCATAGTAATTAGAATGAGATCACTTCGCCGAGACCTCGAATTAGGATATATTTACTGTTTTTAATAATTTAATGTTCGTTGAAAAATAACTGATTTGATTTATTATATCACAGTATTCGTATACTGCTTTGTTGTAATTATTGTGTGAGGAATAAAATTCAGCCTAGTAACATGAAATAAAAATAAAAATCATGGAACCTAGCTACAATTGGTGATTTAACCAAAAAAGGCATTATTGTATGGAAAAATGCCAAAAATTGCTAAATATTCTCTCCCACTCATCACTTAGGCAGAGACAACCTTAATTAATTGGATCCACATCTATTATAGTCCTACTCAGAAAGGATAGATTATATCTATGATTATGGCCTATATATAGGCTTATTCCCAAATCTTTATTGCCTGGATTTTAATTTAATTTGCAGCTCCCACTTAAATAATCTAATCATAATAGATGTAACATGGTTCTGACATTATTTAATATTATATGGGCACTGAATTAAGTGACATTCTCTGCTTCAGTTTTTCTAAACATAATTAAGGGCCAACTAATCATTTCTTGGGAAAGGGTTTTTTTTTAAGTAAGTATGCTAATTAATTACAGGGCACCCCTCTATTATTCGAGATCTAATGCAACATTATATCTATGGGGCCTAACTCATAACTCATCACAAATGGCATTAAAAAAATAAATTAAAAAAAAAGATAAAATTAACCGTTGTAACTTTTCAAGATGCAAAATGTTTATTATTTTTTCTTATTCAAGTACGACGAACTAATCCCCACGTGAGAATTTAGGAACCAATCAAATTAATTTATCTTGATGACATGAAATATAAAAAAGAGGTAACATAATTATAAATATAAGAAATTTAAAAAATAAGAGAATTTTCAGTTTTTTTTTTAAATAGTGATGTCCTCATGTTTATAAATATTCTTAAAAACTTTAAACAATCACAATTCGTTCGTTTTAAATCTAATTGACGCGAATAATAAATCAAATTAAAGCTTTTTTATGCTATTTCATTTAAGATACATACTATATATGTTTGTTCGAACGAAAATTGATGAAAAATATAAAAAACCCATTTTTAATGCATATTCAAGACGTAACAATCAGACAATACTAACATGAAACCACACCATTGCTAATATGAATCATATTAATTTATACACGATACCCGACTTCTAGTACACAACTGCTATTATATGAAAATAATAATAGCATGAACTATATAAAGTTGGAAAGTTAGTCTATTCTATTTAAAAAAAATTCAAAAAAATATTAAAGGTTGAAAAAGTTATGGCCATTTGATTGAAGAATGTTAATTCATTATGAAAACCGTAAAAAAACTAGCAATACTTGTAAATCACATTAACAAATCGTTATTCGCATATTAGCAAATTATTGTTTACATATATATTAGCACATCATTGTTCACATATTAGCAATATATGTTAGGAACATATTAGCAATATGATGTGTATATAATATTACAACATATTACGCTATGTTATTTTAATTGTGGTCCAATGCCATATGAACATTGTTTAATGCGTATCAATTTATCAATATGAACTCGTTATACTATTAATATGAGTTTCTCATGTTAACAACATAATTAATTGATGTTCACAACATTTATATGTCATGTTAGTTTATCAATACATATGTTTGGAAAGTCAACAATTTTAAAGCATTATCTATTTAACTCTGAAAATTGAACCTAAAATCTGAAAAATATAACAGAATTTTTAAATTATGAAAATAACCCTCCTTCGTTAAGATTCTCTAATATTACAAGTTTGTTATATTACTTTGATTAGAACATTGACTAAATTGTGGCCTTTAGATCTAATCAAATTTAGGATTTGGATTGGTTCCTAAATTCTCATGTGGGGACTTGGTTTCTATTTGAGTCCCGATGGGGATGACCTAGTGGTGGAGTGAGACTGTTTGGAGACCAAAAATCACGAGTTTGAATCTTCCCAATACCACCAGATCGGATGTGTAAATGAAAAAAAATGACTTGGTTCCCATTTGAATCATTCCACACACACATATAAAGCAACTAAACTAGTTAGATTCAATGTCTCACACATCATGAACTTTATATATAGTTACAAATGGAACGTGAAATTTATACTTTGACAATGAAAAGATACAATTTTTATTTAGATATTTTTAACATCCTCAATTTTCAAGTTGCCAACACAATTTCATAAAATTATGGGTTGAAACAACGCCGGACTGAGGCAACAAAATTTAACATAAAAATCTTAGTAGAGGCAATAACTATTTTAGCCACTTGAACTTTTAAAAGATTTATTTTAGTCACTAACTTTAAAACATATTTATTTTAGCCATTTTGGACGAAAATACCCCTCTGCGCGTTGCCATTGCGCGCTGGCAATGCGCGCAACACGCGGGGGTAACAATGTCATTCTGACTAAAATAAATATGTTTAAAAGTTAGTGACTAAAATAATTTTTTTTAAAGTTTGACCGGCTAGTTTTATATATTACCACAATCTTAGTATGTTAATGTTTAAATTAAAATTTAATATTTGAATTGTGAACGTTTAAAGTTTATGTCTAATTAATTTACGGCTATACTTAATATTAATGATTTATAGGGCAACTACGGCATCTATTTACAGCCGTACCTAATAGGCCAGTATTGCTCGACATGAATAGTTTTTTTAGAGGATGGACTTAAATAGAGAAACTTTAATTTGTTACACAGAAATAGGAATCCATACAGTGCAAAAACAATTTATTATTTCTTACAGAACCTATTAATTTTAATTATTATTATTCTTTATATTTATACTTGTACGATTGCTTCTGTTTATAATTTTAACTGCGTATAATTCAATTGCCATCGATCAATGCCAGTAAGCAATTAATCGAGCTTTAGAAAAAAGAAAAAAAAAATCCAAGTTTGAAACTTTTTTAAAACTTTCCTTTTCAAATAATTACATTAATCTAAGATTTTAAGTAATTCCGCGTGAATAAAGATGCAAAAAACAAATAGTTCATAAAATAATAAAAAATAATTGTCACGTCAAAATAAAAAATATCATAATTTATACGACAAAAAACAATATTCACCCTGCAAAGTAATTGATTCTAAATGATTTCTTTAACCGAAAATATTACTTTCATCATTACTGTTCTCATCGAACACGTTTTCTTCTTTAATTATTATTTTTTTTTTCTCATTTTCCGAAAACATAAAAAGATTAAAAAGTATAGCTTCAATCATAATGAATGAAAAATGAATAATTTTATTATCGAAGGAAAGATAAATAATTAAATATGGATTAAGTTATAAATATCATACATTTACCTGTAATAATTATAGGAATGATAAAATTATTTGAAGTACGGAATATTATTGTGATATATGGATTAAGTTATAAATATCATACATTTACCTGTAAAATTACATGTTCATGTTTAATAACTTTCGAACAATACATAAATGATAAATTATATTTAAAAATTTGACACTACCCATTATGTAAACTTTATTTCTCTACAGTAACAAGTAAATTCACACACAGGAAAATACTTAAAAATCATAAGATATGTACTGTGGTACTAAGTAGATATCGTTCATATATAATCATTTTCAAACTAGAGGAATAGATAAAATGTGTCGGTGGATTTGAACTTAAAAGTTAATCTGAGAAAATTATATGGTATGTTGAAGTATGACATTTAGCTTCTAAAAAAAAGATGAATAAAAAGTAGTATTACATTTAACAATGTTTGGTATACTGGTACGGATATACCCACATTAATAAAATCTGGATTGCTTTGAAAGATAATTGGGTATTAGCTATTTTAATTGTGTGTTTGGTTATTAAGATAAATATACTAAAATTGTTTCACACATCTGTTTTGTACATTGTTTTATTTGGTATACTAACTTCTGGAATGACTAAATTAGTTTAGGCAATGTTTGGTAGCCTAGATAAAGGCATATATACTAAGATTGCTACGCCAGAAACTGTAACCGAGGGGGGCGTCGGATATATTGTCCAGCCGAATCAGTAAATTACACCTCGGCCTCGCGTGAACGAGCAATGGCTACCAAACACACAATTCTTGCTGGATACCTTTACTATTATGTCTTTATTCATGCTACCAAACATTGTCTCATAGGTGAGTGAAGATTATAAAATGATTATAGAAGGTAAAGGTTAAATGACACGTGTCGGTTCCCCATACAGTCTTGAATAAAGCCCATGCTTCTCTTTTTCAGGCTCTCGTCACTCCTGCCCTTGCTCTAATATACCCAATGTGCGTCTCTCTTGCGATCCACAGATGTAATTTTATCAATTAAATTTATTTATAATTAATAAAAATTAAAAAAAAGATAAACTTTTTACCGTTCATTTTTTGTTTAATTATAGCATATATTTGACATTAATGATCATTCGGATTAAGTCTGACAAAAAATAATAATGATTTAAATTTAATTTTGAAATTCAAATCCAATTTCAATTATTCAAATATTCATTGATTGTCGCACTATCCAATAATTTTCATTTCCGAATAAAGAGTGCGAAATTTTTTGTTAGAGTGATTCATAATTAATAATGAATAATATTATTTAATAGATTAATGAACGTAATAAAAATATTACCAATAGGATTATCACATATGAGCGGAGTTTTACTAATGTGTACTTTTAGGTAATGATTACAGATTACTATCATTATATATATTTATTTTTTAAAAATTAAAAATTACTTTAGATGGAAAAATTATTTTTAATAGCGATCTTGTTATATATTAAATAAATAAAGACAAATGTATGTTGAGGCATATATAGAGAGCTAGGGAGTATTTTGGAATTCCATTGATGTTTTTAAGGTTAAGCTGGTGGAGCATGGTCTACTATATATTATTTTATGGGTTGTTTAAAGCAGACTATGATACTTAGGAATACCAATTGTGATTTTATTATGGTCATAAATATTTAGTGCAAACTACAAAATATATGAGTGAAATTTATATAATCTAAAAAATAAGATACTATATAATAATGTAAGAGATCTATGTTTATAGGAGCTTCTCCAAGAAAAACTCTAAAGTGCAAATTTAGAGCAAAAAGTGACAAAAATTCACTCAAGCAGAAACTTCAAACAATATTGTATTTTAAGGTCATGCTACAGTGCTGCTCTATATATCAAACAACATTGTAGCACTTTTTTTATCACTGTTCATCGATTTTTTTATTAATTTTTATAAATCTTCTACTTTAATTTATTTATTTCTTAAAAATATAGAAATAAAAAATTGTATATCAAGTTAAAATGACATCAAATAAGAAGGATCATGTTTTTTTAATGTTAGAATTAAAATGAAATTTAATAAAATTACATAATAAAACTACTGAACATAAAAACTAATGAAAATACAAATAAAGCATTAAAATACAAATAAAGCATTGTTCTTTGCATATTAGTATGTAATTTTTGTTCTTTGGAATATGATTATGAAATCTTTCTTTGTTGTATTATTATTTAGTTTCAATAATTTTAATAGTTTTTAAAAAAAAAATCTTGATTAAAATAAATACATAAAAAATGAATATTATGGAATATTCCCTTTTTGGGTAGAATTTAGAGTAAATGGTTGGAGATCAATGAAGTGAAGATTTTACTATATAATAGAGATAGATGTGCTGTAAAATTAAATAAACTGTTGGAAATGACTTAAAGGAAGAAAAGGACCATCCCGCGTCTTATCGGGATTGAATAGAAAAAATAAGCCTCAAATAACTGAACATGTACCCGTCTTATTTCTAATGTTTGAATTGGATTTTGTTTATATATATTTTATTGATTAGATGTATCGACTTATATTAGTGCACTGATTGGTAGTAGGAAATATAGATAAATTAAAAAACATATCACTTCTTTTAACTCATTGTGTGGTCGACCCTGTTTCTTTTTCCAAGTTTTGGTACATCAAAATTGCTTCGTTTTCAAGAAGAAGAAAAAAAGCTTTGTTTTTACCTCTTGGTAATATACCAAAAGTTCAAAACTGATGCCAAAAAAGGGCAGTCCATAATCTAAAATCTAAGATCTAAATAATCTCCTACAAACATATATAATCGAGATGAAAAAGTAGAAGAATGCTCTATTGTATATAATGGTTGTTAATTTCTCTCGTCATAAAAAAATAGTAATGTATACTAATTTTAGGCCATTTTATATTCAATTGATATGAGACCTTAGTTTCCAACTACTTGTCCATGAATCAATTATCCACAGCAACTAGCAAGCCAATGCTCGTTTTAATTTCCTTCTATATATATATATATATATATATATATATATATATATATATATATATACTGGGTTTTCTACAGCTCAAATCCTCTATTGCATATTTGGAGTTGCATTTCTATTGTGCATTTGATTTTTTTAGGTTTTTTCTTCAATTTCAAGTTATTATGCTTTAGTTTAATTTTATATTTATTATTTAAGATTCATCCTACCCAATTAGAACGCAATATAATTTTTTAGTATTTAATTTTCATTTTGTAGTTGTTAGTTGATTATTTGAAAGATTAAATACTAAAAAAATATATTAAACCCTAATTGGGTTGGATAAACTCTAAATAACAAGTGTAAAATTAAACTAAATCATTATAAATTGAAATCAAAGAAAAAAATTGAAAAATAAAATAAAAAAATTGAATGTGCAATAGGGAATGCAACACGAAATGTGCAATAGACGATTTGTATGGTTTTTTTTGTACTATTATGGATTTTATGCAGTTTAGTTCCCTAAAAAGTTTTTTCTTTTTAATAATGACGAGGGTAATACTCAATCGCTACTCGAGGGTGTGAGCAAAGTAAATTTCTCTCATGTGCAATAGTCTGCAAACTAGGCAGAAGAGGTAAATTATACTTGAAAAGTCGAGTGTGACGTACAGACTCACATCTAGTGTCATTGATGAGATTTAAACTCGTCAACTCGAGACCAATGATCAATCCAAATCTTATATCACTCTATCACTTGATTATTTCAAATGATGATTTTTTTTTTTGGATGTCGAGGGTAACCCGCAGTCGCTATCGTGATGCGCACTGAGTAAATCGCGTTCCTGTGTAATAACTTGCAAATATATATAGGGAGGTAAATCACACTTAGCAAAACAGGTGTGACAGGCTCACACCTTATGGTATTGGTAGTGGGTCAAACTTGAGACCTTCAATCTCAAAAAACACAACTCCACCACTAAGTCATCTGTAAATAATTTTTTTTTTTTTAATTAGTATGAAGAGTAGGGCACAAGAGATGTCACAATCTTTTGCATAGTCTAATAACACCGTAATTGAAGTTTATATTTATTTAAGGGTGGGTGACGGTTGGACATTACATATAGTGTTTTTCTTCTATCATTGTGGACTATTTTTACTTTAATTGGAATTTTGAACTTTGTTAGAAATGTGTATAAATTGATTATTTGATCACCGTGATATTTAAAAAAAAAACACACACACGCACACATTCAAACAGAGATTAAATTGCCATATAAACAAAAAAAAAAAACCCTCAAAGTTGAGTGCCGCCCTCCCACAACAAAAATCAAGACAAAAAACAAGGTACATGTACGTAGTCACTATATAGAAATTCTGTTTTAAAAAATAAATAGATACATAAATGATTTAAAGAACAATAAAAAAATAAAAAAAGGACATATAATTTGATTGGTCCGTCACGATGCATAGCTGTCACATGAAATATCATGGACACTGACGATTGTCACCACACGTCACCACAATTAATTTGGTAAATACTTAGTTGTGGTTTTCTCACCTATATTTATTAATTAAAATCGTATAAATTAATGCAATATTTTATTGTTTAAAAAGAAAAAAGAAAAGAAAACGAAAAAGGAAAGCGGCGGTCTGAGAGAAAGCGAGGAAATGAGTTTTCTGTAGCCGCAGCAGCTTAATGTCCTACGCAAAGACCTACACACGCTATCCTATCCCACCCCATGCCTTTTTTACTACTTTCTCCCTCTCCTCAGTCCCACGCGCCATCAATCTCACCTGCACATCACGCTTCTCGTACATATTCCTTCTCTCTCTCAAATATAGACTCACGGATTGACATGGAGTAGGGCACTATGGTATTCATTTCTATACCAGTATTTTTTAAAAATATTCGTATCCATTCTCATACATCTATGTGTAGCATTTGTTACGTCTGTTCCTATGCCTTCTGAGTATCTAACCGGCCATATATGCTCCCAGTTTAACTAACTACAAAAAAAATTATAAATTTTAAAAAATAATTAAAACTAGAATCACAATAACAATTTAATTGATAAACAATTCCAAGTTCTCATAAAAATGATATCAAATAAATAACTATACGAACATAATAATATATTATGAATAACAAAATAAAGAAAGACACTTACGTGAACCAGTAACATAAAATCAATTAATTTACCTTTTTTTCTTGTATTATGTGCTTGCAGTTAAAAGAAAAAACTAACTTATAGAAAAAATAAACAACTAAATAAATCATCATCAATTAACTTCATTATAATTATAATTAAATACAATAATACGTGCAAAATGTCAGTAAATTAGGCCATATACAGATAAACGATATATTATTTTATTTTCAATTATAATAAATATTCAACTCTTCATAATATATATATACATGTATATATAATATCTTATACAAAATACAAATTAGGAAACAAATTAAAATATAATATATACTAAATCAAATCAAACTTAATTTAATATTTTCATATTTATAATAGTAATAATAATGATTTCTATAACTATATTTATATATAAAATTGTATATATGGATACACACACATATGAGTATGAGGCGGATTGGGTATTAAAGTACCCATCATCGCAAAAAATTACAGGTAATTACCCGTACCCACTAATTGAGTAATTATTCTACCCATCATGAGTAATTTTTGCAGTTACCCATAAGACTCGTTATTTATTGTCATCCCTACACACAATTGATACAAATTACTTTTCATACAATCAATTGAGCGTCATTACAATATTCATACATTTTCAAGTAATAAGTTTTTTAAGCTAGTATTACTGTTTATTTAGAAGAGTGTTACCTAATGATTTCGAAAAATTACATTTTCATACATAGATTTTGGACTTTTTAAAATTGAATGTTCATATCGATCTTTAACTATTTACCATTTTATATCCCATCTTTTAATTGTTTAAAAGAATTATCCCCAAGTTTTATTTTTGGCACGTGAAATTTGGATTTGGACAAACGGTGATTGATACTTTTCGCATAGACTTTAATAAAAAAATATTGTCCACATCAGATTTTAGGTGTTGAAAATTGATCTGATCAGGGATAAATTTGTTAGTCATGAAATTAAAATTAAAGTTGTATATCAGATTGTCGATAATTTAAATTAAAAATATTTTTATTAATTAAAAATTATAAAGTTCATCTTGCACCAATCCAAAATACTAATTAATATATTTTGGATTTTGGTTCATGAGACAGAAGATTTACTCTACACGTTCATAGAATCGCAAGTTCTGAACACAGTATCATCTGAAAATTGTCAATTTTGTGCTTCAAAACCAAGAGTGTTAGTAATATTTTTACGTTTTTTTGAAAACAAAATGATGCTAGAAAGACAACAATTTTAGTGTGCATGTTGAAAAGTGAGAATGATTTGTTTGCAATGAAACCTTTCTCTAAAGCTAGGAGTAGTGTTGTTCACATGTTTCTGAGGCACTTGTAGTAGTTTTCTTTATCATAACTTTTTAATATCATGAATGTGTTTTTGTTGCCACCCGCATTGGATGGATTATATGCGTTTCAACAAAATTCCAACAATGCAACCTTTTTTAATTAATTAGGATTAAAAAATTAATTAGAAAACAATTAACCCTTTTTAGAACCTGATATATAAGTAGTCCCAATTAAGTATTAGATTTTGAGAAATTATATGGAATAGGCTCGTGCTATATAATAATAATAATAATAATAATAATTAATTTAAGTACAATTTATTATGATAAGAGACAGTCAACATGTAGTAGCTAGGGGCGTTAGGGAAGTTAGTAATAAATTCTGGATTTAATTTACCATCAATAATTGGTGCCTAAACGCAATCTTTTTGCACAGTTAGTAGGGGACAGATGCATAAAATAGCCTATACCTCCTACCTTGACTTGCATACTAGGTTAGATTACATGATTAAATTTAGCTTAATTTATTAATTAGTGTTGCTCCCCAATTTATAATTAAATCACGCCGAATTCGAACAAGTCACATGACCTCCAATTTCCAATAGGAAAAAGACAGTTTGGTCCTAACTAGTAGCAGATATCGAGTGATATTTAGAGTTTGAGTTTTTCATTAAGACGGTTAAATTAAATGTGAGTTTATCGTATTTTATTTTTTTATGCGGACACCGTCAGATAGCAGTTGCAGAATTAATTGTAAGTATGTGTTTAAAATCAAGATCGAGTCATTTTAGAAGTAGAATAACTTAATTCAAAAAATGTATATATATTTTTTGAAAAAAGGGAGGTAATTAAAGTAGAGAAAAGGGACCACGGAGAAGTCGCGTGGAGGCACGCGGCGAGGAGAAAAGTGTGGAGTGATGAGTCCCTGATTCTGTTCTGTCTCTTGGTGGTGTGAATGAATTCCAATTCCAATTAAAAGTGTGTTACAGCGGAGATCTAGTGCATGAGGCTAGAGAGAGAAAGTGGAGAGAGAGAGATAGATATAGGTGGCAGTGCTTATTTTTTGTAAATCTCGAAAGACGAGGCATGTCTCGAGCCCACCGCTGCATCTAGGTCTCTGTCTCTCTCTCTATTCAATGAGAGAGAGTGGAAGAGAGAAGATGAGCACCGCTTGTATATATCCCGCGATTTTCTCCGCCGTACGTTTTTGTCCCCTTTCTCTTATGCTACGCCCTCCAATATCTACTCCGCTTGCCACGCGCTATTTACCACTCACTTTCAACATCATTCTCACAACTCTCTCTCTCTCTCTCTCTCTCTCTCTCTCTCTCTCTCTCTCTCTCTCTCTCTCTATATATATATATATATATATATATATATAGAGGTATTTTATATATTAGTTTTTAGGCTAAATAAACTGTTAAATTTTTTAACATTGCTTAAAGTCATTAACTACGAAATTTTTGTGATTTTTTAAGAGTACTTGCATGCTGGAGCAGGTCGAAGGAATTAGGGCAATTGTGCTTCTTTCAAGGCTGGCATTAATTAATTCTGATTTAATTAATAAGTAAACTGGAAATATATATTGAAATAGTCATTAATTATGAAAACAAATTTAACAAAATAAATTCAGTGATTGTGATAAGTTTTATCAACCAGAAAAATAAGTTTCCGCCAAGTCGATCATAAAAAAATTGCAAAATTTAGACGATCGACAAGGAAATATAATTTAGATGATAAAATGTGAGAAATGGGTAATAAATTATTCCTATTTTTCAATAGCTTTTAATATAAAAAATAAGCATTAAGAGGAAAGATTCCAAGTCAGCAAAAGAGCCTGTATTTATTGACCTCTCACTGCAAAAGAGAAGAGAGACAAAATAATCAAATTTGAATTTATTAAATCATCTTGCACCTGTCCACAATTGAGAGCCAATGTGAGTCATATAAATTATTATTTTGAGTAATTCATTAAATAGTCTCGTTTATGTGAAAATAATATTGTGCTGGCATTAACATGTATCGAAATATATTAGAAATTCGTATAAGTAGTATTGTTTTGTGTAATGCGAATCGCATCTAGTGTTATATATTTAGACGGTGAATGAATGTGCGTGTTTAAAGATGATGGATAGATGATGATTGATGAGTAATGAATAACACATATCCTAACCTTATCAAAATTAAAGGTGCAAAGCCCAACCCCAAAAAATAGTTGAAAAATATCCTTATTGTATATATTAATGAAACTTAGACGTCCGTAATTTTTATTTATTTTAAGAGAAAATCTGTACGTCCTTGATGAGAAACATTATTAAAAGGGTTTTTGCACAACTATTTATGAAAAATTAAAGAAAGTAAAATTAGTTTGTTACGTTGTAATATTGATATTGATAAAGATGTATTTAGAATTTAGTTTAGAAAAGTTATAATTATGAAAAATTGGGAGAAAAAAGAAAAAGAAAGGAGTTGTATAATTAAATTGATTTATGAGTGGGAGTGGTGGGCTATTTTGATTTTGGTGAGTTTCACAAAAATGTGATAAGGTAGGGTTCGTAGATTTACTTTTGTGGTTTTGGTCGAAATCATTAACTCTTCCATCAGATTCACAGTCACGCTCGCCACTTTTAGTTGAAGCAGGATTTGACTTTTTGTTTTTTCTCATCAACCTTTCTATCTTTGATACTTCCCACATTTAATGTAAGCACTATATATTTTATTTTTCAGGACACTCGTGAACTCAAGACTCAACACCTCCACTAATATGCATCTAATATCCCTCCCTCCCTCCTTCTACAACATACGGAATATGTAATTATGAAATATTGTTCCTAAACCTATCAATTTTATTGAATCCCAATTCCAAATTTAAATTGTTTATCCATTCGTTGAGGAGTCAAGAGATAAAAACTATCAAGTTAGAATTGAAATTGTTAATCTAAAATTCCATTTTTTTTTAAAAATATTTATTTATTTATTCAATTTACTACATAATTTTTGGTGCTTAAGCTTGAATCATTTAGATACTAACTTGATATTTTTTATTTTTTTTTTCACATCAGGAAGTGACAAATAACATATCTTTTGGGCCTAAATCGATAAAACTCCAAACTCACCCTAAAACTAAGATTTGATAAGATGAGAATAATTGGGGAGCCGGGTAGGTTTCTCTCATAAAAATAGGATAAATACCTTAGGAAAGGAGGGGTACGGTGAACTTGTTGTTGAAGATTATGAGTTTGAGCTTCTCTAGCACCTTAACTCTATGTTGAATTAACGCAAAAAAATGATTCTTCTGTATTGTTTTGAAACTAGCTAGTGCATGTGTAGAAGCGGAGTTCGCGTAATAACTGCGAGTTTTCCCTCGTCGCGAAAGATCTGGATCTATGAGCTCCCATTTCACTCTATCACATTTTTAATTAATACTACTATAACCATTATTTGGATCTCAGCTCCCATTTTCCTTTTCATTTTAATTATCATTAACTATATTTGTAAACATCAGGCATCGCATTTTCATTTACAAAATAACGAGCAATACTTTATCAGGATCAAAATTAGTTATTGAATCGATGGTACATACCAACTACCAAGCCCAACTTATATATCAACAAGTCCAACAATAGCTCGTGTGTTTGTGACCCAAATCAGCGAAAGCCCATCTCCCATTGAAGAATACATATTTATTAATTATGCCTCGTGTTTTTTTTTTCTTATAAATTACTACAATGCTAATTAACCCATGGATCTTTGAGAGTACTGTACATTACACTCATACCGTTCGCGTCTTACATAGCAAGATTTACCTAATGCGTATCTACGAACAGAACAAAAGATTTCACCTCGTCATCCAAAAAAAATGAAGGAGAGAGAAATACGATAAACATTCGACAAATTCGTAAAATGCATTTATTGGGGTCATTTTTATGAGGTTGATAAATTCCATAAATATTTATTAGGATGTAACTTCATTTTCCCCTAGATTTCGTGAAGGGATTCGAATTTGTTTTTGATAAATCAACCAGTGTCCAATAATATATTTGCGCAGCTAGCTTAGTCAGTTTTACTTCAGTAGTTAATTATATAGCTGAGTTTTAAATTCTTCTACACTCCAGAATATTGTATGTAAACAGCACGAATATTATTAAAACTGATCACAAATTTAATTAGCTGGCCGGAGATTGTTTTACAAATCTATATAACCCCTTCTCGAAGGCCAGGATTATATATATACACACACAGAGCGAGCGAGCGAGAGAGAGAGAGAGAGAGAGAGAGTAGATGAATGATGACTATGATCGATTTTCTATTAACGGTAGTCTTTGAACAAAATATTCTGCCATTTTTGTTGTTGTAAATTGTAATGTCCCAAATTGGTCGACGTATATACAATGTTCGAGAAGTTTATACATATATAATTTAGTGAGTAATGGAAGTCTTAAGTATACTTAATTGGATGGCAAAATCGTGGACGGATTACCAAATATTTGTTTGTGAATCCTATTATAAAGCTGAAAGATCATGTCATCTTGAGCTGAGAAATCTACTTGTTTGTATTGATTTGGCCTTTGTTTCCTCGTTATTCTTGTGAAAATTCTCAGTTTTATTCTGTTACGTTGTTCTAGTTAACTCACCACTATATATGGTACTACATATCATATATATACATGTGTGTCCGTTATATACTATGCATGGCCTCTAATTAAGTTTATCTTTATGACTTTATCATGCACTAGCCAATATACAGCCATGTTACACTAATCTTTTTCTTTAATTATTATCTTAATTTAAAAAATATATATGTACTTAATCAAAATTAGCCAAATTAAAGTTTGCGTTATGTATTCAAACCTACGTACACATGCATCTCACGAAGTAATACGTGTTCAAGCAATGTACGCACATGCACGCGGCCATCAGTCGTCATTAATGCTTACCGGCAATTAAGATTGTAAATTGTAATGTTGAATGTTAGCCTACACACCGTGTGGGTATGCGAGCACACCTAGCTCCAACATATCTCTCTCTCTCTCTCTCTCTCTCTCTCTCTCTCTCTATAGCTCGCTTCACTTCAAAACTTGGATTTACATTTTCAAAAAGAAAAACGGTCTTCAATCTTTTTTACATGTTGCATCTTCTATTGTAAATATATAGCCATGATGGTTAATTACCAGCAAACTAAAGGGAGGTGATCGAGTATATTATATTTCATTTCTTAACTTATCCAATTTAATTTGCAAGTAACTCATTGTTGAATTCTAACCATTTCATATAATATTAGTTTAATTATAACTAAATCACTATTAAGTATATATAAAATCGTATTTCACCAATCGACATTATTTCCACTTTATATTGCAACTCAGAGATACAAATCATGATTATAAGTTACAGCAATGAAAAAGAAACTAGCTAGCTAGGACGACTTTGCTCTTAAATTAAGATGATCGAGAAACAAGATTATATGCATGCCAAGAAAGAAATTAAAGGAGCTGATCATTAATATCATATCTTAATTATAAAAATCAGCTCGATCAATTATATTATATGCACAATATTTCACTCACTTCTGATACAATTAATTTGATCACGTACGTCGATCAATCTAAACATATAAACAATAAATTAAATATAATTCCTTGATCAAACCCTAATTAATTAATTAACTTTCTTTCATTTTCTTTTATTCCTAAAAAAAAAAAAAATCAGGTTTCTACCTCTTTCTGCTTCCACTCCAATCCTATAAATCTGCAGGGCGAAAACCTAATCTTATACTCGGAAATCGTCTCGAGTTTTGGCGACCAAATCTGATCTCTAGGCCCTACCAACTCATTGTAATGCTTCTGCAACTCCGGCGTGCTGCACAGAAAGCTATTACTACTACTACTACTACTCTCTGGGCTGCCGCCGCCGATCAAACTCTCAATGAACTCCGGCATAACCTTTATCAAAACCCTACCGTTTGAGCCCCTGATATACTCGAACGGGCAGTCCTTGAACCTGACCGGGGCGGCCCTTTGGGAGGCGAGCGCCGCCAGAGAGGAGGTGGAGAGCACGTTGTGCGTGACGTAGTCGAGCGGCAGGAGGAAGTAGGTCTGGCCATTGATGAGGTCGTCGTCGATGGCGAGGGAGGGGATGGGGTGGCCGATGAAGAATGAGGCGGCGTGGCAGACCATGTGCTCCGGGAACTCGAACATTATCTCGCCGGCGAGGTGCTTTCCGGTCAGGATCCTCGTGCCGCCGCCGTGCAGTATGAGTTTCACGGCGGCGGCGGAGGACGAGTATCTCGGGCAGAGGCAGGAGGTGGTCACGGCGTTGCCCATTGAATCGGTCTTAGCTTTAATTATAACTTGTTGTTTCCTCTTTAATTCCGTGAATGAATTGATGAATGAAGAGATTTTTAGATAAGAAAAATTAATTGATGATGGATGGAGGTTTGGTTAATTATTACACATTATATATATATATATATATATATATATACAGTTATTAATATTGCATGAGGGAGAGGATATTGACTTTGAGCAAGTCCGCGAATGTGTACATCTATATATATATATATATATATGTATATTATACATGCACATATATATGAGAGAGAGAGAGAGAGAGAGAGAGAGAGAGAATCCTCTTCAGAGGGGTAGAGGGGCGGGACGGGTCGGTGGTCAGTGGTCAGTAAAGTCGGCTTTGAGAGATGATGATGTGTTTGTGATTGAAATTTGAAGGGCGGGGATTATATTTATGTATGTACGTAAACCAAATTAATTATCTACCACGACTTTCTTATAATCATATTCATTTGATCAAATCTCATAATAAAAATATAAATTACTGAATACAATGTACCGTTTGGCGATGGACGTTATTCTTGCGACACTCTTTTGTTGTTAATTTACTTAGTCTCGTATTTAATTTAATATTTGTGTCTAGGTCCATTTTTTCGTACTTGTCGACGACACAAGTGGAACTTTTTGTTTTTGTTTTGAAAATGACACAAGTGGGACTTATAATAGTGTGGTTCGCCATATTTTACATTAAATATTGCACTCTTTATATAGAGCCGAAGGTTTGAAATTAGTTTGTTAAAACTTGAAATCAATGTATTATATATATATATATATATAGGTTCAAATGGGAACCGGTCCTCCCATGAGAATTTAGGAATCAATTAAATTCAAGTATTTTGATAATTTAGGAATCAATCAAAATCAAGTATTTTAATAACATGAAGGATAAAAAGACGATGACATGGTTATAAATAGGAATGCCAATTTAGCCCGAAATCGATGGGTTGGCCCGAATAGATCGAGAAAAATACAGGGTTAGGGCCGAAAAATTCCGGCCCGAAAAAAAAAAAACCGAATAGGCCAAACCAGTCGAGCTGGCGGGCCAAATGGGCTGGCCCGGTCGGGCCGCGGGTTGGCCCGTCGGGCTGGCCTGGCGGCCTTCGTTGTTTTCGTCATAACTTTTTCTAGAAAACTCCGATTCACGAACGGTCGGAAGCATTGGAAAGCTAACTCAATTATCTTTCCATCCATATATTATGCATTTATAGATTCCAAGTATGTTGAAAGTTATGAATTTTTAAAGTTACAACTAATAGTAAATGAGTTTTATTCAATGATGCAATTTTTCATTAAATGTTATATTTTCATTTATGACATATATTATTGCATTTATCAATGTTATAACTTATAAGTGTTTAGTATGATGTATAAAACATGTTTATTCATTTGTTGCTTCTTGAATGTCAAAACCTTTCACTTTAATTTTTTTTATTATTTTATTTTATTTTTGTTAAGAAAATTATCTTTCACTCGTTATCCATCTATTATTATATAGTATTAATGTTTTAAAATATTAAAATTATATTATTTATCATGTTTTCAATAATTTAATTTTATATACGTTCTAATGTTATCGTTTATTTATTGTATGAGAAAGAATACAAAAATAAATGAAATAAATAATGAAGACTTTTAAAATGAAATGTGAACATGAAGTTGAAAAATCTTCAAATATTATTGTTGAAATAGAAGAAGATTGTATTTCTAATTAGTTCGGAGATAGAACTATAATTAGATTTATGATTTAGTTTGAAATTATTATTTTTGAAAGAACAAATTATGATTGAAAATTATTGTAATTTATCATTTCATATACCGTTGATTTCTTTATTTGATGTTAATGAAATTTTATATTCGCCGTATTTTTTTTCATTTGATGTTATTTTTCGTATATTTATTTATTTCAAGAGTAAGAGATGGTGACTATTTTTTAGAATTATCAAAATATAATTTATACATGTGAAAAAAATTCGTTAGCATGTTGGCCCGACGGGTTAGCCCGAAAACCGAATGGTTAGGGTTAGGGCCAAGAATTTTTGGCCCAAAATTTTTTTTAACCGATTCGATCCGAACCGAATTGGCCCGAAACCGAAACAGGTTGGCCCGAAACCGAACGGGTTGGTCCGATTGACATCCCTAGTTATAAATATGTAAAATTCGAAATATAAGGGGTATTTCCAGATTTTTTTTTATAAAGAGATATCATTTTTTTAAAAATTCTTAAAAAACTTTAAATAATGATAACTTACTCGTTTTTTATCCAATTTACACAAAAAATATATCAAATAAAAGATGTTGCATGCTCTTTCCTTTAAGATCCATATATAGTGCATATGTTTATTTGACCAAAAATTGATGAGAAATACAAAAAACTTTTTTTTTAAGTATATTCAACTCGTAACTGTCAGATATTGCTAATATCACTACAAAAAATTCGCGTTTTAGCGACGGATTTTTTCATCGTTAAACATCAAAAATATGTCATTAAATCATTTTAACGACAAATTTAACGACGGAATTTATCCATCGCTAACTTATTGCCAAATTCGGTCATGAAAAATAAAAAATAATAAATTTAACGATGGAATTTTTCCGTCGTTAAAAAAAAACAAACGAGCCAGGGGCATGAGCCGCGGCTTAAGCCGAGCCGCCGAGCTGAGCCTTTGGAGCTTGAATTAATTCAAGGCGAAAATAATATAAAATATAAAAAAATTAAAAAATAAAATAAATAAAAAATAAAAAATTTTAAAAAATTAAAATCAAATTCGTAAATTAAGTATTAATTGGGAAATTAAAAATTAAAAAAATTAAAAAATTAAAAAAAATAAATGACGGAATTGTTCCGTCGTTAGTCCGTCGTTAATTTTAAAAAATATTTAAAAAAATAAAAATTTTAAAAAATTAATTTCTAACGACGGATTTTTCCGTCTTTAACGTAGCGAGAGAAAAATCCGTCGTCAGTCCGTCATTATATTAAAAAAATAAAATTAAAAATATTAAATTCAATGTTTAACGACAAATTTTTTATGTCGCTACGTTAAAGATGGATAATCCGTCGTTAAACGTCTCACTTGCAATCCGCCGTTAATTTGTCGTTAATCTAGCGACGGATTTTATTTCGTCGCTAAATCCGTCGTAAAATTGTGTTTTTTTTGTAGTGTATGATATCAAAATATTGCTTATATCTTGTGTTTATGTTGCTAATATGAAATTTTTTATGTACGACTTTGAATGTTAAGTTGATTTCATGAGAAAATAGTTAAAGTATGAGCTATATATATATAGTTAAGTTCATAAACTATTATAACTTTATCAATGCTTAAATTGTTTTGAAAACTTGTAATATTTGAGAATTTAAGTCATATTAGCATATCATTATTCACATATTAGCAACATGTTACTAACATATTAGCAAATTATTAATCACATATTAGCAGTATGTATATTGTAGAGGCCTATTTTTCATTAAGGCCCAAAACAGAGGCCCATGTTCGTCCGAGGTCGAGTGGTCGAAGGCTTAAGAGCCGAGGTCAAGGGATTCGAAGACCTAGAGTGGAAATCGAGGTCAAGCAGAATTCAAATCGTGCGACCAAGTCAAAACCTGTTGCAAATAAGGGGAAGACTCCGTCAAAACCCTAAAAGGGATAAAAGATATCCCTAAGATATCGAAAAGCGGTTAAGAGCTCCATATATATACATACATATATATATACACATACAAGAAAGCCAAACCAAAAGAGGACACAAGGGAAAAAGGCAGAAAACACTGGAAAAATCTATACATCGCCCCATTCAACTCAATCACATTGCTTAATTTAATCTCTTTCTTTAAATTCATCCGTTTTCTATTCTCGATTTTGACTTGAGCGTCAGAATCCGTACGATCGTCAACCCCCTGACGATTCTTCGGCTTCACGTGTTTTTGTTTGTCTTGTAGGTCACCAGAGCCCGAATTTCGGATACTTTCAATTGTGGAAATTCAACCTCTGCAAATTGGCACCCACCGTAGGACTCCGATCGACCACTTCAAGATGACTAATGATAGCCGGAAGGATGCGGCGACTGCCACCCATGACAGCCGAAAGGACGCGGTGACAACCACCCCTTCACCAGAGGACGACGGTGATATCACACGCAGGTGTGGGGTTGTTGAAGCGTGTGCGCGCACTTGCGCACCGCGGCCAACGTGTGAGTGTGCGTACGCACGTTCAAGCTTGACGAGACGCACTGGCACCCGTGCATACCAGGGCCAGCGTGTGGGTGCGCGCACGCAGGTGCAAGGTTACTGAGGCGCGCTCACGTGCACAGCTACGGGGCTGTTGAGGCATGCGCGCTGAGGTTAGAGCACGTGTGTGTGCGTGCATGCAAGTGCGGGGCAACCGAGGCGTGCGCGCGAGCAGGCACTTGCGCGCCGAGGCCAGCATGTGGGTATGCACTTGCGCACACATGTTTCGTCTTCTTACTTGTGCATTGGACCTACGCGCTGAGTTCAACGCTCATTGCACAAGTCCACTGCGCGGATAAGTTGATTATGAGAATATATGGAAGAACACAAGAACAATATCGTTGATTCTAGCTCGTAAGAATACCGAATTGTATGTAAATATCACAATTTTTATTAAACATCAAATTCTCTAATAACAATATGGATCTATCTATTTATAATATAGAGAAACTTGAAAGACAATAAACATAAAACCTAATTTAGACAAAATTCCTAATTAATAATGCAATCTAAATAAATAATTAAATCTAAAATATAATCTAAATAATATATCAAGATCTTAAGTACACAAAAAAAAAATCACCAAAATCAATATAAGGAAAGATAATAGAATGACGGCATATCGATGGCACGGGCGCTAGTGGTGCTCCAACGATGTTATTTTTCAGAAATGGGAAGAGGAAGAGAGAAATAGATGATTTTTATTTTATTTTATTTATATTCTCTCTTTTTTTATTAATCATTTATAAAATGGGAAAGTGGTATTTTAGTTCAAAGTACTAAAATATACATGTTTAAAAATAGGGGGCTAAAATAAGTTTTTAAAGTTATATGGCTAAAAAAAAGTTGACATATATTTATATATACATGACAAAAACTTGTATAGGACCGTCTAACGGGTCTCTTGCGTTAGACGGGTCAAATAATACCTAACCAGCCCCAAAACCCGCCCAAGAGTTTTTTTTTTTCTTTTTTTTTCTGTTTTTGGTGGCTGTTGGGCCAACAAGCCCACTCTTCCAGCCCACTCCTCCTTTTTCTCCTTTCTTCTTCTTTGTTCTTTCTTTCTTCTCATTTTTGTTCGTTTTTTTTTTTAATAATTAGTGTATATCAAGCGCAATACACGAGTTCAAGCGTTAGCGTCGTGCGAGACATCGAATAAAAAATAATAAATTAATTCAATTTAATTTTAGGTTATATATTTATTTCAAAAATTATTTTTTTTGAAATAAAAAATATAAATTAAAAATAAATTGAATTTAAAAAAAAATTAAAAATACTAACACATTTTCTTCTTTCTTCTACTAAAATTGTAGGAAAAATCAAATACCCAAATTCCATTTCTTGTGCAGATTTTGTTTTTTTTTCTTTCTTTCTTCTCTTTTTTTTTTTCGTTTCCTTATTTTTCTTCTTTATTCTTCTTTTTTTCTTTCTTTCTTCTCGTTTTTTTTCGTTTCTTTTTGTTTTTTTCTTTTTTTTAAATAATTATAATATATACTTCTCAGGGGATACATTTATTTTTAAAAATATGTATATATTTTTTCTGGCGATTGACTAATTATTGAGCAAAAAAAAGTATAATTAATTATAAGGTAAAGTATCATTAACTATGATTAGAGTATATCATTAACCAAAGTATCATTATTTATGAGGTGAAATATTATTAACTCACATATGAGTATCATTATTTATAGGGTGAAGTGGAGTCTCATTACTATGGAAAAAAGTATCACTAATTGTAGAAGAAAGTATCACTAATTGCAGAAGAAAGTATCATTAATTAGAAAGAAAAGTATCACTAATTGCATAAGAAAGTATCACTTTAGAAAGAAAAATATCACTAATTGCAGAAGAAAGTATTACTAATTGCAGAAGAAAGTATCACTAATTAGAAAGAAAAATATCACTAATTACATAAGAAAATATCACTAATTAGAAGAAAAGTATCACTAATTGCAGACAAAGTATCACTAATTAGAAAGAAAAGTATCAGTTCAAACATATTGCAATTCAAAAATTGAATCATTAGCTAAATAAAAGAAAATGTTACAATGCAAAAATTGAACATGATAGTGAGTAGTAACTACTCATTATATTAGTGATGCTTCATTTTTTATTAATAGTGATACTTACTTCATAATTAATCATACTTCTCTGTTGTTAATTCAATAATTAATGCTTAATCATCAGTAATTTTTATTTTAATGAAAATATAATTTTTCTTCTAAATTTATAAAAATATAACGTTTGTGCTAAAAAATAAGGAATACGGATATATGTATATATATTTTTTTGTGGCATTTCGTTGAACAATGTTAGTGGGTGTGTATGGCGCAAGACTAGTGAATCGTCCAATTTTTTTATATTTTGTAGGTTCTCAAGGGTTTCTTTTTTTTTTTTTTTGTGAAAATGGACGGGGTTATGATATGTTTGTAAATTTTGGGGGCTAAGCGTTGAAAAAGTTTTATTATATTTATTTTTATATTTTATAAAATAGTGGGGGTTATGAATAGTAAAACATGAGTTGTGTTTAGAATTTTTCCGATATATATCATTGACAAAAAAATTATGTGAAATCGTCTTATGGGTCAAAATTCGTAAGACAGATTATAATTTGGATCCAAACTCATGTTTACAAGCACATTTATAATTTTATTGGTATTTGATTATGTTTAGATTTAGATCTTGATACGTCTTATGATTTTGGCTCATAAGATAGTCTCACACGAGACACTATATATATATATAATATAAATGATTTATCTTTACATCTTATGGGTCAAAATTCGTAAGATAGATTATAATTTGGATCCAAACTCATGTTTACAAGCACATTTATAATTTTATTGGTATTTGATTATGTTTAGATTCGGATCTTGATACGTCTTATGATTTTGACTCATAAGATAGTCTCACGCGAGACACTATATATATAATATATAAATGATTTATCTTTACATCTATATGATATTGTCCATTTTGACCCATAGAAACTTGATGCGGTTATGCTTTTAGGCTTACCAAAAGGGTTCATACAAAAAAAAATGCATGTATGTTCAATCTTTTTTGTCATGATCTTCCCCCAAAGAGGCTTCATATTTGATATACCAAAAACAAGATTAAATTCATAAAAAGTTTTTCGTCCATAATCTTTCCCGAGAGAGGCTAGATAAGAATAATTGCAGTTCGAGTCCCATGTTACAATTGCCCATATTTCATATCATCAATATACGTCATGTATATATTAATGATGTCATCAGATATATGAGTAGGGAAATTAATACACATGACATGCATTGATGATAATAAAACATGTCTAAATATAACACAAAAATATATTGTTTACGGGGGCCCATCACATATAGCCACTACTGAATTACAATTTATGAGCTTTTACCAATGTGATTAAATTATTAATTATAGCACTCATTTGCAAATTGATCCGAGCCAATTGTTTTGAACACATCAAATATAATTACCTAAACTGATTTTGTTAGATAAGGTTTACACATGCCCAAACAATTAAAACTTCATCCTCAAAATTTTCACTTAAATACGATCGATCAACCGTCACGCAATCTTCTATTTTTTTTTCTTCTTATATTTACACACACATACACTCTCAAAAAGCTAGCACACCGCATTTGTTTGCATCGAAGAACAGTTCAAATAGCTCAACCACCTTTGACTATTTCACCCCAATCTGAGTATTATATGAATCGAAAGAGATGTTAGTTTTTTTTTTTTTTTTTTTTTTTTCAGAATTCTCTCGTGAGACCGTCTAATGGATCTTTTACGTTAGACATATCTTATTTGATCTAAAAAGGCAACATCCTTCCATTTTTTTTAGTGATTCACCCCTCTTGTTTTCTTTTTTTTTTTTTTTAATTTCTTTTTTTTACAAATATATATTTTATTTTTTAAATATATATATTTTTTATTCAGCGTCTCACGCAGTGCAGTCGCCGGTGCTAACGCGTGGTCTCATGTACTGCGCTCGATAATTAATTTTTTTTCAAATAAATATATACACTAAAATGAAATTAGTGAACTCTACAATTAAAGTAAATTAATTTAATTTTTTGAATCAAATTAATTGATTTTGACCTGATTTGACCATTTTCGAACAGATATTAACGTGTAGGATGGTCTCGTGCAAGTTTTTTGTCCTATAATTTTGGTGTCTTTTAACGGGGATTTGAAGTATGTATGTCTCTTGATTTATATATATATAAAATATATGCAACTAGCAGAAATTATCGATCAAAAAATCTACTTGAGTCGGTTGCTAATTAATTACCCGCGGGTGGGAAATTGGTATAAAAATTTAGCATCATCCGATCCAGCTAACACAATTCAAATTTTTATTTACTTTAATTAATTAGATTTCTGCGGATTTAGGAATAGTTGTGCATCGAATTGCAACTTATTACTAAAATAAAAGGATATTATAAATATAAAATTGGTTTATAGTCATTATTTCGTTTTAAAGTTTTATAATTAATTAAAACTTTGAAATAATTCCAGTCTCATTCACGGACACCTAATTAATCACGGGAGATCCTCGACTCCTTATATAAAATTAAAGGGAGCTCACTCGAGTTCGACACACCATCCTCCCCATTCCCCAGCGGGAAAAAACCCCGTTCAAATAACAACAAAAGCTACTCGATCAGCCACTTCTTACTATATTACTTTCTGTTTATTCCAGTTGGATATATATATATATATATATATATATATTATGCAATTGCGTTTACTTTGGCTTGATTATTCAAAGTTTGAAATAAAATAATAATTATGGATCGGTCACGTTTTTCAGATGATATATGAATTGAGTGATTTGTGTGTTTTTATTAATTAATTAAGTAATGAAGTCGTGGCTTACCCGTAGGAGGACTTTTTATGGTCAACCCTTGTGACTTCATTGCAATTTGCATGCCTCTCTCCTTTCCTTCTTCCATCTAAAAATCGCCAGTAAAATTATAATACATATTCACTCACTTGCTTTTCATTTAGGAATTAGGATCTCTCTCCAGATTATCTTATTATAAACTCAATTTTCTCAATGTATGTATATAGTGTCTAAAATACACATGTCATTTGCTATAGGAACAATATATATACATAACATGTTTCGAACAAGTCTCAAAGGGTACAAACTATATATGCCGATAAAAATACAGATGAATATAGGACTTTGAATATAGATCGCTAATAATCAATACAGTTTCTGAGACTAGCATATATATAATAATTTTCATCTTGAGTAGACAACTTTAATACATACCAGTTAATTGAAGATGAATATTCAACACAATTATATTTCTACTTAGAGGCTAGGGCATATGGATTTTCCTTCCTTGCATATATATAAGGAAATTGTCGGATTTCACATTCCAAATTAATGATTGTCCAGGTAATAACATCGTGTGTTTATCTATTTATTTTAAACAGTTAAAACTGATTTTTAATTATGTTCATGTCTATTTATTCCTCTTACTACAGAAGTTATGTATGTTGATAATATTCTAAAGAGATTTTTCTTTTTTCTTTTTTTGAACGTGATAATATTCTAAAGAGTTAATTGCACTTAATTAGCTAATACCTAGCTAATATTTGGTCTCCATCTCAATTTTTAAATAATTACAGATCTAAATCAGACCAAAATTTTGGATCTGAAATATGACCTTCTTTGATATACATATTTAATTGGACAGGTCTTGTGTGCACTAGGTGCGCATACCGAATTAACGCGCGTTCACCCAATCAATGCGTTGACTAAAAAACCGTTAAAATCAATATCAATCGTAACACTAAAAAATATTACTCAAAAACCCAAAAATATCACTTGTATAAATAAAAAGTATCGGTCTGAAAAATAAATAAATAAAAAAGCTGTCAAAATCAGTATCAATTGTAGCACTAAAAATTATAACTCAAAATTAAAAAAGTATCGCTTGTTTTGACAACAATGGATACAATATAATTTCCAAATGAAAGAGAAACGAAGAATCGGTAATTAAGTAGGGCGAAGACTTGTTAATGGGTCCAAATTATGGAAGGAAATTTGGTAGAAGTTTCTTAAAAGAGACAGTGCAGTAAATGACTACTCCCAATTCTTCCCTTTTTAAACGTCAAATTAACTACTAAACTTATCAAACTCACAATAAATGAACCATCAATTGAACATTTGGCATGACTAGCTAGCTAGCACACATATATCGTACGTCCCTTTTATTGTGTTCATACACTAATAATTCTACCATCTTGATTTTGACCTTAATTATCATTATTCATTACACCATACACAATTATATCGCCTTCGTCTTATAAAATGTATAGACTACTCATAGAATTTTCTACAAGGGCGAGCTTGCCAAAGGCATCAAAATTGCAGCCACACACGTTTTCTTATATCAGAAAATTAATGAGATGGTTATAAATCATATGGTGAGATAATTTTTGGTAGCTTACAGATTAACTAATTAATAAATCTTACTTAATGAGCACCGATGATAAATCATTTTATTTAATGAACCCCATCAAAGAGAGTATATACTTCTCCGTCCCTATAGTTTAGTAAAAAAGGTAAATCGTGACACGTGCCTCTATGAGTGTGGGTGTCAAGATCGAGTTTCCTTGTTCACTAGGCAGCCACATGAATTCAATCAAAATTATTACCGGTAGGACATAAACTGTAAATTTCTTGTTAGTTGGGAAAGGGAAGCGGAGGATCTCAAACTCGAGAACTCTCTGTTTTACACATAAATTTTCACCGTTTGGACCTGTCAAAGCTGGCGAACTGTACTGATCGCGATACTCCTTTTATTTTATATATCATGTTAAGCAAGTTTGAAAATCAGAGCACAATTTAATTAGTTCAATCAACTTGCAAATCTAAATTTCTCTGTGTCAAAGACAACTGCGTATTTGTAATGATTTTCAAGTGATTTGAAGGGGTTTGAAATACTCACCATTGTTTAAAGTGTTTCGGAGTTATCCAACTCGGGCCTTAGAAATTGAACACCAATGATTTGTGAAGACTTGGAAAAGAAGAATGTAAATGATTTTGGAAGAACAATTTCATATATATATATATATATACCAAAAAGGTAGTTTCGGTTTGTGTGGGTTTTTTTTTCCATGTAGGATAATGGAAATTTTGGAGGAATGTAAAATTGAAATTTTAATTACAAAATTGATATATGTATATAGGGGCACACTCCTATTAGACCGCCTAACGGATTCCTTGCGTTAGACGGATATTATTTGACCCAATAAAGTGGGCCCCCATCCTTTTTTTTTTTTTATTTTTTAATGGTCCCCTCTTTCCCTTTTTTCTCTGATGTTCTTTTTTTTTTTTGCACTTGCGGCTCTCTATCTTTGTTTCCTCTTTTTTTTCCCAGTACAAACGTGTTGTTTTATTTTTTTTTCTCTTTAGCACAAAGTGCTTTTCCTTTTCTTTTTTTTTTTCCTTCTTCTTCTTTAGCACGTTTGTACTCTTCCTTTTTTTCCGCAAATTTGTCTAGATTTACGTTATATACTTTTTGAAAACAATTAGCATAAAATTTGATGATGACTATTGAAAAGACTCCAATTGTCAAATTCGAGTGAAATCAAGAGACTCTTAAATTCTCCATAATCATTTGTTAGTTAAATTAATAACAAAATTGTATTACCTGAAAAAACTGATAGCTAGAGATAATCACATAGACAAAAAAAAAAGTAATTTCAGACTTGAATAATGAAACGTATCATTTTCCACAAAAGCCTATACTGTATAAATAATTGGTGCTTATCAAGTAAAATACCTATCAGGTGAATTATTCGTTCCGTGAATTTCCTAATTAATTGAACAAACCATATCTTGAGAGTAACAATACTTTTGATTTTTGAAGTAGTCCAGTTGTTCCTTTGCAACAGAAAACTCATTGCAGTACTAAAGAAACATTTTCAAGCAACGAGGATTAGGAGTGACATTTTTCAGAAAATTACATAGCCGAGTAAAAATAAGAAAATAAGAACGTGGGTGAGCATGGCACACAATTGGTGAATTGTTTGATTTTTTTTTTTTTTCTGTTTATTCTCTAGCCTTTATCAGTTACAAAAAAATATGGAGATAAAAAGGAGGCTATGATTTTATTATTTTTGTTGTCTAGCGTTTCTCATTTTTTCAGTTATATGAAAATGCTTGAAAGCTATGTTATAAGGGATATGATAAAATTTGATGTGTTGACATATTTATTTTTATAGTTTATAAAATAATGAGGACCGTAAAAAGTGAAATGAGGACTCTATTTATAATTTTTTTACATATTGTGTGTGTATCAGCAAATGGTATTAAAGTCATGGGCCCAGATAGAATGTTGTTGATGGCTTAAAAGAAATAATTGCATTAACAATTATTATTAGGAAATTCTAAACACAATCTCCGTTTTTCTCTTCACAGCCCTCACTATTTTTTAAATATAAGTATTAATATGATAAGACATTTTTACCCTTTAGTCCTCGTTACTTCAAAACCTAACATAACCCCCACCTTCCTATTCTACAACTAAAATTTAAAAAGAAAGATAGAAAATCGATTAATGTAGCCTCCACTTTCCATAGTAAAAAGAAATATAGAATTGACAGAATCAAAAATTTCGCAACATTTTAAAATCTGCAAATAAATTTGGTTGACGTTATAGCCAAGTACATGAATTATTTATTGGGGTAAACTTGTGCCTAATTAAAACAATATTTTATGGTGTTATTTTTCCTGAAATGTGTGCATTTTTTACTTGAGTTGTTTACCTCTGTATCGTCGGAATAAATTAGAGAAAACTTAAACATTTTAGGTTTAGACGAATTTGTGGGTCAAAGTTTTCAGCCTTGAGGTGCAATGAGAATTAATAATGTAATCCAAGAAGATTTCGGTGAATATCATACTTCGAAAAAAATTAAGTAGGGAGCATCAATGTGTGGGCTGAATTTCCAGGTGGCTCAATTTCAATTGCATGGATAATGAAATAGTTACATGTGTAAAAATAATGATCACCATGAAATGATGAGGTTTTGGAATTGGGAAGCAAAACTATAAAATAATAATTTCAAATTGTTATTTCAAGAGGAAAGAAAACCAAGAAATCGCATGGGCAAACTCCGTTGCTTTCGTTCCCAATTTCTTTTCGTGAATGAACGTAGGGGCTTTAGATTAGTGGTTATTTTATTTTAGTAGAGTTTAATATAAGGGGCTATAAGAATAAAAATGTCTAGTAAAATAATATTAATATATTAATTAATTTTGGGGATTATAATGAAAAAAATGGGAACTATATTTAGAATTTTCCTAAATGTACAAGTATAATAACTTTCGAAACCCAATCCACCTCCAACCCTCCCACCCCCACCAAAATCATAAAATGCGTATTTGAAAATCAAATATGTATTTCTGTATTCTGATTTGGGCCCAATTAAATAAATTTGGGCCTTTTCTTTGATCACTCACTCAAAAAAAAAAAGGATATAATTAATTCCTCCCACTTCATCTTATATTACTATAATTATTTTACATCTCTATTTTATATTTTCTCCAATTGAAGAATAGAAAATTACAGATCGTACCGTTGCAGTGGTTCCACTCTTATAATTTTATAATTTTTTTTTTGAATGGAAAAGAAGCAGTGAGTTTCAAGCTCGAGATAACTTTCATAATTTAAATTCCTAGAATTATATTACTCGGATAAGGAAATATAATGAGTTGTATATTTCATTATTCGAATCGAATCCGTTAATGTTACCCATAAAATATTAACAATACAATATTGCACACAAACTAAATATTTAAGTGGACACCACCGTTTTCTAGAAGGGACATTCACTTGTGCATTAGTTGTATGGGTCTGGGCCAATTAGACTGGTCCAGGTCCAATAAGGCCCAGCGGTTCAAAAAAAAATGCCCCATTTCAGGCGCGTGGGGTACACGCGCTTGAATTTATTTATTTTCAATTTTTTTTAATTTTTTTTCAATTTTTTATTTTTTTTTCCTCCCAAAATTGTAATACAATCAATGAACCCTAAAAATTTAAAATGAATTAATTTAATTTTTAAAAATAAATATAAATATATATCCTAAAATTGATTTAATGGACCCTAAAATTAAAGTGAATGTTTTTTTTTTTAATTCGGTGACTCACGCAATGCACTCGTCCGACGCTAACGTGCGGGCTTGTGCATTGTGCTTGACAATTAATTTAATTTTTCAAAATAAATATAAATGGTAATTGAAAAAAAAAAAACATAATTTTGAATAAATATATGCCCTAAATGGAATTAGTGAACCATAAAATAAAAGTGACCGAATTTAATATTCTTTCAAATAAATATAACCCCAAATTGAGATTAATAAATCTAAAAAAACATGAACCCTAAAAAAAACAACAAAACCCCCTAAAAAATACTAAAAAAAATCCTAAAAAACTATGAACCCTAAAAAACTTATCCCCCCAACTTTAAATATTAATTGGAATGAAAAAATCACAATTTGAACTACATAAACTTATATAAGATAAGTAGCAATCCAGTTACTTTTTAATGATACCACTGATACTTTTTGAACTTTAAATAATACTTTTTAGTTTTTAGTGTAAAGATTGATATTGATTTTTATCAGTTTTTATTCGCGGGTTAACCCGCGTTGATCCCAACCCGTCTGATAGGATATATATGGGCATGAGGTGATGTATAGGAGTTTTGGTGTTTTCTAGAATTATGGTATGCATATGAAAATGCTGAAAATTATGTCAAATAATATAAATAAATACTTTTTATACACATTGTTTCAATAAAAAAATAAAATAATACAATATATTGTATATGCTATTAACTAAATCGTGATTGCATAGATATTCCTTTGACAAGGTGGAATGTGAATGACCTAGTGATGACTGATAAGTGATGAGTGGAGTTTTCTCATTCCTCACCCTTAGTAGTAATTATGAGTTACCTTCGTCATAAAAAAAAAGGTAAATAAATTCGATTTCACCTCAATTATTAGAGGGTTTTTCTGTCCCACTTTCTATGTGCCAATTGTGTGTTATTACATACGTTTATTATAATAATAAACCATGTCATTCATATCTCGAGCTCTATACCATGAACATATAGTATACTCTTAATTTTATTATTATGAAACTTACATGATTTTAATATATTAGCAAACGAGTTGGAGAGGAAAAGTTGGACATGTGAGTTGTGATCTCATATATATATATATATATATATATATATATATGTATGTTGAGGAGTTAAGATTGGGTACGTATACCTAATTAAAATCAGGTATGTGCAACCGCATTATGTAATCATATATATATTGAGAGGCATGCACACCTAAAAGCATAATTTCTTCCATAATTTCCACCCATTTCGAGTCTAAAAAGATAAAATTGTGACTTGTGAGTTGCGAGCCATCACATGGAGCACACGTGCATGTTCATTGCTCCTCAGTATGTAAAATTAAAGGTCAGAGAAGAGAGGAAAAAGAGGTTCATGGACCACATAACTATAACATGGTATAATCAACAACACATATATATGAAAGATTTTTAATTATTCTTGTCAACTAGCGTAGGCAAGCACATGATATACCATTAATTTGAATGACTATGTATGAAGAAAAGTCCGGTCGAATTTCGATTGTTGTGATGCATATTTCACACTCGCAAATTCTCAAGTATATCAGATGTATTATATTAGGCGGGTGGGCGCTGTCCCAGATCCAACCTAAAGAAAATTATTATCATTTCTAATACTTATATATATATATATTATATTTTTTGTAATTATTACTGCACTGGTAATATTGAGGGCATGACCGGTATGGATGAATGAAATCTGTTGGGAATAGAATGATGATGAGGATAGAACGGAATGAACATTTCTATGACTTGTATTCTTAAGAAATAAGATATGAATGGAACTTGAATTTTTGAATTGGATTTAATATCATGGTTTATAATTAGTAAATACAATACTTGAATTTATTTAAATTTATATTTAATTAACAAAATTAACTGTCAAGAGGCGCTATTATATTTTAAAAATATATTATTGAATGTTTTGTAATTTATGTCTCAATTAAAATTTGTCAAAAAAACAAGTATGATTCCAGTAATTATTTAACAAATGAATAATAAGTTGGTATATTTTATGTAAGTTTTTTTCCTATAATATTAGTAAAATTTTAGAATAATTTATTAATTAATTTTCAAAAATTTTCATATATTTCTCAAATTTAAATATTGTATATTATTTTCTATCAAATTATTTTTATGAAAATCATATTTTTTAAAATTTCCCTATGATTTTTTACAAATGTTTGATGAAATTTGAGTTTTTATAACTTTAAATAGTTTTTGTGCTTTATTTTATTTTCTATAAAAATTATTATAATTTTATTTTATACTTATGTAAATTATATTTTTATATTTAATCTATGAATATAATATTTAATTTGTTAATGTAAAAAATATTTATTGGTCATTGGAAATATGTAATAACATGAGGGCAGATGGAATAACTAATCCAAATTCTGGGAAATATAGATTACCACAAAAATGGTGATTCATAATAACAAAACTATACCAATACCGAGATTAGAAATGCGGGTGATGAGGATGGTGATTACATTCTTACTATATTCATGCATATCAACCATACTTTAAAAGTATCACGCGATGAGCACATGTATTGCACGCAGGGGCGGATCCAAAGGAGGTTGGAGGGGGCCTTGGCCCCCCCACCCCCTATATTTTTTCTCTGTCTTTTTTTGCCATCAGTGGGTTCCGGCCCCTTTACCGACCACAGAGAATTTTTTGTTATATGCATATAGTGTAATGAGCTCCCAATATTTTTATCTGAATCCATCACTGACTGCACGTACATCGATATATATATATATATATATATATATATATATATAAGGCTTGTGTACTTTCTTTGTGTACTGTCTGATGTACATTAGACCTTCTCTTTCACAATTTATTTTCTTTGTGAGGGTCGAGGGAGTGAGTGGCGAAGGGCTTTGTTAAATGAGAGGAAAGGGGTTATCACTTATCATATTGTAAAGGTAATTAATGGGGGTAAAATATAAATGTTTGAATTATTAAAAGAAAGATGAAGACCCTTCAAAAAAGAAAGAAAGAAAGCAAGATGAAAAAAGTGGCAGAAAATTAAGTAGGACCAATTTTGAATTTTGATGAAAGGAAAGGGACCATGATTTTGACTTGTGGCTCATTCTTCTTTATTTAATCTTTACATAAAGTGCAGGGGGCTCGTGGTGTTGGTCATTATCACCACCCAATTCCATCCATTGTTGCATATATGCACATATGATATGAGAATGTCACTATTTTACTCCTATGGATATAGTTTTTAGCTAGGATGAATTATCGTTTATATTTCAAATTAATTTTATTTTTTCAGAGTTATCACACATTAACATTTCTTGGTCAATATAATATCAAACTATTTTTTAAAAAGAGATGGGCTCATGTACATTGGATGTACATAAAGTTTATATTTCAAATGAAAAAAGCATCACTTATAATACTGAAAAATATAATTTTTAATATTAAAAAGTATCACATTTATTTTACTAAAAACAAAAAAGACGGCGACATTTTTGTAATTATTGCAACATTTTTTTGATTGAAAAAGTATCACTAATAATATTAAAAAGTATCAGTTACATATAACAACGAAAAATATCATCATTTTTGTCTAACCGGAATAATTTGGTACAACACTACTCAAGTTTTTGCCTTTTAAAAATCATTCAGATCTAATACCGAATGCATTTTCCAACAAAAATTTATCTCATACTTCGAATAAATACTTGGACATCCTTCCTCAGAGGTTCATGTGATGTAGATTTGATTATTTTTAAATAGTTTAGGAACTTAACCCACAAAGGTGTTGGTTTGTGATAGATTTACAAAAATGGAAATAATTTTGACAAATATACTCTCACTCTCTCCCTAATAAATATAGGTCTGTAAACGAACCGAATCAAGTCGAACATTTTAATTTTCGAGCTTTACTCGTTAAGGAATATTCAAACTCGATTCGAGCTTTTTTTCTCTTATTTAAGCTTAGCTTGACAAATATTTGTTATGTTCGAATTCTGCTAGTGAAATGCTAAAAAAATTACTAATCGAGCTTAAGTTCGAACGCTCGAAAAAAAAAAGACTGGTTTAATTTACATATTCGAGCTCGAACTAAAAAAAACCTTATTTAATTTACCAATTTGAAATATTTATAATACTTATGAACATGTTCAATTAAGCTCAAACTCGAACATGTTTGCGAGTTTTCCAAGCCGAATACTACTCTGTTCGAGTTTGGATCGTTTAGAAAACGAATGAACTTTGAATGAGCTCTTTTTGAATTGGGCCTCGAATAGTTTACGAACGACTTTGTTCATTTATAGTCCTGAATAAATTTAGGGTTGAAATTTGAGGATGGTAAACGATAAATATTTTAAAACAAGTTAAAAATTGTAGAACTATGATTAATTTGAAACGGAGGGAGTTAAGATTTACCTTAGTTTTATGCATAAATGCATTATCTACATTGACGACGATGTGTGCTATATATGGGAATAAGTGCAAATTAGTCTCATATTTATACTTTTAGGGCTCGTTTGCTAGGCTGTATGGTATAAGGTTGGATGTGTTTGACATGTGATGTGTTTTACCGTATTAGATATCAATATCATGTTTGTTTTGGTGTATTAAAGTATATGTATTAATAATATATTGTTTGCTTAGATGTATTAGATTCTCTATAAAATTTCAATTCCTACAATATCCTTTAATTAATTATCATATATTATGTGAATATTCTATAATAACATTTTTAATTAATATCTGCAAGGTTATTTTAGTCTACAAATTTTAATAATTCTGTATGATATTAAATATCCCACCAGCAGAGTGTGATATGTTATACCATATAAATGGTTAACACATACCGAGCCCTTGCATAATCATGAGCTTCAATATTGCTAACAAACAAAGTATTAGAGTGTCATAGGTATTTATCCCACCCTTGTCCTACCTAGCAAATAAGCCCTTAAAGTGTTAATTGATCCCTAAATTATTTTTTCATTCATTTCACTATTTTCTTTCAATGATCTACAAAGAACGACTCTCAATCTAACAAAATCTAAACACTTAAACAACTCATGTAACATATTAATCAAATGGACATACTTTTATTTGTTATGACAAATTAAGGAAACTAACAACCTCTACCTTAAATGTGTTATACTACCTCCGTTTCATAATGTTTGTTGTTTAAGGTTTTTTTTTAGTTTTAAAATGTTTGTTGTTTTATATAATTTGACATCCTCTCTCCCAATTTTAACCCTCTAAAATTCTACAAGATTTTTTGATTCTAACTTACCTATAATATATGAAGAGAGAAAAATATATGGAGAGAGAGAATATTGTTATTTTTTTAGAAAAATATAGATGAATTAGATTTTATGGCATACATAAGGGATGTGTATATTTGTCCACAAAATTAATTCTTAATTCCAGATAAAAAAAAAACAAAACAACAAACATTATGAAACAGAGGTAGTATAAAATTATGCTCAAATGTAATAGCCAACAGATAACATGGAAAGACAAAATACACTAGAAAAACCTACCATACAAGATAGACAAATCACACTGGGAGAAAACCCACTACTAAAGATAGACAAATTATTAACTACCACGTATGAGAGGCAAATCGCACTTTTTTTTTTTAACAAACAAGACCTAAGTCGGATATTTAAGAAAATTATCAAGTAGAGAGATTACTTGTAGTGACATGAACCAAAAGAAGGAAAAAAAAAAGACAAAACGTATAGATTTTATTAGGTTGAGGGGGAGAAGTATTGTAGGGATCTTGAAAATTTGCATCAATTAAAACACAACCATATGTTTGTTTAATTTTTTTTTAAGGAAGCACCTAAGTGTGTGAGTCATATACACAAAAATGACCACTAGCTCGTTTAATTTTAGAAATATTACCCCAAAAAATATTTATTTGAGCAAATACAGAGACTATGGTATTTTTTATATAATACACACTTTTTTTTTCATAAAGTGAAATTCTTTAAACTTTTATAATTTAAGACACACATCTCTTTATGTAATGCTCCGGGCCCACGGGAGTGGGGCTTGTTGCGATACGACAATGCAATGAGCTCTATTAACGATTACCTGACATTCATTCGTATTTTATCAAAATAATTAATTCAAGTTGATAGAAGACTCGATTGAATCATCTTATAAATTTTTGAAACATGAGATTCTCATACACTTTCCTAACTACATTTCCTAAGTTGCAACCTATAAACTGCATAAAATACCTTGTCAAATTCATTTTAAAACAAACCTTCCAAAATATTTATCAATAGATTTGTTAGGATAATTGACATATTGCCCCTCACAAGTCACAAGTGCGTTGACACTATACCTCCTACGATTGAAAATTTGGCAATTTATACACTGAAATATAATATAGATGTTGTACTTTTCACTTTTAGGGAATTTTAGTAAAGAATTACAAGGATAATTATCAAAGGTATTTATAAGGATATTTCAGTCCTTTATTTTTTTTCTCCTTTTTTATTATGTTATATTTTCTCCCCATGCTCATAATTTTTATTTTTTTAGCATTTTGAATTCCTTTCTTTTCATAAATTCAATCTCTCCCCATTCCACCATTAAAACATATTACTAGCATATGCATTGATCACATATGTACATGCTTCATAAATCTAGTGATGTGCTCGGACTCATTTTATGAAATCCCACATTGGGTTGGTTGGGCCCACTCAACTATTTTCACATAGACTCTATGTGTTAGCTTGATCAATTCACTTTTTAGGCGATGATAAATCAACAACATCATGTTAACCTAACTTCTTTGTAGGTATTGTCCCAAAATCTTTGAACCGCTCCGACCATTTTAACAAATCTACCAACATATTTAACTTTAAATTATTAATAAGATTCAAGCTTAAAACCTAAGCTTCCCCAAAGCCCTAAAGGTATACCCTAACGATTTCTTACTTTTTTTTCAACAACTACGTAAATATTACGTAATTAAAAGGATCAATAATTATTTAATAAAACCAATTGAATTGCTTTGCCTTAATGTGAGTAAGTGTTTTTTTTTGGGTAAATATTTGCTTGTGACCAGTCTAACACAATTACTCATGTATTGATAACAAAACTATAAAGTACCAATCATGTTATGAATTGTTAATGTTTCTCAAACTAAATAATAAATGCCACATCAAGGTTTATTCACCAAATTTGTATACTGAAAGTACTATAGTGTTAAGGTTTGCTAAAAGAGAGAAAAAAAAGCCCAAACATACCATATATAAAATACATAATTGAAAGTTCAATTATTATCCATTTTACTAAATGGCTATATCTTTTTCTTACTCTTTCACTCCCATAAAGAAAAAAAAAGGTCTCGAGGGAAAAAAATAAAAATTGGAATTCCACAAGTCCACACTTTCCTCTCTCCCTCTCTCTCTCTCTCTCTCTCTCTCTCTCTCATATCTGTGCACAGAATAGTACTGTTACACACTCCAGCTGCAAAAAGAAACTGTTAATTATCAGATCAAAAACCCATTGGATTTTACTCAACTCACCTTTTTCTGATCTCCCATTTTCTCTCACAACACACACCTTCGCCTCATCGCAGCCGATTGGCGGCTGCGACAATACCCGTAAACCCCATTTTTCTGTTACGCCGTCGATTAATTCACTACTTCATTCTCCTACGCGGTTCGTAAATCACGTTTACGCGGCAATTGGCGAGCTCTGCAGTTGTATCTGCTGCAATTCGTGCGTTTACCCTGCCGACCTCGGAGTGCAGTTGCCTGGGAGTAGAGTATTATATGAGCGTCGATGGTGGATGGGGGTTTGTATTTAGGGCTTGCTCGGGAAAGCGGAAATTTGTGTTTTGATGTCACGCGCCGCCGATAGGATGAGCAGCTCCGACGTCAGCAGAGCTGGTGGCCCAATCGAGAGGGATATCGAACAAGTATAAATTTATTGGCTTGTTATTGCTGTTTTTTTTTTTTTTTTTTTAATGAGCATCATTAACTTTAAGCTGTAGTAATGAACCTATTGCCTAATGATTTTGTAGCGATAGTATTTGTTTTCCTTCGGCTTAGATGATTGGGTTCTTGGGAATTTCGTCAAATTGCTCACATACTAATATGTACAGGCTTGTTTTCGGTTACAAATTCTTACATTGTTGACTAGAATGTGTACTTCCTAAGAATTAAGATCAATAATGTTGTTGGGGGTGGGAGGGATTAGGTATAGTTACATGCTGCTGTACTTAATGGGATATTGGGATGGATAGGGGTTGGGGTTTTGACGATGCATGTACAGATGCTGCTCCTTTTTTTCTTTTTCCTTTTTTTAATTATCTCGCAGCAGCGCTTTATTCACACATTTTGACCATAATGCATTCTATAACAAAATTTCCTTGTTATGCATACTTATAGTGTTGACATGTCGTGTTTATGTATAATTATATACTGCGAAATGCAAATGCATCAGTAACTGAAGTTACTTTATGCAGAAAGGGCTTCCTTTGCTGCTAGTTGTGACTGGTTTTGTGGTTTAATTGAGTAATTTTGTTATACCTTATAAGTAGATTATCTCCAAGACTTTTACATTGACATGATTATGTGAAAATCATTTTCTAGAAGTTAGAATTAGAAAGCTACTAGGAAAGATTCTGGATTTTGTCTGAATTACTTAGAAGTTTGTAAAACCTTAACACCAACTCCTGAAAATGGAATCTAGCTCCTTAGACCTTGTTCAAAGATAATAATCTTGGCTAACCTTCATAATTATTTATGGTGTTGACATATCGTGTTTGCTTATAATTATATACTGTGAAGTGCAAATGCATTATTAACTGAAGTTACTTTATGCAGAAAGGGCTTCCTTTGCTGCTAGCCGTGACTGGTTTTGTGGTAATTGGATAATTTTGTTATAAGTAGATCACCAAGACTTTTACATTGACATGATTATGTGAAAAGCATGTTCTAGAAGTTTGAATTAGAAAGCTACAAGAAAGATACTGAATTTTGTCTGAATTACTTAAAAGTTAGTAAAACCTTAACACTGATTCCTGAAAATGGAATCTAGCTCCGTAGACCTTGTTCAAAGATTGGCTAACCTTCATAATATTTTTTTTCTGCCTATCTTTTTTGCAAACTTATGCATCATCCTTTTGTTTTCGGGGTGCCATACCCCCTCCCCCAACGGCCCCGCCCTAGTTTCAAAGGATATGATATGCGCCTGCGCCCTTTTAGTCTATGTTTGTTCCTATAAATAAAGCTTCATGTGTCTAAATAGGCCCTAGAGAAGTCCCAAGTGATTCCATAGCTTCAGATGATCAAGGGATTGCATAAATATTTTTTTCCTTTTGAGTTCCAAATAGCTCAACGCTCAGCTATTATTTTAATTTTGTCAGCACTTGATAATCATGTTCTTCTAATGGCTTTTTTTTTTTAAAGTTGTAATTGCTCTTCATGATTTGTTCCTCGAATTTCTTAGTTTGCTGCATGTTCAACTGGTAACATACATAATTTCTTATCATGCTGTTTCATTTGTTGTGCCCGGCAGTCCACATGTTTGTTTTCATTAACTGCTTGATATAATTTGTTTCTGTGTGAACCATGGTGGCGGGTACGCTAACCTAGCTCAATTTGCTGATTTTTTATGGCAGGCAATCACTGCTTTAAAGAAAGGTGCATACTTACTGAAGTACGGAAGAAGAGGGAAACCTAAATTTTGCCCATTCCGCCTGGCAAATGTAAGCTCATTGGCTTTTTAAGATTTTGGCTTTTGGCTTCTGTCACTTCAGTTTGTGTCCATACAATGAGTTAACAATGCAGTTAATTCCAATCATCTTCAGTTTTGTATTTGCATGTTGCTCTCTCTCTCTCTCTCTCTCTCTCTCTCTCTCTCTCTCTCTCTCTCTCTCTCCTCTCTCTCTCTCTCTCTCTCTCTCTCTCTCTCTTTGAAGTTCATGAAATTATGGGGAGCCGTGTATCATGCATGTATGTTCAAATCCTGTTTGCATCTTGATGGTTGTTTAGGACAACTGTCAATGATGAATGCATTAGCTGCTGAATGTTGTAGTAGTTGATCGACATGCCACTTAATTTCTAGACTTATATCATGCTATGAAACTATTAATGTACAAAAGTGACCATTAATTTTGATATGTTATTTTTCTCTCAGCTATAATTTGAAGTACTAGCAATTATTTAAATCAAAATAACGTGTATTGCCCGCTCCGCACCCCCAACAAAAAAGGAAAGAAGAATAAAAGAAGGAAAAGAAGAACATGACAAATTGTGGGAGTTTTCTGTCCTTGAATGTGATGATTTTTGTATTTTTTTTTACAAAATATATTGACTATTTTACACAATAATCCTGGTAATTTGATTATTCTGGATAAAGCCTCAAAATTTTGTTGTTGATTCATATGATCGACAAATGTGCTCTAGGCTGATAAATGAAGCCCTCTACAATAGATGAATAATATGGTCTAAGCTTTGATTTCTTCTGCTAGTAACGGAGCTGGCGTGGACAACCATAGTTTAATTTAAGAAAGTAGCACATTGTCACAGAATTCTATTACCTTTTATTAACACTAGCCCAATAAACCTTGCTTACAGTTCACTTGAAAGATCTGTTGATTTGATTAAATCTGATAAGTACCATCAAATATAAGCTGATTCCCTGATCATGAAAAGTGTTGATCACATTTGGCATGGTTCTTGAACCTTGGAACAATATTTTGTCGTACATATAATGGTATTGACATTTACTAATTACTTCTCTTTTACGATGTTATTCTTGGTCTGCTTTTCTTTTGTTCTGTTGAAAAATTCTGAAAAGACATCGGGAGTATCTAATGAATGCATCCACTTCATTTCAGGATGAATCTGTTCTTATATGGTTCTCGGGTAAAGAGGAGAAACACCTTAAACTTAGTCATGTTTCCAGAATTATATCAGGGCAGCGGACTGTAAGTTTCCCATTGCACGTCTCTCACTGTTATGCTGCCATGAGCTTTCCAAATTCTTGACTTGACAGCTTATGCCCAATTACTTTTTTAGTTTTACTTACAATTCACTTTAGGGTTGATCATGTGATTTAGTCCTTCTAGACTGATATATCAGATACTGCATGAAGTCCAACCCAACCCCTGTTAACTCTACTCTGCTGTCCCTTAACCTTTTAGAGTCAAACTAGAACTTGTAAGCTTTTGGGATTCTAGATCCTTTGTTTCCACGTGAGATGGATGCAGCCAAGTCAGCATCTATGCCATCCAAATGTTTTGTTCAATTTACCTACTATAGGTCAGCCCAAATAACCAGACACAGGTGGCTCCGGTGCTTTAATGACATGCCAATATTATTCTAGACAAATAATGGATCTTTAGTTAGGACTAGTTTTACTGCATCTTTAGAGGTGAAACCAACCCCCATTAACTGTACTCTGCTGTCTGTTAACCTGTTAGAGTTAAAGTAGAACTTGTAAGCTTTTGGGATTCTAGATCCTTTGTTTCCAAGTGAGATGAATGCAGCCAAGTCAGCATCTATACCATGATTACCATCCAATTGTTTTGTTCAATTTACTTACTACATGTCAGCCCAAATAACCATACACAGGTGGCACCAGTGCTTTATGACACGCCAACATTATTCTACACAAATAATAGATCTTCAGGACTGGTTTTACTAGATCTTTAGAGGTCAAAAATTTCAGTCGTATTGCCTGACTTAATCAAACCTTTTAACCACCTTATGTTGAGCTCTACTTGGGGTTCCCTTATGAACTCATTTTTAGAGATTAACTGCAATATTGAATCCCAAACTTAATGTTTGGAGATTTCAGCTATCGGAAAATTTGAGCTTTTTCTTTGGTTTGCTTAGAGTATGTATGCAAGCAAATTGGTGAGTCCTAATGTACATTTCTGGTTAAATACTTGAATCGCCTTCTTATATTCTGAATATTTGTTTCGTGGTCCAGCCAATTTTTCAAAGGTACCCGCGACCTGAGAAAGAATACCAATCATTTTCTCTTATATACAATGACAGGTCACTTGATTTGGTAAGAGTATTTGTAATCCCCAAGTTCTCCGGAAAACAATTATTCTTTCTTGTACCGAACTATTATCATTTAATTCGCCGGACAATTGTTCTTTTCTTTTGTAGATATGCAAGGACAAGGAGGAAGCTGAAGTCTGGTTTAGTGGCCTTAAGGCATTGATTTCACGCGGTCACCAGCGAAAGTGGAGAACAGAATCAAGGAGTGATGGAATTTCTTCTGGAGCTACTAGTCCTAGAACATACACAAGAAGAAGTTCGCCGCTGCATTCCCCATTTGGAAGTGGCGATAGCTTGCAGAAGGTATAGTGCTCTAATTTTCAGCCACATGCATAGCCATACTTCTTCCTCTTTTCTGATATATGGGCAGTATTTCTGTATGTGCTCTCTCTTCTCTCTTCCTTTTCTTTTAACCTTTTATTTAATTGAACTTTTGCAACTTGAAATCACTTTACCAGGATGGCAGCGATCAACTTCGTCTCCATAGCCCTTATGAGAGTCCTCCAAAAAATGGTCTGGATAAGGCATTTTCAGATGCCATATTGTATGCTGTGCCTCCAAAGGGTTTCTTCCCTTCAGATTCTGCTAGTGGTTCTGTCCATTCTGTGTCTTCTGGAGGTTCTGATGGCATACATGGTCATATGAAGGGAATGGGGGTGGATGCCTTCAGAGTGAGCCTTTCTAGTGCTGTAAGTTCATCCAGTCAAGGTTCTGGTCATGATGATGGTGACGCCCTGGGCGATGTTTTTATTTGGGGAGAAGGCACGGGAGATGGTGTTATTGGAGGTGGACTGCACAGAGTTGGAAGCAGTCTTGGAGTGAAAATGGATGCATTATTGCCTAAAGCATTGGAATCTGCAGTTGTATTAGATGTTCAGAACATAGCTTGTGGTGGACGACATTCTGCCATAGTGACCAAACAGGGAGAGATATTCTCGTGGGGTGAGGAGTTGGGAGGTAGGCTTGGTCATGGTGTGGATGCTGATGTCTTGCATCCGAAACTTATTGATGCACTCAGCAATACAAATATTGAGCTTGTTGCATGTGGTGAATATCATTCTTGTGCTGTTACACTTTCTGGAGATTTGTACACTTGGGGTGATGGTCATTTTGGCCTTCTAGGGCATGGGAATGAAGTTAGTCATTGGGTGCCAAAAAGAGTAAACGGGCCACTGGAGGGAATACATGTTTCTTCAATCTCATGTGGGCCTTGGCATACAGCTGTTGTGACTTCTGCTGGGCAGTTGTTTACTTTTGGTGATGGAACTTTTGCGGTTCTCGGTCATGGAGATCGTGTGAGTGTTTCAAAGCCACGTGAAGTGGAATCTCTGAAAGGTCTACGCACTGTGCGAGCAGCATGTGGTGTTTGGCATACTGCTGCAGTTGTTGAAGTTATGGTTGGAAGCTCAAGTTCCAGTAACTGTTCTTTAGGCAAGCTTTTCACATGGGGAGACGGCGACAAAGGTCGACTTGGACATGGTGATAAGGAATCAAAACTTGTTCCTACCTGTGTTGCTGCTCTTGTGGAACCTAACTTTTGCCAGGTAGCTTGTGGGCACAGTCTGACGGTGGCTCTTGCAACCTCCGGACATGTATATGCCATGGGGAGTCCAGTTTATGGGCAGCTTGGAAACCCTCAAGCTGACGGGAAGCTCCCATGTCGTGTTGAGGGAAAACTCATGAAGAGTTTTGTGGAGGAGATTGCTTGTGGTGCCTATCATGTGGCTGTGTTGACTTCAAGAACTGAAGTTTATACGTGGGGAAAGGGAGCAAATGGTAGGTTGGGTCATGGGGATACAGATGACAGAAATTATCCAACTTTGGTTGAAGCTCTGAAAGACAAGCAAGTAAAGAGTATTGCTTGTGGTACTAATTTCACTGCAGCTATTTGCCTTCATAAGTGGGTCTCAGGGGTTGATCAGTCCATGTGTTCTGGATGCCGCCTGCCATTTAACTTCAAAAGGAAACGTCACAACTGTTACAACTGTGGCCTTGTTTTTTGCCATTCATGCAGCAGCAAGAAGTCACTTAGGGCTTCCATGGCGCCAAATCCCAATAAACCATACCGTGTTTGTGATAATTGCTTCAATAAATTGAGAAAAGCTATTGAAACTGATACATCATCTCAGTCATCAATGACTAGAAGAGGAAGTATGAATCAAGGAGTAAATGACATTAAAGACAAAGATGAGAAATTGGATACAAGATCTCGTCCCAACCTAGCTAGGTTTTCTTCAATGGAATCCATGAAACAAGCGGAGAGCCTCTCATCTAAAAGAAACAAAAAACTGGAATTCAATAGTAGCCGTGTATCACCAATCCCGAATGGAAGCTCCCAATGGGGGGCTCTTAATATCTCAAAGTCTTTCAATCCTGTGTTCGGTTCATCTAAAAAGTTCTTCTCAGCTTCAGTTCCTGGATCGAGGATTGTTTCTCGAGCAACTTCACCGATATCACGACGGGCTAGTCCTCCTCGCTCTACTACACCAACCCCAACTTTGGGAGGACTTACATCACCTAAGATTGTTCTGGATGAGGCAAAGATGACTAATGATAACCTCAGCCAAGAAGTTATTAAATTAAGAGCACAGGTAACTTGTTTGGAGTCGGATGCATATGCTGTCACTGATTTTTTTTAATATTATTTATTTATTTGTTTATGGTGCTTATCACTTGCCATATTTTTATCTCTTCCGTGGGTTAGGGAGTAATGGTGGTTACAAAGTGGACTATTTTTTCATTCTCTCTGGTTATCTTAGGTAACTGACAGTGCTGAAAAGGAGACCTGCTACTTTACTGAGAATTACAATGCCCTTTACAGTTTTCTCTTGAGCTTTTACTGTTCATGTTGACAAGCTTTTACTTTTCTTAGAAAAATCATGGGTAATTGAATCATGGCCGAAAACTTGTCTTCTACATTTTATGTCCACGGTGATTGATGGAGAAGGCATTGAACTCAAATTGAAGAGGGTACTGCACCCTGAAGACTGATGGATTTGCTTTAATAGTTCATTCATTTCTCTCTGACTTTTATGCTACAAGTATTATAACTGAAGTTGAGGTTTTAAATTCATTATTCTTAGATCTTACTACATCTTGTCTCAGATAGAATTTTCCATTGTCTTTCTCCTTTAGTGGGATAGGTAAACCTCGTTTAAATGGTTTATGCTTTTGATTCTAGTTATTAAGGAAAGTGATTTCTTTTCTTTAGGTGGGACACCTCTAAGTTAAATGAATTGAGGTTCTGATTATATCTGCAGCTACCAGATATGAAAGCATTCCCTTCCAGTGGCTATGGCTGTCTCGGAAAGTATTGAAATTTATTTTGTGTGCAGGTGGAAAGTCTCACTCGCAAGGCTCAACTTCAGGAAGTCGAGCTAGAAAGAACAACTAAACAGCTGAAAGAGGCAATAGCAATTGCAGGGGAAGAGACTGCGAAATGCAAAGCTGCAAAAGAAGTCATAAAATCACTTACTGCGCAAGTAAGTAAAATAATTCCACACAATTATCTAAATGGCAGTTTAGATGTTTGCTTGCACGTGTTTTCTGTGACTAATTGCATCAAGTTCCTTTTTTGATAGCAACTTACATTTGTAGCAACATTCATTTACATATTGCTAACAGGCACATTCTCACCTTGGATGTAGAGATTCCAGGTTTAAAGTTAATCATTGTTATATATATCAATTTGTGAAGAATATAATGTCTTGTGTTACAGCTAACTAACGTCCTTTTCTTGTTCCTTCAATAGCCACAGAAATCAAGTTCCCATTCTTTCTTTAAGTTAAATTGTATAAACCTTCATTTGCTCTTTCTTCTGAAGCTGCAATAACCAAATTCGCTAATACTGTATTAATAAGGATACTTTCAAAATATATTTTTGTCTGATTTGCAGTAGTCAGCAGTTTATTTGATAGGCTGTGCATGTTGCTGGACTACGCGTGCTATTCTCTGGAATATGCATAGGAAGATGAAAGTTATAAGCCATCAAAATATACACGTCTTTGTTTAGCAACATGGAGTTAATATTTTGTTGGATTTTTTCCATTGAGATTTAGCAAAAGCAGTGTTAACTTGTTGGATATTTGTGCCATCAAGGTGATTAAAGGTTATCTCTTAGATTGAATTTCTAATTTCCCTATATTACCCAATTTGTGGGCACTGGGCAATACATGTCAAAACCATATTAATGCTTTAGTTGGGTACTGCACCTCTTATACATGAGTGGTTTCTGATTCTTTTGTCATTTAGTGGGATTCGGTCCTAGTATATCTGCTTTATTGTTCTCTTAAATTCTACTTCCCGCAACTAAATCTACGAGCTTTATGCTTTAAATTGACATGGTTTTGAGGAAAAAGGGGGAAAGGGGAGGGAGTGAAGACTACAGGAAAATAATACAAGAATTGCATATGCTGCTAAAATAACGTGTTTGTACTTATTTTGCTAGTTTCCTTAGCTGAGATGTATTTCATTGTGATTGTGCAGTTGAAGGAAATGGCTGAAAGACTTCCAGTGGGTTCTGCCAGAAACACCAAATCTCCACCCTTCATTCCAGTTGTTCCCCCTTCAATACCGAATGATGTTTCAAATGCCTCTATTGATCGGGTGAATGGTCAAACAAATAGCCAGGATGTGGAATCAAATGATTCAAACAATCCCTTGCTTTCTAATGGTTCTAGCACTGCAAGTAATCGCAGTTTGGGTCACAGCAGACCAGCACATACAGATGGAACGAGAAATGGTAATAGATCAAAAGAAAATGATACTCGTAGTGAGAGCGAGTGGGTTGAGCAGGATGAGGCTGGTGTTTATATAACTCTTACCTCCCTACCTGGTGGGCTCAAAGATCTGAAGCGGGTTCGTTTCAGGTATGTTGCATTAAGTTTTACCCTAGGTTTTCCCAATGTAACATCTTCCAATTTATTCTTTAATTTTCCTGACATGTTTGGTATAAAAAGTCAAGAGTTAAAAGCATCAATGGTAGCTAGCTTATAGTGAAAAGGGAAAACATGAATGTGAAGCTCGGGGAAAATCCTGACTTGGTCATAACCTACCTTTATTCTGTATAAAAGTAAAGATGATTCAAAATGTTTGAATGCAGTCGAAAGAGATTTAGTGAGAAGCAGGCGGAACAATGGTGGGCAGAGAACCGGGCAAGAGTATACGAACAATACAATGTGCGGATGGTTGACAAATCGAGTGTTGGCGTAGCTAGTGAGGACTTTGGACATTAACAGCGCACGTATTGTATGTATATGAAATTTTTTTTGGTTCTCGATTCTCAATTCCCGATTCTTCCCTCACGTCTCGGCTTGCATAAAAGGATACGGTCTTAGAAGGTTGAAGGGCGAGTAGGGAGGAATTTCTAATCTTTGTGTTTGGTTTTTAACCTTGTAATATTGTTGTTGTTGATGACAGTGGTTTATCATATTATTTTTTCCCCAGAGGAGCGTTGCGAGGGTGAGAAATGTAAATTCCTGATCCTGATAGGGTGGGTGGTGGCTCTAGTTGTGAGCAGCTTCCATGTAAATTCTATAACCAAATTCTACTCTTTCTTTTCTTTTCTTTAAAAAAAAAAAGAAAGAAAAAAACATGCTTTCTTACTGCTCCTAGCTCTTTTCTTTAACCTTCATACTGCTGCTCTACCCCCGAGTATTGCCAAACTCAAGCTTCACTCGTAAATCATCTGAGTTCAAGCTTTATTTATCCAACACTTCAATGTTCCCGAGCTAATATACTCGTTACAAACTACAGATTCAACATACTTATTACTAAGTATAAGTTGGAAAGAAGAAATATTATTACTTTATATATGAAAAATTAATTCCTTTTCTGTTTGCCTCGAATTCAATTTTGAACACACTATAAAAATCCCACAGCCTTTTATGTTTTGAGGTTGGATCCGGATTTGTGAAAAAAGAAATAATAATAATTCTAAGTATAAAAACTAATTCTTCCAATTTGCCTCAAATTTAATTTTGAGTTATTTACAAAAATGTTATCATTTTTTGTCTGTTTTCGGCTTGAATCCAGATATTGGTACCACAGTCTGACGGGTCTTGGCACAAGGTTTGTGTTTCACCAGAAGTTATATACTTATTTTCGCAGATAAGTGTTGGAAGCCTTTTTTTTTTTGTTAATATATTATGCTAAAAATTTTGTTGGGACTATAACGTATTTTATTATTAATAATATAAAATATATATGTTTATTTAACTAAATATGAGAGTTACTAAAACGAAAATGTGTGGAAATTTAAAACTTAAGCCCATTAGCCTAACATTTATGGCTCAAAGCCCATAACATGAATCACCAATCATATCAAAATGGCATCTCCCTTCCCGCCCATGCCTCTCTCTCTCTCTCTCTCACGCACACACGGAGTCGGAGACATCACCGACGATCTCTTATCTAATTAATCCCAAAAACAGACGGTACAAATTTCTCACTTGTTGCCTTTGATCTTCATTTCTCGACTATGAATATTCAATTTTCCTTCTTTTATTTTTTTTTTGTGGGTTTTTCGATTTCAATTTCGAATAAGATGCCAATTAGTGGAACTAAAAAATAAAATGGCTGTCTTTTAGCATTTTGTAAAAATGAATGGAGGATTGGGCACCCAGAAACCCCAAAACGTGTTGGGTATATCTTTTGTATTTTTTATTTTTCAGTTTTACATTTGTATAACTTTATACTTGATAAATTGATAGCTGATTTGTGTCTAACCTCATAATACTTGGTACGGTAGTATGGTTTTTCATTTAATTTGATTTACTGTGTTGTTTGCAGCGTCTAAAGAAATATGGAAAGACCCCTCGCACTAAAACCATTGAACATTCAAGACGAAAATTCTGTCGTCCACCGTCAAAGTAACAACTTATCTTCTCTGCTAATTTCCTGGTTTATGCATTCTTACTGCAAGATAAGATTTTGGTTTGGAAAAATGGTTAATTTTGTTTTACCTTGTTTTTACCTTAATATATATTTAACCTGTTTAAGTTGTAGTCCCTGTGAATCGTGATGAATGACGCTTCATAAGTAAATTATAAGACTTCACTCTTCTTGATAACTACTACCAGTCTACCTCTACCCTACAAAATAAAATTTGTTTTTATTTTGTAGAGGTGACTGTTGATGGTAAATTCAAGACCTCCAGACCATTAGCAAATAAGGGTGGAGTTGCACTTGAGAGTCGTAGAGCTCTGAATGACATTACTAATAAGCCGTCTAAAGCAAACTCACAGTGTAAGAAACAGTCCAATGTTGTTGAAAATGGATTCTTGCAGCAGCATGTTTTTGAGTCCAAGAAAAAGATATCACTGAACGAGAAACTTAACATTGCCGAAGAAGGTTTCTTGCATGACCACAGTAAGTGCATTGATGCACAAAAAGCAGCAGCAGCATCATCAGAACTTCATTTCTGGGACACGGTTCTTCCCGGACATGGTAATCTCTTCATATTCGTAATGCTTAGTTATGTGATGTAGTAACTTTATCTTGTAGCTTGGTGAGAGATATACCACAGACATAATAGGGTTGAGAGTTGTTTCTACTTTTGTTTGTTTCACTCTCTCCCTTAGAAATTTGCATAAGGACCGTCCTTTTGTTTCTGTCATTGAGATTTCTGAGCTCTTTTACTTGACTGCATAAGAGAGATTCTGAGCCTTTTGTTTCAGATTCAACAAACCTGATAATGGAACGTGCAAAGGTATGAATCATCGTGTGCGTGTGTTTTGATTGTATAGAAAGAGGAGAGGCAGATGTTGAGATCTGACGTGCTGCTTGTATCTGGTTCTAGGGTGATGCTACTGATAACTGCTGTCCGAAACTGGAAGAGTTATCAATGTCGGAGTTTTCTGAATGGTTCGAGTATTGTGGGAAGTCTCCTCCTCCATCACCAGTACACGGGGATCATCCCCTGCCCTCTCCTTCTGCATGGGAGTTTGAATTAGGGCTCAAGGAAGACGACTATGGTAATGTCTAAGGATCTTATCAATGCAATTCGTGAACCATGCAGCTTCTGTTGAATACCTCGATATTGGGCATGGCTGCTGTTGATCTCCTTGTAGGGTTTGTTCATGTTGTCAATTACTATCTACTCAAAATAATTTATATTTTACATATTATCTTATCACTTGTGATTAATAGGAGTTCCCACATTTCATATTATATATAGATTAAAAAAGCGTTATGAATGCACAAAGCCCACTAAATACTAACCAATTTTGAAATGACAGTATCACATAGACTATGAATATCTATAATTTTCGGCCTCGTAACAACTCTTATGTCACAAAATTGGTATTCATGTTCATACTAAAAGAAAATGAAAGGAAGCATTGAGCAGCACGTTAGTTTGGAGAATGCTCCATTTCCTTAGTCGAGCAGCAGCAGTAATGAATTCATAAATGGAAAAGGCCAAAATGAAATAACATCGATAACAACGTGATAAGATACGATCATCCAAATCCCACAGATTTTCAAACCCACTGCAACTTTTACTTATTATGGAATTATTCCAAACCAAACAACCTAATAAGATTTCCCACAGTGTATCAAGCTTCCAGCTCCCAGGAAAAGACCAAAAATAGCAGCACTACCCACTGTCGTCTGTCCAATGTACCGCACTTTTAGAAGGCCTGGAATCTGCATTTTCCCAGAACAAAATTTTCACAAGTAAAACATCTCTAAATTATGGCAGAAATTTTGAGAATTCTATTCACCAACTTCACTAGCATTATGGTTTGTAATATCTTAAGGGCAATTGATGTGCTACATTTACAGAGGAATATTTGAAAGATGATAATGGTGACAGATAAGGGGAACTGAGCATGGCCAAAACACGATCCAGTGAAACAGAAAACAAGACATAAATGAATAAAAAATTTACACACGTAAATAATTAAAATAAGAACACTATTACATCATAAATGCAGGTTGGGATGGTGGTCTTTTTTTTCTGCTTTTCTAAGCCCTAGTTTAAGGTGTCTTAGTAGGATCACAAGAAGCATAGACTAGCATACACAACAACATAATAAATCAACGACAACATTCCATCTCTAGAAATTCTGATCAGGTTTCAAATACCACCACTATCAAGAACAAACTATCATAAGATTCAGGTTTCAAAGAAGAAAACGTTCAGAGACAAGGATCAACCAAGGTGGCTGAAATTGGAAATATGGAAATGTAGAATCAACAAAACCCAAGAAGTAGAATCGTGAGAAGAAAACATTCACAGAATTAATTTTTCTTTTTTTGCAAAGGTTCCATTATAAGAGCCTGGGATATAGCCACAACTATTCCTTGATTTATACATCTCATCAATGTGTAAATGTGTAATGTAATATGAGATTACAAAATGGTCAACACTGACGAAATGAAGTCTGAAAAATAATATGCGCACCCAATGTAAAAAGCCTAAACCCAGACCTGCTCTCCCCCCAAAAAAACCCCTTTCAACATGCAAACAACATCAAGATAAGCAATACGCTGAATGCAGATTCAATATTAGAAGTTCAACTGTAAATATCATTTGCTCTTGGGAGCCAAAAATCAGTAATAAAAATTGAAGCAACTAACATGGACTAGCATTCACAACAATTGCACAGGATAATTAGAAGGCATTAAAGAAAGCATGAGTTTATTCTTTGGGAAGGTAGAACTTTTTTTAACTTCACCTTGCTTCTTATAGCGTCATAAGTTCCATAAACAGCACCTGCAAATGACAGCTTATTGTTCAGTTGATGAATACTAACAATCACAAAATCACTCAAACAGACCAAGGTAACTACGAAATTTCAACAAACGCTAAAGTACTTAATTTGGTATATCACGTGAGCAATCACTTCCTTCTGCATATTTACTCAAACAAAGCATAACACAAATAGTACAAGATTCTAGACCCAGAAGCAGGAAATGAACACATTTTGGCAGAATTCTCTCCATTAACGAGGCATTTGATAAACTATAACACAGATTCAATCTCAAGCAGGCTAGGCGTGCGTTATCAGTGTACCAGTTACATCTAAAAAATACAATAGACCTAATAAATTAAGAGAGAGAAATAGAATACGTAGGGATTTAATTGGGAAAGTGAGGGAGATAGTTGCAGCTAGGGTTTAAAGAGAATTAGGAAACGTTACCCACAGCGCCGCCGACAGCTCCTCCGATGGCGCAGCCCGCCGTAATTCGTGCCAAACAGCTATCCCTTGCCATCTCTCTCTCTCTCCTCTCTCTCTCTCCGGTTTATCGCAGATTAGAATGATATATCTTGTGTTTTTGCTCTTAAATAAAATTGCGCCTTCGCCCAAAATTCATAAGCTCGACTGTTTAAATAGCTTCATTTTTTACTTTTTTCCCAAGAAATTGCTAAAAACACTACCGATTTTATACACTCTAAAATATATATTTATATATTTATCTGTATATATGAAAATCCTATTAAAATTAAAAATATAAATTCCGACCCAAAAGTTCTATTTTTGGAAAACTATATTTTCCTAACTGAAAACTAAAAAACTACGTCTTATTATGTTATAACTACTAATTATCAATATAATACAGTCAATATATTATCATATCACATCAATTATTAGCGAGGAAAGATATTTTGTTGAATATATATTGTGGTAAAACTTGATATAGATAAAAAACGATTTTGGTCTTATCATATGCGAATGTTATATTGTATTTTTTTTTTATAGTATCAAATGATTGAATTTTGGGATATTAAGTATTGAGTACGTCACTTGGCATCGATGTTATAATTAGTATGTCTCGAATCTAAAACATCTCCCTCCACGAGTGTTGGATGTTCCGTGTTCCCAATGGAGCATTTTAGTAAGGTATTTTACTTTATGATGTGTCAATTAGGTGGCATTAAAATACCTCAAAATGGAGATGCGTCGTTGGAAATGCTCTAAACATGGCCAAAGGTTCTGATTTGATTCCCAATTTGGAACCACCAGTTACTAATTCGATGCAATGAATTATTTCACACGTTCTATAAGCAAATTATGTAATAATCATAAAAAAAAAAAAAAAATCAAACTCAAAACTCAGTGAAAGGTTGAAAAGCAAAAATTGTAAATATTCAATTTGTTTGCATCCTAAAAACATTGGATAACGATCAATTAATCTGGGCGAACAATACAATAGCATGATAAATGCGTAGGCATTGAGTGAGAATTAGGGTAGTGAGTAATGCACAAGGAAATACAGATTCATTCGAAATTTACAATCTTCTTTATCAAAACTCACACGACATCGATATCATCATCATGTACATTCAATTGTTGTATTTTTCATTTCTTGCGAGCAGAAGATACTACAGCTGCAATACCACCAGCCACCAGCCCAACAGCAGTTGCAGCAATACCAATGCCGATTACTCCATCTATATCAATTTTTTCAACATAGTCAATAAATTAATCACTCTTTTCAGAATGTGATGAACTTTTTTGTTTTTTTTTTGGTAACACGATTCATATAAGCTAGGTATGCAATAAGCAAGTAAGCAACAGATGGGATTACCTTTTGTAATTTTATCCTCAATTGCTTTCTTGAGGGTCAAGGCCTGCCTCCAGTCAGGTACCATCTGCAATATTCCAATCAAATTTACAATATAGATCTACCAAAGTAACCTTTTGGTTTGGATGTACAGTGCAATTCCAGTACAACAGCAAATACTAGTAGCGCCATTGGATGTACAGTGCAATTTCATGTCTTTAAAAAGAAAAAAATGTAGGCACATAGCAAAAAAAAATAAATCTGAAAATTAATATTTGATAACCATTCCCTCTTGAGATGTGGTAGTACCTAATTATATTTCAAGCATGATTGTTTAGAAGAATTCAAACCTGCAAACAACGGTCAACTAGCTGCCTGCTCCTAGAGTAGTCCCCATTTCTGAAGTATCCAACAGCCAGAAGATAGAGCTTTTCCCTAATCTGCTGGGAGGTGTTGGAGCCGGTCACAGAAGCTGCAAGCAACAAGTTTCAGCGGTGAGTATTGTGAAGTCCAATTTTACACTGTTTGGAGGGAGAATGGGAGCACATACATGACATTCACCAGAGGACATCACATAAGCAATAATACAGAAGCACATAGGATTGACAAAACATTGAAGGTATTCCACTGAGAACTTGTGCTCCAAAGAAGTATGTTTTCCAACACACAGAAGACAGAGAAACAAAGAAGAAGATTATTTCTTTTATACAACCTTCAAGCATATCTATTCCACGCTGTACATCCTCTGGCCTTTTTGAGTGAACCAGGGCCCAGGACAAGCGCATGATGCATTCATTTTTTAGCTTATCAGAGGAACCTTTCTCCGCTTCAGCAACCTCACGCTCACAACCCTGTAGAGATGCACTTCTCAGATATATGCCTCAGAAAAAAGCAAGGAAGGAATAAGTGTATAGAAACAGCCTAAGTTCCCTTGTCCACAATTTATCAGCGCATTGGCATGCAAACTGTGTGCTCACAAGCAAGCATGAAAAAAATTGTGAACAGAAGCCAAAATCAAAAGCACAAACCACTATAATTGGCCACTATTCACACTGTAGTTGAAATGATTGCACATGCAAAGAACTCTTACAACATGTAATGGAAAAAATTCCTCAAAATCAACATTCTAACATGTGATCCATTTGAAAATAGTAACATAAGAAGCAAGCATCATAAGATAATCATACACGTTAGGGACTTCAAGTGCATCTTCATTCAATACTTCTCGAAAGACCAGACTCCGCCATCATATAATGAGCATATGACCCGAGTAAAACAATGTTCAAAGTTGAAGCGTAGCCCTAAAGCCATCTAATCTATAAGAAGGCTCTGTCCAGCAGCACAAATTACTCAGACTTAGTTTCTAGATGTTGGTATGGAGATAAGCATTGTTACGGATGCAACTATAATATAAAGCTTTATACAGGATGGACAAACAGAAATACAAATTTATGTAAACTCAGTAGATATTGCAATATACCAACAACACCAACTTTACGGGCATACTAACTACATCCTACTGCCCAATCTCATTGAAAATATAAATAAATATTGATAATAACAAGAAAATAACAATTTGCCATTTTAGGAAAACAACACCATCTATGCCATATCAAATTAATAAAAATTCATTTGAAAAGGAAGCAAAGCTAATTCTCGATTGCAAAATGTAGTGAAGCCTGTGGATTCTGTGAAAGTTCCCTTTCATCGGGCTCAAGTAAGTAATTCACACAACTGCAACATCCGATCACATTTTCCATTTTAATGCATATCCAATGAAGCTCTCTACGTTCCATTCCTATCATCTCTCGATCAAATCGATCAGAATTTTGCGATGACCAAGTTCATAACTCTGAATATTAAACAATAACTTTCCGCCACTAAAGTACCTCTTAAACCCTAGTAAATTCACAATTATTCAAGAAAAAAAGAAGGGGAAGAAGGGAGGGAGTGATTACAAAACTTACAGCTACGATGTCAGGCTCAGACCAAGGAATCTCATCGCGGCCGCTGAAAAAGCTGCCGACCGAATCCAAGAATTTCACAATTTTCTTATCCATTTCAGACTTTTTTTTTTTTTTTTTTTTTCTTATTCCGGTATTTGGGAGTAATCTGGAGTCTAGATTTGAAGCAACTGGTTTTAAAACTTGAGAAAGGGGTTTTTGAGGAGGCGCGTCTATTGTGTTGTGTAGTGGGCCTGTTCAAGAATTTTCCCACTAGATACTACTTACATTGGATCACTATTGCATTTCACATTTTCTATTCCAAGTCTTTATTTTTTTTAATCCTTAATTTATTATAATTTTATCTAATTTAAATTTTTTATTTAAGATTCATTCATCCTCAGTTAGAGTATTTTAAATTTTTTTAAAAGTTAAAAATAAAATCCAATTATAGATCACCAAGTTGAACATGAATGACAATCTGATCAAGATACTACTACTACTACTAGTAGTTATTACTATTTTTTAAGGTGAGCTTGATATAAAAATGTGAAAAATAAAATAAATGAAATGATCATTATGATAGTAGTTAAGAAACTTCAGCAATAAATATAATGAGCAAATTTCATATTACTCCATTATTGTAAAAAAAAATACAAAACTTATAAAGTTATCAAAATAGTTAAAAAGTTATAGTATAACCAAATACTATAATTTTCAAATGATATACAAATATATTTACCTATAACAAAAATTATAAAAAAAAAATCTTATATTTTTCTTAGAAAGTGTAATTCACTTTCTCCAAAATGTTTTTTTTTTATTTTATTTTTCAGAAAAACACAGGAAAGTAATATGAAATCTGATGTGGACAACTGCCTATGTGGAAGCCACATCACTGGTTATTATTATTTTTTAATTTAGTTTACTTTTATAATTATTAATTAGAATTTATTCCACCCGATTAATTTTATAATTATTTTTTAAAAATTAAATTTCATATATTTTACTTAATAATTAATTTTTAGAGTTAATAATTCCATAATTAAGGTATACAATTTTTTAAAAATTTCAATTCTTAACAATAAATATTAATTATGAATAGTTATGTTATAATAAATTTATTTATATAATAAAAATTGATAAGATTGCCGTCATATAGATGGTGCTCATAAGTACGTGTAGACTAACAAAATCAATAAGAAGATCGTTTGTGTAAGATGATAGCATGTAAATCTCTCATCCCCTTAATCATACCTAGGAAGTTAAGACTTTTATGTAAAAATTGAATATGTGGAAATTTCGGGACCAAACACTCTGCATATAATATTTTTTTTTTTTTTTTAAATCAAGTATGGAAATCCCTTCTCAATCAATCAAATGTAGAAAAATGGAATATCGTATTTCCGTGCAGTGAATTCTTTGTGAGTTTAAGTGATTTTTTGTATAAATCATACACAACATTACAATAAAGATCCGTATAATATATTTTTTAACAATTTGTGGTGTGTTTTAGGATTTTTTTGATTGGAAGATTTTTATGTTTTCTACACGGTTGGTGAAATAGAAATTTTAAAATGGGAGTTACTAAATGCACCGTTATTGTTACTCTTTACACCACAAAAGAAAAAATAAAATAATTTTGAAGTTATTTAAATGTTCTTTACTTAAAAAGAAAAAAAAATCAAGAGTGGTTCGAAAATGAAATTTCGAACTCACCATGTTTGTTCGAAATTCTATTTTCGAACAAGCATAAAGTCTCATTCAAAAATGAATTTTCAAACAAACATGGTGTGTTCGAAAATCTATTTTCAAATGGACTCCACGAATGTTTGTTTAAGTACCGTTTGAACACACGACTTCGAACATATTAAGATTGTTCGAACATAAAATTTCGAACATATCCATAATGTTCGAACCCATGACTTTGAACGGAACGCAATTTTTTTTATCAGTAGGGGTTTTTTAGGTAAATTTATAACTAAAAAATGAAAATGAAAAATAATTTATGGTGCAAAGAGTAAAAATGATGGTGCATTTCGCAACTCCCTTTTAAAATACAATCACTTGCGTAGATTTTTTGTGCTGAAAAATTGATTAAATGTTAATTTACAAGTTTTTTTGAAAAATTGAATAATGTTTTCTTAATTTTGAAAAAGTGTACTATTTTTTAGAAAGTATTTAAAATGTAGGTATCAAGTGTAATTTATTAATAATAATAATAATAATAATAATAATAATAATAATAATAATAATAATAATAATAATAATATAAGTTATAACTACAGCAGAGTCATGATTCATAAATCATAATATAATAATAAGGAAAAATAAATAAAATTGGAAACGAATATAAGCGAATGATTGAAGCTGGAGACGTGAGTGATCTGGCAAAAAGCGCTGATGGTTGGAAGATTTCCATGAAGAAGAAGAAGAAAAGAACACAAACACGCACGCACAAACCATATCAATGAGTGAGTGGGAGAGAGAGAGTCAGAGAAAGATTGGAAGATCATAGGGTGTGGATCATGGGTTTTACTGGGGACAATCTGAAGGGATTTGTATTGGCTCTGCTTTCAAGTTTGTTTATTGGTGCCAGCTTTATCATCAAGAAGAAAGGCCTCAGAAGAGCTGCTGCTGTCTCTGGTGTTAGGGCTGGTAACAATCTTAATTCTTAACCACTGTGTTGTGTGTGTTTTGGGGATATTCTCGAAGTTATGATGTTTTCTCCATCTGGGCTCTTATTTTTTGTATGTGATCAATGTGCGTTGTTGGAATTTATTAGGTGTTGGTGGGTATTCATATCTCATGGAGCCTCTATGGTGGCTCGGAATGCTCACTAGTGAGTGACATTTTTTCTCCTTTGTTTATTGATTTACTGTTTTATCATTACCAAGAATGTGTTCTGTTTATAGTAATTTGTTTCTGTATCTGGTAAATAGTGGCACAGGCTACAGATTGTAATTATAACTCTCCATTTTACATCGTTTAACAAATTGCAATGACTATGAGTGCTTATTTATGTATTATTTCTGTAGTTAAATTTCCAACTATAGTGTTGTTCAATACAAATTTGGTTAATTGTTAGATGATTCCACTAGTTGAAAAGAATCTGCACGACTCATTGCTTTGCAGTGTCAGTAGTCATTACTACATAGAATTTGATATTCTCAATTATTATGTACTGAAGCTTCTTTCTTCTTTTTTGGCAGTGATAATTGGAGAAGTTGCAAACTTTGTGGCATATGCATTTGCCCCTGCAGTGCTTGTCACTCCTCTTGGTGCTTTGAGTATTATCGTCAGGTATCATATTTCCAGTACCATATTCATTTTGTTCTGGTAGAGAAACGAAAGTTTTCTCTAAATTATGCAATCCTTGATGTTTAATATGGTATGCTGCAGTGCTGTATTAGCCTACTTTATCTTAAACGAGAAGCTACATCAACTAGGGATATTGGGTTGTGTGATGTGCGTCGTTGGTTCTATCGTAATTGTTTTAAACGCACCACAAGAGCATCCAATCTCTTCTGTCCAAGAAATATGGATTATGGCAACACAGCCAGGTAGGAAGAGACCTCATCATCTTTGTTTTTCTAAAAGCCTAGAACCTGAAGTATGGTGTCTGATGCAATTCATCTTATTTTATTCCAGACTTTCTTCTCTATGTGGGATCAGTTATCATTTTGGTATTCATTCTTGTTTTCTATTTTGCCCCCCAATGCGGACACAGCAACGTACTTGTTTTCACCGGCATTTGTTCACTGATGGGTTCTCTCTCGGTAACTATTGATTACATATTTATCATTTTCCAATACTTGTGTTCTGGTACATATTTCAACTTAAATATGTCATGCTTCCAATAGCTATAAAGTCCCTTTGTTGTGTAGCTGTTTAAATTATTGCTCAAATATTGTTTGCCCTTTTCAGCCAAAACCAACAACTCACCTTGTTGGAGGACAAACTGAAACATTCTTCTCTTCTTTTCTCCATTACACACTACAATCAACTCCCTGAAAAAATTGGTGGACTATAGCTTTAAAACTGAATACTTTACTGCATGCCAGTTATTTACGACATCACTATTCTCATTTGGAATCTAGAGGTGAAAATACTAATTCCAGATTTTCTCTGAGTTTGCCTTCAAATTATTGCAAAGTGGAAGTTTGTAATTTTTACCTAACAAACGTTGGCCTCTACCTCTATCTTAAATTTTATATCAAATTCGTGCACTGGTTCATCGTCAACTGGACTTTTTATGGATATGCTCCCTTTCCCCTTAGAAGTTGTGCACATCAGTGTCACTTTGTCATTTCATCAACGAAGAAGCTATTGAAAATCTAGTAAGAACTTTATAGAAACTTCTTTGTAAGCTACTTAATACAAAATGTTCTATTTGAAATACATGACTCTCTGCCACTATTTACTGATTGTTGATGTGCAATTGTGGTTTTTTCAGTTGCCTTATCACTATGATGTTCGTTTTGCAGGTTATGAGTGTTAAGGCCCTTGGGATTTCTCTAAAACTGACTTTTGAGGGGAAGAACCAGTTAATCTACCCAGAGTCCTGGTTTTTTCTGTGTGTTGTGGCAATTTGTGTCATAATGCAAATGAATTACCTAAACAAGGCAAGTATTATATTACACTCGTGTCATTTGATGAAAAAGTCTCTGGCTGCCTATTCTGTGGATATTCTAGAAATGATTGCATTTAATTCTATGTATCCTGCGGCATGTCAGAAGTTATGGAGAAATAATATTAAGGTGCCTAGGCTTAGATACTTCCATTTAACCTTCAATTTTTTTTTTTGGTGCTCATTGATGAATTTCTTCTCTTGAGATTGATTAATGTATTCTCTTGTTGCTTGCTTAGTGTTTGTTCTTGTATGCTAATGTATTCTCTTGTTACTGGCGCAGTGCTTTGTTTTTGTTATTTACCTTTGCCTTACATTATTTTAGTCATGAGCTTATATCATATAATAAATACTTGAATATAATGAGACATTTCCTTGACTGTACTGCTATTCACTAATAATTCCCAAAGGGCAACCTAACTAATCAATATTTCATTGAATGCATCATTTATCATCATCAAATATCGTGTTGAGTATGTTCTGCCCTTCCTGTTTAAGCTATGTCAGAAAATTATCAATTTCTGTCTCTGCTTGCTTTGAAACTTATACATTGGAATGTTCTATGAACAAAGTGAAAGTTGGTTTTGTCTATAACAGTAGAATACTTCCCCACATCTCTCTCTCTCTCTCTCTCTCTCTCTCTCTCTCTCAAAAAAGAAAAGAAAAGAAAAAAAAAGAGCGTAGTCCTCAAGATTGGATTGGATGTCTATGCCCTTATTTCTCTAGCAAGATGTCCTGCTCCTATCAAACGTCAATACCACCATAATATTCAGTATCTTGAGATTTTCTTATCCCTGTTCAAATTTATGTTTGTAATTGTTGCTGCCAGTGACACAGATTAGAGAGAGAGAGAGAGAGGGAGAGAGAGATCTAGTTAGGACTCCATTGTTTGTTCTTGTTTAAGGCCAATTAGAATATTATTCTAAATGATGTCTATGAAAGCCATTGACTTGTTATAGCAAGAATTTCTTGCAGTCTAATTTAAGCACTTCCATTGTATTGCTTGTTTCTGTTTGGTCTGGGAAAATGGTATGGTCTGGCTGGCCTTTGGAGCTGACGGTACATCCATTTGCTACAGGCTCTTGACACCTTCAACACTGCCGTTGTTTCTCCTATATACTATGTCCTGTTCACATCACTTACAATACTAGCCAGCGTTATTATGTTCAAGGTATTGCCTCCTCATTGAACTTCACCTCATTGCTTAGTTGAACCAGTCTATGTTCTAATACTCGATTAAGCAAACCATAATAGTATCTTAAGATCATAGCTTGCTTCGATAGAAATAAATACTGTAGTGCTATGGTTTTTCCCTGTGCTAAAATTAGCATTTTACAGGACTGGGAGGGCCAAGGTGCTGGGAGCATTGCATCAGTGCTTTGTGCCTTTATGGTTGTGATTGCTGGGACCATATTGTTGCATGTGACCAAGGATTATGAGAGAAGTACGTCTTTCAGAGGTCTGTATAGTTTCTATATCTAGATTCTAGACTGATCCCTGCTGATTTTGCATTTGCCCTCGATTTCTCAAAAAATGTTGCTGTCATTTTAGGTAACTACTCCCCGTTATCACCTACAATAGCAACCCGATTATGCAGTGGGAATGGGGATTCGTTGCAGCAACATCATGAGCAAAACGAACCATAAGCAGTTGAGGTCTGTTCACTAGAGAAGGCAAGAACTGTGAAAATACCTTCCCTTTGAATGGTGCTAGCATAAATATCAATGGATATATCAAGATTATACACGCTTCTATCCGCATCAAACATGAAGTTTAGAAATCCTTGGAGCTGAAGTCAGAACAGCAAACTGTCAAATATTTTTCAAACTGCCCCTCAATACAAAGTCTTTCATTAAAAACACACTTTTTTAGGTGTCTGCTGCCAGTGGTCACTCATCATACGCCAAGGATCATAGGAGGTACGAAGACAGATTTGGAGATCTTTTTTCTTTCATTATTTTATTTTTTTATTAATTTATGATGTGGCCACAACAGAGTAGAGTGTCTTCAAAATTTATGGATATTGCTGCTTGTTACGTAGAACTAATAGCTGCAACATTTGAAAGCTTTATAATATCTCGGTTCAAATTCGATTTTTTGAAGTGTGTATATTCTTCAAAACAAAGATAATCTGAACTCAGATTTATGTTTCTATTCACTGATAATTTGATGCTGCAAGAATGCAAGTAACTGATTAGTACTATGACTGGAAAAATAAATCTAATTTCAAGAATGTGAAATGAACCAAAAAAATGGTAAATTCTTGTTAACTTGTGGAAAAAAAAAAAGAATACAAAAACTATTTACATGTCAAAACGAATTCATTTCCAAAACATAACATTTCTTGGCAACCATGAGTTTCCTAACTGCATCACCAATCACCTTCTCCTCCCCTTCCACCCCACCAAAGGCGTCCGCCACCATATCACCGTCGCTCCTACTCGCCTCCTCCGCCCCTCCACCAGCAGCAGCCGGCCTAATCACGACGAGTGTGGCCCCCTCCATGACCTTGCTCGAACCGGGCACCTCCAGCCGATCCAAATACCACATTTTCATCCTGAGAGCTGGCACTCTACTCCTATTCTCCACCATTTCATCTCCTTTCCCCTTGGATTCACGAATCTCCTCGATCTGTTCCTTGTTCATACACAGCCTCCCCTGATCACTCTCATCAGAAACCACCACGTTTTCAATCATCTTCAACCCCCTCACCGTTTCCTGCATCAAGTAATGCCTCGCAGACGCAGCAATCAAACACGAAATCGTCCACACGATCCTCAGCTTCAGCTCATCATCCGCCATCACCCGCGACGACTGTTCCTGGGTCGAATCTTCTTCTCTCTCTACCTTCTCCGCCCAAGACTTGGCTCCAAGAATGACGCAGCTGTGCAGCTCCCGCCCAAATTCAGCTCTCCATTTCAAGAAAGTCGTCGAGTTCTTACCACTCTTCGCTGTCTTCGAGTGCTTCTGATTCCCATGGCAGGGCAGCCGGAGGTGAAGAGCGCGGATTTCATCGAAATTCTTCAAGATTTCATTTGGGACGTAGTAAGAGTAGAAATCTAGGTCATTCTCCTCATTTTTGGGCTTGAATTTCATCATCTGAGAAATCAAATAGAAGGGCTTCATCAACGCTCTGATGACGAGACTTTTCAACGAATTCTTCTGATCGAATTCCTTGACGGCCGAATTCTTCTGAGGGATCGGGAGGAAAATCCGATCGACCTGAGGTGCAATCGATCGGAAGCGCTTGCATACAGTCATGGATAAACAGAGGGACTTCGCATCCTGCAATTTGCCGAAAATCGAGAGAACGACGTCGTCCGGCAAGCGATCGAAGAAATCGTCGCTGGAATCCATCGTCAATTTTAGGAGTTGAGGTTTGGAAAATGGAATATTGGAAGAGAAAAAGAATGTGCGTGTATGAAAGTGGGATGGATGGATAGGTAGGTTTATATTGGGAAAGTGTTGACAAAGGGATTGGCGGTTAGGGTGGGGATAAGATACTTCCTACTTCCTACTTCCTAGAGAGAGAAACCCAACCCAAATACCAAACCCAACCCGTGTGGAAGAGAGAGAGAGAGAGAGAATGATGCCTATACTTTTGTGGACACGTAACGGAACACGTTATTGTTTACCATGTGCATTATGTGTTCTACAACTTTAAAATGATAAATACCTAAAAAAAATAATTTAAGTATATTAAATCTTTTACATGTATGCAAGTGGGAATCTCAATGCTATACCTATCTCAGTCTATGTCCCATTTCATTATATTATAATTATTAAGTTTAGTTATAAATATTATTAAATGATATATTATATAAAAATTCAACAGTCTAACTAAAATAAGTGAAATTGAAGGATTCAATACAACATTTTTGAGGTTGGAAAATCCTATCTATTAAGAAAATGATAAAACTATTTTTTTTATAATAAAGCCGCATACTGAGTAAACTTTAATCTTATGCAATAGCTTAGAAATGGGATTTTGATTATTACGTTTCATTATTTGTTTGGGATTAAATTAGAGTAATTTGGGGGTTGGACGGAGAGAAAGGGATGGGTGTGGGGCGGGTCAAAAATGGCACACGGGATTGACTTGGGACAAAACCATGGAAGAGTGAGATTTGAGGTTTTTTGGAGGGGATAATGTTGTTTTTGTGTCGGTTTCATGGGTTTCTGTAGCTTCTTTCTGTCTTGTCGTGTCTATTTCTGATTTCTGACTGGTTTTTGCCAAATCTTATCTAGACTAGAACTAGATAGATGTTTTTCGATGTTTCTTTAATTGCTTCATGAATGGAAATATGGAATGGATGAGAACGCCAAAATTGGAGACCAGTCCATTTTATTATTTATTGCTCTAATAATTTTTCAAGGCATTTTTTTCCTAACTGAAATAAGTTGACAGCCCCAAGTTTGATCTCTGATTTTTTTTTCCCTTAATTTCACTCCGCATTTAATTCAATTTTTAGTTGAAAAATCTCATTAGCGTCGTCAGCTTGCTTGTTCAACAATTCAACTTCAATTTACTTGATGTAGCCTCCTCCACTCTCATTCTAGATTTGTCATAGTTTCAAAATTCACAACAACTACGATGTAATTACTTAAACTTCATGATGTTTTTTAAATTTTACTAAAAAGTTAAAGGGAGGAGTTGCATCTAATCAAAGTTTGACTTTTAGGTTATATAAATAATTATGATATCATTGAAAGATTTAAAAATCCTGATTTGCAAGATCTATTCTACCTCTTGAAATAATTAAAAATTTGGATGATTATTCTAGATATTTAGATTGGCAAAGTGGTTCTGCATTGATCTAACAATGAGAACTCGGCATATTTAGATATTTTTATCTCTCTCACACACTTTCTAGACGTGAGTATTTCATATTTTAAAGCAACTACTGTAAACTCAAAAAAAAAAAAAAAAAAAAAAAACTTCCGTATTTATTTGCCTAACATAATTTCATATACTATCTCTGTTTCAAAATGTTTGTTGTTTTGTTGTTTTTATCTGGAATTAAGAATTAATTTTATGGACAAATATACCCATCCCTCACATATGCCATAAAATCTAATCAAGAAATCTTGTAGGATTTGAGAGGGTTAAATTGGGGGAGAGGATGTCAAATTATATAAAACAACGAACATTTTGAAAAAAAAAAAAAAAAAACTAAAACAACAAATATTTTGAAACGAAGGTAGTATATATTAAATAGTTATCATATCAGGATAGTCCACCAATGGGGTGGACTAAGAATTTCCGATCAAAAATTTCAAATTCAAATTACACCGACACTTATAGGTCTTACATGTCGCAACTCAAAACGCACTCGTGCATAGCAAGTAGAAGTTCTCATCTCAAAAAAATCAAATAAAATATATTGTTGGGAAATGATTTTCGTCCTAGACTCCTAGTTAGGATGGTTTTCTGATATACCTTTGAAAATTTGAAATTCACTAACTTAAAATTGATTTGTCTTGGTCTAGCTATCAGTACAGCAGCTAGTTTATCCTAGGACGACAGTGTTCTCATACCATTTAAATTGTTGCCTGGAAAAAAAACACCCCCCCAATGAAAGTCACTACATTGTCTTCACCAAACAATTTTTGTTCTTTTTATGCTATGTAAATTATATTTTAGGTGTTTCTAAATGCCCCACTAGTTTTACTTTACACATCACATTTATTTTTCACACCATAAAAATAGTTATTTTTTAAAAAATTTTGCTTTACACACCACACAAAAAGACAATTATATCCTTTAAGTTAAAAAAAATTAAAATCTAGCATTTACTTGAATTTAAAACAAAATAATAGATAGATATCCAAACATAAAAAAAATCGGTCTCTCCTCTCTATTCACTCTGGAATCTGGAACGCAAACAAGACTATCAAGAAGAAGGACAAGAGCCAAAATCGAAGCATACTCGAGAAGATCGAACTTCAATCTTTGAAATACTCAAAGCCCATGAACTATGGAGCCAATACAACAAGTTTGCAAGTATTTTCATTCTTTTCATGGTTCTAGGGTTTTATGTAATTTTTTTATTTTATGTGAATTTTGTGGCAATTTGTTAGTTTAAATTTCTGTAATATGTTTCAAAGATGAAATCTCATGAACTTTTGGATGAATTATTTTGAATCTTAAACAAGTATTATCGATTTATTTTTCTCCCAATCGTAATGTCGAGTTGTTCATTATTCTCGCTGTTTGAATTCGAGGTTCATAAACATGTATTTGAATAGAAATAGTATGATTCAAAAATATGTTTTTGAATCGACTTTAGATGTTGAATGTGATGCGCATACAACTGTTTTATGTGGATCATAAACATGTTTTCGAATAGAAATAGTGTTTCAAAAACATGTCTTTGAATCGGAAATAGTGTGGTTCATAAAGATGATGTTGAATGTGATCCATAAGTATACTGCTGTTTTTGGTTGATTCATAAACATGTTTTTGAATGGAAACAGTGTGATTCAAAAACATGTTTATGAATTTGCCTAAACTAGCAGTATACGAATGACATCCTAAATCAAATTCATAAACATGTTTTTAAATAGAAACAGAGTGATTCAAAAATATGTTTTTGAATCTGACCCATGTTGTTCATAGAGATGTTGTTGAATGTTGTTTTTTGTTGAGATTGTATGTAAATTATTAATATTTGATATGTAGATTCTCGGAGAAGGCCCACAGCATCTGCAAGGCGACAAAATATCCGTGAACGTAATGAAGCATCTCGATTTGTACAAATTCCCGAACAGAAATCTTATTTCAGCATTTGTTGAGCGGTGGCATCCAGAGAGCTCCAGACAGTCGAGTTGCGCTTGAGTATCTACAACCATTGGTCGAACAAAGAGCTCCAGACGGGACGTTTTCAATAGACCAAGCAATGGGTTGAGTGGAAGAAGCATTTGAGTATTTATCTATTCAAGCGCAGTCCAGGAGCCTGTTTAGACGATCATATGATGTGTGTTTTTAATGTTATCAGATATTATGATGGTTTATTTTGATATTAGATATCATGACGAATAACTTGATATTATGCCATTTTATCTTAACATGTTTGATGTAGTATGGATGATTTTGGGCTATTTTGATATTATGACATGTTTTATATATTAGAAAAATGCTTAGTTAATCAAATACTAATAGTCCAGTACAATTTGACCAAATGTTCATAGTGAATTACAAAGCAATGAATTTGTTCAAGCAATCAAATACAGATAGTCTACTACATTGCGTTTTCATCAAATGGTGTGACAAGATTTTCCCATCCAATTGCCCAATCACTTCGGTTGTTTCTCCACTGAAGTGTAATAGGGGAAATGGGTGACCAGGAGTTAGAGAAACCTGAAATTGAATAAATAAAATAATAATTAGTACAATGTATATGAATGAAATTATTTTTCATTCAAAGAAAAAACATACTCCAATTATTTTTAATTGGGCCATCGACACTGCTCCCGGTAAATGCCTACAACAGTGTAAAAATATGCAAGTACCATAATAGTTTGATCGATAAAATCTCAAAACAGATATGTTTGATTGTTCAAAATCATGTTTATGAACAGAAAGCACTAGGTTCACAAACATATTTTTGTGTCAACTACTTTATATTCAAAAATATGTTTCTGATCCTAAATAAGTTAGTTCATAAACTTGTTTGTGAACCTATTATTAGGGATACATAAACATGTTTTCGAATGTCCTTCACAACATTCAAACTGTTATTTATGAACGACTGTCGACGATGAGAGTATCCAACAACGATGGAACGCACGGAAAAATAAAAAAAAATTGGTGTAAACAGTAGGAAATCACTTACATTACTTGTTTCCTCGTCATTTCCACCCTCCATGGTTGATTTAATCCTGATATGCTCAAATTGAAATGTTGTAAAACCCTAAAAGTCTTTCGAACGGTACTTTGAAGGTGGGAATGGAAACAAAATAATTTCATACGTTTCTTTTGTTATTGAACAAGTTTTTTTTTGTATTTTTGTAATTTAATATATCATTTCTTTTTTGTGGTGTGTAAAGTAAAAAGTGTAGTGTATTGAAGTAAAAAAAAGGGTATTTTAGTAATCTCAAAATTAATTATTTATGCATTATTTTTTTTTTATGGTGTGTAAAGTAAAACTAGTGGGGCATTTAGAATCACCCTTATATTTTTGTTCTTATTATGAGGCGAGACAAGTAATCCCACCATCTTTTAAACTGACTAGAGAAAGATAATGAGTTTGAAAAAAAAAAACATATTTAATAATCGTAAACACTTGGAAGTATATCGACAGTCTTACTTACATGTAGTATTGTCATGATTAACTGCCTCCAAAACTATTGTAAATGGTGCAACTGAACCTCTCACTAACTGTTCCTCTAAGCATTAATTATACACACATGCTGTGTATGTAACTTTTCAGGCCCAATTCCTACCAATCTCAATGATGACACTGTGTAATGTGAATACACATGAAAATATGCTTGATTGAGTCAAACTTTTGTTTTTAAGTTAGACCTAAATCTAACTCATTATCTATCATAAACTTTAATTTTACATAAGCTTAGCCCTGATTTATTTAACAACCAGTGTAGCATGAAACAATTAAAAAAACTATTTAAGTCTACGGAATATAAAGTTCATATTCTTCTAAAGCCAATGTGGGATTTTTTCAAAGAAATGAATGAGACGTCAGTTGATATGGTTGTGAGGGATTATCAAGGTAAGTTTGTGGTTGCACGTGTTCTTCATTGTCCAAGTTTATTCCGGGCGAGGAAGGTGAGGCTCTCGCTTTGGTTGAAGCGATTTCATGGGTTAAACAACTAAGTTTGGTATGAGTCATGTTTGAATCATATTGCTGAGTTAGTAGTTGATGCCATTTTTTCGAGTGATTTGGATTTCTTTGAATTTGGTTCGGTTCTATCTAATTGTGAATGTCTCTTACCGTTAGACATATTTGCAGCAATGCCAGTTATATGGCACGTTGTTTAGCAAGGACCGAAATTAATTTTTCAAACCATTTTTATTGGCCAAACTTCGAGACTTAGTGGACTGAATTTTTCACATGCTTATTCTTTGTAGTGTTATTGTTTATTTGATTTTTTTTTTCAAAAAAGAAAAGAAAAGAAAAGAAAAGGAACAAATAAGATATACAATTTTGACCCCAAAATCTCACAAATTTTTGTGCAATGTAAAATCTCGCTCAGTAGCCCCCGTTCCCGCCAAAATTATAAAGGGTTTGAAAAGCTATATATTAATATATATATATATATATATAGGTAATACAGCCTATAAGTTAGCACGAAAACGCGATCTGATAGCGAATCGGTCGACACTCGAAAATCTAAAATGTCGATTTGGCTCTGAAAGAAAATCGCCCATCTTTGATTGATTGCGAAGGTCGAATTTGAGCTTTTTCCAGCCTCAATATGACTGATTTTCAACACCAATTTGCCCAAACCCTAGTATGCCCCATTTGATTTTCAATCACTCCTTGAGTTTTGGTGCCGCCATTCATAATCGTCGTTTCTAAACTTCTAATACAGGAAATTAGGAACATAAAACGATGCCGATAGATTTGATATTGAAGCCGTCGTGCGGCGTCTGTGGATCGGCGGCGGAGCTCTACGGCAGCACGTGCAAGCACCTGACGCTCTGTCTAAATTGCGGCAATTATATGGCCGAAAAACGTTCCAAGTGCTACGAGTGCGGTACCCCTATCACTCGCCTGATTAGGGTTCGTCAAGTGAAATTTTTTTTACTGAAATGTTTCATCAACAATTTGACGTGAACACGCACGCATGCACCCACATGTGCATGTATCCATAATCCATACATGAATATCAGTTGATTATGCGTGTCGACTGGAGGCAACAACACGGAATCTGGTTGGATGTTGATTTGACCGTAGACTCGTCAAAAGAAATAGCTATAGATGAATAGATCTATAGACAATTAGCTAGTGTGTTGAATATTAATTTAATAGCTTGTGGTCTCTCTGAAGGTTTGCCAAAATTGAGTCTAGCAATCTTACTCATTTGGTGAACTTTTATCAGTCTAGGAGTAAGAGAATAGATTAATTGCTTCTGTTGAAACACACTTTAACTTGAACTAAAATGTGGCGGTTGTTTTGAATGAGCCAGTTGGTTCTAGTTGTTTCAAGATGTGTTGTTAGTTGTTACATAACCAAAAGTGGAAGTACTTTTATGGGTTTTAACTGAAGCCATTTTTGGAAGATATCGTTCTTGTTCAGATTTGGCCTTGAGAAGGTGAATGCCTGTGATGTATTCTTCAAGTTGCATTCAATATTTTGAACTTATGCTAGCATCAATGAGCTTTTTCCCTGACATGGGTTAATAATGGGTTCTTATCTGTTGAGTGTAGGAATATGTTGTACGTGCTAGTTCTAGCAACAACAAAAATTACTTCATTGGAAGATTTGCCTCAGGATTACCAAATTTTAAGAAGAATGAGAAGAAATGGTCATTGCAGAAAGAAAGTCTGCAGGGCCGCCACATGACTGATGCCTTGAGGGTACTGCTTGTACTGAAATATGTTGCTGCACACCTTATGTTTTTGTCTTGTGAAAGAGTTATGTCATGCACTTGCACGGTTGTACCTTCTAATTTTCTAGTTCCACAGTTGAATCTTGTTTATTGATTAACAGGGGTGGAGTCTCCACATGTCCTACTGAGTAGTGATTTAGATAGAACGAGATTTACATGATGTTATCGTGAAATCACGTTGTTAGATGATAATCAATTATCTGTCAAACTTACGCAACTTTGCAATATTGGACTGAATGAAGTTGTTGCTATATCAATATAATGGTGATGCCCTTTTTCTTGCATTGTTATTTTTCTAGAATAGGATTATTACCAGCATTCAATTTTAATTGGTAGGTTTACACTTTCTCAGCAACACTATAGATCTTATTTATCAGCTGATTGCACTCATTATATTATTTTGCTGCATAGGAGAAGTTCAAGAATGAACCTTGGCTACTGGAAGATGAAACCAAGCAGTTTCAGTACCATGGTCACCTTGAGGGCACACAGGCCACCACATATTATCTTCTAATGCTTCAAGGAAAGGAAATTGTTGCTATTCCTGCTGGTTCCTGGTAATTAGTGTTATGTTTCACCCATATTGTTTCTTGTTTGAGTATCCACCTAATACTTGTTGATTATAGGTACAATTTTAGCAAAGTCGTACAATGTAAGCAACTCACTTTGGAGGAAGCAGAAGAAAAGATGAAAAATAGAAGGAGAAGTGCTGATGGCTACCAGAGATGGATGATGAAATCAGCACGTAATGGAGCTGCAGCCTTCGGTGAAGTTGAGAAGTTTGACAAGTGGGAAGGTGCAGCAGGTGGTAGGAGGGAGCGCAAAAAATCCACAGGGTATGATGACGAAGCCAATGTTTCAGATAGAGGAGAGGAAGATGAAGATGACGAGGCAGCCAGAAAAACCAGATTGGGACTCAACAAAAAAAATGGGGATGATGATGAAGAAGGTTCACGAGGTGGTGACCTTGACTTTGATGATGATAATATCAAGAAGGGTGAGAATTGATCTGTTCTTCTCTTCGCTCATATACTCCATTACTGTCCATATGCATTTGATGGTTTGGGTTGATAGGAGAACCGGATCTGGTTATGACATCTGACATGGTTACCTATCATGTTGTCAGTTGGCAATGACATGTGATGTCCAAGGACATTTCTCAGTTCCTCAATTTTATCTTATCCATGTCAATATTCTCCCATAGATCTGCAAGTTCATGCATCATATGCAATGCTTTCTGTGTGTCTCCCTTAGCTTAGCTCATATCTTTTCAAGGTGAATTTATGCCTTCTGCTCTTATAGATTATATCTCTTCAAGGGGATTTTGTAAAGATTTATGAAAAACTGTCTTTTTAACTCTCATTAAACCTTCATATGGTGTAAGTGGAATTCATAATAGTGAGACACAAATGGAGTAGCTATTGTCCAGAAAAGGCCAATTTGCTCCTCTGACCTTTTTATTGTCTTTAGGTGATGATTGGGAGCATGAAGAGATTTTCACTGACGATGATGAAGCAGTTGGAATTGATCATGAGGAGCGGGAAGATTTGGCCCCCGAGATCCCTGCGCCTCCAGAAAGTAAGCAGGTCATAATTTACGCTCTTACTACCTTTAGAACTTATCTGAGTTCCATATAAATGCTCTACTGAAACAAAGGAACCTCTTATGACAAATGCTTGATAGAGACTTCCATTTGTCTAAAGAATATACATGTGTATCATTATTGAAGGTTTTGTGAAGTAGACAAGGACCTACCCCTCAGCCTGTGTGGGTAAACTTACCAGCTCAGGTGGTTAAAATATTCAGATTCTTTCTCGCCTTGCCACATTGGCATCAAATGGGGAGGGGGAGGAAATTCCTAAAACATAAATTTGATCGATGCCTATTCCCACAGGAGTGTTGCATCAATCATACAGTGAGTTTCTTGAAGAACTGTGAATAATTAGTTATAATTATGTCAAGATGTCAGTCAGTAGCAGACATGGACTATCGGTGGTGCTTGAACATCATTATGAAGGATTGATAGTTGACAAAATCATAGATTCTCAATGTCTCATGACTCTCAACCTTGGAATACCCAAGAGTGACGATTGGTGACATTTTTCTTTGGTAGCAACCTTCCAAGAAAAGCAAATGCGAACAAGGGAATGGTGTGATGAAATGTTATTGGGATTTTGGGAAACTAACTCTAGACGACAAGTTTAGGTTCTTCTTTGTCATCTTATCGTTTGAAATGGTATAGTGAGTTCAGAGGATGGCAAGGAGTCTGTTGGACTGTGCGATATAATTAAAAAAAAAAACAGATCTCTTTGCCGTCTTTCTGATTTGGAGAGGAATGTTTTTTTTTGTTTATCTCCCTATCAAACCTTCATTATCATACCTCATGGGGGATTCTCACAGTTGTAAATGCTTATGGAATCTTGCGTCCTCCATCACGGTCTTGAAGCCATGTTTTGAATGATGGTATCATTGTCACTGTATTTCATTTATTTCAGGATGATGAGGATGAAGATGAAGCTGATGAAGAAGAGGGAGAGGGAGGGCTGAGTAAATCTGGAAAAGAGATGAAGAAGCTGCTTGGATGATCTAATAGGTTGAATGCTGATGTATGTTCTCTGATGCCACATATATTGCCTTGGTGGTGTGGAATTTGAAATGTCTTTAAAATCTTCAGAAAATTCATGGTACTGTGTGTTAATCTTCAATACTGCAATACCTGATAAAGAACCCCATAGGCCTGAACATGGTTTCTGAGACACTATCTATTTACGTTTGGAAACTTTATGAAAGATATTTAATTTAATTTTTTAGTAAAGGGTTGTTCCGGGTCCATGCCTTTTAGAAAGCTTAAATTGATATTTGTTTGAATGAAGGTTCTTATCGTAGCTGATCCACTAAATTTAATTTTCTCTACCTCTGTTAGATGGAAGATGATACATCTCCAGTGGTCATCCCTAAGAAGGAAGCTCCAAAAGAAGAGCCAGTTGATGACAAAGCAACAACTTCTGCAGCTGGTCGCGGGACACCACCTACTTCAAAGTCCTCGAAAGCCAAAAGAAAAGAGGGTTCAAAAACACCAAACAGCAGACATTTGAAGAAAGTGAAAACAGAAAACGTGAGATTGGTTTGGTGTAACAGCATTTATGTACTTTATTTTGGTCTTCATCTTTGATTTCTGTGCATGTCAATATTCTTTCTTTGTCTGTAGTTGGTTTATTCAGTTGAAACTTCCATTGGGATACAGGGATTGAAACCTGTGAAAGATGAGAATGCTTCTTCCTCAAAAAGCGTTGCATCATCACAAAGTAGGCCACCACAACCGACTGGACTAGTTACTGAAGGTGAAATTAGGGCCTTTATGCTACAGAGGACACAAGTGACCACACAGGATCTTTCGGACCAATTCAAATCCAGACTGATGCTGCAAGAGGTAAAGAGTCTCATTTTGTTATTGTGCTATTGCTTTGCACTGTGTATTTCATATTTTCGATCTTCTTATCAGTTCTTAGTTAAGCTGATTGGTAAATAAATATATACGTGTATGTATGTGGCTCGATCGTGTCGTGTTTATGTAATACATGTAGGTACTACAAAGTTGCACTTATATGTTGGTTGACATTGCCAAGTATGTGTGAATGCAGGAGAGGGGTGCTTTTTCAGCTATAATGAAAAGGATATCAAAGATTCAAAAGAAGACCGAGGGGGGTCCAGGCTTTTTGCGTCTGAGAGAGAGAGAGAGAGAGAGAGAGAGAGATAATTTGATGTAATTTTCCCTCAACTCTGCATGCTACTACTATCCCATTCACTCCTTTTAAATAAGAGACATGCGGAACCTGTATTTTTCCAGATTTTTTAGTGCAAATAAACAAGACTTTGAAAACCTCTCCGGTTGCTCGAGATTTAACTTGACGAAAATTCGGTAGAACTCCATTCGTGAGCTCGCTAGTCGTTATCAATCTTTGTACTACTCGAAAAGTAAGCTCGTGAGTTAGTTCTACTTCTATATAAGGTTGTAACTTGAAATTAAAACATGATATTTAAGTGGTTTTTTATACTTATAATATATGATTATGTCATTTTTAGAAAATTTACGTACTCTGTTAAAGTTAAAACATGTTATAGGAAATCATTAACGTAATTATATATTTATAAGACTTGATATATAGATTTTGAACCTTGTAGTAAAATGAACTTTTACATATAAAAACTAAGGTTATACGTATCAAACTTTCACAAACAAGCTACACACATAGTATTATTAGTTATTTAATTTAAGCTACTTTATTAATACTCACTTCATAATATTTGATGTGTTAGCCTTCGTACTTAATTGTAAAAAAATGTGACAAATATATCATCTTCTCTCTCATCTATTAGCGGTAAGTTAATGTAGGAGATTTTATATGTAGTGTTTTGAAAGGGGTAAACTTCGGAGAAAGTGTGTAGAACAGTCTAAAAATTAAATAATTTAGCATAAAAGGCTAAAACATTAAATATTATGAAACGGATGGAGTAGTCGTAATAGTATATAAGTAATTTGATTATATAGGTAATTTGACTAAAAATTGGAACAATTTTGCATGATTTAATCAAAGGTCAACTGAAGAGAGAGAATTCATCGCTAGATAACTCCTAGTAGAAAGAAATTAAAAAAAACAAGCACTGTGTATATTTTTTTGTAATTTGACCAATTCTATTAATTTTGTCTATATAAAAATCGTAAAATTATATCAAAGATCACGGGTTCGAATCTCCTCAATACCACAGGTCAAGTGTGTGAGTTAAAAAAAAAATCTTGAAATAAAATTTGGGTCCAAATTGATCTTACATTATTTTTAAAAGTTGATTAGTCCCTCTGTTACTCCCTTAACAAATTGACGTTAATGTCCGTCACTAACTTCCATTAAACATACACTAACACATATTTTTCACGCACACCTTCTTTTATACACATATGGATTAAACACACTTTTTCAAAAAAATACATCATTTCGTTCAAAATAGTTTAAGGGAAAAGAAAACGATTATCTAAATAAAAAAAGAGAAAATAACTCAAGTTGAATTCATCATCTCTTAGCCATCCCTGTCATCAAACCCGTTCGTCGGCTGCGAAAGAGGAGCATTGAAATTTAACTCTTTTTTGAAAAAGGTGTCAAAGATAGACCTTACCAAGATGGATGAAATGAAGCTTTAGAATGCTCCGGGGCTTCGCCGGATGTTTCTGATGCGGGCGCCCCAACTCTGGATCAAATTGAAGAAATGAAACTTGAAATGAAGGAAATTGATAGCCGGAGGAATGGTTGGATGAATGCGACGTTATTCCTATAGATCGGAGTTTGGGGGTCCTTCGCGAGGATGTGCAGGTTAAAGGGACCTCCAATTTTGCAAACGATTGAGGTTTCGAAAGTTGGCGTGGTTATTTCAGACTTGTCGATTGTTCTTAGGACGGTGGTGGGTTTGGCTAAAGATGGGAATGAATTGATGATGATCTGTGAAAAAGTGTTTGGATGATGAAACCCAGGGCGATTTTGAGGAAGAGCGCGAAATGGAAAGTTTAAAAAATATTAGGGTGATGATTTGGTTCGATCTAGGCGTGACCCAGAGATGGGTGGTCGGCCGAATAACGGTGAGTGTCACCGGAGTCTTCAAACGAGTTTCAAAATGTGTTCAGGTTCATCCCCTAATGTCAACCCTAGTTACTCACACTTCAAACACCCGTTAGTGAGTTAAGTTGACAAACGTTAACGTCCGTTTCATTAGGGACTAATAGAGATATCAATTTGATACCTTAAAAATAGTAGTGGGATCAATTTAATCTAAAAATTATTTCAAGGTCAAAATACTTTGTGGGAATATAGTTGTAGGATCAATTTTAAACATTTTCCTATTACATCTACAAAGCAAAATAATTATGACGTGGCTATGGTTTTAATGTTGCAGTTTAGGTATTTGCGTGATAGAGTTATCCATAAGGAAGAATAAGAGGGTCAATGTGTTCTTAAAATATGTAATGATATTGGATGATTGGGATTCAATAAGTCTTTACTTTGCTAAGCAAGTTTGGAGATTGATAAAGAGAGGCCAAGGTCTTTGATATATAATTGTTTTTTGAAATATGAATTATGATATGTTTTGTCGTATGAATTTGTTGAGATTAGGGAGTTGATTCAAGACGGCTTGGTGATTCATATTAATTGGTCATAGCTAATCAAGTAGCACATTACTTTAGCAAGATTTGGTGCTAGGAACGGTGATTTGTTTCTCTAGACTAATGAAGATTATTGTATGGGAGAATGTTTAAATTTAGAGAGAGTTTTTTTTTAGACTGTCTAACGAATTGAAATTCATTAGATGGACCTTATTTAACTTAAATAAAGAAGGTGACTCTCTCTCTCTTTTCTTTTTTCGTTTTTCAGTGGTCTTCTTTTTCTTTTCTTTTCAGTTTTATTTCCTAAATTTTATTCTTTTCAGTAAATTTTAATTTACTCAACGGCTGGCTTCTAGCGGCCGTTGGATTACATATTCAGCGCTCGTTGTGTCCCAGCGAGCGCTGGAAAAAAGGATTTTAAATCCATTAAAATGGTCCGAAATCCGTTCGAAATTCATACCCAAGTCAGGGAGACTCTATGTGGAGTCTATGGATTTTATAAATCCATGGACTTTTTAAAATCCTTTAAAATCTAATAAAATCGCAATCCAATAAACCCCCTAAATATATAATTTTTGATATAATTTGCAATCTAGACATGAATTTTAAAATATTGTAATTAAAACACAAACTTATAATTTTTTTTACAAAATAGACACAATTTGTAATAATATGAAAATCAAACACTATATTCCATGCCGATTTTTATTATATTAATGAAATTCAAATTATGATTATACTATATATCTATGCAATTTTGCAAAAAAAAATTAAAAATGTAAGATTGTTTTAATTGTAACGTTTCAAAGTTATTGTCTAAATTACAAATTGTGTCAAAATTTATGCATTTAATCATAATTAACCCATAAAAATAATTATATGATTGGATTAATTGATTGAGATTTTGATAGTTTAGGATAGATTGCTAATATTTTGTTTGAATTGCAGGATTATGATTAAAATGTAGTCGAATACCTAAATTGCCCTCCACAAAAATATTCATTTATTAATTTTAACGTTACAATTATTTTTATTCAAAAAACTTGAAACTATAATTATGGACGATTAATTAAATTACAATTATTGATTTATATTAAAATTTACGGTGGATTATTATTCTTATTTTCAGTGTCTTTAATATTTTATTTAAAAGTTGTTTCAATGAAAATTAGTTTATACATAATACGAACTTGTGTGAATATTTTCAAAATTGAGGGTAAAAATATTCAAATATTATTTAATTGAGGATAATTTATAGTGAATTATTATTATTCATTTAAATAAAAGTGATTTTAAGGAAATATAGTTTATACACAATATGGACTCGTAAATTTTTTTCAAAATTGAGGGTAAAAAGATTCAAATATTATTTAAATGAGGATAATTTAGTAATTTTGAATTTAATCAAGGTAGCAATAAATTTAATCACTCCAATTTTGGGGTGATGAGTTATTCGTTAAGGGTTAAGGCCCCGTTTGGTTCGGATGATGAGATAGATAAAATTGATAGGATAAAGTATAATTACATTGTTTGGATAAAAATAATCTTGTGTTTTGATTGTTTGATTACAATTTTAATGATTTAGGATAGATTGTCAATATTTTACTTGGATTGAATGATTAGGATTAAAATGTTAGGAAATACCTGAATTGCCCTTCATATAATATATTTATTTATAATTATTAAAGTTGCATTTTTCTATTAAAATGCTTGAAACCATGAAATTGAAAATAATTGATGCACAAAAATAATTTACTAAACATTGGGAAATAATGACAAAAATAATTAATGAAAATAGTTTCTTCTTCACAAGTCCTCTTTTAATTATGTATTAGTATTCACATTAATATTATGTTTACAGATCAATATTCTCATAATAATTAGGGTTAATAGACTATAATATCACAACCCTTTCACTTTTTTTTTGTCACATAACGTTTCAATTTTGCAATAATGCCACAACTTTATCTTTTTGTTGGAATAAAGCTATAATAATGAAAATTAATATGATGTGACCTAAATTTTTACACGTGCACTCTTAATATGATGTAGCATAAATGAAATTAGAGTATCTCTCCCGTACGATGTACAGATGTGATATGTATAATTTTATTTGTTAGAAATTATAATTATGAAAAATTTAATAAAAATATTTCAACAAAATAAAATTAATTTATAACTTTCTGAATTATAGAAAATTTTGAATTATTCAAATTTTTTCAATTATAACACACCTTTGTGTTCACTATTAATTTGATGTGGCATAAATTAAACTAGAATATATCGCGTGCGATGCACAAATGTGATATGTATAATTTTATTTGTAAGAAATTATAATTATGAAAAAAATTAAAAATTATTACAACAAAATAAAAATTACTTATGATAAGGTCATATTAGTAATTTTACAAATACATGGGAAACGATAAATTTAATCACCCAAAAATGGGGTGATAAACAATCACCCAAATGAGTGATTGGAGCTCGGGCCCGTCTTCATCCCGGGCCGCAATCCTTCAAACCAAACAAATGATAAGGGGGGATAATTTTAGCAATCCCCCTAAACTACCCTAATCAACCAAACCAAACACGCCCTAAATGAGTCATAAGAATTCGGGCCCGTCATCAATACCAATTCCTATCATGCCAACCAAACACTTAGTAAGGGGATATAATTTTATTAATCAAAGCTAAACTCCCATAATCCTTCAAACCAAACATGCCCTCATTAAATAAAATGATGTGGGGCATCATGCCATCATCACTTGTTGAGTTTGTATTTTCATCTTGATATATAATAAATAAAGAGTGTTTCTAAATGCCTCACCAAAATTTCTTTACACACTACATTTACTTTTCACACCACAAAAATGGTTGTTGTTTTTCTCATTTTTACTTTACACACTACACAAAAAGACCATTATATCCTTCAACTTGAAAAATTAAAATTTATACTTTACTTGAATTTAAAACAAAACAAAATAGATATCCAAACGCCAAAAAGAAAATAGATCTCTCGTCTCTCTTCACTCTGGGACGCGAACAACAAATTGAAGGAGAAGAACAAGGAGCAAAATCGAAGCATACTCAAGAAGCATCAAACTTCAATCTTCGAAATACTCAAAACCCGTGAACTATGGAGCCAATGCAACAAGTTTGTAAGTATTTTTATTCCTTTCATGATTATTAGGGTTTTACATGAATTTTTTATTTTATGTGAATTTTGTGGCAATTTGTTAGTTTAAATTTCTGTAATATGTTTAAAAGATCAAATATAATGAATTTTTGGATGAATTAGTTTGAATCATAACCTAAAATTTCATAAACAAGTATTATCGATCTGTTCTTTTTGAATAGTATTCTCGATCTGTTCTGTTTGAATTGTAGGTTCATTATCATGTTTTTGAATAGAAATAGTGTGATTCTAAAATATATTTTTGAATCGGCTTTAGGTGGTTCATAAAGATGTTGTTGAATGTGATTTGTAAGTATACTGTTGTTTTAGGTAGATCATAAACATGTTTTTGAATAGAAATAGTGTGATTCTAAAACATGTTTATGAATCGGTTGTAGGTGGTTCATAAAGATATTGTTGAATGTGATTCGTAAGTATACTGTTGTTTAAGGTGGATCATAAATATGTTTTTGAATTGAAATAGTGTGATTTTAAAATATATTTTTGAATAGGCTTTAGGAGGTTCATAAAGATGTTGAATGAAATTCATAAACATGTGTTTGAATGAAATTCATAAACATGTTTTTGAACTAACAGAAGATGGTTGAGAAACATGTTTTTGAACGATGTTGTTCTGCCTTGATGAATTTTATTATTTTTTTTATTGGGATTGTACTTAACTTATAAATATTTGATATGTAGATTCTCGGAGAAGACCCACAGTGTCTGCAAGGAGACAAAACATCCTTGAACGTAATGAAGCATCTGAAGTTGTAAGAGAAGAGTTGGAAAATCTACAGTTTTTGGAACCTGCAAGTCCTATTGGAAATATACTTGTTTAATCAAATACTAATAGTCAATTACAACGCAATGATTTTGTTCAAGTAATCAAATACAAATAGTCTATTACAATGTAATTAGTTTGTTCAATTAACCAAATATAAATACTACATTGCGTTTTCATCAAATGTTGTGACAAGATTTTCCCACCCAATTGCGCAATCACTTCGGTTGTTTCTCCACTGAAGTGTAATAGGGGGAAAGGGGAAGAGCTCTCTCACGCACCCATTTGATCAAATCTTCATGAGAATCAAATAATTCCATTATGTGTAATACATCTTGATAATCAGGTTGCAACTTAAGATTAATTGGGCCATCGACACTGCTCTCGGTAAATGTCTGCAAAAGTGTAAAAATATGTAAGTACCATAATAGTTTAAACAATGAAATCCCAAAATAGATATAGTGTTTGATTGTTCAAAATCATGTTTCTGAAGATAAAGCAGAGGTTTTCCTAAACATGTTTCCGAACATAAAGAACTGGATTCATAAAAATATTTCTAAACATAAGTCAGGGGGTTTCTAAACATGTTTATGAACATAAAGCACTAGGTTCACAAACATGTTTCTGTGTCCACTACTTTATATTCAAAATTATGTTTTTGAACCTAAATAAGTTAGTTCATAAACTTGTTTGTGAACCTTTTATTAGGGATACATAAACATGTTTTTGAATGTCCTTCGCAACATTCAAACTGTTATTTCTGAACGACTGTTGACGATTTCAGTATCCAACAACGATGGAATGCACGAAAAAAAAAAAAAAACAATGTAAACAGTAGGAAATCACTTACATTACTTGTTTCTTCGTCATTTCCACCCTCCATGGTTGATTTAATCCCAATGTGCTCAAATTGAAAGTTTGTAAAACCCTTACAATTCTGTCAAAGTTTAATTTGAATGTTGGAATGGAAACAAAACCATTTTATTTTTGTATTTTTTTAATTTAATATATCATTTATTTTTTGTGGTGTGTAAAGTAAAAATTGTAGTGTATTGAATTAAAAAAAGGATATTTTAGTAATCTCAAAATTAATTATTTCTACATTTTTTTTATGGTGTGTAAAGTAAATTTAGTGGGGCATTTAGAAACACCCATAAATAAATAATGTTGAAATACTAGATAATTTTACTTGGAATCAAAACGCCAATGTCTTGGTTTTGTGGCGCGTGATGATAAAGGTCAGGTAATTTTAATGAGAAAGAAAAAAAATATATAATACGTATTTAAGTAGTACTTTGTTGGAAATATGATTTAGCCAATGATATTGAATATCACTCTTTGTTTTAATGGTAGATAATAAGGCTGCTCATGCAATCATGCCATAGCATCCCTATGTTTCTTTTTCGATAACATAATGAAAGTTTGTTACGCCCTTAGATCAAGAGGTCCGCCGTTAGGAATGTATTAGTGCATTCATAAGCTAATGAAAAATAGAATAAGTACAATTTTTTTGTTTCTACATTTGAAGTATTTATGACTATGTTATGTACAACCATCAACTATAGAATGTCCATTTTTCTTTGAACTCGTATGCAATATTATATTATTATTGTGCCCAGCAAATGAGGTATTACAATGGAAGTGGCTTCTCAGCAGCTTTGAATAATCCTTCCCACTTTCTGGTATCGTTTCCGGGTCCTTCCCCCTGCATTATTTCCATAAACATTCACTTCAGATGAGATCATTAATCCTTCGAACAAAAACTTGTGTCGGACTGACTCACAATTTAAGATTAGTCTGACGGTACCTATATCCGGATCCAAACTCATATTTGGTGTTATATTTGAATGGCTGATTTATTAAGCCTTTATCTGTTGGTATGTGCTTAACATCCTAAGAAAATTACCTCGACTGAGTTGATTTCGTAGATTTGGCCTTCGGTAAAGTTGATGTCCAATGCCTGTATACAAGCTTCTGCAACTACAAGTCTACTAACCTCTCCGACGAGTTTATCCCCTGGGAAACAACATGCCACATCGACAAGTTAATCGAAAATTATTCAATGTTAAGCATCAAAAGTAAAGTTGAGCATCAGAAAGTGAAGTGTAATCCCAAAGAGAACTGCAACGAACTTCTATGCTGCAGTAAAAATCAAGTGGCATTGCTTGCTTTAGTGTAAGCGGCTCTCTTGGATGTTACTCCAACAAATGGAAATGATTTTCATTTAAACAAGGTAGAATAGGGCCAAATGCCACCACATCTGCCGTTTATTTGGACACAATAACTATAATAAAGAAAATCATGGGGTCATTGCTTCTCTAACTTAACCGTAGCAAAAGCATGATAGTTATATTCATTGGGGGTGTAAGTCACCAAACTTGCACAATATTAGTTGATCTGTAGTTTCTTAAACTGCTTTAGAAGAGCTACTGTAATTGCTTGTGATTCTGGTTCTTCATATAGCTCTGTACAAAAAGGAAAGTGAAATAATAGCAACAACACGAAAACATCAGTACCTTGGTCTATAACCACAGCTCGGCGTTCCCCAGCAGTAGCCTTGAGTAGTGTGTTAAGATCATAAGATGTGTAGGGTCCATCTGTTAACCTACCAGGTCTGCACAGAGAGAGAGAGAGAGAGAGAAGTGAAAAACAAGTTTTATAACTGAAAAGGCATGCCCAAGAAGGGTGATGAAGTTTTCACTTAAAAATTAAGTTAAAAGAAGAATAAGGTCCATCCAATCAGAAAGCGATATCAAACCTGATTATAGTATACGGAAGGCCAGAATTACGAACAAAGTCCTCCCCCATTTTCTTATACTTTAGAACACCAAAAAGGTTCATGATGCTGGGCATAAAAGAAAGATCAAGTTAGGAAAAAGTATGTATCGTCCAAACTTGGAACTTAATGAAAATAAGTACTGACATTTTTTACTGAATGCATTTGATGATTGACCTAGCAAAGGAAAATATAACTATGCAAGCAAGTTTATGAATCTCTGTTAAGAACAGAGTAGTGTGGTACCTTAGCAAAATAAATTGGTAAGGTTTCTAATGATGCACAAAAACTGAAAGTAGTTACCATTCAACTTCTAAGCAGGTGATTGTAAATCAGTAGTCAATGCAACTCACCGCTCTTCACATATTAAAATATGAAGCATCATAAAGTGCAATAAGATGCCGAGGTTTTAAGCAAAATATGAAAAAAAGAAGCATACGCATAAACTTGTTTCACTGATTTCCTGATAAGGTTCTAGATTCAGATAGAAGCAGCACAATAATATCCAAAAAAGCAACTTCTAAACTAATTGCAGAAGGACAGGTATCACTTTAGAGTGACCTGCTCTTACTGACAGTGAAGATATTACCATATAGAAAGCATACCTCCATGGAAGTTCATTGAACTTGGTGACTCCAACCGAAGAAACAAGAACAATTCTTTTCAATGATGAAGGCAATGCTGACACAAGATTTCTCACTCCATCCCAGTCTGTGAGGGAATGATGCGAATGGTAGAGAAGGCATTGGAAATGCATATCAAGTTAGTATCACAACCACATCGTAAAAAAAATCTTCAGCGTGTGAGAGTGGCATGCGCATTATTTAGAGACTATAACATAGCAAGGCTAGTTTTCTGACTGGAATCTTTTCTCTCTGTGGATATACAGTTCTCTAAAGTCATAATTCTATTTTTAAGACATCTCAACTTCTACTTGGTTTGTGGGCATCTAATGTCTGAAACCTAATTCACACGCCTCCCTTTTTACAAATGGACTAAAATAAAAGCAGATTTTACTGAGAATTAGAAAAGAAGAATGAATGGCATAATCACCTATTTCTAGCGATACTATTTGATAGTACAGTGTAATAACTGTATTTTATAGTTTACATAGATTGCATTGCAATTGGAAAGAAAGAAATGCATATGTGAACACACAAGTTTAGGAAGTGATTGTGCTGGAATCAAAGAATTTTGTGATTCCTTATCAAAATTTTGCATTTTGCCCTCTTTACATTGCTTGATAATGCTCCAACTCTTGATTTCATTTTTTATGAATTAAGAAAAGGTACAGAATACGCGCACAAACAGTGTACTAACAATTTGGAAAGCAAATTTCTAACCTACTCTTTCAGGAGTATTATCTCCATCCCATCTCCTAGACGGAAAGGCTGTCGTTCCAGTGCAGCATATAACATGTGTGACACCCTGTAACATATATCGTATAGCTTTTATGGCCTTCAAAAATTTGTACAAATTTACTTGCTTTTAACAAACTCCAAGAAGGTTATAGAATTTTCTTCAGCAAAACAACAATTCAATAGCTAAAATGGATGAAAATCATCATACCTCAAATATTGAAGGATCCAAATCCTTTGGGTTCCGCGTGTCACCTAGCCGCACCTAGCAAGTTTAGAAAGTTTCTTTAAGAATAAGGACAGACAGAGCTAAAAAAAGAACACTAGCGGTTTTTTCAGATGTCAAACTGTAGCATAAAAATTTGGTTCACAAATCAAATAATATAAGCAAAAACCTGCAATTTTTCCTCATCTTGTTCACCAAATAGAGTGGTAGCCTTCTCGGGATTCCGGAGTAAAAGGCGTGCTCTAATATTCCGATCAAGCAGTGATGCTACAACCAATTGCCCTATAGCAAATTAGCAATATAGTAGTTCAGAGATTTAACTAAAAAAGTTTCTGTTTAGAAAAAAGATGAATGCAGTGGATAAATCATATGCTCCTGTTCTTACAATGGGAAAAATATCAGGATGAGACATAGCAAAATCTCCAAGAAAAATAGACAAGAGATCCCACTGCTTTTTCCTATCTTCTCAGTGCCTTATAGTGGAAAATAGTATCATATTTTACTATGATATATACAGCATTACACAGCAGTAACGATGGGCCATGCAACTGTTCTAATCATTTAGTTAGCAACATACTATTGCACCGCAACTGTCAAATTGAAAAATTGGTTGCAGATGACACTCCTTGTGCAAAGCAAACAGGAGTAACAAAGCAGCGAAAAAGATGATAAGTTCTTTATCTCCAACTATGATGAGTTAATTTCATGTTAGCAATCACAAGCTGTAATCAGATAACAACCCACGTATATAAGCCAACAAGAAAATCAGAATGACCACTAACTCATCACGAATATTAATATACCAAATACAACTACTAGATTACAGCAGAGGATCGAGTGCAAGGAAGAAATACATCTATGCACACAGATGCTTGTTCAGACACACACACACACACACACATTAATGGAGATTAGAGAGTGAAGTGTGTGCGAAAAGCAAAAAAGTCGAAGAAGAGGCGAATTACCAACACCACCGGTGCCACCAACAACCAGGACAAGCTTGGATGAAGAGGGTCGAGAAATGGTGGCTTGGGCATCTTGGGTTGTGTCAACAACTTGTTCGCTCACAGCATTGGAGCCCGAAGCCGAAGCTGCTGCTACATTTCTCTTCCACGTGTAACGAAAAGGCGGAGAATTGAGGGGCCGAAAAGAAAATAGAGGGGCTGATTGAAGGCTTGCTGTGGAAACTTTTATTGGAAGTGGAAGATCAATGGCGGGAGAGAGTGTGAACCTGGTGGACGCCATGAACTGGGGTGTGTGTGTGTGTGAGAGAGAGAGAGGGAGAGAGGGAGAGAGGGAAATTAAAAATGGAAATATATATTATGTGGTGGATGTTTAGTTATGGAAATAAATTATTAATCGCCAATCATGCACTTCAAATATTTTTTCCCCTACTTCATATTTAAATAGAATTGTGTCTTAAAATAAAATAAATATAGGGTACTTATTAATATTTGGACATTTTTAAAAAATGTTCTAATAAATAAATATTTATAATATATGTTAATTAAATTAATAGATACAATGCCACATTACTTTTTGACTCTGGAATATATAAAATTTCAACCATCGAATTGAAACAAGGTCATTTTGATTTAAAAAAAAATTGGTTGACCACTTCTGAAGTACTCCTTCCATCCCATAATTATAGTCCATTATAGTCCATTTAATATAATTTGATAATGAAGAAAAACTATATGAATGTTATAAAATTTGAAAATATTGAAATTGGTGAATGTTAATAGTGTTTTAGACTTTGCAATGTTCACATTCATATCTATATATTATTATATAAAGATAAAAATTAGTTATTCAAAAATAAATATAAATTATATTTTTTTTATTAATATTTTTAAGAGTCCCGCAGGCCAGCCCGCCAACCCGCAGTACGGGCAGATTGGGTTGGAAATTTTTAGGTCCCGCTCCACCGAGTCTCGCCAAATGGCAAACTTTTGAATCACGCAGGTTGGCCTGCCTCATTAGTCCGTTTTGACAACTCTAGTTATAGGTTTGGAAAATAGCAATATGTTTGTTTAATTATTTTTTCCAATTTGAATTTGTTGTTGATGTGAAAAAATAAACATTTACGCGGTTAGAATAAATTGATAAGTATTTTCATTTGGAAATTAAAACAGCCTACACATTCCCAACAGTGGTAAGTGAGCAAGGCTCCAAACTATAATTTTCCTAAAAAAGAAGGAAAAAGACTATAAAACACAGGGAAAAGGGTCAACTAGAAATCTAGGATCCTGAAATATATGACAAGGCTCAGATAAGATCCTGTTTCAATTTTTGGTCTAAATGAACCCTGAAACTTTTAAAATTAGTTCAAAGAGGAACTCCATTGCCCCCCCTAAACTAACTTCCATCTAACAGATGTTAAATCTTTAGTAAATCACTTTTAACCACATAATTAGAGCAATTATCGCATGGAAACCGAAATCTGAAATGAAGTTGGAGTAAATTAGAAAGCAGATTTCTGATGACATATTTACCTTAATCTGTTATCTATGTGAATTGAACAAGTTGAGGGGGAGGGGGGGGTCGGTGCAAAAACCATGCAGGTTGGGAGGAATTTTGCCCATAAATAATTGTTCTCAATTGTTGCTCTCGTTTTCAGTTTTTCATTCACACAATTTAACAGTCATGGGATTTCAATTTTCCTACAAATCTCTGTTGTCTTCTGACAAAATTCTGACGGCAACAGCCTCCGCCATCCTTCTCAAATCCATTGCCAGTGACCTCATTCCCGAATGGATTCAAAGATATATACTTGTGTCCGTCGCTGGCAAAGCTCTCCAGCTGAAGTATCTTGAAGATCAGTGACCCCTTTTCATACCTCCCGTGTAACCAACTTGAAGTCGTCCCCCGCCGTCACGTCGTCGGCGACTCTGCCATCAAGAGTGCCCATAGATGATGCGGCCACCAGTTTTTGAAGGCGGTGACATGTTTTACAACTTCTACAGCAGTGAAGAGGACGGCGCTAAATTCGTGGGATCGTCTCACTGCTGGCCATCTTCGTTCGATGAAAACATCATCCACGTGTTCCTCTCGAACCCCATGGGCAACACATAAAGCTTCGCTGTAATAGCATCCAAGTGTTTTTTTGTTTAAATTATGGGTTACGGAAGTGATCATTGGAAGAATTCTGGATTAGAGTTTAAGAGTTTGATGCCATGAAATTGAGAAGAAGAAGACGGTGTATGTGGACTGTGGTGGTTCAATTTTAAGATTTGAGAATTTGGGAATTTTAAATAAAATGACATCCCTTGAGTTAATTAACAGTTAAATTGACGGAAGTTAGCATACAGTGTTGGAAAATAGGATTTAATAAAGTGAGTGTGACTCATTTTATCCGATTTTTCGTGACTGGGATATTTAATTTTGGAGGAATTAAATACCGTACGATTGCTCTATGTCGTGAGTAGATAATCGTAGTATTTTTATTTGCTCAAATCCGATTTTCGGTGAGTGAGAAATAAATGGTTAAAGTTGGTCACACGATTGGGCATTTATGGTGTGTGGGATAATGTGTTTAAGACACATTAAATAATCCCACATTGATTTCTTAATCAAATTAAGAAGTGTATTTAAGTGTATTAACACTTAAGTGAAGTAATCAAGTGCACAAGGATGTGGGCCATGAGCCCACACGCGCGCGCCCGCCCGTGCCCTTGCCCTTGCTCGGCTCGTCTCGACTCGTCCTCGTCCTCGGACTTGGATCTTGGCAATTGGACTTTGGGTGGACTTTGGGTGTACGTGGGCTTCCGGGGCTTAGTCGTATCAGTTTTACGGTACAGAAACGGTCGGGTATCCGGGCATGGTGCTAGTCCAGCTTGAAGGTGTAACTGTGTAACTCCCATGCCGGAATCTGCACATCGGTTCATATCTTCTTGCTTTGTTAAGTTCAGTTAAATATTGTAATTGTTGCTATTCTACTCTTCTACCTTTCTGTACTTCCATTGTAATTCCAGTGAGGTGTAAAACGAGACAACAAGCGCAAGATAAATAACTAAGACTAAAATTAATCAACTACCTTTGCTGGAATGGCGTCTTCATCCAACACCGTTGCTCTAAGGACCATTCCCCATGGCCAAGCCGAGAAGCCGGAAAAGTTCTCCGGGTTGGACTTCAAGAGGTGGAAGCAGAAGATGCTCTTTTACCTAACCACACTCGGAGTTGCTGGATACATCAAAGAGGAGGCTCTTGTGGTCGAATAAAATGAGCCGGACGTCAACAAACAAACGGCGTACGATCAGTGGATCAATGGCGATTTTCTTTGTAAAAATTATATTCTTAATGACTTAGTAGATAGTTTATATTCTGTATATGGAAATGTAACTAGTGCTAAGGAACTGTGGGAAGCTCTAGAAAAGAAGTACAAAACTGAGGATGCTGGAACTAAGAAGTTCGTGGTGGCAAAGTTCTTCGACTTTAAAATGGTGGACACCCGGTCAGTAATTGACCAAGTGCAAGAGCTTCAGCTCATTGTGCACGACGTTCATGCTGAAGGGATGGTCTTTCCCGACTCTTTCACCGTTGCTGTGGTGATTGAGAAGTTGCCACCGTGTTGGAAAGATTTCAAGAGCTATCTCAAACACAAACGAAAGGAGATGACTCTTAAAGATCTTGTGGTTAAGCTTCGAATTGAAGCCGATAACCGAAAGGCGGATCCGAGACCACGAGTCCCGATCGAGGCCAAGGCTAACTTGATGGAACGTGGCGGACCATCAAATAGCAACAAAAGGAAGCGCCCGGGTCAAGTTGACAAAGGGAAGAAGCCAATGACAAAGTTCAACGGCAATTGCTTCAATTGTGACAAGCCGGGGCACATGTCCAAACATTGCACGGCTACAAAGAAGAAACGTACTAACTATGGTGCGCATTTGGCGGAATATAACAACAAAGACAAAGGCAAAGCCCGTCAAGATGATTGGGATGACGATGATTTGGCTGTTGTTGTGTTTGAAGCCAATCACGTGGACAACCCGAGAGAGTGGTTCGTCGACACCGGGGCTACTTGTCATGTTTGCTTGGACAAGAGCTCGTTTGCTACCTACAAAGCTGTTGAAGGTAGAAAGTTGCACATAGAGAACCAAGCCTCGTCTGAAGTGGTTGGTGTGGGCAACGTGGTTTTGAAGCTGACTTCAGGCCAAGAGCTGACTTTGAAGGATGTGTTGCATGTTCCGGACATCCGCAAGAATCTAGTTTCAGGCTCACTGTTAGTCAATCATGGTTTTAGACTATTGTTTAAGTCTGAAAAGTTTATTTTGAGCAAGTACGGAAGGTTCCTTGGTCGGGGCTATCTCGCCAATGGACTTTTCAAAATGAATGTAATGGCTATGCGCCGTGTTGCAAAAGAAAATGCTAATAAAGTTGATTCTTCTATTTACTTGCTTATTGAGTGCTCGGATTTATGGCATTGTAGATTAGGACACGTTAATCTAAATGTTATAAAACGCTTAGTAAATTTAGATTTGCTAAAAGTGAACCAATTTAATACACAAAACAAATGTGAAGTTTGTGTCGAAGCTAAATTGGTCAAGTTACCATTTCAATTGATTGAACGGAGCACTAAACCTCTAGAATTAATTCACACAGACGTGTGTGACTTAAAGTTTGTGCAAACTAGAGGCGGTAAAAAGTACTTTATTACTTTTATTGACGATTGCACAAAATATTGTTATCTTTATCTTTTAAGAAGTAAAGATGAGGCGATTGAAGCTTTTAAAAACTTCAAAAATGAAGCCAAAAATCAACTAAGCTGTCGAATTAAAGCAATTCGAAGTGATAGAGGTGGAGAGTATGTTGCCCCGTTTGAAGAGTTATGCGCAGAGGCGGGTATAATTCATCAAACTACGGCTCCCTATTCACCACAGTCTAATGGTGTTGCTGAACGCAAAAACCAAACTCTTAAGGAGATGATGAATGCTTTGTTGATAGGTTCAGGATTACCACAGAACTTGTGGGGGGAAGCTGTGTTGACAGCCAACTATATCCTGAATAAAATTCCACTCAAAGGTAAGGATGTGACGCCTTACGAGTTGTGGAAAGGACGCACGCCATCTTATAAATACCTCAAAGTGTGGGGGTGTTTGGCTAAGGTTGAAGTGCTACTTCCTAAACAAGTTAGAATCGGCCCTAAAACGGTTGATTGTATCTTTGTTAGGTATGCACTTAACAGTAGTGCATATCGTTTTCTTATTCATAAATTGGAGATTCCCGAGTTGACTGAAGGAACGATGATGGAGTCGAGGAATGCTATATTCTTCGAGAATGTCTATCCTTGTAAGAATAAGGATATGACAGAAGGTAGTTCTAAGAAACGAACCTCTGAAGCTACTACTAGTTCTGATCCTGTGGATGAAGAATCAAGACGTAGCAAGCGAGCTAGGACGGCTAAGACCTTTGGTCCGGATTTCATCACCTATATGCTAGATAATGAGCCAAAGTCTTTGAAAGAAGCTCTATCTAGTCCAGATGCTGCGTTCTGGAAAGAAGCTATCAACAGTGAAATTGATTCCATCATGCAAAATCACACTTGGGAGTTGACAGATCTCCCAAGTGGGTGTAAGCCGTTAGGATGCAAATGGATCCTAAAATGATAATATAAGGCAGATGGTTTTGTTGACAAGTATAAAGCTCGTTTGGTTTCCAAAGGCTTTAGATAAAAAGAGGGGTATGATTTCTTCGATACCTACTCACCAGTAACAAGGATTACATCTATTCAGGTGCTTTTAGCGATTGCTGCTTTGCACAATCTTGAAATTCATCAGATGGATATAAAAACTGCGTTTCTGAATGGTGAGTTGGAAGATGAAATATACATAGAACAACCTAAAGGGTTTGTTACACCAGTGCAAGAACGAAATGTGTGTAAGCTTGTTAAATCGTTGTACGGTCTGAAACAAGCACATATTCAGTGGTACCTGAAGTTTGATAACGTGATGTTATCAAATGGTTTCAAAATCAATGGGTGTGATAAATGTGTGTATATAAAGAGCAGTTCTAATGACTATGTCATAGTCTGTCTTTATGTAGACGACATGTTAATCATGGGCAGTGGACACCAAGTGATTGTTGAAATGAAACAAATGTCGAAATGAAATTTCGACATGAAAGATATGGGCTTAGCCGATGTGATTCTAGGGATCAAGATAGTACGGACAAGTGGTGGAATTGTCTTAACACAATCTCATTACATAGAGAAAGTGCTTAAGAAATTTAACGCTTTTGATAGTCCGCCGGTTAAGACCCCGTTGGAACTCAATGTACACTTGAGCAAAAACCGAAGAGAACCGGTAGCTCAAGAAGAGTATGCAAGGGTCATTGGGAGTTTGATGTACATCACTAACTGCACTAGACCTGATCTTGCATGTTCTGTGAACAAGTTGAGTCGGTACACGAGCAATCCAAGCAAAGAACATTGGAAAGCTCTAGTACGAGTTCTAAGATACTTGAAGTATACTTTGAACTTCGGGTTGCAGTATACAAGGTTTCCTCATGTACTTGAAGGGTACAGTGATGCGAATTGGATATCAGACACAAAAGACTCATTTTCGACTAGTGGATTTGTTTTCACTATCGGAGGTAGAGCAGTGTCGTGGAAATCTATGAAACAGACTTGTATAGCCTGTTCTACCATGGAATCTGAGTTTATCGCTTTGAATAAAGCGTGTGAAGAAGCAGAATGGCTTCGCAACTTTCTAGAAGACATTCCATGCTGGAAAAAACCAGTGTCGTCAGTGATGATCCACTGTGATAGTCAAGCGGCTATCGGAAGGGCACACAATGCTATGTACAATGGTAAGTCTCGACACATACATCGGAGGCATAATACTGTGAGGCATATGATCTCAAGTGGGATTATCTCAGTTGACTATGTGAAGTCAATAGATAATCTAGCGGATCCGCTAACCAAAGGGTTAAACTGAGATCAAATGGCTAAGTTGCTAGAGGGAATGGGTTTGAAATCCACACTCTAAGAGTGCTTGTAGTGGTAACCCAACCATGATGACTGGAGATCCCAAGAACTTGGTTCAATGGGAAAACTAAGCTACAAACATTCGGTTTGGTAGCACTTGGAAAATTATAAGTGTACATTTCCCTGTGAGCAAACCAAGTGCACACCTGTCAATGTGGTGAGGATAAGTCCTATGACTTTTAATGATACCTAAACCTAATGAGGTTGAGTATGGCAGGATACTCGGAAGAGGAGATCACCTATATAAGTGAGAAGTGGGGCCGCTTCTAAAGAGATACTTATGAACTCAAAGAGGTTGTCCATGGCCTGAAAATGACATAAACGTGAGAACATATAATGTTTGATATATAGCTGTTTTCAATATTATTGTCTCGGTATACACTAAGGATGTATAGTTCAAGGCATCATGTCCACTAAACAACCGGTATACTCGATAGTGTTGGAATATGGAAGGTTCAAAGTCACAAGCTACCTATCCTGGTGCAGTTATGTTTCTAAGAGAACTGGGCTGCTTGTCTACATACATGCATGCACTATTTCCACTCATGTGGGGGATTGTTGGAAAATAGGATTTAATAAAGTGAGTGTGACTCATTTTATCCGATTTTTCGTGACCAGGATATTTAATTTTGGAGGAATTAAATACCGTATGATTGCTCTATGTCGTGAGTAGATAATCGTAGTATTTTTATTTGCTCAAATCCGATTTTCAGTGAGTGAGAAATAAATGGTTAAAGTTGGTCACACGATTGGGCATTTATGGTGTGTGGGATAATGTGTTTAAGACACATTAAATAATCCCACATTGATTTCTTAATCAAATTAAGAAGTGTATTTAAGTGTATTAACACTTAAGTGAAGTAATCAAGTGCACAAGGATGTGGGCCATGAGCCCACACGCGCACACACGCGCGCGCCCGCCGACAAGGGACACCTGTCGGGATCTGCAGAAGGTAACTCCTGGAGGGCTTAATGGCAGAGCTATAACTCCAGGGGGGTTACAACACCAGGTTTGAATGCCATCAAACCCTAGCTGTCCCCTGCAGTGGAGATGTGCCTATAAATAGGACATCCTGCATGGATCCAAAGGCTACATTCTGCATAAACGATCACACATCATATTGTTGCATACGAATCCTTTCTAGTCAAAGCTCCCAGTTCTCGACATTGTCTAGTTCGCCGGAACCTTGCCGGATTTGTGGTGCTACTGCCGGAAGGACGAAGCCGTTTCATCTTTGAAAGGCAACCGCTAAACCGTGAGCACTAGCCGGGACGTATTTGTCTTGCGGAGAGAGGTCCCCTCGACTCGGCTTGCCAGAATCTGCACATCGGTTCCTATCTTCTTGCTTTGTTAAATTCAGTTAAATATTGTAATTGTTGTTATTCTACTCTTCTACCTTTCTGTACTTCCATTGTAATTCCAGTGAGGTGTAAAACGAGACAACAATATTTAGTTTGACAATTAAACACCTGATGACGAAGAAATTAATTGAAGAAGTTTCGACTGCTAGATAATGCACACAAAAATCGACGAACTTTGAGTTGAAATTTCGGTATTGAATCTCATAATTGCTTGAGGGGTTTTGGAGATAAGTGAGCGAGATCGATTTAGCTTTCTAATAATTATGGGTGGAATTAAGTCGTGAATGTGCAAACTGTAATGATTTTGAGTGTTAACAGACATCAGCCAATTGAGTTATTTTCAAAACTTCAAGGATCCAAATGAACTAACAGTTAAAATAGACAAAAACTTGTATAAGACCGTCTAACGGGTTTTTTACGTTAGACGAATCTCCCCCGACCTAAACCCGCCCAAAATTAGCCCAGAATTCGGTTTCACACGCAGGCACGTGAGATGCACGCGCCCCCACGCGCCTCTCAGACCTTTTTTTTGTTTTGTTCTCCTCACTAACGGTCTGCATGTTGTTGTCCTTTTTTTTGTCTTTCTTCTTTTTCTTTTGATTAATTACTTTACTTTCGTTTCTTCTACTCTATTCCTTTTTTTTAACAATAATTATTTTTTAAAATAATTATTATTAGATATAAATTTGATAAAATATCATTAATTATTAAGTAAAATATCATTAGATATACATATCTGGTGAAGTATCATTAACTTTGTGTGAAGTCTCATTAATCATGGATGAAGTATCATTAACTCGGAAGTGGAGTGTAATATGATATTATTGATGATTAAACATTAATTATCGAAAATGTCATTAAGTGTGAGTGGAGTATCATTAACTCAAGTATCATTATTTATGAGGTCAAGTATCATTAACTCACATATGAGTATCATTATTTATGGATGAAGTATCATTACATGTGAAGTGGAATCTCATTACTACGGAAAAAAGTATCATAAGAAAGTATCACTAATTAGAAAAAAAAGTATCACCAATTGCAGAATAAAATTTCACTAATTAGAAAGAAAAATATCACTAATTGCAGAAGAAAGTATCACTAATTAGAAGACGGTATCACTAATTAGAAGAAAAGTATCACTAATTGCAAAAGAAAGAATCACTAATTAGAAACAAATATAGTATCATTAATTAGAAGAAAATTATCACTAATCGTAAAAGAAAGTATCACTAATTAAAAAGAAAAATATCACAATTGCATAAGAAAGTATCACTAATGAGAATAAAAGTATCACTAATTAGAACAAAAGGTATCACTAATTAAAACGAAAAGTATCACTAATCAGGTTGTTGATTGCCTTGACAGCCGGAAAATGGGGTACGAGTTCAAGAAGGTGGATATTCCATGGCTGAACTATAAGCTGACGAAGAAGGCGACCAGAACCAAAATCGAGAAGATCGCGCTGGGGGTGTAGACTGCAGACAAATTGTTCCCTCTCACGCTGAAGAAAATTACTAGGGTTTTGGTTAACAAGTCTGCCAAAGGGAAAGCCGACGAGGTGCCGGTTTTAGAAAACATTGAGACCGAGTCTTCTAAGTTTATTAAGTTTGATGTGTTCGTGATTGACAAGGACGACGACTCTGAGGAGCTCGACAAGGCGGAGTATGCCAGAACTTTTGCGCTGGTGCCGCACAAGACCAAGGATAAGAAGGGCAAATCGACGATTAATCTGAGATTGACGGAGTTGTATGAGGACATTGATGTTTGCTAATGATGATACGAATCATACGATTGTGGTGACGCTCATCCCCAAATCCAACGGGGATGATGTTATGATTGGTGGTATCAAGATCATCCCGTCGCTGCCCAGATCTGGAAGATGATTTTGCATTTTTACCTTTTTTTTCTTAATTGTTTTGTATTTAAATTTGATCCGGGTCGGGTTAGGATCCGTCTAATGGAAGCGACCCGTTAGACCGTCCTACAGAAGTGTGTCTCGTTAAAATATGATCCTATTTAAACTTCACCGTATAATTGAGGGTCTTGATTGACCTTTTTCCCAATAAATAAATAAATAATGTATGATCATCTTCCTCATCCAATTTCATAAAGCAATAAAACGTATTTAATAAAATTGAGAAGATGTGGTCCGAAAATCAAATGAAAATTTGAAAAGCATGTCATCATATATTTTCTCCCATCTAATTTCTTATTCAGCATCAAAATCGAGAAAATTAGTCTGGTCGAAAATTGGTAATACCCAACTAATTTTGCCTTAGGCCGAATGGGCCAACCCAGCATACCTAATTTTTGGGCTGGGAGGCTCGCAACGGGGGATTATAAAATAAAATTCCCAAGTATTTACTCCAAAGGAGTTTCTAAATGCACTACTTAATTTACTATTTGCATCATTAAAAAAATTAAATGAAAAATAAAATAAATACGAAATGATTTATTTATCCTTTTATTACTTGTATGCACTACAATAATTACTCAATGCACCACAAAAAAAAATAAAATTAAAATAATATAAAATATATTAATAAACCTATTAAAATCGAAAATAACAAGATCCAAAAAAAAAGTTAGCATTATTTGAACACAATTTGAATTCAAGAACCTAGTTTCTAGTTGTGCAATTGTGGTGGCGAAAATGAAAAGAGATACAACACAGGATGAAAATGAATAAGAACATGGCAATATAAGTCATTTTGAGTAGTTTGTACCGATTGAATTATGAATTTTCGCATTTTGTTCAGGACTTACAGTTTGAACATGCTTCAATGCGTTCAAACAACGAAGGCCGAACATACGAGTGATGTTCGAACTTTGGAAGTCGAACATTGATGCAATGTTCGAACTTGTGAAGTCGAACAACACTTGATTATTTTTTATGCAGTTTCTGTTCGAAATACATTAACCGAACATAGTAAACTAGTTCAAGTTTATAACTTCGAACATAATTAATTTGCTCGAACTTTAATGTTCGAATGGTGTTCTGCTGCAGTAACTAATATTTGATTTTATTTGGAATATGATCGAATTGAGAGCAGTGTTATGGGCCCAATCAATACAGAGTTGGTTCCTGATTTTACGGACATATTCCATACTATGGAATTATTTGATTCTCGTGAGAGTTTGATCAGTTGGGTTTGTGAGAGAGCTATTTCAGTTGGTATTGTCGTTATTGTGCGACGCTCAGAAGGTGAGAGTGATACTAGGATTCCTCAGTTGGTAATGGCATGTGATTGAGGTGGGCATCCCCGTGTGATTAAGAAGAAGCCTTCAATAGAATGTGATTACATAAAACAAAATTTGGAGGATGATGAAGTTTTGGAAGAAGGGAAAGAGGCAACAGAGAGCAAGAATTCGAAAACGAGCTCGAGGGAGACTGGGTCGAAGAGAATTGGATGTCCGTTTTGTTTAAAGGGGCATTATCTCCCATAGTTTAATCAATGAATGTTAGAAGTTGCTTGTGGTATTCACAATCACCCACAAGCATAATATTTAAAAGGACATGCATATGTCGGTCGCCTGACATCGAATGAGGAGAAGTTGGTGGCTAGTTTGTCGAGTTCACATACACGGCCGAATCAAATATTGGCTGCAATTCAGAGAAGCTTTCCCAATAACAAGTCCACGATAAAGACAATTTATAATGTGCGAAGTAGGAATAAATATGTGGAGCCAGAGACGGATACAGGAATTCTAATCCGGAGGGGGTGAAAAATAATATTACAATACAAATAAAATTAAATTTATATTATAAATTATATATATACATATATAAAAAAAAAATTAGACAAAATTTGAGGGAGGGCGGGTGCCCCCACCAGTCCCTCTAGGTCCGTTCCTGTGTGGAGCATGCTGGTCGATCCCAAATACAGTATATGTTGGGTAAATTGGAGGAACATGGTTATTACCAGTATACGAGGTGGTGTCCACAGACTGACACCGTCAAGGATATGTTCTACGCGCACCCAACAAGCGTGAAGCTACTTAGAGCTTTTCCTGAAGTGTTATTGATGGACTGTATGTACAAGATGAACATGTACAGATTACCTTTGTTCGAAATAGTCGGTGTTACCTCAACAAGCATGACGTTCTCTGTTGCATGCGCCTATCTGGAGGCTGAGAAGGAAGATAACTATATTTGGGCGCTCACTGTTCTTAAAGGGTTGATGGACCATAGCACATTACCTAGTGTAATTAGTGACGGATCGAGAACGAGCGTTGATGAATGCCATAGAGGTAACGTTTCCCACCGTCTGTTATTTTTTATGTCGGTGGCATATAAATAAGAATATCACTGCTAATTGCAAGAAGAAATAGTCGGTGTTACCTCAACAAGCATGACGTTCTCTGTTGCATGCGCCTATCTGGAGGCTGAGAAGAAAGATAACTATATTTGGGCGCTCACTGTTCTTAAATGGTTGATGGACCATAGCACATTACCTAGTATAATTAGTGACGGATTGGGAACGAGCGTTGATGAATGCCATAGAGGTAACGTTTCCCACTGTCTGTTATTTTTTATGTCGGTGGCATATAAATAAGAATATCACTGCTAATTGCAAGAAGAAGTTTCGTACTAATGATCAATGAGAATCCTTCTTGAGTGCATGGAATCTGGTAGTGCTTGCTGAGACTGAAGCACGCTATGGGGAAATACTTCGGAGGTTTCAAGAAGACTATACCACCAATCCCATTGTTGTGAATTATGCTATCAACAATTAGTTTGTGCCTTACAAAGAAAGATTTGTAAGCTGTTGGACAAATCGAGTGATGCACTTTGACAATACCACAACTTGTAGGTATATTTCTATATTTCTTATTCAAAACTTTTGAATGTGGCACCAACAGGTCTTTATTAATTCGATCGACTACTACTGTATATTTAACAATTTTTTACTATATTGATTTTGCAGGGCCGAAGGTGCCCATGCGAAATTGAAAAGGTTTCTTGGGACAAGTACATGCAATCTTGAAGGATGCTGGGAGAAGATACATGATCTGCTGGATACTTCTTTCAATGCAATGAAGACATCTTTTGAAAAGAGTATTAATGTGGTTCAACATCGCTACAAGTCTCCGATATTTCAATTCCTTCGAGGTACAATTTCTATTGTTGCATTAGATAAAATTTATGAGGAAATGAAGAGTATTGGGAATGATGGAGTAGACCCATTACTATGTGGTTGTGTGATGAGAAAAGCTAATGCAGCTACCCCTATGCATAACCCTCAAACTCTTCGGGATCATCGAACAATCGGAGATAATTGCATGTGATTCGATCGCCCGTATTATCCTTGAACAGTGTACAGCCTAAAATGTACACCAAGAACGCCCTTGCCGCGTACACTGCCTCAAAATCATTTTTACTTGAAGCTAACTCACTAAACATATTGTGTAGCTACCTTAATTTGATGTAGTTGCCCCGGTCACTCACTTCCGCATTAGCTTCTTCAGTCGACACTCCCAGCAAACGACGTACCAAGTGTTGCCCACTAGCAATATCCTCCCCTGCAAACTCATTTGGTCGACCCTCAATGCTAAGACCAATCAAACAATATACGTCCTCCAATGTAATACTCATCTCACCAAATGGTAGATGAAATGAGTTTGTCTCAGGATGCCATCGCTCCACAAAGGCCGATACTAGATTCCTATTCGGGGCTCTGTATGCTAATTTCCTCAGCCGCAACAAACCAGACTTCTTCACTAAAGTCTTCCATGTGACGGAATCCCCTACGGCCTACCACCTCAATAGTTTAGCAGTTAGGCAATGGCACTTTAAGACTTCTTTTTCTTCGCCCCTCCATATCGCCGCCGCAATGCGTGTCTTGAAGCTCCGCAGCACAGACGTATTTGTAGGCCCTCCAGGGAATGGCCCTCTCAATATCTCATCATTATCATCATCATCATCATCATCCTCATTGCTTGCATCACCCTCTTTATTTGGCATTTCATCACCCTCATTACCCGTTGCCTCTTCGTCATGCATTTCATGCCTCATCTATTCTTCAGTTTGTTCATCGGCTTGTGCTCGGCACAAACCTCGATTTTTTTACCACATTCAACTCAAACTAGCATCTAATCATTCTAATAAACTATCATAGCATCTTAAACTATTGAAAAACTTGATTTAAACAATAACCCAATAATTTTTAATCTTATGGAATAAAATGTATTAAGTAACCAAAAAAGAACATGAAACTCACTAAATCGATCCATGAATCTAGTTTGGAAGTTGTCGGCCTTGGAACAATATCATCGTGCAATGTCGAACAATTTTCTTCGGCTCAATTTCGAACTCTTTCCATGGTGAAAATGTTGCAGTTACTTCTTTGATGTTTTTACGTTTTTTTTACTCCTTTTAAGTTTTTTTTAAATGATTTTAGGTTTTTAATTTTCTAATTTTAAGTTTTTTTTTTTAAAGTTAAAAACATATTTTATATGGAAGGGTATTATGGTGAATATTGGTGGTGCATGGAGAAGCTGTGGTGGCAAAAAGTAAAAACTGTGGTGCAAATAGAAACTCATCTACTCCAATTATGCAGCTTCATGGCTTGATAATCACAAATTACAAACTATCATCTGCTTTTTCAAGTTTTTATGAAGACACATTTTAATTATGCAATGGTTTCAAACTATCCTTAATTAAAAATATGAGATTCATAAAATTACCTGAGTGGATCGAAGAAAAATAAGAATTTTTTATTTTTTAAAAATTTTTGAGGATGTTGAATAACATCCAAATTAAAAATTGGTATCTTCACTTAAAAAAAAGAAAAGAAAAGAAAAGCCAGTGTCTTAATTCTTTTAAAATTCACATCAAATTTGTAATTATATCCAAAATACACTATATGATTTTTTTTTTGTTTAAATAAAAACTTGTATGGACTGTCTAACGGGTTTCTTGTGTCAGATGGGTCAACTAGGACCCAAATGCACCCAAAAACCCGCCCAAACCCCCAAAAAAGAGCCAGGCGCGTGAGCTCCACACGCGGCCACCGCGTATAATTAGGTATAGAGTAAAGTATTACTAATTATATGTCGAAATATCACTTAATATAAATTGAAATATCATCAACTATAAAGTATTTTCACATGCTGAGAAAAAAATAAATGAATTATTATTTGCATAAATCATAATATGGGTTTTAATTTAATTGATTCATTTTTTTAATATGTTTGTTGATTCTCCAGATATCACGTATCATTACGTATGAAATAAAGTATCATTAATTATGTGTCGAAGTATCACTTAATATGAATTGAAGTATTATAATCAACTATAAAGTGTTTTCACATGCTAAGAAAAAATAAATAAATTATTTTCTACATAAATCATAATGAGGACTTTTTTTAGTTGATACATTTTTTTTAATGTGTTTGTTGATGCTCCAAACAACAAGTGCCACTATTTATGAAGTAAAGTCCAGCAGAGTGAAGTATCATTATTTATAAAGCATCTGACAACCATCATTTTTTTTTTCATTTTTTTACTTTTTAAATTTTTTTGAAATCTTCATTTTATATCAAGCTTAATGCATGAGCTCACACGTTAGCGTTAGGACGAATGCTTTTGAGCAAGACATCATATGCAAAAATTAAATTAATTCAATTAAATTTTAGGGTTTACTAATTTTATTTTATAGTATATATTTATTTAAAAAAATAAATAAATTAAATATATATATATATATCAAAAAATGAAAAATAAAAAAGTAAAAAAAAATAAAAAAGAAAAGAAAAAAGAAATTGAGAAGAGAATAGAGACTACTAAAAAAAAAATGAGAGGAACACTTAACAGATCAAATAGAATCGTATAATGTAAATGATCCGTTAAACGGTCTCAAACAACAATGTCGCCTATTTTGTTTATTAGTACCAAAGTTCATGATTTTATTTTGGGAGTGACTATTTGAACTACTAATTTTACTCTTTGCACCACAAAAGAAATAAAGAAAAAATAAAATAATTGTGAAGTTACTTCAATACCCTTTATTACTTGTTCATACTACTAAAATTACTCAATGCACCACAAATTCAAAATTAAAAATAAAATAAAAAATAAAACAAATTAATCGAAGTATTCATCAACTTCTAATAGTTTATTAGAAGTATTAGATGCTAGTAAGGGCATATTGATCGAAAATAATCGAGTTTAGAACGTGTTGTGGAGTTTTTTTTTGTTCAGGTCGCGATACGTTCGAATTAAAAAATTTGAACATTTTGGAGTGGTTCGAACTCCATTTTTCGAACAACGCTTGGAGAAAAAATAAAGTTCAAGGCGTTCGAATTTAATTTTTCGAACATATTGGAGTGGTTCGAACTTTAATTTTCGAACATAGTTTGTTCGGAAAATATTTTCTAACACTTTTGTACCCTGAAATTTTCTAAGTGTCGTTCAAACTTTAGTTTCCGAACAAATGAAGGTTCTTCGAACTTTAGTTTCCGAACAAATGGGGTTGTTCAAACTTTAGTTTTCGAACCAACTTTTTTTCTAAGTATTATAGTCGTTCGAATTAATATTTTCAAACAAGACGAATGTGTTCGAAATTTTATTTCCGAACATTTTTTTTTTGTTTTTTTTTAAGTAAAATAAATATTTTTGGAGTGAGGGGTATTAGTGTCAATGTTTATGGTATAAAAAGTAAAATTTATAGTGCATTGAACAATTGAAGTGCAAAGATATAAAATATAAAAAGTAAAATTTATAGTGCATTGAACAATTGAAGTGCAAGGAGTAAAATCAGCTGTTCAAATAAAAATTACCTTTATTTTTTTAAAAAAGGAACTCTTATTGCAAAAAAATAAATAAAAAATGAAAAATCTCTGTAGTGCACAGTATCTACGGCTAAAGAGTAGGTGATACGCTTTGGGTTGGGACTGTAAAGAGTAGGTGATACGCTTTCATTTGAGATGGATGAAAGGTAATGCAGAGTGTCGACTGTCGATCAACCCAAGGCATTACTGAAACTCAGTGGGAAAATAGCATCTTCTACACTCCCTCCAATTCAAGAGAGAGAGAGAAGAAAAATGTCGGAAACGAAGTTCAGTGTGATGGTGAGCATGTTCAACTGGATGCAGAAGAGCAAGTCGTCGTCCGTCAAGCGCTCCAAATTCCGCAAGTTTCTCGACACCTTCTGCCGCCCCCAAAACGGCGCCGACTACTTCGCCGCCATCCGCCTCATTCTGCCCGGCCTCGATCGCGAGCGCGGCTCCTATGGCCTCCGTGAGCACGTCCTCGCCACCTCCCTCATCGACGCCCTCGGCATATCTCGCGACTCCCCAGACTCCCAGCGCCTCCTCAACTGGCGCAAGGGTGGCCCTAAATCCGGTGCCTTCGCTGGCAACTTCTCTCTCGTTGCCTCCGAGGTCGATAATCCGATTCCACTACAGTTTTTCTCAAGCAAAATCGTTTCTGAAAATCATAGTTACCCCTATAAGTCTAACATGTATGTTTGTGAGGAGAAATATACAATCTACATCAAGCATTTTTACCGATTCCATAAGATTTCACTCTTTGTTTTTAGGAATTTCATCTTCTTGTTTTTCTCACTGGTGCTACTCATACCAGATAGAAAGATCCTTCAATTTGACCTTGGGGCAGTTATTATTATTTTTCCTTTTATTTTTGATAACTTGGCAGGGTATTTATTGGTTTTGTGACTCTAATTTCTGTTCGCTATTGTTTACCCCATGAATTAGTTAATAACCCCTTACTTTTTTTACGTTAATTTGTGGATTACGTTGACTATCTTTGCATTTTTCATGTTTATTATACGCCCATGCATCAGTTGCGTGATTAACCTCTTTATAATATCTTCTCAACTCTTGCATGTGTTGTTGGCAGGTGCTTCAGCGGAGGCAGGGAATGTCTTCAGGGGACCTAACTATAAAAGAGTTAAATGACTTACTTGATCGTTTGGCCTCTTCTGATAATAGGTAGAATTCATTTTGCAATAATATCCCTTTGGTGAAGTAGTGGCATTAGTGGCTTGCCTTTTGCTCTATGTTCTTCCTCGCCTTCCTTTTGGCGTCTTGAAATTGTTTTTGATCCAGTCCCATGGAATAGAAATTATTTTAGACCATTTCTTGTGTCAGTCTTTTGTTTTGCAAATTACTGCTGGAACATGCTCTACTGCATGTCGGCGAAGAAGTAGTGTAAAAAACCTCTAGATTCTCCCCTGACTGGAACTTATCTGACACTCATTGGATTCAATTCTTACTTCAATAGACCAGGAAGAGAAGAACTAAGAAGATAGATGGCTTAAGGTTACTTTAGTTGGTTCAACTCGCACACGCCATGGATTAATACCTGGATTTTGGGGTTGTTGGTACAGATCGGAGAAGACTTCTGTTCTTTCTGAACTGATCAGGAAAACAAATGTTCAAGAAATGAAGTGGATTATTATGATAATTCTCAAAGGTGGAACTTAAATATTTTAATTTGAGTTTTCATATTTGCCATCTCGGTTCATTTTAATGTTAAGCTCTTCAGCTTTAACCCTTTTCATTTTCGGCAACTCTGCCAAAGTTCAGATCTAAAGTTGGGGATAAGTGAAAAGAGCATATTTCATGAATTTCACCCTGATGCCGAGGACTTGTTCAATGTCACCTGTGATCTAAAACTAGTTTGTGAAAAGTTACAAGATCGTAGTCAGCGGCATAAGCGCCAGGTTAGCCTCAGTCTCTGCCCTGTATTTAATGACATTTATTTTACCAAACCTTATGAAAACCTGATTCATGGAGGAGGGGCAAAAACTCCTTATGTCTCTTAAACCAATTATTATAAAGTATATCTTGTATGTCCTAGTATCTGTATTAGTATTGACCTAATCAACGTATGTAAGTTTTTTACCAATGAGAAAGTAGGTATTTGCTCATATTTCTTTCACCTTGACCAACTATTCAAAACTCTCCATGAGTGGAGTATGCACGATACAGAATCACAACTTTCTATTTTCTTGAATTTTCTTTAGGCTCTGTTGCATGCTTGCATTCAATGTGTTTTCTTGTTGTTTTTAACTTTATCGACTAGTGATGTGATTTTATTTATTTTTTATTTTCTTTACCTAGGTTTCATTCTTGCTTTTATTTTCTTTCACGACTTGTTTTCTTGTTTTTCTTTTATCCCCACCATGTTGTGCTCTTTTCAATTTTTGATATTGAATGGTTAATCCTTTCATCATTACATATGCTTAGTGCATGAGCGTGATGGTTGTTATTCATCTGCAGGACATTGAAGTTGGAAAACCTGTCCGACCTCAACTAGCTTTGAGGGTCAGCAATGCGGCTGCTGCATGGAAAAAAGTATGCACGTGCTTCTAATTTAGGAGAAATGCTTGTCCGATTAAGTTAAGCTTTGGAAGCATGTACTTTTGCTTTCCCTACGTTTCTTTTTGCCACTGAATTCCTAGTCTCTTGATCATCTTAAATATTTCTTTCTGACTAAATAGCTTCATGGAAAGGAAGTTGTCGTTGAGTGCAAATTTGATGGCGATCGTATCCAAATCCATAAAAATGGAGCTGAAATAAATTTTTTCTCAAGGTAAGTCGTTTTCTTAAAATTATCTCTTCATGACTGGTATGTTATGTTTTATTAGTTGTATATGGCTATATGCTGTATAATTTGAATAGTTATGCTCCTTTTTGGCCAGCTGGTATAACAAATTCTTTGGTTGCCTCAGTATCAATTTTAGGAAGTATCAAGTTTTGTTTCTGTAGTCAATTCAGTTGTTTATCTCACTTTGTTATTAGACTTCCTTTCCTTTCGCCTTGGTACTAATATGACCCTATACCAAATAGCCTGTAAAAAAATCATGTTTCTGTAGTCATGCTTCGTATAAAAAAATGTTGGGAGCTTGGATGAAAAAGTGTATAAGCTCGTATCAGTAGATTAGGCCTCAGCTAGAAGCCAGGTAGGCGCCAATCTCCAATTTTGCTCCCTCTTTTGCGAGCTGAAGCATCTCAGCATGTGCACAGTGGACCCATACTTTAGTAGTCTATTTATAGGCAAGATGAATCACAAACAGCTCTGCATAAATGACTATTTACTTCTGTATAATGTGGCCAGGAATTTTCTTGATCATCCGGAATATGGCTATGGCATGTCAGGCATTATAAGCGAGAATATTCTGGTTGACAGGTGAGTATTTCGAGAACCAGGCATTCAGTCTTGTAATTTCCGTGCCATAGCTCAGCATACATCTCTTGTGTATCATAATTTGTCCCTTTTTTTTTCTTTTTAAAAAAATCCTGATAACCTATATGTTTTTTATATTTAAAAGATTTATTTGTTAAAACCCACTGTAGTCCATAGTTACATGTTGCAAATAATTTTTTTTTTTTTTTTTTAAATCTATCTTGAAAATTCCATCTTGTATAATTTTTTTGGAAAAAGCATCTTGGTTGGATAGATGCGTAATGCTCATTAGTGAGTTGAATTCTTGCCAATTTTGGGGTAGCGTGAGTTAATTGTTTGATCAAATTTCTGGGCTATTAAGACTGATGAACTTTAGGATCCTTCAAATATAGCGTAATGAACTTTCTTACCACCCTCTTACAACAATGACTATATATTTATGCTCAACCTTTATCTTTTTTTACACCAATCCCTGCATTCCAATGACCTTAGCCTCATAGCCTCAAAAAGATCTGAAAAGATTTTAGACCCTTCTGAAATTCATAGCATCAAAGACTTTGCCATGTACTTAGTGGAATTGCTTTCTTCATCTGCACTTAGACTGATAATTACATGGAATGACTAGTTGCATCTCTACTGCAGATGCATTCTTGATGGTGAAATGTTGGTTTGGGACAAGTCTACAAATCGATTTGCAGAGTTTGGTTCAAATCAAGAAATAGGTGCCACTTCATTGCCCTTCATGCTGTTTTGCTGTCTTTCTGATTGCTATGTATACAATTTTAATCAATCTTCCATTTCCTATCTTTTGTCAGCCAAGGCGGCCAGGGATGGGCTTGATAGTGATCGACAGGTACCTTTATGTGTAATATATGTAAATAATAATTTCGCAAAGCTAGACACACTACCATTCCTATGTTTTGACTCTCACTTTCTTCTGATGCAGCTGTGCTGTATCCTTATGGTTTAAGCAAGACACGGCAATATTTTTGAATTTCAAGTTTGGTCCTAACTGAAATGCACAAGCAATAAAATTATTTACTGTCAGTATAAGTCTACTGGCCGCTTCTGGTACTTTTGAGCTGGCCTTAACATGGCATGTGGCTAGATGTTGCATTTGATATTCTTTATGTTGGAGACACCAGTGTTATTCACCAGAGCTTGAAGGAAAGACATCAACTTCTTCGGCAATCTATTAAACCAATAGCAGGTCGTTTGGAGATTTTGGTTCCTAATGGTGGCCTTAATGCACATCGTCCTACTGGTAAAGAGATTGTGCCTATTTCTTTTCTAGTATAAGCTGTTGCAATTAAAGTTATAACCGGCAAAGTTTTGGAAGGAAAATTACCTTTTTATATGCTTTACCATCTAGTTATCATGAAAGTTCTGTCATCAAATGTTACCACCATGGTATAAAACTAGTTGGACAGTCCTTTGATGTTGCTGTAAGAAGATAAAAGTTCTCTAAATTCCTGTTATGCTGTAGCATATTGCTATTTAACCGGGCTATCACACAGGGGAACCATGCTGGTCTCTAATTGTTCATGATGTTGATGGTGTTGAGAGATTTTTCAAAGAAATCATTGAGAACAGGTCATTGTCTCCCCCGCCCCTTCTTTATTTCTTTCTTTCCCATTTTTTCTCCTCTTTTGAGTTGTTTTTGGTACTTATATTCATGTTGCTTATATATCCATCCATGCATGCATTATCTTGTATTCCTTCAGTCAATTTGGTTTTTCTAATTCTTTAGTATGTGATTTTAGTTTATGGAAGGTTTTGGAATTCAATATCTTCTCACTTCTTTACAATGGTGCCTTAGTTACTAGTTACTAATGGCATACTAAGGGGCTCATGTAGCCTGTTTGGACATTCTTTTTTTTTTTTTTTTTTTGGATGAGAAACAAAATATGTTAGGAAATCAGTGAGCGTATTACAAGGTATGAGAAATCCACCAAAGGTGAATTCACTCTTATTACAGATGGAACTCAATCTCTAGCAATCTAACACAGAAAAGGCCTTAAAATCTTTGTGGTTTGAGGCGCACCAGGCAACTCTAAACTTTCCTCCATCCCACCTCCTCTGAACACTCTACTTTATCCTCGAAGATTCTCATATTTCTTTCTAACCATAATGACCAACATATGGCTGACACGATCTCCCCCATAACACTTTGTTTTCTTACAAATCAAACTGCCAAGATTTAAATTATTGGTTGAACGTGGCAAGAATCCACTCTGTGCTCAATAAAAAGGCACAAAGCAAACACCAAATGTATTTGCAATTAAATCCCAATTCAACTTGCATCAATAAACCTAGAAGAAAATGAGCTCCCCAAAGGATAAATCAAGGATCCACTATCAGAGTTCAACTGGCATTTCACCTAATGATTGGATGTGCAACTAAGTAGCTAAAATGATTACACATCAAATGAAGTGTTAAGATCAATTAAAATTGAAGGTACACATTAAATAGCATCAAATCATGATTTGATAACACAACTCAAGGTTGTACTAGTCCCAAACATTTAGAATTTGAAGATTATTCACAAATTATTGTCAGTCATACCAAACAAGATAGAATATGAACACACAACTTAAATAAGGGTCTACAGATCTTATTCCAATAGTTTTCACTCTTCAATAAATTATTCAATTGATGATTTAAAATAGTAGCAAGTTCCACACTTCTTGATCCCGGGTTTGCAACCCTAAGGACAATCTACAATCTACAATCTACAGTCTACTTTAATTTTCTAATCTAGGTTAAAATGTAAAGAAAACATAAATGAGGATACCATGCTATCTTCTTCCTTTGTGATCTCCCTAAAAAATGAAGAGGACAAGTCATGTGTATCTTAGCCCAACAAGTCAAAATTCACCCAGAGGTTCATGGACAATAATCTGGCTCTCCTAACGGGTGCTACCTGGGTTGAGTTCATAAGTTTTATGGAACTCCAAAATTTGACAATTCTTGCAGGTGGCCCAACAGTTGCTAGGACACACCTAGTTGTCACTAACTGTTAATCTTGTCTTTCCATTTTTCTTTATATCTTGGACTTCTTTCGTTGGTCTCCTTTCTTTCCAAGCATGGATTTAGCAGTGAAACTTGAAACAAGCCAATACAGGTGTCATGTGAAGCATTTAAATCATAAAACCAATGGGATGAATGCAATGAAAAAAGAAATCAAAATAGGTGTAAAAGCTCTATGCAGAAGGCATTAATGAGTACACTTTGTCTTCTGAATGGAATTAATTTACTTCTTTCTTTGTCTTTGGTTGAGTCTTAGAACAGAAGGGCAAAACAGTTGATAGATAAAGAGATCCTGAAAATTGGAGGAGAATCGTTGAATTGGTTAAACTAACCATTTTGATACTTAAACTATGATGTGTGCAGATGTTTCCTTCTTACCATCATGAGTAGATAATCAATCGAGCTTGCACTTGCAGTTGTATTTTTTTTTTTTGTTCCCACATTGTAATAGCTAGCTGAACTTAATTTCCTCTCTACTACTGATGATGATAGAGATGAAGGAATTGTCCTGAAAGATCTTGACTCAAAATGGGAACCTAGTGATCGAAGTGGAAAGTGGCTAAAGTTGAAGCCTGAATACATTCGAGCAGGCTCTGATTTAGATACTCTAATAATAGGTCTGCAATTTATACTCAACTAAATTAAAGAAGTTAATTTTGCATTACATTCTTGTACTAAAGCTATTTAGTGCAGGAGGATACTATGGTTCTGGACGTCATGGAGGCGAGGTGAGAATAGTGCTTTATCTAGTGGATTGTCACTTTAATTTAATTTCCTAAAGAAACTATTGCCTTTGTTCTGTTTGAAGGTAGCGCAATTTCTTGTTGGCCTTGCAGAGCGTCCCAGCCCAAACACATATCCAAAACGGTTAGTCCTTTTGTAATCATTAGCTTAAAGCTCATTCATACATTGCATTGAAGTTGTGATACACTACTAGGAATATATGTGTTTTACATTTTCAATGCTTAGTTACTTGTAATGATTGTCACCTCATTCATCTATTGCTATTTACTTGTTGAATTGATCAATTTTTTTGCCAATGAAAGTTTCCTTTTCCATGCATGCAAACTTCACAACTTATAATAGGTATATTTAGGTGTTGCTCTTGGACACTTCTGCTCTTTAGATTTTTCTAATCTTTCTTCCCCTCATTCGGATAATATAGTAAAGTTTGCTTGGCATTCCAGATTTCGTTATTTTTGTGTAATTTAAGTTATGGATAATGTCCAAATTGATGCGTTAACTATTTCCTAAGGAGCACATTTTTCCTAAACAAATTTTCGGCTCAAATTGATACCACTATCTTTTCATATGTATCACTTTGCTCCTTCTGTTGCTCCTTCCATTAATGCCATTAGTAACGTCCGTTAAAAGCACACATGTTTTTTCTTTTCACGAAAATAACAAACCTTTTACATACATACAAATTAAACACTCATTTCTTGTTGTTTTTCGGTTTTGGTTTCAGAGACGATTAATTTGCGAACAATGTTGGAGAATTATTCAATTAAATTTTATGAAGATAAATGTGATGCACGCCTGTGGCTATGAATTGACTTTGGTGGAGAATTCTTAAATTATTTTTTTCGTGATTGTGTAGTTGAATTGAGAAACAAAAATTCTATGATTGTGTTCTATGATTAATTTGATAGAGATGTTCCATTTTATTTTATTTATTGCAAATTTTTGAAAAAACTGTGCTTTTAATCCTTGTGTGTGTAAAATGTTGGTGTGAAAAGATTAGAGTGCGTGAGAAAAATGTGTGTTAGTGTTTTTAACAGACGTTACGAACAAAGTTAATGGAAGGCGCAACATAGGAAGCAAGGTGATGCATTTGAAAACGGCGTGTGATCAATTTGAGCCTAAAATTTGTTTTGGGAAAAAAGTGCTCCACGGGAAATTGCTTGAGGTTCATCTGGACCTTATCCCTTTAAGTTAGATTTTCGACAAATCATTTTTGTAGCATATCTCCCATTAGGGCTTGCAATTGTTGCCACGATATGATATCACGTCACGAAACGAAAATAACGGGTTAATGTTTAGACTTATTGTATTTATGTCGTTATTGTGTCTACACGATAAGAACACAAATTTTTTCGTGCGTGTCCTATGATAACATATACAAATAAATTATGTATTTATTAATACTAAAAAATTATTATTTTTATAACTATTTTTTTGTTTAATTCCCTAATTTCGTGTCGCTATCGTTTCAATACAAACATTTTTGCATTCGTGTTGTGTCAACACGTAAATTTTCATGTTCGTGTCGAGGGTGTCATATTTGAGTCGAGTCTTTTCATGTTCATGTCGACACGAAACACAATGCGATTACATGCTTTCACAACCCTATCTCCCATCCAAATCAGTTCTAGGTCTCCGGAAGATGATCTTTCCTCTCTGCTCAGTAAAACAGCTAACTCAATTTTAACATCCGTTATCGAATTGATGCTTGAATCGAGAAACCCTTCTTTTAAACCCTAGTCTGCCGTTATCACTTCGCATCAAATTACTTCACACACACTTGTTCGTTTGTTCCTTTTTTGCCGTCATTCTGGTAGCGACCCTTCTCGGTATGATCGATCTTCATCGCACTGTCTTGCACTCATGCACAATTGGATGTTGGAATTAGCTGGTATTCTGATTCATGCTGCATAAGTATGTTAAAGATATTTAGATATTGGAATTGGCTGGGATTTTGATTTTTCTGCCATTGCAGATTTCTTTCATTTTGCAGAGTGGGTACAGGACTTTCTGATGAAGAGCTCAATGCTGTTGTCACCAAATTGAAGCCTTACTTCAGGTGACTCTTAATCAACTATGTTTGAGATTAGGAATTGGTGTTGAAAAGTTTTTGGCCGCCCATTTTTAGAATGCCTGGTGGGGAAGTTGTCTTCCCTTGTTGGTTTTTGGCTTAATTTATATAGTTTGATTGTTTTCAGGACTTGCGCTACCGTTTAGCCATCTATTAATTAAGCTGTTACAACTTATTTGTACTCATAAAGCCAGTTTGCACACATTTTACATTTTCATTGAATTGGTACTACTTAGATGGTCCATTACTTTATCATGCATTCCATTAAAAATGAGGTAATCTCTATTCCAGGAAATATGAATATCCAAAGAAACTGCCACCAAGCTTTTATCAAGTTACAAATAACTCAAAGGAGAGACCAGATGTTTGGGTTGAGAGCCCAGAAAAGTGAGCTGAAAACTTTAGTGATTTGTGCAACTCTTTTATCTATGTTGCTTACCCTTACCTGTTGTAAACACAGATCAATTATAGTTTCCATAACGAGTGACATTCGGACAATCAGGTCTGAGGTATACAATTTGAATTGCTTCCTTCATGTAAAAATATTTAATTGTGTAGTAACACTAAACTATCAAGAACCTTGATTGGGCTCAGTTCCTTATTTCCTTACTAAGTTATTGTTGTTGCTCCTTTTATACATTATCATTGTTTCTCTCCGGTTACTTTATTCTGAAACAGCACCCTAAATCCCTCTTCGTAGCGTCTAATGAAAATCATTTAATATAACTGGCAATGTCAATCTTTGGTGATCAAGGTATTTGCTGCTCCATATAGCTTGAGATTTCCACGGATTGATCGAGTGAGATATGACAAGCCTTGGCATGAGTGCCTTGATGTTCAGTGTGAGTAGATATAATGAGATAGTGTTTTATAACCACTAGCTAAAAAATCCCTAGTATCATCGTTCTTATTTATGTCTTGCAGCTTTTGTGGATTTAGTACATTCAAGCAATGGCACTATGCAAAGGGCAATGGATAACACAGCTGTACCGGAAAATAATCCAAGACGTAGAAACTTGTCTAGAGGAATAAAGAAGAATGTTTCTGTTGTTCCTTCCCACTTCATTCAAACTGATGTTTCTCGGGTTAAGGGTGAAACATCAGTATTTTCAAACATGATATTTTGTATCCTATTACCATTTGCATGTTATATCACTAATGGGTTATGCATTTTAATTGTGATGTATAAAAGGAATGCATCATGAACATTTTACTCTAATAATATGGTATTATATTACTAGCTTGGATAAACTGAAATAATCATAATTTTTTCTCTAATTGCTGAAAGTCTCTTGTGGAGTTCGTAATATTTTTCAAGTGCCACATAGAGGCCTTTGCCATGTCACATTTTAATTTATTTAGTTTATGATGATAACTTCATTCGTAATTGGTCTTCTTTGACATATAGACTTTGTTAATGTACCTACACTGCATTCTCTTGATTCCTCACACAAATTGGTGGTTGAGAATGGTGGCACTTTTTCAATGAATCTGAACAGTTCGGTTACTCACTCTATTGCATCTGAGAGTAAAGGTTAGTTACTCTTGTCCTAATGATCTGAGATGAATCTCTACGTAAAGAAATTTGACCACCAACTTTTGATGACAAGTAATGTGACATGTGCTTCAAGAGGAATGACTGCCGAATATATTTAATAGGAATCAAGTTTCAGGCTGCAAAGCGGCAAGGAGATGTTATTCATTACTCTTGGCTCCTCGAATGTTGTACAAAGAAGCAGCTTCTTCCTTTACAGCCAAAGTCAGTCATAGAATATAATTTTTGTCTCTGTTTTGGATTATTTCTTTGATTTTCTAACTGGCCATTCTTTTCTCAAGATATTTTCTTTTTCTATCTGAGGCAACAAAGAAAAAACTAGAAGAAGAAGTTGATGAATTCACGGACTCCTACTACTTGGATTTAAATGTGACAGAACTGAAACAGGTACAGAAATTAGCGATCATATCATAGTTACACGTGATTAATTTGTATTAGAGGTTAGCTTTTATTGCTTAGGGGGAATTCAGAGATCAAAATTCACTGCATCCAGCATGACTGGTCAAGCCAAGTTTTCATCTTCATTTTCTGGTTTTGTGTTGGTTTGTTGTTGCTTTGCAGATATTAAACAGCATTGATAAGATTGAAGATTCTAAAGCAAAAGAGTACTGCAAGGAAAAATTCTGTCCAAGGGAGGAATGGGTTCGCTTTCATGGTTGTCGCGTGTACTTCCATCTTCCCAGGGAATTTTTGTAAGATAATTGGGATTTATAATAATTTGATTGAAAGCAAGTCAATCCTGGGATGCATATGAGGATTTGAATTAATTTTTCTTTGGTAATTAGAAAATACAGAAACTGGGAAGTTCCATTTGAACTTGCAATCAGAAGGATGAAGATTGAAATTTGCATTGGTGGTGGCAGTATAGCAGAGACTCTTTCTCACGCCACTCATTTGGTGATTGTCTCTGGTCCAGAATTTGGGTTGGACTTTGATACTCTATTGAAGAGGTGAGCTATCTCATAAAATTTATTTTATTTCAATGTTTTCTGGTAATTTGTAATCTGGCTGCAGAAATGAAGTTGTATCAGAGTTTAAAGTTTTCAGAAGCATTTTCATTGCGAATAATTTACACATCATTTTAGCTACTCTTCCAGCTTGGAGGTAGTTTATCATTGAGATTTTTTATTCTCGTCGGTATTCGTATGAAATTTCAACTGATATTTCTTCATACGTAAAGGAACTATCCCTAGAGCGTCTCTATTTAGACGATGTGATTTTATCACATTTAGCTAAAATTGAATTGCTATAGAGATTTTGTGGATGATGTACTGGAGTATCACACAAATGATTGTTAAACCATTACTATTTATGATAATACATTAATAGAAAAATTAATGGCAGTTCCACCAGTTATGATGGTGGTAAAAGTATATTTTTTTTCCTTTTGCCACGAATGAATTACTGAGGAATTGTCAATTTCAAAAGATTACTACTTTCCTTTTTCTCTGTTGTATCAGTTTCTGAGGCACAGAGGCGTCTGTTGCACCGTAGAAGTTTGCAAATTGTAAAGTCTCAGTGGTTGGATGATTCTTTTGAGAAAAACCAAAAGCTTGCAGAGGACAGTTACAATTTGAAGCCCCAGCAGTTTCCAGAAACTTCCGATGGGGAGAGGTGAGTGTTCTAAATGCTGTCAAGCACCTCATAATATTATTATATCATAGTGACTGATGGTAATGAAATCCAATGAAATCCCTGATAACAATATCTTTGAAACTGTATTTATAAGATGATTTTGCCAGGAACTGAAACATTGATAAACCCATTGCGGCTTATGAATCTTAACCAATATCACACTGGCTTATACGTAAGACTTGCAAATCATTATTTTCTGCTTACAGCATTTACCCATAGTTATGAAAATTGAAAATGTTGAACTTACTTTTTACCATGCTTGAAAATCTAATGCCTGGATAATGTATTTCCACCCATTTGAAAGAGCCTTACGTTTATCTTGTGGAACTTTAAGGCTGCTCTTTCTTGTACATTTTGATAGGGTTGATTGCCTTTTGTTTCTGTGATGCAATGCATGCTTGAATTATTTCAAAAAAATCAATGGATAACTTTTTTTTGCCTACACTTGCACTACGTGTCTTAATATATGTCATTAGATCAATATTATATTTTTGAATGTAGTGATGAAGTGCTCCACTGCATCATGTTCGTGGAGGTGATTTTCTAGGTTTGAGGGCTACAGAAATGTGAAAGTGATTGTGTATTAAGCTTGTGATCGGTATAATAGGGTGTGGCAATCGTCTGATTAACATTGTAGTTTTCGGAACTATGCTTGAATGCTTCCCTTGGGTATTTTTTATGGTAAACTACAACCAAACATTTTGAGTAGTCAAAACGGGCTATAATTTCCATGCACACAGCTAACTCTAGCTTTCTAGGAAGGTCGGTGTTGTCTGTTATTTCCTAAAAGACATACTCGTGCTGTGATACTAACAGCAACAAATCACTTCACAATCAAGAATTTGGTTGGCATAATTTCCATTTAATATTTGTCTGCTGTTATTTTCAGTGATGAGCATGATCTTGCTGAAGAAGATCATAGCTCCGTATCAACATTGGGAGATGCTTCATCTTCTTTTGGAGGTGAGAGAGAAGAGAAGGCTACATTAGACGAGCGAAGAGTAGTCAGCTTGCCGGATAGGGTTGGAAAAAGGAGAAGGGGGAGACCCCGTGGGATGACAACGGGAAAACAAAAATCACTCGTCAACCCGTCCCGGAAAACAAGAGCACGGATCGGAAGGAAGCCTGCTAAGATCAGTGAATATGAATCAGATAAGGGTGCTTCTTCGGATGACAAGGAAGACTTCAAACTCAGCAGCGTAGATTGTGGAAGTTCCGAGATGGCAGACAGTAGAACAAGAGGTCGGCTTAGAAACAAGCCTGTTGAGATCAACGAAGACGAATCAGATGAAGCTGCAGCAGTAGAGGAGCACACTACGAATGAAAGCTTCAAACTTAGTGGAACAGACCCGGGGCAGGTTTCCGATTTGCAGAAGACTGAGGCACAGAAAGATTCTATGTCAGAAAGAGGCAAAGCAATCGAACAAGAGGCTACAGAATTGAGCAATTACAGGCAACAGTTTGATGAAGTAAACGAATCTGGAATTGGACAGGGCAGCAGAAGCCAGCAGGAGGACCGACTTGAAGACAATGATGATCCAGTTCAAGCAATGTTACTGAACATGGTACCGTTTCTTGCTACGAAAAAGGTCGAAAACGTTGAACCCGTTCGTGAAGAGGTTAAAACAAGAGCCCCTGATTGTTCTCATGAAGAGGAAAAACTTCCTAATGACGCAGAAATGCAACCAGTTAAGAAACGAAAAGTAAGCTACAAGGATATGGTTAATGAACTTCTCAAGGATTGGTGATGTAAGGTCACCTTGTATGTATATGTGCCACCTAAACTGATCGCATGGGAGGATCTGTTTATATTTATTTTAAATTTTAATTTGAAGATGTTTTTGGATATAGCGATCAAAAAATGAGGAAAAAAATTACAAAATTAACAGGGATTAAGCTAACTTTTTTTGTATTAATTATCTGTAATATATTGAAAGTTGTTTCATACTTTCATGTGACTGTGAGAAACGTTTTATGGACAGTTTTCACTATCTATATTATTTAATTACACATCTAGACACAAATGAGAAAGATGTACTAATTTTTTATAATTAGTTGTTTAATTTTGTTACATGCATGGACCAATGTTTTCATATCTTTTTTTAACTCTTTTAATAGTTTGATTTTTAAAAAAATATTATTTAAGTGTATACGAAAATTATGATATATTTTTTTCCCCTTAACATTACTTTGTTGGGTCTCAAATGTAAGGTTGAAAAGTTTAGTGAGGTAAACAGACTTTTCATTTTGTCGTCAAAAAAACACTGAGCATGGAGATTTGAATTTGTAATCAAGTTTCCATCTATAGGGTCAAAATCTGAGATTGTCACGAACCATAAAATTTAAGAACAGCTTAGAAAATTGTATTTAATGGAGAATACTATTCCACCGAACCAAACAATGGATAAACATTTGCGCGAGTGGATATAATATGAATTTTCTATATGTCTCTTTTATATATCTTTTGAAAGCTCTCAAAATGACAGAATCTAATTCAACATAACTAATATTATTTAAAAAATTAGAATTAGAAAATTAATTAGGTGTCACCACAATAAGTTTTTAATTTAAAAAATATATCAAGTAGGATAAAGTAGTCCAAAATTATTTTGCTTTGTAAAGGGTTGAAACTGATTTGAGTTTGAGCAAATAAATACAACACACTGTGATATCATTGTCGAAGCGAAACACTGAAAGAGAAAGAAAGACGGAAAAATGGCGTCTTGGGCTCTCTCCAGAATCACCAACCTCCAGAAACACTTAAACCCTGCTAATCCTACTCCAAAGGTATTGTTCTATTCCTCAAATTCATCAACAAAAACGTAAATTGCCTACTTTTCATGTTTCAATCCTTGCTGCTTACTATATAAATTATTGTTTGTTTGTTTGTTTAGGGTGAACGGATAGTTAAGATATCCCAAGAAGTTTCAGAAGCTCTGTCGCTTGGGAAACCCGTTGTTGCTCTTGAATCTACCATAATTTCTCATGGTAAGAGAGTTGCATTATTAATTTTCAGATTTTGCAATATTGAAAATTTCAACCATCAATGACAGTGGTTGCAGTGAAGCTTTTGTGGGACTGCATGTATTTCTGAATTCATTTGGAATTCATATTTTGTTTGATTGGAGATGTTTGAGTATATTGGAGATCAATGTTAAATAGAGGTTTCATTTGGCCTTGTTTTAGTTTACTTTTTGGTTTCTGTGTTTCCTTTCAATGTGATTGAAAAGGCTAAGTTATTTACCTCTAGAACATGAGCCAATCATGTATGGTTCAACTATTAACCAGAAACATGATGTTAATTTTTTATATGTGCAGTGTTGTTTATGTTTATGATACATGGTTTCCTGTTTTTGCACTTGTTATGTGATATAAATTCCATTTTTCATTTCATTGTTTATAACTGTTAAATGAATGTTATTCATCCTCATTTCATTTGTCTTGTTCACAGGAATGCCATATCCTCAGAATTTTGAGACAGCTAAAGAGGTGGAGGAAATAGTTAGGCAGAATGGAGCTATACCTGCCACTATCGCTATTTTGGATGGTGTACCATGCATAGGTGTTTGTCAATGATTTGATTTTTCCCTTTACTTTGTATTGACTTTGTTTCTAGCTCGTTTTTCTATTCAATACTCAAATAATAACATGTCAATAGTGTTACTATAGAAAAAAGCTGAATTACATGCATAGATATATGATACATGAATTTGATTTGGAAAATCATCTAGACTAAAAGATTGTGGCGGTATTTATATAGGTTTCATTTAAGGATTGACAAAATTTATATATTTTATTTATTTAGGAACTAAGTTTCTATCAACTTGGTGCATCAATGATCCTCATAGCAACTGCTGATGTTTTTAATGATAAATGATTACATAGATTCTTCCATCCTTCCATGAATACATGAAATTGTGCATTCACTTTCTTTTTTATCCTTTTCTTTCTGTAATTTGTTGTCACTTTGTTTCTTAAGTGAAGGAGAAGACAAAATAAATGATCTATAAAGTCTAATGTGTGGCATTAAATTCTAAGGTTTATCCCTGGAGGAACTTGAGAGGCTCGCTATTCTAGGAAGAAAAGTGAGAAAGACAGCTTGCAGGGACATTGCGCATGTTGTAAGTTTTTAATGCTAATTTAATATTACATGTCCATGGCCTTTGATAGTTCAAACTAAGATGTTTGAAGTGTTAGTATTTTAACTCAAGAAAAGTAGCGCAGAACCTTAATCATATCTATTGAGAATCTCAAATTCAAAAAGGTTGCAGACTTCTTCAAGGTTCTCCAACTTTACTTTGGGGTACTATGTTCTGGATCATGTCTCCAATGGAGAAGATTGTAGTGTCCCAAATTGGTTGGGAAAAGAAAATCATAAAGGTTTATAAGATGGTTCAGTAGACTCTTATAACTTCGGTTAAACATTTTGGAAAAAGCATGGATGATGGTTTAGTATTTGCTAGCGCAGCCCATAGAATCGGCGTATTGCCACTGGCCCACGCCCTTGCCTCAAAGATTATTTATTTATGTTTAATATCTACCCAGATGAATAAAATATTTGACTTGTGAATTCTTATTTGTAATATATATTGCATTTTGTAGAAACAAATCGTCTTTTCCATACCCTAAATGAGACCTGATTATTGTCAACTTTTCTAGGTAGCCACCAGAGGGAATGGTGCCACAACTGTTTCGGCAACAATGTTTTTTGCATCCATGGTAATCATACCATACTTGTTCAATTTTTGTGATTCTTCTCTCTTTTAGATAAACCTTAAACCTATTTGCTCACTGTGCAGGTTGGGATTCCAATATTTGTCACTGGTGGTACTGGGGGAGTTCATAGACATGGAGAGAGTAGTAAGTTCTTTGTGTGCTGCTTTATCTAGTGTTACATTGAAGATGTTAAGTAACATCTGACAACTCCAAATTTTCCAATATGGAATTGATGCTTAATTGATCGAGATTTCAGATAATTGCGGTGCTGTATGGATTGAGATCATCAAATATTTAGTATAGATGTTAGAATTAAAATTAAAATGGTTCTAGCTTTGATCTGGCAGCCTCTTCCAGTAAATGATGAGCGCTTTTGATATATGTATGAAGGCAACATTGTTATTTTGCTGTGGGGTCAAGGTTAATTCAATAAAAAGGTGTTATCTAGTGTCAAAATCCATGAATGTAGAGAGACTGAGACAGAGCATCCATGTAAGGGGTGGAGGTTTTTTTGTTATCAAGGTGATGAACCCTTTTCTTTAGGGAACAAATAATGATCATCTTACCATATGTATTCTACTGAAAGTCTCCAAGATTTAACTGCCTAGTAAATCAATGGAACTTTCTGAGTTTGTTATGTTAGGATTGTTGTTCCTTAAGCTATTGACACTACCACAGAAAGATTTTGATGGGCATCTTCTGGGGCGAAGATCGGGCCTTATGAATTTATGACTCAGGGCTGTGTAATGATTGTCTGATTTATTATTTTTAAATGTAATAATTGTACTACTTTCAGTTAGGTCCTTAAAGGCCAAAGTATGCTCCCAATTAGCGGAAGGCATATTTATGTTCTCGTAATATCTTTTACAGCTATGGATATTTCTTCTGATCTCGTGGAGTTGGGAAGGACACCCGTCGCTGTAGTTTCTGCTGGTGTGAAATCAATATTAGATATTCCAAGGACGTTAGAATATTTGGTAAACATCCTTTAGCTCCTGTATGATTATCAATACTAGTAGGTTTCTTGTGAGATGAACTTATATACCAACGTCATGGGACAAAAGATCCAAGTAAAACTTTTAAACATGAAAGTAATACATGGCTGTGGAAATATTACTCTTTACACAATTATCATTGTCAAAAATATTAACCCAGATATTTCGTCTCACGGATTTTGTTCCTTGAGACTGTCTCATACAAGTAGTTGTGACTATTATTTATACCCTTGTTTATTGATATACATAAAATCTTATGCTTTGATGGAATACAGGAAACTCAAGGAGTTTGTGTTGCTGCATATCAGACCAGTCAATTCCCTGCCTTTTTCACTGAAAAGAGTGGTTACAAGGTAGCTCCATCTGATGTTTTGTGCTGAATGTTATTATCTTTACCAATACTGCTTAGTGCTTACAGCTTTACCAACAAGGTTCAAAGGCCTTGAAATTAAATTCTCATGAAATATGTCAAAATTTTACATGAATCAGCATAATAAGTTACACTGCCTTTTTTTCCGTTTATAATTACCTCATACATATCTATTCATAAAAGAAGTTTAACAACACAAATAAAAGTCTTGTGGGATTCCTAATGACTTTGCATCATGATGAACTGGTCAAATTCGAAAAACATTTGTTAAAAATCTTATAATGTTAAAGGAGCGAGTCTCTAATAGAACCTTCACTCTGGGCCATTCCGTGACATGTTATATGTTTTTGATAGAACCTTCAACTTAGGGTTCTGCTTTTGATAGAACCCTAATGTTTCCGATCATTTTTCACTTATATATGTATTCTTAACAATATTTTTGGTTTCTTATAAGTTAACTCTCTCTTTCATCTTCTAATGATTTTTTAACAAAAAAGTATAGGCACCTTGTCGTGTTGACTCACCTGAGGAATGTGCTCGACTAATAGGTGTGGTTTGTAATATTGTCTTGTTGTCCTGTTATTTTGTGTTACCTTGCTGATTTGATGTTCCGTAACTTACCAGAAGCGAGCAATAATCTTACACTGAGGACTGGAATTCTTATAGCAGTCCCTATCCCTAGCAAACATTCTGCTTCAGGAAACATAATTGAGTCAGCAATACAGAAAGCTCTCAAGGAAGCTCGGTAGTCTGTTTCTCTTTTATGTGGAAGTTCTTTAACTAGTTTAGAACTTTATTATTCTTAACAAATTGATAATAATGGACTGGAGGTGACAGGGAGCAGAATATTACTGGCAGCGATGAAACTCCATTTTTACTTGCTAGAGTGAATGAGCTAACAGGAGGAACCTCCCTCTCTGCAAGTATCCTTTATCTTCATAACCAAATGTACTGATAAATAGAGGCTAGAATATACTGCCCTTAATATTCAATCACACCTAACCTGCTGAAAACTCCCATTACTAATCAAGATTAACAGATATCTTTAACTGCTGAGTTTCATTTCATCATTTCATTTTTCCTTAATGAAGTATTAGACATTGCTCTTGTGAAAAATAATGCACGCGTAGGCGCTCAGATTGCCGTCTCCCTTTCTCAGCTACGACAAGAAAGTTGTAAAGGTGAGTTTGGCCATTCAGTATTTAACTACTAAATTCTAGGACGTATCTCGCAGTTCAGCAGTTTTTTTTCATTTATCTATACTCTATTTGTATCGTACAGTGCAAGATATACACAATTCCTCTTTGTAAATATTACCATTTGATGATTTTATATTTCCTCAAGGACAATTATTTTGCTCCGTTTCATCTTCATGCACCAACTAGCATAGTATTAAACACTACATGAAAATAGATACGAATTATTGTAAAATGCTGATCAATACAGCCTTTTTTGATCCAGTTCATATGTGTTACAAGATGATTATTAAGTCGAAACAACTGAACATCCAAAATTCTATTGTTTTCCACAACTTATTCATTTATCAGGTTGTGCCTGAAGTGTACGCTCAACGAGAACGAGAGTTACTGAAGCATGAACCAACTTACGAATTTCTTGTTCCAGGTACCTAAACTGTGCAGACGCGATTGGAGAAGCTGACAACTCCATCAAATGCTTGCAAATCACGAAGCTTTCCAGATGTTTTGCTCTGTTCTTCATTTCGTGTCAACTGCTCTTGTAGATTTTTTTGGGGGTTATTATATGTATAAAGAGATACTCATGTTATGCACAATGATGAAAATATCGCGAAATATCGCGGATATTGACATTGCCATACGGATATTGGGGGAATATCTTTTTTCCCGAGTATCGACGACAAATCGCAATATATCGCAAGATATCGCAATATATCGCGATTTTTTTAATATTTCTATAATATGTTTTGATTTTTATTTAATATTATATATTTTTGTGATCTTTTTTAGGTCTTCAATGTAATTATTTGAGTTGCAATATTCTTTGCTTTATAAAGACATTCACTTTGCAAAAAAATATAAGAGAAAGAGGACCGGGAAATCAACGGATGTCTTAGGAAGAAAAGTGAGATGTACGTGCACTAACTTTATTTTTTCATTTTTTCAGTTAGAGGACATGATGGATAAATCACTAAAATTTTTCTCCCCATATATCACACGAAATTGAAATTTAAGATTGAATATAAATTATTTGCCAAATCTTGATTCTATGAATATGAGTGACACTGATCATAGTGATATGTCCCAAGATTCATATGCTTCTTACAGATATGGGAGTTCACAAATTCATTGGACTACTCAAAACGTGTATTAACAAAATGATTGGGTTAGTGGATATTATCCAATTCATGGTGAAGCTGTTGGAAGAAATCAAGAAACATATCAAGCGCATGTGCATAATTATATCAATAATTACTCGAACGTGATAAGTTGGTACCAATATTGTTTAGAACAAGATGGCATTCCATCTACTATATTTGAACCTCATAGATCCTCATTTTGGTATTAATTGTACTTTATAATGTTTATTTAGTCATTTTATGTTGTATTATGTATTATTTTGTCAAATGTATTGTCTCAGACGGTATTTATATAATGTATTATTCTTATATTTGCTTTCAAAATACAATTCTATCAAAAAAATTAGTGGAATATGTGCATAATAATATGTCATAATAGTTCCTAAAATTTCATGCTAAATTTCCAAGATTTTAATATGATTTCCGTCATTTTTTTCAATTTTCTGCGATATCGATATATCCGTCGATATTTCCGTAAAATTGAAGTTGCGATATATGTTGCGATAGCGATATTTTCATCCTTGGTTATGACATGGGTTTTCAATATAAATAGCTCTCCCTATTCTCAATCACCAACACAAATTGTAACACTATTACCCCACTCAAATTTTTGTAAGCTTATTTGACTAACAGTTGCAAGTAATTTCTTGAAGTTCAACCTTTGTGATTTTTATTTTATTTTATTGTCTAATGAATATGCATTGTCAATGTCACTCAAATTATAACCGTTTATACACCTTTCTAAAAAAAACTTGTTACATTACATTTACCAACATGAAGTTTACTGCCTATGAATATGATGGCAATATGACAATCTCCCTTCATGAAATGACAAATATACCCCTCCAAGTGATGGTTTTGGCGATTTCTTTTGAGTTGACGCATATAAATAAAAGAACAAAACACAATTCACTATTATGTTTTGATATCATCGCTCTCTTAAATAAATTGTTTGAAGTTTGTAGTGACTTTATTGTCCTATTTTTTCATAAAAGAAAAAAATGAATTCTTTTGAAAGTAGGTGAAAAGGGATGTGATTGAGATGAGTGGCAAATCCTGCAATATATGATGTTTAGTTTTGGATGGTTGGTTGAAAGAGTCGATAATACCAATTTGAATGTGCATGAGGAAACAAAAGCAGTGCTTGGAATTATGTGTGAGAATTTCTTGCAATTCCCACACTAGGGAACAAAATCTGATGGCACATTGTTTGGCTTTGTTAGGTCATGTTTGGATGTTAGTGATATTTCAAGAATATTGATGACTTTAGGCAGCCCTTGATTCCCCTTCCACCTTATGTCATGACAAACACACCACATTGAAAAGTAGTTCCTTATACTAAAGGGAGACATATGGGTCATTTTCCATCTAAGAGAGAGAGAGAGAGAGAGAGAGAGAGTCAATTTCTTGTTGATCCTGCCAAAGCAATTAGAAAACAAGACTACTAGAATGTGACAATTCTATGTTGTCCATCTTTCATTTTTTTTTCCCATGATGTGACTTCAAGAAATTGTTGCTTTGGACTTTTAGTTGAATGGAACATCTCTTTCTAGGATGAGCTAGGTGATATTTTAAAGATCATCAAGTTTTCGAGCAAATTATTTCACTAATTATCAAATATAATTTTAGGGTAAAAGGCAAAAAAAAAAGCACTCAATTTTCTCAGCAAAATAAATTTCACAATGTGTTGCCTATCATCAAATGTTTCAAATTAATTATACAAGCATTTATTCATCAATATACTGTATGTTTCCTAAAAAAAACAACATATTGTATGATTTCTAAGTCTAGCAATGAAACTGTTCAACTTTTAATAGTATGCATCACCTTTTTGTGAAGCAATGGAAATGATTTTGCCAAGGTAAAAGCGCAATTATAAAGTAAACCAAGTTGAAATTATAAGTATTATAAGTTCTAAATTTCCCAAAATTCACCACTTGTTTCAAGTTTTAATACATATCATTTTAGATATCTTCACAGTTATTGAAACGATACCAAATAATTAATAAATCCTTATAAACTTGGAATAATTCATAAGTGAGAAATATATGATAACAGAGACTCAAGTGTATTATGAGTTGGAAATTCATAGATCGAATTTGAAAGTATGGTGGAATTAATTTCTAATATGATACTTAATTTACAATAAAATTCAAATTTTAAAGGGTTGATTGTAAATAAAATTAGGAACTTTAAACTTCAAAAATTTAAATAATAATTTAACACTTGTTGGGAGTTAATTGAGTGTCATTTCGGACAATCAAAGGAAGAGAAAGTTCGGAGTTGAAGAGGCGAGCAAGATGACGGCCGATTCACTGGCGACTGGGCTGAAAAAATATGGGAATGTCCAATTGGTAATAAAGGTTAAACTAGTGTTTAAATTAAATTAAAATTCATTATTAATTTACAATTAGGATCAAAGTTTGTGAATTTATTTACGGTAAACCCAATTTTTTTAAACACCAAATAGGATGGAAGGGTGTAGTAAGGAGGTTCACGTGATGTAGTATTAGTAGGCATTGCAAATGACAAATGCGTAATGTTTTAGGGTTGAAAAAATAGAACAAGAACAGTGTGTGTCTGGTTTTTTTAATAAAAGAAAACAGAAAGAAAGAAAGAAATGATGATAGGAATTTGGAAAGGCCAAGTAGTAATGAAGTAATTGTGGGTAGAGAGAGAAAGTGACAATAGATATGTAATGTGGGATGGACAAAGAATGAGAACAAATTTCAAAAAAGGGGCACTTGTTCTCACAAATTCCATATTCCTTCTACAGGCAAAACGACACCCCCAACCCACTCACGACAAAATCTTCTCTCACGTTTACTCCACAACGCTGCCATCTAACAAATCCGACTAATCTCCACTCTCCTCTTTCTCTCTCCTCCTTAAATCCCACCGAAACCTTCTCTCTCTCTCTCCCTCCAAACAAAAGAAAGAAACAATTATAAGAAGAGCTTCCTGCCTCTGAGCTTGTTGCGGGAGTTTGCATGGGGCTTTTAGTGGGTTTCTTGTGAATTCAAAAACCCACTAACGGATTGAGAAATCTTGGCTTGATTGGTGAGTTATTGAAATTTGCAAGTTTTATGTAATCGAATTCAGTTTGCTCTGTTTCATGCCTTGGTTAATTTCTCTTGATAAAAGTTAAAACCATTAACTGACTGTATTCGTATGCATGATTTGGCTTTGTTTCAGGGAAATTCCGTTTATTCAATTCCCAAATTGTTGCTTTTATTTTATTTGGAAGCAAATAAAAATCACCTCTTTTAGGTGTGGGTTTGTATACTATACTATACTATTATCTGGTTGTGGTTTTGCACTGATGTTTCAAGAAGACGGATCATCATCTGTTACGTCATCTCCACTGCAAATGTTTCCGACGATGTCGTCATCACCTAGTTTAATGTCGCCATATCCGTGGCTGAAGGATCTTAAAGCGGAAGAGAGGGGATTATATCTAATCCATTTGTTGATCACTTGTGCAAACCATGTTGCTTCAGGCAGCCTCGAGAATGCAAACATAGCCCTTGATCAAATCTCCCATCTTGCATCGCCTGATGGCGATACAATGCAGCGAATCGCCTCCTATTTCTCCGAGGCCCTCGCTGATAGGATCCTTAGAACCTGGCCCGGGGTTTATAAGGCCTTCCGTTCCACTAGAATTTCCGTTGTTGCTGAAGAAATCCATGTCCGGAAAATGTTTTTCGAGTTCTTGCCCTTTATGAAGGTGGCATTTGTCATTAGTAACCAGGCCATTATTGAGGCCATGGAAGGTGAAAAGATGGTTCATGTCATTGACTTGAACTCGACTGAGCCTTCTCAGTGGTGTGCCCTCATCCGAGACTTGAGTGCTCGGCCTGAAGGCCCGCCTCATTTGCGGATCACCGGCATTCATCAGAAGAGGGAGGTGTTGGAACAGACTGCTCATGTGTTGATTGAGGAGGCCGAGAAGTTGGATTTACCGTTTCAGTTCAATCCCGTTGTCAGCAGATTGGAAGATCTTGATATTGAGAAATTACGGGTCAAAACAGGGGAGGCTCTAGCCATTAGTTCAATAATGCAGCTGCATACCTTGCTGGCTTCTAACTATGAAGCCGGGAGCAGGTCCCCATCGGCTCCTATGAAAGGTGTAGGCCTTCACTTGCAAAGGGTAGCGCAGATGAATCAAGGCACGTTAGGGGAGTTGCTTGAGAAGGATATGGTTAATGGTTATAGTCCGAGTAATGATTCTGCCTCTTCATCACCACTGTCCTCGATGCCCTCTCCAGTTGCGCCCTCGCCTAAGATTGATGGTTATCTTAGTGCTCTATGGGGTCTATCTCCCAAAGTTATGGTGGTGACAGAGCAGGACTCTGACCACAATGGAAAGAGCTTAATGGAGAGATTGTCGGAGTCACTCTACTTCTACGCTGCATTGTTTGATTGTTTGGAGTCTGCGTTGCCAAGAGCATCTATAGAGAGGTTGAAGATGGAGAAGATGCTATTCGGTGAGGAGATTAAGAACATTATTGCTTGTGAGGGAACTGAGAGGAAACAGAGGCATGAAAAGCTTGAAAAGTGGAATCAGAGATTTGAGTTAGCCGGTTTTGGAAATGTTCCACTAAGCTATTATGCAATGCTGCAAGCAAAGAGATTACTGCAGAGTTTTAACTGTGATGGTTATAAGATAAGAGAAGACAATGGCTGTGTGGTAATCTGCTGGCAAGATCGGCCCCTTCTCTCCGTATCAGCATGGAGAAATCGAAGGTGAAATCTCTGTTGATTCGCCTTATTCACTTCCTCTTTGTCTTGCAGTTCATTAGTAGAGGAAAACAAAAAACACACACTGTTTGATGTAGAGTTTTTAGTGTTGTGCTATTTCTCTTTTTAGTGTTTTTGTTAGTGTTTAGTGACAGTTTTTGTAGATATAGCTGAAATTGGACAGTGTGTTTGAACATCTCTACATCTTCCTCTCTTTCCATCCCATGATTTTGACTTGATTTTTACATTTGATCTGCTGTGTTTTTCTGACAATGTTAAAACAATGCGAAGATTGGTGGATTGAGTTGCAGGGAAATAATAAAAACTGAAAGGAAACATAACATTAACAACTGCTAAGTTTGGACTAATAAACTGAAATGAAGCAAAACTCAACTATCTGTTTTGATTTCGGACATGTATCGTGCAGAACATAAGGAAAAGTAACAGAACAAGGTCGATTATGTAGTAAGTCGGGGTAAATTTTGATTTGTAAGACGATCTGACTCAATAATCAAAGGCATTCTTGAGCAAGTGAATGCAATACACTTTCTTAGTTAGCAGCAACTAATAGAAGTTCCTCTCCAACATTACAGCTGAATATAGGACAGCAGCATACACATATGCATAGATAAACCGATCATAAGCAAACGAGTGTTGGCACATGAAAGACTGAGGCGAGCACCACGGAGTCGAGCAGCAGGCAGGATGAGAATGTTGTCTCAGGGGCATTTGGGGCCACCACGCTGGGTCTTCCAGTTGTTGTAACAGGGGCAGAGTTGCTTGTTCCCGTAGGTGCCCGGGGGAACGCACAGACACTTTGCGCAGCATTTCTGGCAGAAGAACATGCACGGCTTCTTGAACGAGGTCTTCGAGCACCTGTTGCTGCATCTTGGCGCACAGTCTGTCCCAACCATCAAACAGTTTAACAATGCAGTTATGCAAATATTATATATACATGCTATCTAATCTTTTTCTTTTTTCTTTTGCTGAATTTGTGTGTGGTTTCACACTCACCTTGAGGCCGGAGGCTCCCCTCACTGTAACCGTACTGCAACAGAGAAAGATTAATGCAGAAAAACATTAAGACAGTGAATGGAATGTGAATCTCTCTCATAAACTTTCAAAATGGTATATAATGAGAGAGAATTTTTACTTGGAAGTTCCCTCGTGAATGCATTTGAGAAGCTGCTACCTTGGCGCTCGAGGCCTACATAACGATACAATCTTCAAAACTCATGAATTCATAAATATAATTATAATAGAGTAAATTTGTTTGGAATTGAGTAATTATTACATATATACAATAAATTTGACTTTTAATCTTTATTTTTGCAATGGACTTCTAAATTCGTCTGAGCTCATTTAGATTCGTAAATCAATCTTGAGTTTTCCAATACTCAATAACAACCGAATTAATTTTGAGTTTGCTGATATTCAACTTGACTCGTTTACACTCTGATTCCAGGCTAACAAGGAGGGGTGTAGCCTTAGACTCGATCAGGTGGACCCCATATATGATGTATCTTTTTAGTGGTAATGTTTCTCTTACATTTTCCTTAAGTGTTATGCTATTTTTCTTACATGCATTTATCGAGGGGGGTTAAAGTAATTGAAATTATTTAATTAAAAAAAAATCATCGTAGTCAAATAACCGAGTATGGCCACATGAGTTCAATACTAGTAAACTAAAACATGCTTAGAAATTTATCTGAAATGGTAAAATTCCAATACGATGTACGAATATATACAATTGCAAAGGTTAATGTAAATTATAAAGAGTGTGTGTGTGTGTAGCTACGCTAAAATGCAAAATGTTTGTAGCATTACCTGCTTCTGGGCAAGAATGGTGGCAGCAAAGATTAGATAGAAAATGAAAATGAGTTTGGTAGCCATTTCGCTGAATGAAAGAGAGGAGAAAATGAGGTGTTTGATGAATAAATGAAGAAATAGAATGGTATATATAGAGATTTTGGGGGTTGTATGTGCATATCTCAATTTCCAAGTGGATCTATGTTCACTTGTGTGATTATTATTATACTACAGTATCAGCATGAGTTATAAAGCAACATTTGATCCATTAATGAAGTGGACCATATTGCCCTCACTCACTTTTATGTTTTTCAATCTTGAAATACAATATGGCTTTCTATAGAGGTGTAACTAGATTTGATTCATGTAAGTTGTGATCTCTATATCACATGATGATCTAAAAATTAGATGGAGCTAATTTCAGAGTTAATTTCACATTTTAGATTTCTTTCGTGTTTTTGTTTTTCTTTTCGATGGGAAGAATAATATTGGTTTGATGTCTAAATATGTTAATATGACATACACAATAGATCTTATTTCAAGAACATGGATACCTCTATGGATGACAATGAGTAGGGTCTTGTACTCCAGACCGGCTATTCGCATGTCGATTCATTATCTGTCTCCATCTCAATCTATATCCCTATTAAGTTTACACCTTATCCTAGCGTCCTAATTCCATTTAAAAGATTGGGTGTGAATATATTTATTATGGATAAAAGGATTAAAACAATGATTATTGAAATAAATTATCCCACTACTGTTATTGTAATAACTAAAAATAGTAAGTTGGTGTAGGTTCTTCTCATATCCAGTTACTCATCTATTTACCTGAATCCAAATTAACAATTTTCCATACCTTCCTCAAATCAAATAAATAAGGAATTGAGCACCTCCAAAAAAAAATTGAGAAAGGGATAAAAATGGCAGGAAGAGGCAAATAAAAATGGGGGAAGAGTTTTGGGCCATGGTCCTTAATTTGGGGGATAGTGCTATGATCCATGTGCCGAAAGAAACATAGAATGTGATGGGAGAGCCCATCAACATGTGCAATCACATGGCCCCCCTTACTCTTTGTTACACAAAAAAAAAAATAAAAAAAAAATCATGATTTATGACATCAACTTGCATCAACAGATTATTTTTCCCAACTATCCTAGCTCATAATATATATTTTCTGTACAAAAAACTTGTGTTAGATCATGTGACGATTCATTAAATGGATCAAGACTAATTCAAATTCATAATGATAATTAATCTATAATTTTTTTCATGAATTTTCGTAATATTTATATTTAAATCTTAACCCCTTTAACAGATATTGGCCATACATCCTCTCTATTTAATGAATTATTTGGGGCTAAAATTTTGGATGGACTTTGAGATGAGGTAGTTGAGGCTGCCTCCATCAATCCTCATCCACTGTTTTAGTAGTAGGACCCATGCATGTTCTTTTTTTGTTTTTTTTTTTTTTGATGAGTTATAACATAGTTTGGTAGTATCATTGATCAATAAATATAAGTCAAAGCACATTTTTAGGTCATTTTATTTTTATAGTTTATTTCGATGGGTCTCTATACAATTATTTTTTATCTTAATAAATTCTTCTACTTTGAAATTACATTTTCTCAGATTTTTATATTTTTTATATATTTTTTTTTCAAGAAGTCTCTCAAGCTGTATTTATAATATTTCAGTCAATTACTTTCAAGAGACTCACACTCACTCATGAGATCTATCATCTATGAAATATAATGACTTTAGATATTACATTATAAATTAAATATCAATACGAATTAGATTAGAATGATGTATGAATATTCTTACTATTGTAAATTACTAGGTTTGTGATTCATATATCTAATTTAATTACTATCTTGACTCTAAAGTCTAAACTTATTATTGATTTTGTTACTTTTGATTCTTCATGTTTCTTTGACCAATTTGTTTATTCTTGTGATGATATGTGTACTCTATTATTTGGCTTACATTAAACCAATAAATAGATAGAGTGTTTGTAACTAGTGATTTTTATTTTTATTTTTTAATTTATTATTTGACATAGATTAAATTGTGGATGTGACATCATTTATGCCATTTACTGATATTTAATCCATTAAGGTTTTGTCTACTTTGATGGATAAGGGTGGATTAATAAATTATTTTATGTTTACTTTGCATGATATTAAAATTGTGATAACCTAAGGCTCGTGATAAAATGAACTTTGAGTGCTTATTTGTAGGATATATATCCCACCTAAAAAGGTGGGATATGATTTATCCTTCATTATATCCACTAATCTATCTATCCTGCAAATTGTATATCCTCAAAGTAAATATGCCCTAAGTATATTACAATTCTTGTAAGTTTTGGTTGTGAATTTGGCTGCACCCTTTTATATTTTACTTGTTAGCATATTAAGACTGCTAAAAAATTCACTAAAAAAAAATTAAGACCGCTAAGAATAATGTATATCTGTTTTTTAGAAGAATAAATGTGTATGGATGTATGGTTACAGGGGTGACAATTTCGGCTCAACCTGCATTTCAAGTGGGGCTGGGTCAAAAAATAAGTTTGAAATAATTTTGGGCCAAAGAAAAAGAATGATCTACTTGGTCGAGCCTCCATTACTTAGGACCGAAAGGAGTTTGGGCCGGGTCTGAATTTTGCACTTGGCCAAGCGGGCTCGGGGCCGTTTTTGCCACCTCTAGGTTACGACTCGTATCTCATCCATTTTCTGTAGAATGAGCGTCGTATTAATTGCTTTTTTGGATATAAGTTTTTATCTTCAAAAATATCATGATCATCGTTGTATATTTTTTTGAAAGAAGGGTGACAGATGTCGTTAATCTTACATACACTTTGAATAAATTTCACTTATATGTAATTATCTATAAATAGTGAAAAATTTAAATGAAAATGAGTGATCTCTCGTGCATGAGGTGTATGGACCTGGCCCCTAATAAAACTATAAAAAATGGGCAAGTAATGGTCCAAAATCCGGAGCGTGTGACCCACGGGCCATTTTTTTTTCGGGGCACGCGTGTGTTACAGGCTTCCGATTTATTTTTTTTATTTTTATCGATTTTTTTTTATTTCTATTTTTTAAATTTTTTAAAAATTATATATCCTAAAATAAATTAGTGAACCCTAAAATTAAAGTAAACTGATTTAATTTTTTTGAAATAAATATAGATATATACATTAAAATAGAATTAATGAACCCTAAATTTAAAGTGAATTAATTTTTTTTCAAATCCAGCTACTCACGCAATGCATTCGCTTAACGCTAACGCGTGGACTCGTGCATTACGTTAGACCTACTTTTTTCGAAACAAATAGAAACGTTAATTGAAAATAAAAAACCTAAGTTCGAAATAAATATATAACCTGAAATTAAAATGATTTTTTTTTTTAAAAATCCGGCCACTCGCGCAATGCCGCCCATGCTAACGTGTGGGTCGCTCATTATGCTCAAAATTATTTTTTTTCAACTTATATCTAACACTTTAAATTTCCATCTACTAAACTGAAATACCTTTGAAACGTAAACGTTTGAGTGAAAAAGAAAAATTTATATTATCAATGGATTTAATCGAAACTTTCCCTCTAAACCATTTGCACTTAAAATAAGAATTTACCCATAAATTATTTTTTTAATCTTTCTCTGCTTTAGACTATTCCATCGTTTACTTCAAACTCAACCTTCACCTCCAATGGCTAAACAGTAAGAATAAATAGAACTTAGCTTAATTTTTTTTGAAAGCAAACGTGCCAGTAGCAAGTCAAAACATTAATCCAAAACTTTATGGTCTCATATTTGTACGAAAATGAAGGATAAAAATAAAAAGGAAAGCACTATCTAAAAAACACAGAAGTTTTGCAATAAAACAAAAAATGCCATTGTTATTCTCAAAGCTCAATGACTGCTTCGACTTTCTTAAACTGCAAGAACTGAACGGTGAAAGGTAGAGGGTGAGTACATAAAAAAATATACTCTTATGAGACGGTCTAATGAATCTCAATCCGCTAGACGAGTTTTATTTGACCCAAGAAGATAGTCTTCCTTTTTTCTTTTTCTTTTTTTATTTTTCTTTTTTAGTGGCTTACCTTCCCTCTTTTTCCCTTTTCACTTCAATTTTTTTTTTAATTTTAATTTCTTCGAATTAATTTAATTTTTGATCCGATGTTTCGCGCAATGCACTCGCTCCCGACACTAACGTGTAGGCTCATGTACTGCACACTATATTTTTTAAAAAAATAAATAAATATATGTTGTAAAATGAAACTAGTGAATCCTAAACTTAGATTGAAATTTTTTTCCGGTGTCTTGCGCAGTGCACTCGCCTAATGCTAACGCGTGGGTTCGTGCATTGCGCTTTATAATTATTATTTTTAAATAAATATATACCCTAAAATGAAATTAGTGAACCCTAAAATTAAATTGAATTAATTTAATTTTTTATCTGAGTTCTCACATAATGCATTCATCCGATGTTAATGTGTGGGCTCGTGCATTGCACTCAATAAAAAAAAAAGATTAAAAAATTAAAATTTTCTTTCAACTCATTTTAATTTCATTAACACGGAAGATAATATTGCTGCTCATTATATTACTTTATGAGAAGTTCTCCCAACCTTCAGGAGCAAAAACCACTGGCCATTTTTCAATACATTATTTGTTCAAGTATAACTTATTTTATGAGGCTAAATCATTGGTGTACTGATATCACATATGCTCACTTTTAAATTTTTTTTTCTTACTCTTTTAGTTCCATGGTCTAAATTATTACCAACCTACGATTGCAAAGACTGGAAATAAAAAATCAAAGTCAAATAAAGAAAGAAGGCTTCCAGATTTTGAAAATGTTTGTCTTACAAAACTAGTGTCACTATTGATTATTGAATATTTATCATGTGAAAAACATGATTTTATTTAGCTTCTTCCCTCATAGTTTGGGATGATACGAATTCGAACTTAATTATTTCAGTGGTTTATTCTTGGTTTTATTGATTGATTTATAGTCATGAGATCCAAAAACTCAAAGTTTGTATTTGTTCTATTGTTTTCTATTGGTTAATATTTTATTTGGTCAAATATATACATTATAAATCATTCGGGTTTAATTATAATAGAGTTGATTGTATATGACATATTACAATGTAATGAGACCAATTGTTAAACATAAAACAAAAGTATTTGATTCATTTTATCTACTTTGAGTACAAAATAAAATGATATCATGTTTCAAATAATATGTTTTTTTTTTTTATTGTAAGCACAGCCAAAAAAAAATGTTTATTTTGATTATAAATAATATTTTAAAATTGAAAACTTCTCTCATGATATTTTTTAGTTTTTTTAATTCCCTTATTTGTTTGTCATGAGAACTTATGAAATGGATTATTTTTTTTTAATTAAGTTCGATGATTATCGTGCACGGGTGCAAAACTAGTCTTTTTAAAAAGAGGGTTCATTATATCGTAGCCTGAATGGCCTAATTGAGTATATTAGTTCATTCATAATTTGATATATGTTCTGATGCCAATTAACTAATTATTTACGTTGGATTAAGTATTTTTTTTAATAATACACAAATTTGTGCTGGAACGTCTAGTGGTCAAAATTTATCAAACGGTATAATTTTGTTAATATTTGATATTATTGGTTGTTATGATTATATTTTTATTGATAAATTGTAATAAAGAGTTGATTATGTATCATGAAAAATGCAAAATAAATAGATAAATAAAATTTGTAAGTGTTTGAACAAAACAAAGTATGTCTTGTCTTGGAGTATCAATCAATAATTTTTTTTGCTACAAGATTTTAGTTAACGTTTTTAATATATTTTTGTGAAAAATAAATAAATATGGAACTAGTTTAAATCAACATATTTTGATAACAGTCTTCACAAATTTATAACCATGTTTTTTAGTTAAGTACGCTAACAACTAAACTGAAGTTTTTTTTTTTTTTTGAGTAGATAAACTGAAGATTCATAGTATGATCTTTCAATCTTTCTCAATATTGAAGATTTTCGTTTCACATATATTTATTAGATCAAATAATATGTTATAAAATATTGGGCTAAATATATTTATGGTCTTTGCTATATGTTAATTATTTTTTAATTGGTTAAAGATCAATTTTTTAAAACTAAAATACATTATTAAGACTATTACTATTACAAAAATATAAAAATTGTGCCTTTATAATTTTGAGGCCCCATGCGACGCAACGCTCACACGGCCTCAAGACCGCCACATATATAGATTCTAGCAGGGACAAAAATGTTGGAATCTTATTTTTATCAAAATAATATTGATGTGAATATTCTTTTTATTTATTTATCAAAAATTGGTAAAGAATATCAATATATGCTACCCTTTCAAGTACTACCAACATTCACATAAATAAAAAAATTATGACACATGACCATTGTAGAACAATAAATTTATCTTATAATCCTCATACTCTTTATATTAATATTTTTTTGGAGGGGGATTAACACTATTATTATACTAAAATACAAAAAGAAAATGACATTATATTTATTTATCGAAATTTAATGGATATATTCTAACAAAATATATGTGGGTAATATTAACACAATCCTTGTTTTTCTCTTCATATTCCCAATAATTTTATAATATATAAGTATTAATAAGATGGACTTTTTTGCCCTTAAACCATATCACTTAAAAACCTAACAAGCTCTTATAATTTTCGTTTTTGAAATCTAGGAAGGTATGCAGCCACTTGTTGATAATATAACCAATTCTTGGAAATGCTTTTCATTCTTGAAATTCAAATTCAAAATTTTTGTTGGGATTTCTCAATGCAATACTCAGATTAGTAATATTATCCAAAGCGAGCTCCCCTACTCTTAATATGTTGTTATCTTATTCCTACTTCAAAGAATGCAAGTTCTGGATAACTGGATTAGACATAATTGTCCCATTAAAATTGTTGCAAAGTTTTTTATTGTTGTGATATTGGCAAAAAGACTATTTAATTTTCTTCTTTATTGTGGAACCTGAATAGTAATACTTATTCTTCGACCCATTCAATTCCCTTAATTGGAAGGCCTTCTTTCATTGCCAAATGCTTATTTAAATAAAGTCGAACCACATAACAATTATAAAACATGAATGTGAGCAACAATGGTGAAGAAATGAATACAGTTGAGGGTAAACGAATCTAACTATATATCTACTCAATATTACTTGGAGACGAATCATTGCCAAAAACTTATTTGTTCTGGTAAATAAAAATCTAAAGGAGTATTAATTTCAAGTATTTTGAAACAAACTGAGTTGATTAACTCATTCAAAAAACTGTGTTGATAAAAGTTATTTTTATTCATTTCTTCAATAATTCCCAGAGAAGCCAAAACCGTTTTTTTGTTTCCTTTTTTTTTGAGGTGGACTTGTGTGCAACAACAATTATTTCCACCTATTTCAGGCTTCATGTGGCCCCACGCGGGCGTGCCACGTGGCACATGGTACTTTTTATTGTAGTTGAAATGATGATAGTATTAATCTCAAGTTGATACATTTTTTTATCGTACTTGATAATTTTCTGCTTACCACATGGTACTTTTTATTTTACCAAACTCGTGTTTTGCTTTTCTTTGCAAATTTTTGGAATGATGATTGTTTTAGATTAATCTCAACACATACAATATAAAAACTGGAAAAAAAAAATCAGAATTTGAACTAAACAAACTTATACAAAATAACTATGGTACTTTTCGAATGTTTTGTGATATTTTTTAATAGGAAGATTGGTACTCACTTTGGATAGTTTTTTTTTATGAGTTGACCCGCGTTGACTGAGTCAAAAGCGGATTTAACTGACTCATCTCATATAGTGCTATTTGCATCATGATGCATGCAAGTGTTTGTCTTTTTTTTCATGTATGGATGGTGGGGCTATATAGATCGGGGATTTTATTTGATTTTATTTAGCTTTTCAATAAGGGGCAATAGGGATAAAAATATCTAATATAATACTATTTATATTTACATTAATTTTGGGGGTCATGATTTATGAATAGAAAATCGGGGTTTATTTAGAACTTTACAATATACTATATTCATAATTTCATCAATAGTTCGCTATCTATAATTACTGATAGGAGCCCAAATGATGATAAGAAGACGTCCAATATTTCAAATTATTTGAATTATTTGTTGGACTCAGATCCTACCCAAGATAATGCCCAACCCTTCTGCCTAAACATAAAGGGCAATTCTATTCACAATCCCCAAATTTTTCTTTACAACCCCCAATATACCACTACATAAATCTATTTTTGATTTTACCATTGGTGGAGATTACTCGACGGGGAAGGGTACTCATCGAGTATCCATTATATATTGTTTATTTTTAAAAATTAAAAAATCAAGCATGAAAATCTATATTTATTAAATATACTACCTCCGTTTCATAGTGTTTGTTGTTTAAGGTTTTTTTTTTAGTTTCAAAATGTTTGTTGTTTAAGGTTTTTTTTTTAGTTTCAAAATGTTTGTTGATTTATATAATTTGACATCCTCTCTCCCAATTTTAACCCTTTCAAATCCTACAAGATTTTTTGATTCTAACTTACCTATAATATATGAAGAGAGAAAAATATATGGAGAGAGAAAATATTGTTATTTTTTAGGAAAATATAGATGAATTAGATTTTATGGCATATATACGGGATGGGTATATTTGTCCACAAAATTAATTCTTAATTTTAGATAAAAAAACAAAACAACAAACATTATGAAATGGAAGTAGTATAATTTTAAACATATTATTTTTCATTTTTAAAGATTGAAAAATCAAGTATGAAAGTCTTAAACACATATTATAATTTTAAAATCTATATTTATTAAATATATAAGTATAAATTATATTATATTGGGACGGGTTCGGGTTCGATATTTATTCCCTGCCCCCGATCCGGGTATAAAATTTATACCCGCCCATGTCCCATGACCGAATTTTTATCCCCAAAACCGTCCCATTAGAGGCTGGTACCCATAGGAATCCAAACTTGTTAGTAGAATTGTCATCCCTAGATGCTTCCTACTCTGAATAATATCTTTGTCATATCATTGTCACATCAACATCTTCCTCTCCTACCTTCTCAAATTAACAATTCACAAGTCCGGATATCACTCTCTTATTTAGCATCCATATTTTATTTATTTAACTTATAACATTTGTTTGAATGTATTATTCATAATGATTAAATTAATATATTACTACCTCCGTTTTATAATGTTTGTTGTTTTGTTTTTTTTATCTGGAATTAAGAATTAATTTCGTGGACAAATATACACATCTCTTATATATGCCATAAAATCTATTTCATCTATATTTTCCTAAAAAATAACAATATTTTCTCTCTTCATATATTATAGGTAAGTTAGAATAAAAAAATCTTGTAGGATTTGAGAGGGTTAAAATTGGGAGAGATGATGTCAAATTATATAAAACAACAAACATTTTGAAACTAAAAAAAAAACCTTAAACAACAAACATTATGAAACGGAGGTAGTATATTTATAAAATATGAGACTGTATATTTAATTTTATAAGAGACAACTAAAAAATAAATTAAACAATAATTAATAGTGCATATTGCGGAATTAAAAATATATTTTTAGTTAAAATAAAATAAAAGGGGAAAAAATGGATGGGTGGTAGTGGGGCTACAAATGGAGAGAGCATAAATACTATCCCCTTCTCCTCATTCGTTCTACTTCATCCACCAACAACACTCCCCACCTCTACCTCGACATCTCTCCCACTACGTTCCATCATTATGAGTGTTCTAATTTAAATATAATAAATCATAATTGAAATTAATAACTTATGATTGTAATATATATTGTTGTGAAAATCAGTTTGAATTTTGATGGGTGTCAAAATACGTTTGAAGTATAGCTAAACTCTAGATAGTGTGTTGCATGTAATAGCTTTGTATAGATTTAGTTCAGTTGAAGTCGTTCTCAGTTAGAAGTGAACAAAATAGCTAATGAAGTATGTCAAACTAATGACGATGCAGCAAGTTAGAAGGTGAGCAAGATATAAGCTCAATCCAGTTGAGGGAAGAGTTGACAAGCTATCTATTTAACAAACAAGTTGAATGGATGAGAGATAGGGAGAGAAATCAATTACTTGTTAGTTATTAGACTATTAGATATGAATATATGATTTATCTTTCAACGGTACGCAAACCACACAAAAATAAAAATAACACTGAAAATTATGAATGATAGACAAAACCTATAATCAGGAATGTCAATTCAGTCTGAAAACGATAAGTAGACAAAAAACAAGGCAAGAAAACTATAAACCAAAAGAAATTTAGCCTAAATTAGGTCGAAGCTGAATAACCTGACAACTCAACAGGGTTAATCCGAAATTAAGTGGTTGACCTGAATGACTCGAATTTTTATTTTTATTTTTTAATCTATTTTATTAACTATTGAAAAAATTCATGTTTGATGCATAATTATTGTTTTAAATAAATACTTTTTATTGGGATTGATTTATTCATATAGGGTTTATTATTGTATATTTATTTATTTACTTTTAGCGAATTATTTTATTTTAGGTTGATTATATCATAATTGTGATTTATTTTTTATTTTTTTAATTAAGGTTTTTTATATAATTGATTTTTTTTAATTTTCATTATTATATAGAAATGGAAAATAATATAATGAATTATATAATTTTTATTATAATATGAAAAAATGGAAAATAAACTAAATTTGGAAAAAATCCATACCAGTTGCAATTTGCAACCTTTATTTGCTCTGTTTTTTTTTTATTACCGAACTACCCTTTTCTTTTTTCTTTTTTTTTACGTGAAAAGAAGCGACTCTCCCACGCTCTGTCAGACGAGAGAAGAAAGAAAACACTTTTTTTTTTCCTTTGTTTTTTTTTTTTCGCATATTTAGCGAATTCTCAGCCCTCCGCCGCCGCCGCTGCCACCACCACCGCCAAACATTTACTAAGTCTCCACATATGTTGTTTGCTGCTTGTCTTCCTATATAAAAGAGAATCCACATCCTCCTTTTTTTTAATAGAAAAAAGGCTCCAGATCTGATCCGTTCTGGTCGTAGCTGAAAGTTGTGAATTAACAAACCATGACGATGAAGATCGGCTCATCCTTAATTCAGAAGACTGGAATTCGATCCAGTTTCGATGCATCTGATATGTCTAGAATTCGGTCTGTTCGGACGGATGGTGCACCTGTTCCGAATTCGAAACATCACCGAATTGTTTTCACTCAAGATGGCGTGCTTGGTTGGCCGGAGTATTGGGATGAGATGAATGTGCAATTGAATTACTTTGGATGAAGGATTCCTCGAAAAGTTAAGGATTAGTAATCTTTTTCAGAAGTCGAATGGATCCGTAGTTGGGATTTGTCGTTTCTTCGTTCGACCGTGTCTCCGGGGCATAGTTGAATGTAGATATCAGAAGTATTCATAGTCCAATCCATTACAGCCCTCTTTTGCCACGTCGGAAGCCCATCTTCAGATACAGTTCCCTCAGTTCTGATTCCTCTCAATGAAATTTAATTTGAGATTCCGTAAGTAACTCAGTGCCTAACAAGAGTTTGGAGATGCCAGTATATCGTATTCGTATTGGTTATTCATCGAAGACTAGTTCGTCGCAAGGGCAGAGAAGTCGTTTTTTAATTAGGATTGAACACCCGGCTCTGTTCGGATATCTGGGCATTCCTAATGAGAATTTTTTCGAGGTAATTTTCTTTTGGAGTTACTATATTCTTATTATGTTTCTGAGCCACTTCATTACCACCGTCTTTAAAATTATACGTAAATAGTTGGTAGAGTTATTGTAGTCACTGGATTGAAAAATGTAGAATTCATCTTATAAAAAATTATCAATTCTTCTAAAAAACATAGAGTCGTGATATTGATTTCCATATTCAAAATGTAAGTTTTAACTATTCATTGCCAATTAAATTAATTCATAAGAACCAATTCATAATGGAATTATAATTAAATAGTTAGTTGCAATTCATTGTAGTCCCACATCTCAAAAAGAAAAATAAAATAGATAAGTTTATAAAAATTGATATAACTAAGTAGTTGTGTTTAGACACCCATGGGGTTTGCCTAGAAGCAGCCACGCCCTTGAAAATTACACACTGATCGATCACCTTGACCCGTGTTATTTTGAGGACATATCTAGTATTCATAGTTTTCCTCGAGTTGGTAAAATAATAATTGATTCAGAGCTTGCTCCAAATTCATGGAAATAATATGTAACTTCATGCCTAAATATAATATGATTTTAAGAGTTTGCCCAAATTTATAGAACTGATCCCCAACTTCATGACACAGTTTGCCCCAAATTCATGAAAATAATTTCTAACTTTTAAGAATTTTTGCCCAAATGTATAGAAATGATCCCAACCCTGAAAATAACAGGAAATTCTCGTTTGATTTCTGATTAAAATCAAATCGTTGCAGAGAAATAGAAACCTATGGCGTCATTTGGGTATATCAAGCAAGCAATTTTCGACAAACAAGCAAGAAAACAGTCTGTAGAACTCTTTTTTCTGCTTTGATTATTTCAATCTGAGAGAATTCTGAATTAGGTCTCACAATTTATGAACAAACAGGCAGTATCAGGATCATATACGAGGCCTCAACGCATTCGATCGCCACAAGAAGTTTTTGAATGATTACGGTCAGTTTTTCACTTTGGTTTCAATAATTTATGCGCCAAGGAACACGCGTAAGGGAGTCACTAAATATTTTTTGTGGTGTCAAATGTCAATGTTTGTTGTCTTTTCTTGTATGAATATGATTTTCGTGGATATGGCCTCATTACTTGCTCTGTTTGGTAGTAATGTGCTCGGAATTTGCTGAGAGGTTTCTCATAAAATTCAATTCTTGTTGCCAATCCTAATCCCTATGAACTTCCCTCAGTGAAGTTACAACTTAGAATACTATTTTATGGACAGTCACAGAAAATACAATGTCGTTGCATGTTAATGAGTTTAAATATGCATTATGGTTCTTATGTGGAACACTTAATTGGGGAGAAAAGCCCAATTAATTATTTTTCTGAAAAAAAAAAATCCCTTTTCTTTTGTTGCAGATGTTTATTATGGGAAACAGAAATCTACTCGTGAAACATTGCCAGTTAAAACTGATCAAGACACCATTAGAGAAGGATATCGGTGGGTTCACTTTTTCACTCGATTTGGTTTCGAAAATTGTTTTTGTATGCATCGGACTAGTTAAAATTATTGCTCTGTCTGCAGAGAGTTAATAACTTAACATTTATGGCTTTGCTTTCCTTGGTATTTCAATCTATCAGTGTCATCATTTTATTTTGTATGGCCAAAATTGATTTTACACGAGCTCAAGTGTCAAGACCTTTGTGCTAGGCAAGGATATATAATTCTGCGTTATAGTGCTGCTACTTATACCTTTTAGGCTAACAATAATGTTAGGATCATCATTATAATCCTGGGACCAGATTGCGAAAGAATTAGACTAAACCTTGAAGATTGTAAAAGTATGAAAACATATTGGAGGCTGATAGATATTCCTGGAAGTTCTAACTTCAAAGAAATTGAATTTCAAGAGTTCAGTTATAACACCCTTGTAGAAGTGATTTGATTGGTCATATGGGGTTGCCTTGGGAGCTACTGAACAATGCAGGATTTACAAAAAAAGTTAACCACTGCTATATTTGCTATGGGTTAGTGTATGATCAATTTTTATTTATTTTTTTCAATGTAGAATGTACTGTAGTTTAATGAGCCTGGGCCTTTTTCTAATTGCTATGTGTAATATTTTATCATATTTGTCACTTCTCTTGTAATACATATACTACCACTGTAACAAAAAAAGAACAAAAATCATTAGTACCGGGTAGGACCGTAGGGTGTGGTGTAAGTGAGTTCACTGGTTAACTTAGCGTGTTACTTGGGATCAATTCATACAATACTTGAACTCAAGTCATAGTTGATTGAGTCGAGCTCGGCTCCTCTATACTCAACTTGATATACTTGCGAGCTTAATCAAGCTTGAAACTATTTTACTATATTACTCTTAAAATCAATTATTTACATGAGTATCCTAAATATAAAAGGAAAAAAGACCACTCTTACCCTTAATAATCAATTGTTTGTTTTCTTTTACTAATTATTTTAATGCTTAATTTACTCTATATCGCATTACTAGAATTGTTATTCTATTTTATGTCTATTTTTTTTAGTGAAACTAAGAGAAAATTAAAATATAAAATATATTAGGACTTTCATTTCTAAATTGCAGGAAAACATTGAAAGGGCCCTTGCTCAGATTATCATTGCCAATTAAATTAATTGATAACTAACTCTTAACAGAATTTCCGCTATTATAGTGAAATTATATAATTACTCTCCATCTGTTAATTGTGGTTTTTGTTGGTTTATGCTGATAGCTCTCAAATTTTATTATTGATTCAGAATTGAATATTCTGAGAAATGCTGATTTACTAGCAACAGTTTTATCACTATAATTGAACTTACATTAATTGTTTAATGTGGTTTTTTTGCACTCATCTGAGACATTATATTGAAACTTAATGTTTGTTTGTTCATTTTGCTGCAAGATATGGTTGTCCTTTGTGAATGCATGAAATTTTGCCTAGCATGAATCTAGATTGCTTCAATTCGAAGTTGTAGATATCTGTGAAGCTGGCTTGTTTGCTTTGATAATCAATGATACTTTTTTTGTTGACTTGGGTGTAGTTGACACTTTCTCTTAGGGATTAGGGGTGTAAGTGAGCTGCTTCCCCTTTACCCACCCAATTTTTTTAAAATATTTTAATCAATCCGAGAGACAAGCTCGCGAGCTTTGTCGTATTATTTTAACATATCTAATTATTTTCATTTTCTTAACCTAGTATATAAAGTTAGGATTTTCATATCCCTAATGCCTTATTCTCCCCAAGTGGCGCAACACAACGCGTTTCTGTTTCACTAAGGTTGGCGTAATTTTGAGGTTTGGGTCACTTTCACTAAGGTTGGCGTAATTTTGAGGCTTCGGTTTTGATACCGTGCTTTTGGAGATTTCCGAGTATTTTCCTCGGAATAATTTCCGAGTATTTTCCTCAGAATAATTTATGTATTTAAGCTGCGATTTAGGTACCAGTCTCTCTCACATTCATCTCTCCTGATTAGCAAAAGGTCAGGTCTTTTCTTATTTTCATCTCTTTTTTTATCAAGTTATGTTTCAGCTTTTCTCTCTCTAATTGATGTTGCAATATAACACATAGCTATGAGAAGGAAATTTCTTTAAAAGTGAATTGCATTTCTTATGTATATTGATTGACTGCCACACTATTTTGGATCTTAGATCCCTGGTCTCTCATCAAAGAAATATGTATCCACTAACGATTCACAATGAATGTGGCTGTTGAATAAGTTGTGTGATTGGTGATTGTACTCTAGTTAGGGCTTAATTTTGAGGATAGGGTTTCAATTCTGTTTTTAAAGATTTCTAACTATTTTCCTCTGATTAAAGCTGTGAAGTGGGTGATATAATTTGTCTCACCTTCATCTCTTGTGAATTGGGTGCTAATCTGTCTCCCCTTAATCTCTCCAGAGTGTTGTGGCTTGATATTCCGACATTGAAGTGGATTTGAAAGGCAATAACAAGGGAACCCACTGGTTTCCACTCTGGAGAAAGAGCTCTGTTTTGTGAATTTGGCGCCAATCTATCTCATCACCATCACTCCATTGTGTCGTCGCTTGATTTGACATCGAAGTGGAAGGTAATAAGAAGGGAAATACGCCTACTTGAAAAGTGCTCTGTTTTAACTTTTATGTGATCTTACGAAATTTCTGCTTCGGAATTTGCAGACTTGTTGGGAAACTTAATTTGGGGATAGAAGGTGTTGGTATAAGAAGTTTTTTGCATCTGTTCGTAGCTATTGTCTGTATTTTTTTTCTGTACAGGATTATATTGGCTTCATTATCAGACGTATTGTGCGTTGCAATTACACTGTTTTTGTGTGTAATTGGGTATGGATATATGATAGACGTACTCTGTCATCAGTTTTGTCTTTTCCTTTTTCTTTTTTTTTGCAGTTAAAACACACGCGCACAAAATTGAACTGGTTGCACTAATTTCCAAATATACATGTAATTTTTTTAAAATAAAAATCTAATTGATAGGATTTTTAAAAAAAAAAAAAAAACTAATTGATAGGATTTGAAGTGAGAGCTATTTTCATGTGTTAAACATAATTAAGACGATAGAATTTGAGAGGTCATGAATCGAGAGTATTCGGGAGATAAAATAATATAATTGCACGCCATCTCAAGATATGTTTCTAATCTGTATCTAAGCTGAGATGCAAAACTAAAGACAACAAATTTAGAAGGATATTATCATTTATACATCTTAATTTTTTTGTGATTAATTTTTTAGAAGCTGTCTTTACAATTTATAGAATTTTACATTGATATCTTAATGTTGTTATCTAACTTATCTTAGAGCCTGACCTCGTTTAAAGAGATTTTTATAGCTAATTGGATCAGTTTTAGATCTCTCTCAACCACTAGTTAACAACAAACGTCAAGATGCACATAAACGGGGAGCCTGTTGTGTATCTTTATCTAGGGCTTGTACTGAATTTTGAGAAAATGAAAGTAGGCCTAATTTTCGTAATTAATTCATTTATTAATGGTGGTTATGCTTGAAAATAATTAAGGATTAACTCCTAAATTTTTGCTTAATAGAAAGTTTGATAAAAAGCTTAGTTTGAAACAAGGTGTTACCCTGCAATATAATATTTGATATGCATTTTAAATCATATTTGATGCATGTATCCTAGTCGAAAATCTAATTAGCTGGATATTATTTTGGAAACTATGCAGTAATTAGCAATTTAATCAGTTGATTTTTTTTATTGCTTGAATTTTTCACAATTATTAATTTGTTTTAAATTATTTCAGTGTACATATCCAGATTAGCATTGTACAGATGGCTGACCATTTCCAAAATTTCTTTGAGAGTGTGAGTCGATTATATATATATATATATATATATATATATATATATTTTAAATCCACTAAAATGAGGAGTCGTTAATTGATATTCAGGCGACCTTCTGCTGGTTTACTGACCGTCAGCGTTGTATCCTTCCAACCAGAAATCAGGGTCTAACAAGTACATATTTTCTTAAGATCATCTTCTTCTTAAATCAATATATGCATTTTATTAGCATTAATTTTCAATTTTATTAACGATGCAGAATCTTGCTATGCATTTGCAGTGGTTTACACCATTTATGCAATGGCGGCCCCCTGAGGCCGTGCGAGAGGGTGCGCCGCACAGAGACCAACAATATATAAGGGCACCAAAAAATAAATAACTTATTCAACTTATTATGTTAATTATTTTAAGTTTTTTCTATATACAAATAAATATATACAAATCCACTTATTTTTTGAAGTCCAAATCATTTCTAGGCTATTATTTAAGGTTTAAATTTATTATAATTTTTTACATTGATTAAAAAGCCTTGTTAATTGTCCAATTGCAAGATTCTATTTTTTTTTTTTTACTCTTCACATATGTGTTATATCAAATTATTAAATATTTTTTAGTAAACTATTTTAAACTCATGCAAAGTATGTGCATTTTTCTAGTTTAATTGGAATATTTTAATATGATGTAGACTCTAATAAAATAATTTTCAACCAATATGTTTTACATTTAAAAATATCTATTAATAATAATATTAAAATATTTATATTTAATAAGATTATTAAATATCTTTTTAGTATAACTATTTTAAGCATGTGCAAAGTATGTGCATTTTTCTAGTGTGATATAGTATACGCTCTAATACAATAAATTTAAACAAGTGTACTTCACATTTTATTTCATTTTATATTAATATTTATTATATTTATGCAAATATTATATTTGAAATATTTAATAATATGACATTATAATACTTCTCTTTGATAAAATTATTAAATGTAATTTTAGTAGAACTAGTTTAATCATGTGCAAACTACGTGCATCTTTCTAGTATAATAAATATATTTACATATACTCCCCTATGTTCACATGCTAATGCTCCTTTATATATATACTACATGTATATATATATGTATACTTTAATAACATATAATAAGTGTATTTTATCTATTATGTAATTTGTCAATTAATATTTATTATTTTACACAAATGATATTTCTAAAAATATAAATAGTAGATTTATTTATTATTTGAAATAATTATTATTATTGTCCAAAAACTATTTCTCATGCCATGTTTTCTCAATGCATTTTGAAAAAAATAAACCGATAAAAAAGTAAGAGAAAATTAAAGTTAACAATGAAAATAAAAATATTTGAAAAAATAAATAAATATTAATATAATAAAGCATTACATTTTTCATAAATATAACATATTATCTTACAATTTTATTTAATAGTGATATACTTGACAAACTCAATTTTTAAAAAATAAAACTATTTTATCAAAGTCATAATAGATAGGGGCATCATTTTTTTTTTTTTGAACAGGGCACCTGAAATCTTAGGGTCGGCTGCATTTATGCAATGCTTATTCTACATTACGATAAGTTACACATGTCTAACGAAAAAGGCAAGGATGCAAACAAAGGGTCGGAGTAAGAATTTTTGGACTACCTTCACATGAAATATCCCCCTCCTAATGCAAAACGCGACGATAAAGGAATCCTTATTATAGATAAAGCTGGTATTGGAAATACCCTTTCAAATGCATTTAAGTACATGCGAGACTATGGGCTTACATTCGAAAGTAAACTCAACTTTCATGGTCAATGTAGATTACTTACAGAGTACGATCCACCAAAGGTGAGAAGGAAAATTATTCGAATTAATGTTACTTAATTATTCAAACTAATGCTCATATATAATTTATTTACTTTGTAGTAATTTTCCATTTTGTAGGGTTTGAGGATTTTGATTGATAGGTACCATATTCTTCGCCCTGAAGATCCCTCAACAGTTATTAAAACATTAACTTGTCATCCAATTCCTATCGTCATTATTTATCCACCAAGTTTCCGAAAATGGAAGCCTAGATTAAGTTTTTAGCAATTTTATTATTATTTTATAAAAAAATAATAATTATATTGTTGTAAAGTTATTGAACTACATCTTAATACTGTAGACAGGAAATGAAATTTACAGCGGTCCAAATGAAGAAGAATGGAATAAAATCTTTAAAGCCAAATCGCACAAGCCTCCGTTGGAATCACCTTATGAATATCATGCCTTAGTGATTATAGGGCATGGGGTAGAGGGAAATATCAGATACTACATCGCAAAAAATTCATGGGGTGATGAATGGGGCTACAAAGGATTCGTCAAGATTGCAACGGATATTAAGGCCCCTTTCCATGCATCTATGTGTTATCCTTCACAACCATACCTAAAATAATAAAATATTAGTAGCTAGGGATTTTATTTCTATCCCTTTACATCAGTAATTGGACTACATCTTTATATATATGGTTTCCTATGTATTCTATTTCTAAGAATCTGGACATGATCAAAACTTAATTGTTTTTATCATTGTAGTAACTCTATTTGCTGCTCTTTTTCTCAAAAATAATAATTAATAAAGCTTTATTATTAATTTGCTACTGCGCGCTAGGTTTGCTTTATTAATTTACCTAATTTTCATTTACTGATCCGAGTTTTTTCCCTCAAATGTTTGCAAGTCCAGACACACCTGTCAAGTGTCAACTATATCTTTTAACGTACTAAAGCATACAAATATATATATATATATATATATGTTGCCAATATAACATGTACATAAGGCAAGACACAATCATAGAAAGGTCATATAAATATATAATGTTCATAAATCACTACCTGTAAAGTGTAAATTATTGCAAGCTTCGTAAATATTCACTAAAGGATATATAGCCAACAAAATTTGCCAATGCCTTAAATGGCGTACGTGAGAATACACTTCGTTAATAATGTTTGGTAAAGTGGGTCAAGCCTCGACTTAGGAATTCAAATCATTTATATTTTCTTTTTTCTGTAAATGGCACTACAAGAAAAATGGCCATACACAACACTAAATACACAACGGTAAATTTGAATTACCGTTACGTATGTGAAAAAGACAACGGTTTTTAAAAAAACTGTTACGTATGTGCGTGCCCCCCCTTATAAACGTAACAGTAACTCATAGACTGTTGTGTATACACTGATGATACGTAACAGTAATAAATTTACTGTTGTATTTGATAATTTTGTTTTTTCAGATTATTTTAAAATGAAAATTAAAGCATATCTAATTATTCAACACTTATAAACTTCAAAATATTGAAGATTTCACAGTGTTCTATCCTTCGCGTTTTCCCCAAAAGTATCCAAAAAATTGGCGTACTTTCCTTCAACCAGCGAAGCTTCTCACCGTCGTCGACTCAATCACCGGCGGTTTTGCCAGTCGGTAGTCTTGACCTCCTCTTCTTTCGCTCACCCAAACCATTTATTAGTATTTTCCTTCTCCATCCTTGTATGTCCACTCAAAGTTCTCCAAAAAATTGGTCCTAATTTTCTTCAACCCACGAAACTTCTCGTCGGTTCCCGAATCAATCGCCGGAGGATTTGCCGGTCAGCAATGTTCTCCTCAATTTCTCTCGCTAAACCGTAACCCTAAATCTTCAATGTCCCAAGTCGTCGGAGAAAGTTACGCTACAGTTAGGAGCGATGAATAGGATTATTTTAGGTTCTCCTCCTCCGGCCATGGCGTATTTACTCTCTGTCACCTTCTCAATGCCACTCCGCCGCTGCCAAATCCTGTTTCAGGTGAGCCTTTTCTTTTTCTATTTTTTTTTTTGAATAACTAGGACAGGGAATGGACAGGGAATGAGAAGAAAAGAAAAGAAAAAAAAAACCTATTTGATTTCTGCGAATGGGTTTATATTTTGAATTTCTTGATGTACTATGTATGCTTCTCGTGCTTCTGTTTGGGGCATTGCTGTTATTGTGAAGTATTACAAATGGTGAAACTGTAGATATTGTCGTCTGTTGATTTCGGGAATTTGTTTTTACATTCTTTTTGGTGGATGATAAATGAAATTTGCTTAATTCTTTTTTTAATATTGTTACTAAACATTGTAATTTGTGTGTTATGTTGTTTTCCCAAGTATTATGCTTCAGATTTTCTTTTCCATTTATCCAGACAAAATATTGGCGAGGTGGAGCAGAGCTTTGAGCTGTGTGAAAAGGGTTAGCTATTTTGAGAAGGGTCGAGATTCATTAATTAACCTTTTTGTTTCAGGATTATGCTTCGGTTGCTGCTGTTGTGGAGCCAAATGCTAAAAGTGACACTAATAAAACCAAGGTATGTGAATTTTAAAACTCTTTTATTGGTTTTGGTTTTTTGTTTGGATCGGTTGAAGTTGGGATATGTAGGAGTTTAACAGATTCTTGGTTGGAAGGGAGTCTTTAATTGGGGATATCTTAGTTTCTATTTTTCTATAGAGAATTGGAGCATGATCTCAAATGTGGCATTGGAGCTTAAAAGATTCAGCTTTTCTGTAGAGAAATACTAGACATATTGTCCACGTTTTTTTCGCATCGAAAGACAGAGTAGTATAATAGACATCTATGCCATGGGGTGGAGACTGTTGTAGGATACAGTTTCAATAGAATTATAATCATAATGTAGATTTGATTATTATGCTAGTTCATGTTGCTTGCTATGAAATTTCTTTTTGTTTAGTTTTTCTTGCCTTATTGACAATAACATGTATTCGTAGGTGAATCTTAACAAGATGTTTTGGTCCAAACCACGCTCACTGGCATTGGCAGCTGACTCACCATATAGAATTCATGATCCACAATATGAGGGTGTGAAGCGATTTATGCTGAAGTTGATGATATTCTACTCCAAACAGAGTCAATTCATCCGCTCAGCCAATGCTATTTACAGCCGTGTACTATATCAAGTCGATAGGCCTGCTATATATGATGGTCAGTTTATTTTTGTTTTATAGGTTGTTCATATGATATGTGGGAAAAACTAATGACTGGTCTGTTTCCCTATATTTCTTTTTGGCATTGTTGAATTTCATGGATAAATAGAATTGATAATAGAATCCACGAAGTATATGTCCCTACTTACATTTTATGTTCATAAATTGGTTGCTACTTGCTAGAATATGCCATCTTTCTATAATTGGTCTACAATTTCTGTTTCATGTATGAAAGAATAGACAAGTTTCAAGATTTTCTTCATGTTTATTGTTGTCTCATATTGTCATGCAATGTTTAGCTTGGAGGAGACTTTTAAAACAACATATTCCTTACTTGTACTCCATATGTGGCTCTGTCTGTCGCTTGAGGAAGGAGGGGAAGGAAGGAGTTGAATTGGGGCAATACTTATATGAGATATACAATCATGAGTAATATCACTCTTTATGTTGCAAAATTAGTGATACTTTGCATTGTTTTCTGAGTAATATCACTCTTTATGTTGCAAAATTAGTGGACGCAAAGCTTAAGATCTTACTATATTTAAAGATTGTGATGCTAACATGTGGATGTTTAATGCTATTGGTGTTTGAATGTAATGTAGGAATGTGTTTTTAGATGATGACACATCAAAACCAAGTGGAGATGTCTTACTTTCTGTCCAGGTAAGTTTGTATGTCTTACTTTGCCGCATAGATTTGTTAATAGAATTATTTTCTTAAATTAAAATGTACTGTATTTGGAATTCGTAGCATTTCACTAGATTGGATTATTTCAATTTTTATTGATTGTTCATGTCATAGGTCGTTTCTTCAACTTGTTAAGTTTTTTCCTTATCCATAGAAGAAATACATGTTTTACTTCTTGAACGAGATATCTTACTCTAGGGGATAGATCTTTTTTGGAATCGTCACTCCAGCTCCTACTAAACATTTCCTAAAAGGTTAATTTGCCCCATGTTTACACTCTGCTACATTTTTTGATCTTTTGATTTTATAATTGATGTTGTAGTTTTTGGTGAAGAAAGGCCATGTTGCAACACCTCATGCTGATTACTGTCTTCCAGGAATAACAAGGGGAACTGTAAGATTCATAGTAAAATGTTCCAAAAGAACAAGTGCTATAAGTGAATCGTGGAACTTTTTTTTGTCTTGACCGTTATTCTTCCCCTTTGTGTTAATCCATACTAGATTCCTACCTGCTTGTAATTTTTTTATGCATGATGGTTTGGGTTACTTTTAAATTCTCTGGGTGGAGTAAGATCAGACTGGGTTATGAGATATTAGCTTTTCCCAATCATATTCTGATGTATGGTTGTGCCATCTATAGATGTTTATCTGTTGTATTTGATGCATAAAATTCAGTATAGAGTTTCAAATGGAAGTAGACATTTCGTACAATGAAACATTCTACTGCTATACTCTTGTTGGTTCTGGGGAATGTCCGAATGTGAGAATAGGTATATATCTTTAGTAGTGAGTAAATGAGATAAGAATATAATGTATAACAGGTTTGATTAATGTCGTTATTTTATCTCGTCTGAACTGGATCTTTTTTAAGAAGTAAGAATTGTTTCCTAATACTTTCTTTCGTAAAATTTGAGTTATCAACTTCTGCTGAATGTACATCATATCAATTTTCAAATCATTGAGAATATTCCACATCTACATATGCATGTTTGCTTAATGAGCACATGTCATGGAACTTGTGGTTAAGGAAAAGATGGTTTTGTCGGAGAGGCGTATTTGTATATCAGAGTTCCATACGGCAGATGAGGTCATCTTTTATTATAGTTTTTTTTAATGATTCATCTATTTTCATCTAAAATATGATGTGAATTTACTTTCTTTATGAATTACAGTTTTGCACGCAGCTCCACTCATTATATTATTTCATACTTTTTTCACTTGTTAGCGCAATTTTCCTCGGGTTCTTTTACCCTCACCAATACATGCTAAATTTCAACCCATTTTTCCCTCAATCATGAAAGCACTTACTAATGTTGTGATTCATTCATCTAGCTAGTTCTTGATAACTATACTCATTCTTCGATTCCTCCTTTTTATTCCATGTTTCATTACGTTAACTGTTTCACTGCAGGTGATCACAACAGGAACCATGGGAGAACTCACTCCAGGAAGTCTTCTATATCCAAGTATTACATCACGCTGCCAACTTCTTTGATTATTCTGCTGCTTTGAGCTCTTAATTTTAATATTTTAATTTGTTAGAAATTAATTTGCTACATCTTGTTTTCCATACCTGAATTCCATGATCATTTGATCAAGTGACAGAACTTTTTGCAGGAAGCTTTGAAAATTGCATCAGATATAATGCAAGCTTGGATCTCAATATTAGAGTTTGAGGCTTCGATGGAGGGCATATATAGAACTATGAGTGAAAATTCCTCATTAAGGACTGTAGCAGATGGTGGAAATTGGCAACAATTTTGCCTAAGTACAGTAACAAAATTGGATATTGCCTAATGTTCTTTCATACATGAGTTTGAATTATTTTCTTATTCAATATTGCACTGCTTAAAGCTCCTCCAAAGATCTCATTGTTTCTCTTATTTTACTTCAGAGGCTGAGAAGGAATGGAAGCTTGCACAAAGCAATATGGAATCATCTTCTAGTGGTTTAGTTTCTGCAGCTAATGAGCTTTCAATTGCTTCAATAAACTCGAAGTCCGCGTTGGGTGAGATGTCTTTCCACTTAAGATAATTTCAGATATGACCAACTCAGTAAACTAGTTTTAAAGCACTTCATGAATTCTTGGTAGTTTTAATTTGTTAGAGTTTGTATTTGTGTGAAGTTTATTACAAAATCAAAGAATTATCCAAGAAAAAAATGAAAGAGTAGGACATTGGAAAATATACTAGGAAGAAAAAGATGCGGCACCATAAAACTTCACAATGAAATCATAGACATAGGCAACTTTGGGTGATTTAATAAATCTCAATTATGTAACTACACATATTTTTTCTGTCTTCATGATCAAGGGTAGTCATTGTGTTGAAAAAACGGAGATTGAATCAATATAAAATTAACACCAGAAAATAATTAACTAGAAAAGAAGCAAACATGAACTGAAAAATGCTCCTATTAGACATATTACTGCAAAGAAAGATTTACCACAAACTCCCAAAATTCTTCTCTATCCTGATTAAAGACTTTCATCATGTTTAAATACTAAAATAACTCAATCCCACAATTCATATCAATGGAAATAGAACTAATTTCCAGCAGTTCCTCTCATCTTGGATAGGAAAGTGAAGAAAGTTATGTATTTAACAACACTAGCATTGGGAGTTGGGACTTGAATACACTAATGCAGTCATTATTCTGCTTGAGTCTGTACACAACAATTACTGATGCTATTTGATTGGTTTCCAGCTTGGTATGTTAATCAAGCTCCTATTTGAAAAGTTTTTCAGCAGGACAGTTACCAATTAATTTAGCCACAGGAGATATGGAGGTGAGAGAAGAATTTTGAATATCATCTATTAGATAGTCTCCTCCTTTGGCTATAAGGTATGACTGTATCAGTATTTCCATTTTTTTTTTCAAATTGGAATAATGATTATCATTTTAATATTTTTCCTTTTCTCCAGAATCCCATCATAGTGAATGCTTCCATAGTTAGAATCATATGCTATGAACTATGACTTGTTTACTGGAGTGAATCATCATAGTCGTCTTAACTTCTTAATATCTTCTTACAATTTGGACATCATTATGATAGTTATATCCGTTTTTCTAGGATGATTTTTTTACTATGTTGATGATATCCTCCGATTCAGGTTCGCCCCTCTCATGTCTTGAACTATGTTTTCACCACCTGTTTTTCGTCGCTATTGTACTGTTGTATTATTACTGGTGATATGATAATATAGAATCTAGCTTTGCCTTTGAATCAAATGATTTTATTCGTTTCTTTAACTAAAACCGTTCTACTTTTATAATGGTCGAGTATGTACTTGCTAGTAATCAGGTGATGTTATTTAGCTCTTGATCCATCGCCTCTCGGAGTCATTAATTACAAGTGCACTTGCTGGACATAGAGGGGCAACCTTGGTATGCTTGCAATATTTTTACCCTTTAAAATCTTTTGGATTTTGATTATAGCTCTTTTGGAGCTGTTTTGTATTAGATATTAGAGATGACAGACATTTAAATGTTTTAGGTTATCTTAATATGTTTATGGATAATTTTCATAATATTGTATTTTTGAATAATATTTGACGATGTTTTGGATGATTTGTAAATTTAATTTTATTTATTACATTATGGGTCACAGGTGACGAATAACCCTAAAAATAATATACAACGGTTTTTATAATTCTTCCACAATAGTAATTGTCGTTGTCTATCATAATTATCTACAACACTAAAATATCCATTTACAACAGTAAATATCGTGGTATATGTAGAAAAAATACAACGGTAATAAAATGTCACCGTTACGTATACTATTAATATACAACGGTAAATTAAAAAAATGTTACGTATACTGTTAAAATACAGCGGTAAATTTCATTTTTACAATGGTAATTACCGTTGCGTATGATTACATTATACAACGGTAATAATAGAACAAACCGTTACATATAATCAATATACACAACGGTAAATTTCATGAGTACGACGTTATTTACCGTTACATATACGTATTTTATACAACGGTAAATGAAATATTACCGTTATCTAAAGTACATATTACACAACGGTAATAATAAGAAACCGTTACATATAATGTGAATATACAACTGTATTTACGCAAAAGACAACGGAGATTCTCCGTTGTATATTAGTAGAATAGACCACGGAGATTCTCCGTCGTGTAAAAAGAGACTATAGACAACACCACTATATACAACGGTAGAAAAAAATGAATAGACCACGGAGATTCTCCGTGGTGTATGGCGTTTTTTCTTGTAGTGTGGTTTTTATAACCAAAATAGGATAAGAAAATTCTTTTCTACCTAAGAAAATAAGTACATTCTTTTTTAACCCTACTTTTATGTTCTCTCAATCATATAATAATTATTAAAAGTTAGTAAACCCCCTCAAAATCCCCGACTCCCTTGTAATTTTTGACACGGTTCATATGAAGCAAGTGCATTTTTTACATGATTCACACGAAATTGGTGCATGTATATTTTTTACATGGTTGATAAACAAAACAGTTGCATTTTGTATATGGCTCATACAAAATGTGTGCAAAATTGAACACATAACTAATGAATCGAGTTCAAATTAAACTATATAGGCAAAATTGAACAGCGAACTAATAAATCGAGTTCAAACTACATCAGTTCATATATATGGATGCGTTTTTGTAAGTTCATTTTGGACCCGTGTGGGTTCAAATGCGACATACATTTTATTTTACCCGTGCGACTAATATACTACCATATCTAAGTACACGAACTACACTAACATAATATATATATATATATATATATATATATATATATATAAAGAGTGGTTCCAGAGAGAACTAACTCTGATGTGCGAACTAAGAACTACCCTTTAATTTTAAGATTGGATGACCTAGATTTGGTTAAAAAAAGATGGTGACATTACAGTGAATAATAGTAACATAAGAAAAACGCGGTAGCATCTTTATAATTTTGTCAATGCATATAACGGTAAAAAAAAAAAGACTTCCAGAACACATTTTAACATAGATAGAATCATATACTAACGAAGATAGACAAAATCATATGCTAATAGTAGCAAGACGATGCTAAACAGAGCTTACTTTTTTTAAGACTTCTTTAAATAAAGGAGATAAATTTTAAGTAATTATAGTATCTTGTAATCTAGTTTCAATGCAGTACATTGCCTATTTAGAGTATATATTGTATTTAATTATTATTACATTTCATTTATATATGTTAGCGTATGACAATGCTAATATTATAATATGACAATGTTAGCGTATGACAATGCTAACATTATCATTGCTAATGCTAACGCTATAAGACTGCACTACACTGTTATATGCATTATGAAAAATATCCAATGTTGAATGCAAAACTGTTTTTATTAGTAAATAATTAAATGACGAATTTTATATTGTTGAAAAACTATTCAACTCTAGTTTTCATAAAAAATAAATTTTAAAAAAAATACTAACCGTGGTCGAATCTAATATGGGTTTGATTGAAGCTTGCCATTTACATGTGACTATATTTTACATTTGACTTCAATGCATATTACAATGTTCTATGAGCATTATAGAATATCTTCCTTTAGCTATCATGACCACTGCACGAGTTTAGAACATATCTCATTGTCATCATAATGAATGTTATATTATGAATATAATACAAACACTAATTATCTTTATGGAACGTTTTAAGCCATGTTAACATAACTTAATGACACTACTAACTAATTAATTAACAATGCTAACATAATTGTTTAGGCTAACTATTCATGTTTTTTCTACAAATTTAATGTAATTTTTTTTTTGTCATGCTAACATAATCAAATGATATTGCTAATTTATGAATCAATGATGCTATCGGTGTTGTTCATGCTAATGATTCATATGTTTCTATAAGTTACTGTATAAAATATTTTATGTCATATTAGCATAGCTAAATGATACTGCTAATCAAATAATAATGCTAACATATCGATTTATGTTAATGGTTCACATTTTTTATAACATTACTATATAAATGATGCTAAAGAATACAATGACATTGCTTACTTATCAATTAATAATGCCAACGTATATTTTTATCCTAATGGTTCAAATTTTCTATAAGCTTACAATATAAACCATGCTAAAGAACATAATAACACTATTAACTTATCAATTGACGAAGCAACATGGTTGTTTATGCTAATTGTGTTTACGACCAAAGAAATAGAGAGAAAAATAGAGAAAGAAGAGATAGAGAAACATATTATAAATGCTAATGAAACATTATTATAATGTTAACATAAACATTATATAATGTTAACAAAACTTGAATTTTGCGGTAATTAATATATGACACTCAAAAGTTTCCGCAACACTTTCTGCTCTTGCCTCTCTCTAAACTCATATCAAGTGATAGAATAGAAGCAATTGTGGCTAGGGATGGCGTAGGCTCCACCATCAAGATTATGCTGCAAAATAAGCTCTCGTTTTTCGTGGAAGAGATCGGTCTCAACTGAATTTTCAGGAAGGACTCGCAAAATCTAAATCGACGGTGTTTTCTTCTTCATTCAGACTATCAATAACACAAAACATCAACTTGATGATACTGCTAACTAATCACCTAACTATGTTGCTAACATAGTTGCTTATGCTAATGGTTCCAAAATCTTGAGTATCAATATCTTCAAGATTATGATAATAATCTTGGAAAATAGAGAAATTTTGAGGATTTGAGAAAAAATTACTTGGATTTAATTTTAATTGGATCCATTGAAAAATTGAGAAAGATGGAATTTTAGTAATGAAAATGGATGAAATAAGAAATAAAAAGGAGATGATTTTTGTTTATGCACAAATATAGCAAATGGGATCTCTATTTATAGAGGAAAAATTGACATGGATTGTGTTTTTGAGGAATGTCTAAGATTTATTGTTTTTGTAATAAATAGTGGAGATCAAATTGACATAGATTGTATTTTTTATGAATGACTGAGATTTATTACTTTTGTGGTGAATGGTGGAGATCAAATTGACATGGATTGTGTTTTTGATGAATGACTGAGATTTATTACTTTTGTGATGAATGGGGAAGATCAAAATAACTGTGATTTATGATTTGGATATATAGAAAACCAGAGAAAAAAATAGATAATTTTAATGTGGGTTGAAATGTAGAAAAATTGATGTCTATTTATAAAGAATAAAAAAAAATATTAATTTTGGTATATTTTTCATTTATTTTTATTATATTATATAAAAGATATATCAAGTTTATCTATATATATATAAATAAAATTAATTGACCAATAAATAGAGACACCACTTCCTATTGACCAAAATGATAATTGGGTGGATACCGACCGTCGTCACGTGATGGGTGCTAGTCGACCGGATAAGATACTCTGTTGTCATTCCTATTCCACTTGGTGTTGTATATTTTTATTTTATTTTTAAAAAAAATTAATATACCCTAATTGGGGATGAATAAATCATAAATAAAAAAATTTAAATTAAATGAAATCATAATAAATTAAAAAAAGGTTTGGAACAACAAATGTAATAATAAATGCAACAGGTAATCTGGTGTGATGATCGACCGCATTTAGAATTTTAGTCATTTTTTTATATTATTTATTTTTTCTTTTTGGCTAACGTGGAGGTCGATCTCCCGCCACGCGATCGATCGCCTGTAATTGTGGTCTTAGCTTTCTTTAAAAGTGGTCATTTTTATTATTGTTTTGTATTTTTAAAGTAAGCTCTCTCTCTCTCTATAACAAGCTTGATTATATTTTCTCTAATCAAGCCAAATCTAAGATTGCAGACATAAATTGATAAAAGAGGGAAGAAGAAGAAATGATTTGTAAAATATTGGTGAATCATGTCACTACTTTTTACGTAATATTAGTTCATCACATCTTTTTTTTGTATGTATTTTTTATGCTTTTCAATTCAGTTAGTATTGTTGTGAATTGTGATTCATTCTTGCATATTGGTTCTGGAAACGAAAAAGAATGGAAAATATAGCAGTAGATGTTGGGGCATCTATTACTTAACCATATTTGACATGTTAATTATCGATCAAAAGTTTCATCCTGATTTAACATTCTTCATTGATTTTTATTGAAAAATCTCTCTTTTTCATTATTATTAATGTTTGATCTTAACTTGCACATTTTTCTTCTTTAAATTAATCATGTGCTAAATCAGCTCATATTTTGCCTCTTTGATTTGCCGAAATGTTATGTGTTTTCAATGTTTTGTTGATATGCTGATGAAGCCATGCCTAGCAATGAAGAACCAAACCCGGAGTTGCAATTAAAGGGTCCAATCACACATCTACGAGCTAAACAATTACAAGGTTATTTTCAAGCCTATATACATAAGAAGCTCGAAGAGGAAGTCGTCCAAAGCAGCCCGATGTTGGTCACGTTACTAACACTTGAAGATGGAGATTAAGACATGAAGAACAATACATGAAGAGAAGATCAAGAAGTGCACGTGTGCATGTGTATGGGTGACGTGCATGGCGTGTACGCGAGGAGTGAAGAAATCGGCCCTTCATAATTTAATTAAGGGGATTGATTAATTAGACTATAGTATTTATTTAATTTGAATTAGATTTTATTTATTTTACTTATGTAATTTTCGGTCTTTATTTAGATTAGGTTGACTAGAATTTTAATTAAGGCAATTTTCTACCTTAAATAGAATTCTAGTTTAGATAGTTTTCTAGTCAAGTTTTATCTCTTTTAGGCTTATGATTTTCGCCCCTCTTATACTTATAAATTAGGGATCTACATGACATTTATTCTTTAGACATTATTTGATTATTAAAGCATTTTGCAATTCAATTTTGTCTCCCCCAATTGGTTCGAACATTACCACTCTTAGAGGTTAGCATCTTTAAATTTTATCAAGGGCTTCGCTCTAGTTCAGTTGTAGATTTAGGATGGAATCTCTATCGAAGAGTAGCTTTTGAGGTGTACATTTCGTAGTATTAAAACTACGGGGTTTACATCAGGTTGCAATGCACATCAACAAACATCATCGCCGCCGATCATCTACACCAACATCCACCGATCATCATTCATCCGTGACGCCAACAATTCCCCAAGTTCTCATCGTGTTCATCATTGTTCGTGAGCTATACAACACAAACCAGCCGTGTCCTATATCAATTCAAGGTCAACCGATCGTTTGAGTTCTATATGTGCTCAACTCGCCAAGTTCTACACTCATACCGTAAATTCATCATATCCCTGACATACCCTATCTATTCCAGTCATTCTTCACCCTTCCAAATCATCTTACATGTCCCAAATAACATCCTTAACCTTTCCATTCAATTCCAGACCCTTTTGTTTTGGTTTGTGTCTTATTTTGTGTGATATAGTTTATATAGCTTATTTAGGTCTAGTTGAACATCTATAAGTTAGTAGAGTCTTTCATAGTTTAATTCTGCATATTTGTTATATTTTCGATCTTGGTTATCCGCAAACTAAGCGTGTTGTGTCCTACACCGGGTCACATCATATGCTTCTATAATTTAATTGTTCGTCTTATTTTTGTAGTAACGTAGGTGTTCTTGTCTCCTGCCATGGTGACCTTGCGAGATTGAAGAAGTTGAGACTTTTCGCACAATTTCAGCAAGAGAGCAACTATTTACGCTATTAATTTTACTCTTTTCACTACAAAGAAAAAAAGAGGAAATAAAATAATTCTAAAGTTGCTTAAATACCCTTTAATTGTTTGTTTATACCATTAAAATTACTCAATGCACCACAAATTAAAAAGAAAAAAGTCAGAGTAGTTCGAAAATAAAATTTTGAACTCATCATGTTTGTTCAAAATTCAATTTTCGAACAGGCGGGATTTTTAAAATAAAATCTCGTTCGAAAATGGATTTTCGAACAAATTAACATGGGTTGTTCGAAAATCTATTTTTGAACAAATATGGTGTGTTCGAAAATTCATTTTCAAACGAGCTCTATAAATTTTTGTTTAAGTAATAATCCTGAACATATCCAGATTGTTAAAAAATATCAGTTCAAATAGGATGCCAATTAAAAAAAATAAAATCCAACCATAAAATATTTAATACTAAAGTGGATTGACGGCATGAACATTTTTCCGGAGAAGAAGATATTTATAATGAGTTTGGTGCACGTTGTCGTTAACGACGATCGACGGTGTATTCGCTGGAGAAGGCGACAGATCTACCTAGAAGAAGATCATAGTGAAAGTTGATTTATTTTTCTTTTTTTATTATTTTTATTTTTTATTAGTAAGGATGTTTATGTAAATTTATAATTAATAAAAGAAAATGAAAATTAATTTATTGTGCAAAGAGTAAAAATTGTAGTGCAAATAACCCTACGCTTTGAGCAAATTGTTGTTATTTGTCCAGAACTTTCGGCTGATTTGGCGTTTTAGTATAACTAGTATTTCTCCTGTGCGATCCACAAATGATTATTTTTTAATTTTTTTTATAATATTATGATTTTTTTGAATTTTATATGTTGTGCTTAATTTTTAAAATTAATAAAATGATATGTACATGTGTTAATTAATTAGATAAGAAGACCAATTTTGTGTAGTTACGGCAAATAAAAAGAAAAGTAAATTTTAGGAACTAAATAAAATTTCATGTTAGAAAGATTGAATTGAAATATTTCAAATGACACGATTTTATAAAAAATAATGTATAATTGTCCAAGATTAAAAAACATTTGATTTCTTTGATAGATATAAAAAATATAATTATTTAATTATTTTAAATGATAAAATTGAAATAGAAAAATAATCATCATCACCATCATCATAGTGCAACATAAATGAAATCTATTTTTTTTCTATGCGTCACGTGTAAAGCACTATACAAACTATCCATCTAAATAAAATAAAAAAAGTTATAAATCCCAAATTTTCAAGTAAAATAATAGTAAATCTCAAGTTTCACTCCTCAAATTTATTGCATAGCAATCTTCTTGGGGGTATGATAAAAGTCATTAAAACGCCGAATTATTTCCATCTATGAAAAATAAGCATACTCACGTCTACCTTCAGCTGGTCACATTACTGAGTTACCATCCTCACTTGATTTTGGACAGCTTGTTTAAGTTGTCATGTTTCTACTTTCAGCTACTCGAAATGCGCAGCAGTCTTTTTAGTGAACTTCTCAAAGCGATCAGAGAGCTCTTGACCCTCATGCGTTTCATATGTGTAAGGAGTTGTAATGCGAGGCTCAACGTAATTATTCATCCCCCAATTAGGTCATGAATAATTTTGAGAATTGTTCAAGTAATCGACCTTCTCTAAACAACTCATTTTTCCTTGGTTCTCACTGAACGAGAACAACTTTTCTTTTAATGCTACGGCAGTTGACTAAAGTTCTTGTAAGTATATTTCTTCCACCGTTGTAATTATCTGACTTTTTTTCTCTCTGTTGGCCACTGATAGCTGTTTGAGGCCACCTTTTCCATAATCCTCATTGCATCAGTTGAAGTTCGCGCTAACAGAGATTCTCCTACAGAGGCATCCAATAGTGTCTTGATAGATGTAGTCAACCCTCTGTAGAGATTACACACTTGTTGTGCTTCTGTGAACCCATGCTGAGGACATCTCCTTAGCATGTCCCTATACATTTCTCATGCTTCATGTAATGGTTTATCTATCGATTGAATAAATTGAGTGATCTTCGCTTGTATCTGAATAGTCTTTCCAGGGAGAAAGAACTTGAAAAGAAATCTTTGATGTAGATCCTCCCAACTTGTTATCCTTTCTTGACCAATGGACAAGTACCATCTTTTGGGCTGGTCTCTTAAGGAAAAAGAGAACATGCGTAGTTTGATTGTATCTTGGGGAACTCCTGTAATTTTGATGGTATCACAGAGTTCTAAAAACTGCAGCAGGTGATCATGTGGATCTTCTGATTGCTTTCCTCCAAACCGATTCTATTGAACCATGTAGATTAGGCTAGCTTTAAGCTCAAATTGTGTAGCAGTGACTGGAGGTCCTTCCACAGTACATTGTTCCTCAGTAGTTTGGAACATGTTTCGCACATTATTCTATAGGTCTTGATTCAATCTCTCTTCATGTTGATGCATCATCAAATGTATCTCAGCCACTTGTCTCTGGAGTGCCTCCTACACGGCATTCCCTGCTGCTCCTTGGTTCTTCATAAGTATCTCTGTCAAGAACATCACAACATTTAAATAAAACAATAATAAAATAAAATAAAATTGTCTAGCCTACTGACTTAATACCATAATTAATAAAGCAATTTAATCTTTTAGTCCCCGGCAATGGCGCAAAAAGCTTAACACACTATTTTTTAACAAATAATTAATCACAAGTGCACGGTGATATTGTAAATAGTAGTGATCAAGAGTAGCATATTCATAAGGACTGAAGTTCGAATAAATCACAAAACTAAAACACATATATCTTATCAATATCTAGACTCTAAATTCAAAGAGGGATAATAATAATAAACTGTAAAATAAAATAATAACATAAAATGCAATATTTAAACGAGCACTCAAGAAATAATAGAAATGAGGAATTCCAGGGATAATGCGCATATAACAGATTTCTGATTGATTTATTGCTTATTTAACTTTCTTTAATTCATTAAAGGTGGAAAGCACTAATACGTTATCAAACTGTCCATAGAACACACGTTATAACATAAAAATAATAATCATGCACTTCACTTCGATTCTTTGCACACGTTATTACTAACAACCATGTTCCTTGGACTTAAATTCTAAGACAACCATTGCATATGTATATATGTGTCCCACATTGATTTTGTATCAAAGATGATAGTAAAAAATTTTCTATAAAATGTATTATAAATTTTGTTATTGATAACCTCATATTTTAAATCTATTTTGAGGTTCATTTGAATATCATATGATAGGTATTGCATGCATGAAGTGACAGGATTCACATTGTTTTCTTTATTTTGTACAATATCACGTGTTTGCTTATTTTGAAGGGATTTAGTACCATTTTTTGTGTGAGCTTCAAATAACCTTGGAAAGAGCTTAGGATAATATAAAATCAAGTAACGAATGAGTTGTAAAAAGAATCAAATCAATCAGATGAGAAACATGTGAGAATAGAGCAAAAGAGTAAAGTGCACCGGGTGACGCCGGCTAGCACGGGTCGTGCAATATATAACACGGTCCATGCTAATATTTAGGCCAATACAGATTGTTCCAAAAGCTTAGCACAGCTCGTGCAATCACTTGCTTGACCCATGCATTTTAAATAGCACGGCCCGTGTTGAGTTTTCGGTGATTTTCAGGAATTTCCTTATGGGCTCGATTTTGGTTCCTTTTAGGTTTTGGACTTCTCCAACTATATATAAAAGATATGAGGCACGAAACTGAGAGATGAGATATACCATATTCATCTCCTAAACACAGAGATAAAGAGCTACAGAGACGAACAAGGAGAGCAAGACCAAGAGATTCAAGCCAAGCAATAATAGAGACAAAATAATTATTTTCGGTTTTTGTTTATCTTTATTTGTGTTTGAGATTATTTCTTGTTGGATTTTAGTTTTCTATATTTATATGGATAGCTAAACCCAAGTTTTATAGGGCTGGATGATGAATTATTTATGAAGTTAATTTAATTGATTTTATCATATTTCCTATGACTTTATCTTGATCTTTGATTACTCTTGTGTTTATCTGTATTGTTTAACTGATCACTAAATGACATAATTTTGATATGTTAATTCATAAATCGAGATGGAGTTTTAATACGTGATCCGGAGTAATTAACTCGTTAATCAATATCATTTGAGAGGGTTGAGGTTAATTGAGAGAGCATAGACCCTAGGAGCCATTAGGAGTTGCATGACAGATATTGAACGAAGACGTTAATACTAGTTGCGTGATCCACGCTTTAAGCGCTTCGAGAGGAGGTTTAAAGTATAATTGTGGTTGTTCTAGCTAGATTTAAGTCCCTACATAGGAATATGATGAATTAATTAAATAAATGGATTAGATAGGGATTCTCCAACTCTATAATTCGTCTTTCTCCATTGTTTCTTTTTCACACTTTCTTCTCCGTGTTTCCATTTAGTTATTTCAAGTATTTTAATTGGTTGTCTAGATAGCATTTAAGAATTGAGTTCTAATACTTAGTTAAATATTAAGTCCATGTGGATACGACCTTGTTCACCGCTACACTACCTCACTGTACACTTGTATTTAGGTTAAAATAAATACCGAATAATTATCATTGCACCAATTTCTAATCCCTTTCAAGGAAATCGCATATATTTTGAGGAATCCTAATTTGTGTAACCATTGTCATTATCCCACATTAATTTTATATCATAAATAATGGTTAAATTTTTTATATATAATACTACCTCCGTTTCATAATGTTTGTTGTTTAAGGTTCTTTTTTTTAGTTTCAAAATGTTTGTTGTTTTATATAATTTGACATCCTCTCTCCCAATTTTAACCCTCTCAAATCCTACAAGATTTTTTAAAACATATGGAGAGAGAAAATATTGTTATTTTTTAGGAAAATATAGATGAATTAGATTTTATGGCATATATAAGGGATGGGTATATTTGTCCACGAAATTAATTCTTAATTCCAGATAAAAAAAATAAAACAACAAACATTATGAAACGGAGGTAGTATAAGGTTATTAGATATTTGACTTTCATTGCATAGATTTATAATATCATTTTTTAGGAAATTCCATATATTTTTTGGGAGTTCTTAATACGTACAACCATATACGTGTAATGAAAGTAAAAAAAAAAAACTGATAGTTTAACCGGCGAACCGACTGTTTTTAACCGCTGGTTTGTGAAATTTGAGGTGCTCAAATTGGAACCAGACCGGCAAAACAAACCGTAACCATCATGGCAGTTTCCAAACTGCTGGAAATCAGCTAACCATCGATTAGAAATCATTGGTCCAGTTTAAATTGAGCATCTCTGCATACACATTCATATATGTATATATATTATATATAGAATGTTTATGTGAGATAAGGGGAGAAAAAAAGCAAAAAAAAAAAATTGAAATTGTGGTGGTGGATTGGTGGCCGACAACCAATAGACATGATCCCCATTGGCCACGCGCGCGTGGTATGCTCACACAAATGGGATCCCTCATTCTTGGCACCTCCCACTAGCTGGACATTTCTCTATCATCTCCCGAGCCGGATCACTCATTGAAAAGCTGGATCACTCTAACCTGGTTACTGCAGCGCACCCCGACCTGGCTTTTTACTCGTTCCAAGCTGGGACCGACCTCCATTGCAACCACTCTTCCATTAGAATTTACCGTGATGTCTTATACGGATATGCCTCTCGATTGCTATTAGGGATGTCAATTGGGCCAACCCTATTCGGTTTTCGGGCTTATTCGGTTAAAATTTTCTTTAGGCTAAAAATTCATGGCCCTAACCCTAACCCTTCGATTTTTGAGCTAATTGTCGGATCGACATGTTAACGAAGTTTTTCACATGCATAAATTATATCTTTGATAATTCGAAAAATGACCATCATCTCTTATTTTTGAAATAAATAAACACAAAAAAAAATAAGATACAATGAAAAAAATGTGACGAATATAAAATTTCATTAACATGCATTAAATAAAAAAAATTAACGGTATGTGAAATGACAAATAACAATAATCTTCAATCATAATTTGTTTTTTCAAAAACAGCAATTTCAAATTACATCATAAATCTAATTGTAGCTCAATTTTCAATCTAATTTTAAGTACACTATTCTTCTACTTTAACAATAATATTTGAAGGTCATTCAACTTCATGTTCGGTTTCATTTTTAAAGTCTTCATCATTTATTAAAAGAAATGACAACATTATAAAATTATACAATTAAATAATTTAAAACATGATAAATAATAGTTAGCTTGTAAAAAATATATGAGAAAATAAAAGGGTAAAAATAACATAATTAACATCACACACTAAGAACATTCGAATAATAAAGAAAAAAAAAATCAAAATTAAGTACATTTCATTATAATAGTGTCAAACCTTAGTTTATTCTTTAAAAAATAATATTTTCAAATTACATTACAATAACTATTCTCAATCATTGATATAAATATTGGAATTACATTATTTTTCTACTTTAACGACATTTTGTGCTTCAAATTATGTATATTTCCATATTCTTTCTCATCTACTAAACAAATGATAACATTAGAATGTACATATATAAAATTAAATAATTCCAAACATGATAAATAATATGATTTTAATACTTTATAATTTTAATGATATATAATAAATTAATTGTAGAGGGATAAGATGAAGGATAATTTTCTCAACAAAAAAAAGAAAATGAAATAATAAAATAAATTAAAGTGAAAGGTCTCGACATTCAAGAAACAACAAAAAAATAAACATGCATCATCAAACTCTAATAACAAATTATCAAATAATCTAATATATATTCTATACATCATACTAATCACTTATAGCCCTTATAATATTGATAAATTCAAGAATGTATGTCGTAAATGAAAATATAACATTTAATGAAAAATTACATCATTGTATGTGACTCATTTATCATTGTTGTAACTTTAAAAATTCATAAATGTTAGTATACTTTGCAACGCCTTTGACTATTCGTGAATCGGATGTTTCTAGAAAAAATTATGACCAAAACAATCGAGTCTGCCAGGTCTAACTCGAGGACCGACCGGTCTGGCCCGTTAGGTTAATTTTATTTTTTTTCGAGCTGGAAATTTTCGGCCCTAATCCTAGATTTTTCTCGACCTATTCGGGCCAAGTCATCGGTTTCGGACTAAATTGGCATCCCTAATTGCTATATAGATAAATTTCTCTTCTCTTTTTATTTTTCTATTCTACTCCTAAACAATATCGTTTCATTAAACCCATTAATTGAGGGGAGATACTATTTGTACTACTAAAATTACTCTTTGCACCACAAATGTAAAAAAATAAAAATTAAATAATTTGGAATTTACTTAAATATCATAATTAAGAAAAAAAAACAAATAAAAGGGAAAAGAAAAGGAAATACGTCTTATTCTGCAATGGCTTGTCTCACAGGCGTCTTCATAATTTTCAGATCAGTTCCTCCACTGCCGCGATCAGGCGTTTTCATCTTCTCCATATTCTCTTCCACATCTTCATCTTCTTCATCTTCTCTCCCCTTGTCTTCATCTTCTTAGTCCATCAAATTTTTGCTCATAATATGGATTCAAAGTGACGATCTCAAACCATTGTTGTTGTCTTGTGCTTGTTCTGATCGGCATCATGAGTTGTTCAAAAATTATAGCCCGAACATAGTAAAAGTGTTCGAAAATATGTTTTCAAAATTATACGATGTGGTTTGAAAATCTAATTTTTCAAATGAAAGTTGATGTCAATTGGAGATGTTTTTTCGAAAACTTGGGAAAGTTCATAAACTATTTTACTAATGCCCTATACAACTTTTGAAATTTCCAGTTCGAACGAAAAATTCAGATTCCCATAATTCCTATTATGAATGGTGGTTGTCGATGGCTCAATTTAAAAAAACTAAGATTTCTTTATCCAATTTATTATCTAATTTGAGTTGGTGGAGTTAGAGCTAAGTTGGGTGGTTATCGTCACGTGAGTCAGTATATACGGTGGTTGTTGACGACAACATTCACCGGAGAAGAAGACTAGATGAGAAGACGCAGGCGAGCCGCAAAAGAAAGGTAACACTTCCTTTTCTTTTCTTTTTTCTTTTTAATTAATTTATCAATTATTTTTATTTTTATATAATAAGAATATTTAAATACTTTTATAATTAATTATTATTTAATTAATTTATTTTATGATACAAATAGTAAATTTAATAGTGCAAATAACATCTCTCTTAATTGAACTTCTGTATAAGTAGCTAGAAAGCCATAAACCCCTCTAAATTTAATAAATACATTGTTGTGAAGGGTATTGGGGTTTTATATGATTAATATTTTGTCTTTATTTATTGAGTGTACTTCAAGTTAGTATTTTGGTTTCTTGATCTATTTTAAGTTAATCTTTAAATGTAATGTTATTTCATGTTTTCTAGGTACTTATACGATCTTAATATTACTATCCACTTTACAATTATTGGGGGTTCACTAAAATATTGAATCGTGGCATTACATTCATTTTAATTTTTTTTATTCATAATTGCTTATATGGTTTTTTATTTTATTTAATGCTGTTAGAGGCGCTCATGAACGTCGCGGAAAATCCGGGCCTTCGTCGCAGGCCTATTTGGACTTTAACAATTTTATTGGTGATATGAATTTATCTGAAGTTGATAGCAGTGGTCTTTATTTTTCTTGGTCAAGTCGTCGATTCTTCCCAGTGCTTACTGAAAGTAAACTTGATCGAGCTCTTATTTCAGAAGATTTTAATAATTTATGGAAGGGGGTCTCTGCTGCTCTTTTGCCAAGATTGTGTTCAGACCATTCTCCTTTAATTGTTATCTGCTGCTCGAAGCAAGATTCTTGTGCTAGACCGTTCCATTTTTGGAATTTGTGGACTCAACATGACTCATTTTTGGCATTGGTTCGGGTCTCGTGGAGGCAGGGGGTTGAGTCTCGTAGTAAAATAAGGAGGGTTATGTTGAAACTTAAGCATTTGAAGGGAGTCCTGAAAAGTTGGAACGTAAATGTGTTTGGTGATTTTAATAAAAAAAATTCTGCTCTTCAGTTGAAATTAGCATCGGCTCAAGAAGAAATCTCTTTGAATGGTTATAGCGAGGAAAGGTTAGATGAAGAAATTGCGATCCAAGCTGAAATTGTTCTCAAGGAGTGCGCCAAAAGAAGATATGCACGATCAAGAAGATAACTGAGGCCCTCCTCGGCATAACCCCCTCGACGTAACTGAGGCCCTCCTCGACATATCTTCTTGATCATGCGGTTCTAAATAAATCTCTGTTGCCGATGTCTTATGGGAGAGGCGTGTCTTTTCCAACGCATATCCTTTATGTTGATGATATTTTTATTTTTTGCCAAGCCTCAAAGTCGAATGTTCGAGCTATTACTGATATCTTAGATACCTATGCTAGCAAGTTGGGACAATTTTGCAGCAGGACTAAGTCGTGGGTGTTTTATGGTAAGGGTGTTCAGCCGGGAGTTCGTAAGGAATTTGATGATTATCTTAGTTTCACGACTGGATCTCTACCTACTTCATATCTCGGAGTTCCCATTTTTCAAGGCATTCCAAGGTCTTTTCATTTACGTGCCATCTCGGATAAAATTCTTGCAAAATTTGATCGTTGGACAGGTTTAACTCTTTCTATGGTTGGGTGTATTTGTTTGGTTAAATCAGTCATCACTAGTTCGGCCATTCATTTCATGATGATCTATAAGTGGTCGACGGCTTTGGTAAAATTATTGGATGTGGCGATTCGGAATTTTATCTGGAAGGGGGATGTTAATGAGAGATCTTACACAGCGGTTAGTTGGGCGAGGACTTGTGCAATTGTTGAAGAGGGAGGATTGGGTATTTCTTCGTTTAAGGATTTAAATCGTGGGTTACTCATGAAATTATCTTGGGGAATTCTCATGGTTGATTCTCAAGCCATGCGTCTTCTTCGTTCTCATTTTTTGGATACCTCTAGACGGCCTAAGCAAGTGTCATATTCATCTTTGTGGCTTGGGATTCGATCCATGATGCCTACTCTCCGCAAGGATTCTTATTGTATTGTTGGGAATGGATCTTCGATTGATTTTTGTCATGATAATTGGCTTGGCTATGTTATTTTCGACCGCCTTGGTCTTCCTCCGAATATGCATGCTAAATTTAAGGATACAGTGGACGATTTTTTAGTTAATGGGGTTTAGCATTTTACTCAATCGTTTGTTAGCACTTTCCCGGGCGTGATGATGGATATTCGGCGTGTTCTAATTGTGCAAAATGATGATGAGAGGGTCTAGACTAAGTCGTTTCATGGATTGGTTATGTCTCGGTTGGCTCGGTTGCACATTCGTGTCCATTTTCCATCGGTTGCATAGGGGAAATGGATATGGGCATCTCAGGTGCCTGTTCGCCATTCACTGGTGGTGTGGAGATTGCTCTTGTCTAGATTACCTACTATGGATACCCTGTATGGTTTTATTAAGCCAGATGTGTGTGTCATGTGTAGAGGAGCAATGGAGTCCATGGATCATTTGTTTTGGCATTGCCCAATCGCGGCGGTGGTTTGGCAATGGGTGCTGGATGTTTTTCAAATTGATCTCTTTGGAGCTGCATCTATTCATGAAGCTTTTTTACGTTTCATGACCATTTCTTTTAGTTCGTGGGTTTTGAAGTTGTGGAAGGCTGCGATTATCACTATTATTTGGAGTATTTGGACGTTTAGAAATAAAGCAATTTATGAAGATATTGGACCGACGCCTCTCTTGCTTATTTCCACTGTCCGGCTCACCCTTCGTGAAGTAGATTTTATGAATATTGATTGGGGTTCCATGCATAATACTGTTGCTGATCTTGTTACTGTTAAAGCCCTTAAAGTTCGTCCTCGAGCAGCTCCTCCTCGGCAGACAATCACGGTTCTTTAGAAGCCGGCTTCTCCGGGGTGGATTAAAATCAATATAGATGGTTCGTCTTTGGGTTGTCCTGGAAAGATGACAACTGGGGGCATCTTCAGGCGTTCGGATAGGGCGGTGTCATGTTGTTTTCACACCGAGGAAGGCGTCGTATTTGCTTTTTTGGCGGAGTTGGCTGCAGTTATTGTGGCATTGGAGTGGGCTCAAATTCTGTCTCTAGACTTTATTTGGCTGGAGGCAGATTCTACCTATGTGGTCAATCTTCTTGTTTCTCGTTCTTTGCAGGTTCCTTGGATTTTGAAAGCTTGGTGGCGTAGGGTGCTGGATTTTATTAGTTCGATTCATTTTTGTGCTTCTCACATTTACCGAGAGGGTAATAGGGTGGCAGATCTCTTACCTTCCCCATCTGCTCCTAGTGGTTTTTGATTTTCGGATATTGCTTGTATTTCACATGTTGTAACTCAAGATAATTGTGGTACTGGTTTTTTTCGTTTGGTTTAGAGGGGTACTCTTTTTTCCACATGGTTTTTCCCACTCCGGGTTTTCCATGTGGATTTTAATGAGACCCCGGTTCTCTAAGTTATTGGCTTGTGATAACTCGGATTTTTAGGTGTTTTGTGTTTCTTTCTCTTTTTTCTTTTATTAATAAAATTCATTTAGAGGAGAATATGTGAACTTATATACCCAAAATTTTGTCTAATACTCTTCAAGTTTTTATATATACAGCCATATATAGTGAGCATTTATTTTCCATATACATATATACTTTTTATAATATACAAAATATCATAATGATTTCATAAAACATCTGCATATCTTTCATGAAAAAGAAAGACGCTCTTTTGTTGATTTTTTTTACTCACACCCGACCTGTGGTATTGAGGAGATCGAACTCGTGATCTTTGATCTCTAAGCAACTTCACACGTGGAAAATACTAATTAAACTAAAGATCAATAAATTGAAGTTGCTTTCTCTAAAAAAAGCACAATAAATTGAATTCGGAAAAAAATGAAGAAAAAAACTAAAAAAATTAATTGTGCAATAAAATGCAACACGGAGATGCAATAGATGATTTCATCTGAGGAAATTTAGGCATTCTCCCATATTTTAATCATATTATTACATACAAACATAATATTGTTAATATATCATAAATCATTAGAATCGCAATTAAATAATTCTATAAAAACATAATATTGACAATCTACACTAAATGATTAAAATTGCAACAACATAATTATTAATCACATGAGGAGTGCAATCATATTGTAGTTAATTAGTCTCATTTATCCAATCCATCAATCAATAGAGAGCATTACCCCCTTCCTGGTTTTGATGGCGGAAGAGAAAATAGCAATGGAAGAGGAATGGCCATCAGTTTGGGAGGATATCGAAAGCTGCGACCATTCATCCGCGGATCCCTACAAGTTGTTCCTCAAACAAGTTCGCCAGAGCAGAGTATATATATATATATATATATATATATATATATATATCATTTCTTATATTATAAATTAATCTCAAGTGTATAATTTACTTACTTTATTTGTTGATTATATATATTTGAGTTAAAGAATTTTGAAATATATTATGATTTATCTATAGGATTATGACGTGTATGGCAGCCCTAGAGGCCTAGGATCTTCTCTCACCCGGATGGACTTGGAGGACTTGGAAATAATGATGAAGTCTGAGTGTTATGGTGTACCAACATATGCAAAAATGGACTTTGTAGTTGGCCGGTATTTTCTTTCACCTAAACTGCAAGTGTACAGTGAGACTTCTAGTATAGCAGTGAATAAGGTCGTATCCACAGAGATTTAATATTCAATCTGCTAGTTATCTAATTTAATCCCTCGCAGTTATCTAGACTATCAAACATGGTTGAATTTAATTAAATAAAAACTGAAAATAATAAATAAACTTAATTACCACAGCAGAAATCAACATAGATAAATCAAACACTGGAAAAAAGACGCATTCTAGGATTGGATACTCATTATTTAATCTATTATCTTAATCAATTCATTTAGTGTCTATGTTGAGATTTAAATCATGCTAGAACAATCACTCATGCATTCTAAACCTTCTCTCGAAGTGCCTAGATTGTAGATCACACAGCAAATATTAACGTCTCCGTTCAATACCTATTATGCAACTCCTAATGGTTCCAAATATTTATTGTTCTCTAAATTAATCGCAACTCTCTCGAGTGATATTGACTAATCAGTTAATTATTCCAGATCTTGTGTTAAAACTCATCTCTCGAATTATGGATTAACACATCAGATTGCATCATTTAGTGATCAGGTAAATAATACAGAGAAAAGCAGGAATAATCAAAACATAATCAAATCATAGACACTAAATAAAATGAATTAAGAAAACTTCATAAATAAATCATAATTCAACCCTAGAATACTAGGGTTTTAGCTATCCATGACAAAATAAACAACTAAAATAATCCACAAAATAAACATTGTATTCTAAGAATAAAGTAATAAAACTCGGAGATTCTATTATGGCTTTGGTCTTGAACACTCTTGAATTCTTTGGTCTTGTTCTTCGCGTCTTCTTTTCTCTGCAGGAAACTTCTAGTGGCAACTTTTGGGAAGGTGGAATTGCATGTATTTTCGTGCGTCAAAACCCTTATATATCAAGTTAAGAAAAGCCCAAAAATAGGTCAAAAATCGGGCATACCCACTGCATTCGCTACCCAGTCACCCGCGACTCAGGTTGCGAGTCCACGTGGCGCTGACGTGGCCAAAATTCGCAACTAGATGCCCAAATTCGTGACCGGGTCGCGGGTATTTCAAAGGAGAACCCCGCTTCTGTCGAGCGCGTGCAGAAAAAGTGAAAACAGGTGATTCGCGACCCGGTCGCGACTCCACGTCAGCTCCGGCAGCCTTTCACTGTTTTGCTTCGTCCTCACTCGTTTCTCGTCCGATTGACCTGATTCTTTTTGCAACACGTTCCTAACTTGATTTCCTATCTTTCTAGGGTGTTCTCAAGCTCATTTGAAGTTCACACAAAAAATGACATTAATTCCCTTCACAATGAACAAACACGTGACACTGCACAAAACATAGAAAACTATGCAAAACTCAACACTTCATGCATGTAATGCCAATCAAATACCACTCGAATGTACCTCAAAATACATGTAAAATATGAGGTTATCAGTAGTTGACAAAATCAATACTCAGGCTAAGGTTAATTAATTCAGCAGTACTGCTATTCTCTCTCTATCTCTCTTGCATTTATTTGCTTATAGTTATACACACACATTATCAGCAGAAGTATGGCGAAAAATATGTGTATATTTCAATTGAGAAAGTTGTGGAGGCGTTTTTCACAGATGTACATTTCTCACATTTGTTGTGAGAGAAGTTACATCCAATGCTGAGAAGAGTGTTCAGGCATTGGTGTTTGATGACGCAGATGTGTTCAGCCTTCTGGAGTGGAGGTTTAAACCTCAATCTCATTCTCAGGACTCTCCTCAATAGTCAATCCTCAACGAATTAATCTCACTATATGAGTCCCTCTCAAGTTCTGCTCTTGGAGATCATAAAACCAGATCTTAATTACTAGTTTAATAATGTAATATCAATTACAGCTAATTAAATTTGAGTTCCAATATATAATATAATTATCATCATCTCCCTTTCATTGGATGTAAGGACATTTCATATGTAACTCAATCATATGGGCCATTATTATTGTGTTGAATGAAATAATAGAATTATTCAACACGTACAATTCATTTTTTAATCATTCAATTTTTTATTTTTGTTTATTGTATCATGTAAGTCTAAAAGATGGATTTTCAAAGTTCGAATGGAACCTAGTTTGTACGTATTTTAACCACGTTTATATTCAATATTCCTAGACCTGTTGCTTCCTTGTTTTTTTTTTTTTCAATTTAATTTATAACACTCCATTCCCCTAAAACAAGAGCACGCAGATGCACATAGTGTAATTTTTTTTCTATTATTTGAGTTCGTATATCCAAAACATTGAAACAGGACAAGGATAATTAAGGAATCTACTATCAGATTTTCTTCTTTATGTTCAAGATATGAATTTTAATATTGACTGCGGATTACTCCAATCTTATTAGGAAGAATGTAATTATGTAAGAACATTTTAGCTAGCGGAAAAGAAAAAAGAAAATGAAAGGTTGAATTGTTGAAAGGTAAAATATTTAGTTAAGAGGTAAAAAAGAAAGGGAAAAAAACCAAGAACGTTTATATCTCACGTGTTATGGATTAGTAGATTTTTACAATTGCAATTGATTTTTTGGTGCTCAATTAAAATTATTAAAATTTAGGCTACTTTTTTTTAGATACCTTATTTTGGCATTAGGGCATCTTCAAAAAATTCTATGACGCGTGCCCACGTACTGAATTCTCCTCACACATAATAAAAAAAAACAAATAGACGCATTATTTAAAATTATTATTTTTATGTGAGAATAACATGCGCACACCTCATCAAATTAATACATGAATTAAAAGTTTCGTCCTAGTGGGGATAGTCCAATAATGGGATGAGGTTGTTTGAAAATCAAAAATTACAAATTTTAATCTTCCTAATACCACCAAATCAGGTGGGTAAGTAAAAAAAAAACTAAAATTCTCAAATGTGATTCCATGTCACATCAATAAAAAGGAACTAAAGTTTATTTCTTCTTTAATAAAATGAACTGTATTAGAATTCCTTAAACATGTTTTGTGGGCCCAACGTGTTTTCCATACATTACAAAAAAGAAAAAAAAATTAAGCTCTTTGCGACGGTAATTGTTCAATGCGCTGCTAATTCTATCAAAGAATGCAGGGCCCAATTCACCCTCAGATGAGGAACTATGTGGGAGATTGTTGGATTGACTCTCCTATTATGTTAAAAAATTAATATTGATTATTAAATCAAATTTATTATCATAAAACCGACTTATAAGATCAGGAATACCCTCACATTATATGCCACTTTGTCAAACTATCATGGGACATTTTTAACACTTTTAGGGCACGTTTGGTTTGAAGGATTAGGGTAGTTTAGGTTTGATTGATAAAATTATCCTACCTTATCAAGTGTTTGGTTCGATTGATAGAAGTCCGGTATTGATGACGGGCCCGGATTGTTATCACCCATTTGAGGGATAACTTATCACCCCAAAATTGGGGTGATTAAATTCATCCTACATTTGATTAAATTCAAAATTACTAAAAAATCCTCTTTTTTAAGTAATATTTGAATCTTTATACCATCAATTTTGGAAATATTTTCACAAGTGCATATTATTTATTTACTTAAAATCACTTTTAAATGCAATAATAATAATAATAATAATAATAATAATAATAATAATAATAATAACTCACCGAAAATTATCCTCAATTAAATAATATTTGAATCTTTCCACCCTTAATTTTGAGAATATTTACTCAAGTGTATATTATGTATAAACTAATTTTCATTAAAATTACTTTTATATAAAATACTAAAGACACCGAAAATAAGAATAATAATTCACCATGAATTCTACTATAAATCTATAATTGTAATTTAATTAGTCGTCCATAATTATAGTTTCAAGTTAATTGAGTAAAAATAATTACAACTTTAAAATTAACAATGAATATTTATGTGAAGGGCAATTTTGGTATTCAACTGTATTTTAATCATAATCATTCATTCTAAACAAAATATTAGCAATCTATCCTAAACTATCAAAATCTCAATCAATCAATCCAAACATATGATTATTTTTATATGAACAGTGCAATCCTACTTTATCCTATCAATCTTATCTATCACATCAACCGAACCAAACGAGGCCTTAAGGGAATGGGGCTTAGGGACAATGGTGCACGTACACGAGCAAATCACATTTATTATATAATTTAATCATTAAAAGTAATTTTCAAGCTATATGAAAAAAGTATAATGATTTGTAACATTTTAAAAATACCGATAATTTTGTCTAAATCAAAATAACATATATTGTATTTTTTTATGATGAGTAACCCGTAGTTGCAACCATATGGTTCGCACAGGGACAATATTTAAATATAAAAATATTAATGAAATTTGAAGTCGAACACAAGCTACATGACTATATAAACTAAGACATCTATAATGGAACAATATCAATTGTATGTCTATATTATTTTGTTTACATGTGATGCACATGTGACAAATGCATATAAGTTGGGTCAAAAGTTGCAGTCAGGATAAATATACGGTAGAACAAAACTGAATGTATGAGATTTGCTATAAAAGAAAAAAAGAAGAAGAGAAAAACAGAATGATATAGTTAAGATATTAGGTAAACAAAAAATAGCTAAATTTAATCGGAAAAGAATGCTCAAGTAAATAGAATTCAACTCTAGTGGTCTTTGTCTTTTGCTGTTTGACCACAATGTTTTTTCCGACGTTTTTCCCAAAAATCTTGAAAACCAGTGTTAAAACTTTTGCAATAATCCACAACAAATAATTAATGGTAATTAATTTTCTATCATAATTGTATTTATTTATCTATTAATTCATTTTACTCTGTAATAATAGTAATAGTAAGTAAGACAAATGAAACGAGTATTTTTTATCATACAGAAATCCAACCAATAGAAGATGTACCTTCCGCCAGGGAAGTTGTACATTGGAAATTTATTTGAAATAAACTCTGTCACGTAAAAGGCGTAGCTGTAGCTCCCCCTTCACATTTCGTGTGTTACGACTGTAGTATCTTAATGTAGTCCCCACTCCCTCACACCATCAGCACACCGAACTTTTCCAATTTTAGAGAGAGAAACAAAACCCCTTTACCCCCCTCAACCATTTTTCTCGCTCTATTCAAAGGGCTTTTTTTTTGTTTGTTTTTCTTTTGCAGATCAATTCTGCTGGGGTTTCTTACGCTTACTAATTCTTCGTTTGCTCAATTCAACTTCGATTTCTCATTTTTTTCCCAAGGATTGTTTCTGAAATTGGTGAATGGAGCATGTGGGCAGAAGGGTGAAAAAGGAGTTCCAAGGGCACGGGACGTTCTTCGGTGTGGTACAAGCATACGAAGCGGCAACTGGGTTTTTCAAGATCGTGTACGACGACGGAGATTCCGAGGAGCTGGAGTTGAAGGAAGTCTCCTCGCTCTTGGCTTCCGCCGAGCCTCCGCAGCCGCAGCCGTCGGGATCGTGTGCTGGGAAATTGGGGCGCAAGCCGAAGAAGCGACGGCGCATTGCTGTTGCAGGTAACGATGATAGTAATTCAGCAAATGATGGTGGAATTTCTGACGGTTTACTAGATAGAGATGGGGACTCTGGGGGATTTGACTTGAATTTGACTGATAGGCTAGATTTGAATGATGATGCAGTTAATTGTTTGCATGATGATGATCATGGGGGTAATGCGGTTGGTGGTGGGATTAAGCTGCGTGGCTTGGATTTAAATGAGGGGGCGAATTTAGAGTTGGATGAGGGGTTACTCTTGAATAAGGAAATTGTTGAAGAGGACTCCCGAGCAAAGAATACAATGATTGATTTGAATTTGGACGCAAATGAGGATTTCGAGAAATTTAGAGATGAGAGAGAAGGGCCATGCTTTGACTTGAATTTACAACTAATGGACGATGAGGTGAGAATTTTGGAAGATTGTGGTGGGCGATTTGGGGCTGGTGAAAAGGTTTGTGCTGGAGAACATATGCAGATGAAGGAAGAGTTGGTGGAGGATGATTCTGTGGGAGTTTTAGACAACGTGGATGGAGATAAGGTGGATCCTATTGTTAACATAGACAAGAAAGAAGATTGCCAATTGGTTGATAATGAGAATGTGGCTCCAACAACTGTGCAAGTGAAGAGAAGGGGTAGAAAGAGAAAGAATGCATCAAATAACAATATTGAATTGGCCATACCGGAGGTGCCAAAATTGGGTGTTGATTCAGGGAATATGAACTTGGAAAGAAGAGATGAGACCCCATCCAAAAGTGTTGGTGATTTAGTCGATAATGGAATCTCAGAAATAGTACTGAGAGGGAGAAGAGGTAGAAAGAGAAGAGAGTTATCAAAGAGTGATGTTACCTTGACAACTTCAGAGACTGGATTGAGAAGGAGCAGTCGTAGAGCAAAAAGAGCTGCTTTCTCTGATGAAGACCCAGTATTTGATGAAGCAGAGTTGGTTGGCATCAACCATCAGTTGTCTTCTCCAGCTGTAAGCAACGTGTCTCATGAAAAGGTTGTGGTGGCGGCTCGTGGAAAATCTTCTAATAATGTTACTCTTCCACCCAAGGTGAAGTTGCCGCCACCTTCTTGCGGCACGGACTTAATTGGAGTTTCACTGTTTGATTTTGTTTCTGTTTATACATTTCTGAGGTCATTTAGTACTTTGTTATTTCTAAGCCCCTTTGAACTGGATGATTTTGTAACCTCTGTTAAATGTAGTGATTCATCATTATTGTTCGACTCCATTCATGTTTCTCTTCTAAAAACATTACGGAAGCATTTGGAGTGTCTTGCAGCTGAAGGTTCTGTCTCTGCATCTGAATGTTTGAGGTAATAATAATTTCACTCCTGCTAGAAATCACTTACATTTGAAATCCATTGCACTCTACTTACTTTTCCCGCATTGGAATTTTATATAGGTCTCTCAATTGGGATTTTCTCGACTTGATTACATGGCCAATGTTTGTGGTTGAGTATCTGCTATTGCACAGTCCTGGATGTATTCCTGGCTTAGATCTTTGTCAACTAAAGTTTTTTCTAAACGACTATTACAAACTGCCAATTCCAGCAAAGGTTGAGATCCTGCAGCATCTTTGTGATGATGTAATTGAAACGGAAGCCTTTAAGGTGGAGCTAAACAAAAGGATCCTGGCAACAGACAGACAAACAGATTTGGACCGTAATATGAAATTTGAGAGTAGCAGAAAAAGAAAGAGCACAGTGGATGTCGCCAGTACTTCCTGCATTACAGGAGATGATGCTGAGGAACCTGCAGATTGGAACAGTGATGAATGCTGTCTCTGTAAGATGGACGGGAACTTGATATGCTGTGATGGCTGCCCTGCCGCGTTCCATTCAAGGTGTGTAGGGGTTTTCAGCAACATGTTGCCTGAGGGTGATTGGTATTGCCCTGAATGTGTGATTGAAAGGGATAAACCTTGGATGAAAGTGAGTAAGTCAACTCGAGGGGCAGAACTGTTGGGGATTGATCCCTATGGACGACTGTTCTATAGCAGCTGTGGTTACCTGTTGGTGTAAGTTCCACTTTATCTAGTTAGCTAAGAGATTGCATGAATTTATTTTTTCTTTTAAGTTAATACTTATTTTACCTGCATTATCCATGTCACCGAGTTTGTATATTGAACTTATATATGTTTTAGTTTTAAAGTGTCTAAATTAATGAGTTGTGTGGATTGTCATGGCACTGGGAGAAGGCAGTGCAAAGAAGGTAAAGCTATCTCTGCTGATATCCGTAAATAAAAAACCTGTTTATGTAATTCCTGAAACTCCTCTATTTTCCACAACCTTGCCACTCTTAAGCACCATTTTTCTTCCCGTTTGCAATTTATTTCTCCATGCATAACTGTGCATTGAGGATGCCTTTTCCAGCCTATAAGATGTCAGTAATTTCAACTCTGCAATTGTAAATATTCCTAATCTACCTTTTGCAGTGAGTAGTAAAATAAAAATCTTTGTTCTTAAAAGAAGCTATGGAACCTAAGGAAGCAACTCGTTTGTTTTGGTTAACGATTTATGAATGCTTGTAAATAGATTGTATAAGATTAAAAAATCAGTCGGGCATCTTGTCCCTTGATGTACTTCTGTTAATTTTTTTGTAATATAAATTTTATTTCACATCCAAAAAGAAGATTATGATGCACACGGTAAATCCGGTATCAGTGCCAATGTAGCTGGTGGCAATTACCCTGGCGATATCTTCAATTTGTTAATCCAGAAATTGATCTACTTAATCTCTTGCAGAAGAACAAATAGTTTTTAATAGATGTGGAGGTTATTTTGCTTTTGTAAGTACTTTCAGCTGTGCATGCATTGTATTCGTTCCCTCAGTACTCTCTGCTTTATTTGAAGATCAGGATGCGCTTTTCATTTTACCTGGTACATTTACCAAATAGAGTTTTGTGTTTGATATCTCCCATCTGATACTCTCACTGAACTTATAGTTGTATTCTCTACTATGATATCTAGTTTTCTTTCCAGTTTTACCATAATTGTTGTGCTTTTGCTCCACTTGACATCTGATTTGCTCCACTTGACATCTGATTGTTGTTATTCTTTTTGTACACTGTAGACATGTTGGAAATTTCTTGTTTAATTAATTTGAGAACACACACACACACACACACACACACACTTAATACTGTTGCACACTCTTGAGTGTGACAAAATTAGTATATTATTGTAGAGGAACTAAGAATTAGATATTATATAATAAGGGCACTAAAGTTTGTAGTCACAAACAAAAAGAACACCATTACTTCCATTTGCAGATGAAACAGGACTCTTATGAAGAAATCATCAAAAAAATGATTCTACTGTTACTTCTATAACTATTGTCCCAAATATAAGTGTTGTGACAGTTAAGATAAGCATTCAGGCGTTTCAACACATTGATACTGCCAAATTGTATTTAATATCACCAGAGAGAGACCATGCATGCGGTTCCTCAAAATACTTTTTTGTACAGATGAGACTAACCCCAGCTTCCCAGCATGATGCACAGATGCAGTATCCAAATAAAAAACACTTAAAATTGATCCAACTCTTTCCCAATTGATTAACAATTCATGGTGTAAGAGAAAGGCTTGATGCTCCTGCAAAAGTGCATGCTTGCTAGAGCCTACAGTTTTGTGAGTGATTTAAATATTTAGATATAGCAGTGATATTTGTGATAATCCTTCCGATCTCATGCATTCATATTTACCTAATCAACTTTATTATAGTGGTGGTGGCTTGCAGTTTGATTAGAGGTCAGTGTGACCTTGTAGAAACTTCATTCACAGGCTGTTGAGTGGTCCCCAGAGTATTTTTTATTTTTATTATTTTTACTTTTATCTGGCTTTTCTTTTATTTTCCCGGTCTCATACATTCTGGATATCATTTTTCCATTGGACTTATCTGGCATTTGATTGGTCAGAGATCTCTGTCACAGGAATACAGATTTGATTGCGCTAAATTATTTGGGTTTTTGGTTCAATTTTATGATCTTATTTACCAAACAAATGCCGAAAATCTTCTCCAATCAATTCATTTCTAATTTGACTTGGTCATTTGGCACTTTCTCAAATTCAACCCCATTGAATCCAGTTGAACTCTTACCATCAATTTTCTCACAACAATCACCATCAACGACGTATGAGATGAACTATTCTGCTGATGATAGCCAACCACCTTGGAAGCCTTAAATTGGTTGCTTTTGTTATTATAGTTTTTCCTGTTTCTCACAAACATTTGATGCCATAAACAGCCTCAATAATATTGTCTTGATATCTTTGAATTACTTTCTTTCATAGGCTGAACCTTTTCTTCATCGTATTATTAGTATATGGCAAAAAATTTACGCCTGCTATTTTAATCAAATCATCTTACTGTTAGTTCAATTTTGCTTAGCTAAGACTTAACCTAAAAGTACAGTCATATGTTTTCTTTTACTTCTTAACTAGCACTGTGATCCTGTTTAAGTAGACAGGTGATGTCTTTATATTGTGTGCTTGAAAAATTTATGATGGTTCTACAAGTACTTACGTCATAATTTATTATTGTTAAAACTTTGTATCAATGCCTATGGAATATATATTGATCCCTGTGGTGTTTGCTTGCAGGTTAGAGTCATGCAATGATGAATACTTGTTTTGTGCCTACAATAGAAATGACTTGCCTGCACTAATTGAAGCTCTGGAGTCATCGCCATTCATACATGACACATTGGTTCATGCTATCTGTAAGAATTGGAATGTGGTTCGTGGAGTTAGTGATACCAAAAATGATCTGGACACTCGATCTTGCTCTACACAATCAACTTTTCCTGAGAAAAGGCAAATGCCAGATATGCATTTAGTACCATCAGAAGCTGTTATCAGGAATGACACTTGTTCTGTTAAAAGGTTAGATGAAAAATCTATGGTGAGTACTTATTCCAGTAATGAAGAGCATCTAAATACAGAGCGTGCTACACCGTTGCTGGAGACCGGCAACGATGGACCGAAGATGGAAAATCATTTGGCAAGTTCTGAAGGATCGGCTGAAGTCTCTCAGACTTTTATGAAGACAGATAACCTAAAGGAAAGTGCACCAGAGTGTATGAAAAGATGCTTTGATACTTTAGATTATTGTCATATCCCAGATAAACTTGTCATTGCTGGAAATCATGATATGGCATCTACGTCTGTAAATGCTGGAAAAGGGAAGAATCTTCGTTCTAAAAATTGTAGCAACAAACCGAATTCCACAAACTCTGAAGTAAAAGTGCATTGTGGGACAAACTATGTAAACTACTACGAGTTCGCTCGTACAGCTTCATTGTTTTACGAAGAATTTACTCGTAAATCATCTGATAAGACCTCTGATGATGCCCCAAGATCTCTTGAAGAGATTATAGCTGGACAACTGAAGATTGTATCAAATAGATTTGTTGAATTTTGTTGGTCGAATATCCAAAATTCAAACATCAGCTCTAGAAAAGAAAGGTGTGGATGGTGCCTTTATTGTAGGGTTCCTGAAGATGAAAGGGATTGCTTATTCTCTATGAATGATAGTATTCCTACTGTAGAAAAATTTTCGTGTGAAGTTTTAGGAATCCAGTCGAGTAAAAATGTGAAGAACCATCTGATTGATGTCATGTGCCATATAATATGCATCGAAGATCATCTGCAGGGTCTTCTGTTGGGCCCATGGTTAAATCCAGACTATTCCATGCTTTGGCATACCAGCGTTCGTGGAGCTGATATTGCTTTGTTGAAAAAATTGCTGCTTCAGGTTCTTATATGGCCTTTTGAATCTCTTGTCTCAACCTGTCTTTTGTTATTGGTTACTTATTGGTTGCTTATTTCTGTTTGTTGTATTATTGATTTAGGTAAACGCAGGTTCCTTTAAAAGATAATCTGTCTTAAATCTTAGTAATGAAGGAAACTTATAGTTAAAGGAAATGTTTGATTGAACAGCAAAAAGTTTATCAGCAATCACAGAATATTGGGGGAAACACGAAAATTAATTTTGTGGAAGAAGATATCTAGGCTATCTGAAGAAGATTCATGTCATTAAACTGAATATATTGCTTATGATGGACTGAAATACAGTGTAATTTTAGCATCTGTAAGACTAGAATTTCCAGCAAACTAAATATCTTGCTTATGATCGAGTTTCTTTCCTTTCCTTTCTCTCTCTCTCTATTACTCATAAGCTACTTCGATATCCTTCCACAAAACTCAACCTATAGGGTCATGTCTCCAAAATTTTTAGGGCTTATAAATTGACTTCATTGGCACGTAGATGACCACAGGGTGATATTTCAAGGGGTAAAACTAACTTGGCTCAGCATTCCAGGTGTAGGTTCATACTTTAATGTCTGTTTGTAGCCTTTCTGTGGACATTGTTCTTTGTCTTGAAATAAGAGATTATTACTTTCATTTCTGACCCTAGGATGTATATTTAGGTGAAAAGTATCACTAGGAAACATTCGTCATTTTGTCTATGGCTATACTTTACCTTATCTAGTATACTGGAGTTCTTTAACCTCTTCCTTCCTTTTTGTCTCTATCGAATTTCTAATTTTTTACTTTTGGCACCAGCTAGAGTCAAATTTGCATCATCTAGCACTTTCTGCTGACTGGAGAAAGCATGTTGATTCTACTGCTACGGTTGGCTCTGCTACTCATATTGTCAGCAGTTCTGCACGAGCATCATCAAAACATGGAATTAGCAGGAAAAGAGTCAAGTCTTCTGAGGTTAGCAGACCCTCTTCAAACGCTGCAACTGGGCTGAGTTTATTCTGGTGGAGGGGTGGAAGGGGCTCACGCACACTCTTCAATTGGAAGGTTCTGCCACGCTCTTTAGCTTCCAAAGCTGCCCGACAAGGTTCATAGTTTCTTTGCAGTTCTTCTCTTAAACTCGTAATCTTCGCCAAGTAAACAGTTGACCGAACATTTTTCATGTGGAGCTGTTGCAGGTGGACGTAAGAAAATACCTGGCATACTGTATCCTGACTGTGGAGAGTATGCCAAGCGAACTAAATATGATTCCTGGAGATCTGCCGTTGAGACATCAAGAAGTGTGGAACAGCTTGCTCTGCAGGCATGCTTATTTTTATTTAACCTTATTCTTAATGCTGTCTTGGTTCTATCTAATGTGAAGGACAAACTAAATATGATTGCCTGAACATAACTTTCCAATGCAGCTTGACTTTCTATAAAATTATTTGATACCCTGCAAAGTTTCTTATAGTGTTTGGCCTATAATGTAATATCAGTCTGCATATAGAAACCACACTGAGAGCTATCTCCCTATCTACTGATGCTCAGATATCAATCAATGAGGAAAAGATTGGGGCTATTGTTTTGCTAATACAAAATGAGAGGTAATGAATCTTTTATTGTTTGCAGGTTAGGGAGCTAGATGCTAATATTAGATGGGATGATATTGGCAACAACAATCTTCTCTCAAAGGTAGAGAAGGACTCAAAAAAACCTGTCAGATCCTTTAAGAAGGCTATAATTCGTAGGAAGTGTTCTGAGCGAGCTGTGGTCAGGTACCTTCTGGATTTTGGCAAAAGAAGGTTTATTCCTGATGTTGTTGTCAGACATGGATCCAGGCTTGAAGATTCCTCGAACGAGAAGAAAAGATATTGGCTTGAAGAGTGTCACGTTCCATTGCACCTCTTGAAAGCTTTTGAAGAGAAAAGAATTTCTCGCAAATCCAATGCTATGAAGTCTGGAAAACTTTGTGAGAGCAGTAGATTGATGAAGAAACCCTTAAGGGAAAAAGGATTTTCGTATCTTTTCTCAAGAGCAGAAAGATTGGATAATTATCAATGTGGGCATTGTAAAAAAGATGTTTTAATCAGGTATGATACAATGATATTCTGTAGTTATATTCTTTTGGGGTAGGAAAATATTTCCTCTAGGAAACGACTTCCCAGAGCATCACTTAGTGAACTCTTTTCCGACCTTAATTATAAAAGTATTGAACACTAGTGTCCTGTTTTTAGGAAAAACATTTCTAGTATTCTGTAAGATAAAAATAGAACTGAATAGATGTTTTGTGATTTTCTGTGTACATTAAGTTTGATAGGCTTATGATTGTTGTTTTCTGCTGCACACCAGAATATGTGTAGGCATCTTCTGTTCATTTGAATGATACTAAAAAAAATGCTTGCCCAAAATGATTTTTATTTTCCTATTTTGGGTTTATTGAATTTTTAAGGTTACTGATCTGATTTCTTGTATTGATACAGGGAAGCAGTGAGCTGCCAGCATTGCAAAGGTAAAATCCTTAAATCGCTTTATACTTCATATCAATGGTTTGGTTTGTTTCTTTGAGACACTCTTATTACCCTAACAAATTACTGCTGCATCTTCTTGTTTTATTTCTGTTTGCATTTTTTAACTTGAGGTCTGCAAATGGTAGTTATTGATGTGTAACTTAGAAAGGCTTCACTGATTGTTGATTGTGAACTTGTGATGTAGACTTGTAGTCATGATGGCATGAGAAAGCAGTAGATATATGATATCTATGCGTATTCTTTTGTAACATTTTCTTTATCGAGCTAGTTGACAACATTGCATATTTATAGTTGCCTCTTTATCTTTTTGCATGGATCATAACTGGCAGTTGTCTGTGGCTTTAACTACATTTCAGGTTTTTTTCATAAACGACATGTTCGGAGATCTGCTGGATCTATCACTACTCAGTGTACATATACTTGCCATAAATGCCAGGATGGGAAGTTTATGAAAACTGATGCAAAGAAGGGGAAATCTAAGTCTCCAAAACTTAAGAATGCATCAAAAAGTGTGAAACTGGTGCGCTCAGGGAGAGGGAGAAAAAAGGGGAAAGGGAAGCAACCAATGAATTCTAAAAACAAAAAAGGAGTTCCTTTTGTTGTTCCTTTGCGTCGTTCTGCTAGGAACGCTGAACGCGTTGCAAAACTTTCTTCGCAGAACAGCAAGTTAAAAAAACGGAAAAGGGGAAGAAAGCCTAAATCAGAAAAGTACAAGTCTAAGAAGCCCAAGAATGATAGTTTGAAGAAGCAGAGGACGCCTCTTTTGAGCAGTTACTGGTTGAATGGTCTACGGCTCTCAAGAAAGCCAGATGCCGAGAGACATTTCAGGAACAGAATGCTTCTTGTTGTTTCAGGTGAGGTGAATTGCATCCTTGATAAGCCAAAATGCAGTCTCTGCCAAGAAGTGGAACATAACTCGGAGCTGAACTATGTGGGTTGTGAAATTTGTGGAGGTAATCTTTAACTTTTTGCTTATCTGCACTTCATTTACTCCCGCACCCCATTCTGTTGGCTTACCTAACCTATGCCATACTTTTCCTCAACAGAACTTGTATTTTGCAAAGCAGTAAAAGGGAAATCTTGTCAGTTGATGGGGCATGATTCTCTTTTAGTTTAAGTTTTTAGTTATTTTCTTTGAGCTTATTTCTTTTTCTCCTTGGGCAAACCTGCAGATTGGTTTCATGGAGATGCTCTGAATCTTGGAGCCGATAAAATTGAAAACCTTATCGGCTTTAAGTGCCACATGTGTCTCAATAAGATGCCTCCTGTCTGCCCTCATAATTGTCCAGCTGAAAGCAGCAAAGCTAGAAAATGTCTCAGAAAATAATGCCAAAACTGAATGCAATGGGGAAGGTTCTTATTGTTTGGCCAACCCTGAAGATGGATTAGCGTATCATAAGTCTCATTTAGATGATAAATCCAATGATACACTTTCAACTGTTAATGTGGAGAAGCAGTTGCAAGGATCCGTGCCTGAATCAGACCTGAAAGATAAAGACTTAGAGATTTCTGAGAAGATGCTTTTAAGGAATGATCTTATTGAACTTGGTGGAAGAAAAGGAGAGGTGTTGGATAGTGTTGAAACTGAATCTACTATTCCAAACTCTGACATGGTCAAGGAAGCTGAATGTCCACCCATGATGCATGACCTTGTGGAGAATGGCATGGCAAACAATGAGCATTCTGATGTCTGCAGCAGATAGAGCTTGTTCCGACTCAACTGAAGTTGTCTTCACAAACAATTTTTTGGTGTCAGGTGAAATGCTGTATGCTGGGAGAGAAAAACATAGATTAGATGTGTTCATAATTTACCCTTACAAGGCATTGTGCTAGTATTAAAGATGTTAAAACCTTTCTATGAAACTTAAAATTTTAGCTGAAATTCAAAAATTTATGGAGGTAATTTTCTTGAACTCAGAGCTAATAAAAATAATTTAAAGTCTGTTTTCTCTTTAGTAATGATCTATCCTCCATTCCATACTTTCCCATCACATTGGAATGTATCTTAATGTGCAAGGTAGTCTCTCACTTTCTATATATATATAAGTGTGTGCGTGCGTGAGCTCTTGCACGCTTGCATGTGTGTGGCAGAGAAAACATATCTTGGTTATCATCAATCAACTTGAACTGTGCCCTTAGATTGGATGTCAAATTTCACTAAATTATGCCAAATGTATCTGCAAATTTCACAGAAAAAAACATATAACTTTTGATGCCTGTTTTACAAATACATCTGCAAATTTCATGCCAAAATTATGGACGAGTGCAATAGTTCCCTTTTCTTTTGGTGCAAGTGGTAATTATGAATTGTACTGCCTTTTTTTTTTTGGTCTCAGTATGAGGGTACTGTAATCCTTTCATTTTGATACATAGTTGGAGTAAATAAATTTGTCCCTTGTGTAGTTTTGTTTTTGTCATTATGATTTAGTATGATGGCTCTAACATGATATCCAGAATTAGTTTCCTCTTATATTTTCGAAGTCAAATGTTGATTGAGAATACGTACAAGGCTGTGATTTAACTGCTTGACATGGGGATTAACAATGAGGATTCTTTGTAATTGTTACTCTTATAATTAATCTTATAATGGAAAGCCTGCTCTGCCAACGATAATAAATTCTGATTATCAGTTCTTTTCCTCACATGTACTGCCTATATCCTGAGAAGTGGTAAAACATTCTTATCTGGAAGATATCACATTTACATGATAGTGTTCTTGGTAAGCTTTCTGCAAACTATTCATTCTTGTTACTGATCAAGTAAGCAAGATGATCTATGGAATTATCAGGCTATTATTCAAATAAACTATTGGCTTGATTAGACTCTGGATTAGAAGACTTTGTGACAGCTTGACAAACCGTCCAATTAGCTATCTGACTGAGTCACTGTGATTTGATATTTGAACTTTATTTCCTTGTTGACTGGTGTTAGTTTTCATGACACCCCAGCTACATAACAGTGCCATCATGACATGTCACTGATGCAATAGAAGCTGGTCCGAAAGATGCAGCTGCTTAGAGCTGAACCATCATCTGGTCCTTTATAGAGGTTCGCTGTTCTTCCCTTTTAGTTTAATTATCTTCTACTACCTATGATGATTCTAAAAAAGACTCTTTGGCTCCATTAGAGTGTCAAAGTCATCTGGGAACACAGCATAAATGAGTGAAATTGTCTGAGTAGTAAAGGCTATAGTTTATGGATTTTCTGTGAATTTCATCTAATGTTACAAAGGTGAGGGAAAATTGTGATCACAAAGGTAGTTTGTTGCCAAATGGGGTAGTCTTAAGGGATGGCAATGTAAGCACATTATTTTATAGTTTTTGAAGATTGACATTTAAAACATATAACTGGCATCATTGAGAATTTATTTATGGGAGAGGGGCTCACTACTAACTATTAGTGGCATGCTTTAAGATGCTCTATACTCTGAAACAATTTCTCCGAGTTAACTGTGGGGACTAATTATTAAATATTGTTACTGCAAGTGATCATAATTTACTACTCACAATTAGGAGATTGGATTCGAGTAAACAAGGAAAACGAACAAATTAGAAGTCTAATAAAAAAAAGCAGCTGCGTAAACATTTTGATGTGAAATAAATCAACAAAACACGGTACAATTTATTGGTGAATCCTGTCCATTTTTTTATATATTACTTCTTTGTTATGTAAACATTAATGTATTCATCATAATAGTACTATTATTCACTTTTAGTGGTTAGCTGTTTAAATTGCTGATCAATGTTGCTATTCTTTGTGATTACAAGGTGCACTTGAAAGTGCGGAATCTCTACTTGCATATGATGTGTATGTGCATACTCTTTTCTTTTGTAGCCCCACCACACCTCTCCCTCCCCACTTCGGGTGGTGGATTTGATGTGTTTGGAACATCAGGAACTCTTTCGTTTTTGCCCATCTTTTGAAGGAGGTTACTGGAATTGAGATGCAGTGGTGGACAAGCTTTACTTCATTGGGCTGTTAGATATTCAGATGGAGAAAAAACCACTGAGTGATAGGCATACTTTCCTTTTAACTCTTTGCAGAATTTCTGATACATTTTACATGTGAAATTGTTTGTATTTTGTACTGAGAACTACACTGATGTGATGTTTATAAGGCCCGGTCATTTATTGTAACCAACAACAACTCAACCACTTAACAGCATGTTTGATAGACTTACAGTGTGACCGATCTTTTGGATTTTGCAGGTGAAATATGGATCATCTGTATCCTATTATACAATGTAGCTATTCTTGCAAGACAGATTCAATGATGTATCATCTTAGCTTTGTAGCAAAATCAGAAGTAGCAGGAGGAAAGAAGGCTAGTAAGAATTGATGGGATCACCTTGAAACTCTCTACTTTATTTGCTGTTTTTGAGCTTGTGGATGGATTTTCAGATTCAACATGAAGTATGTCGTGTTCTAGGACCTTATTGAAGCCTCTACTCAAATATTGATGAGCGCACTCAGTTAGAAGTAACTCTATGGTGCAGTTCCATTTTGGTGTTTAGATATTCTATTCTATTGCAAGCAGTAAGTTTTGGTGGACCTGTCGAGGTTGAGGCCCCTTGCGAACTCAATTGAATTAGATGAGCCGGGTCGGCATGTTGACGCTCATCGCGAGCTCAGTTAAATGAGGTGAGAGAGGTTGGTGCTATATGTCGCATGCTGAAACTAGATCATCAAGAATTGCAGTTTACCATCAGTCATTTGGACTTCTACTGAAGAAGAGCCATTTTGAGGATATTTGAGTTAATTCTATTTCTGACCTCTATTTGGATCTAATTACCTTAATTTGCAACAAATGGTATAGCTTCGTTCACCTGAATTTATAATCTCATATCAAAACCAAATCTCGTGATAAACATGTAGTAAATTGGGCGCTTTGATCGCAATTTACACGTTTAAATGTTTGCGGGTTATTATTTTTTCCTTAAAAAAAGTTCGGGAGATAACTTGATAATTTAGGGTGGATTATTGTCGAAAGGAATGGAGTACTACAGTGCATGAGCTTATCTTCTGTGAGAATTAAATTTGTTTGGAAGTTGGGGTGGAGGTAGCGACTAGATGGATGGAGTTTTTTCGCCATGCTCGGGAAACTTATGCAACAACCATGGCATTAGGTGTAGTAGTGGGTAGCAGAGATTGGATAACGCCAGAGGAGGGATGTTTTTGACTAGACGTGGACACTGCGGTTAATGACCAAAACTTGTTTGGTGTAGGTGTCATGGTGCGGGATTGGAGGGGGAGGGTTCATGTGGCCCTGGCTAAACTCATTCAGCGGCCTATCACCATATTAGATGCGGAGTTGAATGTGATTCTTTATGGAGTGGGATTGTGCCAGCAAGAAAATTTGGTGCCATTTGTGGTGTACTCCGAATTCTGTATTGGTTATCCATTTAATTACTCATGAAGCAAATGGGGGAATTCTTGATGGAAGAACTTCCTCCTATAGTGGATGTTATTAAAGCCGGATTAGTTAAGGACTTTAAACATATGTATCAAGATGCAAATATTGTCATTCACACTATTGCCCGTTTTGGGATTAGTTAAGGACTTTAAACATATGTATGGGGATGCAAATATTGTCGTTCACACTATTGTCCGTTTTGTTGCAACGTGTGTGGAAATGTGTACTTAGAACAAAGATTGTTGAGGGAGTTAAGTAGAGAATACAGGTCTAACTTTTCCTCAAAAATACAATAAAATAGTAACTATATGATCTGCAAGAGTGATCATAAGTCGAACATTTTATACAACTGAGGTGGAATTATCTGAGTTAGTGTATTTTTTCAAGTAGAAATGCTCATGCTTCACTTATAACCGGTATGTTAGACATAAGGGTTCATGAATTTGCTGCACAATACATTTCTTTTTTTCTTTTTTTTTTTTCACGAACACATCAATTTAGAAAGGACTTATTCTTCTCTTATTGACGTTAGACAATTCTGTCAACCTTGTGTATTAAAAATTTACTTTGTCAAGGTAGTTGGATGTAATTCATGCGAATTTGGAGTTCATTTAGTCCCTAAAAAAGAAAAAAAAAAAAACTAGAGTTCATTTGGAGGTGGAGGCATTTTGTCATATAAAAAATGGCCCGAATCTAAATATTTTACTATTAATTGTAATTCTACTATCTACCGGTGAGGTTTCATATGATTATGCAGCACTTTAATTTTTTTTTATTGTTGTAAATCTAACTCCTGAATAATTATCACAAAATGTAAATATATGAAAGTAGAAGAACACAGAATGTAGGAAAAGATGATTTTATTCATCAGTATATTTTTATTCATTATTGTATTGATCTACACGAGATTATAAGATATATACTAGATTTCCGCTCGTGCAAATGCACGGGATCATTTATGGGCTCAAACTCAATTATTATATCTTTAACTAGTTTTGCACCCGTGCGATGCACGGTAATCATCGAATTTAAATTATAAAAGATAATGCATATTGTAAATTAAACTTAAATAAATATTGAAAATTTAAAATATACAATATTATAAATTTTGAAATACTTCTTTATATACAAGCTATTAAATAATATGTAAGTATTAAATAAATAAATATTTTGAAACTCATCATTAGTAATATTAAAAAAAAGTTATTTATGAGGTTGAATTGAATGTACATGAAAAGATGACTTATTATGTTGTTGACAGTCACATATTCTCATGGTAATACATGACAATTTATGTGTTGGGAGATTCACATTATGTATATTTGAAAAATTTAATATTATAAATGGTTAATTTCATAAAAATAATCAATTGGATATAATTGTAAATTTAACATGAAGTTTAAAAGTAAACAATCAAAACACCAATTTTGAACTTGGGTGTCATTGAACACTGTTGGTCCCAAGTGAGTCGATATCAATTTAGAGGGGGAGTGAATAAACTGATTATAAAAACTTTTAAACTTGAATGCAGAATTAGATCAGGGCCCTTGACTCGCGTATAAAGCTTATCTATGCACTTTGTCAGTTGTATGAATTCAGTTGACTGGAGAGTGCAGATTGTGTGAACTTTGTGTGTAGTTGTAAAGATATACAAGTAAAGCAATAAGTACAGCACACAAGCAATTTATAGAGGTTCCAAGCTGAAACTTCTACGTCCTCTCTTCCTTACTGAAAATGGCAATTCATTATGCAATGGTAAAGTTTCTTTATTACAATTACAAAGTGAAGACGGGTTGAACCTGGAAACGACAACTCTCACAGAGTCACGATCGCCTTTTCAATTGGTGTTGTCCCGAAAATGGCAGTTATTGCAGTCACGGTCTCCTCAGCCAGTTTCGACAGCTCACACTTGCAGTCCTCAACTGCTTGATGGAGAGGTAGGTGCTATTATCGTCTTTACAAGGTTTTAGATTTCTTTCGATCTTCAAGAGGTTAGTCTTGAAATTGGTATCAACTGATGTGCTAATTAGAGTTGAGTTGAGTAGTTGATCGTTGAATATCTTGAACTTAAGAAGATTGCTTTGGCTGGACTTCCTGCGGCTAGCTGATTTGATGAATCTTTAGGATCTTCTTCTCAATTGTGAACTTTCGCAGCTTTTAGACAGTGCTTGAACTTTGAGCTGTGGAAGGGAGAAAGAAAGCTCAGTTGTAATATAGCAAGATTAGCAAATATTAGATAAGCGAAAGTTATTTGAAAATGAGATTCACTCTTCTTATATAGAGGAGTGATCTTTTGATCGTTGAACTCAATTGATCGTTGATTCTGCTAGTTCATCAATGGTAGTTGATAGTTTTAGCCGTTGAAGCTTTGAAAGAGATAGTCGTTGCTTAGCCAATCAATCTCTGTTGAGCATTTACTTCAGGATCATCTTTTGATCATTAATGTCAAGATCTTTGGTTGAGCATTAACTGCGGGATTCTCCAGCTGACAGTTCTATGCTTCAATGTGGCTATTCTGAACTTCAGTCATCAATTCCGGTCTTCAATTGGAGCATCAGTTTTGAGCGCCAGTTGGCAGTTATGAGCTTTAGCAGTTCAGTTCGGCTATTGCTTCAGTTGGTTGTTCCTCTGAGCTCCTTTGCCGGTTTGGCTGATCACAACTGTTAGTTAGTCGGTCAATTCAGCTGGTCTTATTCTGAGCTTGCTTGCCAGTTAAACTGATTACAAACTGTTGGAAAGTTCGTCAGTTTGACTGGTCTTATTTTGAACTTGGTCGCAGTCGGTGTTGAGCTTGAGCTTTCAGTTGACTGACTTCAGTTCTGGGCATCAGCAGTTGATTTGTCTCTAGGCTTCAGTTCGGCTGATATCTCGTTTTTGGCCATCAGTTGGATGCTTCCAGTCTTCAGTTCAACTAACTTCTTGTCAGTTTCTTCAATCAGTTCAACTTCTCCTTTAGCTTAGCTGACTCGGCCGTCAGTTTGATTAAAGCTGATTCGATTTTTATGCTTTAACCCTCAGTTGAGTTAATTTGGACGGGTTAATGCATCCTTTCAGTTGGGTTGACCATGCTCCACTTGATTAACTTTTGCTACAGCTGAATCCTTAAGGAGCTGTCTTCTGGTCAACTTTTAGGCTCATAACTTGGAACTCCTACAGTTTTTCAGAAAATAGTTCGACATGTTTTGACATCTCATCAAAACCATATATGTAGGGCTTGATAGTTTTTCCTAACAAACACATGCCCAAGTAACTTGTTGGTGGAATCGGAGGTTAATTTATTTTACAAAAAACTGAGGATGTTGAATAACACTCAAGTCGAACATTAGTGTTTTAATTTGATTTTCTATTTTTAAATTTCATGTTAAATTTATGACTATACCCAAAATTAATAATTTTTAAGACAATTAACCCAATTATAAATCATCGATATTACGTACTAATCTCTTACAAATATTAAAGTATAGTAAACTTATTACTTGTCGAACAAATAGCCAGTTATGACTGATCCAATTTTTCAAACAATTCATAATATTTGCTACATTTTTATTGGTAATCGTCGAACAGTTTGCAAATTTTTAAAAATATAAATATTAAAAATTTATTATTTATATAATCTGCATTTGAAAAGAAGATAACAGATACAATGTATTTAGCTTCAAAACTGACTTAAAGTCATATGCATCAATACACATCTATATATAGATATATCATAGTTGTAAAATTTAAATTTTAAAATTTGAAATTTTATGTCTATAATAGACTGGAATCTGGACAGTCATCTAAATTGAGTAAAGATAAATCTTTACAACGATTAGAGAATTGTATTATTTAATTGATAAAATTTAATGATAAAAAATATATATTTAGAAAAAAATTAATAAAACTATCGAGGATTTGGTGTGCATTAGAATAAAATGAAAAAGAAAAGAAATTAAACTGATTTGACATTTATATAGAAAAAAAAAAAAACTCGTTTGACATTTAGATAGATGAAAAGGTTTCAGAAGTAGAATATTTTTTTTATTATAAAATTACATGACCATTTCTTGTAAAAGAAGAATTTTTAAGGCGGTAACTTTCTTTGGAAGCAAACTCCATTTTATAGAAATAAATAGATAGGGTTAGAAACTAAAATTAATCTACATAAGATTAGAAGATATATATATATATATATATATATAAGGTTAGAAACTAAAATTTTGGAGTAGGGAACAAGTAATGTTCATATATAATAACTATATTTATAATAATCTCCTTTGGACATTACGATGTGATATTCATACATCGTTAAAAATCTCGCTGAAAAATCGTGTGGAAAAAAATGAGTCGAGAAAAATAGTACATGCATATGTATATTTATGTTTTATATTAAGTACCTCATTAAAAATCTTCACTAAGAAAATCCTATGGAAAAACTTAGTAAGGGAAAAAGAGTACAACCATTTAGCCATCACTACATAATATAGACCTACATGATCTGGCTTTCAGGATCTAATCTTTTAGATTATTTTGAAATTATTGCCCCCCTCAAAATTACAATCATTGGAGAGAACTTTAAATTTCACAACTCTTCCGGAGTTTATATGGGTAAAAGAATAATGTGTGTTACGTAAACTAACCTTTAACCCATCCACTATTCATATGTACAACACAAATATATTATCTTAAAATAGATAATAGGGGATAATATCACTTGTCGTAATACCACACAAATGAATGTGAAGTATGTACTCTCTTTAATACTATACATTCTTTTGATGTGTTTATATAATGTGACAGTCCTTCAATGGTCTAATAATGTATGAATCATAAAATAAAACAATACCACTACAAATAAAACAAAATCAGTCTCAGATATGGCAATATGAGGATCAGAATGTAGCCAACATTTGAATAGTCCACCAATGTCGTGCCATTATTTATTTCAACTAAAAGTATTTATAACTTGAAAATAATGGAAGATATAGTAAATGTCATGCTAGTGTTTCATCATAGAAAACACTAAATTTTGTTAGCAAGTTAATTATGAATGCAGTACCTGGCTAGATAATTTTGCAAGATAAAAAAATTGTAAGGAACTTCTGGTTCTAAAATATCCTCATTATCTTTTTTGATTTTACATCAAATACTCATTCACTTCAAGTGATTTAACTAACATTGTTGTGCTAAATGAATAAACTTATTCATAGATAAAATATTCAAACCATTTCTTAAATAGGTAGACTAGTGTATAAAATCACATCAGGAATTTTCGATCTGCACACCGAGATAATATTTGGTGTTATCCAAGTCTTTTATTTCAAATACCCATCTTTAAGCATGAGTTAACTTTTCTCACAATAGATGTTGTGATGTTATACAAAAAATTTAAATCCATCAGGAATTTTCATATAAATATTATTGATCAATGACCCATACAAATATGCGGTCACAATGTCTATTAATTGCATATCCAATGCTAAAATTACTGTCATTTATAATATGTAGGGGAACAAAATTTCATTCTTGATATGAGAATATAATTTATTAAATATGGGTCTCTGCGTAAACCCACGAGCTACAAACTCTTTGTATATCTCACCACCTTATGTCATTTTTCATTTATAGAAATTCTCATTTGTGTCCTATTGGGACAACAATTGTTTCGCGGGTTGAGCTTTGCCTCAATTACTGATGTTCATTTTAAAGTGCTTCTGACAACATATTTTCATATTAGGTTGTGGATCCATATTATCATTATAAAATCAATTGTGGGGGCAATTGTATTGTTGAAAATTATGAAATTTATGTTATAAATTTCTCTCATATTTATAAAATACATGGTACCCTTAATATTAATATTAACCATATCATTGTCATTTCCCATAATATTCCGATCTGGTTGTTCCGAAATCTCAGTATTATGATTATTTGTTGCGTGTGCAAATATATTGAGATTTTTGTCTTCAGGACGATCCTCATCAAGAGTTTCTAGGAGTTATCGAATATCTTTAATTTTGTTTCCACAGATTTTTCATTTTAAATACTTTTTCGCTTCAGCATCAATAAATTCTCCCGCTTCCAGTGTTGAGTAATTTAAATCTATGTGGAACTTCCACTGTTTATAATGCAATATATATTATAATAACTCCATTATGATAACTTTTAGCAGTAAATAATATGTTGAACTTTCAGTTCATGTGGTGCGTGAAATTAAATATTTAATTCAAAAAATTGTCGACATTATTTCATTCATATCTCCCCTAATGTCGATAAATGATTAGAAAATCAACGTATCAATAAGTTGATCCCCAATTATTGGCTCTATATATGTCAAATATGATAGAGTACTCTTTCATTTTTCTTTAATTAGAGCCAGTCAATATAGGTACATTTTGGTGGTGATAAAAAGAATTCGCAGATAAGAAATATTTCTTTTATTATTCATGCACAGATATAAATAGAGATGACCCAAACACTGATGCCATAATTTAAAATTTTGAGTCTTTAAATTTTTTATTTATCACAACATAATTCGTTTAATCGAATTAATAGTGACGAACTCATAAATTTTGCTCAGGGGGAGCCATTTTATAATAGGGTAAATTACACACTTATACCTACATTTTGGATATTTTTTTTAAAAAATAACCAATTTTTCCAAAATTTTGCAAATATAACATCAATCAATTTCCCGACTTGAAAACCGTACGTAATTGATTATATTTTAATAATTCTATATTTCCAAAAGAATAAAAAATTCTACAACTAACAAATCTTAAAATACAATTAATTATGTATGATTTTCGAACAGTAAAATTGAACAAATGCTGGATTTGCAAATTTTTTGATAAAGTAGGTACTATTTCATTAATTTTAAAAAATGAACTATTTTGCGAGTATTCAAAATGTAAGTATTAAAGTGTTTTTCATCCCTTTATAATACTATAAAAATAAAACTACACACACATTATAAACATAAAATAAATTGATAACAATATAATTATATACATAGAATATTTTGGTTAGGACCAAAATTTTAGGATAAAAATATATAAATATTTTAGACAATTATTTTTAATAGTGAAAATGAAATAAATAAATTAAAATATTTCTCAATTACAAAAGGGGAAATAGTAAATATTTTTAAAAAACCAAAATTAGCAATGGGAGGGAAAATATTTAAGGTTTTTAAAAAGCACAAATGTCAGGAGAAAGGGTTGAGAACCCAACTCATGCAGAAAATGTAGCAATCTTTCCACTAGACTAATCTAGCGACGGAGTGAATTTTATTTATTACTTATGTATAGACCTTTAACAAATTCATATATAAACACTAAAAATTTTCAAAATTTCAAGGGGGTCCATTGACCCCCTTAGACCCAATGTGGATCCGTCTAATGGCATACCTCCGATATTAATTCAAATTCAATTGACTAGAAATTCATGCTGATAATGCTCATAGGATGTAGATATATGAAAGTAAAAAAATACAAAATATATGAAAATATAATTTTATTCATTGATGTAGTTCTATTCATTGTTGTATTGTGCTAAACAAGATTACAAGATATATAGGGTTAGAAACTAAAACCCTAGAGTAGGGAACAAGTAATGTCCATATATAATAAATATATTTATAACATTTATCAATTTTAATTTATTTACGTATTATACATACATGGTTGATATTATTAATAAAATAAAACTCTAGCTAAATTTTAATTATCTTGCATTCTTGCCGTTCAGTCGACAAGGATTACGATAATTACACCATGCATTTGGAAAAATAAAATCCTAATAAATTTTGTTTATTTATTAATAATGACATTTATCAACTTAATTTAAAAGAAAAAATAAGTAGAAACATTTCGATGTTTTTTTTTAAGCTGCACTTGCGTGCAACGGGTATACACACCCTTATTTCAGACGGATTGCCCGTGCACGCGCCCATGTTTTTTTTTTCCTGATTCATTTTCATAATTAATATTTTTGAATTAAGTATAAATTTTAATTGAGATTGATAAATCTAATTGAGATTAATACCCATTTGATATAATATCTTAGGATTTGCTTACTTTTAAGGATTTATAATTGAGTGGATACCTAGTTTAGTGAATTTTACTTAATAAAATCTCATTTATCACGGGTCTTGAGTTATTTATCATTTTAATATTATGTAAATATGGGATATTGTAATTGAATAATTTATTAATCCTCCCTTATCTATCAAAGTAAACAAAGTCTGAGTAATATACAAGTGTTTGCCTTTTTTTATATATTGGTTAGGGATAAGAGCCAAATAGACCACTAAACTAATTTGGGGCTCAATTGAGCCACTGTAACTTTTTTTCGGCTCAATAGGGCCACCACGTTTTTAAAATCATGTTAATTGAGTCATTCTTCAACCGAGCCCTAACGGAGGACGTTAACTCGTCTCGAAACGATGTCGTTTTCTTTAAGTTTTTATTCTAACCATAACCCGACCCACCCCTAACCCCTAACCCCTAACCTGATCCACGCTGTTCTCTTACACACACTCCTTCACACTTTTTACACACACAACCATGAAGTTCATCCTTGTTCATGTCTTTTTTCCCCGCTCAGATCTTTTTTAGTCTCTTTTCTTTGAATTTTTTGTTTTTCCAGTTTTTTCTTCTTAATTTCTCCTTTTTGTTTTTTTCAATTCATCTTTCCAAAAATCAAACTTTGGTCATGTTTTGATCTCCATCTCCATAATCCTGTGTTATGGGTCGAAAAAAAAAGAATTTTTGGGTTGTCTGCTCAGATTCCAACTTCAATTTCCACTTCCAGCTCCAAAAAAACTTGGCCAAAATCGCCTTTCAATCAGCCAAAAAACCTGCAAAAAAATCAACCAACAGTTCAAATTCAGATCCTTGTTATGTTCCAAAAAAATAAAAAAACAACAAAAAAATCTGTTCCAGTTCCTAGTTCATCTCCAGAAACCCAAATCACTTCATCAAACACTATCAATACTTCACAACCAAAAACTGACCAGCCTCCTCATCTGCTAGCAAAATTCCAAACCCAAACCCTCACACCTCTCCCCTCTGCTCAACCAAAAAACCCTCCCTCATCTGCTGGCAAAATTCCAAACCTAAACCCTCACATCTCTCCCCTCTGCTCAACCAAAAAACTCGCCTCCCCAACTTTCAAGTGCCTTGGCACTATCGCTGCACACAGCAGGGATCGTTCCAAAGCTGCTCAAATCACCCCCAGCTTCAGCATACACCTCGCTCTCACCTTCCTAACCCGTTGGGGACCTCGCCGAATCGATTTTGTGTAATTTGGGCGAGTGGGTCGGGTTAGAGGTAGGTCGGATTATGGGTTAGGATAAAAACTTAAAGAAAATGATGTAATTTCTAGACGAGTTAACATCTTCCAATAGGGCTCGGTTGTAGAATGACTCAATTGATACGATTTAAAAAAATGCGGTGACCAATTGAGCCAAAAAAAGTTACGTTGACTTTGAGCCCCAAATTAATTTAGTGACCTATTTGGCTCTTAACCCTGTTGGTTATTCTAATCCAACCGCTGTACATACAACAAATAATCTTATTTTTCAGAGCTATTTCAGTTTATGAACTTTTTTTTTGCTGAAAATTAAAAGGACGACAAGGCAATTTATTTGAAAAAGAAAAAAACCCCGTGACCACGAATGGTGGAACCAAAGTCGCATCCTTTTTGTCTTGAAATGAGAAATGCGACTTTTAATTGACTTTAGTTGAAATCCAGAAAGATAAGATAGATTGATTGGGACCAAACTCTCGCTCACTGCTTTCAAGCTTAATGTTTTTTGTGTAATGGCGCTTTGTTCTGCTCCAATTCCGCCATTTTCCTCTTCAAAATCCGTTCTTCGTCCGAAACCATCGAATCCGCTGCTTGTATTTTCCCATTCCTTGAGGCCAGCAACATATTTTGTGCATGGAAAATGTAGGCGGAGGAGGTTGAGTGTGACAGCCACCGCTGCTCTTGATTCCGGCAATGGCGCCGTTACGGTAGCGCAGCCATCTGAGGACGATCAAGCTGCTTCTTCTTCTTCTGCTAATCCCTATGGCCGGCAGTACTTTCCGTTGGCCGCCGTCGTTGGCCAGGTTTCAACCGCCACTCTTCCTCACTGTGTGTGTGTGTGTGTCGGCCGTGTGCAATGATTAGTTCTTGTTCTACGACATTTCTAAGGGGGTTTGGGTAAATTGTGGTGATAATGTGGAAGCTCAGTCATGCATCAATTGCCATTGTAATTGGATTTTAAAACTCATTTTATAGTTTAATTTTTTTATTCTAAATTGCTCAACTGTGAAGTTATTTTTTTCATGAGTAGCATTGCTTTACAGTATTTGGTTCTGATGGAGAAGTTTTTTGCGCTGGATTAGCATGTAACACTGGGCTTCACTCGTATGCTGCATTCCGAAATGAGCAAGAGCTATAGTGCCCTCTTTTTTATTACTGTGTGTAACCTTCTCACTGGCTCCTATCTATTTAAAATCAGCTGACCCTTTTCACTAAAACTTTATGCTGTTCTAATTAGAAATATGCACGACATATCCTTTTATCCCATATGCGGCTATAGCTTCTTGTGATTACTTAGTTGAACATGTTAAATCTCCACCAGGCCGAAAATTAGAAGCATGTTTATATCATCCTGTATGTTTTAATGATATATGAACCTAATATTTATTTATTTTCTTGATGTTAATATCTGGTGGGAGTGGGACGTTTGTCTTGGGTCCTTATGGTAACATCTGTGCTTATGATAAGTTCAGTAAACAAAGAATAAATTTAATATGAAACCACTTTAGAGATAGGAGGCCTATCTTGGATGATATTGTGTATATATACACTCCATTTATTAAGTTAGTTTATTATATGGAAACTCTTAATAATTGGAAGCATCGACTTTATATAGGACGCCATCAAGACTGCACTTTTGCTTGGGGCTATAGACCGTGAGATTGGAGGAATAGCAATCTCCGGAAAGCGGGGAACAGCGAAAACTATAATGGCACGTGGTTTGCATGCAATTCTTCCTCCTATTGAGGTAGTTGTTGGATCAATTGCAAATTCTGACCCAGCTTGCCCAGAAGAGTAAGGTTTACTAACTTTAGAAACTTTATTGTATGTTCTGGAACGGATGATATAAACTGAAGCAGCAAATGATGTTCTGAAATTGTTTTAATGTGAAGTCAAACTTACTAATTTTAATAAAAAGTACTGTTAATGGTTTGCCAATCAATTGAGAAATGGATCTGGTAATAAACAATTCTGAGTATCGCAGTGTGTTCAATGAATGCACAATACTGAGTTCAGACTCTTCAATAGTCCAGTGAGAATGGCTCAGCTAACGATACTTGATATGAGATCTCACATCAAATAATTTCAAAGCTGAATTGGTTGGGCTGCTAAGCTTACATGATATTGATTGTGATTCTGTTGTTTCTTATTAAAAAAAGTGAAAAAATCATGTGCTTTTGGTTTCACTGTTGATAAACACATTTTGAGTTATCTTATTCTTCATTAACTTAAAGTTAATTAGTGCTTGTAATTTGAAGGTGGGAAGACAGTCTTTCAGATAAGTTAGAGTATGATTCTGCTGGTAATATAAAGACCCAAATTGTCAGGTCACCTTTCGTTCAGGTAGTTTCTGAAGAAGCAATTATTTCAAGTAAAAATATCCGTTTTTTGTTATCTTAATTTATTTTGTTCTGCAGATTCCACTTGGTGTTACTGAAGATAGACTGGTAGGATCTGTTGATGTTGAGGAGTCTGTGAAATCTGGAACAACAGTTTTTCAGCCAGGGCTTCTTGCAGAGGCTCATAGGGGAGTTTTGTATGTTGATGAGATAAACCTTTTGGATGAAGGAATTAGCAATTTGCTTCTTAATGTATTGACAGACGGGGTCAATATTGTAGAGAGGGAAGGGATCAGCTTTAGACACCCATGCAAACCACTTCTGATTGCTACTTATAATCCTGAAGAGGGTGCTGTTCGGGAACATCTACTTGATCGCGTAGCAATAAATTTGAGGTATGACAGGGGTCAGCTTTAATGAGGATCCTTTAGCTAATGTACAGGTGCCCTGCTATTTGGGCTGGTGTATAAATCTGGTCACTGAATTCATTGTTTAAGCAACAAATTATTTCACGTGTATTATCAAGTTTACTATTAGGTATTAATAAATAATTCATGTAATCAATATTAATAAACACAGTAATGCTTATGGTCCATGTCTTTCACATTTCAATAAAATTGTCTTTACAAGTATTGCTTGTGGATTTTGTATAACCTAGTTGACTAACTATTTGAAGTTTATTATACTCCAGTGTTTCCATTTGTGATTTTTTGAATTCATAATGTGGATGAGACCATCTTCTGCAGTGCAGATCTTCCTATGAGTTTTGAAGATCGTGTTGCTGCTGTTGAAATTGCAACACAGTTTCAAGAAAAAAGTGGTGAAGTTCTTAAAATGGTTGAGGAAGAGATGGACAGTGCAAAGACACAGGTAATACTTGTCTATAAGAATAGAAAATATATTATGGTGTAAAGGTTCTCAACAATAAGCAATAATTAGTTGGAAGTCCAGATTCCAAGACAAATATGTTGTCAAACAAATATTTTGTTGCAGAAGTGCATCTTGACAGTCATATGTATTTGGTTGTTGGTGTGGAGCTACCTTGACACATTTTATTCGTGGTTATGATGCTTTGTCCTGTTTGTCACAAGCTATTGTCATTGTCATAACTCATAAGTAATAAAATGATATACTTTGAAGGTTACGAATGAATGTGAGTCTTGCACTATTGCATAGTTGTCTGGTATTAAAAAAAAACCTCAGATAAGCAGGTTTTGGAAAGAACAGGAGTTGTAGGACTTTGAAAACTTTGATGAAAAGTGATTAAGGAAGACTTGCTAGATCTTTGATTAAGTCTTAGTCATAGGTGTAGAAGGCATTGAGGCTCAAGGAGCAAGCGACAGTGCCTTAAAGCCTTGAACCTTGCACTTTAATAAGACATATGTGTGGCTTTGAGGAGAGTGCCTTATAAGAGACGTGCCTTGTGAAATTCATCCTAGGGTTCTTTCAATTGCTAAATTAGGCTAGTAATATATAAGTACTCCTTTAGTACTTATCTATGAAGAAATTGGTTTTGGAGAAGCTGATGAAGTGGAAATGATCTTCGGGAAATTGAAGGATTGTGTTAAGAAGAGGACGATGGCTTATTACCATGTTGAGCTTAATGCTGAATCATCTATATCTGTTCAGACATGCTTTAGGGTTATAATTTATTTAGTAGGGCAGGCAAACAAGTCATTAATTATTGTTTTATGTCCTTCATGTTTCTGTTAAGGTTATTATGGATTTTAAAATATGCCAAGTAAGTTTATGTTTGCCTTTTGTTGATGTAATTTATCTTGGTTTGAAAGGATATATATGTCCAATATGCGGGAGTGGGTAATGATGGCGATCAAGATAGATGATTTTGCATATACTCTTGCACATCAAACTGTTTAAGTGAGTAATTCATGTAATATTAGGATTTTGCATTTTATGAGAGTACCGCTTTAGCAATTTCTTGCGTAATTTATGCCGTTTGGGTTTTTTGAAAGTGTATATTAATTACCCTGTTAATACTAAAATTTTATGATTTTATTTTATTTTATTTTATTTTGTTATTTATAGTTAATGACTCATTATAATGATATTGTCATCTATGCAGATAATTTTGGCACGGGAGTACTTAAAGGATGTGAGCACAAGCAGAGAGCAACTTAAGTACCTTGTCATGGAAGCCCTCCGAGGTGGTTGCCAGGTCTTTGGTTTAAAACTCTTCTTGATTTGCATAAGGAACATTCTCCTATACCATTATGAAAAATTGTGTTCATTAATTTAAAGGGTTAATTACACTTCCTAACTTAATTTGAACTTTTACCGAAATTTTGAAAATGTCATGAACTTTAAATGATTAACCCTTAATTAAATTGATAGCAAGCAAACTTTCACTCTATATTGGTCATAATTCAATCATCAATTTCTTTATTCTTGCCTATTTGTTTCCTCGGGCTTTGTGTTGATTTCAAGGACATTCTTTAACACCATATAAGGATGTAAAAATCTGTTAATCTTATTGGTGCAACTTATCATGTGAGAAATACTTATATGGTGTCCTTTAAGTCTGGCGCCATGCTTCTTTGGCAACCAACACTAGCAACTTATCGAACAACTTGATGAAACTCGCCATGTACCTTCTTGGGTCTACTTTAAATGATGTCATGACATTTTTTGTAAAAAGGATATGTTTATGTTGTTATTTATTTTATGAGCAGTTCTATTTATGAATTATATAAAAAATTCTATTGAAGGTTATGCATGAAATAGAACATTCTGTCCATATTCGAATTACAGGGGCACAGAGCTGAGTTATATGCTGCGCGAGTAGCCAGGTGTCTAGCTGCTCTTGAGGGACGAGACAAAGTCAATGTGGATGACCTGAAAAAAGCTGTAAGTATGACATTCTTGCATTCTATCTCATTACTTGTCATTTTATTTGTAATGGCAATGTCTAAGAGATGCCTTAAAGTTGAAGCTGCTTACTAGGAATAGAGGTGTTGATTTATCATGTTTGAAACTGATTTTTGAGCATAAGTCTATTCTAGTCAGGCTTTGCCGTAGATCCATAGTTTACCTGATACTGTATTAGTGTTGAAAGAGGAATACAAGAACTTCAAAGTTTGGGATAAAAATGAAAAAGAATTGATACGACTTAATAGTGCGTTAATGGACTTTTATTGCTCAAAGGCATAGCTGAGGAGAAGAATAATGGCAAGCCTATGGTAGCTGTCTATCAAAGCTTTCAGAGAGGATATAGCTTTTATCAAAACCTCCATTGCCCATGAATCTTGCATTTATCTAAAGCTAAAGGATCTTGAAAGAAATATGAGTAGAAATAGCAATGAGCTGGTGCTGGCCCATTAAGAAGTGTACCTGAATCTGAAAATGAATTGACATGTCTAGATCTGTGATCCATAAAATCAAATTTAGGAAAAATACAAAAACAAGAATGAAGAAATTTGATGTGGGTTTTTGTTCTCAATCTTTTAATTATTTTCTCTTTTTGTTCAAGACTTATTTTCAGAAGAATACCGCTGGTTAGGGACTACCCTCTTAAGACACACTACCAAAGTTTAATGGAGAAAATTGTGACAGGCCACTGTTAATGCAGGTAGAATTAGTTATCCTTCCACGCTCCATTATGAATGAGAGTCCTCCTGAACCGCAAAACCAGCAACCTCCTCCACCTCCTCCTCCACAAAATCAGGATAATGGAGAAGAACAAAATGAAGAGGAAGATCAAGAGGTCTGCTTGTTAACTTGCTTTGATTGCCTTTTCCAATAGACTATCTCTAGCTAATTGGAGGAGTGAATGAATTTCATTATGAGAAGAATTCCAAGCATTTAACCTTGTTTATTATCCTGAATGTTCTCTGTGGTAATAGGATGAGAATGATGAGGAGAAGGATGAAGAGAATGAGCAAGAACAGGACCAAGTACCTGAAGAGTTCATCTTTGATGCTGAAGGAGGTTTAGTGGATGAGAAACTTCTCTTCTTTGCACAACAGGCACAAAGACGGAAAGGGAAAGCTGGGAGAGCGAAGAATGTTATCTTTTCTGAGGATCGAGGGCGATACATTAAGCCAATGCTTCCGAAGGTCAGATTGTTTTTCTTTCATCTCTTCTTTGAAGAAGCTTTACTTGGTCTGATACTTTAAAATGGTCTACATGCTATTTGTGAAATTTCCCTGATAAAAATATCTCTTTTAAACTTCTATATAAAGTATGTTTAACCGTGTGGAAACTTATCTTACGGAGTTCTATTATGAAAAGCAGGGTCCTGTAAGGAGGTTGGCTGTTGATGCAACTCTTAGAGCAGCTGCACCTTATCAAAAGTTGCGAAGAGAGAAGGATGTCCAGAAAACTAGAAAAGTTTTTGTAGAAAAAACAGACATGCGTGCCAAAAGAATGGCTCGAAAAGCGGGAGCCCTGGTATAGTCAGAAAATTTTCATTTTTTGATGCTTAGTTCTGCTATTATATTCCTTCGTAATACTATGAGAAGCACAAATCTCTATTTTGTGTCTTGTATCAACCTGGCTTCTTCAGGATGCCTTTTCTTTTGTGCTTGAAATAAAAGATTTTTCTATAGTTATGGCTATTAATACCAAGTTAGTAACCAATAGATACAAATCTACATTGATTACTTAAATCATTTTAGTTAAAGTTTTCCAAATGCCCTACGTAGGTATGAACCTGGATGGTATCTTGTTTACATCCATCTGCCACTCGTATAAGCTTCTAGATTGCTTTTATGATACCATGGGCAATAACAATATTTTTAAATGGTGAAGTGCAAATATAGAGATGAATTATAATGAGTTTCTAGGTAATGTAACAGAGTCTAAAAGTGTCTCTGGAAGGGTTGGGGGAAAAGATCAAATTTAGGGTTGCTTGGTGGGTCTCAGTTCATAAAAAACGTTAGAAGAGCTTCCCTTTCTGATTGGTTAGACATTGGCCCATAGTATTGGTGATAATCCATAAGGGATTCCTCATCCCCTGTACTCACTTCTTACCTAAATTGGATCAAACTTTTCTGGTTCTTATCCAAGGAGAAGAAAAAAATCGATAACTGAGGTTCTATTAATTGTTGCAGGTAATATTTGTTGTTGATGCAAGTGGAAGTATGGCACTAAACAGAATGCAAAATGCCAAAGGTGCAGCGCTTAAACTACTTGCCGAGAGTTATACAAGCAGAGATCAGGTGCATTTAAAATGAGCCCATTTCTTTCAAAATTTTCTGGCATTGGTTCCTATCTGCCCAATATTTTCTTCAATTTCTCAGACAAGATTGTTTGAGAGGTGGTTTTGTGTGGACTGTTTTCAAGTTATAAATGTAATGGGGCACAACGATGAACTACTTTTCTTGTTCTTATTTGAGGTTTGAATATATAGGTCTGTATCATACCATTCCGTGGTGATGCTGCAGAAGTTCTGCTGCCTCCTTCCAGATCAATTTCCATGGCAAGGAAACGTCTAGAGAGACTTCCATGTGGTGGGGGCTCCCCTCTTGCCCATGGTCTTACCACGGTATGCAAATCTGATTTTGTTATTAGCACTGAAATACAACATAATGACTCGAAGCTGGTTTTGGATATAATTGTTGCTATCACTGGGCCTACTGTTTTGTTAAGTTTTTGGTTGATCTGTAGCACATGGATAGGTATTACTAACATTTAATGCAGAGAAGCTTCTAATATTTCTTAAGCTCAAATAAACGAGTTCTCTTGTATGAATAGACCATGTTTTCCAACTACTAATCTTAATGTAAAGAAAATCGAGCTACTGATGGCATCTCATATATGCTTGAATAATTGCTAGATAATCTCTGGTTAGCTCATCTGTTGTCTTCTGATTCCTCATTTTGCCAAACCTTTCCCCCAGGCTGTTAGAGTCGGGATGAACGCTGAGAAGAGTGGTGATGTTGGGCGCATAATGATTGTTGCGATAACAGATGGCAGAGCCAACATATCACTGAAAAGATCTACTGATCTTGAAGCTGCTGCTGATCTGCCTAGACCCTCTGCTCAAGAACTGAAGGTAAAACCTTGAAGACTGATTGAATGTACTAGAATTAAATTGCACTACCTGATTTTGATGAAGTTTTCTCGTCTTTTCAGGATGAGATTCTCGAGGTTGCAGGGAAAGTATACAAATCAGGGATGTCGCTTCTAGTTATTGATACAGAGAATAAGTTTGTTTCGACGGGTTTTGCCAAAGAGATCGCACGAGTGGCACAAGGTATGCAACTTTTGAGTACTATTTGATGTATGAACTTGTAGAAATGAAGCTTTTAATGTAACATTTTGTAAAAAAAAATTATTTCCAGGAAAATACTACTACCTCCCTAATGCTTCAGATGCTGTTATCTCAGCAACAACAAGGGATGCTTTGTCAGCTTTGAAAAACTCATAAATAAAATAGCCAGAAGCCTCAGCCAATGTTGCTTAACACATATATATGAAACATGGTGAGCAGTTTTTCAGTTTTGCCCTTTCTGATGTTGTCTCTAGAGGAATGTAATTAAATTCAAGCAAACACTTGTACTTAAATTTTTTGATTGACAGTATAATCTATGATTTGTTTCCCTGCGAAATGAAGCTGTTAGAGAAAATTGATGCAATGTTTTATTTATTTAAACTATTTGTTACTTCCCTTGAAATTGTGTTATTGGCTGATATTCGGAAGGACGACCATAAAGAGGCAATTTGATCTATATTAATACATACTAGAACGTATTAACAGAATCGAACCTCACTCTACTAGAATCGTTATCTTGATCATAGAGTTATTTTTTTACTTGATATAAAGATAAAAGAGGAAGGAAACGACTTGGGTGAAAGACATTTCCACTATTTACAGTAACATAACACCTTTATTAGGTTTAAAAAGTAGGTAATTCTTTTGTGCTAGAAGAAGTAAATTTCAGTAGTTGGAAAATAAGCTGATGCAGACTAGGTAACATTTACCATGCCAGAGGCTGGTGATCTATCAAATAACTTGTTATTTTGTCTCATCTGAATCGTAACATAACGACTTTTCAATGTTTTATTTATTTATTTTTGTAACAAATAAATATGACAGCTCTAGTAGCAGTGAACTCTGGTTAGAAGTGGCACTGCCTGAATCCGACAAAAAGAAAGTGTCATATGTGTAGAGAGAGAGAGAGAGAGAGAGAGAGAGAGAGATGAAGAATTGGAAATGATGGTCAAGTTCTCGGGCACATTGCACAAAACAGTAGTATTTTATGATGCTACTTCTGACTTCTTGTGCAATTTAAATTTAAAATTGAGGGTCAAATAATTTCCAGCTGCAATTTGATTTTTTTTTTCCAATTGAGATTTGAGAATAAGAACTAGTGGCTAATCAATGGACCCCACGTATTTGGATATACCTCCTGAATATGGGTTCCACAAAGGAAACATAACCCTTGAATCCCCTACTGCCACGTGGCACTCATTCTTTTCCATTATATATAAATATTATAAAAAAAAAACACACACACACACACAAATAAGTTAAATTTGTGTCTATATATATGCATACAATCACAATGTCACAACTGACTAGCTGTACAGAAAAAGAATTAAGTAAAAAGTAAGCAGCAAGAAAACTTGAGCAAAAGCTCTTTCTAGTTTCTACTGATCACACTGCAAAAAAAAAATGGGTGACCATCAATTATTCGAAACCTTGAAGCAATCTTTCTCTGTAGCAGACATGGATTCCGACATGGAATACATCAACACTTATTCTGGGGTCATCGAATTCCCATTTGATGAAACCTTAAACTTCCAGAATTCAATCAACTCCAATATTATTTTACCTCAATCAAATCTCCATGGGTTGTTTGTGAATGGTTATCATCAAACTACTCCCACCGAAGACAAGCAAAGGAAAAGGAAAGCAATGGATATGATCAGCAGCAGCAGCACCACCACTTCAGCAAACACTACTTGTTCACACTCAGTTTCTGATCATAGTGGGACTCCAAAGCCGACTGTGAGCTTAATTAATTATCTGAATTTAATTATAGATACTGCAGAGAGATAATTCTGTATGAATTAATTTGTTATTTCAGTGTGGTGGTGGAAGAGGAAGAGGAAGAGGAAAAAAGGGCATGAAAGTCGAAAAGAAGGAAGAGGAGAAGCCACGTGAAGTGATTCATGTGAGAGCCAAGAGAGGCCAAGCCACAGATAGTCACAGTTTAGCTGAACGAGTACGTACCTTTAATTTTTTTTCATTTTCAATTCATCCATCTGCTCCTAATTAATTAATTTCTCTCGATCGATCAGGTTAGAAGAGGAAAAATTAATGAGAGATTAAGGTGTTTGCAAGATATCGTTCCTGGATGCTACAAGGTACGTATCACACATATATATATTTCTTGTCCCAATTAAATAAGTTTTTTTTCTGACTATATATAGACTATAGTATTAATCATGTTAAAATAAAATGAAACAGACGATGGGCATGGCAGTAATGTTGGACGAGATCATCAACTACGTGCAGTCGTTGCAAAATCAAGTAGAGGTGAGTGATCAATTAATTGATCGGTCAAATTTTGATAAATTAAAATTGATTGATATATTGTTGTTAAATGTTTTCTCTTCCAAATTCGACCATCCAGTTTCTTTCAATGAAGCTCACAGCAGCTAGCACGTTTCATGACTTCAACGAAGAAGACACAGATTCAATGGAGGCAATGCAGGTGCAGTATATGGCCTAATTAATTAATTAATTTTCATAAATATATTATTCATGTTTGATTTTCATGCCTATAATTAAATATATACAATTTTGGACGTTGGATTTTCAGAGAGCAAATGCAATATTTGAAGCAATGAAGGGTGAGAACGTAGCAAATCAGGTGCAGGGAGTCCCTCTTGCTCAGTTTTCACAACCAGGCCACAATTTGGGCTATTCAGCTGCCACACACCTACCAGATAATAATATTCATTTTTCTTTTCTGAATTAATTAAATTTGTACAAGTGAATGAATATTCTACATGGAAAAGAAAGGCAGAAGTCAGAAGAAGATTATACATTTATACACTCAAATTTTGTAGCTCCACAAAATTTAACCATTTATTATAAGTAGTTAATTTGAGTTTGGAAGATATGTACGTATACGTAGCGTTTTGTTTGTGCTCGATCATCACATTCTATCAAGAATTGGACTAGTTTATCATGCATGTACCGTTTTCTTATTATATATTTTCCTTGAATATATATCAGATTGGGATTCACTATGTGTGAATATATATTAACCAATTCTGAACGTAGTATCACAAAAACTCATGTTAATTATTAGATTGCAATTGTCAGATCATATATATCCACATTCCAGTTGTGTGATGCAATATTTGCAGCGTGCATGAGTAGACAGACTCAGCATGTTAATTTGTTTTTCTTTTTTTCAATTAATTATTAATTAGCTTCAATTCCATTTAATTTGTTGCTGGTGTTAATTATTGGTTTCAGGTGGATGTACGTAATATATTCATCACTTGTTTGTCTTAGCTCTCTTCATAAATCATCTCTCTGTTCATCAGTACCTATCAACTATGTTTAAATAGAAAAAAATAATGATATTGTATGTATGTCCAAAGGAGTAGGACCATCGACAATTTCAAGAACAAATTAAATCTTCTTTAATTAATTAATTAATTAATTTCTTTTTCAGACAACGCGCTTCACTCTATTATTTTCTTCACACTATTGATGACTACAACTTTGTTCAGACTTTGTCATCAAATGGAGGAGATTTAGGGGTGATGTAAATTAAATGTTGTTTCTTTTTAATTAATTAATTCCAATTTTCGACATTCATATAATATTCTCCGTCCCATTTATACAGTCCCTATTACTATTTTGAGGTGTTCCAATTATATAGTCTTATAACTATAAACAATATTAATTTTTATAATAATATACAAATTAAATATACCCTTGTTAAGTCTTGGAAATTAATTAAGTGGGAATGGGTCAAAGTAACCACTTAAATTTTTAAAAAATTTATTTTAACTACTAATTTTTAAATATATATTTTTAGCCAGAATTACCAAAATACTCTTATATTTATTTTAAAAAAGAAACCATACTTTACACTCCCCCACCAGCCGCCATTCACATTTTTGAAATCGAATTTTGAAAAATTACTCTCTCCTCAACAATCTCATCTTCTTCACAATTTGCAACACTAATGGAAACTGGAAGAAATCGTTGACCATTCTGGAAGATTTCTCCAAATCGTCGACCACTTTGGAATAATCTTCTTCACAATCTCATTCTTCTCTTTCCAGATTTCTCCACCAACGAGCCATTGTCGACCTCCGAAAATTCAAGAGAAAAATAAAAAATCATTCCCCAACGCGTATGTGCTTTCAGATCTAATTATTAATAATATTGTTAGATTGTTTGATGTTGTTTGGTTTTGAAGTTTGATTTGGGAGAAAAATTAAGTAGAAGAATTTTCTAGACATGATAGACATGCTTTGACATTAGAAGTATTTAAAAATCATCTCTAATATAGTTCATTTTTGAAAATCTGGAAAAAAAATTTAGTATTTCTGCAACCTTCAAAAAATCTGAAAACATGAAGTTCTTAACTGCGCACTAGAACCAGCGCACGGAGCTTAGTACGCAATTACCAGTGCGCAGTCGATGTGCATGCGTTGATGTATGTCGATATTTGTTGTTGCGCGCATGCCTCATCTAAGCTCAAATCGTTACCCAAAATGTTTGTCAATGTTTGTTGTTGCGTGTGAAACCATCTTGTGCGTGCCAAATTATCAGCCGATGTCTGTCTATATTTGTTATTGCGCGCGTAGCCATCTGCGCGCGCGTGCATGCCCTGTGTGTGCACTATTTGTGCTCGCATGCGTGCATCCGAGATCAAATTATTAGCTGATGTTCTACCGATGTCTGTCTATGTTTGTTGTTGCACACGCAGCCATCTGCCTGCGCGCATGCGTTGTGTGCGCATGTCTTGTGTGTACACGCTTTGTGTTCGCACGTATGCACTCGAGATCAAATTGACAGCTGATGTTCTGTCAATACTCGAAAATTATTAACCGATGTCCGCCGATGTGCTGCCGATGTCTGTCGATTTTTGTTATTACGCACGTAGCCATCTGCGCGCGTGCATGCCTTGTGCGAACAGTTAAGAAGAAAATCGCGTGCATGCCTTATGTGAGCACGCTTTGTGGCCACAAGCGCGCACCTGATGCCAAATTATCAGTTGTTGTTCTGCCGATGCCCGGAAATTATCAGCCAATGTTATGCCGATGTCTGCCAATATCTGCCAATATTTGTTGTGCGCCGGGTCTTGAGCGCACTTAAGAACAATTTAGCTCGCAGTTAAGAATAATTTTTTTTTGTAAAAGTTGAACTTGATTGCTCACTGCACTAGCTCGGTATGGTCGAACTATGATCCAAGAAATGAAGATCGGTGATAAAAATGAAGATTGACGATAAAGATGAAAAGAAAATCTGAAGAGATGGATGGAATATTTTTCAGATTTTGGAAAAGTTGTCTTTCCATAAATAAATATATATATATATATAGTATATATATTTTTTCCTTTAAAAATAGGAAAAAATGGTAATTTTGCTCAAAGTGACTAAAAAAATATGTTTAAAACTTACTGGTTAAAATAAGTTTTTTTAAAGTTTAAAAATAGCCACCTCATTAATTAAAGATCAACCACTTAAATTTTTAAATTAATAAATTTTAAATAAGGGTACTATTAGAAATTAATCTTTATTATCTTATTTTTATAAATATTTTTAATTTACGTATGAGAATAAAGTGGATTATATAATTGAGACGGGGAGAGTACTAATTAAGGTGTATTCATTTTTCTAAAAGTGTAGCTAGCTATCGGTTTATGGTGAAAAAACGAAAATATGTTTGGCTGAATTTTATAATCTTTTAGAGTTATAATAGATCCCAAAACAATAATTAATACGTTGGATTCAAAAATATATAATTTCTTTGGTTATATGATATTTCATTGATGATCTTGTAATGAAGTGAGCTTAAATATGATGGACTTTGACTTCCTAGCCAAAATTAAGCGAGATAAGACAAATCGACAAAAAAATAGATTAACGATGGGGCTGATTTCCATAATAATATTTTTATGTTTAAATTATATTTTAAACGCATAATTTCAATATTCTTAGATGATATTATAATACATATTTAAATTTGCATATAATTTGATGTTGGTTATAAAAACTAATTTAGTAAAGTATTAAAAAAATAGAATTTATAACAAATAATACAATAAAAGAATTCATATAGTGAAATCACAAGTTATTCACAACTAAGTGATTACCTTCGGAGGCGGACCTACATTCGTACGAAATCATCTGCTACACTTTGTGCAACATTTGGTGCTACACAATTCAATTTATTAAATTTTCTTCAATTTTTTAATTCAATTTTAATTTATTATGTTTTTTTTTTAATTTTCCACTTATTATTTAGGGTTCATGCTGCCCAATTAGGGTATATAATTAATTTTTCAATATTAAATTTTATTTTCTAATTAATAATTTATTATTTTGTAAAAAATTATTATATATACTAATTGAGTAGGATGAACCCTAATTAATAAGTGTAAAATTAAATTATAGCACAATAAATTGAAATTAAATTAAAAATCCAAAGAAAAATTAATAAATTGAATTGTGTAGCTTCAAGTGTTACACAAAGTGTAGCAGAGGATTTCATCCTACGCTAAGGCCAAGGGTGGCATGTCGCATGTGGTGTGCCCCTGAAATTTTAAAATTTTCTAGTATGATTTTAATAATTTATACTATCATTAGTTTTTTTTTTGTTTCTTTTTTTTTTTTGAAAAAACTACATCTATTTCTTTTTTTAGTCAAATCTTTTTTGTAATGTACTCATTCTAAATTTAAATTTGTATTTATTTAGTCTAATTTTAAATTTTCAAGGAAGAAAAAATTATAAGTATAAATATATATATATATATATATATATATATTAATGATACACCTATTACATAATAATTTTAAAATATAAAAAATATAAGTAATGTTGTAATATAATTGATGATTTATCTTTCAAGTTCTAAATTTATAAAACTTATTGTATTTAAATTATCAATTTTTATCATTATATGTATCTGGAAAAAAAAACACTGATAACTTTATCAAAATTATTATTTCATAAGATTGTACCCATATTTGATTATTTGGACCTAAAATAATTTTGACAAATCTATATTTTTATTAGTGTTTGCATTTCAATATGAGTATCGTTTTACAGGTCTTGATACTCACGCAAAACTCTAATCCGCCCATTATATAATCCACCATTGTCGTACTTTCCGAGTTGGTGTGAATTAAAATAAAATTTAATATGTTGAATTCTATTTTTCATTTTTTAAAATCCACCTTTTCTTGTACCTCCTTCCTTAAAATTTTGGAATGAAACTTTTTCTTATTACCGAACAACTTCTAACAAGGAACAATATTTAAGTGGGCATGAAATTTTCTATATACTGGATTAAAAGATTTGAGAGTGAGAATTTAGAGAGAGAGAGAGAGAGAGAGAGAGAGAGAGAGAGGTATTTTGGTCACGGTGGGTGAAAAATATTGTTTTAAAAGTTTGTGGGATTTAAAAAAAAATTGAAGGGTGTTTCTATTTACTACCCAATGTTTTCTTTCACACCATAATTATATTACACATAACAAAAATTCTTATTTTTTTCATTTTTTTTTCTACACACACCACACCAAAAGACTATTATACCCTTCAACTTAAAAAAATTAAAAAATTAAGAAATGAACACAATGGAAGTCGTTCGGAAACACGTTTCGGAAACGCAATGAAGGTCGTTCAGAAATAAGTTTTCGAACCCATAATGGTGTGTTCATAAACTTATTTTCGAACCTAGTATTATATGGTCGGAAATGAATCCAGTGTTATAGGGTCAGAAATAATTTTCCGAACTGCTTTTATGACGTTCAAATTGTAATTTCCGAAGCTTTTTTGACAATTTAAATGTGTAAACTCGATAGAACTCAAGAAAAATAAAAAAAAAATCGGTTCAAACTTATGCAAAAAATTAGAGTTGTCAACTCTACGTACGCGGACACGTTAAGGTATAATTGGTATGATGAAATGAAATCACATTTTTAAGCACATTCCCATTTCTATGGCTGATACGATTTTTTCAGTTGGAAATGATTATTCACAAAGAAATTCCCATGACTATGAACATATGATTTGTCATTACTCCCCGCCCTCATGGTTTTATGCATTCCCGATTATCAAAATAGATTTTATTTTTTATTTTGCAAAACTATACTTTATTTTTTGTATTGATAAATGAAATCTCATATTCTTATAAAATGTTTTATTAAAAAATACATTATAATAAATATAATAATTTTTCAAGACAAAGTTAAAATAATTTAAATTGTAAAAAAAAACTAAAGAAAATTATATTAAAACTTAAAAGTCATCAATCATTTAAAAAATTAATACGAAAATTTTGAAAAACTTCAAAATCATTTGACGATAAATAATTTAATTTTTTTCAAATTTATGTATTTTTTTTAAAAACTCGTTAATAATTTATTAATGATTTTTTAATATTTAACAAAAGTATATATTAATCATGATATTATAGGATTACTTAAAATATACAAACTCGTTAATCATTAGCGAAATACTAACTAAAAGTATACTTAATTTTTCACAAATGTCAATAAAGTAAAAAATCGCATAATATTCAATAATATATTTTTAAAATATAATAATATCTCTTGAAAGAAAAGTAATTTGTTATTTAGAACTAAATAAGCTCATTCGTGTATTTTATTTATTAATTATATATTGTTATAATAAAACCAATTCATAAATGTAAGTTTCATTCTTATCTTATTACTTATGATTCATACTATATAGCCAAAAAAGAATGATAATAGTTATTCTATTCCATTCTCATCATCATTTTCATTACTAAGTTCATTTCATTATCATTTGATTCTATTCCGACATACCAACCATCCATATCTTCACATGGAAAACCGAAACACGGATAACATGATAAAAATTTATCATCATTACAGATATAGAAATATGGAACCGCCATGAATGCAACTACAAACCTTTTGTGTCACTAACCATAAGATAATTATGGTTCAAATTTCATGTTACACTACTGTGTGTTTCACTATAAAAATTTATGATGTTAATAATATTTATTATAAAATAAAAATCAATTCTAACATAAATAATCATAATCAATGTTTATCAACAAAAAAATGAATTAAAAAGGTTAGAAAAATTTAATTTTGAATTAATCATCTATAATAATTATTAATTGAAAATTGAAAATTAAATATTAAAAAAATAATTTTAAACCCTGGGGTGAACCCTAAAAAAAATATTAAAATTAAAAAAATAAATCACAAAAAAATATAATTGAAGAAAAAAATATAAAAAAAATATAATTTAAAAAATATAATTTGAAAGTGTAACACAGAATGTAATACGGATAGTGTAATAGAAAATCTCAAGTGGGATGTTTATTTCACAATAAAATTAATTCTATATCTACAAATATATGAATATCAGAGTTTCTTTGTTTTATTTTATTTTTTCTAAATTTTGCCCTCTTATATTTGTATAATGACGAAAAGGAAATATTATCGTGTTTCCAACAAATTATTATCAAATATGTCTTATTATTATTATTATTATTATTATTATTATTATTATTATTTGCTGCTTTATTTAATTAACATGTTGACACGAACGTATTAAACTTAAACACTCACTACAAGGAAGTCGCGTTTTAGCGACAGACAAATCCGATCCATCGATAAATTATATTTTTCCGTCGTCAGATTGTCCTAACAATGGATAACGTCCGTCGTTAAATCTTTCATCGACAACAAATCTAACGACGGATACAGATGGTCGTTAAATTTTAACGATGGACAAGTCTGTCGTAAACTTTGCCGTCATTAATAATAATACTATTAATTTAAGAGCACGTAATTAAGTGATTTAATGTATAAATGAAAATTAAGGGAAACCCCCTTAACAGTACTTGAACCGTTATTAAATTGAAGTCGATGGATCGACATGGGGAAGTGGAACCCAACAAATAATGCACAGTCGAAATCTCATGGATGTTGCCAATTCATGATATGAATGATTGAGAAAAGGGATTTATATTGTATTTTATTTTTCTCCATACATATTTGAAAATAAATAAATAAATAAAATTAAGAAAGTATAGATATATATATATATGTATGTATGTATATATGTAGGTAGCTAGGTGCAATGGATGATGATGAAAAGACAGCTTGAAATGGGGCAGAGGGTGTTTTAAAGAGGATGAACAATGTGGGTTTAATTATATCTAATATGATAAGAGTTTATGAACCTTCAATTAGAGCCCACTTTTCTTTTCACTCAAAAATATATCTTTTCTTGTGGGAATCAATCCCTTTTGACCACTTCTTTCTTTCTTTCTTTGTTTCTTTCTTTCCCTGTTTAATTTAATTTGTTGGAGCATATGCATGCACAAGGACTATAAACCATATATGGCCCCATTATATTCTTGACATGACACTCCCATTCATTTGCTTCAACCCCCATTCTCATTCTTTAAGGGTAAGGGATTCTTCTCCTCACCCCTTTAATTTTAATTTTAATTTTAATTTTATTATTCCCACCACTACAAGAATTTCACCAAATACCGACCAAATTTAACACTGAAAACTGTTCATAGGAACATTAATTTGCCCAGAATTCCCAAATATGTTAACAACGGAACAATTGCGTAATTAATATTATATTGACATTAGTATTTGCAGAATTTTCCATTGCTAGCTGACGCGAGTTTTTGTCGTAGTACGTGCACATGTTTCACATATATATGTTTATAATGTTATCAAATATACTAGGTCATTATAGCCAAAGAATTCAAAACTAAATAATACCACTTCGGCTCCAATTCTCATGGAAACAAAATAAAAGGAAGTCATTTATTGAATAATGAGTTATACGAACATTTCCTGTGTTTTCCTTAATTATTTAATGAAACTTGGGACTAGCAATAATTTTATGTAACACGGTAATTTCTACTACCATATGAAGGGCATATTTATTAATGACTATGAAATTTATAAGTAGTAATATTATCAAACGTATTAACGAGACTGCATGATTGGAACATGACAAAATAGAATACCAGTTGAACTATATGTAGTATGCTGGGTGAGTAAAATTTCAGTACAATATAATTGTATATATGAAACGAAAACCCCACATTTGCTAGCGTTCCCTTGGCAACGTGTCGTGCACACGCAATTCGATTATTTTATTTTATTTTATTTTATTTTATTTTTATTATATTTTAACTCGAACGGTTAATTTCGTTGTAATGTAAAAAAATTCCGACAGTCCAATCTACTGAAATTTGAAATCAAGAAATGATATCCATTTCGTTGTAAAAAGAATTCACACAACCGTCAATGCCGTTGGAATGTTCTGTTAAAATGATTTTTCCATTGGTATACCGTTGACAATTTTCAATTCAAACGCCGATTTGTCAAAGCAAAAAAATATTATTTAAAGTTTCTTTGGAAATTCGCACCGATTCCAATGGTTTTAATTGTTCCATTGGAATTCTCTTGTTATCGTGTAGTGCATGCGTGAGAGGGGAAACATGAGATCGATGTTGTATATATAATTAAGTTGTTCAAAATGGTTAATTATTATATTTTAGACTTAATTAATTGACGGTAAGACAGAGACTAGGTAGGTCCTTTGGATTAAGTGGGGATGAGCTAGGGTGTTGGAGTTAGGATTGTTTTAATTTTAAGAATAATTATGTATGTTTAATTTGGTGTGAATTAAACTAGGGTAGCTAAAGTTAACAATAAAATTAAGATGTATGAAAGCTACTATGTAAACGGAAACAAGAGAGGAGGAAATTGCACTATAGGATTGAGCCCACCCTTGGATAATAGTAGTGTATATCCTATATTTTGGGTGGTGGCCGGCATCATGAAAATAATTAGAAGACGAGATACTTAATTTGAGATAGTATATATATATATATATATATATATATATATATATATGATCGACAAGAATAGAGGGTACATGCATATATAGATCGCTAGGACATCCCCCCTCCCCCTTGGTAACTACTAGTGTGGGAAAGTTCAAGCATCCAAACTATGTTTTTGATTGTGCGATTCTAACAAACAAACAATTTGTCCCTTCTCACCAGATAATTATACTGTTGCTCAAGCCCCATATATATATATATATATATATATATATTTATTGCGACTTCTAATCACCCCAAAACCATTAGATTATATTGTAGTACAATCATCCATCATTTGGATATATATATACATACACATATATATGTAACGTTGATGTGCTATATCTAGTGCCGACATATGTGTGTGTGAAGACTTATGTAACCTGCATAATTTTGAGTAATTATATTCTAATACCTTAAAATTTGTGACAAAATAAAATTGAGTATTCTTTTAATATTAGGGGGGATAATTTTTAAAATTAGCTCAACGGACACTAAATTTTTAAGACGGCGTCGACGATCATATGTGTCGGTGTGTGAGTAATTTTTGCCGTTTTCGTGTAACATGAACACCATTTTCTCAAATTTTCATATAACACATTTGAATCAGTAAAATTACAAAATTACGCTTAAAATTGAGTGACTTAGGTGTATCTTTTGATCAATATCACTTTGTACTCGACATTTTAGAAGTCCTGTTTTCTTGGCCAATATCGCTTTATGACAAGAATTTTCAGATAAAAAATATTTATGTTACACGTATATAAGACTCATTTTCATATATTTTAAATATCGATAATTTTAATGTAATAAAAAAAAAGAACTAGCATTGAAAAGTGAAAAGATGAAATTTTTGATAAATGAGTGAGTAAAAAAGATTAAAAATATTGAGATAAAAAATTTATATTTCTAAGTTTATGGGTAGATACAAATTTTGTTAGTGAAAGTTGATCGAGTGGGTATGCATATGCATGCTAATTACCAATGGGTCATGATCCATTATCGACTTGATCAGGATCCGGGCACAGCTCACGGTCGTGCGCACACGTGTGCCTATAACTCACTTACATGTGCACATTTAGTTATCACACTTAGAGCATCTCCAATGGGTAGGAATACGTTGAACCGGCACTCAATATATTCCTAGCCATGGAGGACAAATCCCATGTGGCATGGATTTGTACCCATGCATTTGGTAACATTTACATAGTGGGTGTTGGATAATATTTAAATATTTTTTACCAAGTAACATTATTGCTACTAGGTATCTTTTGAAAAAAAAGGGGACTAGTAGGGCCACTGCACCTTGCAACAATTACCTCCCCATTTTTTTTTCCTCATTTTCTCCTTGTTCTTTCTCTCTCCTTTATTATTTTCTTTCTTATGTTTCTTTCTTAATTTTCGTTTATTTTTTTGTTGAATCAACTTTGTTGAATTTTTTTTTTATTTCATTCCTTTCTAGGAATTTGAATTATAATTAGATTAGAATGTATATTTTGTATAACTACTTTACGATTTTATATGGTACTGTTTTGTTGTACATTGATTCTTATTTTTTTGCAAAATAATAAATTCATAATATGTAAATAAAATGAATTTTATTGTTATAATTATTAATGTAATTATATAATGAAAATGATAATGAAATTTTTGATAAATTAAAAATATGTAAATAAAATTATCAATAAATTAAAAATATGTAAATAAAATGAGTGAAATAATGGTGGGACTCTAAAAAGTAACAATTGTACATAAATACATTGGGAGATTTGGGTAGCAATTCAGTGAATAAAGTAACTTTTGATGTGGCACAAATTTGTACCTAAAAATTGACTATTGCACTGGAGATGCCCTAATGACTGTAATATTAATATTTTTATAGCATTATTAATTACTATAAGCTTTCAATGTAGGATGTTTTATAGTATGTAATTGTTCGCATTCTCCCACACAAAACAAATGTCTTTATTGAGTGAACAACTTTAAAAATTAATATTTCTCACACAAATCAAAATTCATTTTTTTTTTTAAATTAGTAATCCTTGATTATCTACTTCAAATTTAAAGTAATTGAATACCATTTAATTCCTATAAATTAAAGTTAAATAATTTGGTCACCGAGCGAGAAAATGGTCAAGGTGAGACCACGACTCCCTGTATTAAATCAATTTCCAACAAATATCAACTATCCTATCTAAGTCGCACCACAATATCCCTCAAGACTCCTTTCTTTGCTAGTCAAATAGTATTTTTTATTAATTTGTTTGTTAATTCGTTTTCAAATTTATTTAGTTAATCTTTTTTGGGTAAATCAAATTATTAGTTTTCACAAATTCTTTTTTTTTTTTTGGCATTTGTGTTGTTAATCTTTTTTTTCATTGTTTTCTTGTTAATCATTTGTTGAAAAAAAAATACTATTGCTTCAAAAAAAGAACGACTATTATTGTTGCAAAGGGCGAACTTTTGTGTTATATATGGTAGAGGCGTAGAGGCATGTAGTGTAAATCTAATGTATAATACACGTAATGCATCATTAATCTCTGTAAGTGACATGTGCCTTAGGCCCATCAATTCTCGGATATTTGCGGTCTTTTTTTTGTCCAGGAACAAAAGTTTTGGCCAGTTGAAAAAATATATCGTGACACTTCAACTATCTATTATAACACTTAATTATCTATTGTCACTATCTCAAAAAAAAAATTACTTGTTATGACTGTCCGAAACCAAAAATATTTTATCGGTCGGCCGATAAATATTGGAAATAACTCAAATGAGCTGTAAATAGGGGGGGGGGGGGGGGGGTGCATTGCATCCCCAATGCATCCCTACCTTAGAATTTTCCGCCGTAGAGGGTATTTTTGTTCATTAAACCATTAAATGGCTAAATATTTATGTTTTATTTTTTTTAATGTTTGTTTCAATAGATCATTAATTAAGGTACAGAGGGAATTTCTTGTAAATGTGTGATTTTTTTTTTACTAAGTCAAATTAAAATGGCAAAATGAAAAAAAAAACCCTGCTTAACACGAAGGTGAATACTAAAATGGGAGGTAGAGGGATAAAAATGCAAGTAATTAGTGGAAAAATTTTAATATGACCTCTGTTTTACTCTCCGGAGCCCCACTATTTTATAAAATAAAAATATTAATATGAAGAAACTTTTTTATCCCTGCACTTAAAAAATCTAGCATAACCTCTCCATAGCCCCCATTCCTATTATATAACTACAACACTTAAAAACATAACATAACCTACACTTATGTTCTATAATTAAAATTAAAATATAGAAAGAACAAAACAAAACACGATTATCATAGCATGTGTTCTATAACTACAGTCCACAGAAGAAAAAAAAAGATATTAATTATTTTTTCACCACTCAAAAAATACACGAGTGTTATGCCATCATATGAGGGAGATCCTGAAGTTCATGGATAAAGGAATCCAGTTTATCATTTCGGTTAAAACAAAATTTAATAATTTGTATATATAATTAGTCACACCTGGGATGAAAATAATGTTTGCGTTTAGTTTTATTTAACTTTTTCCTTTTCTTTTTACCATTGAACTCTTGATATAATCCTTGTTACTCGGGAAAAAATCGTCTAGATTGCTTGTGGATGGTGGCATAAAATATCTATTTTCTCTTTGGGGAGTTTGTTCACTTATGAATGGAGTAAATGCGTGTATTTTTAGAGTAGTGTAATTTTTATTTTTTTTTGCAGATTTTGGTTATAGAATACATGCTATGATGATTGTATTTCTGTCTTGTTCTCTCTTTATTTTAATTTTAGTTATAGAATATGAACTAGGGGACTATGTTAGATTTTTAAGTGTTGTGGTTATATAATAGGAATGAGGGCTATGGAGGGGTTATGCTAGGTTTTTAAGTATAGGGGATAAAAAAGTCTCTTCATATTAATATTTTTATTTTATAAAATAACTAGTATTACACCCGTGCGATACACTGGTAAGATAGGTATAATTATTATTATTTTGTTAGACACGATAAACATGAAAAAATATAATACAAATACTTAAAATATAAAATATGTAACAATTTTCAAAATAATGCAAATCTTAAAGATAAGTTTTTATAGATTTCTTGGGGACACCCACATAGTATAGACACTTGCATGTATAAAAGGAAGATGCATTGGGTGAAGTCTCATGTGTAAAAGGGAGACTCCTAACTTTTATTTAAAACCATTCGCTCTTTGATCCCTTTCTACCCACTAAAAAACAGCGACACATTCCAAAAAAATAGATATGTTAATCATCAAGTTCTTCAGAAATAAAAAATAGATATTTTCATTGTGGAAGCCACCCAACCAAATTTATAAATAATTAGTAAATCATTTTAATATGTAAATTAATAGTTGTTAACTGATTTTAATAGAACATGTAAAGAAATTAAAACATTGCGGCATATTGCCGATATACAATTATTAGTTAGATGAATAAAAAAAAGATTTAAGTAAATAACTTTTTAAAAAGCAACCTAAAAAATGAAAAATTTGGTAATATACCATCAATTCTATCAAATTATATATTTAGGTATTCGAGAGTCAATAAAGAAATACGAACTTTTTATTTTTTTGCAGGTTTCGACAAAGAAATACGAACTTTACTACACATGTGATTGTACATAATAGAAATGTATATATACATGATAGTGTAGTCCATTTTTTTTGTTGAAGTTCTTTCATTACATATTACCATAACTACGGAAAAATAATTTCCATTATAAAACTATAAATAACTCCATTAAAAAGTATTTACGCAATCAAATGAGATCTATTTATATAATAAAAATATATTTTATAATTTATAGACATTTAATCACACACACATAATATGGTAGAATATTGTGCAAAAATACATTATCTAAATTATGGGAATATAAAAACATTAACAAAAATATGATTAGACATTAAATTCTTAAATATTAAATATTAGTAGTTAGTAAAACAATTACATAAATATTTTTAAATAATTTATATTGCTAATCCTAAATACACAATCAAATTACTTTAAAAATAATTAAATATCAACAAAATATAGCATCTACATTAAAATAATTAAAACTATAACCCTTTTTATATTTTACGGTTCAAATAAATTTGATCCAGACTAAATAAAATAAAATAAATTATGAATTGAAAATGATAAATTTTGACCAAATTCATGAATCTCGGATAACAAATTATAAAGACCAATCACAACAAATTTAAAATTAAAAAAAAAATCGATCATCTTCAAGAAGCAACATCACATTATTTCTCTCTCACAATCTCGAATCATTTTCTCCAATGTTCGCTGCCATATATAAAAGAAATAAAATGCCTCGCTTCGTCATTCTCATTTGCTTGCTTACGCAATAGTTTTGGGTCATGGTTTTTTATATTACAAAATATGATTTTGTTCTCGTAGTTTGTAAACAACACTACGAAAATAAAATGCATGAGCTATATGTTTATGAAAATGCATAAGATAATTAAATCATAAAAAAATCAATGTAAGTTTTATCTACGCATGAAAGTAAAAAAATGCGAAGCAATTTAAACAATCACTGATTTTTGCTCCAAGCAGAAATTCACAAATACACACCAACTACAAAATAAAGCAAGTCAAAAGGTTAATACAAATGAGTTATTTTTGTTTGGGACCAACCATTTTACCAGAACCCGGATGCTAATCAATTGAGAGTAAAACCATGTTGAAATGTTATCATATTGATATCTTTTCCTGTACGATCTGCAATAAAATATAAAATGAAATAAATTCCGTTAATTTTCTGATGAGACAATGATGTAGTACACCTTATATTTATAAGACTAATAGAATATAAAATAATATGTAAAAATCATACATATCAATTATCAATCATAGTATATATAATCTTGTGAACTATATATTTACGGAAATATATAAGAACTAAGAGAACCAAGATTGTAGTCAACGAAATCTAATGATTGATTAAATGATTTAAGTGTACATGTGTGTGTAGAGATATGTATGGCAAATGTATATAATTGAATAAATTGGCAAATCTGAATTTGTGTATCTTATGACCTTTTATGTTGATATAAGCTACCGAAATTGCGTAATCAATTATGGCGCAGTTAATTTTGTCAATTGCTTGTAAAAATCAAGTATAGTAATTATGTTTATTATATTATATTATATTATATAATTAATAATAATATACTTAAGATAATTATATTTTTTATAATAAATGTAATAAATGATTTTATTTTTTTATAATTTCATTTTAGGCAATTGCAAATGAAAAGAAATTAGAATGAGAGTTATTAGACATAAAACGTTGATTATATATATAAAATTGTGACCATATATATTGATTGTAGAGGAGATTTATCTTTCCATGAATTGCATTTATACCATATATATTTCATGGAATGAAAAGAAATTAAAATGAGAGTTATTAGACATAAAACGTTGATTATATATATAAAATTGTGACCATATATATTGATTGTAGAGGAGATTTATCTTTCCATGAATTACATTTATACCATATATATTTCACGGATTTTAACAAACTAATATATTAACTAATTTATGTAAATTAATTTTTAATTATATAGTAAAGATTTCCGTTTTTGAACATGTAGTTTAGGCGGGAAAAATAGATATTTTCTATTTATGATTGACTATTTTACTTTTAGATATAACTAGCATATCACCCGTGCGATGCACGGTTATTAAATATTGTATTCTATTATCATAACGTATATATATAATATAAGATATTTATCATAAATACAAAAATAATTATATCTATTAAAAATTTAAAATTATAGAAGTTATATTTTGATTCCAAATTGTATATAGATAAATAAATATATTTGCTACTAATAAAATAAATGGAAATAATTTCTTATACCCGTAGTGGTATATGAATTGTTATTATATTCATTACACATTTAAATTTTTAAACGACTACATCTTTTGACCTGGAAATAATAACATAAAGTTAACTCTGATTGAAAATAGATTTCTTCATTAAAAGTCCCATGTGAGACGTGGTACTAATTAATAAATATACATATTGGATAGCTGATATTCCAACAATTTAGAAAAAATATATACAAAGAAAATTAAAGATGTACATTAATAAATCATTTATAAGAAAAAAAATCTAAAATTAATGAGTAAAAAATCCGAACATCTTCCATACATTTCCAATTATGTGGATCATTCGGTAGTAATCTCGCATCATAGTGCACGAGAAAGCTACAATCATGGAGGGGCGTTTACCCTTGCATTTGTAAAAATATGACAGACAATATTGAAAATTCTATATAAATATCAAGTAATAGACAAAGAATAAATTTCAAAAACATCCACAACTTATTTAAAAGTAAAAAAAAAAAAGTGTTCGTGTTGCAAATTTTAACCAACAAATAAGAATCTCAATCACTTGTCTTAGTAAGAAACAATTTTTTTCAAAAAATAAATAAATAAAATAAAATGAATAACCACATTTCCTCCAATAACCATAATAAACGAATTGAATTAATTGCAAATTAAACACGAACCAAATCAATTTACATTAAATATTTATTTCCTTTCAGCTAGAATTCTTCATATGAGCAATTATTCTTAGTGATTCAGTACGCTCGTCGCTGGTGCACATACTGATTAAAAAATATTTAACCTTGGAAAGTTAGTGATCGACCGATGTATATTACACCATTGGAGTGGATTAATTTTTAAGGTCGTGACTTGTCCACGGCGCAATAATGTTTTTCATTCTTATTTCATTTCTATATCTTATTCATATTTTAACCAATAATAAGATCCAATCATATATATTATTGATGAGAAAATTCACATCTCATAGCATAAATAATATTTCACAATTTTACCAAATATTAATAAAAATTCACAGAGAGCTAAAAATTATTAATCCAAATAACATGAAGTCCCACCAAAATATAAATCATGAAACTGAGAAAAGTCTAGCATTTGCAAATAGCTTCCCCAACAATTAATCAATTAGTCTTTTTTTTTTTTGCTAAACAATTTGTTGATAATTAACTAATCAAATACCCACACACACTTTCCCTAATCTATTAAGGACATTCAAACATTTGAAACTCTTATGTAAAATTTTCAGAATTCACTTAACATGACTATATATTATCCAAATTTAACTTGTAATATAAGTAAATCTTGGATTGGGAGTATATGTAGTAATTGGACTGACCAATTTGTAATATTGAACTTATAGGGGTAGTTAAAATTAAAGTGAGAGAAAATGTTATAATAAGATTAACATAATTCAATTTATATATAATTTTAAAAAATAAAGAAATGAAATCCAAAATAAAAATATTTAGCATGAAAAATAAATTAATATAATGTAGTTTTTTAATTGGTTATCATAACTTGCAACAAAAGCAATCACATTCTTAAAAATAATTTTTCCCCATAATTTCAATGAAAAATATATAATTTTAAGCAAAAAAATAAAATGAAATTTATGTTGGGGTTAAGATAATTATATAGAAAATAAATATATTCTTATGATCGAGTTTGTTTGGTTTTACGAATATTAAATATAATTTTTTTAAAATATGGGTACATGTTGCATGCATCTGTAAGATATGATCGGGAAAAATTAATTTTACTATTAGATATATTATAATAATGGAACATTATTTTCTATATTGTTTTAGCTTACAATCCACCCAATTAGTTTTAATACATCTATATGGTGAATCTATATATTATACAAATTTATTTGTTGGGGTAATCCATTTTAAATGTACGACTTAATATTACAAATTATGATAAATTTATAGTATAATATATCGATGTAATCTCTCCATGTGTGTTTAACCATAAATTTTAGTGTCATTATTTAAGGGATTTTTTTTTTTTTGCAACTGAGCTTATAAATATATTGAAATCAATTATAGAATATTTAAGAAATATTTATCTAGAATTAAGAATAATTTTACATACACATAATTAGGGTATTATAAAATATTCTAAGGAAAATTGCAACTTACCTTATACAGTATATAATGAAATTAATTATCGAGTATTTAAGAAATATTTATCCGCAATTAAAAATAATTATATATACACATAATTAGATAATCATAAAATAGTTTAAAGAAAATTTTAGTCGGGTTTTATAGTATTGATTTTATGTAAATTATAACAACTACTAAATTAAATGAATAATTTATTATTAAATTAAATAATGAGATTTTTTAATACTATATAATATATAATTAATTTTTAAAACAGAAAAATCAAATAGATGGGAAGAGACGTACTTTTGTGTTTGATGTATGAAACATTGCATTACTTAATATATATTATAAAGATAAAGATTATGATACACAATTATATAGAATAGATTTAGTTTCAAATTAAGATTATGTTTTAATTCATTATTAATTAACTAAATTCTACCTAATACTATATATGTTTGTATAGATGTTAAATTAAAATGATGCGTGTTATATGTGTTATTATATATTTTATGGAATCAACAACATATTTTGTTATTGTTTCTATGATTAATTGATTTTTTATGGATTTAGGAAAACAATTATTCCCAATTGATTGCATGTTATTTATGGAAATTATTAGATATATTTTTGAAAAATTGTTTACTAATAACTTATTTTGATTTCATATTAAATATTTATATATTTAGAAATATATTTTGAGCGGGAAAATTTATGATTTCTATTTTAAGTGACTATCTTACTTTTAGATAATATATAGATATAGATGGGGGCTAAAAAGAGTAAAATGAGGGTTGTGGGTTAGAATTTCCCATAACTAATTCGTCTTATATGATATATAATATATTTAACTGGTAAGGGTCCAAGCCCAACCATGAATTAGTAAAATGTCACTATTTCAGAAATTATGAAACACGAATCCTTGTTGAATTTTGTGCGCAGCCCATTATACTCTAATTTAATAATTAACAACTTCATATATTTGTTTTTATGTTAATTCCTTAAACAGATGATATTGGCTATATAGATAGTTTTTTTTTTTTAACTCACATACTCGACCTATAGTATTGAGAAAATTTGAATAGGTGATCTTTGATTTCCAAACAACCTCAATCCACCACTAGGTCATCCCCACTGGAACTATAAAGAGAGTTTTATTATCCTACACATCTTAACTTATATATTTTTGCGGGCATCGTTTGTGTAAATGTCACATTACTAGTTTTTATTATTTTTTCTTGGTTTACTAGTTTTTATTATTTTTTCTTGGTTTACTTTAATTTTATAGTTGTTAATTAGGGTTTATGATTATTTTTTATAATTTAGTTTTCATATTTTTAATTAATAATTAATTTTAAAGGTTAATTATTCCATAATTATGGTATATAATTTTTAAAGCTATAATCAAGCTTTTTAGAAGGAGATTCATCTTTTAAGATGTTGTAGTTGTAAGGCGTCGACACTAAATAATATAATAAAGAATTATTATTGGTATTATTTTGGGCGGGATGAAAAATGATTGTAGGTAGACAATTATATTGCACACATATTATACACAGTGGCAGATCTAGACAAAAATTTTAAGGGGGCGTCATTGTATTGTACATAATTTTTTTTTGAAAATAAATAAATATTAAGAACATGTTATTATATAAAAACCATAAATTTAAATGAGATATAAATGTATAAATATTTCGTATATTAAAAATGATCTAAAAATTGATAAATTCATACAAAGTTCTTTTCGGATACACATGACAAGTTGATTGACAAGCTCCTTTAATTTATTTAAGTACTCTCTCATACTTGATTTCGAATAGAAACATCAAACTCCTTAATTAGTTTTCATAATCCCGAATCACTAACAATATCAATTCAATTTAGTTCTACTTATATCTGAAATTATTTTTTCACTAATTCATTAGCAATAGGTACACACGAAGATGGGGAAGTTGCACCTCTACTAATATTCTAAAAAAAAAAAAAACTATTATCTTATATAACCAAATTGATAAAAATAATGAAATTGAATCACAATTTAAATAATACAATATTAATATTATTAAATAAAAAATAATATTACAAATATAAGAAATTGAAAGGATATTACTTGGAGTCCAAACTTATCAAATTTTAATCAATTACTTATTTTTAATCACAAACAACAACATATTTAATTATATTTAAAAATTATTTATATAATATATATGTATAAAAAATAAAAGTAAAAAGTAAGGGAGGGCAAGTGCGCCGTTGCCCCCTACATCCGCCCATTATATATACACGAATATAACATCAACACGATTAAAATTATCTATAATATTTTGCCCAAATTCTGACTTTACCTGCGGGTGCCTCTTTCCTCAGGGCCAGGGGGTAGCGTAGCGCCGACTTTACCTCGGGTGCGCATTCTTAATTTCTTATGAATATAGGTCGATTTCACAAAGTTGGTGTACTATAAATAAATCATATTTAATTTATAGTTTTGTTTTTATTTAATTTAAACTTATTAGTTTCAACTGTTGTTGTACCTATTCTTATTAAAAAGTGGAATGCAGTATTATAAACTTGGATCTTCTGATAAAATTAATCAGTATATATGGACTTCACACTTTTATATATATATATATATATATATAGGGAAGGGATCAAATGAGAACCCTTTTCTTAAGTGGGAACTAGGAACTAATCCTATCCTTTCATTGGTTCAATCTGGACGGTCCAGATTAAGTGAATGGGGCGGTGGTATAATTGTAATATTTGGCAAGTTTGATGAAGGGGAGGACAATATAGTAATTAAGTTCTTCAACTTTCCTTCTTCAGATTTTTTTCCCCTTTTCTCTCCCTCTCTCCCTGATTTACGTTCATTTTTTTTTTCTTCTTCTTCTTCTTCTTCTTCTTCTTCTTCCCTTTTGATTTCTCATTATTTTTCAGCATCTGCTTTCATCTTTTTATCACGAAGATTCAACCCTATGATTCGTAGAGTTCATCGACGGCGCTGTCTTTTTATGGTGACTCCATGTATGTGTTTTTTTTTCAATTTATTTTAGCAGTTTGGTATGTCGATTTATTTCTCGTTTCTTCTTGTGATTTTTTTTTCTCATCTTATTTTACTTTATGGCTCCATCGTTTTGTTACGAAGATTCGATATTTTTGATTGATTTGATCTTTTTCGTTCAGATCTGGGTTGTATCAGTTTTTTTTTTAGAAAAATATCAGTTATTTTGTAATTGTTAGGAATTCTAGGGCTTAGTATGTACGAGAATATACAAAATATGTATTAATTTGATCTGTTTATTTGTTTTAGCATGTTAATATATTTGTTTTAGCCTATCGTCACATATGTTTTAGCATGTTAATGTAGTCGTTTTATCCTGTCGTCACATATATATGTTTTAGCATGATAAGAAATTATTTCTACTGCACTCTGTAAAATATGTCATACAAACCATGCTTTGCTTTTTGTTTCTTTTGTGTGTGTGTGTGTGTTTTTTTTTTTTGTGACTCGGCTACACAATGTTATAGACACCATGTAAATATTAGAATACTTTGGTGCTAAAATGTATGTTGCATGATGCTAGAATGGTACATACCCAATGCTAAAAATCAATTTGTGTGTCTGAACATCTCTTGATGTGATTGTATTATTATTTTACCTTGTTCAGTTTATAATTTTTTGATTTTAATGTGTCAGCTTCTTTTATTTGAAGTGACCATAGTAAGATTACTCACACGGTGATATGGAGGGTTCTACTTCACATAGCAAGACGATGATGTTTGAACAATTCTACGGTTTACGTGCCCCTTCTGAAGTTGTTGTTCATCCACCTATTCCAGTTAAAACAAAAGGTAGCGACAGTCGTTTGATATCTAAGAAGGAGGCAACAAAGAGAAAGGAGAACAAACCACTCAGAATGTGTAGCAATTGCTACAAGTTGTTAGATCATGATGCTAGGAATTGTCCAGCTTGATGTTATTATAGCGATTGAGTATAGTTTAATATCATGTTTTACCATGCTTGTGAATTGTTTTCAACACATTCATTTTTAAGAATATATATGATTTTTAATAAAAGTGTTTATGACATTTTCTTTGCAGCAATTATATTACTATTAAGTTTTATTAACCACGGTTACTGTTTAGAATATGATGCTAAAATAACGGAAGCATGAGGTTAAATACCTTGTCAGATTCCCACTGTATATTTTGTTTATCAGAAGACGCTAAAATGAGAAACGCATGAGGCTAAAATGATTGAAGTAAGAGGCTAAATTTGATGTGACATTTTCCACTAGGATTCACTATTCCCAATTAGGGTTTATTATGTTCCAATTAGGGCTCATATGATACCAACTAGTAATTCTGAGATTCCCAGTAGGGGGTCACTGTCCCCCATAAAGGGTGTATTGTGTTTCATTGCAATGAAATCACCGTTCCATATTTTGTTTATCAACACATGCTAAAATGAGAATCATATGAGGCTAAAATGATTGAAGTATGAGGCTAAAATTGATGTGACATTTTCTACTAAGGTCCACCATTCCCAATTAAGGTTTATTACATTCTGATTAGGGCTCATCTGATCCCAACTAGTAATTATGATATTCACATTAGGGTTCACTGTCCCCAAATAAGGTGTATTGCGTTTCATTCCAATGAAATCATCGTTCAATTTTTGTTTATCAACACATGCTAAAATGAGAAATGCATGGGGCTAAAATGAGTGAAGTATGAGGCTAAAATTGAATCTAGACAGTTTCTGAGTTCAGTAATTAGGGTTTATTACGTTCCGATTAGGGCTCATCTGATCCCAACTAGTAATTATGAGATTCATATTAGGGTTCTGTCCCCCAAATAGGGTGTATTATGTTTCATTCCAATGAAATCACCGTTCCATATTTTGTTTATCAGAACATATATGCTAAAATGAGAAATGAATGGGGCTAAAATGAGTGAAGTAGGAGACTAAATTTGATGTGATATTTTCCACTAGGGTTCACCGTTCCCAATTAGGGTTTATTGCATTCCAATTATGGTTCATCTGATCCCAATTAATAATTATCAGATTCTCATTAGGGTTCATTGTCCCCAAATATGTGTATTACATTTCATTCTAATGAAATCATCGTTCCATATTTTGTTTATCAGAACATGCTATAATTAGAAATGAATGAGGCTAAAATGAGCGAAGTAGGAGGCTAAATTTGATATTCGTTTCAGAAAATATTTACACATTTTCTTTCTTAGTTGTCAGTCATCTCCTTCGTTGCTTTGCTTTCTCATTCTTTTTTTTTATCATTAACTCGTATTTTTTCATTTTGTAGTATCTATATAGGTGTATGTGTTTATATAAAACTGTTAGAAATATATTCATAATATCACATATGCAATATGGATCTTAAATGAAAGAGTATGAAAAGAGCTTTAATTTGATATAAGATTTGCGTAAATCCAATTAAAAACGAATAAATTATGATCATTTAAAGTTTTTAAGAATTATTTCAAAATATGATGATGTCACTTTTTTTTTGTTCCAATTTTACCCTTAATGAAACGCGTGAATTTAAAGTTTTCATTTTAATTACAAGATTGCCACCGCCCCTATTCCACTTTATCTATTTAATCTGGACCGTCCAAATTTTAGAATGAAGGGATGAGATTGGTTCCCAGTTCCCACCTGGTGACTGGTTCTCACCAGATCCCATCCCTATATATATATATATATATATATATAGATGGGATCATGTAAGAACCACACCCCCATGTGAGAATTGAGAACCAATCTCAGCCACAGATTGATATGATTTGGACGGTCAAGATCTGTTCCAAAATTAAAAAAAACGGTGGCATTATTGTAATATTTTAGACTTTTTAATGAAGCAAGGGTATTCTAGTAATTCAGGAATTATGTTATATTTGGAATGAATCTCTTCTCGTTCTGCAATTCGTTTCAATCACCAACATATCTCTCTCTCTTTACCCTCAAAGGATGTGTTGACCAGCTCCGAGAAATCGCCTTCGATCTTCAAGATGTTCTTGACAAATACTTGCTTCGATTCGGACGACGTCGTGGTACTAATGGATTCGGTCATTTCCTCAACAAAGTTGGTGATTCAATCAAGAATTTGAAAGCTCGACGTCAGATTGCCTCTGAAATCAAAACTTTAAATTCCAGATTGGAAAAAGTTGTCAAAAGCCAACAGATATACAAAGATTTGCATTCTATTATAGATCATGGCTCGAGCTCTAAAGAGTATGTATATGATGGTCAAGGTGATGCTTTGTTCTTGGAGCAGGAGGATGTTGTAGGGATTAAGAAGCCAAAGAAACTTCTCCTTGAGTGGATTTCATCAATGGATAGTGGAGTTGATGTCATTTCAGTGGTGGGAATGGGCGACTATAGAGAGAGGGAGATAATAATTAAATTCGTGAATTATTTTGCATAATGAATGCAGCATTTGCAATAACAAATGAGTATTATAAAAAAACATTTTGTTAACATGTACTTTAGCACTACTGTGATCTATTTTAGCACTGTTGTAATCTATTTTAGCACTACTGTGAACTGTTTTAGCACTGCCATGTACTTTAGCACTACTGTGATCTATTTTAGCACTGTTGTAATCTATTTTAGCACTACTGTGAACTATTTTAGCACTTAATTTATACATTGTCTACGGTTAATGTATATACTTTGTCTATATATATAAGCTATAAAATATTGAATGTGTGTACTATGAACTGTTTTAGCGCACTGTCAAATTTCTGAAAATCGGAGGCCTTATCATTAGTAAACCATAAAAATAGTTAAAGAAACAAGTAGAGAAGGAAAATAGCTATAAAATATTGAATGTGTGTACTATGAACTGTTTTAGCACTGCCATGTACTTTAGCACTACTGTGATCTATTTTAGCACTGTTGTAATCTATTTTAGCACTACTGTGAACTGTTTTAGCACTGTCATGTACTTTAGCACTACTGTGATCTATTTTAGCACTATTGTGAACTATTTTAGCACTTAGTTTATACATTGTCTACGGTTAATGTATATACTTTGTCTATATATATAAGCTATAAAATTCTGCATCTTAGTCTGCTATGTATGTGTGTATATATGCATATTTATGTATAAGTGCATTTTTTTATTTCATTTAAATAGCATATACATGCATTCATATTTGCATTAACATATATGTGCATGTAGATACATAATACATATAGAAAATTATAAACACATAAATGCATTAATATTGAAAACAAAGGAAAGAAAACAATGCATACAATTGGAATATTGCAAGTTAATTGAAAATCATAAAGATGTTATGCAAGAAGCTAGAGAGAGAGGGAGATGATAATTAAATTCGTGAATTATTTTGCATGATGAATGCAGCATTTGCAATAACAAATGAGTATTATAAAAAAACATTTTGTTAACATGTACTTTAGCACTACTGTGATCTATTTTAGCACTGTTGTAACCTATTTTAGCACTACTGTGAACTGATTTAGCACTGCCATGTACTTTAGCACTACTGTGATCTATTTTAGCACTGTTGTAATCTACTTTAGCACTACTGTGAACTATTTTAGCACTTAGTTTATACATTGTCTACGGTTAATGTATATACTTTGTCTATATATATAAGCTATAAAATATTGAGTGTATATATATATAAATATTAAAATTTTGCATCTTAGTCTGCTATATATGTGTGTATATATGCATCAAAAACATGGTAGCGTTTCAGGAATGAATTGATGAAAAATCCTGGTCTAGTTCACATGACTATCTGATAAGCGCGATATCCACATCTTCTAAGCTACATAGTCTAATCCAAAATTTGATCCTATCCACTTTAAGACATTTATATAATGGCATTGCACAAATGATATTAGAGCCCAGAGAGAAACATATAGAATTATGTTCGAATTCATCTTAGCAAGTTCAAACGAAGAGCATGACGAAAGTCTAGATAGTATACGAGGTAAAGGCAAATGCAACACAAATTAAGTGGTATAATCTACACGACTATTTGATAAACGTGTTATTTACATCTTCTAAGCTACATAGACTACAAGAGTAACAAGACATTTATATATATAATGACATTGCACAATATGAAATAGAGCACAGAGAGAAATATATTTAACTCTTGTCCAAATTCATCTTAGCCAAAGCTCAAACGAATAGCATGACGAAAATCTAGATAGTATATAAGCGATGAAAGGTTGGGAAAGCTGATTAAGCTGTTATTTTGAGTTTCTCACGATTAGCATGCGTTTTTATGCTTCATATTGTGTGTTTTTGGTTTTCTGTATATATGTAGATCTTATTAGCATCACAATATGAATTATTAGCATTGTGAATTTAGTTAACAGATTGAGTATCATAATATGTCTCGTTAATGGAGTATTTTTCACGATGGATGCAGCATTGTGATAATAAACGAGTATTATGAAAATCATTTTTGTTAACATGTTCTTTAGCACTACGTGAACTATTTTAGCACTTCTTGAATTTATTTTAGCACTTCTGTAATCTACTTTAGCACTTATGTGAATTATGTGAAGTTGATAAGCTGTTCTTTGCTGTGAAGTATTTAGCACTGCTGTGAACTATATTTAGCACTGTTGTTATCATTGCAAAATCTACTGTAACATTTTTAGGCTTCTGTAATAAATCTTATGACAAAAAACCTCTCAGTTCAAATAAAGCATTGTACTTCATAGTTTGATAAAATATCCAGATTCAATTTAAGAAATCATTCAGCAAACTTTATATATGCATATGTTTGTGTGTGTGTGTGTACTTTAGTACTACTATGAAGTATTTTAGCACTATTGTAAACTAGTTTAGCACTGCTGTGAACTATTTTAGCAGTATTGTGAACTATTGTGAAAACTTTATCGATGTCTGCCACAATGCTTAGGGCTTAGGGGCTGACCATGCAAGCTGTAGAATAAGTATAGGAACACCTTAGCAACGGTTTTGAGTTGTGTAAGGGTGTGATATAGGGATAAAATGCCCATACTTTGTTAGCTTGTTCACCACCACTAAAATTGCACCCTTCTTTTGTAAGGGTGTGATATAGTCACATCATCCTTCAAGTATGGGCAGTAGAAGAGTCTCTTTAACCTGCCATATGTCCCATAGATGCCTGAATGCCCTCCATAAGGGGAGTTGTGCATTTCTTGAAGTAGCAGTTGCTTGATATCAGAGTTTCATCCTTGTACTTCATAATTTGATAAAATATCCAGATTTAGTTAAGAAATCATTCAGCAAACTTTATATATGCATATGTTTGTGTGTGTGTGTACTTTAGCACTACTTTGAAGTATTTTAGCACTATTGTAAACTAGTTTAACATTTCTATGAACTATTTTAGCACTATTGTAACCTAGTTTAGCATTGCTGTGAAATTGTTTTTACATGATCTTAGAATATGTTTTTTATGCATTAATGTGATTTCAGTTTGTGAATTAATAAAATATCCAGATTCAATTTAAGAAACCATTTAGCAAACTTTATATATGCATATGTTTGTGTGTGTGTGTGTACTTTAGCACTATTTTGAAGTATTTTAGCACTATTGTAAACTAGTTTAGCATTTCTGTGAATTATTTTAGCACTATTGTAACCTAGTTTAGCACTGCTGTGAAATTATTTCTATATGATCTTAGAATATGTTTTTTATGCATTAATGTGATTTTAGTTTGTGAATTGATAAATGTGCAGATTGTGCTTCTTCCAATTTGGAGATTTCACCTGTTTTTTCTGAATTTTACACATCTGAATGTGAATCATCTTTAAAGCCTGCATTGGGCAAGACCTTCCCTACGTTAGATGATGGTATAACATTTTACAAGGTGTATGCCTCATCTTGTGGATTTGTGTACACCTAGTGAAGTTGAGGTGCATCCACTTGAATTCGTGAAAACTAAAGGCAGTGCGAGTCGTAAAAAATCAAAAGAAGAGCCGAGAGTTGAACGCGCAAAGAAACCTCGTAGAACCTGCAAGATGTGTGGGAAGAAAGCCAATCATGATTCTAGGAACTGTGGCAAGAAGAAGTAGATACATTATATTTTATTTTTTTATTAATGATAGTAATATTCTTTCTTTTAATTGTAAATAGGCATATCTGGTATTTCATTTTTTGCATTCGTAATAAATGTTTTAATATTTCTAGTAGGTGTGTAACATCAGTGCTAAACAAGGAAACGTAAGTGCTAAATTATAAATCTTCAGTGCTAAAATTAAAACTTTCAGTGCTAAAGTAGAATGCGAAATCTAGAGTTGAAATACTTGTGCTAAAAAAGAAATGGCAAGTGCTAAAAAATCATATGCAAGTGCTAAAACTGCTTAACTATTCCATTTAGTGGTTGCTCCCCCTCTAACTTTAGGGGGAGCATTACATTTATATTAACACTGCTAGAATGTCCAAAAATGCTATATATATATATATGTATGGAAGAAAAACGAGTCTAAAATGACAAATTATGATTACTATGTATTATTCAAATTGATCAAACTTTCAGTTATATTTTAATAAGTAGAGTAAGATGGTAGTCTGTCGTTAAATGGCAATGCTAAAAAAAGAACTGTAATTGCTAAAACACAAAATACCAGCTATTATGAGGTTATATGTCTAATTTTAATGATAAAATACATAGACTGCTGAAAACTCAAAACTGCTTTACTAGTGCTAAAGTATAAAACATCGGTGCTAAAATAAAAACTTTTAGTGCTAAAGTAGAATTCAAAATCTAGAATACACTTCTGATTTCTAAGACTCTTCCCTATGTTACGTCGTCCTCTGGGAAAATCATATATTACAGAGACATCATAAGCTTCAATCCTTATCCTCCTCCCATGTTGCAATTGTATTTCTCTCGACACTGGGTCGAAGTTTTCCAGAAGCCAGTAGTTCATCCTCTCTGGCAAATGGATGATATCAATGTGTAGGATGCTGCCAAATCCAAGTTTTTTAATAGCATCACGTTGTGCTGTATTAAGCATACTAACGGCTTCTGATAGATGTTCTGGGCTTGTTGTGACTTCTAAGTAGGGATATTTCTGAAATATATCTCTTCTTTTATTATCTTCATTTGTTGGGGAAATTTTAGCGCGTTTTCTCCCTTGTTGGTCCTCTGCAGGTCTTTTTACACCTATAATTTTTTTATATAATGTTATTAAGTAGAAGAAAATAACAATGCTAAAAAACATAATTTAATGTTGAAGATAAATGGATATGAACAATAGTGTGAAACATAAGTCTAAAATGAGAGATAACTGTGCTAAAATTTGTAAAATGACAGTGCTTCAAAATAAGTGGGAGTAGGGTCTGTGAGAAATGATATTTTTTGAATGCTAATGCTAAAACAGAAGTCATGCTAAGATAAAGGGAGATGAACAATAGTGTGAAACATAAGCCTAAAATGACAGTTTGTTGATGGATTTTTTGAAATGCTGATGGCATTTTTTTTCATTCTAATGCTAAAAACAAGTGGCATGCTAAAATAAGTCTCAAGAGTGCTAAAATAAGCCATGAGGGTGCTAAAATAAAACTTGTTGCTGATACCAAACATGCTTAAAGATGATCCGGTGCAGTCATCCCATTCACCACCACTTGTTGCTGTGGTGAACAATGAGCTGTACTCACTCGAAGTTTTATCCAACCAGCTGAATGCTAAAATACGAGAGGACAATGCTAAAACACCAAACTAGTTTGCTAAAAAAAAAGAAACAAAAAGTGAAACTCATAAATCAATAACAATGATAAAAAAATTGTAATGCTAAAAAAGAGTCATGTTAGTGCTAAAATATGAGGTAACAGTGCTAAAATAGGGAATTAGAATGCTAAAACCCTAAATTCAAAAATATACACGTAAATCACATATACATTTCCAACATTATTAGCTTTAACATGTTTATACAAGTTTTCCGTCGTCAATAGAACAAAAATGAAACCAATAAATTATCATGCAATAAAAAGAACAGATTTTTGTAAAGATTATGTTTTGTATGTCTCCGGCGAAGTACTATTATGCTAAAAAAAACGAAAGAAATTACTAAATCATCATTATATATTGCGAAATGAATTTTTATAGCAAACAATAATATCCAACAGAATTTGAAAAAATAAAACTGAATGTTGTATTACCTTGAGAGTTCATGATTTTTGATCGGAAATTTAATCTTCAGACGACTTGAACGGTTGAATTCGGCGATTTTGCGGGTTTTTTTAGATTTCTTTGTCTGGATTCGCGTGAGGAAGCTCGAGCAGTTGTGGTGGGAAGAGAGCTTTTGTCTGCAAACATTTTCAAAATGCATATAGTTTCAAATTTCCGATTTTACCCTCTCTAAGTTTCAGGGGCAGTGAACTTCAAAAATATTACAATAATGCCACCGTTTTTTTTTAATTTGGAACAGATCTTGGCCGTCCAAATCAGAGCAATCTGCGGCTGAAATTGGTTCTCGGTTCTCACCTAAGGTGTGATTCCTTCTGGAACCCAACCCTATATATATATATATCCAAAAATTAATTAAGAGGGGGGGATTGATGGTGGTTTCCTTAATTGTGTCGTGATGGTATGAGCTATATACGTAGGCAATAATTTTTCTTTTTCTAAGTTTAATTAAATTAATTTGAAACAACATTAATTTTGGAGCCTAGTGAATGGGAAAATTGTTTGACTAAAAGGCAAATGCCAACACACACACACACACGCACGAGATAATTTCATGATTTTTGGTCCCATAAAAATATGATAAATTAACAATCGTGGTCCTAATTCTCATATTTTAGTCCCAAATTTTATTTTATTTTTATTTTTTTAGTCTCAATTTCTAGAAAATGACATTTTTAATCCTAATATACTAGGCTTTTGGGGTCTAAAAATTCATTTTTTTGGGACCAAAAAAATAAATAAAATTTTTGATCGAAAATATAAGATTTGATACTACATGTGTCTAGACTATATTATTACGGGTCCAAAAGTGAAATTAACCATTTTGGTACTTACGTTTTCCTAGCAAGGTTTTGAAGTAGTGGATTGTTAAGGGCAAAAGTATTTAATCAAATAATAATTTATTTAAGACTAAAGCACACTTTTTGTCTTGTAAGAATGAGGTCTAAACATTTTTAGTCACAAAATGTACAATTTTGGTCTTAAATTAATTTTTTTCGACAATTTTGGTTCCAAAAACTAACAAACTATACTTAACATTTGTTAAGTAACTATTTTGGAGCTAAAACAGTACCTGTTTTCGATTGAAATTTTCGTTGCATTCCCTCTATATTTTTCACCCTTAATTAGCCGATGCAACCAAGATCAACAAAATAGAAACTGTTTTGGCTCCAAAATAGTTACTTAACAGATGTTAAATATAGTCCATTAATTGTTGAGACTAAAAGTGTTGAAATATAAACTGTGATACCAAAATTATAGAAAAAATTAACTTAGGACCTAAATTATACATTTTTAGACTAAAAATGTTTGAACCCTATTTTTACGAGACTAAAAGTGTAATTTACTATTTATTTAATTAATTTTTGATGGTTGTGAAGAGGAAAAATGGATTGTGGTTGTGAATAGGAAAAATGGATTGTGGTTGTGAATATAATTAGCCTTTTTAATTGTATCATCTTATAGAACAATAAAAAGAACGTTATATGATCCACGATAACAGATTAGTCAATTTCAAAGACAATAGAACCGCTCAAGTCGAAATTTATAATTTAAATAATATGTTCAATTTATTGTCAGATATATAGCGAGACATAATTACAAAATTTGAAGCGAGGAAAAGGAGTAAATACAAAAATGAATTGATTAATTTAAAAACGTGGAGTTTATTAATTAATTAAGGAGAACTTATATAGTGTGCGGTGCAAGTTATAGATATCCAATCCTATTAAATCCTTGCAAGTAGCGTGGACGTACGGGAACTTAATTATGAACAGACTTCTATAAATAAGCTATATATATATGAGAGAGAGAGAGAGAGAGAGAGAGAGAGAGAGAGTAAGTACTTCATATGAACGGAGGGTTGGGAGATATTAATTAAGTATCTAGGTAGATAGATTGTGATGAATTATTAGTGGGCAGCAGAGAAAGGTGATATGGATCATCGATGCAATAACTGAAGTTTACACCACCAATATTATTAATATGGAGTGAAAGCAGGTGTTGTGCATGGCGGAGTTGTGTTGTTCGTCTGGACCCACTAGTCGAAACGATTCTTCTGAATGACCTCCCAAGAAATGATTTCCTTACTGCCCAAATCAAAGAATTAGCTCCTAATTGTTTCGTATACGGAGTTCCTAGATCCTTCTACGGCAGCCTTTTCCCCTCCAACTCCCTGCATCTTGTTCATTCTTCTTACACTCTCATCAGTAATTCATTTAATTTTTAATTTATATATATTGATGTTGTGGTGGAGGTGCCTGAAGGGTTGGAAATGAACAAGGAAAACATATATACATTGGGATCTGGGAGTGAAAGGCAAAGCCCGGTGAGTGTGATAAATGCATATTATGATCAATTTCGAAGTGATTTTTGGAGGAATGATGGTGTTGACTATTTTTGGAAGGAAAACAGAAAATGCTGCTTCAAAGGAATGCTGCTATATTTGGGACCTCTCCCTCAAGGAAATGGTGTCTCAGGTAACTTTATTTATTATACTACTATATAATAATCTATTTTTTAATTAATAGAAATAATTAATATACCAAGTTTAATTTCACCCCCAATATAATTAAGTTGGCCTCATTTTATAAATTGATGCATGTTTCGATAACTCTATATATAGTCTTCTAATTAAGTTCAAATATTATATTCTACACACACATACTTAAGACATATAAGACATGTCTAGAAAGGTGTGTAATGGAATCCAGCCACATGAGTATTGTCAACTTCAAGTTTGACTCCTTCATTAATTATTAATGAGTCGAGTTTCGAGCTTTATCTATCAAATATTCGGGGACTTATGAGATTAATCGAACCTAAATGAACTTTCTAAATTTATAATTAAATTTTAATATTTATTATTTTTTAAAAAATAAGTTATTTTATTCACAAAAATAATCTATTTACGAAAATTCATCGAATTCTTATAACAGATAAAGTTCTTAGAGACATAAAATATGAAAATACAAATTAGGCCAAGTTAATATATTTTTTTTGTTTCCAATATAACTCAATTGGCGCGCGAGCTCGCGAACTAGCGAGTTGAGTAATCAATACGAAGCTCAAGGTTAGCTCATTTAGTTAACGAAATTCACTAGGCGATCGACTCGAATGAATTTTTATCTAGTTGAGTCTGCCTAAATAATCATTTACCACCATAAATTTAGTTAGATATAATATTTTACATATTTGAGATTTTTTCTTGAAATTTGGATCAAACAGAATCTCAACTCTAACTTCTTAGATTAGAAATTCTCTAGTCCCAACTTGTATGTGTCAACCGTGTGTCAACATTAAAATTGTATATTGTTAATAATATTTTTTTTTATAAAAATAAAATTTATTATATTATAACTAATCATAATTAATATTCATTGCTAAAATTTGAATTTTTAAAAATTATATACCCTAAGTTTGGGATAATCAACCCCAACAATCAACTATATTAACTTAAAAATGAAAATTAAATGTTAAAAAATAATTATAAACCCTAATTGGATGGAATAAACCCTAAATAATAATGTAAAATTATACTAAACCAAAAGAAATTAAAATTGACAAAAAAAAAGGAAGAAAAAGTTATTTTGATGTTTGGTACACGGTTGACACACATATTGGGGTTCAAATTTCATGTTACATTTATCTGTGTTTCACTATCAAAATTATAATTTTAATAATATTTATTATAAAATATTATTAGTTACACCACACGATTCCTTATTTGTGTGGTTAACTTATATTGAGTTTGCTCAATATAGTTAATTTATTAAGATTTTATTTTGTTTCCAATTGATTCCTCTATTAATTAATATACATCCCATGAAAAATGAAGATGCCTCTTAGTTAAGTATTAATTAGCCCTCATATACGCACAAGTACAACCAAAATAAATGTTATAAATCGATAAATATTAATTTTCTTTTTTAATTTTTAACACGCACGCAATATATATATGGTGCAGGGAGTTATAGAAGAGAAACTTCATTCCTTTAACATCCCTCAATACATCTCTGAGGCCTCAGAAATAAGATGACAATGACAATGACAATGACAACGACAATGACAACAACAACGAGTTCGTTAATAATAACAACATTGATGGGTACAATGTAGCGCAATGCATGAGATCCGTGGCCCGAACCTTTGTTAGTTCAACACTTTGCCAAATCAATAATGGACCAGCTCTTCGACATCTACCAAAAAATAATGTCTAGGGAAGAAACCAAGTTTATCAATGTCACTGTTTCAATGGTCAGGAGGTGATCTACAAAATTCTTGACCCTTTCATTTTTCTTATTAGTAATATTTTTATTTTGGTCTGTATTATGTTATAATAATAATAATAAGCCAGTTGTGAGTGGCCCGGTCATATGAGTGGCGATGTTAAATTGTGTTTTATTGGTGTAGCGTTGTGATTATCTATTCCAGCCTATCAACTATCTTGATTATTACATTTTCTAGTTTGTCAATATTTTACGATGAATTTATTACTCCCTCCGTCCCATAATTGCAGTCCCTTTCCATTTTCACTCAGATTAAGAAATCACATTTAATATGTATTAGAAATGCACAATTTACAACAATTATCCTAAATTACCCCTATTTCTACTCTATTAATTTCATTCACATTATATTAAATAGGGTTATATTTGTAAAATAATGTTTTAATACAATCCCAATTTAGAATAGGACTATAATTCTGGGACATCCCAAAAAGGAATAATGGACTATAATTATGGGACGGAGGGAGTATTCACTAACTATTATGTAAAAATACTATCTCATTTCAACACTGACCACCGATTATAACACACACAAAACACAATTAAAGCTAAGATTCAATTGATTGTAGTCGTAAAGTAACATTTTTTTTTCTCTACAACATTAGAAAGAATTAAAGCAAACATAGCCTGAAAAGAATTAACTGCGGAAATGAACTTTCAATTTCAATCAAGCTTCCTGCAGCATAGCGCATATCTAACAACTAAAAACCAATTCCTAGACGGTTGGCTTGTACAATTTCTCCACCATTTTCCTGTAATCTGCAGCCGAAAAATAAACAAGATTGAAAAATAAAATCATAATGCTTCAATATTTACCTATCAATACCAATAAAATAATCATAATAATTTGAAGTCCATATATACCTTCTTGGTTGGCCCAAAGCGCTGCTGCCTGGGTGTTGAGTGGTGAGCTTATGTTTGGCTCTAAATTGTATACAGCCATTAATTAGTATCACACAGTTCAAATCAGAAAAAGAAAAAGAAAAAAAAAAAGAAGTTGCTGAGAGAGAGAGAGAGATTGTTAGTTACAATAAGCATCATCCTTGATAAATTACCTCCAAGCAAACTCTGAATCGATAGCAATATTGTCCTAACATCATAGGCAGATGACCACTTATCCTGCAAAAATTACAAGAGTTTTATGTTGTATAACACTGAGATTGGGCTGGCTGAGCAGGCAGATAACATGTAAGAAGGCATACCTGTAATATGTCCAAGCATATGTTCCCATACACATCGACATTAGGATGGAAGCAAGATGTCTCGAACTTGACCTTTGGAGGCTTGAAAGGATATTCGGAGGGAAAGGAGAGTGACAGCTTGTATTCAGTTCCTTCAAACACAGTATCATTGCTGCCACTGATCGTCCCTTTCCAGCAAAATATGTTATCTTCCTCGGGGAAGGCTGATATTCCAGAATCACCTCCCATCTATATATGGATTTCAACCAAAATTAAAATGAACTGATGTTTATTATTCCCAAACAACGGTTGCATCATAGAGAAGCAAAGCATAGTTCTTACCATTAGGGCCATCAGCTCGGATTGCAATCTGTTTCCACAACCAAACTAGACACAGTTAGCCATTGTAATCAAACAAGTCGGAGCTAGGTTTGTAGTCCATAGATTATGTAAACATCTCTAACCTCTAAAATTATACTGTAAAATAAAAATTCAGCTCCAGTTCTAAAGAATTATCATCAAATAGATTAGGGCTAAACCAGAGAAATGGCAAGCAGTATTTGGCACAATAATTTATCATATTTAGTAAATTCCAATTCAAATTAGAGCATTTTAGTCCCAACCCACAATAATAACTTATCCCAGAAATGAGGTTTTGATGTAAACTATCTACCCTTTTGCTCATTAAATGTATTACACGATTAACAGTGCTGCATTAAATTTAAGTTGGCTTAGTTCTCTACCACCTAAAACCATTTCCCAACCAAACTTTATGTAATGTACTAATATCCAATATAAAACCTCGTTCATTTATCCTAGATTTCAATTATATTTGCACCCCATATTGTAAGCCTGATTAAAAGACAATTTCGTTTAATTACATTAACTTCTATTTAATTAATATACTGAACTATAATAGTTAATTATTATGGATTGATGCTCACTCCAACAAATCCATATACGTAGATCAAGCAAGAAAGAATCAAAACAGAGCCAATGAACGCACAACATTTTCCCCATTATTTTTTTCCACAGAAATTGAAATTTCAAACAGTGGGGGGCTTATCGAAACCGTAAACAAATAAAACGAATCGAACAATGCAGAGGTTCAAGAAACCGGATCTTACAAAAATCGAATTATACAAAAACGGCAAGAGTAAATCAAGGAAATAATCGCAAGTATACCTTTTCAAAACGGATTGTGTATCGACGGTTTTCGCGGCGGGAACAGTCTGCTTCGGTGGCGCGGCGGAGGCGGCGGCTGGGGTGTTGGGGTTGCTGTCTTGGTGGTGGGTGTTAACAGCGGCCATCGTCTCCTCCTTTCACTGTTTGATTAAAACAATTGAATTTCAAGAGAATTGAAAAGCAGAGATTCCGGATTCAAGATTTTATGCAGATCGAAGAAGAAGAGACAGTTCAGAGGGAGAGCTAAGGGGGGGATCTCTGTCTCTCCTTCCTACGCGATCGATTGGGATGGAGAGAGAGAGAGAGAGAGAGAGAGAGAGAGAGAGAGAGAGAGGTGATGGAGGCTAATAGCATAAGGCGATGGGGGTTTATAAAAGAAGGTGTACAATAATTCAAAATGATTTTCGAACGTTACATCCACGCCGCAAAGGCACGCTTGTGTTTAACGGCTAGTTTTTTTGTTTTCACAAATTTCTCTTTTAGGTGTTTTCTTAATTGTTATTATTCATTCATTCGGGTTGACATGGATTTGGCACCCCTCCCAATCACCCAAATACTAGTATTTAAGTACTCTTTCATTAATTATTTTTAAAAAAGTACTATTTCATTCACATTATTAAATATCTATTAAATCTAATAAAGAAATTATTAAAAAGAAATTGAAACACGTAATTTTTAGGTCCTAGATTGACAATTTTTATCTTTCAAATCCTGAATTGATAGTTTTCATCTTTCAGGTCTTTGATGGATAGATTACTCATCTTTAAGGTCCTAAATTGACAATTATCCTTAATTTTTTATCAAATTAGTTTTAGAATGAATTTAAAATTTATGGAGACTTATAATTTAGTGCTTTTAACACTTTTGAGTTTATATGTGCATATTCTTGTCCGCAAATTGGGAGAAAATTCTATGCTACCTCTTCATGCTACCTTATAGCTGTCAAAACCGGCCCGGGCCGATGGGCTAGCCCGACCCAGCCCGATTTTAGGCCAGGCTGGACCGCAATTCTACAGGGCCGAAATGGTTTCGGGCCGGCCGGCCCGGTCCGTAAAAAATTGGCCCAAATGGATCGGGCCGGCCCAGTGAAAAAAACAGAATTTTAGCTTCAGGCCCACGGGCGGCCCAACCTGGCCCGAAATTCGGGTCAGGTTAGGCCTCAATTTTTTAAGCCCGAAATGGTTTCGGGCCTAACCGGCCCGACCCGAAAAAATTAGTTGACCCGTGGGCTCGGGCCGGACCAACCCGGCCCGACCCATTTGACAACTCTAGCTAGCTTGCCAATATACCTTGCCGACACGTGTCCAATTTTTTATTTTTTATTTTTGTATTTTTTTATTATAGGAAATTTATTAAATACGTCGTATTGTTAGGGAAATACAGTCGTTAACCTATTGAGACACTTTTCTGACTTATGCCTCGATAGTTGCCTGGGCCCACCTCTGCATTGGCACAATCTCAGTGTATATCGACAAATTTCATATTTTCCGATTTCGGCGGCCTCTACAATACTTTTTCACATCAGGAAACTCACCACAATCTGGAGGAAGATGTAAACTTCCATATCCACAAATTTTCCTTTTTTTTAAGATTATTTGGTGATCAAAATTAATTTATATTGATATTTGCTTAAACCCTAACTTTTTTAAATTTGTGCCCAATAACTTTCGTTCATTAGTAAAATTCATCCCTACACAGTAGTCCCGTGTTTGAGATTTTATCTTTGCCTTCTCTCTAGAATAGTTGAACAGGACCATTCTCTCTCTCTAAAAATGAATGACAATTCTCACTAAATCGCCCTTTTTCGTACGTTGCTCCTCTATTTCTCCTCACCCAGAAGTGAATCAGCATCATTTTTTAAATGGGATTCATCACAGAATTCTTCTTTCTTCCCACAAATTCAAAATATTCCATCCTAAAATCACCTACGGTTTTTAGAGCCCTTTTCAGTGACAGCGATGTTTTCTTCAAAATCAAAGTCCCGAAGTCTGATTCCACTGCTTAAAGGTTGCGGGCTTCTCCCCATTACCTTGAGTGTGTATTTCCCCTTCCAAAATTGGTGGTCGTTTTTCACCAAAAAAAATAAATGTCCCGACAAACCAGTCGGTAAGCCCTTACTACAGAGTACAGTGGCGAGCAGGATCGTCTCCCAAAGGACCGGTGAGAATTACTCCTTATTTTCAATCTGTATAACCAAACTTCAAACGGGGATTTTGAAATTTTTAAACTAAATTTAACGAAGGTAAGAATAAAATTGAATTAAACAAACAAATACACAGAGAACCGATTCTAATAGTGATTAAAGAAATATCCCGGATTCCAACTAACTCCACTCTAGCTCACTAAACCAATCCTTGATGCAAAGATTAATTTAATCAACTCATGAAAACTAGTTATAGTCGCCGAAGACACTTACTGACACGACCTAATTTCTCCATAATTTCTCGATAACCAGGAAGACACTTCACTAATTATTTTTCTAATCGACTGACAACCGTAAGAGACACTCTATAGGTTTAATGAGCCGACAACATTGAATTCTAGAGAAACCCGATTTAAATTCAACCGACTCTGACACAGGACAGTTGAAACTTGACTGTTATTCCCTTGGTTCTGAAGAACCATTTTACCACTGATTAAACTTAAACCACAATTACGGATGGCCGGTTTAATTAGCTACTAATTAATTCCGAGTTACTAAATATTTGCAACTACCTAGCAACGCCGAAACAATTAACGACACGAAATTTAAGAACAACAAATACATGCATTCGATTAAATGATAAAGCAGTTAGATCTCACAGTTTAATTTGCTAGATCTTCGTTAAGTCGTCACTCGAGATATGATCGAACTTTAGCTGGAATTCATAGTAAAACTAGATCGCATAAAATCTTGAAAACTTCAAACACAATGAATTAGAAAAGAAAATATAAAACTGAATAAAATTGCGTCTCTGCGGTCCCGCTACTGTGCGTACGATCTTCCTTTTTTTAAAAAAATTAAAAGCAAAATAGATCCTAATATATCTAATATCCATAAGAGAGTCCAACTTAACTAGGAAATAAAAATCTATATCTATCTAAACTAGGTAAGTTGACCAAAGAGACTCCTTAGGGCTGTGGACTTCTTTGTAGCCGCCTCCAATTAATTTTCGGATTGTAACTCACGTCTGGGCCCACTGAAAGTCTCAAAACTCATGGATCGGCCCAATTCTAATTGTTGAAACCCACGAACTGCGCTCAGAATTTTTAGCTCCTGTAGTATGCCCTTACTGACTGCGACTTCAAATCTCCTCAAGTCAAAATGTGCAGCTTCAGCCTGGAATCTTAGCTAATTCTTCAATGTTGTGTTAACTACCTGCATTAACTCAAAAAACCACTTCTTTCCACAAAACAAAACAATTGAGTAGTTAACATAGCAACAATAGACACAAAATCAACCCGAAAACTTAGGAAAATATGGCCCAATCAAACCACCCCACACTAAGACAATGCTCATCCTCGAGCACACTTAAACACAAAACACAAACAAGATTTAAAAACACAAATACAAATGGTGGATGTTCTTGATCAAAAATAGTAGAAATCCAGGCTGTCATGTAACCATCCACACACCACAAACCAGTTTTGTTTCATAAACATGCATATACTCTTCATTCGAGTTAGGAGTGTGCACCTCGATCCAGCCTCATCAAAGATTCTCTCAAAATCACTCAAAACAAGGATAGCATGGGAAGAATTCACTCAGTCAAGATTGGACACTTTCAACACAGGATTGCCCTCATGTCACAGCATGCATTGATCAATCAAGTCAATCATGAATCAAAAGGTCTTTTCTTCTGGGTTGTAATGGGGCTAGGGTCAGAGGTAGGAAAATTTTGGGATAAGTGGCTAGAACAGGAAAAACATGCAAGTGCATCAAAGTTCATAACTGGCTGCAACATTCGAAAATCGTGCTCAGTTTCTTTATTGTGCTTCAACCCATCCTCAAATTCAGCTTCATTTTGCTATTCTTCCTGTCCTACAGCTCTTTCTTTCTTTTTCTTGTTTTTTTTCTGAAGCTTTGCTTCTATTTTTTTTTCCGTATATATGACAGTAGGACAGGGAAATTTCTACTTCTACTTCTTCATCTTCTTTTTGCACCTTCTAATTCCTTCTGCAGCTCAAGAATTATAATTACACTTGCATATTTCCCAAAGGTAACAAAATAGGCCATGAGAATGAAAGACTACGGCTAACTGTTTATTGGTTTCCAAAGAAAAAGGAATTACGGCTCAAGTGGGCTCACTAAGGGATAATACAAGGGTAAGGTAGTTTCAAGCCAGAATGAGGTTAAGTCCTAATTGCCTTTATCATTTTCATGAATACACTCAAAAGTTAAGAAATTATGGCATTTAGGCAATTCAAGTATCAAGCAATCCTAATCCGACACACACATCAAAGGAATTTTGAGCTTTTACTAAAGAAAAAAAAATTGTTTATTTATTTATTTTTATTTTTTTTGCTCAGGGCTCAAAAACTCACTTATGTGGGTTATCAAAAGTGTGATCAAGATGCACTATCCATCATTCTCAAACACATTTAAGCAAGGCATGAGTTAATCCACAAAACAACCAACCATTCAATCCAGGCAAACCAACATAACAGCCCCTTCTCCTTCTACTTCTAATCTCAAACAACCACTCACTTGTATCCAAAAAAAAAAACACAGACAAACATAAAAAAAACAAAGCACGGGTATGTATGAGTTTTCCCACCCCACACTGAGAATATCACAGTGTCCGCACTGTGAAGGAAAACAACACGCAAGCAACCAAGGCAAAACACACACCACACAACGAAAACAAAAAGAGAAACGACAAAAAGGGGGCTAGAATGGACCAATTTTCTTGCAGTCAAAGGGAGTCATTCAAATGGATCACTGCTTACTCCAAAGCAGTGAGTCTCCCATCAATGTCATCAAGGCGGCGGATGAGCTGTTGAGTAGACTGGGTGATAAGGGCCTCAATGGCCGAAAGCAGAGAAGCCTGAGCAACGGCAGAACTTGTAGTCACATAAGGATTCGGGGTAGGAACACCCGGTCGAGATAACTGAAATTGCCCGAATGCGTTAACGAAAAGTAGGCACATATTGTGGAGCTCAGTCATAGTAAGAAATGTCCGATGGATGGACTCTAAACCAGTAAGATCGATCTCTAAGTTCTCAGCTAGCAAAGTGATAAAATGCCTGAGGGGGACTTTGCCATTCGGATGATTGGCGATGTATCTCCACTGCAGGGCTAACCAAAAACTGAAATTGACTCGTTCTTTCTTCAACATACAAGTCAACAAGAAGACCTCTTGCTTGGTGACTATACTAAGCATATCAACTCGACCAAAGAAGTTAACAGATAAGAACCGATGACTCAATCTCAAAGTATCATCACGAATATTAGCACTCTTAGACAAGGGCTGCACAAAATTTTCATCCACAGACAGTGCATGCCAATGATCAGAAATAGACAAGGTATGCTCATCAGGAATGTCACACCAAGCAGAATCATAATCTTCTTCATTCATAGAAACAACAGACTCCAACCTGGTGTGTCGTTTTGCACCAAAAATAAATGTTCCGACAGCAGTCGGTTTGCCCACACTGCACAGTACAGTGGTGAGCGAGATCGTCTCCCAAAGGACCGGCGAGAATTATTCTATAATTCCAATCTGCAGAAACCAACTTTAAAAGGGGAGAAATTTATGGGTATAAACTGTAGTGCACGAAAATAATTAAATAACAAGAAATTAAAATACACACACGAGCAACGGGTTTAAACAAATAATTAGAAATATTCCGGATATCAACTACTCCACTCTGGCACAATTATACTGATCCTCGATTCAAGAATACAATTAATTATCACATGTAAATCAGTTGCGGATGCCGAAGACACTTACTGACACATCTCTATTTCTCCGTATTTTCTCGAATGGTAGGAAGACACTTCACCACACATTTTCTCTAATCAACTAACAACCCAAAAGAGACACTCTTATAGATTTAATTAGCCGATTGCTTTATGCTCGAGAGAAACCCGATTCTAATCTAGCGAACTCTGACACAGGATCACCGAACCAGATTATTATCCCCACAGTATTAGCTACTGATTTTACCACTAATTAATCCTAAACCACGATTATGTATGGCCGAATTAATTAGCTAGTGATTAATTCCTATACTCCGAATATTCGCGACTACTCGGTTTAATCAAAACAATCACGACTCGACTTACAGAGGATAATAAATACACATGCATGAATTAATCGAGAAAAAAAACGTTTAGATCTCACAGATTTAATTGGCCAGAGCTTCGTGAGTTGATCCCGGAATGGAGAAAGTCTAGCTCGAATTCATAATTAAATTCGAACACCAAAATATCGTGTAGCAGAATACCATAGAAAAGTGAAGAAGATGAATAAAATCTACAGCAGCGTCTCTCGCTGCTGTTGCTGCGTTTCTGAGATGGATTCAATCTATTCTAGTCAAAATAAATCCTAATATATCAAAAGCTATCCCTAAAATTAAGCATCCAACAAGGAAACAAATCTTCTATATCTAGACTAGGAAGTTTCCAAGGATAGAACTCCTTTTAGGCTATGAAGATCATAAATCCGCGTCTAGAACTTGGGCTGGATCATATTTTCGCACAAAACAGGCCCAAGACGCGCACAGCTTCAGTTCTGGAATTTTCTCGGCCCATGCCTCTGGCGATATGCCCAAACCGACTGTATTACGAGCTGCTTGCTTGCATTCTTCAAAAGATGGAGCATTTCTTCACTTCATTCCTTCCACCTGCACATCTCCTAAAAACACATCAAATCTTTCCAAAAACATGCAGTGAAAGAGTGGTTAAGGCATGAAATAGCATAGATGAGAACAAGTAGAATAAGCCCGATCACAACCCCAACAACACATTCAAGGTGTTCACAGACAAATTAAATTCATGCCCTCTCAATCGAAATAGAATAGCATGCGAGTCATTCAAAGAACTAGAAGCTTTAAACATAAACGAGGACAAAAACTCCACAGTTAAGACATCATAAATGGGTAGAGCAGTGTCCAACAAAATTTCCCATCCTATCGAATGAAAACACGCTCGGATAGAATTTTTTACCCCAAGGGGCTCAATGTTAGCCCAATCAAACATTCGTGGTCCGAGAAGCACGCGGGTTAGATTTTGTCTAAGCCGGTGGTTGATTTCCTCGACTGGGCGGAAAGGAGGTCGACGGCCTGTGCGGCGGTGAGATGTGGAAGGCTCGATAGACAGTGAGGGTGCCACCGGAGCATTAGAGGAAGACGACGGAGATGGTGATGGTGAAGTGGGAGACACCGGCGCGGAATCGGCGGAAGGCGGAGGTGGTTGGGCGCTGGCCAATTTGGTCTTTGAAGAACCGGAGGTGGTCATGCGGTGTGTAGACCCTCCAGCGGTTGAATTGCTACGAATCCGATGAGTCGGTGTGTCGAACGGAGATGGTGACTGTGGAGGAGAGGAAACGAGCGGCGGAGTGGTTTCAGTGGGTGACAGAGAAGGGTTGTGAATCTTCTCGGTGTGGTCCGGTGATGACGACGAGATGACTAATGTTAATGAAGATTGACCGGCCGTGAGCTTCATTTTCTTGGAACCACCGACGATGGCTTGGCCTCGAGTGCTAGGCGGAGAGGGTATGACGGTGGTTGTGGCTTCCGACAGGGAGGACGGCTGTGCGACAGCCTTCTTGGAAACCTTCCATTTGCCCATAATGATTCTTCCGGCGAGGGGGCGGTGGTGGTGTAGAAGAGAGTGTGGGAGTCTGCAAGCAGTAAAAACGGGCAAGTAAGGGTTGTAAATTTTTTGAATGGAGGGAATAGGGGTGAATTGAAAACAAATTAGGGTTAAGGGAAAAATCCCCAAATTAGTCCACTGAATTTGCAATTAAACCCCTCCTTACTCCTAATATTGTGATGGTCTCCCTCCCACACTTATATGCAACTCGCCACTTACACTTAGCCGAATTGTCATAATTCCTCCTAAAATTGTTTTTATTTTTTTATTTTTCATTTTAAAAATAAATAAAAAAATGAACGAAAGGAAATAAAATTGTAAAGAAATGAAAAGATAAGGGAAAATAAATCGGGTTGCCTCCCGAGAAGCGCCTTTAGTTAACGTCATAGGCTCAATTAGAGGGGAGTGATCACGATGTCATTTCAGGGGTAACCAAGTCGACCCCATCAAAATGCTGTGAATCCAGTCCAACAATAAATGGCTTTAACAACTGCCCATTGACTGTGAGAATTTTATCCGTAGACAAGCTTCGAATCTCCACTGCGCCGTGAGGACTTACATGAACAACTTCGTATGGTCCCGTCCAACGGGACTTCAACTTACCCGACAAGAGTCGGAGACGAGCATTAAACAACAGTATCTTCTGGCCTACTTCAAAACTTTTCCTCCGAATGTGTTTGTCATGCAAGAATTTTGTGTACTCTTTATAGGAACGAACGTGATCATAAGCTTCCAAATGAATTTCCTCAAGTTCTTGTAATTGGTATTTTCTCTCGAACCCGGTGAACTTTGGATCTAGGCAACATTGTTTCACAGCCCAGAAAGCTCGATGTTCCAATTTCATAGGAAGATGGCACTGCTTGCCAAAAACCAATCTGTATGGTGACATGTCGATAGGCGACTTGTAGGCTGTGCGGTATGCCCATACTGCATCATCCAGGCGCAGGCTCCAGTCTTTCATGTTCGGAATTACGGTTTTCTCCAAAATGTTCTTGATTTCTCGATTCGAAACTTCTGTTTGTCCATTAGACTACGGATGATAAGCTATAGCAACTCGATGATGAACTCCATATTTCTTGAACAAGGCTTCCAATGTCCGATTGCAGAAATGAGTGCCTTGGTCACTAATTATGGCTCGAGGAACACCAAATCGTTGGAACATTTGAGTTTTAAGAAATTTAGTTACTACCTTGGAGTCATTAGTCTGAGTAGCTTTAACTTCAACCCATTTGGAGACATAATCGATGGCCAATAGGATGTAGGAATTGCCGAAGGAGCTCGGGAAAGGACCCATGAAATCCATGCCCCATACATAAAAAATTTCACACACCAAGATAGGCACTTGAGGCATCTCATTTCGTGAAGAAATATTACCAAAGCGTTGGCAACGATCACAAGTCTTGTAGAAGAAGTAAGCATCTTTGAAGATTGTCTCCCAATAAAAACCACAATCGAGGACTTTACGAGCTGTCCTCTTAGGACCAAAGTGTCCTCCACAGGCATGAGCATGGCAAAAATCGAGAATTGGTTGGATCTCTTCATCCGGAATACATCGTCGAATGACTTGATCAGTACATGTTTTCCACAAGTAGGGCTCGTCCCAGATGAAATACTTAGCTTGGCTCTTCAACTTATTCTTCTTTATTGTTTCAGTTCCTTTCGGGAACATTCCAGTGGTGAGAAAGTTCACCAAATCAGCATACCAAGGGGCTGCACTTACTGCGGCCAGTAAGAGCTCGTCTGGGAAATCATCCGGTATGGGCATACCGTCGGACTGTGTCAGCAGTCTGCTCAGATGGTCAGCAACATTATTTTCAGCGCCCTTTTTGTCTTTGATTTCCAGATCAAATTCTTGCAAAAGCAGAACCTAACGAATCAAATGAGGTTTGGACTCCTTTTTTGACAGTAAATACTTCAGAGCAGCATGATCTGTGTACACCACAACTTTGGATCCCACAAGATAGGACCGAAACTTCTCACATGCGAAGACCACGGTGAGGAGCTCCTTCTCAGTTGTTGTGTAGTTGCATTGAGCTGGGTTGAGGGTTTTGGAAGCATAGTAGATGACGTGGCTTAGCTTCCCACTATTTTGTCCGAGCACCGCTCCTACCGCAAAGTCGCTCACATCACACATGAGCTCAAAAGGTAGACCCCACTGCAGAGGTTGAATGATCGGCGAAGAGGTAAGTTTTTCCTTCAAGAGATCGAAGGCCTCTTTGCATTTGTCATCAAAGATGAATGGAGCATCCTTTTGCAGCAATTTGGTCATCGGTTGGGCGATTTTGAAGAAGTCTTGAATGAAGCGCCTGTAGAAACTTGCATGGCCCAGAAAAGCTCGGATTTCTTTTTCGTTGGTTGGGTATGGCAGTTTCACAATTAGATCAACCTTCACATGGTCAACCTCAATCTCTTTTTCTGAAATAACATGCCCGAGCACAATCCCTTATTTCACCATGAAGTGACACTTCTCGAAGTTGAGGACTAGGTCAGTGTCGACACATCTCTGTAGAACTTTTTCCAAATGCTCCAAGCATTGATCGAAAGAGTCTCCGTGCACTATAAAGTCATCCATAAAGATCTCGATGCAGCTCTCTATTAAATCGGAAAAGATGTTCATCATGCACCGTTGAAAGGTGCCTGGCGTATTGCACAATCCGAAAGGCATGCGGCGGCAAGCGAACGTCCCAAATGGACAAGTAAAGGTCGTCTTTTCCTAATCTTCTTGGGCTACAAAAATCTGAAAGTAGCCTAAATATCCGTCGAGAAAACAAAAATAGGATTTTTCTGCCAGTCTCTCGAGCATCTCATCAATAAAGGGCAGTGGGAAGTGGTCTTTGCGTGTAGCATCATTCAGTTTCCGGAAATCGATACACATGCGCCAACCTATTTACAATCTCATCGGGATCAATTCACTATTGTCATTCTGGACTAGCTGGAAGCCCGACTTCTTTGGAACCACGTACACGAGACTGACCCAAACACTGTTAGAAATTGGGTAAATGATCCCCAATTTTAGCAGCTTCAAAATCTCTTTCAACACCACTTCTTTCATGACTGGATTCAACTTTCTCTGAAGGTCTCTTGATGGCTTATGATCAGGCTCAAGGAGAATTCGGTGCATGCAGATGTCTGGACTAATCCCCTTGATATCGGCTAAAGTCCACCCTATAGCTCCTTGATGCTTTTTCAGAATTTCGACCAATATGTCTTTTTGGTCAGAGGAAAGATCCTTGCTGATGATGACAAGCAGTGTGTCTTCCTTCCCCAGGTAAGCATATTTCAAATGCTTAGGGAGGACCTTCAACTCCAGAACTGGAGCTTTCATGTGGGATGGCAATATCGGTTCTGTGTCCGTCGGTAAGGGCATACGACCTGTCATGTTTCTGGCTGGAAATTCCTCGATGGCATACAACTGCTGGATAATCTCTCGAATTGCTTCTTCTTCTGAATCCGCAGCTGTTTCAGAAACTCCACCAAAAAGTACCTGCTCAAGTTTGTCTTCCTTGAAATTATACTCCACAAACTCGTCAACTAGAGAATCAACAATATCAACCATATACAAAGCTTCAGGATCCTCGACATGTTTCATAGCTTCAAATATGTTAAATGTGACTATGTCCCCATCAAATTCGAAACTCAACATGCCTTTATCAACATCTATCTTAGTTCTTGTTGTTTTCACAAATAGACGACCTAACAGGATCAAGGACCTATGAGCAAACAATGAGTCATCTATATCAACAATATAAAAGTCCACAGGAAAAATCAAATCATTGACCTTGACAAGAACATCCTCTACAACACCTTGTGGATATGCATTAGATCTATCAGCTAACTGGATTATGACTCGGGTATCCTTCATAGGACCTAACTGCAGATCTTTGTACATAGACAGAGGCATGACATTGATGGATGCACCTAAGTCTAACATGACTTTGTCGACCTTCTTACTCCCAATGATGCAAGGGATAGTGAACATATCTGGGTCTCTGCATTTCTGTGGTAATTTTCGTTGAATAACTGCAGACACATTTTCACCAACCTGGATTCTTGCGTCTTTCCCATACCTCATCTTCTTTGCACATAGCTCCTTCAAGAATTTGGCGTATCTGGGAACTTGTTTGATAGTATCAAGTAACGGGAGATTGATTTCCACTTTCTTGAACAACTTGAGGATCTACTTTTCATCGTCATCCTTCTTATGCTTTGCCAACCTGGAAGGAAAAGGAGCTGCATGAATAGGGTTAGAAATCTTAGACTGTTCACGTACCTCAATAGGGGCATCCTGAGCAACAACTTGCTCATCTTTAGTTTTAACCCTGCCTTCAGCATCTGCAGTATGCCCATACTGCTGTGTGTTTTTCTTCTTTGGCTCAACTTCAACTAACTCTTTTCCACTCCTAAGTGCTACTGCACTGACATTTCCTCCGGGATTTTGCTCAGTCTGGGATGGGAGCTTCCCTTAATTCCCTTAGATCTTGTTCATCTGGGTGGCAAGCTGGGTAATTTGTGTGCCCATACTACCTAAAGCTGCTTGAGTCTCCTGCTGGAAAACCTTTTGACTTTGTGCCAAATTGTTCACCAGTGCACTGCTTTGCTCGAGACTCTTCATGATATCACTCATGCTTGGAACAGGCTTGTCAATATGGGCATACTGACTGTCTCTCGATGGTTTTGGAGGTAAATCTCCAGCTACATGCTGATCTCCAGGCTGTTTCCAGCGGAAATTGGGATGATCTCTCCATCCCGAATTGTAAGTGTTGGAGTAGGGATCATTGTTCCGCCTTCTCCGAAAGTTATCTCCTCATGGAGCATCATAGTAAATCCTCTTGAGTGCATCTTGTTGTACATCACCCGAACCATATCAAGCTTGTTCAGTGGCCGACTCTTGCAATGTAGGACACTCATCAGAAAAGTGTCCATTCTCTGAACATACTCTACATCGAGATCCTTTTGATTGTGCAACAGCTAGGCCGCGAACCAAAGATGTGAGTGCATCAATTTTCTCAGTTACCCCAGAACCTTCTGCTCGATCAACGGCTTTCACTGGTCTGTGTCGCCCTTCATCTTCATCATCATACCGCTGTCCTCCGGACACCATGTCCATTATCAGTTACTTTGCCTCTGCCAAAGTTTTTTTAGTGAGTGAACCTCCACTGGCAGCATCAACAATCTTTCTGTCAAACGTCGACATGCCATGATAGAAGTAAGTGGTGAACAACTGATAGTCGGTGAATTAGAAAAGAAAATATGAAACTGAATAAAATTGCGTCTCTGCGGTCCCGCTGCTGTGCGTACGATCTTCCTTTTTTTTAAATTAAAAGCAAAATAGATCCTAATATATCTAATATCCATAAAAGAGTCCAACTTAAATAGGAAATAAAAATCTATATTTATCTAAACTAGGTAAGTTGACCAAAGAGACTCCTTAGGGCTATGGACTTCTTTGTAGCCGCCTCTAATTAATTTTCAGATTGTAACTCACGTCTGGGCCCACTGGAAGTCTCAAAACTCATGGATCGGCCCAATTCTAATTGTTGAAACCCACGAACTACGCCTAGAATTTTTAGCTCATGCAGTATACCCAAATCTCCTCAAGTCAAAATGTGCAGCTTCAGCCTGGAATCTTGGCTAATTCTTCAATGTTGTGTTAACTACCTGCATTAACTCAAAAAACCACTTCTTTCCACAAAACAAAACAATTAAGTAGTTAACATAGAAACAATAGACACAAAATCAACCCGAAAACTTAGGAAAATATGACCCAATCAAAAATCACAAACCCCTTGCCTGAAAATCATCTAGGGTTTGCGGAACCCATTTTCAGCGGTGGTGATTTTTTTCAAAAATGTCTCTGGCGACTGATTTCTCAGCTTAAGGGGTCGCGGTCCTCTCCCCTACTACTATCCTGAGGCATTCTCTTCTCTCCCCCTTGAAGAATCGACTGCAAACTCCACAAATCCAAACTTGGGTTTTCAGTTCAGCAATGGCGGCGCCGGCATTTGAGACCCCTCCGGCAATGGGTATCGCTTTCTCAAGGTCGTGGGAGTGCTATTCTACCCTTAACCACAAGTTCCCAACCCAGATTCCAGCTAGGGTTCTTCGTTTCTTGCTTGGAGGTGCAGACATTTAACGGTGACTAGAGTCACAATATGAGGTAGGGCTCCGGCGATCCCACCTCTGCGAGAGACTATAATACACTGAAGTCATGGATGACCAGAGGTATGCTCTGGTTAAGTGATTTGTGACTGAAATGTGAAAACCTCAAGGTATGGCCTCCTCTGTCTCAAATTTACATTTGAAAATGTAGTAAGATTAAAAGACTACCCCGACGATAATTGGAAAAGGAGAGTCGATTGTGATTGAATTAAAAAAACCCAGATAATAACCCTCCCCAATGATGATCGGAAAAGGGAAGTCAACGACTGTTGGTATTGTCTGCTGCAACTGTTACTTGTATTCAGTTTGTGTGTATTATGCAGTACAAGTAGTAGGGCTAATATGAGCTGAGATGCTATTATCTGTTAATCGCGGCCCCTGTGGTTGAATGATCAAAATGCTGATTGAAACATTTGTTTATACGCAAGTCTCGCTGCTCTTAATTGTGTTTATTAAGACTAGAATATTGTCTTGTGTACCATCCAACCCCAGCTGTGGTGAATGGTGTCCTTATGTGAATAAGGAAAAGAGTGCATCTTATGCATATCTGATTAGCATATCAATGCTAATCATACCAGCCCTAGAACACTTGCTGGTTTAATATTAACCATTATGTAGAATTGTTTGCTGAATGAATCTACCTGAAGTGCTTTGTGTGTCTTTCAGGTTTTCTCAATATTAGAGGAATAGTCTAGGATTGACTTGATCCCATACTCTATACATATATCATGCACATACTATAAGTCTCCACCCCTAGCTATGCTCCATCATGCCCCTTGATATTAAGGCCATCTTCTACTTGGTTTAATCATTTGTCCATGTTCTGATAATAGATACACTGGTCATTTAGGGTGTAGAAGTTTCTTGGCTTAAAGACCGTGACCAGTTCTAAGGTTGCACATCGTAAGGAACTTCCATCATCTAGAAAATTAACAAGAATCTTTTTGTGGATTTTACCAATTTTCTTTTTTCTCTTACTTTGGTAACTAAAACACTTGCATCACATGCAATGAATGAGCAGGTGCTTGCTTTGGAGTATTTATATTCTCTACGCGTGATTCACGGTGATTCGAAGCCTGATCATTTTTTTATTTCTTGTCATGGTTGAATTTCTTGTAAAGTTTCTTTCTTTTGGATTCTTGTCCAGTTGTCCTGGTTTAATTTTTTTGTTTTTTATGTTAATTCCTCATGGATGTACTCCTTTATTTTTAACCTCATATTTTTTTTATTGGTTGTCTGGTTGCTTTATGATTCCATTGTAGGCTCTTTTGTTGGTTTTGCAATTGGAATGGTGTTGAACACATAAAAGGATGGGAACTCCTGCTGTCAATTTGAACAGTTTAGGCTATTAAAAGTGGATCTCATCAACAAAATTGATGATGTGTCAGGTCCGACTGTTAGCGAAACTTCGTTAATGGTATTGAATTTGTTGATGTTTCATTATTTCCTCAATTGTTTCAATCTAGTTACTGTTTTTTTTTCAATAACAACACAATTGTTGTTTGATCTTCCCCTGTTTTTTGGACAAAATGGTTCTATTTTCTAATTAATTGATTTGATCTCTTTGATTTTCTAGGCGATCAACAATAAGACTGCTGATGGATCCAAAGAACCATTTAGTCTTGTGGTGTTACTCTATTTGTACTCATGGCTTGTTATCTAGTAATTTCTCCATCTAATGCACTCAAATTAATTTTTTGTTGTTTGCTCGTGAATTTAGATATTACGGCAATTGCTTTATGTGTGAGATTTAAGTAGAATATTGATGATATGTATTAAATAGTTGTATTTCATGAGTTAAGAGTTTGGGGTCATATTGTTGTTCTCTCTTCAATGATTACATCGAACCAGCATATTGAAGATTTGTTTTTCTGATGAAGTTCTTGTATAATGAACCTATAGGCGGCTTCAATATAAGGGGAATGTGTAGTTTTTAATCCATATAATGGTAAATTGGATACATGAAAGATGCATAACTTCATCAATATAAATTTTTTTCTAAAGTGATAATTTATGTGGAAGATGCTGATTTTAACTTCAATGTCTTCGAATCATCACTTTTTACAAATCCTATAGCAAGTTTCATGTGAGGAAAAATCAAACACATTGTTACAAATCTGACCAGAAAAATTAATTTATCAGCACAAAGAAACAACAACCACTTGGAAAGGGGCTTAAAACATAAATCCCATTAAAAAAGCTAAAAAAAATATTAAGAAGGATATTGAAAAAGAAAGAGTAGCAAACGACAAATTCAAAAAATTCAGCTTAATCCAAAAATCCAGCAAATGTATCCTTCATAAGGTCAATATATAAGAGGCTGCAAATCCTCAAAACTATTGTGTACCCCTTCAATATATTCCTTTCAGAAGTGGATGATGTCAATCAAGAAATTCTCCAAAATTCAACTCTCATAGGATCAGTGAAGCACTCTCCAATTTATGACAAACTCTCATCCCCACTAAGCACAATATGACGTGTATAATTCTTCTTCCTATTTCTGGAGGTTAAAGGTTTTAAAGAGACAAGGTTACCAGCTACTCCTACAGCTATCAATGCCATGTCTGTGTAGAAGAGGACTTTTTGAGTTCGACCAATGTATCCTGGCTCGTATTGCTTGTATGTCCTTGTAGATTTGGTGAAGACTAATGATGTAGACATGTTGACAAAACCAATTCCCTACAAAAATAAAGGTTTTAAGAACAAGAAAGAAAAGGGATCACTCAACAAGCATTGGTTTCACTAAGAGGGAAAATGATTTGATTTTGCTATCACAATCCCGCTGAATACTTGGTCACTGAATATGTTGTTATTTTATATATATTTTGGGTCATTTTTAGTATATTTTTGCAGTGTTACTCACCCCATGATCAAATTTTATGGAAGAATTTGTGTCTTGTGGTTAATTTCAGGTGGTTGATATGGAAGTGGAGATAATGGCATTGTTTTGGAGGGTTTGGACGCAATTTGATTAAAGAGAAGCTGAAGAGTCTGGAAGGCAATCGGTATGGGCATACTGACTGATGGATTATGCGAGTATTGGGCTGGAGATAGTGGATCTGCACCAGTTGTGAGCCTGGATGAAAATTATGCAACTTTTTATTGTTGTTGGACTCTGTTTTTATTATTTTTCTAGTTGGATTAGGATTATTATTCTTTTTAATTAATTAATTAAGGGATTTGTATAAAAAGACTTCTAGATAGACTAGGACTCTATCCATTGCAGTAGAGATTTTTCACGCCAGACAGAGGGGAGAAACGAATTCTCTGCAAATTTTTCACTATTCAATTTCATTCTTCTTTTCATCGTTACTCTCTATCAAATTAATTTCTGAAGTGAAAATCCAATTATGAATTCAAGCTAAGCGCGTTCTATTCCGGTGAAGATTAACGAATCCTTGGTGTATTTATTATGTGAGATCTAATATGTTCTTATGCTTTAATTATATGGATGCATCTGTGATTCTCTGTGTTTAAAGTTGTTAATTGTTTCAGTTTTGCTAGGTAGTTGCAAATATTTAGTAATCCGAGATTAATTAGTAGCCAATTAAATCGGTCATCCGTAATTGTGGTTTATGTTTAATTAGTGGTACAACGATTCTTTAGAATCGAGGGAAGAACAGTCTTAATTCGATAGTCCTGTGTCAGAGTCTGTTGGTTTTGAATCGGATTTCTCTAGTTCCTAATGTTGTCGGCTCATTAAATCTATAGAGTGTCTCTTACGGTTGTGAGTCGATTAGGGAAATAATTAGTGAAATGTCTTCCTGATTATCGAGAAGCTAAGGAGAAATTAGGCTGCATCAGAAGTGTCTTCGGTGGCTATAACTAGTTTGCATTCATTAATTAAAGTTATCATTGCGTCAATGATCAGAATAATTAAGCTAGAGTGGAGTTAATTGGAAGCCGGAATACCTTTTAATCTGTGAAGAAATCTACTCTCTGTGCAATTGATTTTATTTTCGTTATAATCAAGATATTCGTTCGTAAGGTTTGGTTACTTGCAGACTAAAGTGTTGGATAATTCTCGTCGATCTTTTGAGAGACGATCTTGCTTGCCACTATTCTAGGTAGTGTGGGCATACCGACTGCGTGTCGGATTATTTTTGGTGAAAAAGACGCACCGATCACATAAAAGGCATAAGATATGTCACTTCCATTTGATCTCAATAAAACACAATAAACACTCTTAATAAATAATCCAATAAAAAATAATGGCAATAAAACCTAAAAAATAATCCAATAAAAAAATATCCCTTAATAAACAACACACATCAGAGGAGGCAAGAAAAAATCAATTTGCAAATTCACCAACATCACAAAATGTAAGCTAAGAAATTCTATTAACAAAAAACTTTCAAATGCTTTTATTGAAACTTCACTTGAAAACCAGTAGCCTTCTCAAATGTAGCAATTTTGTGGACAAAACCAAAAGCTGAGAAGACCTGAGATGCATAAACTCCAAAATCAACATACCACGGAACAATAGAGTTGAACATACAATGAAAAAGTAAGCAATGGTTGATTTTCAATAAAAATGCAATACGGGAACAACATCTAATAGGATATAAGTGCAGAAATACACATGTATAACATTGAGATATGCCTTATAAAGCAGTCACATACAAGGTTGCAGAAGGCGCTAGGCGTTAGTCGGGCGGCCGATGGGGGCCTAGCGCCTGGAGCGCCTAGGTGGGGCTTAAGCGGATTCTAGGCTTTTTTTATTTTATTATTTTATATATTTCTTAACAAATATAAAAAAAATTCATATATAAATTCATAAATCTTAACGTTCCAAATAATATCAATTAAAGTTTAAATCATCTAAAATTCAAAATAAAACAAACATATCAAGATCAATTATTCAAAGTTCATTAACATAACATCAAGAGCCAAAATAAAACAAACATAAATCATCCAAGATCCAAAATAAAACAAACATATCAAGAGCAAAAATATTCCATAACATAATATGATAATAACCATCCTATTCATCTCCAACTTCATTAACCAAATCAATTTCCTCATCCTCGGACTCAAAATCATCATCATATAGGTCTCTTATGGTCTCAAAATCACCATCCTCGACATCATCATCAACTCCATCAATAACCCACCCTTGCACATGATTTGAATTATTGGACATAAGCATGTCCACATGGACCGCATCACTTGGTCCACTTTTATTTTTTTCTTTCTTTTATTTGTTCAACAATCTTGTATTGAATTGGACAAACACAAGATTATTGACTAACTTTGTACCAAGTCTATTTCTTTTTTTTGTATGGATCTATCTACAACAAACAATTTGCAAAAATATTAGCTAATAAAAAAGTAAAAACACAATGTTTTGAAAAGAAAACTAACCCCTTCAAATGCACTCCAATTCCTTTCACAACCGGATGAACTAGTCGTCAATGAAAGAATTCTTATGGTCAATCTTTGTAAAGTAAGAGTTATTATTCCAAAAGTCAACCACCAAGATACTACATAAAGTCATAAACAAATCAAAGAATTAATCATATATTTCAATAATTAAAGTTATAAAATTGAAGAAAAAATTAAAACTTAATCTATTTAATTTATCTAGATCAAACTTGGCATCATTGAAAGAGCATGCTTTCACGGCAAGTGGCTTCCCAAATATCAAATTTTTTTCTCTATAAATGGGAAATTCTTCATTCAAGTTCTTATCTTGTACAGTAATATCTCCCGGATACATGACATCTATGCAATCCAGCATACCAAGAACCACATCTTTATCCAACTGAATAAGTGAATTCTTGTAATGATAAAATGGGTTCAACAAATAAGCCGTCAAATATAACTAGCTATCAAGCCTGTCTTTCATTTGTCCATCTATGACTTCAATTATTGGCTCATAATTTTTTAGAAGATTGCTCAGAGAAATTTTGATATCTTCTTTTGCTCAAACGAGCTCTCCATATAAAAAGCCCATCGAAGGCTTTGTATGACCATCAGCAATCTGAAGAACCTTAATCAAAGGGGTAAAGACTTGCAAGCATAATCCCACACCACTCCAAAATCCCAAACTCATCACTATTCTATAAACATCTTTTCCTTTCTTACTCTTGGAGTACTTGCAAAGTTCCCACTCGGGACTTCCAAACATTGCTTTTAGTTCAGTTCTATTGTCATTAAAACTTTGCAAAGTAAGGAATGCCGAAGCAAATCGAGTCACCCCTGGTCTCACTATATCCTTCTTCTTTGTAAATGCTCTCATCATTGACAAGACTTTGTGATATGCATAGAGAAAGATGGTGATTGATTTGGCTTGATCAATGACTTTCTTGAATCTTTCTCGTTTTGCAATGTTTTCCAGCATAAGATCTATGGAATGAGCACCACACGAAGTCCAAAATGTTGTAAGTCTCTTCTCTTTCAATAGCTTTGCAACTCCCATATTGTTTGCTGCATTGTCTATTACAATCTGAACCACATTGTCAGGGCCAACTTCTTCTATACACTGATCAACATACTCAAATATCACTTCACTTGTGTGTGAAACGTCTGAAAACTCCTTAGAAGAAAGGAAAACAGTACCCAAACGAAATTTAACGCATAAGTTCATGATACTTATTCTCTTTCTATCACTCCATCCATCTGTCATGATCGAGCATCCCTTCAATTTCCACTCTTCTTCATGTGACTTCAGCAAACTTTTAGTTCTATCAACTTTTTTCTTCAAGAATGGGTCAGATATCTCATATCTTTTAGGATGCATAAGTCCAGGTCCAAATTGACCTACCACATCCAACATCATCTTGAAACTATCTAACACCAACGAGTGAAAAGAAACACCCGCATCATAAGCCTATCTACAAATGTATTCTTTTGCAGCATTTGTTTTTTGCTTGAAAAGCACATCATTGATGTTTTGATCTCGTAGTTTGCTTTTTTCTAAATTCAAACTAATCTTAGGAGATATCTGACTTGCGAACTTGTCCATGGGGCCAAGATTGCATGCTGATTTCATAGAACCAAAAGATTCTTGCAATTGATCGACATCAATAGTGTCTTCTTGACCATCATTGTTGATATTCACCCCTAATCTCACATCTTTATCTTCGTCATTCTTTTATTTCTTCTTAAGCTTTGCTTCATTTATCGCATTTTTACATAACTCTCTATCTTCTTTTGAAGCTTTTGTACAAGAAGAAACATTTCTTCTTATCCCAGCAATATGCTCCTTAATTTTGTAAACTCCGCTAGAAATTTTCTTTCCACACTTGATGCATTGGACTTTATCCATATTTGAGGGATCAACTAGGTTGCAATAAGTCCATCCAATATCATTTGATTTTCGTTTAAGTGTCAATTCAACACCCGTAGAATTACTAGCTAATGCGGTACTTGGAGTGTCCATCTCAAATATTAACAACTCTAAACAAATATATAAGCATAAACAAAATTCAATTGCACATCAAAAACAACCACTAATAATAACATCATCAATAAAACAATAACACGTAATTAATCTGCCATAATTCTATATAAAACAATAACAAGTAATTAATCTACTACCAAAAATTGTCACTAACAATAACATCATCAATAAAACAATTACAACTAATTAATCTGTCATAACCTGCCATAATTAATCATATATTTCATCAATAGATAAACAACCAAGAACACAATCTGCCCTAATTCAATGAATAGATTCTAGTAATTAATCTGCCATAATTCCATAAATCAACCAAGAACACTTAATCTGTCATTTTGCCCTAATTCAACGAATAAATTGTACTAATTAAACTGCCATAATTCCATAAATCAACCAAGAACACTTAATCTGCCATTCTGCCATAATTCAACAAATAAATTCTTATAATTAATCTGAGATTGGGCAGAGGTAGAGCAGCGATTGGGAAGAAGAAGAGATAAAAGAAAACTTACCAAGTTTGGTGGTGTGTGGTAGCCGGCAACAAGCGACGATGGCGGTTGGGCAGCGCATCAGCGATCGGTGGTAGTTAAGCAGAGCTGTGGTGAGTCGACGACCTTCTTTCTCTCTTTTCTCTCTCATTTTTTTCTTTTTTCTCTCGTTTTAAGTTTAGTTTTTATGTTTCACAGTTTCAGACTTTCTCTCGACTTTTTTTCTCTCATTTTTTCTCTCTTTTTCATTTTTTAGGAATTAATTTTTTTTTAAATAGAAAAATCAGCGCCTAGACTGAAATCAGCCACCTAGGCGCCGAACAATTCCACCTAGGCGTCCCTCCGCACAACAGTCCCGATTTGAAAGTTTTCACCACGGCATGGTGCGACGAGCGCCTAGGCCGTTTTTTACAACACTGGTCACATGACACTATATCCAGATTGTGTCCAACAACATACTCCAACAAGGACCATATGTGATTTAAATTTTATCTCGTCAAAATTAAAACCATAAATAATACTTCTAGAAAAGTAAACTTAAATGATATCACCATTTAAAATTTCTTAGGCATAGACTACCTACCATAAGAAGTTTGTTAAGTGCTTGAGGACTAAAATCACAATCATGAATCACAAAACCGGCCTAGATAATAGGGAACAAAATTGAAAAACTCTCATAGACCAGTTGATGAGTGCTTGAATTGCACTCATTTGTACTCAATTGCACTCGCTTTTGAGTACTTTTTGCTCTAGGTTTATGTATATATGTAAGCTATTATTGTATATATTGTCGTTTATCTTTAATTGTTGTTTAAGTGGCCAATACAGGTTATTTTTGAGTTAATATTGTACAAATCAAAGTTGAATTGGGATTTCGATCATCATAGGCCGCACAAGACTTGAAAAGATGAAGAAAATCAAGTATTGGGCTCAGACGCGACCTGCTGGCGTGACCGGCCCGAGGCTGTGTTGCAGGGGCCTCCAGGCGCGGGTGCAGGGCAGGTCGCGCCGCAGAGCCTCTGCAACACGGGCTCCGGGCGCGGCCAGTGTTGCCCGCTTTTCAGCAATTCATGGACTTGTTTTTTTGTGTTCCAAACTCGACCTCCAGGCGCGACCCAGACGAGGTCACGGTCGGGACTGACGAATCCATTTTTTACTTTTGGCACTCCATTATTGGCCCTATATATCTTATAACTTTTGGAGAGTTCAAAGACATCAGATTCCACACGAAAATACTCTTAGAAACACTCTCTATTTGGATTTTTTAAGATCAAGAACATCAAGAGGAGGAGGAAGATTCAACCACCCATTTGAAGATTCAAGCCAAAGGATTGAAGGAGTTTGTTCTACATTGAGTTTTATCTTCTCCTTCACTCTTTTACTTTTGTATTGAGAATGGGTTTTTGATCCTCTTCTTGTATTCTTGATCTTGTTGTAAATATGGTAGGCTAGAGCCCTTAGGGCTCTAGGATGTGTTGAAACAATGTGAAACTTGTTCTTGATAAGGGTTTAATATATGATTATGCTTTGTCAATGTTTTAATCCATACTTGGTCTTGAATGATGTTGTTTGAGTGGCCTCCTTACTAGCATCACATGTATGATTCACTTGCATCTTGCCCATCCCGTGAACATAAGCATGTATGGATTGAATTCATGTATTTGTACTCTTCGTTGAATGTTGAATATGTGGAAGGAATGGTAACCTCTTTGAGCCTTTGGTAGGTGCGACCTTGGAATGTGTTAGAGATAGCCATCCTTGTCGCATTCACAATTTAGAAGATATTCGAGAGATGCTCCTTCTATATTCATGGTCTTCTTACCTATGAACTTAGTATGATTGTATGTTTTACCCTTGTTGAATCAAGAGGAGTGTTGTGAATCCATATCCTAGAGTCTTGTTTTAACTTATCTTTTAATCTCTCTTTGTTGATTGTTGTTCTTGCTTTCTATTTAGATTGTTTATTTTTGTTGTTTGGTGTTTGTTACTTTAGTTCTTGATTTGGCATTGTGAATGAAACCAACCCCTCACCTAATCATAGTTTGGATATTTCGCTCATCTATCATCGTGGTACTTGCATTGTTAAGTTTGAATTCCTTTTCCCCGTGGATCGACCTCGTTTCATCATATCTACAATTATATGCTTGTATACTTGTAAGCATGACTCGAGTTTATAAATATTGAAACGAATCTTAGAGAAAACAAGATCTCTATCAAGTACTGACCATTAAGAAATTGAAGAGATAATAGTCATATTACAAATGGCACATGGAAGAAATAGACAACATCTTAATAGAGATGGAAGAAAAACAACTATGAAATTCCATGATCCAGCGTCCAGCTATAGGTTTCCATAATTAAGAGAAAAGACCATTAAAACATTAATTATTCAAAATAAGATAACATAATGCTAAAGAGTCACCCAACTCAATCGACCCACTTTCAACAAACCCATTTTCACTAGACACGAGAGAAAACAATTCATAATAATACAATGCATATAGAAAAAAAGGCATTACCAAGTGAATAACATCAATGCTGACATTGCTTTTCATTTTTTGCAGCAGGCATACTCTAAGAAAAAGCAACGATTGCAGTAAAAAAAACAAGAATTAATCACACAAAATAGAATCAAGTATCGATGTTAGGATCAAGAGGTTGATGAATTACTAAAAAAAATAGAACAACCCATTTTCAACTTGAGGCATAATCGTGCTCAATCTTTCTTATACACAAGAAAAAGGGTAGAGAGAAACGACACCTGAGAGAATGATAATGGAATCAATTAACTCAGCAGCTAATAAAAAAATTATCGAGTCAACAATTGATGAATGAGATAGGCTTACATTATCTGCAGCGTAACCTAACCCATTTGCTTTTAACGGCGGTCACTGAGCCCTGGTCGCCGGCGTATTTTCGACAGAGGCATAGGAGTCCTGCGAACGATTCACTCACAGCCCGAAGGAGAATGGATCTACAACCAGTCGTATTACTATCCACTCTAGCCCATGTAACTCAAAAAAATCACAAAATCTTCTTTAATAAAAAAACAAACTTCGATGGTGCACTCTCGTGGAGCTCCGAAAGATGACGGTAGCTGAACTAGGGGTGATGAATGGACAATCGATGGATGAATTTTTTTCAAAATGAAAGAAAGAGAATGGGGAGGGGGAAGAGATGCAAACATGTTCTGAAAAAGTGAAAAATATCGTTACTATATTATCAGTTTTACTAATAAAAGAAAGTTATTGGGCACGAATTTTAAAATATTAAGGTTTAGACAAATATCAAAACACATTCATTTTGATCACAAATGATCTTCAAAATAATTGAAAACTTGTGGATGTGGAAGTTGACATCTCCCTCTAGATTGTGGTGAAGTTGCCGACGTGAAAAATTCCGGCAAGTTCACCGGAATCAGAAAGTATAAAGTTTGTCAATATACACCGACGTTGTGCCAATGTAGAGTTAGGGCCCCAGGTACCTGGTAAGGCATGAATCTGAAAAGTGTCTCAATAGGTTAATGACCATATTTTCCCAACAATACGATGTATTTCCCATAATAAAAAAAATGCAAAATAAAAAATTGGACACGAGTCGGCAAGATATATCTGCAAGGTAGCATGCGGGGATAGCATAGAATTTTCCCAAATTGGGAAAAATATATAAGAAGTATTAGTGCATTCACATACCCATAGTTGTGTTGATCTATATGTTTTTATGTCATATAATGTTTATTCGTGGTATTATTCAAAAAATATTCTGTTAGAAGAGAAACGCCTCGTTGAGTTGACGAAATGTTCCTAAAGATGTTTCAAATAATGTTACACCCCACATAATATATATATATATATATATATATATATGATATGGTTCAAATAGAAACTAATGTTGGTGTAAAAAATAGGAATAAATATTAACCTTTATATTTCGATTAATCAACGGTTGAGATGTAATAATCACCTCTCATTTATGTTTGGCAGTTTTGACTTTTCTTGGTGGACAAGGGTAATCAAGATATTATGTAAAAGTTTGTAAATATTTATTTATATCAAAATCATATTTATTCCATGTATTACGATTTCTGTTGATGTAAATATCCCACTATCCGCATATTTTCAATTCTGACCCAGTTAATGCGGCAATTTTATTTTTTCAGAAATATTTCTCTTAATTTTGTAGCGATATCTCGTCAGCTGTGTAGTAGAATTGCTGATTTATTTTTAATATTTTTGTACTGATTTTAGGCAATCAATTTCAGAAGGAAAACACGTTCGATTTCTTCATGTCAGCAGAGCCATCACTAATGGAAAGATTCGGGTTTTTTATGTTATTCATCCCATCTATGTGTTTGTGCATGTAGCTTAAAATAATATATTAATTATTGTTATTTTTTGTATAATTTGTCAAGTTTATATTTGGATGTATGATTAATTTTGCAATGTTTTAGTTTAATTTAATAAGAGCGGTGGAATGTTTCTGGTTAAAATGCAAGAGGTAGAAACTTTGTAATGTGAAATTATGTATCATATCAAAAGCATTTACTAATCGATGATAAAGCATTGAAAGCATCCTTGTTAAGCACTGTATATTATATATATATATATAGAGAGAGAGAGAGAGGGAGAGAGAGATAGATAGATAGATAGAGAGAGATTGGATCAAATGAGAACCACACCCCCTTGTGAGAACAGAGAATCAATCTGAGCCATAGATCTGGCATATTTTTACGACCAAGATATGTTACAAAATTAAAAAATCACGGTGGCATTCTCGTAATATTATCAAATTTTTAATGAACTGGGGGTATTTTTATAATTTATGAATTCTATTATTTGGACTGAAATCTATTTCCATCGTACTTTATATCCCATTCGAAATTTGTTTTCTTTTTTATATCGATTTTGTTGTGTTTATGTAATCAGATTTCAATTTATTCCCTCTGAAATCTATTCCTCTTAATCGTTGTTCACGCGATCGTGATATATTTTTCATGGAGTTTTTTTTATTTGTTGTTCTTGGATGAAGATGCCGAGTAAAGATATGATTGTTGTACTTTTCCTGCGATTTTTTTCAATTTGTTTTAGATTTGTTCGATAATTTGTTATATTTTTTTCCAGATTTAAACTATAGATGTTTCGTTCATGTAATGTAATATATTTTTGGAATTTGATTAATTTAAATGAATTTTTTTCAAATTTAAATGAATTTTTAAATTTTCACGATAAACAGATGTTTTCAGGTATGCAGATTATGTTTTCTTATTACTATGTACGTGTATTTCTGCAAATATTAGTCCAGCATTTGTTAGCATTACAAGATGTCGCATTAGCATTAGAGACATTATTATTAGCACTACGATACTAGTTATTAGCATTGTAAAAATAAATGAGTATTATAAAAACATCTTGTTAACAGAATATTTGCACGATGAACGCAGTATTAGCACTACTATTACAAGTTTTAGCACTGCTATGATTAGTTTTAGCATTAATGTGATCATTTTTAGCATAATCGAAGAATATGTTTTTTTTAGCATTAACGTGATTAGTTGTGTATTAAAATGTGCAGATTGTGTTGGCTCCATTTTGGAGATTTATCTTGAGTTTTCTAAATTTTACACACATGATTGTGAATCGTCTTTGAAGCCTCCAAAAGGCAAAAATTTTCTTACTTTAAATGATGATATAACCTTTTACAAGGTGAATGCTATGTGGATTTGATATTCGTTTGTCTACTAAAAAGATGTCTAAAGATGGTACTATAGTATGGAAGTATGTTATGTGCAAACGCGAGGGATCTAAAAACACATCGATTGATTTTGGTGAAACTTCAAAGAAAAAAGATGTCGTGTGTCTAAGAGGACTTGTTGTATGGCTAGGATAGGGTTAAAGCATATTGGTTATGATGGGTACAGTGTAGACTATTTGAAGAAAGACATTCACATTTTCTTATTTTGGATACACACAAAGAGTTTATGAATCTGAATAGGAACATAGACCCTTCACATCAAAGTTTTATTTTGAACTGTGCAAGGGCAAACATTGGATATTCCAATATAGGGTGTACAATAGTTGATTTAAAAAATCTCAATTGAGATGTCAAGACGAATGTTGTCGGCGTAGATGCCCAAATGATGTTGGATAAAATAGGCAAAATGCATGAACTGTGCTCTGCTTTTACATTTGATTATGAAGTTAACAAGAATGATCAGTTGAGTTGTTTGTTTTGGGCTGATCCAATATCAAAAAGGAACTTTTCGTTATTTGAGGATGTGTCATTTGATGCAACATATAGGACTAACAAGTTAGTCTATTTAATTAATTCAAAAAAAAATTAAATATATATTAGTAAAAAAATAAAAAAAATGAAGAAATTAAAAAATGAAAAAAAAAACTAAAAAGAAAAGGAAAAGAGTGGGAAGAAAAGAAAATGGTGAGGGGCCACCTACTAGGTCAAATATAAGATCCGTCTAACATAAAAAAATCTGTTAGGCGGTCTCACAAAAGTGCCTCAAACTATTAATGTTAATGTTATAACATTATTAATGAAATACAAAATAAAATATTAAGTATAGTGATAATATATAAAGATAGCCATTTTCATCTAGTAAATTATGTTTTTAGCCACTTTTTTTAAAAAAATTATTTATAGCCACTTTTTTGCTGAAAATACATAATTACATTTCATTAAAATTGTGAGATGCATGACTGAAGTGCACTATGTGAGTGCACGAATGAGATATGATCGTGTAACCGTATAAATTAATATTACTACATGAGTGGGATGCACGACTAAATTCATTTGGGTAACATTAAATTTATATATTGTTGTACGAATTGAGGTACAACGACTGAGCATAATTGTGCAACAATTCAAATTTACACTAGTAAGTGTATTCATGCAGTAATATAATTTTACAATATTGCACGACAGAGAGTTATTTTGTCCAAATTATTAGAAATATATATTTTTCAAATAGTGGCTAAAAATATTTTTTGCTAAGTCATTGACTATTTAAAATTAAAATTTGCCTGTTAATTATATTGATATAAAATCATGAGAATCATATCACATGGTATATATAAAATAGTTTCATATTAATTAATTAATTAATTTACTCATGGTATAGGAGTATTTGGTTTAATATAGGTATGTAGCTAAGATGAAGAATACAATGCCTTAATCCCTTGAATATCATCCTTGTTCAAACCTTTTCTGGACTCATATCCAATGGTAGGCCACATAATAGAACCAGCGTCAGCGCTGTGACCCAATCCAATTACATGCCCTAACTCATGCAACCCTACCGTCTGCAAATCCATCGCACCCCTCACAACTCCATTAACCCACCTCTCATCTCCGTCGAAGTGAAGCCTCCCATCGGTCGGAGCAAAAGCATGCGCCAAGATCCCTCCGCTTCCGTCGAAGTCCGATCCGTCACCGTGCCCCTTCTTCTGAAAGCTGATCTTTATGTCCGCCGCCTCGTAGTTCTTCATGTACCTATTAATTTTTTAGATTAGTTATCTCGCATCTATTTTATTTTTAGGGTTTAACGTAGTCATTAATAATTAATATATATATATATATATAAGCAATTTCCTACAACCTGAACTTTAACGGCGACACCCCGGCCCATATGTTGGTGGCGTCGTCGATGGCCTTAAAGGCTTCGACTAGTGTCCCCGGTGGGAAGGAGTACGTGAGATTGAGTCTCCCGACGGGCCATTTAGGATTGCCCGGGAAGAATGTATAGTGGGCGGATGTGTTATGGTGGAAGTGGTCGGGGACGCCGCACCGCGGCAGCCGCATGTGGGCGAGTGTGGCGGCGTCTAAAATGGCGGTTGTTGGGAGTTTGAAGAAAGATTGGTATTTGGTTACGGCTTCTTCTAGGGTTTCGTCGAAGAGGTGTCAAAATCAATCCAACCCGATTAGGCCACGATTTAATAGGTCCGAAATAATTGCGAGTGGGCCAAAAAAAAAAAACATTAGCCCAGTCACTCAATCAAAAATATGCAAAATAAGCATGAACTTTTAGACCCGAATTTTGGGCTAGGCTGAGTCATGAACTTTTAGACCTTAAACATTTCAGGTCCGGTTGGACCGCCTCAATAAAATTAGCATGTGGACTCAGACTAGCCCGACCTATCCCATTTGGCAGTTGTGACCCTATTACGAGACATGTTAATCATATTTTTAATTTTGAATTTTTTCATAATAGTTCGATTTTTTTCATTTTTTGGGTTGAAAATTAGTAATTCAAAATTTATTAAATCCATAAAAATAAAATAATAAAAAATCCAAAAAAAATTAATTTTTGAATTTTTTTTCTTTAAAAAAAAAAGAATTATGAATCCAAAATTTAGTAACAATATAAAAAATAAAATATAATTGATAAAGAAATCAAAAAATGAAACGTTGGTATTTCACAAGATTCTTTCGAGACAAGTAATTAGAATAGGTAGCTACCTGGACTGGATAATCAGAACCCAGAAAAGTTATATCATTTTTGTTTTCATTTCTTATAATCTCATTATTTTTCCAATAATCCATTGAAATTGAACCGATATGAATTTAAAAATAAGAATCAGATTAATTTTTTCCAAATTAAATTAAACTTCATAATCACCAAACGAGCCATAAGTGGTAAGAGACATTTTAACTTTTTAGTTTCAGAGTTTTGTTTTCTTGTACGCTTTTTCTCTTTTGTTTTTTTATTTATACACTCCTTGTATGTAATTGCATTTTATGAGTACTTTATATGTACAAAGCATATTAAATATTATTCTTAATTAGTAATTCCCCATCATTTCATGTCTTCCATTGAAAGTTGTGATTGAGTTTTTATCGTAGAAAAAAAAATCGAAAAATAAGTGAAAAGAATGACCGAGAGAGAGACAGAGTGAGAGACTAGCTAGTAATTTAGACTATATGCCCAAAAATACGAGGGAGAAATTAATTAAGTTTTTTTGGTTTGTGGAACTAAAAAATAAATGACTTTTCAGAATGAGTAAAACCATCTTTAACACAAATGCGATTCCCCTATTTAATTTTAAAATAATCAATATCATATGTCGAGCATAAAACCAACGCAAAACTAGTAAAATTAAAGTCAACACGAAACATGAAAGCCAAAAACTCAAAATTCAAACTGATCATATTCATGAGTGGCACTTTGTAATTTTATTGATGTTTGATTATATTTTTTGCTCTGGATTTGAACTTATTTTACTAATTTTGACCCAGTGAGAATATCCTACACGAGACTCCCTCAACATGAAACATATATACATAGCAAATTTATAAAAACTTTGTAAGAGGCAAGAAATGAAAAGTAATATAACAATGAAATGATTATAAAAAAAAAAGTTAGTCGAACCCTAATCATGTGTGATACCATGGTAGGGGTAGTGTTTCCTGTTGTCCATGATGATGATGATTGCAATGGCGTTTCCTGTGCTGAGACTTGTGGCCACCGAGGGCGTGGTAGTCCTCAAAAACCCTACCGCAGATGACGCACATGAAGTGATCCACACTCTCCGTGCCTGCGCGGCCAGTAGAATCCTCTTCTTCGGGGGCAAATCCGTAAGACTCCAAGTCGAGCTGGTGATCATGAGTTCCTTTCCCGGTGGAGGAATAGAGGCCGTGCTGCTGCTGCCGCTGCCCCTCTTCCGTGTTTTGATGGGCCACGGCAACAGGTCTTTTCTCTCCGACGACGCCCCCATTTCTGCCATTTTCCTATTCATGGAATGAGGCTCACTCTACATTTTTTGTGATTGAAATTTAAGGAATGGAGATGTTTTAATCCATAATTAATTATATCAGATCTAGGGGCAAAATGGATTATATGGCATGAGATTGAGAAAGTGTAGGTAGGAAAATGGATGATAATGGTGCGGATCGAAAACAGGATAATAATATTAATAGCAGTAACAAAGTGGAGAGATTGGCATAATCGGCAGTTGATTTTCAAGAAAATGTTATTAATTATTACACTAATCGTATGGTTTTATAAGATAATCTTCGATTTAATTTTATACTTACCTTGTGATGCGTTTGGACTACTATATATATGAAAAATTAAAACAATTAATTACTCCATCGGACAATCGGAGTGCTCTTTTTATAATCAGTAATTAAGCAGATTAATCATATCCTCACTGATTTTGTAATATGTAACAAATATCCATATAAGTACTGCCGTACGTGTAAATTAATAAAGCAGGCAATCGGTGAAAATTATTAATACTGAAGTTTTAGATTATGTATACACGTTGATATATATTTATATATCACAAAATATATATTATGTATTCTTTCCTCAGGTAATTACACTTTTAATTATGTATATTCAAAATCTTCATTTTTGTTCACATCTGATAATTACATGATATGTGAAATCACCTTTCCAGACGAAAACTAGGGGAAATATGCAGATTTGGTTCCAAAAAATGGGGGAATATTTCAGTTTTGATTCCATCGTTTGTCAATGGTCTTCAGTTCAAATTAAGACGTACTATAATGAACCACCCTTTTTCCCTTTAAAATTGAAAGTGAAAACCCAAAAGAAGAAGAAAAAAAATGTGATTACAGAGATTCTTTGAAATTTCATAAAATAAGTTGTTCATATTTTATAAAAAAAAATGTACATACATAAAAATAAAAGGTTACGAGAGATACGAACAAATGCCATTTGAAAAATCAAAAGAACAAAAGGTTCAAATGAATAACTAAGTTATGGAAAATACAGAGAGCGATGAAAAGAAAAAACTAAACTATGAGATCCCCATCGATGACACCCACTCGGGTGTCGCCATATATGAAAGACAAAAATATTTAAAAAAAAATAAAGAAAAAGTCATCAAAATTCACAATCGGATCGGTCATCCAACCTTCATCAATTTCTTGTACACGTTGCACCCTCGGATTGGGTGCCACTTAATTTTTTATATATTAATTTAAATTTTAAATAATTTATATAATTATAAAAAAAATGTCAATATTCATAGTTTTTTTTTCTCAATAAATAGAGTCAATATTGATATGTTTTTCCAAACGAATAAACTCTCTTTTTCTCACATATCTTATTTCACCAAATTCACAATCTCACATTTCTTCTTCATTTTAAGTTATGGATCCAAATCACCCAAATTATTATCATGATTCCCAAAATTTTTTTCATTGTAGTTTATTTAATTATGTTTTATTCTGTTTTAACTCTTGTAATTTTCATTTTGTTGTCAAGTAAATTATGAATTTATAATTATATGGGTATTTTTTTTAATTATGAATTTAAAAAATATATCTAATAAATTAATTACAATTTTTTAAATATAGTAAAATTATTATTAATAATATTTTATTTAAAAAATAAAATGATAAATATTTTATGTAGATTGGAAGAAAGAGAAATTAATATTTTAATTGAATGTCAGGTTAAATGAGTGTCATTGATGGAGTGCAAATTTTAAAATGTTGGGAATTGTAGATATGGAGGAGAGATAAATTAATATTTTATTTGAAGATTGGATTGGATGAATGTCACTGATGTGGATAGTCTGAGAAGTCCAATAAAATTGGAGAGGGCAATCACTTAGAGATGTATCTATCATTGCACTTCGACCAGTTCATCGGCGAAAAACTAATGTAAAAAAAGAAGAAAATAGGCAGGGAGTTAATTATTTAGCCAGTGTCTCCACCCTTGCACTTTGCACCCGCTCTAGATCTGCCCTACTAACAATATTGGCAACATTGAACTAATGGGATCAATCACTCTATACCCATTTTAAATAATGTAAAATCAATAATACCCACTCAAATAAATTCAATTCATCATATACCCACTTTTACTATATAATCCTTCAAAAGTACTTTAAATTAATTGCAAAATCAGTTTTTTCTCAATTTATGTACCAAATTTAAATAAATGAGTGTACGGATTTATTGGTATATGAAATATTGACTTCAATTATTGCAGTATTTGTCGACCATGACCAAAGAACAATCAACCGCTACTAGGTACCAGTCGACCACTACTGGATATTGGTTGATCGCAACTTGGTCCCTGTGGATAGCTACTAGGTACCAGTCGACCACTACTGGGTATTGGTCAATCACAACTTGGTCCCTGTGGACAGCTACTAGTCAATCGACCACCATTTAGTACATGTCGACCACTACTGGGTATCTGTCGACCGCTACTTGTCGTGAGTCCATGTCTCCATAATTGAAACATGCTTCAATTCTCCCAACAACCAACATAATCTTCTATATATACACATATACATTGACAACAAGCAAAACCACACAAAAATTAGAGAGAAATTTTTTTAGGTTTCAATTCATATCCAAAATATTAGAGAGATATATATTTAGATTTCAATTTATATCCAAAAAAATTAGAGTGAGAGATGGAAGATTGGTGATCTGTTATTGTTAATTACAACGGTCAATTTGACGATCAATCCAATTATATTGGTGGAAATGAGCGACTCGGCTATATTCCGGCGAGCAATGATCTGTTATTATGGATTTCAGTTTTTTCTTTCATTTCCATTTCCTAGTTGCATGATTATCATTTAATTTTGATAAATTTTTACTTACACACACACATTAAACTAGTTATAAATAATTCGATCAAATTCAACTAAACTAATTCACCTAAAATAATGTAATTTTCATGTGAATGTAACTTTAAGAGATTTATATATTTAACAAAATTATTCTAAACCACCAATTATGCAATTTTGACGTTACAACGATGTTGTTATAGCCACATTGGAGTGTTAAATTATGAGATTAAACTACAAGATAAATTGCCAACCCTAATAATCATGCTTTAATTAAGGGTTTAGGGAGATACTTGTGATGAAGAAGACATTTGAGGTTTGAGGAGGTTCTTCCTCTTTCTAAGAGCGCTCCTTCTAACAGCAGTGCTTACTCAAGCACTAGCAGCAGATATGGATATAACACCAAGAGCTTTCATTTCTCCACCACCTGCTACAACAAGACAGTAAGAGCTTTTAAAGGGTAACCATTGACCTAAAACCTTATTATTTATTATTTTATTTTAAATAACCTAACATAAAACAACATGCAAAATGAAAAAGTCATTATATGGCTGGGAATTTCTCCAGTTTATGTACAAAGTCTAATTTGACCAACTAATGAAAATTGGGATACAATTTAGTGTGTATTATACATATGGACTGAAATGTTAATTTATTTTTAATGTTGAGATTCAACTAAACACACGCTTATTGCATTCTACTAGAGAAAATTACTACTGAGAGGACTTGTTACCTGCTTACAAAAAAAAATTAGAGGAATTGTATATGTCAAATACTCGATATTAGACAAAAATAGAAGCTTTGAAATGTTGAAGCAAGCAAGTACAATAATAACCGTGTGAAGTTCATTATTTTACCAAGCTATTCATAATTTCTCAGTGCACCTACATTATATAAATAATAAAATTAGCAGCAATTTATTCAATTAAGATTTCCATACTCGATCTCTAATCCGCTATATATTTATGTCACAATTCCCAAATAAATAATAAAAGCAGCAATTTATTCATTTAGCTAGCTAGTGCCGCATGAACCATGCAAATCGTGTAACAACTTATAATCTAATTAGTGAAATTTGAAGATAAATAGCTGCTAAAAACTAAATTAATCACCATATCTTAGATGTAACAAACAAATGTTTGCTCTCTATTCCATCATGTATGGTTGTCTTGATTGCTTTTCCCACATATTCAAACATGAAAATAAAAATTAATTAATAACTAATTTCACATTCCACAAAAATAAAAAATAAAATATTATATCCATATCTACCTCAGTTTGAACTCCATACTGAGCCACCGTATCAACATGTCTGTAACCAGCCTACATGCAACCCCCCCAAAACTGCAGATAACATAATTTTTTTTAAAAAAAAAAAGAGAAACACATGCACACACACTAGACGGTGTAATCATAGCAATGACTTCCTTACACTCGAAGGTAAAATCAGCTTGAAGATGTAATATTATGAGCTCTTCATCCGTTCATGGAGACAATGACCATTCAAATAAAAGCATGGTAGTTGGCTATCTACATGAATTAAATAGGAAATCATTAATTGTCTCGTAACACTAAAAAAAGCACCACGACCAAGACTTGGTCGGCTGCTACCGAGAAACTGTCGACAGCTACTAAGAAACTATCAATAACTACCTAGAAGTGGTCGACCGCGACCAAGTACCGAGAAACTGTCGACAACTACTAAGAAACTATCGATAGCTACCTAGAAATGGTCGACCGCGACCAAGTACCGAGAAACTGTCGACAACTACTAAGAAACTATCAATGGCTACCAAGAATTGGTCAACCACGACCAGTACCGAAAAATCGTGTCAGAGTCACATGTGAATGAACAGTCATCCTCGGAAATAATCATCTCTTGTCCTATTATGTTTTATCAATGATTGACCGTCACTTTTTTTAATTTGTGCAAGATGTATTTGAAAAAGTAGGGATAAAATTGATATTGTGGGTGTATAGTGAATGAGTATTATATAAGTGGGTGTTTTTGAATGGATGTTTATATATTTGGGTATAAACATATATTTCCACTTGAAACTAAATTCAACGTTGGCAGAACGCACGACCAGTTACACTACTCTATTCTTAAGTTCTGTTAACTCTAGAGTCTGATTTATATATCCATTGGAAGAAAAAAAAAAAGATAATTTTGAATTGGATGTTGATATATCTATAACTAATCTATGATTGATTCAGTTATGGATTTGTAGGAGGCGAGGGGTTGGTAGTGCTTCATAAAGTTATTTTAATCCAAACAAATGCTTTTGTTTTGTTGATAAACATAAATCTAATAAAAATTAAACAAATTGCCCATGGCCAAAGTTTTTGGGTAATAACACCGTGTAATTTTGTAAACTCATCTTTTACTTCCATCATTGTATATTTTTTTATGGATTGTCTATGGGTTTTCTTAATTATACATTTTCTTATTGATAGACAGACTTTTTTTTCATATTGAGATGCACAAAAACATTATTTCATTAACACAAGGACTAGAGAGTAAAATAATATGGACACCTTACATTTTACACTAAAATCTAGATTTTTGGAAATTTCAGCTTGTGACGTGAAATAAAACAACGCCAAAAAGTAGTTCCTGTCATATAAAATAATTAATAATAATAGGGAATAGCTAGAGTTAGATATATAAAAAAATATATTTAAAAAAATACATTTTACATAATTAAAATTGACAGTTCGAATTATTTCTTTCAATAAATATAAGATTAATAGGCAATAATAACATATAAAATAAAATAACGAAAAGTGCGAAATTTAATGGCCACTAGTTATGCGCATGCAGCCTATGGTAAATAATTAACAATAGAAGACCATCAATAGATCGTAACATTGGACCCACAAGTTATAGGGTCGGCAAAATTAGAGTTGACAAAAATTCAAGCATGTTCCATTATTTACAAAATATAAATTAAAAAAATATGCGCTATAGTAAAGGGGTACACAATTTTAAACATATTGAAATTGAAGTTTAATACATACTATAATCATGCGTCCAAAATAAAGGAAAACATCATATCCAACAGTAAAAAATAAAAAATAAAAAGATTAACCACCGCAATATATAATAAATAAATGAATAAATATAATTGAGAGTCTATACCTATTTTACAGACTGGAACTGGACGACAAATGAGATTCCCACAATTTCGTATATTCTAAATGAATTTCTCAAATATTATTGAGAACACTGTATAAACTATGAGATCGACCTACTATGACACACATGCTGTATGCACAACCCTTCCCTTCACCATTTTAGCTTGCTTGTATAGTTACCTATATAATTTCTACAAATTTACAGGTGCTATATATATATATATATATTATATATAATATATATATATATACGTGCGTGCCTAAAGCAATTGTTGTGTGCCATGAGCAGTAGCTGAATGAGATGCAGCAAGAAGTGCTGCTCCAATACCTGACCCGTCATCCGTCACTCTAATTACGACATGCTCAGCCACATTATCACCTAGTATTTGTGCCACAGCTTCATTCATATATTCTCTGAACATCGTATAGTTTGTATACAATCCCCCCTCCACTGCTACTACTGTTCTTCTCATCTTAATCTGGCTTCCAACTTTCCCTTTACCACCCGCTACTCCCCCATTCCCATCCCGCCCAATCTTCTTCAGTATTCCCACAATGCCAGCAGCTGCCAATCTTGCAGCTCTGCGAGTTACCACATCACACACCTTTACAACAAGCTTCCGAACATTAAGAGGAACATCAGGGATCTGAAACCAATACACGAGATATCAGGATAAACAGCTAAACCCTTAATATAGACCTTCTCAAAGCATTAAGGAAAATTGGAATCAAAAGCTCCACCTGTAAAGTGTCTCTTAATATTCTAGCAACCTCCGTCAAGTTGGGGGAATCATCCTCATGCATAGCTGCAATCATGGGGGTCCTAAAAAGTTCATAAAAAATCAGATATTTTTTTCCGATGGAAGACCACATCAACTTAAAAGAAGGAAAAAACATGGATGCCAATTGCTCAAGGCAGGCAACTGATATCAGTTAATATACACTTGTACATTATTTTGCAAATCATGCAGTAAATTATGTTTCGTAGAAATCAGGCTGTTGGTCCAGGTCATCCATTGGCCATCATGCTCATAGCTATCTCTGGACTTGCCCCGTGTGTCTGTCTGTAAATACAGACATGACTCACATACATGTGTTTGTGCTTGTGTGTGTTTGTCTTTGATATGTACATGTATCACTAAGTGTATAATTATGCGCACTCAACCAATGGTGCATGTTTTACTTATAATAGTACATTTTAATTTCTTCATGGTTTGCATCAAGAGAGTGATTGTGTGAATTCTAGATCATTTGTAGCTCCATCTTCAATTCTTCCTAACTATATGGATAGAAAAGAATTCATTTAATTCCTTCCAAGTAAAAATTCTCATACTTTACTGAATTCAACTACCAAAGAGAACATTGTAAGGTGCAATTCATCTTGCAGTCTCTTATATTCTTTCTCCCTTTTTTCTTTAAAGCACCAAATGTCACATATTCATAATTGTTGCAGAGAAGGATGCATGCAGATAATTGACATGAATGCTCTCTTTCCAGCATTCGGGCATTGGTCAGAAAAGAGAATCACAAGATAAACATGGTTGCATGATGTATTTCATCATAAGCTATTATTATACTCTAGAAGAAATACCAATCCTAAGAATTCGATTATTACCTTAAGATGAAAGGCACGTGTAATTTGGAAGAAACAGGTCCAAAAACATCCGACTCCTTGGACATTTGAAGAATTACTCTTCGGACAATGTCTCCTAGGTACATTCCTGAGATCATTTTCTCAAAACCCTGCAGCATGAATCTCATCAGTCACCCACCACCATAAACTATCAGCAGATACGTGTGCATAGCAAATTGTTAAATCAGGACAAAAGTCCCAGGAAGTAGACTATTGCTACCTGATCGTTCGGGTTGGGACTTTCACCATCCAAGTCAACGTCATATGATGTTCTTGGTAAATGAGATGACCAAAAGTTACCCCATTCCATGTTGACTACCTATGGCATTTAAGGATACCATCAGCCATGCATTGACAAGAAAGCACACAAAAGTGCAACATCAAATCATAAATATTGCTTATCAAAGCACTAAAAAGGATACCATTCCCCCCGATGTTGAAAGAAGACCTTGGCATTTAATAATGGCATCTGCACGCTCCAAATAACATGCATTGGTACCTGTTCCAAATATCACAGCAGCTACTGTGTCCTCATCATGATAATGGCCAAGGGCCAATGTTCCTACGGTGTCGTTTATCTGGCATCAACAAGAATAAAGCTTCATTCATACAATCGTAGGCATTTCTACCATAAAGTAAAAGCAGAGAAAACATATATGAATGGCAAATGACAGCAAAATTTTCATGTGGCAGCAAAATGCAATGAGTTAGCAGCATAAAATAAATACAAAAGAATCAAATGATTGTTTCCTGCTCGACAAAGGAAATCATTTCAGAAGGATTCCAGCTAAAGATGTTTACCGGAAGAATGAATTTGGAATAAATTTCATAAAGAGCACACCAGCTCGTGTGCCAGCTACGATACAGATTAAATATAAACTCGGTGATGCAAAGGATATATTAAACTGCCAGTCCAATAGGAGCTGGAAGAAAAACATGAACCACTACTGAAGCATGGATATAATAAACTGAAAATATTGGTCACTGGACAAATAGCTTATAGAGAAAAGCAACTAACCTAAAGGAAGTGTAGCTCATTAAGATGAGTGTGTCAAACGAAATAGAAGGCATTTACTCTCTCATGGCCAAAGATATATTGGCATAATATTAGTGAAGCAGTGGAAAAATTAAAACAAATCAAGGTAGACAAAGAATCATAAACTCCTAATCAAACCCCACGATTTTGAAAGAAAATATTATTTTAGCATTAACACAATATTGTATGCAGGCCATATCCTCTCTGTCCACAAATGGAGTTGAATACCATAATACAATCAACATAACAATATTTCTTTCCCTTTGAATAAGCATTTAAGATTAAGATTCTATTAAGTATAAATAGATGAAATAGAGAGCTTACAAGAGCAGCAACCCGCATGTTGAGGCCCTTTCGAGACATTTCCTGCTGCAAGCACTGAGACACATCTCGACCAACCTGAATGAAGCACAATTTACATAAGATCTACATCTTCAACCATAATGACTATATCGCAAAAATTAATCATGCAATCATATATTTTAAGAAATACATGTTTCCTGATCTTTCATTATTGAGTCATACACAAGACCTTAAAGCCATCTATAAACAGAAGCCATGTAAAGTTCATTAGGATGTCGTGAAACCAATCTCGCGGGAATTTCCGACTACTTTCTACAAGAGTTAATACAACATAAGAAACACATACGCAATACAAAATATTCCGTGTACCTTCTAAATGGGCCCTTCTAAATGGGCCAAGAAAAATCAAAGAAATAATATTGATCTTCTAACACGCATTTATGAGAGGGAAGTGTGGTTAGATGTTTTCTCGAACTTGTTTTAAGCCAATGGGCTGGCTTGTGAGAGCCAAAAAAAAAGAGAAACTAACCATGTCTTGAATAGAAAATCCTTTAGTCCATTTTATTAGAGTTCCTGATGAAGATGAAATTTGTTTCACGGGAAACGAAAATGTGAATCCGAGTTCCCGTGTTTCCGGTGGTGAAGGCTCGGAGACATTTTCTTCCCTTTCAACGAAATCCTTTAATGATGTTGCTATAAAACCAAAAAGTTCCTGAAAGTAGAAAATTGAATAAAAACATCAGATACTCCAAGCCTCACTTATCAGTAACTAAAAAAGGTAATGATGCATGAAAATCAGTCACCTCGCTCGTGCTTGTCATCAAATGTTGTGGAATGGGTTGTCGATCAACGTCATTTTCAATTATAGCAGACCTTTGGCCTCCTAACTTGACCCTCAAGACTCGAAAATTAGTACCACCAAGATCTAGGGCGTAAAATATACCTTTTTCTGTCCTGGAAATTAGATTTTTTATAACACACGGTAAAAATTGCGTACATTCAGAAAATAGGAACTATGGACTTCTAGAAACAAAAATATATGGAAAGCTTATATATAGAAATTAATGAATGGAAATCTATGACTATGAAAGCGTCGGTCTGAACATATATCCTGCATTATCATCTAATTGTGCAGGCAAACAAGGCTTAACCCAATCCGACAGCTTACACATAACTTTTGCGTTCAGAGCAGTGCATATAATGATAGAACAAATTGAACTTATCGATATCAAAAAGTAGAACAGAAAAACAAAGGAAAAGACACATAAGAGAAGCTTAAACCGTAAAACAATAAGAGCAGAAAAAAATGAGTACTTTTAACTTGTAGCATTGAGCAAAATGATCATTTCATAAACATTGAAGCAATATAAGTGCACTAAAACCAAAGGCAAAACGGAAAAATACGCCCACTAAAAACAAGTGGCAAAGCAACCGTAGCAAACGCGGTCTCATTTAATAGCAGACCTCCTTTAGCAACTAAAAAGAATCCAACAGATAGATTTCAACCAGTATATTAGTGAAAAATTATCCATTTGCGTTATAATCAATATCTTTTTTAGATCAATCAACCCAAACAATAACAATAGTATCCTCTTGAAAACCATGAGATGGCAAAGAATCAGCATACAAATGATATTGCACTTATATTCAAATTAGCTAAAATGCCAGCTTTAGAAACGCGAAGAAGGGGAGAAAACAACCAATAAATCAGGGGGAAGTTAAAAAAAAAATGAAAGCAGAAAAAAGATAATTAATAAATAGCAAATTTCATCAACAATAACATAAGATAGGTCTTTAGAATAAAATAACCAATGTAGCATTCCTGCAAGCAATTCAGAAATTAGGTGCTCACGACGATTAAACCAACACTGAAGCAGCAAACACGAAACACAGTAATACTCGAGTATCAATTAATTTCATTATAAATAAAATCAGGCCACGCGAAACACCAGTACTTTTGAAACCCCACAGCAGCACATTCAAGCATCAAAAATGGGCGGACCCAACGATAGGTCAATCGATATACACATGCAACAGATGCAAACGGCCAATCATTTGGGGTTTTACCCTGTTGGAAGATTGTTAACGTAAGTGAGAAGCATCTTAAGCTTCGAGCCGCCCTCGGAGGCGAGGCCCGCGTGCATCTCAACCGCCATAGCATCGACAACTTGGCGCAACCGGCCCACCGGGGTGGCGCATCCCTCCTCCAACTCCTCCAGCACCCTCACCACCCTCCTCCACCCCCTCCTCCGGCTCACGCTCCGGCCTACCATGACCGCCGCCACCACGCACGCCGCCGCCGCACAACCCGCCGCCAACGCTACCCCCGCTTTCCCCATAGACGACGCCCTTCCCCTTCCCAAGCCCTCCTTTTACAACTGTTTTGCCTATTTGAGTCAAACGAAATCAAAATCAATCACCATAGTCATCGGAAAGAAGTGAAATAGGCTTTGTTCGGTGTTCGGGTGATCAAAACGCGGCGTTCCAGAACTCGGAATTTTCCGATGATAACTATCGTCGGCGCAGAGAAACGACGATGTGTCGGTTTCGAATCGGAAGTGAAACGGCCGTCGGGGAGTCTAAAGGACGTCTGGCGAGATTGTACGTCTTTTAAAAATTCTCGCTTTTTGCGACTGTGGAGAAACGCAGAAGAGTTGCTCGAAGAAAAGTTCAGAGAGAGAGAGAGAGAGGGGGTGTAATGGTGGGAGTGTGTTGGAAAGCGAACTGTTGGGTACTTATAAGCGGGGTAGCAAATGACGAAAATGACCCTGAAGAATGCTGGAATGCCTGATTTGTTTACCTTTTCGCTGGAGCGATGTGGATTCTGGTTTGACTACTTAGAAAAATGAGAAATTTTCGCTATGCGGGAAAGGTGAGGTATGAAATGGCCATTTTGCCACTGTCTCTTTGGGAGGGAATGGGGCGCAACGCAACTAGGTTTTGGCTTCTAGTGGTATGAATATCATCGTCAGTCTTTTTTTTTTTTCCGATTTTTGGAAAAGTTGATGTTTGCTTAATTGATTTTATTTAGCACTATAAATGAAGATTAGTAAATATATATATATATATATATTGTTTTCAAATTGTGTGATGAATAACTCTTTCTATTTTATTTTATTTTGTTTGAGCCTTTACAGCATGCATGAGCTTTTCAAAGAAGGAAAATAACGTTATTTTATTTTATTTCTTCAATATACGTGATCTTTTTATAAAGAATTGTTTGTCTAATGATGGTTTTTTCTAAATTTTTTAGACAGTAATAATTTATTTATTTAATTGAAAATTTTATTCTAAAGTATTTAATTAATAAATATATAATCATTTGTATAGCTTAATAAAAAAATTTCTTACTTTAAAGAAAACAATCAATCATTTCAATTTTCATTTTTTGAATATATTAAATTATATCAAATGCATAATAATTTTATTTTTTATTATAATATATTTATATGTTATATTTATTTTAGCACCACTTTCATTTTTCTTCAATAAACTAAAAAAAAGGTCAAAATCTAGTTTTAATATATATATTTTTAGGTTATTTCATGAAATGAATAGATAGTTGAAAAAATAATAATAAACTATTTAATCTTATTATCAGATTAATTTTATAATATGATAAAATAATTTATAAGGTATGATTATATCGTATATACATTTTTTTATTAAATGAGAATAGTTGAACTCATGGAAGTGGATGGAATGGTTATTCCTTATTTTTTGGAATAGTGATTGATTCAAGAATGGTGATTTTATATTTTTAAACCATATTAATTTTAGAATTGAGCCGTTAAGTGTGAGTCACCTGATTTTTCAAGTGTTATTAGTAAATTATTTATACAAGAGTAAAGTTTATCTAATGAACGTCCTAATATAGCGATTGTGAATTATTTTCAATATCCATTATACAGATGTGTGTGTGTGTGTGAAGATCTACTTACAAAAATAATATGGAATTGTGTAAAAAGTTAAATCTAAGACAATGAAGTCTATGCCTAATGTCTTTTCCTTTCTGCTACACCTTTTTTTTGTATTCCCTTTTCCTCTGAGGGAGGATATCTTTAGTCAAATATGTAGCTTTCTCAAAATAACACCATGTTCAAAAGGTAAAATTGTCACAAAAATATAGTTTGGTTTAAATTTATATTGTTTGATCCAGGTAAATTTGTCACAAAAACATACATATTTGAATTTAAATTTTTCGGGTGACGCTTTAATTTTTTTTTTTAAATAATACTCATTCCGTTTCATTTTTTTTTTGTTTTAGAATTTTAATCTAAAATTAACAATTAATTTTTTGAACTAATATTTCTCTCCATTTTATATTACATAAAATCCTATTCACTCATATTTTTCTAAAAAGTTGAAAAAATTCTATGTCCATATATTTGTAAGGTTAAATCAAAGAGAGAAGGTGTCAAAATATATAAAACAATAAACATTTTAACACAAAAGAAAAAACCTAAAATAACAAACAAAACGAAACAGATGGTATATATATTTATATAGGGGTTGGTTATAATGGGTACTAATTATTCGTGTGAGAACTAGGAACCATGCTTATATAATATGATTGTGTACCTTATCTTGTTGTATTCTAGTGCTTTTAACACTAGCACTAAAATACAACAAGATAAGCAATAATTTTTTATAAAAAAAAGCACTAAAATACAATAAAATAAGGTATAAAATTGTACTAAATAAACATATTTCATAGTTCTCACACGAATAACTAGTACTCATTTGAATCTATTCATATATATGTATATATTATTTTAACGTTTATATTTTGGAAGTTATATTAACTTGAGATATTTATGTAGCAATCTATTAAACAGGTAAGGATTTTAATTATTGCAAATAATGCCAAAAAAATTAGCTTTATTATTATTATTATTATTATTATTATTATTATTATTTCAATTAAGAGACATGATGAAAACTTATCTTATGTGATCTAAATTTTTTACACATGTGCATATGATGTGTACAATTCAAATTTATCTCATAAGCGATGAACAAGATACAAAAATAATGAGTTGTTCATTCTTTTTTAATGGAATTTTTTTTTTTTTACTTACACATCCGACTTGTGGTATTCAGGAGATTCGAATCCGTGACCTTTGGTCTTCAAATAATCTCACTCCACCACTAGGTCATTTCCACCGGGACAAACGACGTTGTTCATTAATATTATTACTTGTTATGCTCACATGCACAAGTGTAGAACAAATTAGGCCACGTCAAATAAGTTTCAATGCATGACTAATTAATTGCGAAAAAAAAGTTGTGCATCAATTTTTTCTATTTAAAAAAAAAAAGCAACATAAAAAATGAAAATGTTACAAGTAAAATAAAAAAATCTTTAAAATATTTTGAAATTATTGAAAACTTTAAAATATTGCATGAAACCTCAAAACCCTTGAAAAAGTGTTAGCATTGTTGTAAAAATTAAAAAGTTGTGCAAAAAAGAAAAGGAAAAAAAACTTTAAAATATTGTGATAATAAAAGCTATTAGCCATTTCTTATATTAATGCCAAATAGGTCAAAAGTTGCATCTATAGCCATTACTCATTTTTAATGCTATGCCCTTCTTAGTCAATAAAATAGATTGGGTTATTTTTGAAATTGTATTCGTAATTTACGATATTTAAATTTACCGCATCTTCTAAATCAAACAATGGGATTTTGTTAAATTTGATTGTCATCACTAGTAACTTAAATCTCCTCACCAATTTCTGTAAGGCCATATTCGTAAAACCACCCACTGCACCTTAACTCTCACGTACAAAATCACTCAAAATTATAGGCTGATGAATCCCACAAAGGCGTGAGGCATTGTGGAGGAGTAGGAGGATATTATGGACATTTCGAAAATTGTGGTGCGTGAGTGTGTGTACACTTTTGCTTTGATCCCCCCACAAATTTATTCCACTTCTTTTTCCTCATATATACAACACACGACACACACATAATAGAGATTAGAGAGAGAGAGAGAGAGAGGGTGAGTGCGTGTGTGTGTGTGTGTGTGTGAGAGAGAGAGAGAGAGAGAGAGAGAGAGAGGGGATGATGAGGCAAACGGCGACTGAGTAGCTGCGTATACCGCTGCTGCATCTTCCCGTACAAAGTGCCAGCTGTGATCCGCTAATTCCAGCTGTGCATCAAATAAAGCATTTGCAAATTGCTCCCTAGCCGTACCATTTCCTCTCACTACGCCTTGTACTAATAATTTACCCTCCCACGATTTTTCTTGGACCAATATCAACGCCTCCTACTTGAATTTTAATTAGGACTTAGTTATAATTTTAATCACCATTTTTTATTCAATTTATAATTTTACACTATTTTTTTAACATTTCAATAATTTACTTCACTTTTTCAGTTGTTTGTAATTTCAACCCGCTCTATATTTTTTTTCGATAATTGAATTTTAACGTAACAATCTACTTTACCACATCTACAAATATTATGACCATGGGAAATTAATTTATTACATCGGATTTTTTATCATTAAAAATTTGAAGATGCTGCAAACTGAAAGGTATGATTAATATTGCATGTCAAATTGAATTGAAAGCCGTCATGGTTCCAATCTTTGTTCTTTGTTGTAGGTAAACTAAGTTTGACTCGATTTAAAATTATTAAGTTCGCATGATTCTTTATATTATACATTTACTATGTTAAATAATCCTTCTTAGGGCTTGACTCGTCATGCTTTAACGTAGTCGAGTTTGCCAAACATATAACTGATCACAAATATTTGATCTACTCCTTATGTTCCAAATATTTGAAACCATATTTCATTTTTCATTGTTCCATTCATATAATCGTATCACCATGTTTAATACTATTTTCAATCATTACGAACATCTCATTTGTGGTCTTCAAAAATAACTTACTACATTAAATCATGTCATAGCGTCACAGACCTCATTAAAGATGAATACATATACAATTTAGTAAGTTTAGTTGAATAACTTGTGCACTAATAATTTTTTTAATTCATGTGGGAGAACTTAAGTGGGCCAAATATTTGGGATAAGGGAGTACACAAAACGGGAAATAACAAAGGTTCCGAGTTCAACTTTGAGCTCATGAATAGGATCAACTTAATATAAACAAAATAAATTTTAGCCTCACAATGCTGGAAGCTCGACTTGATATAAACAAATTAAATTTTAGCATGACAATACTGATTGAGCCCAACTCTATATTACACTCCTAACGAATGGAAGTATCTGTGATCAAATTTCTAAATTATAAATATATTTGATTTCTTGATGATTCAATATTTCTAATGTGTTAATAAGCATAAAATTAAAATAACACAAAATTAATTAAACAATAAGATAAACCCCCCCCCCCCCCCCCCCAAAAAAAAAGTCTATAATAGAGGATCTTGTATTAAGATTAAGATCCACGGTAGCAAATTAAAAGAAGGGTGTGGTGATGCAATCCCTGCCTTTTAACATTTGGTAGTATATAAATAATATGAGTATTGACTGTGACAGATCCTGATCATATCTACATGCTTTCGGTGATATCAACGATTAACCAGAGCCGTTGGATGAGTTGAATATTTTATTTCAAAAAAATATCACATCGTTGACTCATGCATGTGGACTCCATAATAAAGTGGTGGAGTTAAATTATTTTTTATTCAACTGATTCCCCACTTTCAGCACGTGGACAATACACAAACAGTACTTCTGTTTGTATCATAAATTTGGTTATATTATTTTCTTCATTTTATCACTTTCCTTCTACCGATTCTCGTGATTATTTTTAGGCATACTTCTGAAAAAAAGATTACTCCAATTTTTTTTAAATATTTTATTATTTAATTTATTGGGGATAGTTGCCAAAAAAATAAAGAATTTTGAATGAACTTATATATAATTTAAACATGATTTTTAAAATATTACAATTATAATTCAATCCTTTAAATTTGATACCTTCATTTTTTCTAGGCTCGGAATTATTACACGGTATAACTTTTCTGCATGTAAATATTATGTCAGATTTTAGATCGAAGGCATGTTTATTGTTTACAGTGTCACGTCAGTTTTTTAAACGTCATAAAATTTTGTGGGATTTATTTTTATTATAAATTAAAAGATTGAATTATTATTGTATTGTTTTAAAAGTTATGTCTGAACTATAAATTATTCCAAAAATTCATGATTTTTTTTTACAATTAACCCTGCCTGCTTTATTCGATTTTTGTAGTAGAAACGGATAACTTTTGTGATATAGAGGATAACAAAAGTATAATTGTTCAAATTTAATGAATTATAAAAAATGATAATAATTTTTTTAAAACTTAGACGTAAATTTTCCTCATAAAAAAGCATAGTAGTAGTAGTAGTAGTAATAATAATAATAATAATAATAATAAACTTCGGAATTAATTGCATATTTGGTTTTATCTCACTTTCCTTTTTCATACTTTATTGCATTTGGTTGGTGGGCAAGTTTGTAACCTAACGCTTTGATTTGACTCGACGTCGAACTTTTGGTGAAAGTAGTAAATCTGCGAGTTTATATTTAATCCGCCGTAAAATATATCAAACTCTCTTGTATTATTGATTTTTTTCGGCATGAAATTTCTCCATATATTTTAAATTGCACCGAACATCTTTGTATTTTCAAAAAGATATGCACGACTGTTATATTTTAAAAATATTACCCCGAACATTCTTTTTCGTTTACTGGTCCTCTTTTGCCCAAACTAAAAAAAAATGTATTTTGAACCAAAATTTGAATAAATAGAATATTTGCATATTTTTCGATAACACGAGTGAATTTGATGCACTTTAAAAAACACAAGAGATTTGATGCAATATTTCGGTAACACAAGAGAACTTTATGCATTTTATCATTTAATTGTAGCTTTATTGAGATTATAATATTTACAAAATAAATTTAAAAAGATTTTTTTTAATTTAATGTTCTTAATGTTCTTACAATAATCTATATATGATATATGATTTGCTTTCACAATAATTTAAGGTATTAATAGGAGATGTGTAGTTGTAACTGCGATAATTTTTTTTAAGGTACGGTATTCCGGATTAGATCATTTGTTGCAATTCCTATTCTATTTGGTGTTGCATAGCTAGAATTTTTTTAAAAAAATATTAACATACCCTAATTGGGGATGGATGAACCCTAAAGGGAAAATTTTAATTAAATAAAATGATAATAAATTAAAAATTAAAAAATATATATATTTTTTTAAACGAAGGCTTGGAACAGAAAATGTAATAGGAAATGCAACAGGTGATCTGGTGTGATCGTATTCACCTTCACACTCGGTGAAGTTGAGAAAGTTGAGAAAGCTAGCTACAACATAAATACATAATGAAATAGTTTTCTAAAAATTACAAAGTTTAGGCACCAATTTACACAGTACCCTTTCCTTGTATACATATACGTATAATGACAATAGCTTATCTGTATATACTTATAAAATAAAGTAGTAAAATTAGAAGGTAATTACAAACAAGATTAAAAATGTATTATATGAAACAAATAATAATAAATAAATAAAACCCTTGTTTTATATGGTGGTTTCTGTGTGGAAGCAAGCACGGGTAGACAGATAAGCAAACGGAATATTCGAGACCTAATTCGACAATCCCACACACAAAAGGTGAAGCCCCATCATTATATTGTTAGTATTTTTATTTGGATATATATCGACAAAATTTAAGTTTTTTTTTTTAATATAGAATAGACAAAATTTAAGTTAATCATTGTCTCGATCAAATGTGACCAATAGGAACTTCACATGATGCCGCCAGAATCATTCCTCAACAACCAATTTTCTATGCCAATCTTGTCTTTTTTTTTCCTTTACATGGGCCGCACCTTTATAAATGTAATTATGTAAACGATATGATTTTTTATACTGTTATATTATTTAAATTTATATTAGTTGTCTTTGGGGTAACATCTTCGATTATTGATTTCACACTTACAAATATAATCCAATCATCCGCAGAGAAAATAGGTGAGAATAAGATAGTCATTGCTCCATACGAAATTAGAAAAAGATGAAGGGAAATACCATTGAATGTGTAAGCCTCGACTAGGGGTAAAAAATGGGGATTTAGGATCACAAATTTACTAGGGAAAAAACAACAGCAAGAAACACATTCATACTCATCTCAACAAAAAGCTCATGAAATTAAAACGAGACGGTCTCCTCAGACCGTTCGTTATTTTTTTTTACCAAATTTAAATATATACTCCTAAAAATGAAATTATTGAACCTTACAGTAAATTGACGGTGGCTCGCGCAAGCTCGTGCACGGTGGTCATTAATTAACTTTTTCGAAATAAATATAAATCTTCAAATAGAATTAAGGAACACTAAAATTCAAAATGAATTAATTTTTTTTTATATGTGGACTCGTGTACTATACTCTGTAATTAATTTTTTTGAATTGAATACAAACCCCCATTGAGATGCATTAATTTTTTAAAAAAAATTAAAAATTGAAAAAGAACAGAATATTGTTGGAGGGGTTTTCGGGGCGGGTTTGAACTGCATAATGGTTTGCAATCCATTACACTGTCTAATATAAGTCCTTGTTAATTAAAACACATTTTTGACATAACATCCCTCATGAAAAGCCCATTCAACTCCATCGAATATCTCAAAATTCTGGTTAAAAAATGTTTAATAGTTTGAATCAGATTCAAATTTGATTAACATTAATTAATCTTCATGCTTAAAAATTGTTCGGATGCTTAAAAGGCTTTTAAGCAACTTATTGGGAAAATTTACACTTTGATACCTATATTTTTGACATTTTTTCAAAAATGATCCACTTTATTACTATTAGCAAAATAGTACCCACTTTTTCAAAATTTTTGCAAATCTGATCTCGATCAAATTTACAACCTATAATATATATGTGGCATGCCGGAATTCTTGTGTGGCTTTTTTGCTCCAATAAAAAATATTACCTGGATATTCCATGTCAATTATGAACTAAAAATAAAATAAATTTGTTGGGCATGCCACATAGATATTCTAGGCTGAAAATTTGATCGAGGTCAGATTTGCAAACAATTTGAAAAAGTGAGTATTGTTCTGCTAATAATAATAAAATGGATCATTTTTTAAAAAGTTTCTAAAATGTAAATATCATAGTGTAAATTTCCCCAACTTATTGATATGTATTGGAGTTCTACCGAAATAACCATGGGATTGTTCTACAATTCCAACCGGCTACGTCCGTTGGAATTTTGAAAATTTCAAATTAAAATTTAGGGCCAATATCATATTCTACAATGAATTATTAACAAATTTTTAATTAAATTTCAACTTTAACAAAATTTCAATTATATCACAACCTTTTCATTTGTTTTAAACCCCCAATTCGTAAAGTTGTAGTCTAAGTGATTAAGAAAAGGGAAAAAAACACCGCAATTCGTGGAGTTTTTCTTCTTCCGGTGAGTCACATAATAAATATGTTGCCTTAAATTAGGTTGTGGAATAAATTAAATTGAAAATTTGTTAATAGTCCAGAATAAAATAGGATATTTATTAAGCTGACACGAGAATTACTAGACAAGCCATTGTAGATAGAAGAAGAAGAAGAAGAAGGAGAAGAAGAAGAATAATTATTTTATTAAGTCCAGGTATTCAAAAAGCTTACAATAATTGAAAGGCAAATAAAAAAAAAAAAAAGTTATGAAGCTAAACATAATCAAACAATTTATTTTATCCCTGAACTTGGAATTCGGAAATTCCAACAAACAAGCCAACAAGGGGCAATTTTTAACGGGTTCTTAATTTTAAATTATTTTTGATAAAAAAATTTCCTTTGGATTTTTTTATTTATTAGTTAATATCAAAGGTTTTTTAGATCTAAACTCTAAATCATTAAGCATCCTCAATGGTGTACTCAAATTTGGTACATAAATCTGACATATCACCGTCACGTCAAAAGTTATGTACTAATTTTTTTAAATAATTATTCACCCACAATCATTTAGGTACATACATTAATCTTGAGGGTCCACCATCATCACCCATTTATTCTTAATTCATCTTTAATTTTAGTGCATGTTTCACTTATATATTTTTATATAATTAAATCCATCCTTAATAAATTTTATGTTTTATTTGTATTTTTAAATTTTATATATAATTTAATCATTTACTTTTTTATATAACTAACTTAAATTATATTTTAATATTTTTTATTTTTTTAAAATTTTCAGTGCTAATTTATTTAAAAATAAATCTATAACCAAATCATCAAAACAAAACAACGATATTTTTATTGATACGTAACTATATTAATTTTAAAAAATGAGAAGAAAAAGCTTCGGCAAATTAATTTATCATGTTATACAAACGTCAGCAGATATTCAATTTTTTATCAGTAAATATTCAATTTTGTATAGGCGAATATTTAATCTTTTATCGACAAATATTCAATTTTGTATATGCATATATTCAAAAATTTTAATGGAAAATTATACTATTTTTTTCATTTTCTAATGTTATTCTAAATTTTGGTAATTTTTAAAAATTAAAATAATAGTGAAATGTAATAAAAAATTATAATATAGTATTAAAAATGGTTTAAATAATATGAAATATATTATTAATAAAAAAATTAGGAAAGAATGAAAAATAAATAAAAGAAATCGTAAATAAAAATAAAAGAATAAAAGAAAATGAACAAAAAATAATAATACAAAATTAGATGGAAGGTCGTGCATGTGTACCAAGTTTGCATTTAACTTTCATTTTAATGGGCACCCCCAGTGATGATGTACCAAAAAATGGTATATAACTTGAGTTATGTACTACTATTGGGGGGGTGCTATACCGTACCCGGCCATACTTAATTCCGATCTTCAATTAATAGTTTAAAATGAGCCATACCGCGCCCGGGCCAGACTTTAATTGTAGATACAAATTAATTAATTAATTAATAGGGTACGGTAATGAATGAAATTGGGATAATATATATAGCAAGTTAAGATGGGACGGTGGTTCGCACATAAATGTAATTATATAAATAGGTGAGATTTAATTTTGTTAGTACATGGAATGTATTTAGGGTATTTTTAATGTTGATAGTCCAGGAACAAGGCAATTTCATGTTTAAATTTGTTAGCTGGATTTGTTATTTATAGTCGTATTTGCAATTATTGGGGGACAACAATTTCATACCAAAAGTAGCTGCCTAATTTACACTTCTTTTTATTTGGAATTGAGTACCTCATATCGTCCTGTAACAATAAATCGCTATGAAAACATAATAAATATATATAGTTTATTAATATCGTTAATTTACCTTACATATATGCAACATACATCGCACATATATAATGAAATTATCCGATTATTAAATAATACTCCATTAGTTTCATAATACAGTAATTGATGTTTTAAGTTCTATAATAAAATTTAAGAAATAAAAAAAAGAAGAAGATAAATATACCCATTTCTCTCTCCATCTCTATCAAATTTTATGGAATAAATTTCATCTATCAAAAGTAAATCAATATGTTGGAGATTTTTCTAGTATTTTGATGGAGGGTAAAAGTGGGAGAAAGAGTGTGAAATGTTTAGAACATCAAATAATTTGAAATAAAATTGAAAGACTAAATCATTGAGGGAGTGTATATCAACTAACTACCTCGATCCTATATTCATTTTCCTTACTAAATAAAGAACTATGCGATATGACAATTAGACAATCTTAATCTTAATCTTAATATTGATATTAATATATATATATATATATATATAAGCAAGAAGTTATGCCATATTTAGTAACTATAGTTTCCCACCAAAAACACCTACTATATTTAGTAATTAATTTATTTTAATTTTAATATTAAGATATTAATACTGTATTAATTGTATTAGTGTTTTAATTAATTAATTAATCATATCATCTTAATATAATAGATAATAGTTTGTATAATAAGATTTCATTTTGCATTTTCCTGCCCAAATCATATTTTCAGAAACAAAAATATGTAATTATTAATTAACCTTATATACATAAAATTAATTAAATAAGAACAAATCTAAAATATAATATTATATTTTTATATATGGTATCTAAGATATGTACACTATGATATGTAATATTATATCAAATAAATTAGATTAATCTTAATATGATATATTATATTATGATAAGATAAGATAAGATATATGAGATGTATATTGACTTGAATATAATAAGTTTAAGTTGTATTTATATTAAGCTATATGTTTAGATATTAATATATATTTATATATATATATATAAAGATAAAATATACATCAGTAGTCATAAAAAGATAAAATATACATTAGTAGTCATAAAAAGATAAAATATACATCGAGTGCATACACCATGTGGTCATCGGGTTTGTTATTACTTGTGTGTTCATTTTTTTCTACTCAATATATATTATTTACATTTTTTATAAATGTATCAAATTAATGAATTGCATGTGTTTCTCTCTTTTAGTAAAACACGATAACCTTTCATTTAAATAATATAATTTAATGCATGTTCCGTGTTTTATTTATGTTATTATTTGAGATTTATGCTCCACTAATATTTTTTTCTCATAAATTATATTCATGCAGCATCAATCATCAAGTACCAAGTGAACGGATTCTAGACATTCAAATTGTTTATTAGTGTAGTAGTGTTAGTTAAAAATTTAGTACATTGTGTGTTTATTAGATTTCTCGAGCTTGAGTTCCATGTTATTTATGTAATGATTCATATATGTGGTTCCTACATAATCTCTTTAGGTTTAGAATGTTGACATTAATATATGCACGGGCACTCAAGTTATTATAATTAATTATAGTTAAATTCGAACTAAGATATTTTATTTTAAAATGAGAAAATCGGCAATTTAATGAAGTAAAGTCAATTTTACCTCAATCACGTGTAAAATCAAATTTTATTAATTATTTAAGTATTTGATTTTACATTTTTTTTTTAATTTATAATATTTGTTTAGCATCAACAATAACATTTTTAGTGGCTGTTTGTATATTTTGTAAAATAAAAGTTACTATATATTATTTAAAACTGACAGATAAACACAATTATGTAATATAGTTATGTCAAAAAAATTATTGGAGATTTGCAAATATATTTTTTGACCATTTATATTTTGGGGGTGTTTTTTAATATATTACATTTATATGCTTACATTTTGACAATATAAATTATACCCATATACCAAGTACAACTTATACAAAATTTAATTTTTCTTAAAAAACACTTACACACAAATTTAGTGAGTAATTTCATTACACATTTAAAAAAACCAATTTTTGTCAATTCTAATAATATATTAACTATCTCGCACCCTCTTTATGAATGCATGCATTAGTTATGATTACTTAATAAGTCTCCAATTTGTCATTTTCTTATTCTTAGTTAATCAAGTTTATAAATTTTCCAATTGCTTGCATTTATTAATAATTATAAATTTATAACTCATAAATTAAACTTTCCACTTACAATGCATGCGTGTGAATAACACTAACACTAGGTTGTGAAGAGGGACACTATAAACTAAAAATAAAAATGAAAGAATAGGATTAAGCATTAAGGTAGAATGGTGATACATATCGCTACTTTTTTTTAGTGAGACGCACACATAGCTACTATGTTAATTAATATGTGCTCCATCATGTATCACACCATCAAGGAATTGAAGCATTCCAACAATTATATCAACCTACACATTATTATCGTCTTCCACTTTAGATGTTACAATAATTTTTTTTTTGAAAATATGATAGTTGAGAAAATTGAAATGAAAAACATAGTGACAACAAAAATAAACTTTGAGGGAGTGAGAAACATGTTTCACATATCTTTATCATATCGTACCGTGACTCATCTTCGTGTTATTGTCGTTGTTGTTTTGCAATACGTACAAAGAAGAGGGCAACCATCGGGAAAGAGAAGAAGAAAAAATTAGGATGTTTCGATAATATAAAATGACAATGTAGTTGAAGAGGGCAATCATTCAATTTATTTATATGAAACAAGTTATATATTAATTACCATTACAAAAGTGGATGTACTATTTGTTGCAATCACCAAACTATCTTCAAAAAAAGAAAACATAAAAAAATCTTTAATACGTAATTTTTATTTTTTATTTGGCTTTATAAACATTTGATTTATTTTTTTGTAATTTCATTTTTGTCATGACCTTATTTTCTAGATTTATATTTTCCAATCCAATATTTGATTTATTTTTATTTTTTATAATTTGGGTGTCTCACTCTATTTTCATTACATGTTTGAAACTTTTTGCAATACAATGGAAACAAGGGAAAATATACAAATAAACCCCTCAACTATTACGTGGGGAGTATATATTGCCCCTTCCTTGACTATTTAGTTTAAATAGTCCCATCTAAGTTAAAAAGAAGATCATGTTGGGTCCTTTGTTGGATGAAAAAATTAATGGTGTTAGCAAACACATACTAACACACGTTTTCCTCACACTTTGATATTTTCACACTCTAAGATATTTTTTTACTGGCGTATGGAATTTTTTAATACTTTATATACTCATAACATAAAATTTATTATGAGCAAATAAATTATTCAATTTATTTTTTTATGAATGTACACTTATTTAGGAATGTTATACAATTAAAAATAAATTAAAAGTCATACAATTTTCTTATGAATATTATAGATGCGATTAAAAAATTATGAGAAATATGTTAATTTGAAATATATGAAAACGCTGATGCAAGTGACTAATAATTTAATTTTATATTTATCACATTATTTATATACATCTGGATAAATCTGTTCCATATTAGAATTCTCAAATTTATTCTGCTCATGTTGGAAATTGTAATTGAGTTATAAATCAAGTGATTAATTAGCATTAGTCTGCTATCGTATATTACATAATAATCGAATGAAAAAACTTTAGCAATAAACAACTACAAAAAAATGTAATTGATATATTAATTTGATTTTTAATATATTTTAAATTGTGTAATATTCGTAAAAAGACCAATAAAAATTGTGTAATATTTTTATTTTATGAGTAAAAATAAAATATTCAATAAATTAAAATATATGTGTGTAAAAAATGGTGGGTTAACGTGAAAGATGTGTTGGTGTGTGAAAAGATCTAAATAGCTTGTAAATGTGTTTGTTTGTTAATACCATTAATTTTTTCATCCAACGAAAAATTTACATGGTCTATTTTTTAACGTACATGAGATTATTTGAATCAAATAGTCAGAAAATGGGCAATATGCTCCCAACATAATAGTCGATAGCTATTTGCATCTTTTCCCTATAAACAAACTTTATGTAAAAGACTATTAATTATCATACAAATTTAAAAAAAAAACATACCATAAGTGAGACATTAATTTTGGTTCTATTAAAATGTCACATATTTGCCCACGTAACTGTGTGGGGGCAAAACTAGTTATTAATGATAATTAAGACCAGAAAGCAATAACAATGAAAAGCAAGAAAACACAATTGTTTATTCAGTCCGTCACGACATGTGATTACGTCTGGAGTAGGGATGTCAATGGGTAGAGTATGAGTATCAACTTTTATATCCGTCCCTATTTTTATACCCGTATTTTGAAAAAATACTTGTACCTGTTCCCAACCCGTTGGAAATCAACTTTTATGCCCGTCCTCATACCCTTTAGGCACTTAACTAACCATATATGTACTCGTTACCCGTATTTTAACTATTTTTTATGTGATTCACAAGAAATGTTTTATATTATTTAATAAATTTTAAAATATTTTTATAAGTTACAATAAAAAAATCGTAGTTATACACACACACACATACATATATATATATTATGTGTATAGTTTAAATATATGAAAAATATATTGAATGCGATATGTAATTTATATAGATGATTGAGTAAAATAATTATTTATTTTTAAAAAGAGATAAAAAAGATTAAATTGTGTTTATAAATTCTCACTTTTTTATTATACTCCCTCGTCCCATAATTATAGTCCACTTCCCATTTTCACACAGATTAAGAAATCACATTTAATATGTATTGGAAATATACAATTTACAATAATTATCCTATATTGCCCTTATTTTTTACTATATTAATTGCATTCATACTATATTAAATAGGGTTATATTTGTAAAAGAATATTTAAATACAATCCCAATTTAGAATAGGACTATAATTTTGAGACATCCCAAAAAGGAATAATGGACTATAATTATGGGACGGAGGGAGTAGATTATTTTTATATAATATGTTTGTACATATATGATAAATAAATATTTTTTAATGTACATATATTGATGAACATCTTCTTAAGCATAGTGACATAAAATTAATAATATCTTTTCTGATAAATTTAATGACATTTTTCTATAATCATTCAAATTAACATACTTATATTTGTATTTTTTTATCGTATTCGTTTTAAAAATAAATATTATTTTATGTAAGTTATAATCTTTATAAGCATTTATTTATCAATTTTACAATGTGTGTGTGTGTGTGAGAATAAATAACATAAGTTACAAATTAATATTTCAATTAGTCCAAATCTTATTCGTGTTCAATTATCATTTTCGTTCTAACAAGGGTTATATTTTAAAAATAAAATATATAAACATACAAATTTCTTTATCACAAACTATTTACTGAATATTTCTTTAGAAATTATTATTTGTATTAAATAATTCAAAATTATGATTAAATAATTTATAATTTCAAAAATATTGATTAACACTAAGTCATAATTCGATTAAAATATAATACAAAGACCCTTCATGAAAATGCAACATTTCATAAAAAAAACTACAAACATAATAATACCATGAAATTTTCAAAAAAATATCATATCACAATACAATTCAATACATACAATGTAATAATAATAATAATAATAATAATAATAATAATAATATATGGGTATGGGGCGGGTTGGGTACTAAGGTACCCGTACCCATCAAAATTTGCGGGGTAATTACTCGTGCCCGTACTCGTACTCATTATGTGGGTAATTACCCTATCATGGGTAAATTTTTCGGGTATCCATAGAGTCCGTTACTCATTGACATCCCTAGTATGTGACTCTAGATTGTTGGATACATTTATAATTACATTAATTTGTGGACTGTTTATAACAAGGAAAGCAACCAAAGTACAATTTTATGCCAGCCGATCGACGTCCTCATGGACTACTGTACAATACAATTTAGACTCCACAACTCAACATAAAAATGTGAGGAATATTAGTAAACTATATTTATGATAGACGTATGACGTTACTAGGAGGGAGAGATAAATTCACGTAATGTTTTTATTAATGTAATTATTTAAAGCCTATTTTTCTTTATAAAAGCTCTACATATGCTTAAAGGGCCGACCATGGAACAAAAGGCTACAAAAATTGTCCCTATAAAGATTAAACTGGATTATTGGATACTCAACAACAACAGTCGATAACAATGAACAAAAAGATGGACAAAAGGAAGCATCAACAAATTATGAAATATATTCTCAAATTTGTCAAACAAAGCTCTCATAAACTAAATGGAGAGAGAGAGAGAGAGAGAGAGAGAGAGAGAGAGAGAGAGAGAGAGATAATTAACTATATAAACTCTTATATCTTGCATTAAAAAAAATTATTAAAGTGATTGGATTGGAAATAGTAGTGATAAGGTTGAAAGTTGAAACTATGGAGTCCCAATTAAGTTCCGAGTCTCACGAAGGGACCGTGGATTGATTTTTTTACATTTTGTATGAGTACAAGTCTCCTTTGATTTAAATGTGAGTTATTTGTCTTGTTTTTTTGGGTTGAGCTTATTTCATATATTTCAATTACCTTAGACAGTGTGATTGCAATTTAATATGCATTTATATATATTTTTTCTGAAATACCCAGAACTTTAAAATTGCAATTGAATAAAAAAAAATTAGTAATTGAAAAATGTCTCAATTTACTTAATTAAAAACAATAACTCCTTAACTTTTCTGCAAACAACTTATAATTACACTACAAATAATTCAAAAGCACCTTCTTTAAGAAAAAAGAAAAAGAAAACAAGAGAATAAGAAATGAAAAGAAAAAGGCAAAAGTGGGATTCTTTTTATTTTTGTATTAAACACATTAGACGTAGATTATTAAATAATTAATTAACTAAGACAGAGAATATGTATCACTATCAAACCGCACATAATATCTATGTCAAGCGTTACGTTGCGATGCTCACGTTTGCAAAGTTGATGTCCCCAAATTTAAAGTGGATTGTTGACTTTGACCACCAATTTATTGCAGCTTAGAAAGAGAAAAACCACTTCTTAAACCACTCAATTGTCATTATCAACAAAAGTCATTGTCGTTAGCAACATTATCATATCACCCACATCCAACGAACACAATTTTATTGACCCTCTCTCTATCAAACAAATTAAAAACGTTCCAATGGTTAAGTCGTTTACTTTTTTTAATCGAGGCGGGATAATTAGGGGTCGTACCTTATTTTCTCAATCTTATAAAAGTGAAGATAATTATCACTAAACTGCCATACTAAGTCGATGCTGTGCTAATTATATATAAAGAAACCAATTCATTAATTTTGTTCATGCTATATGTGTCCTGGTCAATCTATTTATTCACACTTCATGAAATTTATCATTTTTCACGTTATTTCTCATGTTTCATTATCATAAAAATACGCATAGCATGTATTGATGATAAGTACCGACATAACTTTAAATTTGTTGAGCTAGCGAGCTATTCTAAATTATATCTTTACATATTGTATGATCTAAAATCGAAATATATGTGGATGTGATATTCAATTCAACATGTACTTATAAGATTGTACTAATTAAGCTTTCGTTTCAAGTCCTATATATAATTCTACCGTAGACTATAGTTTCCAAATTTGAATGTGAGACTTAAATTTTAGAATTTTAATTTAAATTGCAACTTGACCTGGCTAACTCTTATTTAACTACACTTTTTTCCGAAATATCATATATACATCCTTAATTTAAAATGAAACAAGAGAATGCATCTAGCAGGTGAACGAACGGACTAGCCTCGCCTATTACGACTACCGTACCGTTAGCGTACAAAAGATTGTTTATCAATTCAAAATTTGATCACTCAAAATATAAAAGGGATCAATTTATAGATCTAAATGATTATAACTATGAATCTAGTGTAAATATCTTAAAATGACCTAATGTTGGTCCCGGACGAGTCAGTATCAGTTTAGAGGGAGGGTGAATAAACTGATTCAAAAATTTTGAACTCAAATGCGGAAAATATCAAGGGTCCGTTGACTCGTATGGGCTTATCAGTTTAGCTTGTCGGTTTGTCTATTTTCAGTTTGACTGAATAAGTGCAACTTGTGTGCAGTTTCAAGAATATGCAAATTAAAAAAAACAGTACATCACACGATCGATTTATAGAGGTTCAAAATTTCAAACTTCTACGTCCTCTCTTCTTTCCGCAGAAGGGACAAATTCACTATATAATTTGAGTTAACCTTGCAAATTACACAATGAATTGAAACTTGCTGAACCTGGTAACAGTGAGTTACTTTACAGTGTTGCTTCAGCGGGGTCGATAGCTCACACTTGCAGTCCCCAACAGTTAGTTATTGTGGCGGCAGTTTCTTTAGCGACATCTCACACTTAGCTGGAGAGTTAGGTGCTATTGTCGTCTTTTCAAAATTTTAGATCTCTTTCGATCTTCAGGATGTTTAGTCTTAAACAGGGTATCCACTGATTTTGCTCCTTGGGTTGAGCTGTGGTAGTTGATCTTTGTAGAGCTTGAACTGAGAAGATTCTTCGGCTGGACTTTCAACAGCAACTAATAGGCTTGGCTTGTATAGCACTTCTTCTCAAGTTGACTTTTGTAGCTGGATATATCACTTTAAACTGAGTGAGAGAGGAGGAGAGAGAGAGAGAGAGAGACAACTCAGCTTTTTGTATTTTTGCAAAAGTCTGGCACAATGATAAAGAGTTCTGAAAGTTGTTCAAGTTTAGTTTCACTCGTATTTTTAAAGAGGAGTGAGTTTGTGACCTTTGAGTTCTTTTTGAACAGTCAGAGATCGGTTGGTTCCTCAATGGTTTGTTGATTCTCATAGCCGTTGGTGCTATTGATTTAGCCGTTATTCTGCCATTCAATTCTCTGTTGAGCATTAACTCTGTTGATTCTTCAATTGGTTGTCTTGGATTTATACTTAGCAGATCGGTTGAGCTAATGCTTCGGTTCTGCTTCTTTTCTTCTTCAGTTCAACTGATTACAAACCGTTGACAAGTTTGACTTGTATATCAGTTCGACTGGTCTCATATTTAGTTTGGCCATCAGTTGACTCGTCTTGATCTTCAGTTAGACTTATTTCAATTTTGGCCATCGGTTGAGTGCTTCTAGTCATCAGTTTGACAGTCTTCACATTTGCTTCAACGGTTGGGTTGACTTTGATCTCCAGTTCGGCTGTCCCAATAGTCAGTTTAGTAGTCAAACCTCTGACTTCCATTGATTTGACCCTCAGCTGGGTTGTCCTTAGACTAGTTGGCTTAGTCTTTCAGCTGAATCGTCTAGTTCTTCAGTTTGACTATCCTTCTCTCCAGTTGGCATCTCTATTTGAGCCTCAGTTCAGTTGGCTTTAACTTCCAGCTTGGATTTCCTAAGCTTATGGTCCGATTGAACTATTCTTCAGTTTTTTAAGAAGGTTCTGACATGTTTTGACATCTCATCAAAATTCCATTAAGGGTTTCTTTTGATAGTTTTTCCCAACAATTTAGGAGCTTTAACGGAAATTACACAATCTATTAGGTCCCGACGGGGATGACCTAGTGGTGGAGTGAGATTGTTTGGAGACCAAAGATCACGGATTCGAATCTCCTCAATACTACCAGATCGGATATGTGAGTAAAAAAAATAATAACACAATCTATCAATAATTATTGTAAAATGTCTATTGTTTTTTTTTTTTTTAACAAATCTACCATATATTCAAAAATTATGCAATTAAAGTAAGACTAGACTCGTCAGACTCCTAAGTGGATATGTAAAAGGTAAAAATAAGAGAGATGTCACGTTACATATTAATTATTTGTTTATAGGGATGTCATTTTTTCATATTTGATTAAAAATTTATTTAGTAACCTGTGATCAATTCTAACCATGCAAATATTTATTTTTTCATGTCAACGGTAAATTCTAACTGGAAAAATAATTAAACAAACATATTTTCATTTTCCAAACCTATAAATATAAATATCAAAATTATTTATGGTAACAAAAGCATTATATTATTCTAAAAATCAATACACCTCATAAATTGAATTTGAAATGCAGCTGAAATTAAAACCAAAGAACCCTTCGATTTCTTCTGAAGTTCTTTAAGAATTTTAAATAATTTGAGACCAGTACACAAATGAAACTCTTGCACTTTTGTTGCACGAACGTCAACAATATATATATATATATATATATATATAGGGATTTGATATAATAGGAACTAAGTTTAGTATGAGAACGTGAGAACGAGCTTGTTTAGTGTAATTTTAGTACTTCTTTTATTTTATTTTGGTGCTACAACATTTAGCACTAAAATACAATAATAAAAACATTAAAAATGAAAATTAAAAAAATGCATCAAAATACAGTAAGAAAAACACTAAAATTATACTGAACAAGCATTGTTCTCACGTTCCTACATGAAGCACTGTTGTCATTTAAACCAAATCATATATATATATATATATATATATAGGGTAGGGTTCACATGAGAACCAATCCCCATGTGGGAACTAGGAATTAATCTCATCCACACAATGCTTTGATCTCAATGGTCCAGATTTAAATAAAAAGTGATGGCATAATGGTAAATATGAGAAAGTCAAACTTACCCTGGTCAAAGCTGGCTTCAGCATCCTTACATAAAATTTATTTAAACTTTAAACATTCATAACTTGCTCATTTTTCATTAGATTAACACAAATTATATATCAAATTAAAGCTCTTTTCGTGCTCTTTCATTTAAGATCCATTGTTTATATGTTTATTCAAAATTATATTTTTTCGTCCAAAATAGCGTAATGTTAAACTCAAAATAGCATGATAAAATATTCATAATAACATGGAAGTATACAAATAAAAGCATGAAAAAATATTCATAACAACATGAAAAAATATTCATAAAACACATAAATTTTACTCATAATAGAAGTAGTAGTGTTCGTTAATAGTAGGGCATTATCTATTCATACTAGCATGCATATATATTCATATTAGCATGTATATATGTTCATAATATTATGATAGTACTCTCATTTTAGCATAGTGAAATTTATAAGAATAGACAACGGTTTCAAAGTGTTGTCTATATGATTTTCGAAAATTATACTCAAATATTACAAGTTTGCCACCGCCTTTGACCAAAAATTGACCAAATCTAAGCCATCTAAATCAAAGCAATGGATAGATGAGATGAGTTCCTAATTCTCACATGGGGATGGGTTCTCATTTAATCCGCTCCCTATATATATATATATATATATATATATATATATATATATATATTCTCAGATGCAGCTTAAATTAATATTATTATGCGGCCGGTGTGATATTTAATTAAATTGATGGCAACTATATATATATATATATATATGATGGTTTATGATTTATGACTTTTAATTTAAGATTGTGACTTGTGAGGCTGCTGGCTTGCATTTCGACTCTGTGATGGGACCCTATTAGATCCTACAAAGATTTCCATAATGACTGCTAATTCTATGTTTTCCTCATTCAATTATGATATTTCATATTGGCTTAGCTTTTAAATCATATACTCCATTCCAAGAGTATTATATAAAAAAACATAATCAACTCACCAATAATATATAAAAACTCACAAGACATGAATTACGATGATATTATGAAAGAAGTAGAATGAAATCATTAATGAGTTTTGGAAATTAAACCTGAAAGAAAATATAAAAACAAAAAATATTTGAAGTCATAGAATATTACAATAACTTATTGAAATCATTCGAATTCTCTAATAGTTTATAAATATCATAACGTACGGAGACTAAAAACTATGAAAAACATTAAAAAATAGAAAATAAACTTAAAAGTAAGAAATTATAAATCACATGTATAAAATTATTAAAAAAAAATCCATGCGTATTTAAAGTATAAGACCGCGCAAGATTCAAAGTCCAGGAAATGTAGGTACATAAATTATAGACAATAGTCAAATTAAACAATAAAAAAAATAATTGTCATCAAAATAATAATTTGGTCATTATTTTACTCAATTGACAAAAGTGTGGCTAAATTGACAATTTTGAATGAGATGACTAATATATATATATATATAGGGCCGGCCCTGAGGGCGTGCTTGAGGTGCGCCGCACAAGACCTCATGAAATATAAGGGCACCAAAATTTTTATATACATGTATATATATAGTATTATTAATATAATTTTAGTTTTTAATAAAAAAAATTAAGGGCCTTAGAAATACAGGGGCACCAAAATTTTTATATACATTTATATATATAGTATTATTAATACAGTTTTAATTTTTAATAAAAAAATTTATGTATATTAAGTCTAGCATAAATTTAAAACTTTAACCATTTAGTTTTGTAAAAAAAAAAAGTTAGTCCTATCAATGATAAGCCCATTATTTAATACTTTTAGGGTATTAACTGATTTTGATGAAAAAGAAATGATGGAGAATAAGCAAACACTTGAAGAATTTTGGATTTTTATTTTCTTCTGATAAATTGAATTCAATGGATGCTACTTTAAAAGCAAGTTGTAAAAACTTTGAGAATATTCTAAAGCACGTACGAAGATCATAGTGATATTGATGGTCAAGAGTTGTTTCAAGAGCTAAACGCATTGCGATATATTTTTCTAAAAAAATAAAAAAAATACAGTTCTAGATATATTAGCCTATTTGAAGAGGTTAAATAGTTGTCATAATGCATATATTGCTTATAGAATTTTATTAACCATACCTATTATAGTTGCATGTGCTGAAAGAAGTTTTTCAAAATTGAAAATATTGAAATTTTATTTACGGTCCACCATGTCACAAGAAAGATTGAATGGACTTGCTTTAATATCCATTGAATACGAATTGCTATAAAATATTGATTATGAAAAATTTATAAGTGAGTCTTTTCAAAAAATGCTAGAAAAAGTATCTTTAAATAATATTATTTAAATAACTTTGTTTACTTTATTTTAGGGTTGTTCGAAGATCATAGTGACTCACGGATGATTTTGAAGTTTTCAAAAATTGAGCATATTAAACATATTTCAAGCATTTTTTATCTATCATATATATTAGAGTTTTATAGCCAAAATGATTGTGCGATTTATTATATAACAATTTTATATTTCAATAAATAGGGGCACCATTTTTAAGTTTGAACAGAGCACTTCAAATCTCAAGCCCAGCCCTGTATATATATATATATATATATATATATATATATATATATATATATATATATACACACACACACACACACTAGCATTTCTCCCGTGCGATGCACGGAACAAATGTACATATTTAAGTTTAAATAATATGAATAGAAAACCATTTTAAAATTTATGAATTTTATTAAATAATAACAAAAAATATTCATTGAATTATAATTTCATTTCTGCATACATGGCTAAATTATAAGTATATTAGTGTGTATTTTTAAAATAGTATCAAACACAAAAATATGATTATTTTTAATGCACAAAATATATTTTTAAAATGTTTTTATTAATTAATAGTTCATTTTATTAAGGTTTATTCTATACATAAAAATTTTCCTTATACAAAATTTTCTTTCATCATTTTTTACAATACAAATAACCATTCTTATCAAAATTTAAAGAACTGTTCTTTCCCAACAAAAATATTGTCCTAAAATGACTATATAGGACTAACTTTTCATGTATATTATATATATAAGAAATTATAAATCGATACTAACACCACCATTACTATTATGTATATCAGATACTGGATGGATTGAATAAATTATAAACGCATAAATTTTTAAAATTTGATAAATATTAAATATTTAAAATTCACCCAATGTACAAATTAAAAATACTAAAATTTCTCTTTTTAATTATTAACACTCACTTTACTCTAGTGCGATGCACGAATACAATATTTATAATTTTGTAAAATAGAAACCAACATCATACTAAAAACTCACACATAGAAAAATTATATTAAAAACCTTAGATAATATACAATTTATCATTTGTCCAATTTTTTTCTACGATTCTAAAAATCAGTTGCTTCCCAATATACTCCCTAAACATTTCTAAAAAAAATTCATCATTGGAGTCTGCATGCGCTTGAAGAACATATTGTAGAAATTATATACATAGTTGAAGAACTATATTATTATCATGTAGAAATAAATAACAAATTTTGATTGAATTGAGCTCCTAAATTCGCATACAATTCATATCAATATATCTCGTGCAAAGCTAGCTACAAAATGAAGTGATAAATTAATTAATTGTCTCCGCTACAGAATAATAAAAGGGAAAACAAAATAAGAGACATAATTGTAAGATTTAATTATAGTATATAATATATATATATATATTGATTGAAATTATGATATGGCTAATTATTATGTTAATCATAGAAAGATTTAATTTTCTTTATGATATAAACGTTAATTGTAGAAATATTATTATAGAAATGATGCCATTAAATTATTTATAACTTACTATTAAATTATTGAATGCAAAATTGACTAAAATACCCTTAGGAGTGAGCGGGAAAAAATGATGCTGCAAAAGTGTGTTATTATATATATATATAGATATATGTATGTATGTATGTATTAAAAGTTTGCCTTTTTTTAATTCTTTTTTATAGTTAGGCTTTTTAATTGATGAATGTATTTATTCATGAGGGGGCCGCTCATAGCCATAGCCAACCCGAAAGAAATGAAAACGATGTGAGATAAACATTATCGTGTCTTAAATATATTAAATATTGTTCAATGAACATACTAAAGTTAGGGAATTGAATGTTATTTATATCAAATTTAAAGCAGCAGATTCCTATATATATAGAATAGTTTTTTTTATTATAAATTAATTATTAGGAGGATTACATTCAACGTCTCTTTGAATTGGCTCCTCAATTAATAATCTGTACATTTTTTTTACTCACACACCCGATCTGTTAGTATTATTTCACAATATTAAGTTTGTTTTGACGATTTATGTTTGATAAAGTGTTCGATGATATGTTCCTAATATGATGTGATGATTCTGATGTGCAAAGTAAATAACATATTGTGGACTGTTCTCTCTGATGTTCCAGGAACATCCCAGAAACAATTTATTTATAGCAGTTTCCTTGTGGAAGAAGATTCGGTGCGGATCAGTTTGGGAAGCAATGAACGATTGTTTAAACTGGCTTTTGGAGTAGATGGGCTGTTGATTTAGACCCTCAACTACATGAAAAATATCTACACTAATATGGAAAGAATCACAAACCCTAATTTACCTTCCAAGTTAATATAGATTGGAGATCAAGTCAACAAGAAGTGTGAAAGTATAAGAAGGTCGATTCTCTTGACAATCGGTGGTTCGCCGATTATTGATTCTCTGAGTTTAATGTTTGAGAATCATTAGGTTTGTGATTTTGTAATAGCTAGAAATTGTTTCTTAAACTGTTCAACATAGTAGTCTGGCATTGAGTATTTTCGGGTGAAACACGTGAGGGTTTTTTTATCCGTTTTATATATAATCTCGGGAGAGATGGTTGTGAGCGGATCTCACAGCTTTTGTTCATCAAATAGTTCGTGTTATAAGAAATGAAGACATAACGAGGGAGTCTTGTATGTGTAAGCTTCCTGAATAGTGTTCACGAAGGAGTAGTGGACGAATTTCAAGTTTGAGCGAAATTCCCCAGTGTAGGTTGATTAGCCGAACTGGATCAACATTCTCGTGCGTACTTTTACTGCTTTTATTTATCTATTCTTGCTTCTGTTTCTGTCACTCCCAAGAGGACATGTATGCAATAACCTTAAACACATAAATGCACATATTATAGTTTTTCAACATCAATTTTGCACCTTCAAGGAGACATATATTGAATTAAGTTGAAACTTGAAACCCCGCTTAAATATTTTATTTTTTCATCCATTTCCTTCAATAAGTTAACATTTTCCACACGAAATCGTCTATTATACTTTTAGTGTTGCTTTCTATATTTCACACTCGATTTTTTCAGTTTTATTTTCTTATTTCAATTTATCTCACATTAGTTTAATTTTAATTACACTTACTCTTTAGGGTTAATCACATTCAATTAGAGTTTATTATAATTTCTTAATATTTAATTTTTTTAAAATAATTAATTAATAACTAAAAATTAGAAATTCAATACTATACTTAATATGATGAACATTAAATAACACGTGTAAAACTAAACTAAAACAAGAGAAATTGAAATTGAAAAAGAAAAAAAAAGAAACTAATGCACCACAAAAAATATGTGATTTGATATAACGATGCAATTCATGTCCATCATTAAATTATTCACTGACGATCAAAATCGCTATGGATCAAATCAATCGGCATTCTGTGGTTAACCTATTTTAACAACGGAAATCATACAATCGTTAAATCCCAATATTTTTGCAGTGATGCAACACAAAAGGTGCATCTCATCCCGACCTTTTCTCGTTAATATTGTGTGTGTGTTTTTATTTTAAAATTATTGTTCTTATTATTATTATCATTATGAACTAAATTTGTCATAACGGTTTATATTTTACATAAACATTCCAAGATAAGGTACATCTCTAGTCAATATACATTTTTAAAAAATTGGAAAATTTTATTTGTTGGATTTATTAAAATCTTAATCAACCAAATTTTTTTCATATGTATACATACTTGCAATATGTCAGATTTAATCAAAACATGCTAATAAATAAAAAGAACAACATATATAATTACTCTGTATGTTTTTAAAAAATTTGTACTAAAAGACCACTTAATTAATTGTCATAAATATAATAATTATACATTATGCTATTGAAAAAACATAAGAAATAGGTCAATAGTCCGTTCTTTTATTGATGAGCATATCAATAGTTGGAATCATCGTGTTTATATAAATATTAATATCATTTTCCCAAATTCATTAGACATACATATTTTCATTTCACACTTGTGTACAATTACAATAATTCTTCTCAAGTATCCATACATCAATATATATGCGACGCCCGGAGCCGAAGCGTGGAGTGACACCGGTGCAAGACACGGACAAAGAGCGGCTCGTATAAAACTTCCAAGCGAAGAGGTATATGACTGAACTGAATCCACACAAAAGAGGGGGATTCTGAGACTACACAGGAATGTGACTGTATAGTCGAGAAGAACTTAAAAAATTTGATTGGTGTTATTCATACCACAAGGTGCATCTTTTTTTCTGGCGCTCGTTCCACCAGAACTCCAAAGTTGAGCGTGTTTGACTTGGGACAATGGTGGGATGAATGACCCCACAAAACACGCTCAAAAAACTCGTTGATTTGTGAGGACAGTCGTCAGTCCAATAGGAGGGTCTTTACAATATATAATGATATATAATGGTCGTCCACATTCAGAATAATCAAATCTAACATTAAGACGTGTGCAGAATTCGTGTGCACAACAAAGGCAGAGAGAGAGAGAGAGAGAGAGTTTGTGGTTAGTTTTCCAACAGCAACAGCAAAGTTGCAAATTTGAAGCCCAAACTTGTTTTATGGAAGGGAAATACCACAGGTCGCTCTCACCTGCTTGTGGTCACCAATTTTTTTTTTTTTTTTTTTTTGTCACGATCGAATTTAATACTAAAATATCTACCTACGCTTTACTGCCATTTTTCACTACTGGACTATCCTTTTTTTCCTTTTATTTTTATGGTAAAATTAATATAAACCCTCGTGTGTCCCCCCCCCCCCCCCCTCCCTCCAAAAATAAAATACTTCTTTTTTAATAAATAGTTCACTATTGGACTATCTTTTTTTCCTTTTATTTCATGGTAAAATTAATATAAACCCTCGTGTGTGTCCCCCCCCCCCCCCCCAAAAAAAAAACACTTCTTTTTTAATAAATAGTTCACTGTTGGACTATCGTTTTTTTTCTTTTATTTTATGGTAAAATTAAAATAAACCCTCGTGCCCAAAAAAAAACTTTTTTTTAATAAATAGTCGAAAAATCTTATATATATTATGATAAAATTCATAAAAAAAAAACCCATCTTGCCAATAAAGAGTGTAGATATGATTTTTTTGTACCATTTTTCTAATACAAAAGGAAATCATTTTCTTTATTAAATATTAATATATTTTATATTATTTGAAAATTATAGTATGAGGTCATACTTCTACTACTACTAGTACTACTATTTTTTTGCCACTGTGATAATGTTCTAAGTTTTGTATTATTTTTAAATATTTATTTATTTAAATATGAAAATGGTATAATGAGAAATATATGTTAAAGTTAATATTGTTATATTATTATGGCTTTTGGAGAGAGTACTCAGTTTTACCATAATAAAGACGGGTTTTAGACTATTTATTAAACACGTTTCTTCTTTTTCTTCTTTTTTTCCCGAAGAAAACACAAGAAAACGATATGAAAATTTCCCTATCCTTTTTTCAAGGGAAAATCCATAACTCTATACGACTATTAAGTGTTAGTAAAATTCAAACTCGAGACTATTTCTAGCGGCGACCACATGCTGCTGTGGTCGCCGCCACATCACCAAATAATAAAAAAAAAGAAAATAAAAAATGGTGAGTTATAAAAAGTGATGGTCAACCACCCATCTATTGAGATCAAGGCTGGTCTCATTTCAACCATGCTTTTGGCCAATGAGATGGAGATATTTGTTTCCGTTCTATTGATCAATTGATTTTATTTAGATATATAGATAATATAATATAATAAAAATAAATAAAAAATATACCATAAATTCATGTATTTTCACTCTCTATTAATAGACATCAATTATGATATATTTCAACACACTTTAAAATTATCTATTTTTTTCTATAGTTTTCTATATATTCAAACAATAAATTTTTATTTTATGTAATTTTAGGAAATGTCATTTAATAAGTGTGATTTTATTTTATTTTATTTTAGGAAATGTCGTTTAGTTGGTGTGATTTTATTTTTTGTAATTTTAGGAAATATAATTTAATTGTTGTGAACATGTTGTAAGTTATGTTATTAATTTAGTTTGTAATATTTTTTGTATTGATTATTTATTTCTATTTATTGCTCAAATTTTCATTTTGGAATATTTTCATTTTCATGTTATAATTATAATGTTTATATTATTTTTATTACAAGTAATATTTTAATCTTACATAAAATAAATTAAAAGAATTATATATAATGATGTGATTGGGAGATTGAGTGGTTATGGATAAAACATGCAAAATGTGTGTGGTTGGGTTTGATGAATATTGATGATGTGGAAGAAAGATAAATTAATGAAATATTTAAGTTGTTAGATGATTGGGTGGTTGGGGCGATTGTTATTATTTGTAGTCTGAGATATAAGAATAAGAGGTCAAATGTAAAAAAAAATACGTAAAATACAATTCTTATTTTGATAAAAAAATATATATATTTTGCCTTTTTTTTTTCTTAATTGATTCAAATATGCAAAATGCATGTTGCAGCTAGGGAAATTCTTACACCCACTATATTCATTACACATAAAATAATACTTTTTAAATAATGATTTAATCTTTTTTTAAGATAAAAATTTATATGAAATCGTTTAACGAGTATTTTACGTTAGACGGGTCAAATAAAATCCAAATCCATCCAGATCCTGACCTAGCGACAAGGCGCTTGAAGCCCACACGCGCCTAGCGCAGGCACCTCTTTTTTTGGTAGTTTTTTCTCTCTTTTTTTAACTTATTCTTTTTCATTTCGTTTCTTTTCATTTTTTTTAATTATTACTTTGTATCGAGCACAATGTACGAACCCACGAGTTCGCGTTGGACGAATGCGTTGTGCGAGATGACAAATTAAAAATTAAATTAATTCAATTTAATTTTAGTTATGATTCACTAATTTCATTTTAGAGTATAGATTTATTTTAATAAAATTAATTATGAGCGTAATGTACGAGCCCATGCATTAGTGTTGGACGAGTGCATTGCGTAAGATGTTAGATAAAAAAAATTAATTAATTTAAAAAAATAAATATATACTTGTAAAAAAATGAAGAAATTAAAAAGTGGAAAAAAAAACTAAAAAGAAAAGGGAGAGGGACAGGAGAATGGGACTACTAAAAAAGAAAAATATGAAAAGAAAAAAGAAAAAGAGAAGAGGGATCGATTCATGGATTAAATAGAAATCCATCTAATCTAAGAGATGCGTTAAAAGGTCTCACATAAATGTGATTTTTTTTTAAATATGTGTATGATGAATGTAATGTGCCCATGTGTGTTTTAGAATTTTTTGTTGTGGCTCATGCATCAAAAGTGACCCTTTAGAATCACCCCCTTTGAATTTTAGATTTCCAAATCTCATTGTCATATAACGATTGTGTAAAACAATAAAAATATTATGCAAGTCAAAATCGAGGGGAAAAAATTAATAAAGCCATTACCAAAATTAAACATAAAGCTAGGCAGTGATATTGTTAAAAATTAGAATTATTATTATTTTTGGTATATATATTGGTTACGACATGGACTTAGTTTAGACTTAAAATTAGTTTTGAAATACAATTGTACACTTAAAGTTGATTAATATTGAATAAAATTAAATTTTATTGTTCAATTATCGACATTTTTGAAAATCAACAAAAATGTTCCTTTATTTTTTGAGTATTTGTAGAATCAGTTAATTATACTTTTTTCTACATGCATCAAACTAATTGTAACTCATGAGTTAACCAATATTATATTCCTACTTTGCCATAAAATCTTAAAACCCTAAACGTTATAACATAATGGGAATACCATAAAAATGAATCTGCCCTGCATAGCACGTGAAATATTATATGAACTGATTCATATAAATTAATAGGGTTGTGATGAATAGAGGAATAGATGAATTCAAAATTTCAAATGGTGAGGAATAGAAAATAATAATAATAAAAAAAAAAAGTAAAAAAGCAGCTGGAAATTGGAAAAAAATTTGGCGTAGAGAGCGTGGTGTCGGTATGAGTTGGTGGTCCCCACCTTCCAGTGATGAACGCGCGTCCACTTCCGGCATTTGACAGCTCATCACTCACAATCTTCCAGTTTTGCCCTTCCCGACCCAATTCTCCGCGTAAAACTACCACACGTCAACCCTCACGTGACTTGCCACACGTCATCTGCTGCGTCACCTTATATTTTTATGCAAAATTCTACCCGCGGCATTCTAGAGATCATCTGCGTCTCTATTTTTTTTTAAAAAAAATTGTTTATTTATTAGGTTCAAAATGAAAATAGCGCGTTTGTGAATTATTCGGAACTCGAAGTAGTATTCAGTTCAACCAACTCACGAACTTGTTTGAGATTGGATTTAATAACACATTCATAAATATTATAAATATCTCTAATGGGTAAATTAAATAATTTTATTCAGCTCGAACTTGAATATGTAAATTGAACGAATTTTTTTCGCGCATTTGAGTTTGAGCTTGAGCTTGATTAGTAAATTTTTGAGCGTTTCACGCGCCAAATTCAAGCATAACAACTATCTGTGAAGTCAAGCTCGAACAAGAGGAAAACAACTTGAATCGATCTAGAGTTGGAATATTCATTAACGAGCCGAGCTCGAATATCAGGGTGTTCAACTCGGCTCGATTCGCTTACAACCCTACTGATTTGACACGGTCTGTATTATTATTCCATTATACAGCCTATACTTAAATAGATACTTGTATGACACACATATTGTGTCATTGGGGAGTCATCCGCATCGGTAATTTTTTAAAAAAAAAGTTATTGATGTGATACAATCTGTGCTATACAAGTAGTATTGTATGGGTAATAATAATAATAATAATAATAATAATAATAATAATAATAATAATAATAATAATAATAATAATAATAATAATACATTTATTATGATCAAAGCATTTTGAATTAAAAAAGTTGGGAGTAAGTAATATTATCAATGTAAATTTATCCTAAAATGTCTAAACCACAGTTTTCATTTTACCCTTTTATCTATTAATTTCGCTTGTGAGGACACGATAATTTATCTATAAATTAATTTTGGGCTATGAATAGTAAAACCATCTCCAAAATATTGGGCTTTCCTATGACGCTATGCGAGGCATTCCGTTCTAACAGTACAAGTGTATAACGATACCAATTTGAAGTTAATTGGGAATTTGGGCCATTTTTGTTCTCACCAAATCCAACCCAATACTTGAACAATTAATTTAATATTTTAGTCCTCATTTTATTCTTTACAACCCTTTATTTTAATATAATAAAATAAATAATGGAAATCTCTTCTGTATTCTTACATGAGTGCAGTCTCTTCTTACGTTTACAAATCATAGCCCCCTTTATTCCTCGGCAAAATAAAATATCTTAAAGTTCCATATGTGTCTCTCATGATTGCAACTAGTATCTAGAAACTAGAGGATCCTTTCAATCCTCCATTTGATCTCTTTCTCAATTAGTATAACTTTATATTATGTTATTACTTCATATTTTCTGCCGAAGAAATCAAACTAAGATGATTTAGTTGGGGTGGAGTGTTTCGATAGAGGAAATCCCAATTGCCGAAATTATTTGAATTTGCAGTCAAAACTCATATTCCTTATCATTTTACGTGATTATGTTTGATTGCGAATATGCCATCGTATCTATTGAAATGCATAAGAGCAGAAAACTATAATTTTTTAATTTATATCAAAATTATATATGATTTGAAAAAAAGAAAATGGCAACGAGAATTAATGTGAGGCTAAATCTGCTTCATAGTTTTGAGTAAGATAACTAGTATTACTCTCGGTGAGAGATATATAAACATTAATTCATGATAAATAATTTGTACAAATAAAATAAGTAAATTATAATTAAATAATTAATAAAAACAATGAGAAAAATATGTAAATTAATATAATATCAATTCAAGTTTATTTTTGAAAAATTATTTCATGGCCGCCAATTATATAAAATAAAATAAATCCAAAAGCACAGCACTAAACCATATTTAAGAAATATATTATACATCTTCAATATTACTTTTAGAGAAACGGACATATGACAATATCAATGGAAAGTTGTCACGACTTGATTGCTTCACCATCATCTATTTTATTTTTAACAAACAAAAAGAACGCATTAGTAGAGGTTTGCAAAACCGAACCAAAACGAAAAAAATTGAACCAAACCGAGCTATTTGGTTTGGTCATTTTTTCTTTAAATTTGGTTTGGTTTTGAAAATTAAAACCAAAATATAGCTTGGTTCGGTTTCTATTTAAGTAAAAAAATATTTTGGTTAAAACCGAACGAGCCAAAATATGAATATACTATATTTATAATTTATAATTCTAATATTAATTACACCTAAGTAATATTAGTAATTATAATATTTAGTTTCAATTTTCTAGTTTTATAATTTTTAAAACGTTTACTTATTTAATATATCGTTTGTTATCTATTTAGTGCATGTTATTTTCTTTAGATATAATTGTTTCGGAAAAACAAAAAATAATCATTGAAAATTCGGTTAAACTAAAAACCAAACCAAACTAACCAAATAATTATGGTTATGTTTGGTTCGATATATATATATATATATATATATATATATATATTATTTTGGTTAGTTCGGCTTGAATTTATTTAAGAAATTTTTTATTTGATTTTGTTAGTTGAGCTCGGTTTTGCACCGAATCAACCATTTGCGCACCCCTAAGCATTAGACTCCTTTATTTGTCACAAAAATAATAATATTTTTCCAATAAAAATAACATATAGATGACGAAACAATTTGTGTTATTTGTAAATAAAATCATCATGCAAATAATTCCAACATTTATCACATTTAATAGCCTAAATATGTTAACTTCTAAAGCTTAAAAATATTTAATTCTAAAATTTAAATTAACATGATCAATAAATACATTTAATTATAAAATTTTAATATATTTAATTTAAAATTTGGGATGTGCATCTTGATTTTTTTAATAAATTTAATTTAACAATTTCTTTTTAAAACTATATTAAGATACATTTAAATTATATTCTTCAAAAATTTTAATATATTTAACTCAAAAGTTAAATTTTCAAATATTTAACTCTAATAATTTTAAAATATATTTAATATTAAATTTATATAATCAAATATTAAAATATTACACTTGATCTCAAATTTGAATATATTAAATTCGAATTATTTTTAACTATTTAAAATTTACAATATAATTAAAATTGATTACATAAATAATTTAGTTTCACAATTTAAAAAAAATTAACATTAATTTTTTAAAAGTAATTAATACATTTAATTCAAAAAATAAATATATTTAATATAAATTTTTGATGTGGATATTGATTTTTCAAATATATTTAGTTTAACTTAAAAAATTCAAAATATACTAAATTAATATGTTTAAAATTTTTTATTTGAACTTTTTAAAATATTTAAATTCCGTAAATTTAAAATATATTTAAGATGAAATGAATAAAATCAAATATAATAGTTGATCTTAATTAAAAGTCCTAAAAGGTAGAACCTCATAATTTATTGTTTGTCAATTGTCAATGCCTAAAAATATATGTAAGTTTTTCTATTTGGGATAAATTTAGTTTGAAAAATTAAAATATTTAAGTTGTAACTATTTTAAATACATTAAAAGTTGATAACTTATATATGTTTAATTCAAAATTTTAAAATATTTAACCTTAAATTGATAAAATAAGTTATCACATTTAATTCTAAAATATATTAACTAAAATTTTAAATAAAATGTTAATATGTATTTAAATTATTTTATTAGAACTTTTTAATATCTTAAATTCAAAATTTAAAATATATTCTATTAGTTATTTCAAATTGATATAATCTAATATCAAAATATTACACTTAATCTCAAGTGAGAGACCAAGAAATGTGAGAAGACCATTGTTGGGTCTCATAATTCATAATTTGTTCCACCCAAAGTCAACTTCAAAGCAAGAAAGTTATTGAAACTACAAATAACATATGATAAATATAATAAACTACTAAAAATATATAGCTAAAATGTTTAGATGATTACGATACAATCATTTCAGCTACAAAAATATTTAGATGAATATAGTGCTATTTTATTATTACAATAATTCAAAATTAAATTGTCTCCCTTTGTAATGATGTGAAGATAAATGATAGATCTTGATCAACCATATGAACTTCAAAATACTCAATTAAGGATGAGTAGTTACATCTCAATAATTTGAAATAATGGTATTATTCTCTTCAACATAGTAGTAATAAAAAAAGAAATGAAAAATTAAGTGACATATACGAAAATTGGAACAAATAAAATTAGCAAATCATAAAAAATCATATCATATGAACATATAAATTGGAGTTGAAAAATTGTGATATAATAATCCAGTATTTATAGACATAAAAAATTCATCTCAAGGCACACTTTTTGAATTTCACTTTAAACTGAATTGGGATGTGCACAAAATATATGCATGTTAATTGATCAAAATTGACACAAATTTTGCTTATCAATAATTTATGGTAATCAATTACTGTAAATGCAATTCGATTGCACCAAATCAATATGTTAATCAATAATTTAATTTTTATACTGTGCAAATAAATCTATTTATAAAACACTTATAAATTGTGCGTAGGTTATATATTGGCTTGAGCTCTCAAAATATAGTTAATTAGCAAATTAATAGATCTCAAGTTAATTTTCATGTAGTTAGCACAATGAAAGGAATACATTTATTCTAACATGGTACAATCGTGCATAATTATTTGATAAATCATCATATATTAATTATAATTTTATTTAATTTCATAATAACTAGTATTACCCCCGTGCGATGCACGGTGAGAGATATCTAAATAATTTATAATAAATACTATGTGTGAATAAAATAACTGAATTACATTTACATAGTTAGTAGAAACAATCAAAATGATAAATATTACCACAACATAAGTCAAGAACAATTATATGTAACGGGCTTTCATCTTCAAACATGAGTCAATTCATGAACAATCCACCAAAGAGTACCAGTTGATGTGTACATTATCTACATAATCAATGAGTCAGCCTTGTGTGTGTATAATTATATTTAAGAAACTCGGACTTCTCTGCACATGCAAGCACCTGATATGCTTGAATCGAGTTGAGATTTCAAGATAAATTTATGGTGGCTTTACAGGAACTATATTTGAGCGATTTAAAAAATCTACCAAATATTTTTCATAATGATGATTTCTTCAACATAAATACTAACAATACATGCTTTTTAAAAATAGTTGGTTAGAACCAATTTTATTTTTATGTTAAACAAATTGTTGGATACACATTCCATTAATATAACAATTCATTTGAATGAATTCTCTGAAAATTAACGGAAAAAATGATTATACTCCAATACATTTGTTCGATCCTTTTTATATTATAAATTTATAATACATTGATATTTGTATAATTGATAGGTGATATTCATAAACTTGATTAATGTTAATCCTTTATTTCAATTTTCAATGATTATTATATGTATATATATAGTTATACTTTATACTAATATTCATTAAAAGATTATTAATTTAATAAGTAAGTTAATAACTACTTTGTAATTCTATTTAGTTTTATACTAATAATTTTAATTGTAGTTTCAGAAGGTATTGCATGTCATGAAGGTCTTATGCTGACTCGCGAATTTGGGAGGTCAAAGTTAATTGTTGAATTTGATTGTCAAGGACTTTAGTAGCAGCTGCGTGGAGAAGTGGAAGATCTCTCTTACAGATGTGCACAATGGCAATTAAACCAGATTGAAGCCCGAACTTTTGAGCAAGTTACTTATAGTTAAGCTAGAAGAACTGTCAACTCTATGGCTCATTATTTGGCAAATTTAGTTGTCAGTAACCTCGTTTTTTCTCTCTTACTGTTGATGTCTTGTGTTTAATTTTATTTTTTTTTATGTTCCATATGTTGAACAATTTTTCAATTAATGATTGAGACACACTTGTGTAAGACCGTCTACAGATGTCTTACGTTAGACGGATCTCTATTTGACCCATGAGGTGGTCCCTCTCCATTTTTTTTCTTTTCTAGCGGTCCCATCTCTCCCTCCCATCCTCCTGTTTTTTTTTTTTAGTTTTTTTTTTCATTTTTTAATTTCTTCATTTTTTTACAAATATATATTTATTTATTTTTTGAATTAATATATTTTTTTTGAAATAAATATATATCATAAAATGGAATTAATGAACCCTAAAATTGCATTGAATTAATTTAACTTTTTTATCCGGTAGGTCGCCCAGTGCATTCGCTCGACGTGAATACGTGGGCTCATGCACTGTGCTTGATGTAAAATGAAGATTTAAAAACAAACTGAAAATTTTTTTTAAAAAAAAAAGAAAAAGGAAATGGGAGTTGTTAGACACTTCATAGCTAATGATACTCGCTTTATTGCTAGTGAAACTTCACTTCATATGTAATGACACTTACACACACACACATAAATGTTATTAGTTGTTGATCAATTTTTTTTATTTCAAAGAAAACTAAGAGCCCATGATTTTTGTGTTTTGAAAAATTATTTTAAAAAGTAATACTCGATAGAGAGATACCAATAAAAGCATATATGTCATGATCTAAAAAATAAATAGAAAAAAAATATTGCATACTTGATGATACTTCAATTTATATTAAGTGATACTTCAACATATAATTAGTGATTTTTTTTGGATGTCGAAATAATTAGTGATATTTTATCTCATACATGTTAGTACTTGTTATTTGGAGAATCAACAAACTTAATAAAAAAAAAAAGATAAATGAATCAACTAAACTAAAACCCACATTATGATTTATGTAGAAAATAATTCATTTATTTTCTTCTTAACATGTGAAATCACTTCATAGTTGATGATAATGCAATTCATATTAACTGATACTTCGACACATAATCAGTAAATTAGTGATAGTTTACTTCATATATAATGATACTTTTACATTATACATGGTGATACAAGCATGGATATGTGGAACCCACATGCCTGACTGTTTTTGCCAGCTTGACATGTTTGGATGGTTTTTTGGACGGCTTTAGGTCTTATTTGACCCGTCTAACACAGAAGACCCGTTAGATAGCTTCATACAAATTTTTGTCTTAATACTTTAGTTGGTTTTCACAAAAGAAAAAAAAAAGAAAAAGAAAAAAAAGGATATGTACGAACTTAGTATTTTATTAATTCTTAATTTTGAAAGAATTAACACTTATTATTTTCATTAAACATAATTTATTAGTTTTTTAGGGAATAATTTGTTACATTTAACCAAAATAGAATTATTATTTTTATTTACAAAGTAAACATCTACAAACTACCTTTCAAACCGGACTATCTCCTTGATACCAAATAAATAACAACAATTTAAAAAAATTGAATAGTAAATACTTCAATCACTATTAAATTTTAATTTTCCATGTTTCTGGATTTTGTTGATAAAATATATATTGTATCTCAGTATTTTTGATAAAATAGAATAATTATAACTCAAACAAAGTTAGGGAACTATAGTCAATATGAATTGATCAGTTCATTCTTCATTTTATAATATAATTAAAAATAATAATTATCTCATTAATAATAAAATAATTTTATGGAAATCCCCTTCATTTTTTAGGGTTAATTGTCTTAAAAATCATGAACTTTGAACTTAGTTGCAAAAATTTAACATGAACTTTAAAAGTAGGCAATTAAAACATCAATTTTGAATTTATGTGTTATTCAATATCCCCATTTTTTCATAAAACAAATTGACCTCTAATTCAACATACATGCAAATTGCTCGTCTCTTCGAGCCCATAATGACTCAACCATCAATTTTTGAAAATGATGTCAAAATAGCCACAATCGTATGTTGGATTGAAGATCAATTTATTTTATAAAATTTTGGTGATGTTGAATAACACACAAATTTAAAATTGGTGTTTTAATTGCCTACTTTTAAAGTTCATGTTAAATTTGCAATCAAGCTCAAAATTCATGATTTTTAAAGCAATTAACCCCCTTTTTAAAATAGGATACTTATTTTATTTGAATAATTAGGTGGAGATTTGGAATCAACATGTTCAAAATCACCATCATATCTTACAATACATAAACTATATGTGCAAAACCTCCCTTCACTATTAGAAGTTACATATTACATATACTCAATGTAAATAATTTTTGTATATTTTAATTATAAAAATCATTAATGTAAAATAAAAAAAACCTTATATTATATATACAATAGTATATTAAATCATTAAAGATAAAATATACTCGGACATAGGTGAAACTTTAATAGAAAGATATGTCAATAACCTAGTCTTCGCCACCTCAACTCCTCCAACATCTCCCAATCTCTTATAAATTTTCAGTAATCCTGGATGCATAACTTTAATTGTTCTTTAAAATTACCACCATGTATTCCAAAAATATTTGTCGGAGAACATTGCTAATATTATGTTGAAAAATAGAACCAAATGCTACTGATTGCATCATCAATTGGAAGAAAAAAAATGATAAATAATACACAACCAATCAAACTTGTTTATAGAGATTGAAATATTCAAATAACAAATAAAATGTAATTGATTAAGACAGTTTCACGAAATAATGCAAATAAACATAACTCCATCTTTTTTTTTTTCAATATAAAGCTTTAAATGGTAAACAAAGAATAGGATACCAGTATTTATAACATATTTTTGTTATGGTATTAATTTATTTACAATGTACACTAAACATTTTTTTAGAATATGTATAAATATCACATTATTTGCGGATAATAACTATGATTGACCAATCAACCTATATATTAATTAAGGTAATTATCAATTATTTTTAATAAATTTGACAAAGCGACAATGGTCATCCAGCATATATCATTAATAAATCAAATATTTAATAGACTAAAATTTTGCCAAACTTAATAAACTAATTATTTTTTTAATAAACTAAATATTTGTCCAACTTAAAAAATTATACAATTCCAGGATATAGCAATCTATATCTGACATCTTATAATGATATATAAGTATTGGATATGCATTAATATAATATATATAATTGCGGGTGTGTTTAATGTACATTTAACTAAATTATGTTATCATTAAGAAATTAAATCCTTAATAACTAAATTTTTGCTAAACTTAATAAGCTAATTTTTTGCCTAACGTTTTGAAAATAAGATATCAAAATTATAGCATGTACCTGATTATATAGTCCCATTATTTTTTAAAAATTAAAAGCTAACTACTTTTTTTAAAAAGTTATAAACTTAAATAGAGATAATATTGGAAGTTTAGCTTTCGTATCATCTTTTTATAAATTCTTTTAATCTGCGTGCGAGTACAAAATGGACTATATAATTGGGATGAGGGATCTATATACCAAAAGAATAATATATAACAATAAAACTTTTTTCAATAAGTAAATTCATAATTACTTTGTTATTGCAAATACATTACTTTTTTTTCAATGAATTACTTTGTTTATTAAGACAAACGGTCTACACATCATATTATAATTTAATATGGGAATTAATGCTTTAATAATTAATTACTAGGGGATTTGTATTTGGAATTTCAATATGTGGGAATGATTTGCATAACTGATGTATCCAGTTTATTCCCCATTGCAATCGATGGGAATAATGATTAATGAGAACGACGATTTAAATGAAATATATTACTGATATTCATATCATTTGTGATATAATTTGTATTAGCAATACATCTCAAAATTTGTAGCATTAAAACACTTATAAAATTCCAACGAAACATATTCCATATTGTATATAAATGTTGTAATAGAAGAATGAATAAAATAAAAAATTCAAACAAACAATTGAGAGTTACATGAGAATTACTACAATCAAATATACAAAATCCTACCTCAACTAACAAAATAATAATAACAATAAAAAAACACCCTAGTGTTACAAAAGCTTGTTAGGAGCAGCACACTTCTTCAATTTTGACTCATTTTCATAATGAAATGGCAAGATGAAACTATTTCTTGGTTGATTCTTTTTGTGCAATCCATGCAGTGATTGATGTGGATTGGTGCAAGACAAACCACTTTTCTTTATTCATGGTATCCCAAAAAAAAAATGGATAGACAACTTTTGCACTCTATACAATTGTCTAAGGTAAGGTGTGTTGGATTCAATGGTTAATAAGATGTAAGTATTTATAGATAATTTTGGATATTTCTAAATTCATATAATATAGTTATTGAAAAATATATACTAATTGAATTATATTAGGAACGTTTTGCTTAATTGATTCAATGTATTAGGAAAGTTTGGTTGATTAGTTAATTAAATGTTGACTAAACGTATTATAATTATTGAAACATCCTAATTGTATTTGATTGATTAATGATTAGTTATTAAAAAATCATTATTATATATGGCATAATAAATAGAATAAATATATATATTCTCAATATATATATATATATATAGATGTTTATGGGAAGAGTTTAGGAGAAATTATAGAAATTCATCCACGAAATTATGTATCAATATGGTATAACTTTTAAAACTTTAAAATTTTAAATAAGATGTATAACCGTAAATAGTACAAATTATTATTATTATTATTATTATTATTATTATTATTATTAAATTAAATTATTGCATAAAAAAATAAACTTACTAAATGTAGTAAGTGGTTTTGGCGGGAAAATTGTACTTACTAAATAAGGCATAACTTCTTGTTTTTATATATACTAGTATTTCTCCCGTGCGATGCACGGATTAAAATTAATTACATATATACCCACAACCCATAAATAATTTCTTCAAAACTTATAAAATTGATTAAATTATAACAAAATACATAAATATGTTGGTCAAATTATATCAAATAGAAGTATACATAGAATTCAATATGTAAATGTGTAAACATTTTTTATGATTAAGAACATTTAAACAAATTAATTAATATGTGTAGGCATTGCTCGAAAATGACATTCAATTCCTTCATTGTACATGCATGTAACGTCTATTTGCCGATTTTTTGTTAATTAATTAATTAATAATCATTTATATTAATCATTCTTCAAGTTATTTATATGAAATGAATATTTTTGTTATTTAGGATATAATGAACTGATTTTCAATTTAAATTATAATTTTTATGACATTTATTTTAATTTTGGGAGTTGCTAATTTTTTTAAAACATGTATGATGATTATCACGACAATAAAATGCAAATAAGGAAAAATAAATAATAAATAGAGGAAGAATAAATTATGACCTTAATCATGTCATATCTTGTAAAATTATATCCACTTATTCAATAAAGTAAATGTATTTCTAAAAAAAAAAGTAAACTTATTATTAAAAGAAAAACATAGCTATTTAAATCATTTTGATTCACGGTTGATCTTAAATATCATAACTATCCGCCGTAATACAATGACAAGAAAAAAATAAAATAAAAAAGAAAACAACATACATTATTGTGAGAAGAAAAATTAAAACTAAATTTTTATTTTTTTGCCTTCTAGCTATGATTGAAATTTTATCATTCTACTCATGTAAATTGATTTGAATAGAATGGTCTGTTTTTTTTTATTGACTACATGGATAAAGGTACCACTACCAAAAAACACGCTCATACATAACGGATAAAATCCGTTATCTATGTTATTATATGAGTGTTACGTATACTGGTGTTATGTATGATTGCGCTCATACATAACGGAATAATATCCGTTATCTATGTTATTATACATAACGGTTTCTACCGTTATGAAAATTCATTTTTCTCCGTTATCTATTACTGTCATATATAACGGTTTGTACTGTTATGAAAATTCATTTTTGTCCGTTATCTATTACTGTTATATATAACAGTTTATACCGTTATGAAAATTCATTTTTCTCCGTTATCTAAAACTGTTATACATAACGGTTTGTACCGTTATGAAAATTCATTTTTTTCCGTTATCTATTACTGTCATATATAACGATTTGTACCGTTATGAAAATTCATTTTTATCCGTTATCTATTACTGTCATATATAACGGTTTGATACATAACAAATTTTTACCATTATTAAATATTTTTAACTTTCGTTATCTTTAGGTCTTATACATAACTGTCTTATAGATTTTCAGCAATTAAAATAATTTCAAAATAATAAAAATAATTGAAATTCCCATAAATCATCTTATATCTAATTCAAAAAATATTCATACATTCATCCGAATATAATCAACATTCTACACATGTTTATATCGTACCAATGTCAAAACAAAGATAACATATATATTATTGCAACTAGCTAGCTAGCCATTTTGATCGGAAGAATTTTTTCGATGATTGAGAAGCATCCATTCAATTCAACTGCTCAACTATAAACCTGCCACGGTTGGAGAAGTAAGTGATAACAATTAATCAACACAATAATCAAAAACCATCCAATCTCAACTAAGATGACATAAAATATATTCCTCAAGAAATGTCCCCAATCTAGTAAAGAACATAATGAACATAGGTTGGCACACTTATAAAATTAAACCAGCGTAAAGTAAAGAAAGAAGTTTAAGTTGTTATATTTAATTCCCCGGCAAAAGTCACAAAATTAAGAAAATATACTGTTCTTCTTGAAATTGTTCTAGTCAATTGAGCAGAAACACCAAAATCGGCTACCTGTATCAGAACCAAAATAAATTAAGCAGTATGAAGACAATTTCCATCCAAAGATCACTTATCAGAAATTCTGAACCAAGAAAATTATACCTTAACATATCCATTCTCTGTCAACAAAATGTTTGCCTATGCCAAATCATAATGCTGAAGTTATTTCATAGACAAATAAGGGAAAAGGAAAAATGGACATAATTAGAAGATTAGATGCAATCAATACATGGAAATGGTTGTATTCTGACTTCATTAGAAAATTGAAGACAGCATTGGAGAGGCACAAACACACATTGTTAGTGCTTTATTTTCTTTAAAATTTATATGAAAGCATGCCGAACAGTGACCAGGTTCAGAAAACAGAAAGGACATGATTAGGGCCATTAGACAAAAAGAAACGATGTTGCCTGATAATGTACCTTTAATGTCTCGATGAATTTTTCCCTCGGTGTGAAGATACTCAATTGCATGGAGCCTGATAATGTACCTTTAATCACATTGATAAATTAATCCTGAAATGAGCCATTTCCATGGGAATAATAATATAGGTAATTTTCTATTTGCATTATCATGCATGAATAGTTTTACCTGGTCGCCGAGCAAACTATGATATAAGGAAACAACTTTCATTAAGAATGCATATAGATAATTAAAGAAAAATGTAAATTAATGGTTGAGATGTCTATTCATAGCTCATAAAATGACTGGTGATTAACTGGAATCCGAAGCATGAATAGAATTATCTTCACTATAATGTATCCCACCATGTTAAAGATATCCTACCTGTTGATGTTGGGGCAGAGACAAAATTGTGTCTACTACAGGTGATTTATACACCTTTGATAATGCAGCAGCAACGTGATTTATTCTTACCTGTAAAAGTTACCAGACCTTTTATGAGACAATTGAAATCATCAAAGTGCATACATGAAATGGAAAAGAGGTTTTAACAATTTCTGTAGGACAAAATGTAGGTAGCCAACCATAGAGATATAATAGAGTATGTATATGCATTTAACATATAATTGTTTGCACAGTAGCAAGTTTACACCAGAGAAATAATTAGAATAGTCTAAAGAGTCAATTAGCCAAAACACATTGCTATGAATTAGTCATATTCAACAAAAGAATGAAATTAAGAAAATATGCCTCAAATAAAAGCAAAATTACAAAAAAAACTAGAGAAAAACTACAAAGAGATGGTATTTCAATTGTATGAAAATTTAATATTGAGCAATGAGCAGCACCTTTAAAGACTGAGAGAATTAAAACACTTATATCAAGGTGAGAGAATTAACACACTTAGTTGAAACATCCCCTTCTTTATGTAAAAGAAATTAAGATTTTAAGGTGCATATCTCTCATACTCAGAAGTAAATAGACCAAAAGAGTGATTATTAACTCCATAATAGGCCCACAGCCCACCACCTACCCAACACAAAAACAAAAGATAGAAAGAGCCAAATTAAATACTTGTTCATTGGGGGCAACTGGATAAATGTCAAAGTATAAACAATTTATCCAAAAGTTCAGCACAGAGAAGCAACAGATTATTTCCAATCACATTGATAAAATAGGCATACCAGAAGAGTTGCACTATATGAAATCTTATCTCTAAGAACTGTCACCAAGAAAAAAAATAAAGGACCTAAAATTCAGACTACAAATTTATGATGTGAAAGTAAAACTCATAACAAGAATTGATGAACTGATTACTGTTTTGGGTTCAGAGAGAGAGCGTGTGTGTGCTTTATTGGCAAACCCACATTAGCAACTACATAAACTCCAAATAGGCCAGTGTCTTTGTAGTTGCCATTGAAATCCATCATGGTCAATGCTATTTCATTGATCACAACCCTCTGTGCAAGCTCAGAACTGCATGAGAGATTCAAAAGCAATTTGATGACAAGTTTGAAAATAGTTTCTTCACTTCCTAGTTCAACAAATTATTCATGCTTAACAACACCGAGAAGAAACAACCTAGAATGGAAGCCACAATGATATCATGAGAGCTAATGTGACATATAAGAAAATTATATATCAACAACAAACAATACTGCTAACAAAACTAGTTGGACTCCCATGAAGAAAAGTCCAATAAAAGACTGATTACTGTTTCGGGAACAGTGTAGTGAGTGGACATGTAGTTTTTTTATATCTTCTTTGCCAATTTTTTTGGATATTTTCAGCAAGTCCAAGTAGTGTCCTACCTACAATTAGATAATCAAAGATAACTTCTTTTGTTTGTTCTTCTACCTACAATTAGATATGATAAACAAAAAACTGAACATGGTAATGAGAAGAATCAGAAGAGTTTCCATGTATACTTGCAACAACAGATGCAATAGAAGATGATTTTTTTTAATAAATGGAGAGGAAGACAGTAAGCAACTTTTGAGAATTGAAGGTGTACTTTCCATGGAAATAGTCATCGATTTATATGACCACCATTTTGCATAGCAACTTTAACTTGGAAGTAATGGATAAAGTATGAAGTGATCTTCTAAGTGTCATCCATAATGCATGACACTTCATATTAATCTATTGCATGTAGACAAGATAATTAACCACTAATTATTATTTTAATTTCATTTAAATATAATAAAAAAATAATTTATAAATAAATTTATGTATATATATTTGTGATTTTTAGCATTAAGTTATAGATTCAATCATATGTATTGGTATATAGTATTAAGCGAACAATTTAGTTATGATAAACTAAGGATGAGCATTCAGATTAATCAGTTAGTTTTGGTCCAAATTTGCCAAAACCAAGAAAAATAAAAATGTTTATATACGTGACCGAACCGAACTCTTAGAGAGACGAATCGGAAAAAACCAACCAAAATTTGATTGGTTTTTCGGTCTTTTCCGTTTTCTGATTTTTTTTCCGGCTTTTTTCAAACTCCTGGTGATTCTCCAAGTTTCCAATAAATAAAATTAACCAAAAACTGAACAGAAGTTGAAATCTACGGCTCTAGCAACAGAAATCTAGCCGAAAATCTAAGAATCAAGCAACAAATATTCTGAAAATTCTAAACTCTAGCAGCAAGAATCGAGAGAGTGTCCAAAAATTCTGAAATTAACAATAACCAACCCTGCAACAGAAATCTAGCCGAAAATCTAAGAATCCAGCAACAAGTACTCTGAAAATTCTAAAATCTAGCAACAAAAATCGAGATAGTGTACAAAAATTCTGAAATTAACAATCACTAACCTTACATTGCAACTCAATGGCGAAAGCCCGGAGAGAAGATGAATAGTTTCTCACGTCTGGCGTCTGACAGAGTTCTTCAAGGTCACGAATGGCGGTGGTGAGTTGCGACAAGGTGGGCTGGCGGGCAGGCTGTCGGCGAGTCATGACGAGCAGCGGCCGCCGGCAATGTCCGAGTTGAGAGTGGGTGATGGCGCGAGAAAGGTCTTTTATTTGTGAATTTTGATTTCCGTCTCACCTGAAATAGTGAGCACGAACAAAAAAAAAGTTCAATAATAAATAGAGATAAAAAAACTTGAAAATCATCATAAACTCACCTGCCATAGTTGGGAGAATTGCTCGCTCGAAGTGATTAATGGTTCGATTGGGGAAATGAGATTTGTGAATTTAGGGTTCAATCAAAAATCGCAGGAATAAAAAAAGGGGAATAAATGAATGTGATAAAGATTGGGGAAATCAAGTCTGGCGTCGGATCCAGGATCCAAGCAAGAAATAGAAACTGATTTTCGAGAAAAAATTGGACGAATTTGCTGAGTGCTTTTCTTTTTCCTTTTCAATCGCATCGCTGGAGAAGGGAAGAAATATGATGGCTTTCTTCCTGTTCTTAACCTAAAAGGTAGATTAAAAAAACTACTTCTTATTTTTATGAAATATTGACTAATGGTTTGGCGGGAAATGATGGCGCTAAAATTTTTACTAAATAATTGTGAGAGGGAAGAGTAGCGGGAAGATATACTTCAAAAATTTTCAATGTATATTATTTAATTTTGAATTAAAAAAATAAAAATTAACACATATACATAATGGATATTCATAACGGTAATTGTTACCGTTATATAATGTGTTTAAACATAACATAACGCATAACAGTACTAAATAAGCGTTATAAATGTGAACAATAGATAACACTCACAGATAATGTAAGACTTGAAAACGTTATATATGATCGGAGATAACACTTCTCTCGTAACGGATTTTTGAAATATGCGTTATCTATACCAAAAATGCGCTCATACATAACGGATATTTAAAATATCCGTTATGTATGAAGTGTTATGTATGAGGGTCTTTTTTGGTAGTGTACAAAATTAATATAAAGAAATCACAAATCTATCAATCACGATAAATAATAGGTAAGAGTTTTAGCAGCAAAGTCGGAACAAATTTATTTTCTCTATGCCCAATAAGTCTTAAGCTCTCAAATATCTTGATAGAGTTTTAACACTCATTTGCTACAATAATTTTTTCAAAGAAGTTGAAAAAATAGAGTCACATTCTCATTCTCATAATGCTACCTATATAAGACATATTAGAAAAACAAAATAGATGAACTAATTAACAGTTGCATGCACAAACTAAATAAATACATAAAAATTGAAAGTCACAATATAATACACTGAACCTGATTATGATGTAGGTATGCATGTTTAATACATTTGAATATTAAATAGAAATATAAACAAAAGAAGATAATATTAGATAAAAATTTATGCGACAACTTGAAATAGGCACGCGCCTTAGCTTATGTATATATTCATCCACTGCCCCGTCTGATGTAAATATTAAGGATGAATACATATATACATTTGAATGTACATAATATATATATATACATATACATTTATTTATGGTCTTGTTGTGTTAAAATATCATCTCATTGAAACCACTGCTGCATTGCTACAACAATTCTTGCACTCGTTTAGTCCCGGTTCTGTGTTGTTCTTGTTTGTTGCTTGGATTAGAGATAGTATGCTACAGATGATTCTCTATAAGAACCAATATCTCTGCATAACTATTTATGTAGAAATTTGTATTTCATAAAATCAAAAATTTTAATCCAGCTTATGAGAGAATGCTAATTTAATTTATAGAGTATGATGAAGAAGTGAAAGATAACTTGGGAATGAGTGCAATTTATAGAATTTAACAAATACTCCTTTAAATTATGGTAGGATTTAAGGTAATTAATTATTGAAACGTAAAATTGAATGGTCAAGAATTAAAATATTAATAGGATATGTGTATGGTAATTCATATTTCATTTTCTTAATTTCAAATTCCTGGAATTATGTCCAAAATCATTGTTGCTCATTTATAGGAATGGGAATAGATTGAGCGAGTATAATTGTGTGGATAAATTAGGCTTGTTTGATTGGTAGTTTAAGTTCAATACAATCATTAAAAAAAAAGCTTTAAAGATGATATTTATTTATTTTCCTTTAAAAAAATGGAGATGATATTTGTGGATCTAATTTGATGACAATTGCAGCCGTTACTGACTTACTGCATTCAATTGATGATAAAATAGACGCCTACATTAGCTTAATTTGATACCATAATTGGTTATACAATCTGCATTCACTTTTTTTCTTTAATCTTTCACTTACAATACAAATAATCATTCTTAACAAAATTTAAAAAGAATTGTTCTTTTGATATTGTCCCAAAACGACTATATATAAATAACTTAACATGAATATTATATATATATATATAATAAATTATAAATTATTATATACTAATACAATATAGTTAGAAAATACGAATGTTAACAAATTAATAAAATTCTGCAATATGAAAAATGTTAAACAATCAATTACTGAATTAATGAGTATTAGAAGTTTTAATGTTTAATTATATATATGAAATAAATCAAGTATCTTCTATATAATTATATTAGAATTAAATATTTTAAATTTTCCTAATAAAAATATTAAATATTTAAAAACGCATAAAAAAATTAAAATATGATTTTATTGAATATAAAACAAAAATTTATCTTTTTATTAGCATTGTAAAAACTTGTTCAGGTGCAGTTGCAATCTGTACATTACAAAAATATCTAAATACAACAAATGTTATCACAAAAATGTGAAATTGGCCGAATAAATGTACAAAAATTGTGACAATTTCATACAAAGTCCAAATTCACTAATTTTGAAATATAGGGATTCGTATATTTTTCTCTCATGTTTCTTCCACCGCTCAGCTTTGGTGTTGATGAATGTCGCTAGATTTCATCCATTGTTCAGAGTTCACCTGTTTTTTTTTTTTTATCGAATTTTTATTTTCATTTTGTATCCAAAGTAATAGTCAATTAACAACACATAAATTCAACAATGAAAAAAAAAATTAAAATGTAAGAACATTGTTAATACCTCATCAATACAATCCAAGTTGAACAGTTGAACCAGAGTTCAAGAACATGAGAGATCATGCTTCACAAATCTACAAGTAAAAAAATATAATTATTAGAGTTCAGAAATCTGAAAACAAAGAACACTCCATCAACACTTATATATAAAAGATCAATAGAATAAAATAATAATTATCAACTAAATTTACGCAATTATAATTTATATCATATACTTAATTAACGCAATCGGTAGGTAACAAATTAAGCAAATTGATGGAGTTAATTTACATTGGTTAATTAATGCATTAATCAAGTTAAATATATAAAACACCATAAATTATAGATATTGTAAAATTGTGACATGACCGTATACATGCACATTAAATGCCAACCAATTTATATATAAAAACTTTCAATTTATAGAAATATAAGTATATATTTGCTTTAATAAAATTATTAATTAATTATCAAAACATGATTATGGCAATTAAGTAATTGCTAAAATAATCGTGTGTGTATATATATATATATATTGAGTAAATTTGTAATAACTGTCGAACTATGTTATTATATAGAGAGAGATATAATATATTATATCTATGCATATATATTATATTGCTATATTGGGTTTAAAAATATTATTATATTACTGTATATACACATATATATACAATAATATATATATATGTGTGTGTGTGTATAATCCAACTAATTAATATAATTTTTAATCAAATAATAATTTAAGAGATTAAAAAAGATATGGCCAAAACAAATTAATTGAGCATGCTAATAGTTGCAATATAAGTTATAACTATCTAAAACAATACAACTAAATGAACCACAAAAAAAAAATTACACTAATGATGAATATTTGCTCTACAATTATGATCCACAATCCATAAAACTCGGCCATACAAACACGGTCCATAGAAATCAGGAAAAAGTAAAAGAAAATACAATAGATCAAATAAATAAATATAAAAACAAAATTAATAAAACTGTAGATGAAGTCATTTTGGGAACCTCAGCTTGCTCTTCTCCAATTCCTCGTTACTTTTTCTCTATCAACACGGTAACATTAGAATAATAATAACATTTATAATTACGAATAGGAAGAAAAAACTCATGAATAGATTCATGGCTGAATAAATTCTAGAACATAATAATCGAGCATTTATGTGATTTTGAAGAAAATTTTATTGGATTTATCGAGCATGAAAAATTATTGCATTCTATTATCTCTTATATAGAGATAGATATATTGTGTTCTTAATTCACAATAATGATGATTAATTATGATTTTCTTGATTTACGTTCATAATTAATAAGATTGTTTGATTAAATATTTTTCCGTATATATTATGGATTGATTGCAATTAATTGATCAAAATTTTTCTAATTAAATATACCTTTTATTAATTTAATGTCATGCATAATTATTCTTAAAAATGATCGAAAAAAAGGTGATGTGTGACTTTATTATTATTATTATTATTATTATTATTTAATGTCATGCATAATTTTTATTATTATCAATGAACTTATTATTGTAAATTGGTAATCATAAATAAAATTGATAAACGGGTGTGCATTGTTACGGGATCACAATTATAAAAAAATTGAAATTAAAATTTTATTTTACTCGTAATTTGATTATTAAAATTAAAAATTGAAATTAAAATTTTATATTCATTAGACATTTAATTAAATGATTATTGACTTTTTTCATATTTAGTAAAAATTACAAATATAACACACACACACACACACACACACACATATATATATATATATTATATTACTATTACAACATGTTAATATTAAATATATTGTATATATTTATAATTTTATATAATTGATATAATTAATATATAATTAATCTATGTATATTACAAAATTAACATACTATTTTTAGAAAGAGAGTTTTGGCGGGAAATAAAGAGGTTGCTATTTTGAAGACCTTTATGTTATTATATATATAAAGATTATATTATATTATATTAAAGATATGATATATAATTAAATAATTTAATTAATGCATAATTAGTAAACTTACTATTTTTGGAATGCATATTTAGGCGGGAAAACTATAGTTACTAATTATAGTATAACTATTCATCTTTATATATATAAGGATTAAGATTGACAAATATCAAGCCTCCTATTTGATTAGTTGTGCCACAATTCAACAAATTGAATAAATTTTGTTATATTAATAATGATTCTTAATTAGTATTCTAATTAATTATGGCTTCATTGCTATCATTAAAGTAGACAGATTTTATTTTTGTTATTAAAATACACAAAATATTAATTTTCAATATTTAATTTTATTATTTTGGTAGGTAGTATAGTTTCGGCGGGAAAATAAATTCACTATTTTACTATAAATTATTCTACTTTTAGATATAGTGGGATATGATAAGATTGTCGTCACACACACATCATATCATAATTTTTTCCTTGATCTAGATTCTAGTTCGTGTTAAAAATCGAGGGTTCTGAACAGATAGATTTTTGGGGCTGCCAAAAAAAAGGATGCTATGGAGAGTCAAAATAGAGATTTCAAATGATAATTATAAATATATATGGGGCTATGTAGAGTAAAATGAAAGTTGTGTTTATAATCACCCATTTTTAAACTATATATAAAAAACACAAAAATTTATGATTCTATTCACAACTTCCATAATTAATTAAAATATCATTATTTTTTAAACGTTATTAGGCCATCTCCAACAGTTTTCACTATGATACAGTTAACTCTACACTACACTACAGTTAAAGTTACAGATTTTCAATTTTCATCTCCAACAGCATCACTCTACATTTCACCCTACAATGGAATATTCCCTTTTTATACTATTTACTATTAATTTATTTTTTTATCGAATTATTTAATTGAATATGATTATATATATAATTAAATTTTTTATCGAATTATTTAATTTAATTATTAATATTAAAATTATTATGTTGTATTTTTAATATTTTACTCTTATTGTATTATGTTTGTATTTTTATTAATTATGTATTTGTATTGTTTATTGTAATATATTTGTGGCTTTGTATCGTTTATTATAATATATTTGTGGTTTTGTATTGTTGTTAAATATGTATGTAATTCTATTTTTATTAATTATGTATTTTATGTTTTAAAACATAAAATAAGAAATTTAATACAAAATATAAAAAATCAACCAAATATATTACCACAATTATATAATGAAAGAAAGAAAGAAAAAAGAAGAAGAAGAAAAAATCAGCTGCCACAATATTAACATTGAAAGAAAAGGAAAAAAAATAAATAAATCAGTTGCCTGCCGAGATGAACAGTGTCTCGGTTATTTAACCGTGACACTGTTCACAATCCCCCAAACTAACGAGCCAAGAGTTGTGATGTTGGAGGAAGCCAATTGCGACTTTTACACCAAATTCCACCATTTGCCGAGCAGGAAGCGTGCTGTTGGAGAAGCTCTTACCCCTTACAATTCCATAAATTTTTAAATCTAGAAAAATTTAAAGCCCCCAATCTAATAGGCCACACTCCATGGAAATGAGATCACCTGTTGCAAATCATGTTGCATTCCATGTTCAAATTCTTTAATTTCTTTTCAAAAAAAAAAAAAATTATTTTGAAAAAAATTAATTATGATTTATTTTAATTTAAAATTTTCATTTAGGATTCATCTTTCCTCAAGTAGGGTATATTAAAAAAAAAGTTATGAAACACCAAATGTAATACGGATAGCCACAGGGGATCTGTTTCGCACTCCATGTAGTTAAAATACTTCTAACCTAATCCTAGAATCCGAATGTCGATGTTAGAAGCAGCGTTTTCCGGTCAGTTCACGGTTTATTTATTTGGTTCGGTTACAGACATATTACGGGTCCGACCGGTTTGCGGTTAAACCGAGAACCGGTCATTATCTTGTCCAGTTACAAACTTATTATGGGTCATCAATGATCCGGAGTGAACCGATCAATCTTTTTTAAGCTCTTTCCAAATTTAGTGTAATTCTCTAAACATGAACTTGAATGATTCAAACTCAGACCTCTATAAATTGGATAACTTTGTACAATGTGTTCGACCAACTGAGTAACTACACTCTTATGTTACTATTTGAATATTAATAACACACACATGTATATATGCACAATTTCAAAATAACAAATCTTCATTTTAATTAAAATTAATGCTTAGCATATAATTAAAATCAATATTTAACAATGTCTAATTTAGAAATTTTTAAATTAAAATAAATGGAGAGAAGAACTAAAATCTAAAATATCAACTCGTGAAATAACGATTATCAATGTTTTTAATTGTTATTGTGTAGTATTCTTTGTAATTAAAATTAATATTAAATTATTTGACATTTACTTATATGTTTTCTTAAAACCTAGTATTTGATGTTCAATATTTATTTTTATAAATATTGTACTTTTAAATACTTAACTTATGAAATAATTATCGATAAATTAAACACTTTATTTCTTTGCATCGATTTACATTTGGCGTATTTTTTAAACTTATTTAATATGTTTATCATGATACTAGTTGGTATAATTATATTATATTATATTGTGTATATATACATATAATATATGTAAATATCATATAATGGGTTTTCAGTTTTTTCAAAACGGTTCAATTGGTTAAACCAGTAAATTGACTGGTTCGATATCCGGTCCGGTTGTAAAAACATTGGTTAGAAGAATAATTGCGATTGTTCAAGGAAAAGAGTAATGTAATACTGCAAAATATAATAAAATTATGTAAATTAATATCATGATAAACATATTAAATTATGCAGTATTCCATTGCTCTTTTATCTATAGATATATTAAAGTAAAATTACAGAGGTATAGTCATAAATAAAAAAAAAATCAGAAATCATTAGTACAAAATCAAATCGATGCTTAAAATTATGGAATTGAACTGTTTAGTCTAGTTGGCAATGGACCTTTATGGTCTAGGCTTGCTATGTTGAGGTCTTATATTCGATCCTTGAAGCTTTGCATTTTAGTTGTTTTATTACTTTATTATATCATCACATTTTTTCTATTTAAGGTAGTTGTTTGTGTTCTTAGTTGTTTTATCATCATATTTTTTTTCCCATTTAAGGTAGTTGTTGCTTTGCATTTTAGTTGTTTTATCATTTAAGGTAGTTGTTTGTGTTACTTGAAGAAGATGTAATGGGAGATTTTCATTGTTCTCGGATTGAGTTGGGCAAATATAGAAATATAGTATATTGATTGGAAAAATTAAGCAAATGGGCAAATATAGAAATGCAGTATATTGATTGGAAAAATTAAGCAAATATAGAAATGTAGTCTATTGATGGGAAATGTTAATTACATAGTGTTATAATGTGTGCATTATTATATTTACATAAAATTCTAATTACTTTCTAGGTACTTTTTAACATTTTATTTTTATTTAATTATTTTCAATTTTTTTATTAAATTATTTTTATTCATGATAAGTACATGTGGTTTAACAATTTGATTAATAAAATTTATCATAATAAGATATGGAAGTTCGATTTTCAACTTTTATATTTATATATACTTAGATCTATTCCAAATTTAATTACAAAATGCTATGGATTCACGTATTATTCGTTTGCACTACTATTTGTAAGTTGTTATAAATTTTTGTAGACATGAAACTTTTAGTTCTATTTGAATTATCTTGTGATCATGTTTTGTAAATTCTGCTAATTTATATTGTGATTGATCAAGTGGAAAAATTTATGACAAAAAAAAACTTTATGTGCAATTACAACATCTTCTTGTGTAAATTTTCATTTTCCCATAATTACGTAAATTTTACAGTTTTTATTTTCTATTAAAATAATATAAACATTCACTTCTAATTATTCAAAATATAAAAATATATATAGGCCAATTCAAATCACAATTACATAAAAAAAGTTCGTGCATTGAACGGTGTCTGTTGGATTTTGTAAATATTTTTGTATATTGGACAATTAGATTAAATTTTCTGGTGCAAATTTTAACTATACAACTATGAACCCAAACCACATGAGTTTAATTAATTTCTTTTGTGCCATTACTTTTGTATCATGCTTATTATTTACGCCAAGATGAAATTAAATTATTTGTTTGTTTAAATAATTATGATAATTATTGTTTATATGTATATATATGTGAAAATAAAGTTTAGTTTTTTTAATTTATTTAAACTTTTTATACTTTTGTTTCACAAACTTATATGTGTGTACTGCAAATATATATCTAATTATGATTGAGCACATATTGAAATATATATATATATATATATATATATGTATGTATGTATATACACACCTAACTATGATTGAACATTGTTTTAGGTTTTCAATTATGATAAAATAAATAACACCGAGCATCGCGTGAAAGACATACTAGTTGATTTTTAAAAGTTCATTCGCTTGCATTGTTTAATTTTTTTACTTTCTTTACATTCTCCATTTTGGAGATATCCTACAAACCACAAAGAATATGATTTACATTCTTCATTTTGGAGATAGCATACAAACCACACATAAGAGAAAACTAGGTGAATCACGCCCAGTGGCGGAACCAGAAATTTTCATTTGAGGGGCCTACACTATATATATTGCGATGAGTAATGACTCCATGTTATATTTTCTTGCACGACCAGGAAAAAAATGGTGAGAGGAAGCTAAGGATCATTGCCACCCTTTTTTGCATTTACTTTTTGTTTTTTATATGTATTGATGTTTTTTTTTGTTAATACAACTTATTTTCTTTTTATTATTTTCTTTAATGAAATAATATCATTTTAGATTTAAAAAATCACTATATATTATATTAAATAAATGTAGAATTATAAATTTTGAATGTCAATTATAATCCATAATATCTTTAATTCAAATTCTAAGCTTGAAATTTAAACATATATTTAACAAAATCAAAATAATAAAATTTTAAACCAATATCAAAGGACAAAAAAGGAATGAATAAATAAATAAATAAATAAATAAAACTAACATTTAAATTGAAAAATAAACTAGAATAAAGATTGCATGATAGACGAGTGTTGTCTGATTTAAATTAATTACTTGTAATCCATTATTATTAATTTATTATACAATATATAATTCATTACATTAAGTTAGATTTTATGCAACCTGGCCCACCACCCCAATTCTTTTCTCCTCCTCCTTCCCCCTTTCTTCTATCTCTTCTCCCTCACGCTCCACATGGCTGCAGAGAAATAAACTTCTCATTCTCATAATCTTTTATTAATTTTTTCTTGCTTCCACCTCACTTTCATCTCCGTAGATCTCATTTATCTTACAGAAATACCATGAGGACTAAAAAATTACGGGAGCTGAGTAAAAATATCAACCACTGTATGTAGAAATTTTTCGGCGATTTTCCGGTTGGGGGGGCCGGAGCCCACCCAGCCCCCCTTGGTTCCGCCCAAGGCCGGCCCAAAGGGTTGTTGAGGTGGGCCGTCGCCCATAGCCCCTGAATTTTAGGGCCCCCAAAAAAAAATTGTATTATACCCAGAACTCAACATATCGACGCTCAGTGGGACTGCAGATTCTTTCTCAACCTTACCTCGACTGCACTTTCCTCTCTTCCTCCCTTCCCTCTCTTCTCCTCTGCATTATAATTTTTGCTAAAGATTCTTTATATTCACAATTCTCTCTTCTTCAATTCTGCAGGTCTCTTCACTGTTGGTTTATCAATTAAATTAGCATACAAAAGTGCAAAAAAATCAAATAAAGTTTTGAGGGTGCTGAGGGCTGCGCTGCGGTTATCTTGAAAAGTTTTAGGGGTGCTGCGGCTGTCGCTTGTCCTGAATCTTGATTTTGTTGAAGTGTTGTGCTACTGCCCAAGGTTGGTTTTCTAGTAGAGTAATATTGAGTGGATTTTTTTTGCTGCAAATTGGATATTTGGAGATTGCATATTGGAGTTTTGTAGACTAAAGTAGAGTGATTATTCGAAACTAATAAAAAACAATAATTTTAAATTTTTAATTTTTTTTTGTTAATTGCAGATTGGAGACTTGGAGTTTACAATTTAGACATTGGCAATGGCAGTCACTCGACTCGATCGAAAATTTGGACTAATCGACAATCGTTTTGAATAATGATTTCTTTGAATGAGAATAATGATTTGAATGAGCTTGATGATTTGAATGAAAATATTACTTTGAATGAAAATAATGATTTGAACAAGCTTGTTGATTTGAATAAGAATGATGAGTTGAATGAGCTTGATGATTTGAATGGGAACGTCGCTTTGAATGAGCATGATGATTTGAATGGATAGGCAAAAACTTATGTTTTGAATATATTTGATCTAAGATGCTCGGGACAAAAAAAATTAAGGCCCTTTTTTTTTCATTTCACCATGGGCCTCTGAAATGTCAGGGCCGGCCCTGGTTCCGCCTCTGATCACGCCGCCCACCTTGGTTCCGCCTATGATCACACCATTTTGGAAATAATTTGCAAACCACACAGAAGAAGAAAGTTAGGTATGATAGGCTCACGCCATTTTGGAGATAGTCTACAAACCACAAAGAAGAGGAAAGCTAGGTGTGATTGGTTCACACCTAGCAGTGTTAGTGAGATTCAAATTTGAGACTTTTGACCTCAAGCATACACAACTCCACCACTAGACCATATTTAAGGGGACAATGAACTAATAAAATAATATTTTAAATTTAAATTTAATTAAATTAAGAATTTATATAACAAGACTAGAGTTGTGAATAGAATTATTAAAAAAAAACACACTTTTTAGTTGAAAATACACCAATTTTTCTCTCTTTTTTCCCCCCTAAAAAAATGCACACCTTTATCATAAGATTACAAATAACAATAACCACCCCCATCATCCAACACCTCAACATTTAATTAATTTATCTCTCTTCCACATTATCAACATTCATCCAACCCAACCACACATATTTTGCATGTTTTATCCATGACCACTCAACCACATAATTATATATAATTATTTTATTTTAAGATTAAAATATTACTTGTAATAAAAATAACAAGAAAATGAAAATTTTTCAAAAAGAAAAATTGAGCAACAAATAGAAATAAATAGTCGATACCAAAAATATTACAAACTAAAATTACAAAAAATAAAATTACACCAATTAAACAATATTTCCTAAAATTACATAAAATAAAACCACATTCATTAAATGATATTTTCTAAAATTACATAAAATAAAAATTTATGGTTTGGATATATAGAAACCTAGAGAAAAAATAGATAATTTTAAAGTGTGTTGAAATATAGCAAAATTGATGTCTTTTCATAGAGAATAAAAAAAATACGAATTTTGATATATTTTTTGATTTATTTATATATCTAAATAAAATTGATTGACCAATAAGATGAAGACAAGTGTTTCCATTCCATTTGACAAAGGAAAAGTTGCTTTGAGACTTTGTATGGTCACACAAGATGGCTGGTCGACCATTTGAGGTTAGAGGTGAGTATTTTTTCTTTTAAAAATTTACTGATGTGGATGACGGCCACATATATTATGGTCGCCGTTATATGTAGTATAAAAGTTGAGACAAGTCGCTCTGAAAGTTTAACATTGAACATTGTATTCCCATCATGTATATTTAATGTTTTGAACATTGTATACTATATGCACCTAGTATAGTTGTATTTATCACTGTTAGTGCCACCGTTATGCACTAAGTATTTGTGTTGTTATATTGACGAGATATGTTCGACAATGTATGTCTGGGTATGTCCCAAGAAGCTTTGTTTTTCGCTGTGCAAGAAAAGAAGAACAGTTGGTGAACTGTTCCAGTTTATGTCCCAGACAGAACCAGAGACACTCTATTTATGGCAGTTTTCATGTTGGAAAGATCTTGCGCCGAACCAGTTTGGAAGGTCAAGATATATTCATTTGACTGCCTTATGGTGTAGATATCGTGCTGAATTAACCCTACTACACATGAAAAGCATCTACACACGTTTGGGAAGATCACAAACCATCAATTCACTTACCATGTTGGCGGCGGATGAAGATCGGCGACAATTGTGAAGTGAAGGCTATATGAAGGCCGATTCATTGTGCAATCGGTGGACGACTTGTTTAGATTCTCTTAGCATATTATTTGAGAGTCAATTTTGTTTGTGTCCCATGTATTAACTAGTAGTTGTACCTTAAACAGTTCAACGTGATAGACTAGTTTTTGAGTGTTTTGAGTGAAACACGTGAGGGGTTTGTTAAACCGTTTTGTACGCAATCTCAGGAGAGATTGTAAGTTAAAGTCGTGGGTAGCTAGAGGGAGTCTAGTGTCACGGTTGTGAGGGGATCTCACAGCTTTCATTTAGCGAAGGAGCTCTTGAAGAAGAACGGGCGACATAAGGAGGGAGTCTTGTATGTGTAAGTTCCTCAATACACTTCATGAAGCAGTAGCAAACAAATCTTCAAGTTTTGGGAGAAGTCCCCCCAGAGTAGGTTGATTAACCGAACTGGGTTACCAATCTCGTGCGTATTTTTACTGCTTTATTTTATATGTTCTTGCTTCTGTCCCCAACATATCGAAGAACACTTGCACGCAGTAAACTATAGTCACATTAAAAACACGGATTACAGTTTTTCAATCACCTATTTGCGGATAAAAAAAACTAATGTTGGTTTCCTAATTTCCCCTCTCCCCACTAAAATATATGTAGATTTAACATTTTGAATCGAAATATTACATGAATTCTTATCTGAGTGATACCAATTTAGTTTTGTAAAATATCAGAATCGACTTTCCAGTCAATAAAAATTGGGGACGGGGTTGCAATTTTTAAGGCCATTCATTGTTTTTTCGGAGGGGGTGCAGATTTAATAATTTTGCCCTAACTTCACAATTTTGTGCTCTAAACGGATGATATTTTCTCCTAATAATAATAATAATAATAATAATAATAATAATAATAATAATAATAGATTTAGGACTAAAAAAATTATATAAGCATCTATCCATTCAGAACCTAAAAAAGATAAAAACTATCAATCTAAATCGTGAAAGATGAAAAATATCAATTAATGACTCCAAAGATCATATGTATTTTATTCTTTTTTATTTTAATTATTTTTATATTAAAATGACTCCAAAGACCAATGAAAATTTCTTATTATCTGTTAAATTCAATAAATAATTTATTAAAAATAAATAAAAATATCAAATATGAATTGATAATTTTTATCTTTTAATCGTAGAAAATTTGTCTTCCTGATCTTGTCGAACTTGATTTTTCCAGCTTTATAACGTTATTAATTCAGAGGGGTTTCACACTTTCACTTACTTCCAAATGAAACATTATACTCCCTCTGTTTCATAATGTTTGTTGTTTTAGAGTTTTTATTTTTGTGTTAAAATGTTTGTTGTTTTAGATATTTTTACACATTTTCTCCCAAGTTTAACCTTATAAATATATGGAGAGAGAAAATTTTGCTAATTTTTTAGGAAAATATAAGGGAATAAGATTTTATTTGATATAGAAGGAAGGGGTATATTAGTCTAAAAAATTAATTATTAATTTTAGATTAAAATTCTAAAACAACAAATATGATGAAACGGACGGAGTATTTTAATAATCCTTGATTCTTATTGATTGAGAGAATTTATTAGTGTTAAATATCAATTTACTATTCACTTTAATTTAAGAAGTTTGGGAACATTTTGATGGCCAAATTTGGAAGTCCCTAACGTTTGGACACGTAGTGTCTAAAGAAGCCCACATCTTCAATAACGATAAACTGATAACTGCACCGTTGTGAGTGAGCGAGCGAGCGACGAGAGAGATAAAGATGGCAAGATTCTGCCTGCAATTGAACGCCGGCATCGGCAGAAATCTTGCAATGGCTTCCACTAAAGAAAATGGCGGTGAACGGAAAAGCAGCAGTAATATCGAAAGAGTCGAACTTCCAGAAAATGTGAAGACTTCAAGAATTCTGATACTAGGTGGCACCGGAAGAGTTGGAGGTTCTACTGCCCTTGCCCTAAAAAAATTCTGCCCTCATCTTCGCATTGTAATAGGTGGTCGGAACAGGTAATTTTAAGGTTTCAATTTCGGTCTTCATTTCCAAGACACTCATTACATAAAATTCTTCCGGAATTGATTTTGAGGTTTGATTACTTTGTATTGATATTGACTGGTAATGTTACATCTTCTTCTCCTCTAACTATCTGCGTGCTTGATATTTTGCTAGTTTATTCTACTTGATAAGTTTGTATATTTCTCTCTCTCCTGTTTGGTTTGTTGGGCTACTTTATCGGAGCGTAGTTTGCCTAGAGCGCACTCACTCACGGATAGCGGCTACTAGTTTATCTTTATTATGAGAAAAGAAGAAGAAGAAGAATTTTTTTATACCTTTTGTGAAGTAGATTTTGAATTGTCCAAGTTAATTGGCAGGGATAAAGGTGCTGCAGTGGTGTCAAAATTAGGCAACAGCACCGAATTCGTGGAGGTTGACATCAGTGATAGTAATTCACTGGAAAAGGCTTTGAAGGGTTTGTGATTCTTTGTTTCATTCTTTTTGTACGTCGCGTATTTATCACAGCATTAATTTGTAACTCACTATTTGTGATGATTATAGAAGTGAGATGTAGAGACTTAAGAATTGTTAGTTAATACTTGTATAATTTCAATTTCTTTAATTAGCTAGCTATGTGTAGGTGTGGATCTTGTTGTTCATACTGCTGGGCCATTTCAGCAGGCTGAGAAGTGCACTGTGCTCGAAGCTGCTATTCAGAACAAGGTGAGAGAAAGGTAATGAGCATGTTTTAATTCTAGTACCCGCGTAGGACTTATTTCTTAATTGTTGTTCATTATTAGCTCCTTATCTTGCATCATACTAATTGTTTCTGTTATGCAGATTGCATATCTTGATGTGTGTGATGACACGAGCTACGCACAACGTGCAAAATCCTATATGAACAGAGCGATGGATGCAAATGTTCCAGCTATAACAACGGGGGGAATCTACCCAGGAGTGAGCAACGGTTCTCTGGCATTATCCTCAGAAAACTTGTAGTGCATAAATAGCTAGCTTTATGACCTTTATTTAAATTGCTGCACTTGTCCTGTCACATGTTTGGAGTTGTTTTATCATAATGGTATTATTCAGCACGAAATCTTACTTGAATATTCATGTTTCATAGATCAATTGATTGCCATTGCAAATAATATTTTGTGAAGACTCATGCTCCCAACTCCGTCTGTGTTTGGCCAGTGCTCATTTTTCACCTCTGACATGGCTCTGCAAGGCTATGTATTCAGGATATCTCGGTATCCTTTACTTGCCGAAAAATTGGTGGCTTCCTATCTGTTGTCTAACATAGTAGTGGCACTAAAATTTTATTTTTAGTTTGATCATTGTCTCAATAGTTATCCTTTAGCCCTATATGTATTTCCTCATTTACCGAGTTTTACCTTGTACATAGTTGGATTTAGGGATTTTATTCAGTTACCAACATTAATGCTTCTCAAATACTATTGCAGTAATGGCAGCGGAGCTAGTTTGTGCAGCCAAAAGTGATGACAATGGTGTACCAGAGAGGCTGAGGTAATTGTTATCTTTTCTTCATAAAACAATAACCATCAACGTTTGACTTCCACTAGAATAACCATCAAAGTTGAGTGGTGAAGGGGAAGTTGATTAAAATGGACTAGAGTGGAGAGCTTGATTAGTATAACATGAAAGCTTGCACATAGTGCCAGTTTTTTTCTTATTATTCAGATACAAATTTAGATGCCCGTATATTTGACCACAACAGGACGAACTTCTGATTGCAATGCCCTTAGAAGCATTAGCAGCACATTATGTAGAGCTAGATAAACAAAAGAGTTGGAAAATCAAACTATTTGTTGATCTCCTTATGTATTTTTGTTTCGCTAAAATTCTTTTGCATTAACAAGCTGTCTTGCTCTTAGGTTTTATTACTACACTGCAGGCTCCGGTGGTGCTGGCCCAACAATATTATCAACTAGCTTCTTACTTCTAGGAGAAGAAGTAGTTGCATATAACAAAGGTAGGCTGATGTACTGTGCCTTTTCTGTTGTCTTAGTCCATGACCTCTCATATCGATGATTTAAATTGGATGCTTAATTGGTGCTCGACAGGAGAGAAAATCAAACTGAAGCCTTATAGTGGGATGCTCAACATTGATTTTGGAATTGGAATTGGGAAGAAGGATGTTTTCCTTTTGTAAGTACCACAAAACCGTTTGTCGTCTGCACAAAGTATTCCACATTAAAGCTCTTACTTTCACATGTCCAGCTAAATATTACCTTCTTATCCATGTGATTTCAGAGTTAATCAATTAGCCAGCCGACTTTTGGTTCTAACTTCTACGTCTCCTGGAACATGACTCAAGTACTATCATTTGCTGGACAATCCAGATAACATGCTCAATATGTAAATTGGTGTTTTCTTATGGAACCATACTCATGGCTCTCGCCACTAAATACATTAATAAATTGCTTTCTCACTTCAACTCTTAATAGATAGCCTTTCCTAGAAAGAATGGTCTTAGAAGACGCCCTTATTATTTCTTATGGCCATATGGGAAAAGACGTTTATTAGACCCCACTTAGGAGATTGCATATAGCATGGCTGCAAAAAAAACATGTTGGCATATTGATTTCTGGCTGCAATAGATCATGAGACAACATGCACTAGCCACTTGCTCTTCTCTGGAGTAGGTACTTAAGACAATCATTCTTTCAGGAATTTGCCGGAGGTAAGAAGCGTCCATGAGGTCCTCGGAGTACCAACTGTGAGTGCACGGTTTGGGACTGCGCCCTTCTTCTGGAACTGGGGGATGGTAGCCATGACATACTTGCTTCCAGCTGTATGTGAATCTGACTCTCTCTCTCTCTCTCTCTCTCTCACATAAGATACTCTTTATGTTTAACTGTTTCACACTTGAATGAGTGATGATACTGACCTCTTCTTTAGCAGTTTATATTGCTTTCTGTTGAATATAATATCAAGAATCATGAAATCTTCAGGAAACCCTGAGAGACAGAAGTAAAGTTCAACAACTAGTTGACTTGTTCAACCCTTTAGTCAGAGCAGTTGATGGAATCGCTGGACAGAGAGTGTCAATGAGGGTACAGTTAGTTTCTTTAGTTTTTCCTATCTGTAATTTGTTCGACTATATTATTTGAAAGTTTCAAATTTAAATTAAGTGGTTGTCACAACATTTACTTCAAAACAGGTTGATTTGGATTATTCAGATGGAAGGTCTAGAATAGGAATATTCAGCCATAAAAAACTATCTGAGTAAGTACTATTTACTTGTTTGATCAATGGAAATATGCTCAACCGAAGGATTGAGGCCATGCTAAGTTTCTGATGATGCTTTTGTCTGTGCATCAGATTCCTTGTTGAAGTTAATAAATCAAGAGTTTGTTTGTTTATCTGTCAATTTATATGGTTGTATGTGCTGTTCCATTCAATCCTTTTCAGATCAGTAGGAATCTCAACGGCTGCATTTGCCCTGTCAATTCTTGAAGGAAGCACGAAGCCGGGAGTTTGGTTTCCTGAAGAGGTATCTATCTGAAAAGAATTAAAGAACATTAAACCATACTGCTATTCTACTCTGATTATATCATTCCATGATCTGCTTGTAGCCTGAAGGCATTGCAGTCGAGGCAAGGGAAACCCTTCTACGTCGTGCTGCACAGGGAACAATCAATTTCATCATGAATAAGTATGATCTCTCACCCGCAAGCCCTTCTGTTTCCTTCCATTCGTTTTACTTTATACAGTGTTAAGTAACTCGATTTTCATCCTGTTTAACAGGGCTCCCTGGATGGTTGAGACAGATCCTAAGGAGCTAGGTTTTGGGATTTATGATTGAAAATGTCTTGCAAAATCCATGTCCACTTTTGCTGTTGAGAATGCAAAGGTAATTTAGTTTTCCTAATCATTTTCATGGCCATTTAAGTTAATACTAAAATACTGAATACATTTTTTGTATCATGCAGAGTCCAAGTGCTCACATTTTGGTGAACGGTCGATTTTAGTGCTAGTTAAAAAACGAAAAAAAGAAAAGAAAAGAAAAAAGAAATCATCACTCGATTGTCTAGTTATCATTCTTGATTGCTTGAAATGTTGTTGGTTGAATTGTGATGGCCAATAAGAGGATCTTGGGATGTATTCAATCTGTTTAACATGCAACTTAGTTGAATTCTATCCCCGGTGCAATCCTCACTTTTAGACTGTACTCTATCTCCTACTCTTGTATCATTCATCTGCAAATTATTACGTGTGATGATGGGAGGAAGTCCTGTGTGAGACCGTCTTACGGGTCAAGAAACGGATTCAAACACAATCAAACATCAATACAATTACAAATGTGTCATTGGATATATGGATTTTAACCTTTTGAAAGACGGTCTTAGACAAGTTTTTGTCGTGTTGGCAAAAACTTCCATGCATAAGTCTTAAATAAGACTATTTAAGATGGGTCGGGTCAACTCACGCTTTGACCCTGGTCAACGCGGGTCAACCCGCAAAAAAATAGGAAAAATTGGTAAATTCAGTATCAACAGTCTCACTAAAAAGTATCACTAAATATTCGACAAGTATCATTAAAAAGTAAGGGGTCTGCTAGTTATTTTATACTTGTTTATTTAGTTCAAATTGTGATTTTTTCCATTCGAATTAATGTTTAGAGCTTAGTAGTTTAGGGTGTTTTTAAGATTCACGATTTTTTAAAGGGTTCATGTTTTTTAGGGGGTTTTTTTAGGGTTCATGGTTTTTCAGAGGGATTTTTTTAGTTTTTTTAGGGGGTTTTTTTATGGTATATTTGGTGTTTTTTAGAGTTTTTTGGGGGTGTTTTTAGGGGTTTATTTTGTGATTTTTATGATTTTTTGGGGTGTTTTTATGGTTTTATTTTGTATTTTTTAGGGTTTTTGGGGGTGTTTTTAGGAGTTTATTTTGTGTTTTTTAGGGTTTATTAATTCTATTTTAGGATATAAATTCATACTCATTTCAAACAAATTAAATCAATTTATTTTAATTTTAGAGTTCATCAATGTTGTTTTAAGGTATATATTTTTGGGAAACAAAACAAAAGGAACTAAGAAAATTGAAACAAAAAAAACAGAAAAAAATGTAAAAAAACTGCTAGAAAAAAGGGAAAAAAAAACAGAAAAAAAAGAAGAAAAAAACTGCCAAAAAAAGAAAAAAAAAGGGGCGCGTGACGCCCATGCACCATCATAAATAGTCTCATTTAAGACTTATGCACGAAATACCATCTCATTTGGAAAAATTCAACTATTGTACGTATAACGCATACAAACATTAATTTTATAAATTTTATTTTTTAATTTGCATTGAGCGATGTATGTACATAATAAAAGTATAAATTGATGGATGGGGCCTGGAATTTTGTAACTGTTGCCTTTTTGAAACAGTACATTCAAAATATTATTTGCTCTTTGATCTCGGGAGAGTAATGTCACTTGAGATCCTCTAAATCTCTAATCTCAATTTATGTGTGCTAATTGTGTGCTAAACTTTAAAATTATTATTTTTTTCATTTTTTTTTCAATTTTTAATTTTCGTTTGATTTAGTATAATTTTATATTATTATTTAAGGTTTATTCCATCCAATTAGGGTTTATAATTATTTTTTAATATTTAATTTTTATTTTTTAGTTAATAGAATTAATTTTTGGGGTTGATTATTCCAAACTTAGAGTATATAATTTTTAAAAGTTGAAATTTTTAGCAATAAATATTAATTATGATTAATTATAATATAATAATTTTTTTTATAAAAAACATGATCAACAATATACAATTTTAATGTTGGCATATAATTGACAAACACAAGTTGGGACTAGAGGACTCTACTCGAGTAATGCATACACTTCCGATGAGTCATAAACCTATTTACGAAATTATCTAAAAAAAAACTTATTAATATAACATAGAAGTAACTGACAAAATTAAGACGAGAAATTGAAATTAGCTAAAAGAAACATTTGTAGAGATTGCGGATGTAATAATGAACGATTGCTTACCTTTTTTTTACTTTTATATCATTGATTGATCTTATGAAATAAGGTAATGTGTGCAATCTAAATTTGTAACTTTATCTCGTAATGCTAAAAAAATTCTCTACTCCTGGGAAAAAAATATTTTTGTTAATTATGGACATTGTAATGGCATGATCAAATGAAATAAAGTCATAAATCTTAGCGTCCAGATTTGAAAAAATAAAATAAAATTGTAGTGATCTTTTCTTTGTCATGGAATAAGGAGTAACAAACGGCCATTTTGATCAAGCGAGTTGCCTTCAATTTGTAGAGTTGCTGGCGAAGTATTTCTTGTAAGTGGACTTCGAGCATGATATACATTATATATCTATATTGCTCAAATATTTAATTGATTTATAGTAATATTTTCTTGATTCTTAAATATCAATCTTAAAATGATTTGTTATATATGCCGTTCCCATATCGACTACTTCTAGATTCGTAATACTTCAGCGTTGGAATATGATATAAATCCGAAAATTTCTTACTTATTTAATATAAGTGTTAGAAGTTGTTTAAATTTCCTTGTATTTTGAAGTTTGAGTTCTGGAAGTTTTTCAGATGGGATTTTCAAGAACAAATTGGCATTACATGAATTGGTAATGAATCATGCCATTTAAAGTGAAAATATTTTTATTTTATTTTTTGTTACAACTTAGGCTTATGTTGTTTACAATATTTACTCACATATGAAATGAATGTTGAATAAATAACTAAAAATCTACTGCAAATTAAGATGAATGAAAAAAATTGTTTATTTTGTAGGGATATAATATCAGGAACATTTGTTTATTTGTATGGTGAATTGGTTTGTCTGTTTTAGCATTTTAGATGAAACAAAGATCGTGGATAGTGCTGCGCCCCGTTTGTTTCTTCCTTTTCCTGGTACGTCTTAATTTCACTAATTATTCGATGCAAATTCTAACATACAAATTAAATTAAGATACAAACATTTAGTTTATTAATGTTACATAAGTTGAGGTTTGGCGAATTAAAACAATTTTTGAATTTGTTGAAAACGTGGCGAATTAATGTTCAGATAGTCGTGGTGCTGTGTTTGGCTGCTCTGTTGATCACAATATGGTTGAGCAAAGTTGCAAGAATCGAAAAGGATGTGAAGTTTATAGCCAACAACTTCAATCAAGAATTCATCTCTGTGATTCAGAATGCAGCTGCATTGTTCTCTCCTAATAATGCTTCAGCCATCAACTTAGCGCGAATATTGAGTTTTTCTTTAGATGATAATGATAATGATCTTCACTTCCCCAACATTCAATCAAAGGTTGGTGTATATATATCTTGAGATTAAGCTACAATTTTTTTCATAGTTTTCAGTTAAATATTTTTGGGAATATTTTTTCACTGATGCAGGTGGTATCTGCACTGTTTCAAGCATGTTCCACAATACCATACCTGTCACAGATTTCTTACATCGGGTTGAATGGCTTGTTCTTCGCGTACTATAAAGAAGTGGGCGACTCTTATGCTGCATTGTACTCAAACACGACGTTTCCTTCAAGAAATGATACGGAGAACTACACATGGTACGTCCAGCCTGCAGACCGTGACACGGGAAAGTTATATGGTGAGGCTAGTATGTTTCCAGCACCTGCCGTGATTGAAGCAACCTGGTTTCGAGTAGCCTTGAACAGTTCAAACGGATACGCCTCAGTTGGGACAGGGTGGCAAAATCCTCAAGAATTTGTATTGCTTAATAGTGTTGGTTTGAATGGAAATGGAGTCATTTCTTTAGGCTTTGGTATGAAGCCTCTGATTGATTTCTTGGCTGCTGAAATGGCCTTGTATGATGGAAGCTTGAAATTGGCTTCCAAGGATTGGAATGTAGTTGTTGGAGGCGGAGATGATGTTTCGTTCGAGACAGCGGGAAACATCAGTTGCCAATCCTACAATGGCAATGTGTTGAGCATTGGAGGCAGGAAATATGTGATTAGCTGTTCACCTGCTGAGATAGCTGGACTTGAATTTGTAAGCATTCATTTTTTTTTTCTCACATATATGGATGATTTAAGAAATTAATATATTCGTGGGGTTGTTGGTTGTCTCAGGTATACGTGCTTGCAGTGGCGCGAGATGAGTACAGGAGGCCAGTTCACAAGAACTTAAGACTGTCGTTTGTTCTGGTGGTACTAATGGTTGGTGGTGTGGTTGTTACAGTATGCGTTTTCGTGTCACTGATCGTTGAAGCTGCAAGAAGGGAGATGTTTCTGTGCGGTGCATTGATAAACCAGATGGAATCAACTCAGCAATCAGAGAGAAAAAGCATGAACAAGAGCCTTGCTTTTGCAACTGCAAGCCACGACATTCGTGCTTCTCTAGCAGGTATAACCGGTCTCATAGACGTCTGTCGTGGTGAAATTACTAAAAGGGACCCTTCACGATCAGATGTTTTAGCAAACTTGCTGCAGATGGAAGGCTGCACGAGGGATCTTTTAGGTAGGTTTTGATCAGATGTTTTCTTTAATCTCCTTTTCAAGATTAATCCATGCAGCATCACCTAACGAGATGAGTTTTTGAAGGCATATTGAACTGCATTCTTGATACTAGCAAGATAGAAGCTGGGAAGATGCAACTCGAGGAGGAAGAGTTCGACGTGGAGGAGCTGCTGGAAGACGTGGTTGATTTATATCACCCTGCAGGGATGAAGAAAGGCGTAGACGTGATCTTGGACCCGGGTGATGGCTCTGTCTCAATCTCATCTCGGGCTAGAGGTGATCGGAGCAAGCTGAAACAGATCTTGAGCAATTTACTTAGTAATGCTGTCAAGTTTACATCGGAGGGGCATGTGACGGTTCGATCTTGGGCAAGAAAACCGAGCCTTAAAAATGAAATGCTTGCCTCCACACAAAATAAGTCAATGAGCAGCTGCCTATTATGCTTGTTATTCAAGATTCATAGAGCAAACAATGACGCAGAGAGTGTCCAAAGGGATCCAAATTTAATGGATTTCACGTTTGAGGTGAATGACACAGGAAAAGGAATTCCGAAAGAGAAGAGAAAATCTGTTTTTGAGAACTATATTCAAGTGAAAGAGACGGCGTTTGGACAACAAGGAACTGGTTTGGGGCTTGGCATTGTGCAGTCTCTGGTAAGAATAAAATAATGGGGATTTTGTATCTTTAGTTTAGTCATCAAGAGTAGATTATATATTAATTAACTAGTCTTTGATTGATTGTGTTTAGGTTCGTTTAATGGGAGGAGACATAGAGATCGTGGAGAAAGAAGTGGGTGAAGGAGGAACATGCTTCAGATTCAATGTGTTGTTGAGTGCATCCGGATCAAGCGATTTCTTTCAGTACCCGGGGCTGTTTACTGGTCGTGTCAACAGCCCCCGAGCTGAAAGATCTCAAGTAGTACTCTTGGTTAAGAGTGCTGAAAGGAGCAATGTGTTGCAAGGTTTCATGCAGAAGCTCGGGATCAAAGTGCACGTAGTGAGGCAGCACGAACAACTGGCTCCGACTCTGAGGCAGATGAAGCAAAGAAAACCGAGCCTCTCAAGCCATAGCTCGGAGGGGAACTCGAGAAGTGATGGCATTGATGATGATGTTTCACTCTCTCTGTCTCATCAAAAGAGGCCTAATGCTCAGGCTGCTGCAGGCTTGTCTAGATTCGTTCTGTTAGTGATAGACACGCGTTCGGGGCCATTCCGGGGCATCAGCAGGGCTGTGGCTGAGTTCAGAAGGGGTCTAAATCACAACTGCTATAGTAGGGTGGTCTGGCTGGACACACCGGTACCGGATCATGATCACTCGAGCAGCAGCAGGAGCTTCGATGAGGATATGTTGCCTCCAACTGATTTAGTCATGTCCAAGCCATTGCAGGGATCGCGTCTCCATCAAACTATAGCGCTTTTGCCTGAGTTTGGAGGCATCCCTCCCAGAAGAGGAGAGATACGAAATGGATCGGCAGATGGTAAGGGCGATATTCAGGAAGTAGGGAGGCCGAAGCCGTTGATGGGGAAGAAAATATTGGTCGTAGACGATGATCCTGTAGGGAGAAAGATAGCTACATTTGTAGCTTCTCAGCTTGGTGCAGCCTCTTTTGGCTGTGAAAACGGAGCAGCCGCTTTGCAGCTCGTTTGCACAGCCCTCAAAGGCGAGCCGAGTCACTCCAACTCGGCTCGTTTTGACTGCATCCTCATGGATTGTCAGGTAATAATACAATTTTTATTTTATTTTTTATCATCATATGTTAAATAAATGTAATGTCCCATTATGTGGGATGTTTCCATAATTTTGATGTCAAGCTTGCTGATTTTAGGAGATTTTCTTTCTATCCGTGTGTTTTGGCAGATGCCGGTGATGGACGGAACTGAAGCAACGGCGAGGATCCGAGAAGCGGAGAGCGGTTACGGCGTTCGAACGCCGATATTTGCGTTAACTGCGCACGACAAGGGGGAGGAGATCGACAAGATGATGCGGGCTGGGGTGGATGCTTACATTACCAAACCACTGAACAGAGATTATTTTCTGAAATTTGTGTCCCAATTTATTGCCTAAATACAAGATTAAGATATTATTCAGTTTATCAAGTTCAAAATGTATTCAAATCATATTCGCTCATTGGAAGAGATGAACGATATATATACTGTATGATTTGGAGATGTTAAATAAAGTTGGAATTAAAATTTGATTTGGAGATGTTAAATAAAGTTGAGATTAAAATTAATGTCTTAGTTGATTACATTTAAAAACCGTGTTGAATATATCGCAAGTGTGTAAAAAGATGGTAATTCTTTTAGCAATCAACCTTAATTTAAAAATTACCCTATATACAATACTCTATATAAGAATAACTTCCTTATAGTAATAAAAAATTATGGTCCCAACACGGGACCAGTTATAAATAAGAATATCCTATAAATTGTAACATTCCGGTGTTTTTTTAGGATTATGCTTAAGAAATTTACCTTCATATAATAATAAAATAATATTAAATTTCAAATATATTTAAATATCTATATAAAATATTTAGAACTATGTAACTGCATATGTTACATAACATTAAACTTAAGATTGTATGAAATACTTATCTAAAATTGCATGTGACAATGTTTTGATTTTTTTGATTAATACCACATTTTTTAATTTGCGCGTTCGAAGTAACTGAGCAACACAATTAATTTCTTGTTGAATCCAAAACATTTTCAACATATTTGAAGCTTCTTGACACGATTTTTTTTTCTATACTATCATCCTTTAGATTATTATCTTACGCTTCTTGTTGCATGATTCCTATAATGATGTATTCTTCGGTTAAAACACATGAATAAATTTTATATACCTTTTAATTTGTATTTTTAAAATATGAAAAGACATTTCCAAGTGTTGTATAATATATATTAATTTAGAAAAAATATACATAAACTCTATATAAGAATAAGCTCCTTATAGTAATATTTTTCTCTAGTCCCAACGATATTACTATACAGAGATTTTATTGTAATTGATAATTCCATAATTTAATTTAATAGACTTAGTCACTCGTATCCTCAATCCAGCAGCAAGCAGCCTTGGTTTCATCTCTATCTCTATCTCTCTCTTTCTCTCTCGGTGGTAGATAGTAATTTGGGCTTTTCATGGCCACCAACAGCAACAGCAGCAATGGAAGCTGTGTTTAAAACTTTCTCCAGATTGTCAGATCAATATCCTTGTTAACGACGACGTATTATGATAACACACATCTATGATCTATCTACATATTTGCTTCACTAAGTTAGTGTTACATTATTACGAGCTTTCCTTCAACATTCCACCTTCTGCTTTCTTTGATTTTCAAATACAATTATACTGACTCATATCGTCATCATCGCCAACTCCAAACTCATTCAAATGAAATTCTCTACTGTGATTTTATTAGTTTTTTCTTTCCTCCTTTATTCAATGTAAATTTTCTTGTGATTTTCTTTATTTTTACTATTATTAGTTATGATTTATTATATTTATAATTATTTTTTAGTATTTAGTTTTCATATTTTAGTTAATAATTAATTATTCCATAATTATGGTATATAATATTTTTTTTTTATTCTTAGCAATAAATTTTAATTATGATTATTTGACTGTACATAATAAATCACGTTTAATTGAGAAAATTATTATTTATGAGAGAAAAAAATCAGGAGACGCAATTTATATTGACGTAAAATTGTATCTGAAAAAGGGATCTAGAATTGAAAATTTATATTTCCGCGATTTCGAAAGAGTAGTGTTGGATTTAAATTTACAAAGTGTTAGAAAATAAGATTGGTTTAAGATATTTGATATGTCAGCGGAAGCGACCTATAGTTCCAAAATTGGACTATAATTTAGTGAGATGAAATAGACAGTGGACACACGAACATTTCCTCATACAGATCTGAATGCACACTCCCAACTCACCCTTCTTTTGTCCGCTTCTATAAAGACAAACAAACCCACTAAATTAATAGTGTGCATATATATATATACACACAAGAAAAAACATACATACATACCTACATACATACACACATAAGAGATTAATACGAGACTCAGCACTCTATTCCAGAGAGAGAGAGAGAGAGAGAGAGAGAGAGAGAGTGTATTGAATAAAGGAGGAGAGAGAGAGAGAGAGACGAAAGTTTTTACAGCGCCCAAGACAGCAGGTTTGCAGTGCCACCAAAAATTGTGGTTCCAAGTTTTTACACCCCTCCCGCTCCCCTTTCCACCCACCCCCAACCACATTGCCTCATCTTCTCCAACCCCTAAACTTTGACCACTGCACAAATGAAACTGCCATAAACTCTCAAATCCCGCCAGCTTAAGTAGAGAGAGAAAACAGAGAAGAGACGAGAGAGAGAGAGAGAGAGAGAGAGAGAGGGAAAATTGAAAAAACTTACCAAAAATCTCTATAATTCAAAAAAGATTGTTGCAGTCTTGCAGATTGTAGTTATCCATTTACTACAGTACATGAATATAACTCTCTATACAAGCACCAACTCATCAAATCCTACATTCTTATTAACTCCATAGCAAATAGCATGATTAAAATCTCAGATACCTAAAATATCGTTCATAGGTATCATGACTCTCCGCTTTCTCTCTCTACCGAGGCCGAGGTTTTTAGTCTTCTACCAACTCCTTATTAAAACCCTACTCTCTTTCTCTCTCCTCCACTCATTCCTCCCTTCCCCTTTGTAGCACTAGAAAATCTCACTCCGATTTATTCTCTCTCTCTCTCTCTCTCTCTCTCTATCTCTCATAGAGTCACACAGTCAGTCATGGATGCTTCGGAGGCTACGAAAATAGTGATGTCAAGGATCCAAAGTTTGGATCCAGAAAACGCATCAAAAATTATGGGTTATATACTGATTCAAGACCAGGGGGAGAAGGAGATGATAAGGCTCGCTTTCAGCCCGGACCCGCTGCTGCTCTCCTACATCAACCAAGCCAAGGCTCGTTTCGCTCTCTCCTACCCCATTCGGCCCGACTCCACCCATTTCCGCTCTAATTCGCCCAGAATCATGATACCCAACAACAATGGACCCTTCACTTTCAGCGGCCCTCCTTCCCCTTTCCAGAGGGCCCGGGCCCGCCCCATTCCCCTTCAGAGGTCCACCAGCGGTTCCGGCTCCCCAAGTTTCCAGTTTTACGGCGGAAACGACTTCGGAGACGAGTTCTTGAGCGGCGGTGGGGTTAATTATCAACAGCAGCAGCAGCAAGTTCAAGATGACTTGCCGTTCCTCGACGAGTTTGATCCGATTATGAGCCCGACTGAGAGGAGCGATTCTCTAGGTTTCCCTTACGGTGACGACGTCAGCAGCCCCCACCCGTTTCACCGCCGTAGTTGCTCCGTCAATGACGCGGCGTTTCTGGCTAATCTTGAAGAAGGGGGAGGCGGCGGAAATGGGAATGGGTTTCTCTGGCGGCCTTGCATGTACTTTGCGCGAGGGTTTTGCAAGAACGGGAGTGGTTGTAAGTTCTTGCACGGCGATAGTGGCGCCGGTGACATCGTCGATGTCGGCTCTCCGAGCAGCGCCGCCGGATTTGACGAGCTGATGAAGATGAAGGCTTTTCAGCAGCAGAGGTTTGCGTTCATTTCTTCTGGTGGTCACAGTCCTTTTGCTTACAATAAATGCATGGATGAGAATATGAGGTAATTTGATTTTTCTTTTTTTAGATTACAATCTAGTTCGTTTTGTCATGCGGTGTTATCTGCGAAATGTGTGATCTTGGTCCAAACTTAGGCGTTTATGTCGATCTATGATCAGTATTGCCACTTTGTTTTTCATTCGATTGTGCAATAATATCTTCCGTTATGAAGAAATGATTAGTAAGCAAAAATGCTCATTGTTATAACAATCTAAAGCAGAAAATTTGTAAGAATGGTTCGAGGATAGATGAATTATATCTGCAGGTGCTGCATTTTAAAGTTCCTTGGAGCTTATTATTATTCTCTTTGGTCCCACTTTTGAAATATAGTCATTGTTCCATTTGATGTTGTGATGAATTTATCTTGTGTAATCGCCTTGGATTGATAGGGGTGATCTGTCACCGATGGGATTGGGTGCTGGTGCGAGCTCAAGTGCTCGACAAATTTACTTGACGTTTCCAGCTGAAAGCACGTTTAAGGAAGAAGATGTTTCTAACTACTTTAGGTAAATGATTGTAAGTGAATTGGGATTTTTAATTGAACATCTTGTTGTATGAATGAGCACTGATTATGTTTCTGTTATTCTTGATTCAAGCATGTTTGGGCCGGTGCAAGATGTTAGGATTCCATACCAGCCAAAGCGAATGTTTGGGTTTGTGACGTTTGTCTACCCAGAGACTGTGAAGCTTATTTTGGCAAAAGGGAATCCTCATTTTGTGTGTGACTCCAGAGTGCTCGTCAAACCTTACAAGGAAAAAGGAAAAGTCCGAGAAAAGTACTAGACTTCGCGCCTATTTGGTCTCTATTCTGATCTTTATCCGGCATCCCCCGCCAGTTATAACTAGTTTTCAATTGAACTATTTGTAGGAAACATCAGCAGCAATTGGAGAGAGGAGAGTATTCAGCTTGTTTAAGCCCTGATTCTAGAGATCATTTTGATCACCCATTTGGTGAGCTTAGTTACTGGCAAATTTTTTTCCAGTAAATAGACGAGTCTATTAGCTTAACCTCGTGTTTAACGCTCTCCTGCAGGACCTAGAATGTTGCTGAGTCCTCAAGAGATGATGCTCAGGAAGAAATTGGAACAGGAGGTGGAATTACAGCATGCCATTGAACTTGAAGGACGAAGAATTTTGAGGTTGCAACTAAGGGACCTAAAAGCTCAGAACCATGATAATCACTATCTGCAAATGTTTCCTTCTGGCATCCCATATTCCTCACCAAGAACGTCTCAAATGCTTATGAACCAGCATGTCACTGCTTCGTCTCGTTCAATCAATGAAGATGATTCAGAAGGTTATCTCAGTTGATTGCTCATTTTATGTCAACTTCGGATTGTGCCTAAACTAGTCATTCTGTTAATTTTTGTTTTGCTTTTACAGAGTCCAATGGTGCCCTCGAAGTAGCTGATGAGAAGTTTGTGTTGGAAGGGGATGCATCTTTCTCCAATACCAATGTTCATGGTGACAATCAGCTGCATCTAGAAAACGCTGATGATTCTAATCTCCATGAAAGGTATGAATGTTTCTTTAGAGGAAATACTAAGTGCATAGAATTGTTTGTCAATAATGTAACTGTCAGTCGATAGTAAATAATTAAGTTAAAAATACACGTTCTCGAGATTTTACCTGCTGATAATCACCTCTTCTGCTCGACATGAAATCAGCTTGGAGCACGTTCTCCCAGATAATCTGTTTGCTTCTCCTACAAAATTAGCTGCTGAACACCAGTCCGATCTCACCCGGGCTTCAGCTGAAGACTGTGATGGTATGCCTGTAGCAATTACATCCTCTAACGATGCTCCCTTGCTACCTGACAGTTCTCCCCTCACCGTGGCTTCTCTTAAATCATGTTACTTACAAATGCCTAGGTATTATCCTTCTTCCATGAATTAGAATTCTTGCTGCCTGCTCTTACAACTTAGTGAAAGAAGTGGGATTTACCAGTTTAATCCACCTTCAGGTTTTCGTCCGGGCAAGAAGCTATTGAAATGTAGCTGTTAGCGCTGGTGATGGTTAGGAAGCAGGAATTAGCTTAGCTTGGTAAGCACACTCTGAAAAAGCTAATGCTTTTTTTGTCATCTACAACATGTTCATCATTTTCATGTTATGCCAATTTTTAATTTTGTTGATGCAGAAAGTTTGTGTAGCATATACAAGGAAGTAGAGAAAGTTGACTAGCTGTATGGCCACAAAACATACCCACACAGCAGAAAAAAAAATCTCCAAGGGAAGCTCCTATCAAGATGATTGTAATGATATATGATCAAATACCATACTACTACTACTACTAGTTACAAAAAATACATAATGCATGGGGTGAAAGAACAGATGGACTGATTTATGTAAGTGGGGTCTCATCTCTCTTCACTTTGTACCCTCACTGTAGTTGTGTGCTGGACCACACCACACAACTAATAGCATATAACAAGCACTAGCAACAATAGATTGGTAATTTACATATCTTTTTTTTTTCTCCTGTGTAACCCTTCCTTCTTCAACCTAGTGTCTAACGTGTATTTCTGATGTAAATTAAGAACCACTTCACACACTGCCCATCTCTCTCTCTCTCTCTCTCTCATAACTCCAGGAGGGCTAAAAGAGGTAGAAGAGAGTTTAACTACCAGGCTGATGCAGAATCTCAAAAGGGTAAGTAATAGGGGTGGAAAAAAAGAGAAATATTTGGAGGATATTTGTATAAGTTGAGATAGAAAAAAGTGATTTGCTGTCACTGTTTTTTAGTTCCAATTAATTGGCCCTGATGATGTACAGCCTTTTAACATTACTTGGATCATTATTGCATAAAGAAAGCAGCAAAAGTTATTGAATCATGTAACTTAAAATAAATGTTACCTAATATTAAAGGGAAAAATAAATAATGAGAAGAAGAAAATGGAGGAAAAGTAAAGGATTGTGAAAGAAAAGTGAATTCTTTTGCACCATAATTAAAGGGCTAGCTTTAGGGCTTTAAGGTACTCTTTTGTCTCATTTTCTAGTTTCTTTAAGCTGGGTATAGGTCCATACACACACATGCCTACTAGTTTTTATTTTTAAGTTTTCAATTTACAATTTTCAATTTATTTATTCCCAAAGTATATCTCATTTTTATGCGAATTAAATGATTCCAAGATGTCATTTTCTTTTCTGTATTTCCCGTTTGACGACATAACGAAATGTCTAGTCTCTATGTTCTTTTTATGGTCTTGTCGGAGCTAAATAAATCATCAATTCTAATTATGATTAGGGTTTTCCCATTTTGGATGTACTACTGTTAATTATTAATTTACTATTATTAAAACAGTGTGATTAGCTAAGAAGGTGTTTGTTTCTCAATTTTTTTTTTTAGAAAAAATTGCTACTACATTTTTCACTATCCATAATTACTAATTAGAGTCAAAACGGGCTAGCGGGAGGGGCCCAAAAAAATTCGGGCCCTACCCCGTTCCTACCTAAGCCCGTGGGTTGGCGGGCTGGCCCACGAGCTTTCAGTCTGTTTTTTTTTTTAATTTCAATTTTAAATTTCAATAATGAGAATTAATGACCTAAACTAATTAAAATAGTTAGTTTTTAATTGGAAAGATGCTTAAAAAATTATATGTTAAAATCTAAGAGCCCGGTCACAGAATTATAGAAAAATGAATTTACATGGTCATGATCACAAATTAATGTGGATATAATAATTAGCGGCTTTTAATTAAAACGTGTCCTATTGAATTAAAATGTGTGTGTGTGTGTGTGTGTATATATATATATATAGTTTGAGAACATATTGGAACATGTAAAATTTAAGTTTCTATAAAAAAACATAATTCATAAATGTACACAAAAATTTACACCTTATAATTTCAAATAAAATAGTATGTATGTACCCTTTTTTTTAAAGCTTCCATCCTAATTACGAATTTAAGGTAAAGTCATTTTTTATTATTCATTTTTTAAATAGGAATTTATATATATATATATATATATATATATATATATATATATATAGAGAGAGAGAGAGAGAGAGAGAGAGAGAGAGAGAGAGATGGGATCATGTGAGAACCACACTTCCATGTGAGAATTGAGAACCAATTTCAGCCACATATCTCGCTTATTTTGACGGCCAAGATCTGTTCCCAGATTAAAAAAATGCGGTGGCAATCTCGTAATATTATCAACTTTTTATGAACTGGGGTTATTTCTGTAATTAGCTATTCTAACATATCTCTCTCTCTACAACTCAGCAAACCTCCAATTTCAATTCTTCGGTTCAGAATAAAATCATTCAACGAAGCGACTCCGCCTTCGACGAGGAGAAGAAGCCAGCGGAGGCGGCGACGACGTCGCCACTCGAATCGGAGGAGCTCCAGCTGAAATTGTCCTGATCTTTTTGCAGCTTCTTCACCTGAAAATTCATGACGGATTTTCTCCGACTGACGGCTTTCTCTGTAACCTTCTTTTCTATCCACTTCTCAAAGCTTTTAGATAATGGCGGGCACTCACCGATCTTTTTTGCTTTGTTATCAAGATGGAGTGAATCTTACAAGTTTAAATATGTTCGTCTTAATTTGTTGAATTTCATCAAGGTTGTTGGCAGGGGTGAGTTTTGCATCCAAGACTGAGCAAATTGGTAATTTTGGTGCAGCAATGGTTGAAGCTCATGCTCAAAATTAAGGTAGCACTTATTATTCATGCCACCACCACCTGTAGGTAGATTAGATAGTGAATTATTTCTTGTGTTACTTTTGTATGATAATTTTGTTAACATGTACTTTAGCACTACTGTAATATATTTTAGCACTGTTGTAACCTATTTTAGCCAACTATTTTAGCACTGCTATATATTTTAGCACTACTATGATCTATTTTAGCACTGTGCTAAAATATATTAATAACAGATGTTGAGTTCATTGCTCTTGACTTTTAAATCAAAAGAGATCCATCAAAGCCAAAGGGATCATTCCTGGGACCATCTATCTCTCTCTCTATCATCTATATATATAATAATATATAATTCGAATTTCTTCTAATAATAATAATTAATTAATTAATTAATAATTTTTTTTGAAGTATATATAGATTAATATACTGCAGGATGAAATTTGATATGTTTTCCGAGCCGTGGCAGTAAAATTGATGGACTGAACTATTTATTTCATCGGATGCAATGGGAGCCGTCGTGGGATCGACTTTGGAGACCATGGTGATGGGTGTGGTTTGTGTGACATCCGAAGAAAATGCCTCCAATGGGTTAAGTTGTTGCTCTCAGGATGTGTGGACTTGCTTTAGCTTTGTGTTCTGGCATTAATTTTTATAAATTTTTGTTACATTTTTTGTGATGAATTGCTCAAATTTATTATTTTCAAGTTGCAGGGCGAAGAAAGTTGGATACATAGTGCCGACACTGGTACAAATTGAGGCTCTATCGGTGTTATTTCTCAGCCGTGATTGTGTGATTCATGCTCAGTTAACATGTATTTTAGCACTGCTGTGATCTATTTTAGCACTGTTGTAACCTATTTTAGCACTACTGTGAACTGTTTTAGCACTGTCATGTACTTTAGCACTATTGTAATCTATTTTAGCAATGTTGTAACCTATTTTAGCACTACTATGAACTATTTTAGTAGCAGTTGAAACTTTATCAGAAAACATAATCTGCAGCAGTTGCATGATTATTGGAATTAGCAGTAGTCGTCGTGGTCGTTGTTGTGTTGGAACTACAATTTTTTGTTAGGCGGTTCTTAGTATAAATTTATGAACACGTGTTTGATGATCTCAAAACTTATTTGAATTTCTCACGCATAAATAAATATTAATATGTATTTATGTATGTGTACATGTTAGTAGGAAAATGTTAACTGGTGGTTAATTAATTTCTTAATGAAAATTATGAATCATCACCTATTCTGAAATACATCACCAAAAATGTCAATTTCTTTTTATTAATACGGATAGTTCCAACACGTAAGCGAAGAGTTGATTTGATTTGATTAATAGTGGTATAAGTCCAAACTTGTAATAATTTCTAAAGTGGATATTGGAACAAACACACATAGTATAGTATAAAACTTTTAGTTATAAGTAGACGTGATACTTAAAAGAGGAAATTAAAAATCTTACAAAAGTATTTTAAAATGGAAAAGATAAGAAACTTTACTTAAAAAGGCCATGATAATGCTAAAATAGAAAATGACAGTGCTAAAAAGAGTCATGCTAAAATAAGTCATGACAATGCTAAAATAGAAAATGACAGTGCTAAAACCTAAAAGAGTCATGCTAAAAAAAGCCATGACAGTGCTAAAATAGAAAATGACAGTGCTAAAATAGATTACACTATAAAAATCAGGAAGTTTCGAAGCCACATTTGGCCATTGATAATTGCCTTAACCTCAAATGACGATGGGGATACGAGGGATAAATGTTTACAAATTGGAATGAATGGTGTTATTCAAAAACCAGGTACATTTCGAGAGATCTCTGAGGAGCTCAAGCGGATCCTGCTACAGGTGAATAGAATTTTGGCTTGATGGTGGTAACGCATCCATTCGAGCAACATGCATATCTCTGTTTAGGCAGCAACAATATGCTTGTTTATAATTAACAAAGAGAAATGTATGGTGTAAGTAGCTCCTGGGATGAGTTGTTCAACATAGAGATGTGACATACACAACATTCATAGTCAAAGTGGTATAGAAAATTTAGCTTATTTGCAATTGTCCTCTTTTTTCATGCTTCATATTATCTGATGAACTGCTACATTTGTTTATTATTTAGTTCACTTGAACCTCACAGCAACTTGCTATAGGTGCAATGAATTCGTATGTTTATGTGGGGGATTTTGTATGAGCACAAGTCTTGGAAAAACGCTAGTGTTATGTTCTTGTGAAACAGCTTATAGTTCTTGGTTGAGACGCGCCCCCGCTTCTTGAGATAGATGACGGGAAGCTTGTGGTTATGTGTTGTTCCAGCCTCCAAGTATGAGTATCTTGTTTTCCCCGATGGTTACGGGTTTAAATTATTGTGTTACACTTTTATGTGTGTGTATATAAAATAGAAATGACTGTGCTAAAATAGAAAATGACAGTGCTAAAATAGAAAATGACAGTGTTAAAATAAGAAATGACAGTGCTAAAGCCTAAAAAAGTCATGCTAAAAAAGGCCATGACAGTGCTAAAATAGAAAATGACAGTGCTAAAATAGATTACACTATGAAAATCAGGAAGTTTCGAAGCCGCAGTTGGCCATTGATAATTGCCTTGACCTCAAATGACGACGGGGATACGAGGGATAAATGTTTACAGATTGGAATGAATGGTGTTATTCAAAAACCAGGTACATTTCAAGAGATCTCTGAGGAGCTCAAGCGGATCCTTCTACAGGCGAATAAAATTTTGGCTTGATGGTGGTAACGCATCCATTCGAGCAACATGCATGTCTCTGTTTAGGCAGCAACAATATGCTTGTTTAGAATTAACAAAGAGAAATGTATGGTGTAAGTAGCTCCTGGGATAAGTTGTTCAACATAGAGATGTGACATACACAACATTCATAGTCAAAGTCGTATAGAAAATTTAGCTTATATGCACTTGTCCTCTTTCTTCATGCTTCATATTATCTGATGAACTGCTACATTTGTTTGTTATTTAGTTCACTCGAACCTCACAACAACTTGCTATAGGTGCAATGAATTCGTATGTTTATGTGGGGGATTTTGTATGAGCACAAGTCTTGGAAAAACGCTAGTGTTATGTTCTTGTGAAACAGCTTATAGTTCTTGGTTGAGATGCGCCCCCGCTTCTTGAGACAGATGATGGGAAGCTTGTGGTTATGTGTTGTTCCAACCACCAAGTATGAGTATCTTGTTTTCCCCGATGGTTACGGGTTTAAATTATTGTGTTACACTTTTATGTGTGTGTATATAAAATAGAAATGACTGTGCTAAAATAGAAAATGACAGTGCTAAAATAGAAAATGACAGTGCTAAAATAAGAAATGACAGTGCTAAAACCAGAAATTGAAAAATATGCACGTAAATTCTGAGTATTCATATATTTTCCGATTTTACCCTTTCTAAGTTTCAGGGTCAGCGAACTTCAAAGATATTACGAGATTGCCACCGCTTTTTTTTTTAAAATTTTGGAGCAGATCTGGCCGTCCAAATCAGAGCAATATGTGGTTGAGATTGGTTCTCAGTTCTCACCTAGGGTGTGGTTCCTTCTAGAAGTCAACCCTATATATATATATATATATATATATATATATATATATATATATATATATATATATATATATATTTACAGGCCTAGCGGGCTACTCCCCCCGCTGCGTACTTTACCCGCCAAAGCTCGCCCCACTGCGGGCTTACCCATCTGGGCCCGCTAAAAAAAGGGCCTCAAAACTAAAGTCCTATCAGCCTAAAAAATTGGCGGGGACGGGCCCAGTCCGTTTTGACAACTCTACCCATAATTTTCTTATATATATATATATATATTTCAAGTTCAATAATAATAATAATAATAATAATAATAATACATCTAATTCTTTCTTTTATCTATCTGGTAAATAGTGTATGGATCTTATGAAAATGACAATAAAAATCTGATCTTGATTTGTAGAAAGATGAGAGATAATAGAAGAAATGGGGGAAATATTAGAGAACTAAAGAAGATGTAGATTAGGTAATACTTTTCTTGCCTTCTTTATTTCATAATCCGATAATATATAGTTGGTCGGGACCACATAAGAGAAACCCACAAACCAACCACATTACAACATAAATTTAAAATGAACTAGGCTAACAGTTGGGCCCTTCTTTAATTGAAACAGAAACTGAACATTAAGCTCAAGACATTTCAACCTTTTCGATCTAATTCATAATACTTGTGTTGACGCCCGACCCTCTTCAATGACACGGATCCGACGTGAATACCCATACTCCAGAACCCAAATTAAGATTGTATTTTTTCTCAATCTCCTCATTTTCAACGGCTCTAGTCTCCGACCGCTCGCCAATTCCCTCTCCGACGATCGTGTCCATGATAATACACATTCATTTCAAAGATCTTAGCCGACAAGGATCAACCTTGTGATCGAAATACCCGCTTCAGAAATTTGGTATCCTCCCATGTAGCTAACTCCTCAAATTTGCCCTAAAAAACCAAGTCTTGAGTCACGTTAACCCATTATCGCCAGATAACTTTCTCAGCCATCGGTGGACTTGGTAGAATAAAAAAAAAGCAATCTTCATCATGCACCGTATGAGTTGCAGTAGGAATCAAATTTCTCCGTAACACATTCTTCAACAGGGAGACGTGGAAAACGGGGTGAATTTTAGCCCCTTCAGGTTATTCTAGGCGATATGCTACCTTCTCAACTCTTTCGGTGATTTTATAGGGCCTATAATATTTCACAGCAAGCTTTATATTCTTACGCAGAGCTACACAGCTTTGTGTGAATGGTTGGAGCTTTAGGTAGACGTAGTCCCCAACCTCGAACTTCCTTTCCACCCTCATTAGATCGACATACACTTTCATCTGATTCTGGACATCTAGCAAGTTGGCCTTTAACTCGGTGATTAGTTGTTTTCTTTCTGCAACTAATTCTCTTGCTTCAGTATTCATAGAATGAAAGTAGTTATGGATGAGTGTTGTGGTGGTGGGAACCTATACAGTGCCTAGAAGTGGTGGTATTTAGACTGGAGTGGTAATTGGTATTGTACTAAAACTATGCCAATAGCAGCCATTTAGCCTATTGCTTGGGTTGTTGGTACACCGTACACCTGAGATAGGTTTCTAGGTATCAATTCAGCCTCACAGTTTGTCCATCTAACTAGGGGTAATAGGTTGAACTCATGACTAGGATAGTACCCATTAACTTGAACAAATTTTTCAAGAACCCATTAGTAAATACCTTGTCTCTGTCTGTTACCAAGTTCATAGGAAGCTTATGCACTGTGTCTAGGAACACACTGACCACAGATTGGGCTGTGTGAGGATGTGATATGGGGATGAAATGCCCATATTTAGTAAATTGGTGTACCACCGATAAACTCATGGTTTTCATGCATTTTGAGATTCATTTAGATGATATTTGATGAGCATTGCATGCATAAGTTGACAGGTTACGCATAGTTTTTCATAATTTGTGCAATGCCACGTTATTATTCATTTTGAAGGGATTTAATGTCAATTATTTTATGAGATGAAATTGAGCTTGGAAATTGCCTAAGAATATAGATAATCGAGTTTGGAGTGTGTTGTAAAAAGAATCAGGTCAATCGGACAAGAAACGAGCGAGAACGGAGCAAAACGGTGAAGTGTGTCGGGTGGCGAAGATGGGAGCACGGTCCGGTCCGTGCTCTATTTTTTTCCCAATTCCCCGAGGTTTTGCATTTAAAGCACGGTCTATGAATCCCTAATCATGGACCATACTCTTTTTTCATTTTTCCGTAATTTTTCCTTTTCGGACTAGATTTTCTTCTGATCTCGGGCTTGGATTCCTCTAGCTATATAAAGAGGTCATAGGGCATGAAAATAATCATCTTCCACCATCCAATATCATCTATTATCATCTCATAACACTCGTTTCCATCCACACACAACAAGCTAGATATATTGGAGAGCACAAAGGAACCCTAAAGGATTGAAGATTGAAGAGAAGATATAAGATTGAAGGAGCACGAATTTGGGCATAAATTTTATATTATAGCTTTTTTTTTCTTTCTTGTTTAATTATGTTTGCTACATTATTTTATTTAATTTCTTTGGATTTTGAACAAGAAATGAATAGCTAATCACTTTGTGATTCTAAGATTGTGAGTAGTTCATTGGATTGCAAGTTTTAATGATTAATTCATTTTTTCTTTCCTTTATTTATTCGTGCATCTTGCTTTGTATTGTTCATGTATGATTTTTTGGCCAATAATTATTGCATGCTAGTTAATTTACTTGAGTTCGACATAAGATAGTAAATTAATGGAATACAAGATTGCATAACATGATTTTTGCTAGATCGAGAGATTGGCAGGAATTGTGAAGAGAAATCAGCCTTTTGTGTTATTTAGGAATTTAATTGTTAATTTGAAACTGAGAGGTGATAATTACAATCTAATTTCCTCTTATAACTTACTCGAGAGAGAGATTATAATTGTATTTGTGACTGCTCTTATTAATTATGGAATTAAAATTGGTTTATTGATTAGTTGTTTGAATGAATATTGTTGAATGAAAACAATCATGAAATCCACTTCTATCTTGATTTTCTTTGGTATCCTTTGTGATTGCTTCTATTTATTTATTTATTTATTTGTTTTAATTAATTATTTTAAAGAAAATCAAATTGTTTTATGATTTTCTAAATAAAGTTAAAGATGTAAATTGGAACTTAGTTGAAATTAAAATTCAGTCTCTGTGGATACGATACTCTTGCTTGGAATTATTTGTTATAAATTACTCCGTACACTTGCGGGTTGATTTTTAGTGAAATAAAACAACCACTACCAAAATGACATTTTTATGGATCCATACTTGGCTAGGAATGGGTAGAGGTTGTAATAGTCCTGGATAGGGGGAGTTCTTGAGAATTGCTGACAGTGCAAATGGTGTAACTGTTAATCCACTCTGATACATCCTCATTTATCTTCGGCTAATCTTTGGAGACACTATTTCAACAATTTGCTGCAAATTTGTTCTCCAACGCAACGACATATGGAACGACATTTTGAGGGATTGGAGATATCGTCCCTCTCTCCTCGACGGAAAAATTATTATTTTTTTATGTTATATTTTGTTTATAATTTTGTTTTGTATTTTCTTATTTGTATTGTATTTTAAATAATGTGTTGTAATTAATATTAAAGTTTGTTATATATGATAAATTTAATTAAATACAAATATTGATATATAAAATTAAATTAGATAAAAATTAGACCAACAATAAAAAATACTAAAATAAATAAAATTACACCAACAATAAAACTACATAAAAATACTAAAATAGATAAAAGTACATAAAATAAAAACATAAAAATACACATAAAATAAAATAAAAAGATACAAATATTTTTCTAATAATACATAAAAATACTAAAATAGATAAAAAGTACATTAAATAAAAACATAAAAATACGCATAAAATAAAGTAAAAAGATACAAATATTTTCTTAATAAACTAAAAGACTACTTCCGCTCCCTCCAAGATCGGAAAAATTCCCAAACATAGTTAAACTGCTAGAGTTGGCTTGTTCCGCTTCTCTTCGTTTCTCTAAAATTTATTGTTGTTGCGAGTGGAAGTATTCACATCGATCTGGTTCGGCAATCATGTCCAAGTTGAGCATTAATATGTTGTCTTCTCTCAGTGTCTTTTTCAATTCATGCCTTTTTTTTAAAGAGAGCATCTTCTGCACATTGAGTTTAATATTTTTCTTCTTTGAGCATCTTTTCTTCTGCACATTGAGTTTAATAAGTTCTCGAAGTTTCTCATTTTCTTCTTTGAGCATCTTTTCAAAAGAGCGGCATCTTCATTATGTTTCTTTTTAAATTTGCTCTTTTAACGCCATATTTTCATTTGGACAAAGAGTCTTCGCCGATCATATTGTCATCATCTGTGGAAAATGTGAAAAACGAAGATTGTGATGGATTGGAGAAAACCAGAGTACTCTGTTCACGTCTCATGGTTTCAACTTGCAAATTTTTTCATCATAGGCCACACATGATCAAATTTGAAGCCGTTCGGATAATCATCATTATCTCTCATTTTATCATTTGCATGCTCTAGCTGCATAACATGTAAAAAAAGAATGTTAGAATTATGCAGGACAATACTCTGATCGAAGTGGAGCTCCAACAATTATTCTTGAAGTTGTAGCTGATTATGATCTTTAGATATGGCTTGCCTATTTTGGGATTCCAGGATCCAACAATGATATTAATGTGTTGGATACATCTCTCATGTTCTCGGAACTTGCTAGAGGAGTTGTTTCTCCTGCACATTATATTATCGGTGGAAAAGAATACAATATGGGCTACTATCTAACTGATGATATCTACCCCAAATGGGCAACTTTTGTGCAATCTATTCAATCATCAAGTGGTCCCAAAAAATCATATTTTGCGAAGAAACAAGAAGCATGTAGAAAGAATGTCGAACGTGCATTTGGCATTCTCCAAAGTCGATTTGTAATTGTGGAAAATCCAGCACGTTTGTGGAGCAAAAGCGATTTGTGCAATATTATGACTGCGTGCATCATAATGCACAATATGATAATTGAGGATGAACGAGATATTGATGCACCAATTGAAGAAGCAAAGAACGTGCCACCACTAGATGTTGAATTTATTGTTGATGAAAATGCTCAATTTCAAAATTTTCGTGCCCGGTTTAGAAAAATCCAAGATGTAGAAGCAGATTTCTGGCTTCGAAATGCATTAATTGATTATTTGTGGGAGAAATATTCTAATTCAGAGAATTATAATATATTATCATGTAACTTTATGTTTGTTTAGTAATATTTTAATGACTCATATTTTTATTTTATATTAATTCAAATATATTTGTTAAAAAAATATTTTCATAATTATTATGAAAATTTAAATTTAAATATACATATCCATTAAATGAAATTTCATAAATCATTATATGTTATCAATTATAAAATAATAATTGTAAATGAAATTAAAGGAATATTCTGAAATATTCTCTTTTGGTTTAGAATTGTAGTACAAACTGTTGGAGATGAAATTGAGAATCTATTGCATTTTAGTGATGGTGATGTTGTATTATAGTGCAGACGGTTGGAGATGACCTATGTCTCATATAGGTACCAAAAATACGTGAGTGACCCTCCCCATAGGGAGAGTCGTGCATCTCCTGCAGTAAGAGATCCCTCACATTAGCTCCATTGCCCACCACAATCCTTCCTTTAAATTTTAAGAAATCTCCCAATATTTCAAAATCAAGATGAGTTAAGGGCTTCTTTAGTTTAGCTACAAAAATGGTGGTGAACTATGGGTCTCCTGTATAACTTTCTGAGATTTGCTGCACCCAAGTTGGCACAACTGTAGTGATGGCTAGACAATCTGTTTATGCAGAAGGCTTCCTCGAAAGAGCATTTGCAGTCTAGTTTTCACTTTCTTTTTTATACTCAATCTCATAATTTAGGCCAACCAACTTAGTAATCTATTTCTGTTGCATGGGGGTCATAATTTTCTGATCTATGAAATGCTTCAAGGCCAGCTGATCTGTTCTAATAATAATTTTGTGGCCTTGTATGTAATGCCCTCCATTTTTGCACAGCCATTAGAACTTCTAGGAATTTCCTCTTATACACTGACAAAGATTGATTCCTGATACATAAAGTCTTGCTCATGTAGGAGATATGCCTTTTTCTCTGCATGAGTACTACTCCCACATCTTGGCCACTGGCATCTGTTTTTAGGATGAATAGTAGAGTAAAGTCTGGAAAAGTCGGTACTAGAGTGGTAGTGATTGCTTCCTTTAGGTGTTCAAAAGCTTTGGTGGCTTCATCACTCCACTTGAAGGTACCTTTTTTTAGAAGTGAGGACAATGGCTTGCTGAGCAATCCATAACTCTTCACAAACTTTCTATAATACCCAGTAAGGCCTAGAAATCCCCTCAACTACTTGATATTGGTTGGGATTGGCTAACTAGTCATACTGGATATTTTGGAGGGGTTTATGGTTATCCATCTTTCAGAAATTATGTGCCCCAAATATTCTATCTCTTTCTGGCCAAAATGACATTTACACTGCTTGGCATAAAGTTTGTTTGTTTGAGAATAGTAAGAACTTCATTCAAATGATTCAAGTGTTCCTCCTAGCTTGTACTGTAGACTACTGTATCATAAAAAAAAACAGAACTAACTTCTTTAAGTGAGGCCTAAAAATTTGATTCATTAGAGACTGAAAAGTAGTTGGGGCATTACACAAACCAAATGACATCACTAGGAATACATATTAGCCATTTTGTGTACTAAAAGTTGTCAGATACCTATGATCAGGGTTCATGATGATTTGAAAGTATCCTGACCTTAGATCAATTTTAGAGAAGTACCTGGCTCCATGAAGTTCATCCAACAATTCATCTATAATGGGAATAGGGTAACCATGCCTGCTAGTAAAGCCCATTTAGGTATCTATAATCCACATACATCCTCAAAGTGTCATCTTTCTTCTTGACCAACAACACAGGGAGACAAATGGGCTCCTGCTATTTTATATCATCCAACTAACTAATAATTCCTAGACAATCTTTTCTATTTCATCTTTTTGGTCGTGTGATATTGGTGCGTCGTTTTACACCAAAAATAAATTTCCCAACAGCAGTTGGTATGCCCTTACTGCACAGTACAGCGATGAGCGAGATCGTCTCCCAAAGGACCGGTGAGAATTACTCTAAACTTCCAATCTGTAGAACCAAACTTTCAAGGAAATTTTTGTGATTATAATAAAACAAACGAAATTAACAAATAAATAAAGAAATACTCAATTGAACATAATGAACGGATTTAAAATATTAGAAGAAATATTCCAGATTCCAATTAACTCCACCCTAGCTTACCTAAATCGATCCTCGACGTAAATATTAATTCAATTAACACATACAAATCAGCTATAGCTACCGAAGACGCTTACTGACGCAGCCTAATTCCTCCGTAGTTTCTCGATAATTAGGAAGACGATTCACCAATTATTTCCCTAATCGACTGACAACCGTAAGAGTTGCTCTATAGGTTTAATGAGCCGACAACCTTAAAGTCTAGAGGAACCTGATTCATAATTAACAGACTCTGACGCAGGACCATTAAATTAAGATTGTTATTCTCCTGGTTCTGAAGAACCGTTTCGCCACTAATTAAACTTAAACCACAATTACAGATGGCCGGTTTAATTGACTACTAATTAATTCTAACTCACTAAATATTTGCAACTATCTAGCAATATCGAAACAATTAACGACTCAAAATACAGAGAATAACAAATGCATGCAAATTAATTGAATGAGAAAAGAACAATTAGATCTCACAGCTTAGCTAGGCCAGGGCTTCGTTAGTTGTTACTGGAATAAGAACTTAGCTTGAACGCATATTAGAATTGAATTGCACAAATCTTGAATAAACGAACACCATGAAGTAACGAAGAAGATGAATATAAAATCTGCTCCAAAGAAAACGTCTCTCTGGTTCTTGTTATTGCGTGAATCTTGAATTATCAAAAGTCCACTCTTAAGGGTAAGTCCTAATCTATATATAATATCCCTAATTAAAATAGTATCCAACATGGAAATAAGATCCTAATCTATCTCAACTAGGTAATTAACAAAATACGGACTCTTGAGGCGGTGGGAACTCTGAATCCCGCATGTAAGCCATGGGCTTTAGTAAATCCCGCGTGTAAGCCCAAAACACACGCTCAGGTCCAACTTCCAGATTCTTGGCCCAATTGTTCTGCAGTATGCCCATACGGCATGTTCCTCCTGAGTTTCCAACTTCAGCTTCACTTTCACTTGGCTGCATTTCACCAATAATAGGCCAATTCTTCCAAACTTATGTCTATTACCTGCAACACTTACAAAACACACTTTTCTTCCACAAAACACTATTACACGGCAATTAACTCAATCAATTCATATCAAAATAGCCCAAAAATTCTAAGTAGAAATAGCCCAATCAAATCCCCCCACACTTAGATAATGCTCGCCCTCGAGCATTTCTAATCACAACACAGACTTCAAACGAAAAAGACTCCAACAAGTATAAACTGCCACAAACCTGAAAGTACTCGGAGTAGGGATTATAACTCATCAAACCACAAACCACCAACCAGTAGTGTTTCAAGAAACATACCAATGCTTTTCATTCAAGTCCAAATTGTGCACTTTGATCCAGCCTCACCAGGGTTCACTCTAAATCTCTCAAAAAGCAGGGATATATGGAATTTCACACAGGTCGTGATTCGTTACTCTCAGCATAGACTTGCCCATATGTCAATATAATCACCATCAATCAAGATCAAACATGAATGAAAAGGTCTTTTTCAAAGGTTGTAACGGGGCTCGGGTTTAGAGGTAGGATATGTTTGGATGAAGTGGCTTAATAGAAGGAAAACATGCAAGTATACCATCGTACAACCATCACAAACAACTGCAAAAACCTCAACAAACTCAAGGCAATACCAATATTCAAATCAACCCAGGGTATAGATTTTCATTAAGTACAGCTTCCTTTACCCCTTCCAGGTCCTACTCCCATTCTTCATTTGATCTCTTGCATTTCTTTCTTTCTCATTTTGTTTTCTGAAGCTTTGCTTATTTTTTTTTCATTTTCTGTTTTTTTTTCGAAGAATGGGACATGAACACCCTAGCTTCTTTTAGTTCCCAATTTCTATTTTCTTAATCGTGAAACTCAATTGTCTATATGAAGGTACTTGCATGTTTTCAGGGACAAAAATCAGGCAAAAACAAGGATATGGCTTCAAGTATAGTGGCTGTAATCAATAAGAGTTAGGATTTAAGGCTCAAACAGGCTCACTAATTGGCAGTTGAAGGGCAGAAAATTTTCTTTTAGGCCAAAACTCGGTTAATTCCTAAATACCTTAATCATTTTCGTGCTTAAAACTCAAAATAAGTGAAATAGTGGCAACAAGGCAAAGCAAGCATTAAGCAAACATAGTTCGACACTCTCACAACAGAAAATGGAGCTTTCTATAGATCATTAATGCTCATAGGCTCAAAAACTCACTTTTATAGGCTAAAAGAACATGATCAAAAGCATAATTCATCGTTCAAGAATTCATCAAAGAATGGTATATCCCAATCACAGAACAACAAACAACAATCCAGTCAAAACCAAGTTACAACCCTTCCTCCTCATACTCATCAAATCTTAGTAGTCAAAACTTGTCCCAAAAGGCAAAAAAACCCAAAAGAAGCAGTTTTTTTTTGTTTTTTATCAAATATAAATGACTCCAAACACTAACAAACTCCCCCCCACACTTAAACACCACAGTGTCCGCACTGTGTATGGGAAAGAGGACTCAACATAAAACATAAACTCAAACAACTCACTAGACAACACGAAAATAAAATAAAAAAGAAAACAACAATAAGGAGGAGAAGAGGGCAAACTCTCAATTAGCGAGATGGCGAAGGGCCTGCTCCATGGCGGTAAGGCGCTCCTCAATGGAATCCAACCTATGCCCAAGGCAATCCTCCAAGGCCCGTGTAGCTTCAGTGAAAAGTGCTTCGATCTCAAAGAGAAGAGAAACGTGGACAGCAGGGGCAGCAGACGAAGAAGAGGGACCTGCACTAGGAAGACGACTCGGGTCTTGTATGCCCGGTAGGGTGAGCTGGTATTGCCCTTGGGCATCAACACAAATAAGCCTCATGGCTGCAAAATCAGCCACAGTAAACAAAGTAGCAGGCAACGGATCCGGATCATCAAGAGCAATGTGTGAATGCTGAGCAAGTAAAGTCACAAAATAGCCCAAAGGTGCTCGACACAGAAAATGGTTAGCACTGTATTGCCACTGTTGGGCTAACCAAAAGCCAAAGTTCAATTTGTCACCGGAAATCATGCAATCAAGGAAAAAGAGATCTTGCGACGTGACTACATTCATCATATCTACTCGACCTGTAACGCCACAGGCCCACGGGGGTGGGGCCCAGTAACGAAATGACGGCACAACGGGCCCTGCTAACAACTACTTGGCATCCATCCTCGCATTGCCAAAATGGTTAACCCAAGTTGCTAGAGAGTCCATTGAGCCCACTTATATACTTGTCATACTTTCGTTCTCCCACCGATGTGGGATGTCACATTCTTCCCCCGTTGGAGACACGACGTCCTCATCGTGCTTCTTCCTCTCTAGGACCGTCCCCCGGGGTCCGATTTGAGCACACCTGGACTGGCTCCAGGGCCCTGTCGAGCGCACCCGGGGTCGGCTCTGATATCATTTCTCAATTTATGCATGTCATCCTTGCGCAGGGGCCATGCTAATCTTCTCTGTATCGTTCCAATTTTATCGGATGTCCCCACAGTCTAAAAAAAAAATTCATTTATTTAAGTAAATAAAAATGTGGAAAAATTAAATAATACTTCCAAAAGTGTGTTCAAATGAAACAAACATAGATTTAGAGTTTATTGCAGCGAAAAAACAAAATGCTTAAATATAATTAGAACTATAGTCTTTATTCCATCACTTCATCTCCACCACACCACCCGAGTTTCTTTAGCTTGAAAACATAAATAGCTTTGGGATAAGTGCTATTAACTCAATGGGGTAATTCCATTATCCGAGTTATACAAATATAACAGTATTAAACAGGTCATAACATAGCATATCATAGAGCCCGTAGGCCAACATAGCATATAACCCGTAGGTTAAACATAGTAATAGCCCGTAGGCCCATAGCAATAGCCCGAAGGCCCACCTGCACACCGCATATATAAATATAACAAGGATAAGAGTTTCGTATATTCTCCGAGAGAATCCCCACCTCAACTTGAACTTGGAAAAAAAATGAAATGTATAAATGTTGTCCAAGCGCGCCGCCTAGCATAATAGTAATAATAATAATAATTAATTTACATAAAATTTACTTTAGTGCTCAAAAACATAACATTAACCACATAATAAATATTGTAGCAGAAAAAGATATAAACAGAAATTTGAGACCTTCAAGTCTTGCAATTCTATCGGGGCCATACGGTAAGGTGCTTTGGATAGTGGCGCTGATCCCGGTGCCAACTCAATGGTGAATTCCACTTGTCTTGCTGGTGGAATACTACTTACATCCTCCGGAAATACATCTGAATATTCTCTAACCACTGGTATGTCCTCCATCTTTAATTCTGTTGGCTCCGTGCTAATGATATTTACCAAGAATGCTTGACAATCCTTCTTTTTCAACAACTTGACTGCCTTCATTGCTGACATGATACACAAAGGGGGTTTCACTTTGCTTCCACGGAATGAAAATGGATCTCCTCCAGAATTCTGAAATATCACCTCTCTTTCTCGACACTTGATGACTGCATGGTTACAGCTTAACCAATCTATGCCAAGAATCACATCAAATTCTTGCATCTCCAAAATGAATAGGTCTGCATCTAGGGTTCTACCCTTGACCTCCATCTTCACTCCTCGAGCAACATAATTTGCTTCCATGGTTTCTCCCGAGGGGATGCTTATCCTTAATGGGTTAGCCTTTTCATGACATATAATACCGGTCTTCTCATAAAAGCTTTTGGACATAAAAGAATGCGAAGCACCGGAATCAAAAAGTACTAGAGCAGGCACTTTAAGAACTGGTATAATACCTGACATAGTGTTGGGCTCATTCGGGTTCTCTCCTTGACGCATAGCAAATGCACGAGCATTACCTCCTCTCTGAACTTTTCCTTGTTGATGTCGAGGACAGTTTGGTGCCATATGCCCCGGCTGGTGGCACCAATAGCAAACATTCTTCCCAAAGAAGCACTCTCTATTGTGGTGTTTCTGACACTGCGGACAAAAAGGTTTGCCTCCTGAAGGATTTGGATTGCCATTTGGCCTCGGCCTGTTGTTGGAGTTTTCTACTGGTCGGTGCTTCTTTTCTGGCTGAACATTTCTCCTTCTTGTATTGTTCTCCCACTGTCTCTTCTTGTTTGGAGGATTGGGGTTTCCATTCTCCAGGTTCAAGCGGGTAGCCACAGCTTGAGCTCATTCAACTACCTCTGAATACGTCGCAGGCGTGCCTTGGGCTGCCAAAATTCTGCCAATCTCTGGGCGCAGTCCGTACTCAAAGTTGCTTGCTTTCTTTGCTTCAGTGTCCACTATGTGTGGAGCATATCGAGAAAGTTGGTTAAACTTTCTCTCATACTCGAGCACAGTCATGCTTCCTTGTTGCAAGTTCACCAGCTCTAGTTCCTTCTGTTTCCGATAAGATCTCGGGAAAAATTTTCCCAAAATCATATCCTTAAATGCATTCCATGTGAGATTCTGGCGACACTCGGGAGTCATCACTCGTGCCACACTCTGCCACCAATGTCCCGCATCTCCAATCAGTTGGAAAATGGCACAAGATACCTTGTTCGCATCAGTGCAGTCCAGATGCTCGAAGATCCGTTCAAGCTCAAAAATCCATTCCTCAGTGTCAAGCGGTCCTTCATTCCCTTTGAGCTTGGGTGGGGCCATCTGTCTGAATTGCTTGACCATGGCATTTCCCTCGTTCCTTGGTGGAGGGCCATTTTGGGGTATGGCTTGCTTCAATGCTTCTGCTAGCTCTTGCACAAAGGTTGGCCGGTTGCGAGGAGCCCGTCTAGCATTGTCATTGTCTGATTGGGTTTCTTCACTATCAGCTCGAACATTGCAGCGTCTGTTAGCCATACCTTTCCTATTTATTTGATTTAGAGATTGCAAAGAAGGTAAGAAACATTGATAAGAGAAATAAAATAAAAAAAATAAAATATAAACTTATTATTTCCTTAATCAAATAAAGAGTTTTTTTTTCAAACAAAAGAAGCAAAACATTAAATCATTTAAATAAAAGTAGGCATCTAAAATATCTAATCGCTGATATTAACGGGCGCATTATTGGCCTCGCTAGGGCTTTTCACTTCGTTAGAGCTCATTTGCTCGCCAACATCTTCATGTGGTCCATGTCCGTTCACTAAACCCTCCCAATACGTGAGGAGTTCGCCTATGAATTTTTCAAATTGGGATATCTCTCCTATTCCTGGCGTGTAGTCCAGATGATCCTTGAGGAAATTTCTTCCATCCTCTTTAAGGAGATTTGGCAACGAGTGCACCACCTTGTGGCCAGCTGCTAGTGACCTCCATTCTCCGCCTTCTTCCCTTAGCTCCTCCCATATCCTAAGCATCCTCAGGAGGTTTCTTTCCACTCCAATTGACTCAGCCCACTTGTATTCCTTAAAATCCAGCCAAAACCTTTCCTCTCGGGTCACAAATCTGGCCATCTTTGCTCTAGGACGGTTAGCAAACATATCCATCTATCCACATATTCAAAAATTTTTAAATTCGATGACAAAATTATGCATGCATAATATCATAAATCATAAATATTTACCTTTACTCGGAGCGATGCGGCGGACGTGGTGATGGTTTTTTTTATAAAATATTATTATTATTATTATTATTTTATAAATCATTTTTTTAGCAAGTCTACAGAAACGTAGACCTGCTCTGATACCAACTGTGACGTCTCAAAAAAAAATTCATTTATTTAAGTAAATAAAAATGTGGAAAAATTAAATAATACTTCCAAAAGTGTGTTCAAATGAAACAAACATAGATTTAGAGTTTATTGCAGCGGAAAAATAAAATGCTTAAATATAATTTGAACTATAGTCTTTATTCCATCACTTCGTCTCCACCACACCACCCGAGTTTCTTTAGCCTGAAAACATAAATAGCTTTGGGATGAGTGCTATTAACTCAATGGGGTAATTCCATTATCCGAGTTATACAAATATAACAGTATTAAACAGGTCATAACATATCATATCATAGAGTCCGTAGGCCAACATAGCATATAACCCGTAGGTTAAACATAATAATAGCCCGTATGCCCATAGCAATAGCCCGAAGGCCCACCTGCACACCGCATATATAAATATAACAAGGATAAGAGTTTCGTATATTCTCCGAGAGAATCCCCACCTCAACTTGAACTTGGAAAAAAAATGAAATGTATAAATGTTGTCCAAGCGCGCCGCCTAGCATAATAGTAATAATAATAATAATTAATTTACATAAAATTTACTTTAGTGCTCAAAAACATAACATTAACCATATAATAAATATTATAGCAGAAAAAGATATAAACAGAAATATATATATATATATATATATATTATTACATAGATATGGGTATATATATACATGCATATATATGTGTTCATGCGTGTATGTGTGTGTGTGTTTATATATATATATATTATATGGGTGTGGGCCGTATGTATATATATATATATAATATGGATGTATATTTGTGCATAGGTGTGCGTGTGTAGATATATATATTTATATATATAATATATAAGTATGTGACATATATATATATAATGTACATATATGGGTATATATATATTTATATATATATATATATGTATAAGTTTTCATAGGTATGCGTGAGTGTGTGTGTTGAGCAATCAAATAACAACTATTAAAGAAATGTATATATATATATATGTGTGTGTGTGTGTGTGTGTGTGGGTGCGTGTGTTTATGTGTGTGTGTGTGTGTGTGTGTGTGTGTGTGTGTGTGTCAGTTTGTGTGCATGTGAGTGAACAAGTATGTATAAAGTGATTTGAAAGCTTTTTAAAAGATGGTGGCCCACAGTAATACTTTTCCCAATTAAAACACGGATCCACACTTCCCATTGAATTTGACCAAACTCAAATAACAAAGTGATTTATTTTTTTTACCGAGAAAAAAAGATGCACCCTCCTCTCTCATCTCACAGAAGCATAAAAATCACGAAAACCAGCTCTTGAAATTTACAGAAGGCACGACGTATATAGAGAGAGAGAGTATACCTAAAAAAAATCTGAAGGAAGAGCAGCCCTCGAAGATTTTGAGAAGAGAAGCTGTGAATGCTTGGATGTGATTATAGCTGAAGGAGAGACCCCTGTTTATACTAGAATATGGGAATTTATTATGGAAAGGTTGAATTTGTTCTGATCTTCTTCCCAAAAATCTTGCATCCCTTGGAGTGATTTCGGGTTTAATGGGGGAATGTTAGGTTTAGGGTTCCTCAACGGAAGGGGGAAGAAATCCTTGAGTGCGGCGGAGTTTTTTTTTTTCTTTCTCAAGCTGATGGGCTAAAAAAAACTAAACTGTTGGGCTTAGAAATAATCAGGGGAGTGGGCTTTTAGAAATACTATTTAGGAAGAAGAAAGAAAAAAAATGGGCTTTTACAACCAAATAAAAGAAAGTGTAAATAAAATCTTAGATTAGAAATATTGAGACAAAAATAAAGATACTAATATTAATAATAATAATAATAATAATAATAATAATAATAATAATAATAATAAATAAATGAATTAAAAAAAATTAATATAATTCAAACATGCATGACAAGGCATAAAATAACTATTTAGCGCGACTTATAGGAACATTTTATTTATAAAGACATATGCATGCTTGAATAACTTTTCGGGGTGCTACAAGACCAAACAAGTTAGCCACTAAAAACCTATGGCAGAGACATAAGGCATCATCACAAATATGGGTACTCCTAGATGAACGAGCAGCAAAATCAGACTCAATAGACAACAAAGCCCAACGCTTAGAGGCACGAGCAGAGAATGACTCAGGGACATCACAATGAGCAAACGCGTACGACTCATCACAAAGGGACTCATCAGTCTCAAAACCCAACACCACATTTAATGCATTAATCGACATATGAAAATTTTGACCCCGTAAAGAAAAAAGGATAGCATGCGTATCATCGAGCCCCCTCGATGTATCGAACACATAAGAAGATAAAAACTCGAGATAAAGAGCACGATGAACAGGCATATCTATCTCTAATAGATGAGACCAACCAGCACGATCAAAATGCGCATGAATGCCCTCATTTACTCCTAAAATCGAAATGTCATTCCAATCAAAAACACATATGCCGAGCAGAGCACGATTGGCATTTCTCTCGGCGCGGTGTTGTACATGCTCGGGAAGTCAGAACGGCGGCCGTGGAAAAGAACTGCGACGGTGAGCAGAGGTGATCGGGGCTTGTGGCGGTGAAGGTGGCAGTGAAGATGGTCCGGCTGTGGTTGATTGGGGGCGGTTCCGGTGTCGGAGTCTGGGCGGTGTGCTAGTAACAACCGGAACAGTAGCCGGAGATGAAGGGGGTGTAGGTGTCGGTGCTCATTGCGGTGGTGAAGGTGGAGTGATGGTCAGCGGAGACAGCAGGGATATTGGTGGTGTGGCAACGTTCTCCGCCGAAGTGGTGGTGGAGGCGTGCTCAGTCTGATGGGGGCGGCGACGGCAGGGGAGGAGTCGCGGTGGTGAGAGAAACGGTTTTCGATAGAGAGGCACCGGCGGCAAGGTCGATGAAAAGAGGGGGCTTGGTCCGGCGCCGCTTGCTGATGGAGGGGGCGGCAGTTTCTAGAGTAGAATGGCACTGTGAACAGCGCAGAAACGGCGGGGGTGCGTTTAATTCTGGGATAGGGGCAGTAAGAGATGGTGGTAGAGAGAGTGCCGCCGTCTCTAAAGTACGCACCGGTGAGATTGCCGGTGAAGATGGAGCAGTGGCCACTGAAGAAGGCGGAGACGATGGTGCCGCTGACGGTCATGACTGCTCGGCGGACGGAGAGTTTGAAGTAGCCTTAGTGGAGGTGGTCGCAGCCGATTTCTTCAACGCCCGTTTCTTTCCCATGGCGATGGTCGGCGATCGTTGATCGGTCGGAGGAGGTGAGTCGCGGTGGTTATGCGGGAAACGAGGGGACGGTGAAAATCTGAAAAGTAAAAAGGAGAGAGTAAGAAAATATGGTGAAAAAGACGAAGGCAGAGGGGGGTTAAATTGGGGGAAAAATTAGGGCTGGAATTGGGAAAAAATCCCCAAATGGAACAAGCCAAATTGAAATTGAGTCCTTGGCTTCTCAAAATCACGAATTGCCCCCCCACACTTAGAATGTGAGATAGGTGAACTCCACATTCACCTCTTTTGTTTTTTTTTGTAAATAAAAAATAAAAACAGATATATAAAAGAAAAGAAAAACAAAAACATGAAAAAAAAAAGAAAAGAAAAGAGATCGGGTTGCCTCCCGATAAGTGTCCTTAGTTAACATCGGAGGCTCGACGAAGACCGTAGGATTAAGGTGGGAGAGCCGGGGCTGCCAAATCGACCCCATCAAAACTGGACCAGTCTATCTCGGCACAATATGGCTTGAGCAATTGGCCATTCACTTGTAACAGCTTCTGAGTGGTGAGACTGTGAATTTCCACAGCTCCGTGTGGACTGACATGTACAACCTCATATGGTCCTATCCAGCGAGACTTCAATTTACCCGGCAGAGTCGGAGACGGGCATTGAAAAGTAACACTTTCTGGCTAACTTCAAAAGTTTTTCTCCGGATGTATTTGTCGTGTAAAAACTTTGTGCGGTCTTTGTATGCATTTGCACTGTTATAAGCCTCCAACCGAATTTTCTCAAGCTCTTGTAATTGATATCGTCTTTCAGTACTGGCTAGCTAAGGGTCTAAATTGCATTGCTTCACGGCCCGAAAAGCTCGATGTTCCAGCTCGACCTGCAAGTGGCATTGTTTCCCAAAGATCAACCGAAAAGGTGACATCCCGATGGGTGTTTTGAATGCTGTGCGGTATGCCCATACGGCAGCGTCCAGACGCAGACTCCAATCCTTGCGGTTTGGGCATATGGTCTTCTCTAGAATGTTCTTGATCTCCCGATTCGAGACTTCGGCCAGCCTATTAGATTGTGGGTGATAGGCAGTGGCGAGTCGATGGTGAACTCCATATTTCGTGAACAAGGCTTCCAACGTGCAGTTGCAAAAGTGCGTGCGTTGGTCGCTAATCACAGCTCGAGGAACACCAAATCTCTGGAAAATCTGAGTCTTGAGAAACTTACCCACCACCTTGGAATCATTGGTCAGAGTGGCTTTAACCTCTACCCACTTGGAAACGTAGTCGACGGCTAATAAGATGTAGGAATTTCCGAACGAGCTCGGAAAGGGGCCCATGAAGTCCATGCCCCACACATCAAATATTTCGCACACCAGAATAGGCACTTGAGGCATCTCATTTCATGAAGAAATGTTACCAAGTTGTTGGCAGTGATCACAATTCTTGCAAAAATAGTAAGCATCCTTGAAGATCGTTTCCCAATGAAAACCACAATCGAGGACCTTACGGGCTGTTCTCCGCGGCCCAAAGTGGCCTCCATACGCATGAGCATGGCAAAAATTCAGAATGGACTGAATTTCATCATCGGGGATACAACGTCGAATCACTTGGTCGACACAAGTCTTCCACAAATAAAGATCATCCCATATGAAGTACTTAGCTTGACTCCTCAACTTGTTCTTCTTGGTAGTTTCTGTACCTTTTGGGAACATTCCAGTGGTGAGAAAATTCACCAAATCCGCATACCAAGGGACCGTACCCGCAGCTGTGAGTAAAAGTTCATTTGGGAAATTGTTCGGTATGGGCATACCGTCGGACTTCATCAACAGTCTGCTCAAGTGATCAGCGACATTATTTTCAGCTCTCTTTTTGTCTTTAATCTCCAAATTGAACTCTTGCAGTAGCAAAACCCAGCGGATGAGGTGAAGCTTGGATTCCTTCTTGGAGAGTAAGTATTTCAGAGTGGCATGGTCGGTGTACACCACCACTTTCGACCCAACAAGATATGATCTAAACTTCTCACATGCGAAAACCACAGCCAAAAGCTCTTTCTCCGTTGTTGTGTAGTTGCATTGAGCTGGATTAAGGGTCTTGGAAGCATAATAGATAACGTGGCTCTGCTTCCCACTATTTTGTCCAAGTACCGCTCCGACTGCAAAGTCACTGGCGTCGCACATGAGCTCAAAAGGAAGGCCCCATTGTGGCGGCTGAATAATGGGTGCAGAGGTGAGTTTTTCCTTCAATATATCAAAGGATTCTTTACACTTATCATCAAAATCGAAAGCAGCATCTTTTTGCAGCAACTTGGTCATGGGTTGAGCGATTTTTGAGAAATCTTGAATGAAGCGCTGGTAGAAACCGGCGTGGCCTAAGAAAGCTCGAATTTCCTTCTCGTTTGAAAGGTAAAGCAGCTTCACGATCAAATCGACCTTTGCTCTATCAACTTCGATCCCTTCACTACAAGAAAAAAATTTATACACAACACTAAATACACAACGGTAATTTTGAATTACCGTTACGTATGTGAAAAAGACAACGATTTTTAAAAATATTGTTACGTATGTACATGTCCCCACTTATAAACATAACGGTAACACATACACTGTTGTGTATACACTGATTATACGTAACGGTATTAAATTTACTATTGTGTTTGAGAATTTTTTTCAGATATTATTAAAATGAAAATTGAAGAGAAATCTAATTATTCTACACTTATTATATGAAATCTAATTGAAGATTTAACACTTCAATTCTATCACATGATTTCCCCAAAATTCTCCAAAAAATTGGCGCTCATTCCCTTCAACCCGCGCAGCTTCTCGCCGTCGTCAAGTCAATCGCTGGCGGTTTCACCGGTCAGCGGTATCGAACTCCTCTTCTTTCGCTCAACCCAAATCATTTATCATATCTGTAGTGTCCTCCTCCATCTCTGTATGTTCACCCAAAATTTTCTAAAAAATTAGCCCTAATTCTCTTCTACCCACGCATCTTCTCGCCGGTCATCGACTCAATCACCGGCGGTTTCACCGATCGGTAGTGTTCTCCTCCTTTTCTCTCGCTGAACCCTAACCCTTTCTCTTTCTCATTCCCTATATGTGCACCAATTCTCTGTAGTAGTATATTCATTAAATTGTTCCGCAATTGAAGGAAAAGAGAGGAAAAATCATCAATGAAAGCCATGACTGGTATTGTTCTGAAATTTCAAATCATTTTCACTATTGATAATAAAGGGTGAAATTTTAGGGTTTAGACTGATCTCACTACTGAGTTACTCCCCCTTTTTTATTTAGCTATTTATTGAGCAAATTAGTTTTATTCTTTACAAGGTTTTTAACTTAGGTGATGCAATGCTGAATTTTGGAGTGGTTTTGAGCAAATAGTTTTATCCATTCTATGTCGACTTTTGTCTCTCTCTTTATTTATTTGAAATAAAAACGAATCTTATTATTTCTATTGCTCTCTTTTTTCATTTTTTTCCTTGGAAAAGAATGTTGACAAATGCTCATGAGAGGTCATTTTTTTATTGAAATCCATTTCACCATTTTTCCGTAAGAGAGTAGAATAGGGGATAGATCTATTTTGGAATCGTCACTCCAGCTCCTACTAAACATTTCCTAAAAGGTTAATTTGCCCCATGTTTACACTCTGCTGCATTTTTTCATAGTGATCTTTTGATTTTATAATTGATGTTGCAGTTTCTGGTGAAGAAAGGCCATGTTGCAACACCTCATGCTGATTACTGTCTTCCAGGAATAACAAAGGAAACTGTAAGATTCATAGTAAAATGTTCCAAAAGAACAAGTGCTATAAGTGAATTGTGGAACTTTTTTTTATCTTGACCGTTATTCTTCCAATTTTGTGTTAATCCATACTAGATTCCTACCTGCTTGTAATTTTTTTATGCATGATGGTTTGGGTTACTTTTAAATTCTCTGGGTGGAGTAAGATCAACTGGGTTAGGAGATATTAGCTTTTCCCAATCATATTCTAATGTGTGGTTGTGCCATCTATAGATGTTTATCTGTTGTATTTGATGCATAAAATTCAGTATAGAGTTTCAAATGGAAGTAGACATTTCGTACAATGAAACATTCTACTGCTATACTCTTGTTGGTTCTCGGGAATGTCCGAATGTGAGAATAGGTATATATCTTTAGTAGTGAGTAAATGAGATAAGAATATAATGCATAACAGGTTTGATTAATGTCGTTATTTTATCTCGTCTGAACTGGATCTTTTTTAAGAAGTAAGAATTGTTTCCTAATACTTTCTTTCGTAAAATTTGAGTTATCAACTTGTGCTGAATGTACATCATATCAATTTTCAAATCATTGAGAATATTCCACATCTACATATGCATGTTTGCTTAATGAGCACAGGTCATGGAACTTGTGGTCAAGGAAAAGATGGTTTTGTCGGAGAGACGTATTAGTATATCAGAGTTCCATACGGAAGATGAGGTCATCTTTTATTATAGTTTTTTTTAATGACTCATTTATTTTCATCTAAATATGATGTGAATTTACCGGCTTTATGAATTACAGTTTTGCACGCTGCTCCACTCATTATATTATTTCATACTTTTTTCACTTGTTAGCGCAATTTTCCTCGGGTTCTTTTGCCCTCACCAATACATGCTAAATTTCAACCCATTTTTTCCCTCAATCATGAAAGCACTTACTAATGTTGTGATTCATTCATCTAGCTAGCTCTTGATAACTATACTTATTCTTCAATTCCTTATTTCTATTCCATGTTCATTACGTTAACTGTTTCACTGCAGGTGATCACAACAGGAACCATGTGAGAACTCACTCCAGTAAGTCTTCTATATCCAAGTATTACATCACGCTGCCAACTTCTTTGATTATTCTGCTACTTTGAGCTCTTAATTTTAATATTTTAATTTGTTAGAAAATTAATTTGCTACATCTTGTTTTTCATACCTGAATTCCATGATCATTTGATCAAGTGACAGAACTTTTTGCAGTAAGCTTTGAAAATTGCATCAGATATAATGCAAGCTTAGATCTCTGTATTAGAGTTTGAGGCTTCGATGGAGGGCATGTATAGAACTATGAGTGAAAATTCCTAATTAAGGACTGTAGCAGATGGTGGAAATTGGCAACAATTTTGCCTAAGTACAGTAACAAAATTGGATATTGCCTAATGTTCTTTCATACATGAGTTTGAATTATTTTCTTATTCAATATTGCACTGCTTAAAGCTCCTCTTAAGATCTCATTGTTTCTCTCATTTTACTTCAGATTCTGAGAAGGAATGGAAGCTTGCACAAAGCAATATGGAATCATCTTCTAGTGGTTTAGTTTCTGCAGCCAATGAGCTTTCAATTGCTTCAATAAACTCCAAGTCCGCTTTGGGTGAGATGTCTTTCCACTTAAGATAATTTCAGATGTGACCAACTCAGTAAACTAGTTTTAAAGCACTTCATGAGTTCTTGGTAGTTTTAATTTGTCAGAGTTTGTATTTGTGTGATGTTTATTACAAAATCAAAGATTTATCCAAGAAAAAAATGAAAGAGTAGGACATTGGAAAATATCCTAGGAAGAAAAAGATGCGGCACCATAAAACTTCACAATGAAATCATAGACATAGGCAACTTTGAGTGATTTAATAAATCTCAATTATGTAAATACACATATTTTTTCTGTCTTCATGATCACGGGTAGTCATCGTGTTGAAAAAACGGAGATTGAATCAATATAAAATTAACACCAGAAAATAATTAACTTGAAAAGAAGCAAACATGAACTGAAAAATGCTCCTATTAGACATATTACTGCAAAGAAAGATCTACCACAAACTCCCAAAATTCTCATCTATCCTGACTAAAGACTTTCATCATATTTAAATACTAAAATAACTCAATCCCACAATTCATATCAATGGAAATAGAACTAATTTCCAGCAGTTCCTCTCATCTTGGATAGGAAAGTGAATAAAGTTATGTATTTAACAACACTAGCGTTGGGAGTTGGGACTTGAATACACTAATGCAGTCATTATTTTGCTTGAGTCTGTACACAACAATTACTGATGCTATTTGATTGGTTTCCAGCTAAGTATGTTAATCAAGCTCCTATTTGAAAAGTTTTTCAGCAGGACAGTTACCCATTAATTTAGCCACAGGAGATATGGAGGTGAGAGGAGAATTTTGAATATCATCTATTAGATAGTCTCCTCCTTTGGCTATAAGGTATGACTGTATCAGTGTTTCCATTTTTTTTTCAAATTGGAATAATGTTTATCATTTTAATATTTTTCCTTTTCTCCAAAATCCCATCATAGTGAATGCTTCCATAGTTAGAATCATATGCTATGAACTATGACTTGTTTACTGGAGTGAATCACCATAGTCGTCTTAACTTCTTAATATCTTCTTACAATTTGGACATCATTATGATAGTTATATCCGTTTTTCTAGGATGATTTTTTTACTATGTTGACGATATCCTCCGATTCAGGTTCGCCACTCTCATGTCTCGAACTATATTTTCACCACCTGTTTTTTGTCGCTATTGTATTGTTGTATTATTACTGGTGATATGATAATATAGAATCTAGTTGTGCCTTTAAATCAAATGATTTTATTCATTTCTTTAACTAAAATCGTTCTACTTTTATAATGGTCGAGTATGTACTTGCTAGTAATCAGGTGATGTTGTTATTTAGCTCTTGCTGCGGCCTCATCGCCTCTCGGAGTCATTACAAGTGCACTTGCTGGTCATGGAGGGGCAACCTTGGTATGCTTGCAATATTTTTACCCTTTAAAATCATATTTGAGCTCGAGATCCTTGGTTCATTTGATAAATCTTTTCTAATCTATCTGCAGCTTGCTGTTCTCGGGGCTCTTTCTTTGGAACATATCTCTCTAAGAAAGTAAGGTATAGTCGGGTGAGTGGATTAAGATGATTGTTCTTAACTTATCTGTGCGCTCTTGTATGTTAAAATGAAAGACTTTAGGGGAACTATTGAGTTAACAGGATAATTAAGGAACTAGTCCTACCCTTATTGTTCGGTAAAATGACTTTTATAGCGACTAAAGTTTCAGCGAGTCATCTAGTAACTTTTAGGTTGTAAAGATGGTCATTTGAACTTATTAATTGATTATTTATGTTCTTTTGCAGGTAAATAGGCCCATCGGTCATTTTTATTGATGAAATTGATGCACGGGCCATAATTAAGGTATGAGGATTCTAGCTAGTTTCTCTTACCTGACACTGAGTTTGAATTAGAAACTTGTGACCTAAATATATCTCTACAGTTGTCGAGAAGATAAAATGCATTGTCTGGCAATTTGAATTTTCATATGATCATAATCATACAGACAGTAGAGTAAAATAATATTGACTGCATTTCTTGTCATTCAAATGTCTACAAACAACTTGTGGCATCGGCTTTAAGAGTTCTTTATGACTGCTGCTGCAAAACAGCTCTTTCCAAAACATGTTAAACTGCATAATTTCTTCAAAATGGGGATATGCAGTCTCTGCTACTGTGACAAATGTGTCCTCGAGGTTTCTATTTTAATACATCACTAATTAAAAAAAATAACTCTCAACTACAATTAAGTGCCATTTATGCTTAGAAAAGTTTATAAGTTGCTTTAAAATGTCTTGAATTAATGTTTAGAGTCGGGGATTGGACATGTCTAAAAATAATAAAATCCTCTATGTAAGTTGTACTAAGTCCCTCAAATATTTTTACTTACAAATTGCTTAAGATTGCTCCTAATTTATTTATGTGTGAGTTGTACTCAAATGGTTTTAATTTGAATTGAGTGCTTTAACTTTGCTGAAACTAAGATACTTGTAGTTTTTGTTCACTTATTTATTGTGTATTTTATAGATTATTGGTGAAATTTAAGTAGTTGGTTCAACATACAAAATAATGGAATTTGTTGGTTCTACAGTTGAGACTTGAGACGTTAAGTGTTTCTAACCATTAAGTAAATTTATGGGGTTTGAGGATAATAACTTCAAGTCACTAATAACCACGACAAGAATTATGTATATACTCAATACTAAATATTTAATTGGTCTATGGTAAATATGTGTTAATATATTCTCTGCATGGTATATTGTGTGATATTTAGCTAAATTTGATTAATAGACTATGCAGTTTCTTCCATATAAAATACTACCCAATTTATAGTTCATGATAAAAATGTGATTTTTTCTTTCATTTTATTGCTTTTGTGTAGTTTCAGAAAAGACCATATTCTAAAAATGAGATCAATGAAGTTCAAGTGGAATGGCCGAATCGTGTGCGCGATCATTTGTAGGATCAAGGTATTTTGGATTTCTAGCTATCTACAATTAGGTTTGTTGAAGCATATTGTCGGGATGCATTGCAACTACTTACAATTATTATTTTTTGGATTTTGATTATAGCTCTTTTGGAGCTGTTTTGTATTAGATATTAGAGATGACAGACATTTAAATGTTTTAGGTTATCTTAATATGTTTATGGATAATATTTCATAATATTGTATTTTTGAATAATATTTGACGATGTTTTGGATGATTTGTAAATTTAATTTTATTTATTACATTATGGTTCACAGGTGACGAATAACCCTAAAAATAATATACGACGGTTTTTATAATTCTTCCACAATAGTAGTTGTCGTTGTCTATCATAATTATCTACAACACTAAAATATCCATTTACAACAGTAAATATTGTGGTATATGTAGAAAAAATACAACGGTAATAAAATGTCACCGTTACATATACTATTAATATACAACGGTAAATAAAAAAAATATTATGTATATTGTTAATATACAACGGCAAATTTCATTTTTACAACGGTAATTACCGTTGCGTATGATTACATTATACAACAGTAATAATAGAACAAACCATTACATATAATCACTATACACAACGGTAAATTTCATGAGTACGACGGCATTTACCGTTATCTAAAGTACATATTACACAACGGTAATAATAATAAACCGTTACATATAATGTGAATAAACAATGGTATTTACGCAAAAGATAACGGTAGTATATTAGTAGAATCGACCACGGAGATTCTCCGTTGTGTAAAAAGGGACTATAGACAACACCACTATATACAACGATAGAAAAAATAAATAGACCACGGAGAATCTCCGTGGTGTATGGCATTTTTTCTTGTAGTGATTTCGCAGAGATGACGTGCCCGAGCACAATGCCTTGTTGCACCATAAAGTGACATTTCTCAAAATTCAACACCAAGTCGGTCTCAACACACCGTTGAAGTACCTTGTCTAGATACTCCATGCATTGTTCGAACAAGTCCCCATGCACTGTAAAATCATCCATAAAAATCTCGATGCAGCTCTCAATCAAGTCTGAAAAGATACTCATCATACACCGTTGGAAAGTGTCAGGTGCGTTGCATAATCCAAAGGGCATTTTGCGGCAGGCAAACGTTCCAAACTGGCATGTGAAAGTCGTCTTTTCTTGGTCTTCCTGGGCTACATAAATCTGAAAATAGCCTGAGTATCCATCAAGGAAGCAGAAGAAAGATTTTCCCGCCAAGCGTTCAAGCATCTTATCAATGAACGGCAAAGGAAAGTGGTCTTTGCGTGTGGCATCATTAAGTTTCCGGAAATCAATGCACATGCGTCAACCTGTCTGCAACCGCATCGGAATCAACTCGTTATTCTCATTCTTGACAAGCTAGAAACTGGATTTCTTAGGCACCACATGCACTGGACTAACCCAAACACTATCGAAGATAGGGTAGATGATCCCTAGTTGGAGCAGCTTGAGGATTTCTTTGAGAACCACCTCTTTCATCATCGGGTTCAATTTTCTCTATGGATCTCGAGAGGGCTTGCAATCTGGCTCAAGAAATATCCGGTGCATGCATATGTCTGGGCTGATTCCTTTGATATCAGCTAAGGTCCAACCTATAGCTCCCTTGTGTTTCTTCAAAACCTCGATCAATCTGCCTTCCTGGTCTTATGAGAGATCTTTGCTAATGATGATGGGTAGCGTATCGTGCTCCCCCAGGTAGGCATACTTCAGATGTTCAGGGAGGACCTTCAATTCCAGAACGGGGGCCTTCACATGAGACGGTAGAATTGGTTCCGTGTCCGTCGGTAAGGGCATACGGCATGTCAAGTTCCGCGCCGGAAACTTACTTGTGGCATATAGCTGCTGTATAATCACCTTTATTGCGGCTTCTTCTTCTGAATGTGCGGGTGTTTCAGTCACCCCACCAAAGAGTACCTGCTCTAACTTATCATCCCTGAAATTATGCTCACTAAAACTCGTCAACTAGAGAATCAACAATATCAACCGAATAAAGAGCCTCCGGATCCTCAACATGCTTCATAGCTTCAAATATATTAAATGTAACAATGTCACCATCGAATTCAAAACTAAGCATGCCTTTATCAACATCAATCTTGGTTCTTGCGGTTTTCATGAATGGACGTCTTAACAGAATCAGTGATCTATATGCAGAAAAAGAATCATCCATGTCAACAATGTAGAAATCCACAGGAAAAATTAATTCATTAATCTTGACAAGAACATCTTCAACTACACCATGAGGGTATGCATTAGACCTATCAGCTAACTGAATGATGACTCAAGTATCTTTCATAGGACCTAATTGCAAATCTTTGTACATAGATAAAGGCATAACATTTATGGATGCACCTAAATCTAGCATGACTTTCTCAACCTTTTTACTCCCAATGATGCAAGGGATAGTGAACATACCTGGATCCCTGCATTTTTGTGGCAATTTCCGCTGAATTAACGCGGAGACATTTTCACCAACTTTGATTCTGGCATCCTTCCCGTATAGTGAACATATCTGGATCCCTGCATTTTTGTGGCAATTTCCGCTGAATTACTGCGGAGACATTTTCACCAACTTTGATTCTGGCATCCTTCCCGTATCTAATCTTTTTAGCGCACAATTCATTCAAGAATTTCGCATATCGAGGAACTTGCTTGATGGTATCAATCAGAGGTAAATTGATCTCAACCTTTTTGAACAACTCAAAGATCTCCTTCTCGTCATCTTCTTTCTTGTTTCGAATCAATCTGAAAGGAAAAGGAGCTGCAATGACAGAGTTAGAAATATTGGAATCAATCTGTACCTCAGTAGGGGCAGACTTGGCAGGTTCAGTCGGATGGTCTTCTTTTGTGTCGGGTTCATTTTCAGTCTGTGCAGTATGCCTATACTGCGCATGTTTCTCTTTCTTAGCCTCCACTTCAACCAGCTCATTTCCACTTCTAAGAGTCACAACACTAACATTTCCCCTAGGATTTTGCTCAGCTTGGGAGGGCAGCTTCCCTGTATGCCTTTGCATCTTGTTAATTTGAGTGGCAAGCTGAATTATCTGTGTGCCCATACTGCCTAGAGCTACTTGCATCTCTTGCTGGAATGCTTTCTGATTCTGGGCCAAACTGTTCACCAGAGCATTGCTTTGTTCCAGACACTTCATAATCTTACTCATGCTTGGTACTGGTTTATCCGTATGGGCATACAGACTGTCTTGCGGTGGCCTCGAAGGTAACTCTTCAGGTGGTCTCTGATCGCCCGGCTGTTTCCAACGGAAATTCGGATGGTTCTGCCAACCTGGATTGTAAGTGTTGGATTAAGGATCATAATTCCGCTTCCTTCTGAAAGCATCTCCTTGTGTGGCATCATAGTGTATTCCTCTGAGGGCATCTTCCTATGCATCGCCCGATCCATAACAAGCTTGCTCAGATGGAGGCTTGTGCAAAGTAGGGCAAGCATCTGTGAAATGCCCATTCTCCGAGCATACTCCGCAATGAACATTCTGTGTATGCGCCACAGCCAATCCTCGAACTAGAGAAGTAAGCGCATCAATCTTGTTGTTCACCCCAGAGTTTTCAGCCCGATCAATCCATTTTACTGGCCTGTAGCGATCATCATCCTCGTCTTCATATTGTTGTCCTACAGAGACCATGTCAATTATGAGTTATTTTGCCTTATCTAAAGTTTTATTGATGAGGGATCCTCCACTGGCCGCGTCTACAATTTTCCTATCAAAGGAAGACATGCCACGGTAAAAGTAATTTGTTAACAATTGATAATCAGAAAATCCGTGGTCCGGGCATTTGCGGCACAGTTGCTGGAATCTCGCCCAGTATTCGGCCAAGCTTTTATTTTGCTTCTGCTTGATACTGCTAATGGCCATCCTAAGATTCGCAGCTCGAGCTTTGGGAAAGAACTTGCGCAGGAACTGCTCTTCCAATTCTTCTCATGAGGTGATCGATCCAGATGGTAAATCAAAGAGCCATTCTCTGGCTCGGCCTTGCAGCGTATGTGAAAACGTCAGTAATCGCAAGTTGCTAGCAGAAAATCCTTGTGGATGCAAGGTGGAGCAGACTGAATCAAATTCGGCTAGATGTGTGTGTGCACTCTCTCCAGGGGAATCACTGAACTTTGGCAGAACCTGTATGAACCCGGGCCGTATCTCTGCATTATTTGCAATGGTAGGTAACACGATGCAGATGGGCCTGTTGTTCCGATGGCGACCCAGCTCTCGAATCAGAGAAGCAGGTTCAGCGGGATTGGCAAGGGCCCGATTTTCGTTGTTGTTGTCGTTAGCCATGCCCTCATCGAATAATTGATGAAGATCAACAGTTCTTATTTCAGATGTGGAACTTCCTTTGGATTCCTTAGCAGCCCTCCTCAACTGATGTAGAGTTCTTTCTGGCTTTGGATCGAACAACAGCTCTTCCTCTTGCGAGGAACGGGTTATACACTAGAAAGAAAAAAACCAAAAATAAGAAAAATAACAAACTGAAAATATGAGAGTAATTACTGCTTTAGAATCGATCCCCGGCAACAGGGCTAAAATTTGGTGCGTCGTTTTACACCAAAAATAAATTTCCCGACAGCAGTCGGTATGCCCTTACTGCACAGTACAGTGATCAGCGAGATCATCTCCCAAAGGATCGGCGAGAATTACTCTAAACTTGCAATCTGTAGAACCAAACTTTCAAGGGAATTTTTATGATTATAATAAAACAAACGAAATTAACAAATAAATAGAGAAATACTCAATTGAACAGAATGAACGGATTTAAAATATTAGAAGAAATATTTCAGATTCCAATTAACTCCACCCTAGCTTACCTAAACTGATCCTCGACGCAAAGATTAATTCAATTAACACGTACAAATCAGTTATAGCAACCGAAGACGCTTACTGATGCAGCCTAATTCCTCCGTAGTTTCTCGATAATCAGGAAGACGCTTCACCAATTATTTTTCTAATCGACTGACAACCGTAAGAGACACTCTATAGGTTTAATGAGCCGAAAACCTTAAAGTCTAGAGGAACCCGATTCATAATTAACAGACTCTGACGCAAGACCGTTAAATTAAGATTGTTATTCCCCTGGTTCTGAAGAACCGTTTCGCCACTAATTAAACTTAAACCACAATTACGAATGGCCGGTTTAATTGACTACTAATTAATTCTGACTCACTACATAATTGCAACTGTCTAGCAATATCAAAACAATTAACGACTCGAAATACAAAGAATAACAAATGCATGCAAATTAATTGAATGAGAAAATAACAATTAGATCTCACGGTTTAGCTAGGCCAGGGCTTCATTAGTTGTTACCGGAATAAGAAGAACTTAGCTTGAACGCATATTAGAATTGAATTGCACAAATCTTGAATAAATGAACACCATGAAGTAACGAAGAAGATGAATATAAAATCTACTCCAAAGAAAACGTCTCTCTGGTTCTTGTTCTTGCGTGAATCTTGAATTGTCAAAAGTCCACTCTTAAGGGTAAGTCCTAATCTATATATAATATCCCTAATTAAAATAGTATCCAACATAGAAATAAGATCCTAATCTATCTCAACTAGGTAATTAACAAAATATGGACTCTTGAGGCGGTGGGAACTCTGAATCCCGTGTGTAACCATGGGCTTTAGTAAATCCCACGTGTAAGCCCAAAACACACGTTCAGGTCCAGCTTCCAGATTCTCGGCCCAATTGTTCTGTAGTATGCCCATACGGCATGTTCCTCCTGAATTTCCAACTTCAGCTTCACTTTCACTTGGCTGCATTTCACCAATAATAGGCCAATTCTTCCAAACTTATGTCCATTACTTGCAACACTTACAAAACACACTTTTCTTCCACAAAACACTATTACACGGCAATTAACTTAATCAATTCATATCAAAATAGCCCAAAACTGCTAAGTAGAAATGGCCCAATCAGATACCCTATAAGGGTATTGATGCTTGAGAGAACTCCCAGGTTTAAAGGTTATATGATGTTCCACCCATCTACTGGGTGGCAACCATTGGGGTTCCTCAAATACATCTTGAAACTCATCTAGAAGGGTCTTCAATTATTGGTTGTTGTATGTAGCTTCATTCTTCTTCATGCTGATCCAATGCACTTTCTCTATTGGGGAATGATGAGTGTGATAGATCATGTGATAGAGAGAGTGTCCACTAATGTATCGACAATCTGATGTTATGGCCATAGCTTGAATTTTGATCATTTTGCCTATCCAGTTAATTGAAAATGTCATTTTATCATAATCTAGTTCAATTGAAGTACAAGACTTAAGTCAATCACCTCCTAGAATCAAATCACACCGCTTAGTGGTTAATGTCCTAGGAGAATAAGTGAAAGAGTGTTCTTGCATTGTCCATTTGAACTTACTAACTTGGGTAGAGCTCATCATCATGTTTCTATTTGCAACCCTAATCATAATAGATTTAGTAGGTTCAATCTTGCAGCCCAAGACCTCTGATAAAACTATAAAACTAAGTGTGCTCCCAGAGTCTATCAGTATGTGGAGCATCTTCTCACCCACACATCTCATAACTCTCATAGTAATTGTTCCACATTTACCTGATATTGTATTTAGGGCCATTTGTATTTCTTCTATATTGACAGTGATGTCTGCTCCAATGTCCAATTCCTCTCTCAGAATATCAAATTGAGCATAATTAGTTTCATCCCCATCACATAAGATTATATATAAAATCTTATTTTTACACTTATGACCATGGATAAAGAACTCATCACCATTATCGCACAATCCATTTTCTCTCATTGCGGTCATCTATGCAGTTGTGAGCAATTTAAAAAGAGCTTTACCTATGTGAGATTGTGCCTTCTGACTATGGGGTGTCCAATTGCCATCCCTCTTATAGTTGTTGATTGAATTGGACTTGTTACTTACCTTAAAATTTTTAGACATAGCTTATAGGTTAATGATTTGTTGTTGCCCCAGTTATATAGCATGACTAAGAGTGGTGGGTTTGAACATGTGTATTATGGACTAAATCTTCTCCTCCAATCGATTAATAAAATTGGCAATGAAAAATTATTTAGAAAAGCTCTCATTGTCTATCAATAGCATATAGGCCCTTAATTTTTCAAATTTGTCCACATAATCAGAATATGAACATGTGTGCTTAAGTTTGTTGAATTCAAAAATAACCTCAGTATCTTTCAACTCCTCAAACCTAGCAGAAATAATATCTAAAAACTGATCCCAAGTTAGATCATTTTCCCTGAGTTAAGAATTTTGATACCACGGTGTTGTTTTTCCCTCAAAATGCATAGTGGCTACATTTACCCTTTGCTTATCAGGAATATTAGATATCCTAAGTTGGTCAACATCAAATCTTGGAAAATCAAACTTAGGAAGATGGAGAGTGTGGTTTGTACCATGAAATCCCACCACATCTCTATGGTGATTGATTAGTGTAAGCATAGGTTGATTGCTCTCATTCCTGCCCACAAATGGATGTTCTCCCAAAATAAAACTTCTATCATTCACTTATTTTTCCTTGTCCAGGTTTGACAATTGAAGTTGGATGAAGCACAAGATTTTTGCAAGGTGGTCCATCTTACCCTCTACTCATGTCATGTAATTCTTCATATCAGTATTAACAGTGGTGATTTGCTCTTGCAGTTTGATCTCAGTTGTTTCTATTTTCCTTGCCTCAACCATCAAAACCTAATCCACTTGTTTCTGAGTCTCCTATAGTTCACAAAGCTTGATACCTCAGCCATTTCCCAAGAGCAAGGCTCCGAGAATGTTATAGAATCTGTAATTTCCATTTGTTTTGTATTTTTTTACTTATCTTGTAAATAGTGTATGGATCTTATGAAAACGACAATAAATATATGATCTTGATTGGTAGAAAGGTGGGAAATAATAGAAGAAATAGGGAAAATATTAAAGAAGTAAGCGAGATGCAGATTAGGTAATACTTTTCTTGCTTTCTTCATTTCATAATTCGATAATATATAATTGGTTGGGATCACAAAAGAGAAACCCTAACACCAACCACATCACAACATAAATATAAAATAAACTGGGCTAACAATTGGGCCCTTCTTCAATTGAAACAGAAACTAAACATTAAGTCCAAGACATTTAAACTCCTTCAATCTGATCTAGAATTCCTGCGTTAACGCCCGACCCTCCTCCATGACCCAAATCTGATGCAAATAACCCCACCCCAGAACCCAAATCAAGATTGCATTGTTCCTCAATCTTCTCTTCTTTAATAGCCTTAGCTTCTGACTGCCCGTCAATTTCCTCTTCGATGATCGTGTCCATGACAAAAACTTGGTGTTATATAACAATTATACCAGATTTTAAGTTGTATTTTAATGTGGTTTTCTAAGTATAAATCAAGATATATTATAAAAAATGAAAATGCCTAGTCCCCGTCTAAGTAGCCTAGGCACTAGGTACCCCCGACTACCCGACTAGCATCGGTGAGCCATGTGCTCGAGTGAAAAAAAATAGTATGTTTCACTTTAATTTGATCGGTATCACATAATTAGAATAAAATTAATTTGTACCTAAATAAAAAATTTGGAATATTATTCTGATTTGCTCTTTGGCGTCGTTAGTGTGGCGTTGGGTGTTTCAAATTTTTCAAGTTGGGGGTATGGTAGCGGCTTCTTTTCATGAATCTTTCATTCAGTTTATGAGATTTCCTTTTAGTCCGCAGGTGTTGGTTCTTTGGAAAGTTGCAGTAATAACAATTATTTGGGGGATTTGGACCTTTCGAAATCAAGCGTTCTATGAGCAGTTTGTGTCTACTTCTGTTATTCTTATCAATATCGTTCGTGTGACTTTACGGGAGGTGGAATTCATGACCGGAAAAAAGGGTTACATGAGGAATGAGGTTTCGGATTTGCTAATCTTGAAGTCTCTTAAAGTGAAGCTTCGGCCTGCTCCTTTAAAGAGTGTTGTCTCGGTCATTTGGCATCCTAGATCAAGATTAATACTGATGGAGCTGCTCAAGGTGCGCCTGGAGGATGTCTACGGGAGGGGTTTTCTGACGATCGGATGGATCGGTCTTTGGTTGTTTTCACACGGAGGAAGGGATCGGCTTTGCATTTTTGGCCGAACTCTTTGCCGTTTTGGAGGCGCTGGAATGGGCTCGTCGTCAGTCTCTGGACTTTATTTGACTGGAGGCAGATTCTGTGTACGTGGTTTCTCTTCTCTCGTCTCGGTCTTTGATGGTTCCTTGGATGCTCAAGGCTAGATGGCGTGCATCTATGGATTTCCTTTCTTTTGTTCATTTTGTTGTTTCGCATCTTTATCGAAAGGGAAATAGCGTGGCGGATATCCTTGCGTCCTCTGTTGTCCCATCGGGTTTTTGGTATTCTGTTATTCTTTGTATTGCTGATGCTGTTTTACAGGACCTATATTCTTCTGGTTTTTTTCGTTATGTATAGAGGGGTACTCATTTTCCTGTATGATTTTTCCCATCATGGGTTTTTCATATAGGTTTTAATGAGGCCCCGGTCCCCTGAGTTTTCATTTTGTGATTTCCGAGACTTTTAGGATTGTCTCTTTTTTCTATTTATACAATTTATTTGATAGTTAGTTAGGGTTTGCAGTTATTCAAAAGAATATATGTGGGCAATCATGAGACGCCATAAATTCATAAACCTCCAAAGCCAGCATAATAATGGTACGGTGTCTCATAATCATACAATAAATTGGTGAAAATATTAATTTCTAAACCACTTTGCATGCATACTCCTTCATTCTTTTTCTTCCTCGTTTTTTTTGGACATACTACTTCAATCTAAGCATTAAGATAATTAAGACTTTGAGATTTTTAACAACTTTTTTTACAACGGGCCATTTGAATTTTATACAAATAAAAAAAAACGGGGTTAAGCCATTTAGACTAAATTTTGGAAAATTCTAAACAGAGCCCCCAAAAATTAATTAAAATATTAATGTTATTTTTAGACCATTTTATCCCATAGCCCCCAAATCCTAATTAAAGATTAAATCTTAATTACAGCCCACAACTTTACTAAAGCAAGTATAACACAACATAAGTAAATTATAATTGTTGTTTTTCATGAATCATCTATGCTATTCATGCGTGTCACCAACAACTACAATTCTTTGAATAACTTTAATTTCATTTCCTAGATGTTTTTTTAGGCTTATTGTCAACTTTGTTTAAGGTCATGGATGAACTAATAAGCTTTTTGTTGTTCTTCACGCAGAGATATGTTCTCGATAATTCTTAAATTCATCAGAAGTCGTCTATTTTAAAATTCTTTTTGATTGGTTCTTGCAAATGAGATTGTGTTTTATAATTTAATTATTAGTGGTGGTGGATGTTTTACAATCATTTACGCAAACCGCCCACTGTTCAAACTGGGGAGATAAAGGAAAAAACCTTAAATTCAATGGAAGAATATATTTAAAATATTACATTAACAAACCAATATCAATATCTCAATTCATTAGTACATTCATCAGTTGTTTGATCGAAAAACTTTATTTCAACTCCAACAAGTGTAATACCTTATGCGAATCATGCAGATGAGGAGACATATGAGGTTGGAGATTTATGAGATAGTTTTATGCTCAAGTAAAGTAATTTTTTTTTAACTTCTAGTAAGGAAAAAATGGAGATGAGGCTACATGTGTGGCCATGTGGGAGCTATGGTGTATATTTTTTAGGATTTTAAGTGATTGAAGATAAAGAGTAAAAATGTATATTTTATTTATATTTACATTTTACAAAATTAGGGGACTGTAAGAAATAAAACGGGGCTCTGAATATAACTTCCCCTAAATTATATGCACAAAACTTGTGATAGGCTAAAAAAGGGGGGCAAATTGAAAAGGTATTAATCGTTTCTTTTTTTCGCGTACAAAGTATCAGTATTTCTTTTCTTTCTTTTTTTTGCATACCCTGATTCAAACATAAAATACAGAAAAATGGCGACATCTTTATAATTTACTAAAATTTGAATTTTGGATTTGAATTGGGACATAAAGGGTGCTCTTGAATTTATAGAATTGTCGTAAGACTTTTTTCTTTCTTTTTTTTTTTACCAATGCGTAAAATCCCTGATTGGTGAGGTAGGTAGCTATAACTAATTGGGAGATTACCTCTGAACCCATGTCATGTTCTTTGGGAATTGAAGCAATTTCAAATGGATACACATAATTAAAATATAATAATTTTGATAAATATACCCTTATTTCTATTCAATCCAAATCAAATTATGTTAAGATATCAAAACATATTAATATATATTGGTGTGAAACTATGTGTGATTACAAATATTTTAACCCAAACTAAAAATTTTAAAATAACATATATTTTGAAACGGATGAAGTATATCTATATAGTCTACACAACTTAAGTCATGAATACTACATGAGAATTGCACATCAGATCCCCTATGTCATTATCTATGACACCCTCTGCGTGTCAAATTTATTTTTTTCTATTTCAATTCATTATGATTTAGTTTAATTTTAAAATATTATTTAGGTTTCAATATTTTCTAATTAGAATATATTAAAAATGAAAAACATAAAAAAATAATAATTAAGTCACAAGAAATATAATATGGGAGGGCACTGTGGATTAGATCCGTGAGAATTGAGATAATAAACATTAAGCCGATAGCATTAATTTCTGTATTCTTTTCTAATTTTTGGTTGGCTGTATTGCTACATTTATCAAATGATTCTAACGTACAGATGGACCCAACTCACTGTTGCTCAGCAAATTTAAATGGTTAGTGTAACATAAATTTCGTGTATTTATATTAATAAACACCGAAAAAACGTATAGAAAAATATTTTTAGATTGAAATTACAATTGTGGTTCGATTCTTTATTTGATCTTTTGATTTTTCTCTTCAAAAATTTGATCTTCGTATTCTTCAAGATCTTCAAGGTGGATTTGCCTCTTCGATCTTCACGAATTTGATGTTTTGGAGTTTATAACGTTGATAACTCGGATAGTCGAGACCTTGATTTCAAATCAAACAGTAGTATTGGACGATCTTGATGAAGAATGTCTTGAATGTCCAAGAACAACTTGAAGATCTAAAGTTTGAAAACGTTGATCAGGGGTGTAGCACCTTGATTCCGGATCAAACTTCGAACTTGGGATGATTTTGACTTAGATTGCTTTGAATCTTGCATGAATGCCTTGAAGGTTGAGAGAGAATTTCTTCAAGCAAACTTCTTTCAAGTCTTGAACTCCTCAAATTGTGCGTGTTTCTCAGGCCAAGGCCTCTATTTATAGGCAAAAGAGGGTGTATTTAAAGCTTATGTGGCGTCATCTTATTGGTACCTTCATCAGAGCTTATGTGGCATATTTCTATTGGTGTCTCACTAGGGCTTGCGTGGCACAAATTAATTGAAGCCTTGTATTTCGTGTTTCTCTACAACAATGTATTGATCCTTTGCGTAAGTTTGACATTTATCGGATTCTTATTAGACACAACTTTTCATATATTAAATATCAATTTATTTATTTAATTTAGGAATTAAAATCCCTAAAATAATATAATATGAATATTTTCACGATTCAATTTCTACGTGGCACCATTTGATTGGTGATGAAAATTCAACTACTTACAGTTACCTTATAAAATTCTATTTCCTTCTTAGTTGCTCTGCAAAACACACACATATATATAGAGATATATGGAAAATAAAAAGGAAATAAAATTACAAATTTAAATATATATAATAGGGATACATGGTTCACCGCAAAACACACACACATATATAGAGATATAGAAAATAAAAAGGAAACAGAATTACAAAGTTAAATATATATAATAGGGATACATGGGTGAAACACATGATCTTCAAACTTGATTTTCCTCGGTGGCTTAAGGCATTGTACGTTTGTTTTCAAGGATTTAGTCATTTATGAAAATAATTTCTCTTCAAAAAAAAAAACTTGAACGAGACCGGTTACTCCGATCCAATTATATATGATTCAAGAGGTGAAAGTTCCGAGCAAAATTCTAGTACACTAATAGACTTATCACTTATATCACTAAAATATTACTTTTTAAAATAATTAAAAAAATAACATCGTTACAACAATATTTTGCCTTTTTAGTTCAAAAATAGGCTTAAATACTTTTAAAACCAGAGGGTTTTTGGTTTTAACATAAAATTTAAATTGTTATACCAAAATTACAAAATTGACACATTTTGCAAAATTAACACTGATTCCAGTTTCGATGAAATTGAAACTAATATTTGTTTATTAAAAATGTGGCATATGACGTTTTAATAGAAACCTCGCGTAAAATGGCTTTTTTTAGCAACTGGACGACCAGCCTACGTGTATTTTCCGACATTTACGTCAATTTTAATTTTTATCGAAATTAACAAAATCAGTATTAAATTTACAAAATACGTTCAATTTTTTGTGGTGTGACAATTTAAAATTGATAAATCGCTTTTAAATGCATTTAACCCTTAAAATGCTACATAAATAATTGAATCTTATGTCATATATATATATATATATCATGTTAGTGCCATTATTTTGCACTAAGTTTGTTTTACCGTGATATGTTCGACAATGTGTTCGTGGGTATGTTCCTGAAGTTAAGTGCTGATTCCGTTGTGCAAACATGAATAACAATTAGCGAACTATTCCCTTTGATTTCAGACATACCCCGGAACAGTTTTATTATGGCAGTTTTCATGTTTAGAAGATCTCGCGCCGATCGTGTTTGGGAGGCCAAGATCCGTTCATTTGACTGCCTTTTGGAGTAGATGTCGTGCTGAAATTAACCCTCATGCTTAAGAAAATCATCTACAACCATATGGAAAGATCACAAACCCTAAATCACTTACCATGTTGTCGAAGATTGATGATCGACGTCAACAAAGAAGTGAAGCTATAAGAAGACCGATTCTTTGCAGCAATCGGTGGGGCGTTTTATTAGATTCTCTTAGCATATTATTTGAGAGACATTTGGTTTGTGATTTAAGTAATAGTTAAAAGTTATTCCCTAAACTGTTCAGCGTGGTAGTCTAGCATTTGAGTGTTTTGAGTGAAACACATGAGAGGTTTGGTTAATCCTTTTTGTATGCAATCTCGGGAGAGATTGTAAGTTGAAGTCGTGGGTAGCTAAAGGAAATCTAGTGTCACAGTTGTGAGGGGATCTCACAATTTTCGTTCAGTGAAATAGTTCATGAAGAAGAACGGGCGACATAAGGAGGGAGTCCTGTATGTATAAGTTCCTCAATACACTTCATGATAGAGTAGTGAACGAATCTTCAAGTTTTGGTGAAGTCCCCCCAGAGTAGGTTGATTAACCGAACTGGGTTACCAATCTCGTGGGTGCTTGACACGCCGTCGTTTAGCGTGCAAAATTACACCTATGGGCGTAACTCGGTAGATGCTTGAATGTGCCCCCAGCGGCTAGTATAGTGCCAGAAGGCGGATGTCGATCCCATAAGGAGTGTTAACCTTTCTATCCTAAGTAGGCTTTTCTTGGAACTTTGCGAGAATTACTGTCACTAATTCATTCTTGCAACTTAATATAAAACAATCCTAGCAATATAAACTATTTCAAGCAAATAACAAACATGTTCGAGTTAAGTACAAAATCGGATTGGTGAATGCATGCAATTCCGGGCACATACACATGGTTACCTCGTTCTGACCATTTGGTTATAGGGAGCAGGTACGGTCGCCTTACACCCCCAATTCCTTCTTACGGTGTATGCTAAAAGCGATACGGTCGGCGACTCTTAGTCTCTTACCATCCAGGACCCAAAGAAGAGTTAGTCATGTAGAGGGTCTGCAAGAATGGCAGCCTTCAATCGGAGGAACTCAACACTGGTATATGGGACCCCTTTGGCGTTGTGCCCATATCCACCTATACTTCAATCTCCGGGCTTAGTCGTCTCTAGGCTTCTTCACCCGGTTTATCACTTAGTGGCTCATCAGGAAATCGGTCACCCTTACTTCTACCCTGAAATACATCAGCAATGATTTGGCTAAGAGTGATCAGCCACATAGACTCCTCATTGTTGTGTCATCATTCGTCCCAAGTTGAAGTTGGGAATCCTCACAAGGTGTGTTAAGCCCGATTAGCCTCATGCATGACTATTCACCATAATCCTCATCCTACTTAACTCGAACACTAATTAATTAGCCATGCAACATATTGAAAGACAGAAAACAAGTAAATGAACAATTCATCATAAAAGGAAATATATTAAATATGTTTGGATCTAACTCCGAACTATAAACAAAACGAGCCGCGTATAAGCTAAAGGCAAATCGCCCCTGATTATACCGACTGTAATTATTTGAGTGAAAGAGAAATGAAAATGCGGAATAACTAAACTAAAATCTCCTCCGCCTCGTCTGTACTGAAAATGAAATAAAACATAGTATTTATAGAGAGTTCTAAACTGCCAGCAACGGCCCACTACAACCCACGCATGAGTGCACTTTATGTTGACTCCTTCCACTCTTCATCAATAGCTTGTGCGCGGTTTTCTCGGCCTGGACCTTCTCTCTCCTTATCTTCTCTTCTCTCCACTTTTTCTCCACCTCCTCTGCTCTAACGGTCGACTCCTATGAATTTCGGAACGGTTGTAGATGTGGTCTCAGTTTGTTGGAGTGTTTGGAGCTGAATTTCCGCGCTAGGTTTGCAACAGACTCTCCAAGCCCAGCTCCCTCCATTATGCCTTCAGCGGATTTGTCTTCACTTTACGCCCTCATTGGATCTTTTCTCTTCACTTTCCCCTGCTTCACTTAAGCTCCCTAACTGACTCAAGACTCAATATAAAAGACTCAAAAATAACGAAAAAGACATAAGTAAAAAGCCCCATTTTGAGTCTGTATCAGTGCTCTTACTGCATTTTATTTATTGTTCTTGCTTCTGTTCCTACCATATACAAGAACACTTGCATGCAGTAGCACTAATCACACTTAGCACAGATTATAGTTTTTCATATCATATATAAATTAACTTAATTAAGTCCATGAGAATGTTGTTGGATATAATCTAATGTAGATTCACATATGTTAAATTAAATGTACATATGTTTGCGGACCATTTCCTTTGGCTTTTTTAAATGGTCAACAATTTTTCACATCATTTATAGACGATTACTCACCTTTTGGCTACCTATATCTAATTCATGAAAAATCAGAGGCACTGGACATGTTCAAAGTTTTTAAGGCTGAAGTTGAGAATCAACTAAGCAAAATAATTATGTCTGTCAAATCTGATCGTAGTGATGAGTACTACAGTAAATATGATAGTTCAGGAGAATAACGTCCAGGACCTTTTGTTGACTTTCTAGATAAATGTGGAATTGTCCCTTAGTACACCATGTTGGGGACGCCTAGCATGAATGGTGTTGCTGAAAGACGAAACAGGACTCTAAAGAATATAGTGAGGAGTATGATTAGTCATTCATCCTTGTCGGTACCACTCTAGGGAGAAGCACTAAAGACTACAGCTTATATTCTCAATAGGTTACCAACTAAAGTAGCTGCTAAAACATCTTTTGAGCTTTGGATTGGGCGAAAGCCTAGTCCAAAGCACTTTCATATATGGGGATGTCAAGTTGAGGCTAGGTCTTATAGGCCAAATGAGAAGAAATTGGACTCCAAAATAATTAGCAGCTACTTTGTTGGTTATTCGGAAAAATCAAGGGGTTTTTAGTTTTACGATCCCACTCGAAAGTCTATTTTTGAGATAGAAAATGCAGTATTCTTTGAGAAAGTTGAGTTTGGGGGGGAGAAATGAGGGTAGAGACGTTACTTTTGAGGAGGAAAAAGTTTCGATTCCTACTACTGCTTCTGATGATGTTCAGGTTTTTTTACCTATCATTACTCGAGAAGTAGATTTGCAACCTCAACAAGGTGATGTTGAAAATCTCCCCACTCAGGTTGATGCAACAATTTAGGAAGAACAAACTCAACAACATCAAGAGCTAATGCCATTAAGGAGGTCCACTAGAGAGATGAGAAATTATATTTCAGATGATTTTGAAGTATATCTCTAAGAAAATGAGAAAAATAATGGATTGATAGAAAGTGATCCTATCAATTTCCATCAAGCCATGAAGGATCCAAACTCTCAAAAGTGGATTGATGCCATGAATGGGGAGTATAAGTCGATGCAAGATAATCAAGTTTAGGATCTTGTCCCATTATCAGAATGTGTGAACCCCATTGGTTGCAAATGGATTTTTAAGACCAAGAGGGATTCGAATGGTATATGGAAAGATATAAGGCTCATCTTGTAGCAAAAGGCTTTACTCAAAGGGAAGGCATTGATTTTAAAGAGACTTTCTCTCCTGTTCCTTCGAAAGATTCTTTCAGGATAATTATGGCATTAGTTACACATTTTGATCTTGAGTTGCATCAGATGGATGTAAAGACAGCATTTCTTAATGGTGATATTAATGAGACGATATATATTGTGCAACCAGAAAACTTTGTGTGAGGAGACCCAAAGTCTATACTTTGCAAACTAAGGAAATCCATCTATAGGCCCAAGCGGGCTTCTCGTCAATGGAACCACAAGTTTCATCAAGTGATAATCTCGTTCGGTTTTGAGGCAAACACTATTGATGATGCTGTGTATCACAAGTTTAGTGGGAGTAAATGTATTTTTATGGTTTTGTATGTGGATAACATTCTACTTACCACTAATGACTCGGGATTGCTACACCAAACTAAAAATTTTCTATCAAAGAATTTTGAAATGAAAAATCTTAGAGAAGCATCTTTTGTATTAGGGATCCAGATACATCGAGATCATTCTCGGGGTATTCTTGGATTATCACAAAAGAGCTATATTTAGAAAGTGTTGCAAAGATTTGACATACAGAACTAAGGGTGAGCATCCGATTTTTCAATTCGGTTCGGTCTCGAAAATGTTAAAATCGAAGAAAATTGAATTTTTTTAAAAATAGAACCGAACCGAACCAAATTTCTGATCAGAACCGAATCAGACCGAAATATTTCGGTTCGGTTCGGTTTTGAACCAAATTTTTTCTTAAATTTTCTATTTTTTTTGCTTTAAATTTACTTCATTCGATATAATTAAATATGTACAAGTATGAATTAGTTAATTATCAAGATTCAAGTTCAAAAAATACCAATAAACAATTGAATAAATTCTAAAAAAGTGTAAATTCCAACAAAGCAAAGTCGAATAAACTATAAAGTCCAATAAAGTCGAGTATTTTTATTGCTAATATATATAAATTCGCTTTTTCGGTTCGGTTCGGGTATTTTTCCTCTAGACCAAACTGAAACTGAAAACTGAATTTTTGCTAAAAAAAGAACTGAACCGAACTGAATTTTGAAAAGAACCGAACTGAAAAAACTGAAATAATTCGGTTCGATTCGGTTCTCGGTTTTCAGTACTTTTTGCTCACCCATATGCAGAACTGCAAACCATGTGATACCCCTATATCTAAAGGAGACACGTTTAGTCTCAATTAGTGTCCTAAAAGTGATATAGAAATTAAGAAGATGCATAAGATTCCATATACTTCAGTTGTTGGAAGTCTAATGTATGTGTAGGACTATACAAGACCTGATCTAGCGTTTGTGGTTGGTATGTTAGGCAGATATTTAAGCAACCCAGGAATGGATCACTGGAAAACAACCAAAAGGGTTATGAGGTACTTATAGAGAACGAAAAATTACGTGCTCACATACAGAAAGTCAGATCAACTGGAGATCATTGGGTATTCTGATTCTGATTTTGTTGGATGCCAAGATAGTAGGAGATCCACTTCGGGCTACATTTTCTTATTGGCTGAGGGAGCCATTTCATGGAGAAGTGCTGAGCAGATTTTTATAGCATCTTCTACCATGTCAGCTGAATTTGTAGCATGTTTTGAGACATCCAATCATGGAATATGGCTGTGAAATTTTATCATTGGGTTGCGCATTATTGAGAATGTAGAAAGACCATTAAGGTTATATATACTGTGACAATAACTTAGTGGTGCTATATTCCAATAACAACAAGAGCTCTTGTAAGTCAAAGCACATTGACATTAAGTTCCTGGTTGTGAAGGAAAGAGTACAGAGTGGACAAATTAGTATAGAGTATATCGGTACAGACTTAATGATTGCGGATCCGCTAACTAAGGGATTAACACTCAAGGTCTTTCATGAGCATACTGTTTGTATGGGTGTTACATCATTTTAGGATATTTTGGTTCAGTGGGAGTCTCTGATATGCTATTGCTCTATAATGTACTTCAGTTTTCTGTACAGAAATAAAGTATTTGGTTATAACACTTTGTCTCTTTATTTTGGTTAAGGTTGATCTCACTAAGGATTAAGGTAGACCAGTTGGAAATAGGCATGTTAGAGCACATTACATGTAATTTCCATGCCATATATCCATGATCGATCTATGTCATTTGGTTATACTTGTATCTGTGATTACTGTTGGGTTTATTCACGCATAAAGTGATGACATCCTCTTTAGTCCTATACTTGTATTATCAATGGACGAGATTGTTTCGGGATACCCCTATATAAGACAACAAAGTTTGATCTCAGAAGGTATTGCATATTTGTTCGGTAACATATGTAGTCCAAGTGGAAGATTGTTAGATAAATTTAATGTAGACTCACATATGTTATGATTTGCAATTTGTTGAGGGACCAAATTACAAATAAAAGGACTACTATATATATTAGTAGGGTTTGGTCCCCAAGTGATGGCTCACATACACTACTCTTGAGGTTATATTCCTTCATTAGCTCTCACTAAGGCAAACTAAAGGAGCCACTCACTTGGAAGATCCGAACCATCTCAAGAACACAAGAATGATCTCCAAAGCATGGACTCAGGTATGCTTCCATTTTCGTGTAATGATCTTGATAATCCACATCAGAGGTCTTGAGATAGAAGTTGGTTAACTTCTTAAGGATCTTCTCCCAACTTGAGATCCAATAAATGTCTCACGAGAAACCTATATGTATATGTATATAGATATAGCTAAATTTGAATGAAATCATTTATGATTGTACAAGAAATTGATTTAGATGGTCTTAATTAGAAAGAAGCCAAATTTGTACATGTCAGAGGGGTTGGCGCAGAAAAGGGTCTCGCTTCAAGATTAGCAAGATTTTATAGGGCCACAAAAAATGAAAATGATCTAGTTTTCAGCATATGATTTCAGCTTATTTGAAGCATATATGCATGTCTGTATTGCTTATATGAAATATATTCTGATTCCCATTGGAATCTGGTCAAGGACCTACGTACGTACGATAAAATAACATCAAATCTTTTACCTACAAATATGTGTGTGTGTGTGTTAATAGCTACCATCGATATCGTTTTGTTCTTACCCCTATATAAATATAAATATATATATATATATATATATATTATGCCATGCATAATTAAGATATACACACACACACACATATATGCTTCTTAATTCAGTTGGAAACTGAAAGTTTTTGCGTCTGAAACTACAACTGTACAAGTTTTTGAAGGGATCGATTATTGGCGCAGTGAAGGTATGTATATAATAATATATAGCTCATTACAAAGTAGGTACTAACAAGAAAAACTCTTACGCAGAGAGAGAGAGAGAGAGACTATGAGATCGACTATCTATCTATCTATGATCTATCTATATATATATATATATCGACTTTGATTTGATGGATGTGTAACATAAGTTGTTTTGCTGCAGGCTTTTATATAATTAATCAAGTGGTGATGGAGGGCGGCAGCGCACACAATTCAACAGGTGCGTTCTTCTCTTCGAAATTAATTTCTTAACATATAATATATACACATATACGTATACATATACATAATACAATAATACATGTACATATATATGTAGCTGTATCAAATAATTCCAGCTGTCATGCATGACTCCATCTTGAATGATCATTTTGTTAATTTCCGACTGCAATTTCTGAGAATATATACATAATTAATTCAACTCTCAATTTTGACTAAATGAAACGAGCTTTTATTTAATTAATACACGTAATAAAATGAATGAATTGAGTGGTGCATGTCTCTTAGAATATAATGCTACAAATTCATGCATCGTTCTTTCACTTCTTTGTATTCAAAATGAAAAAAAAACACAATTAAAAAAAGATCATGAGCATATATATACATACATATATATATATATAACAGTTACGTTTTAACTATATACATACATATGTGTGTGTGTGTGTGTGATTTATCATTTATGTTCGTAAATAATTATTCTGTAATTTAATTTGCAGATGAATCTGCAGTTTCTAAGTTGGAAAGAATGCAGAAACTACATGATGATAGGCTGTCGAGAATGGAAGAACTGAAGGGGAAAAAAGAAGCCATGATGGTTGAATTAGAAAAGAAAAGGAATGAAAATATCAAAGACTTGGAGGACTTGAGTGGAAAATATTGCAGCAAGAGAGATCAACTTTTTACAACCTTAGCCCAAAAAGACAAGTAGTTTTAATTTAGTCCGTTTCCCAACTAGCTAGCTAGCTACCTCTACTCATCTAATTTATCTTTATATAAATTAATTAAAACAAAATCTAGCTATATATATGCAAGTAAATCGATCTACTGTGGATTTCAATTTATTTCTCATTATTGTGTATTCATTCTTATTTTGAAATTTGAATATTGTTGTAAACGGATAAATTTTAATGGCTAAATTAAATTATGTCATGTAAATAATTAAATATCAAATTATATCATTTATTTATATTTTAGGAATTTAATTAAATTAATTTCTAAATTAAATAAAAAGATATTGATATTTAATATTTGGAGATAAAGATTTAAATATCAAAATATATCATTTATTTATATTTTAGGGATTTACATGAATTAATTCCTAAATTAAATAAATAAATGTTGATATTTAAATATGTGGATAATCTCGACTAATCAAGAGTCGACACGTGTCAAATTTGTGCAGAAATCAAGGATTTGATAAAGATAAATCCAAAATATTGAGGAGTCAATCATATCGCGCCACCTCAGCCCTAAGTCTCCAAATTTCTCTCTCCTTACCCCTATAAATAGAGGTCGTGTGGAGAATGAAAAATACACCAGAATTCATTTGAAGAGTTCAAGAATTTGAGAAGAAGTTCCACAAGTGAAATTCTCTCAGATATTCAAGGCGTTTTCTGCCCCAAATTCAGGCGTTTTCTGCCCCAAATTCAAGCGGCATTCAAAGGCGTTCTTCACCAAAGTCATCCGGCGTTTGATCCACAAGCAAGACGGTTTAAAGCGTTCTACACCAAATTCAACCCAAAAATCGGCATTTGATTCGGAAACAAGGCATCGACCCTCCGAATTAACGTTGTCAAAGACCAAATACCAAATCAAAGAAGATCGAGGAAATAAATCTTCCCAGAAAACTTCGAAGACTGTTTGAAGATCGTTCATAGAGTGATTAATGAGAGGAGAAATAGAGATTGGATCCAAAAATACAAACTTAATTCGAAAATATTTTATTTGTACACTATTTTATGTTTTATTAAATTAAATAAAAAAATTTGTGTTTACAATTGCCATTACTGTCCGCATGAGTTTTACTAAGTGGTACGTCAAAACGATCCCAAAAATTTTGCATAAATATGCATTTCGTCCCAATTATTTGGTATGTATATATACTGTATAGTACTATTTTGATTTTTGAGAGTACGTATATATGGCCTTGTTATATATATATATATATATATATATATATATATATATATATATATATATATATATATATATCTAACTATTATTTTTCTACTTTTTTTGCAAATACGCCCTCTGTGATTTTGGAAATTAAAGTATTTGAGTACCCAATTATATTTGGAAAATGTTAAACATTAAATGTTGTTTTCTAAAAAAAAAAAGAAATGAATTAATATCCGTTGAAAATTATGACGCCCTACGTGTAAATTGACTTTGAACTCTTTATGCCTTTTGGTATTCCTTCTGCATAATTCGTCAAAATGAATTTTTGGATTAAGGATTCAATCTCTAATGATATCTATCTTTCTGCTTGTTAAATAACTTAAGTAGCAAATGATTGTATATAGTTGTAATTAATATCTAGCTCTAAAATATTTCAAAATAAAATTGGGGGCATAGCTGAATAAAAAAATGGTGATTTGCGCTTTGTAATCCAAATATTCAAGCCAATATTAATCTGATTTTGATGTATTACGTACTATATATGAATAAAAGCGAGGTCTCATGATTCATGAATGTGAAATGTGTAAATTAGTACAATACATTATTGTGAGTTTCAATTCTCATTAAATACGAGTAATAAAATAAGTTTGGTTGAATACTTGTTTTTCTAAATATTTTTGGTCTATGTTCATGAGACCATGACTGAAATGATCAAATATATATATATTTTTTTGAAAATGATCAAATAATTAGGATAGAGTAAGTTCTATTGCATATTTTTTTTTTTTGGAAAATGACAATTTTGGTATCCTATGTTTGGCCTCTTCTCAATTTTGGTACCTTATATATTGTTTTGGCCAAAGTAATACTCTAACAATATAAATTTTAGTCATTTTGATCTCAATTACCTAAAATAGCAGGTTTATAGCATATATGGGTAATTTGTATAATTTCTTAAAGTTGAGGGATAAAATTTTAGAAAAACTATTTAATTTTTATTTTTAAAAATAAAAAAATATATATGTTTTTAGAATAAAAAATTTAAAATATATATTTAAAAAATAATATTACATATTTATTAAAAATTTAAAATTATATGAATTTTTAAAAAAAATTATAAATTTTAAAAAAATAAAATTATAAATTTAAAAAATTAAAATCATGATTTTTTTAAATAAATTATAATCTTTAAATTATATACATATTTTAAAATAAATTAAATTATATATTTTTTTAGAAAAATGTGAAGTTATCTAATACTACCTCCGTTTCATAATGTTTGTTGTTTTGTTTTTTTTATCTGGAATTAAGAATTAATTTTGTGGACAAATATACCCATCCCTTATATATGCCATAAAATCTAATTCATCTATATTTTCCTAAAAAATAACAATATTTTCTCTCTTCATATATTATAGGTAAGTTAGAATCAAAAAATCTTGTAGGATTTGAAAGAGTTAAAATTAGGAGAGAGGATGTCAAATTATATAAAACAACAAACATTTTGAAACTAAAAAAAAAACCTTAAACAACAAACATTATGAAATGGAGGTAGTATTATTAATCTTAATTTTGGTCTTTCAACTTTAAAAATTATAAAAATGACTCTAATGACCTATAAATCTGCTATCACAGGTAATTACGACCAAAATGGATAAAACAAGTATTATTATCATATCATTTTAACTGAAACAATACGTAGAATACCAAAAATGATAATAGGTCAAACATATGGTAACAAAATGACCATTTTCGCTCTCTTTTTTTATTCCTCTATTGTTATAGACGAAATGCGCGAACCAAGAAAAGGCGATACACATATAAAATGAAGGGTAAAGGGCCAAAAAAAATACCCGAACTATATGTTCAATCCCACCTAGATGTACGAACTATTTTTTGGCCCAAATACACACCTAAATTATTTAAAAAGTACAATCAACCTCCTCAACTATTCAAAATATATCAAATTCACACTTTTCATTTAAGATTGTTAACTTTTTTCGTTAAATAAAATGCCCATAAATTATTCGACCTAATTATGATTGATTCGGATGATGATACCATTTATTGTGGTATGGTTAGAATGCCCTCGCCATGAGCTTTCTAATTATACTCTCAATTTGTCAATCGTGTATTAAACGATATAATAATTACATGAAAAAATATCAACGACGAGGGTTTGTATTACGAATTTAATTTTAAATCTCGATACCGATTCGATATTGGATTTTGAAATTAAAAGAGGGGTTTGAAACTTCATAGTGTGGGCTATTTGGCCGTTGTTTCAATTAGTTCGATTGGAATTCATATGTGATAGAATTGAGCTTGACACATTTTAATTAACGGAAAAAATTAACGGTGTTAACTTCAAGTAACAGTTTGTTCTTTTTTGAATAGTTTAGGGGGACAATTTTCTTTTTAAATAGTTTATGTATGTATTTGAACCAAAAAATAATTTATATGTTTAGATAGAATTCGACATGTAGTTCAGATTTTTTTTTTGCCCTTCGCTCTAAAATGAAATATCGATTTTGTTGTCCAGAGGATAAATGAACTTGATTGTGTAACTTCATTAAAAAAAATGGAAACATTTTTTTAGTTATTATATTAGTGAATTAAATATACTCTCTCAGTTTCATAAAGATTGATGTGTTTTAGATTTTACAATAAAAGTTAAAAAAAGTGACAAATATATACCCTCTTTCTCTATCATGTTATATTTTTCTAATACATCTTAATTTGTTTGTCATCGTAATATGTATGTCTCTATATCTTTTCTTAATTTCCTCAACATGTTTATGGAGGAAGTTTTATGTAAGAGTAAAATTTGAAGTAAGAGTGTTAAAAAGTGTAAAACATCAAATAATTTACAACAAAATTAAGAAGCTAAATCATCGCTCAATCTTTATGAAATTGAGGGAGTATAAATTAATGGGTTATATTTTGTGGATTTTACTTTATATGGATGGTATCTCTTATACTAAAATTTTGAAATCACAATTAAAAAAATTTCTTACTTAATTAACTGGTGTCTATTTGAAATAGGAAAACAAAGGAATAGTTTATTAATTAATTTTGTACTTTATTTACTTACTAATTTAAATTGTTTTTATTATGTCTTAGATATATGTGCACATTTTTAATTTAGTTGTAAAGTCTCCTTATATATATTTTAGACATTTTCAGTAATTACAAGAAAAAAGGAAGGCAAATGGGAAAAAGTTCGTGTATAAAAAGTTACCAACCAATAAATTTTAAAACGTTGTTGTCTCCATCCCTCATTTGGAATGAAATTTATTTGATTCCACTCGTCTATTATTCATAGTTTTAGCTTATATACTACATCCGTTTCATAATGTTTGTTGTTTTGTTTTTTTATCTGGAATTAAGAATTAATTTTGTGGACAAATATACTCATCCCTTATATATGCCATAAAATCTAATTCATCTATATTTTCCTAAAAAATAACAATATTTTCTCTCTCCATATATTTTTCTCTCTTCATATATTATAGGTAAGTTAGAATCAAAAAATCTTGTAGGATTTGAGAGGGTTAAAATTGGGAGAGAGGATGTCAAATTATATAAAACAACAAACATTTTGAAACTAAAAAAAAAAACCTTAAACAACAAACATTATGAAATGGAGGTAGTATTAAATAAACTAGAGTTGTTTTTTTCCATCGGGAGCATCTAAGCAGTCGGTAGAAATTTATGTATAAAATGAATATATATTAAGTTCTCGGGTTATACCGAGAGAGAGAGAGAGAGAGAGAGAGAGAGAGAGAGAGAGAGAGAGTTGATAGCTACAATATTTTCGATTCTATAGTTCAGTCTCAACTCAAAAGCTCGGAAATGATGCAAGCATTTGAAGAAACTAAAATACAATTTTGTTTTTCTTTTTTCAATTTTCAGTTTGCAATTTTTACCTGATGACGACAATCAAGGTTCCATATAAATATAATATAACCGTTTTTGGACCTCGTTATGAACTCTGCAAAAGCGAACGGTTAACTTTGCAAATTTAGTTTCACAATATATTTTTTTTATTTTTTTATACTTGCTTTATATTTATTTTGTAATGCTTATAAAATTCAAATATATCTGATTCTATAAATTTAGTGAATTGACAACAAAAAAAATATAAAAAATGCATAACTAATTTATAATCAATCAATAAATCACATAATTAAAGACTCGGTAAAAATAACTAACAAATATTTCAAAGAATACACACACACATGATCCATGGATTTCTGTGAAATAATTTGTAACATAAAATTTAGTATTTAATTTAGTAAACAGAAAATAGTGTACAATTCAAATAATTTTCGGATCAAAATATATTTATACGGATTCAATCTCTATTTTTCCTCTGATTCTTCTCTTCAAAACTTCTTGATTTTCAAACGGTCTTTGAAAATCTTCAGAGTAAATTTGTTTCTCTTGGATTTGTTGTTTGAACTTGGTCTTTGGTATTTAAAAATCTTCAGAGTAAATCTGTCTCTCTTGGATTTGTTGTTTGAACTTAGTATTTGAAGTTTTCGGGTAAGATTTGTATTCAGTTTTTATTTGAACTTGGTCTTTGAAGTTTTCAGGTAAAATTTGTAAAGATGTGGGATTTGGACTTGATAACGAATTTGTAAAGATATGGTATTTGGACTTGATAACGTTAATCCAGATGGTTGTTGCCTTGTTTCCAGATTAAATGTCAACTTCGGGATGAATTTGATGTGGTATTTGGATTTGATAACGTTAATCCAGAGGGCTGTTGCCTTGTTTTCGAATCAAACATCAACTTCGGGATGAATTTGATTAAGAATGCTTTTTGAATGTCTTGCATATGGATCAAACGCCTTCTTCGGGATGAAATGAATTTGGATCAAACACCGTCTTCGGGATGAAATGAATTGTGAAGAACCCTTGAATATTTGAGAGAATTTCACTTATGAAATTTGTTCTCAAATTCTTGACCTCTTCAGATGAATTCTGATTTGATTTTCAACTGATATGAATACACTATTTATAATTGTAGAGAAAGAAATCTATGATTGACGTGGTACGATCTCATTGGCTATTGGAATTTGATATATATCTTCTAAAAGATATTTAGTTGTTGCCAAATAAATTTGATGTTCATCATGTAATAATATCTTTATTATTTAAATATTTTATCTAATTTTAAATTTTATAAAATTTTAAAACTAACTAAATATATAAAAATCAATAAAAATATTATATATAATATTAATTAAAATTTCGTTATCCACGTAACTAATTGAAGAAATCCTTCTAATTGTATTCTTCAAGTCTAGATAACTAATTCGCAAGGATTTGTTGGTTTAAAGCGAGAGAGATAATATTTTATAATTAGTAATACATTTTTCAGCATGAATAATGCTAGCCAACCAGATTCTAGTGTATTATTAATAAATTAATTATGTTGATTATTAAATGTTATGTTTTACTATATTATCCTTCTGTCAAGAAATTAGTGATTTGTAATTAATTATTAAAATCACTCCAGAAGCGGATCGGAAGAAAGGGGCGCAGCTTCATCTTCTTTCTTTTCTTCACTTCTTTATTTTTTTTCCATCTTCGATTTCTTCTGAATTGAAGCGCATATAGAGTTGCCATAATTGTTATGGAGGGCATCAATGTAAATTTATTAAATAATTAGTGTTTTATTAATTAAATTAATTAATTATTAAAAATAATAAAAGATTCTGGCTAGCCAGAATCTGGCTGAAAATCACTGCTCTTTTAGCATCACACGAACATATAGTAATAGTTAATTAGTTAGGTTTAACATAAATATAATTGCATATATATAAAATAATACCAAAAATACTATAATTCATTTTTCATGCCATAAGTAGTGCAGGAAATACTAAAGTAGTGAGCACATTTAAAAACGTATTAGACAATACTTAGAAACTCTATTTTTTTTAACTCATACACTTAACCTAGTTTTTCAAATTCAGTTTGTATTTAAACAATTGCTAGACTGTATGAGATAAGACCTGATATGTTTGACTGAAATTTCTTTTACCACATGGGATATTGATATTATGTTTAATTGGACATATTAAAATTACATTTATCATAAAATTATGCTTCCTAAAATTATTCATGAAATTATACTATGCGTTTCACTATCAATTTTATAATATTTTATAAAATAAAAATTAATTATAACATAAATAAACATAGTCAATATATATCAACAAAAAGAATGAATTAAAATAAATTAGAAAATTTAGTTTCGAAATAGTAAACCATAATAGTGAATTATTAATTGAAAATTGAAAATTAAATACTAAAAAATAATTATAAATCTCTAATTGAGCGGGATGAGCTCTAATAAACAATCTTAAAACTAAACTAAATCAAAATTAAAAGAAAAAACTCATAATTTAAAAATGCAGCCCACGCAAAGTATAACACACTAACACATACGGTGCAACGTGAAAATCTCAAGTCCCAAAGATTGCATTTGACACGATTCACGTTGTGAGAGTTTGAAGAAGATATCAACATTAAATCTTAATCACATATTTTGATTTGATTATATTTTATTATTTTACTTAGATTATGAGTTATCAATTAAAAATTATACTGTTAGAATAGCAAAGTATGTTTATTGCATTCCCAGTTTATTTTATATAATAATATGTACATGATTAATTGATAAATTATTAACAGCCTTTAAATAAATTTGTAATTTAAACACAATTTTAAAAACATTGCAATAATACTTAAAACTTTTATTTTATAGTAAAATAGATATCTTTAAAAAAAAGCAATTGAAAAACTAGTGCGCACGGTAAACTTCCCCATATTTGACATATTCAAACTGAATTAATATGTACACGTGCAAAAAATAGTGACTTATCATAATTCCAATGTCCTAAAAAAGTTTAGGAGCATCAAATTTACTAAAAAAAAAAATTATTATTTCAATATTTTAAAAATAAATGTCTAATAATAATTTCGTTTAAAATTTGTGATTTTTTTGGCAATTAGTTTAGGATTTTAAGGAGACAATTTTATTGAACAAATTAAAGTTAATAAAATAATTATTTTCTTCTTGTTATCAGCATTCTTGCGAATCATTGACCTGGTTTTATTTATCCGACTATTCCAACACTGAGTAAATCGTGATGAGATTCTTTATTTCAGATTTGGTGCCTCAATCCATATTCCACGATTGATTTAACAAGTTTAATAAATGATATTATAAAAATAAAAATTAATTATAACATAATCGACTTAATCACATCTATCAACAAAAAATTGAAATTTAAAAAGTTATAAATCATATTTTTAAAATAATCAATCATAATATTCATTTCTTTGAAAATTAAATACTAAAAAATGATTATAAACCATAATTGGGTGGGGTGAACCCTAAAAATAATCATAAAATTAAACTAAGACATGATAAATTAAAATTGATGAAGAAAATGGAAGAAAACCTCATAAATTTAATCGTGGAATACGAATTGAAACACCAAGTCTGGAATATAGGATCCCATCCGAAGTAAATCAGGGCGAGGGTAGTATTTTCAAAAATAACTTAAGAAATTGACGTTTATTTTCTCAATTTATAGTATCATCTCATTCAGTAGTTGAAATTTATCCTTAATTTACATACGAATGATATGTATTCATGTTAAACCTCTCACGTGTATGTATATATATCCCTCCCACATATAAATATGCATATGCGTATATAATTTATTACTTTTATTGTTATATTATATTGTTTCTCAAATACAATTTCATTACACAATACGAATTTGTCATGTCTATTATGTTTCTTGAAACTATCATCGTGGAGGATGAAACAAAAAAATTGAAGAACTAATACCGATAAGAACCATGGAGGATGAACAGATAAAAAAAATTGGCTACAAAATAAAATTAAAATTACGTCTATAGTGGGAGGGAGAAATAAAGAAGTAAAAAATAAATCTTGATATGACAAGACCTATTATTATGTGATTAAATTAACCAAATACTATTGTATCCATATCTAATTAAAAAATACACTATAATTAAAAAGAAACAATAGATCTTAATGTGAATCTGCACCCTTAATTTTTTTAGATCTAGTGACTGTAAATAGTATATATATAAATCTCACTCTCTATCGTACTAATATAAACATTTTTTTATACATACAAAGTGAACGCTTTCATAGATAGTCATACAATCCAGTTGGCAGCAGAAAGTTCTTAACGTAAATATGTAAGGGTTTAAAATGGTAACATATATTCTCCTTATTGTGAATTATATTACTAGTATGAATTCTCTATTTATTTTTTTAGAAGGATTTCTCATTTTTATTCTACTCCTAACTGAAAAATGATAATTTAGTTGATGGTGAGGTGTGTTAAATATCTACAAGCTAATTTTAATCGGATAAAAACAAATTACCCACTTGTGATATTATTTGTTATATACATTTACAAAAGGGTAAATAATGTTTTAATGCCTCGTACTATTGTTGAAATTATAATATTCCAAATGTCATTCTATTTCTTGAATTGTTGGAAAACACTACTCTAAACTTTATTCTGAGCTATTGAAAAATGTCATGGTGAATTCTTTGCTTATGAAATATGATACCTAAAAAATAACATGTCATTTTAATACTCTTACTATTGACAAAATACTCAAAAGTTCATGTCGTGTCATTTTTATGGTGTTGAAAAATAATTTTGAGGATAATTTTAGGTAATTTTTCAATAATTAAAGTATTAAAATGTTATTTTGATGAATAGTATGAAATATAATTACAATTTTGAAAACAACAAGGATCATTCAAAACTTTTCACCTAATGTTACAAAAAAAGACCACGATATTCACCACTTTTAGCAAAAGCCCAAGAGAATTAGACACATGAGGTCGCATGATAATCCAATGTGAGATACTTTTTTAGCACTACATTGAGCGTGGCAATAATTTTCACAGCCTAATAATATTTTTCTAACATGATAAATATGACCGATCATGGCGAATATTTCGAATGATTTTAGTGTTGGTGGAAATGGGTCAAAGTAGCCCCTTGAACTTTAAAAAAAAAAGAGAAGCATTTGTGTGCATTAAGTGCACCATCAGACGCATTTACCGAGTCAACGCGTTGATCGGTCAACGCTGAAAAACGCACGTTGACTCGGTCAACTCAAAATCAGTATCAACTGTAACATTAAAAAGTATCACTTAAAAGTCCAAAAGTATCATCTGTATCTTTAAAAAGTATATGCCAAAATAAATAAATAAATAAATAAAAACCCTCAAAATTAGTATCAACCGTAATATTAAAAAGTATCACTCAAAATTCAAAAAGTATCACCTGTATCCTTAAAAAGTATCACCTACTTTACCATTTTTCTTTTTTGCGGGTTGACCGGGTCAACGCGCGTTGACCGGCGTTTGACCCGATCAAATGCGTTGACCGTCTGATATAAGTTTATATAGACCTAGTGCATGCAAGTTTTTGCCTTAAAAAAAATATTCTAGTCACTAACTTTTAAACATATTTTATTTAGTTAGAATTATCAAAATATTCGTATATTCATTTTAAAAAAGAAACAATATTTCAAATTCCCCACCAGTCACCCATTCACATTTTGAAATCAGATTTTGAAAAATTTCTCTCATCTACACTCTCATCTTCTTCACAATCTGCAGCACTGATGGAATTTGGAAGAAATCGTCGATCACTCTGGAAGTTTTTTCCAAATCGTCGACCACTCTAGAATAATCTTCTTCACAATTTCATTTTTCGCTCTCTAGATTTCTCCACCAACGAGCCATCGTCGACCTCCGAAAATTCAAGAAAAGAAATAGAAATTTGAAGTTTGATTTGGAAAAAAATTGAGTAGAATAATTTTATAGACATAATAGACATGCTTTGACAACCTAATATAGCTGATTTTTGAAAATTTGAAAAAAAAAAAATTAAGTATTTCTGCAACTTTCAAAAAATCTGGAAAAATGAAGTTCTTAACTTCGCACTGGAACTGTGCGCGGACCCTAGTGCGCAATAACCAGTGCGCAATCGACGTGCATGCTCACAAAGCCTAGCGCGCATGCCTTGTGTGCGCATACTTTGTGCTTGCACACGTGCATCCGAGACCAAATTATCAATTGTTGTTCTGCCGATGCCCGAAAATTATCAACCGATATTATGTCGATGTTTGCAGATGTTTGCCGAGGTTTGCGTACGCACGCATGCTTGTGCGCGCAGTTAAGAAGATAATTGCGTGCATGCATTGTGTGAGCACACTTTGTGGCCACACGTGCACACCTGAGGTGAAATTATCAACTACTGTTCTGCCGATACCCGAAAATTATCAATTGATGTTATACTGATGTCTGCATATGTCTGCTAAGATGTTCTACCGAGGTCTGTGCGCGCGCGCAGTTAAGAACTATTCAGCACGCAGTTAAGAAGAAAAATCGCGCGCATGCCTTGTGTGAGTACGTTTTGTGGCCACATGCGCACACATGAGACCAAATTATCAACTTTTGTTCTGCTGATATCCGAAAATTATCAACCGATATTATGCCGATATCTGCAGATGTCTGTTGAGATATTTTGTCGATGTTTGTTGTTACATGCGCGCACGGTTTGTGCGCGCCGAGTCTTGAGCGTACTTAAGAATAAAATCACTTTTTTTTTTGTAAAAGTTGAACTTGGTTGCTCACTGCACTAGCTCGGCATGGTCGAACTATGATGAGAACTATGATCCAAGAAATGAAGATCAACGATTAAGATAAAGATCGACGATGAAAAATAGATATGAAGTATGATGAGTAGGGGATAGGTGGGATATTTCAATTTATTTTTTTTTGTTTTTTAATGTCTAAAGGATGTTTAAAAATTACTGACTATTTTTTTTTTTAAATTTAAATAGCTAGAAAAAAGCCGGCTCTATTAGTTAATACAGCACAAACAATCTATTATTCCAATATCAATCGATCAATTAATTACAAATTAAATATTTAAGAGATTCTCACCTTGGAAAGGCCGCCGTGTACATTAAAATGGGGTAAGACTAACAATTTATGATAACACACATTCACAAAATACCAAATTGATAACTGTAGATATATACCGTATAGATAAATTTAGGATGAAGTGACTTTATTGAATTTGAAAGTGATTTGAGTCTTGATCGAATCTTTCATATGTAGCGAAATTAATATTAAAAGTGACATGATGACTAAAAAGTGGTATACTATATTGTGCTTGTGGTAATTATTTTTGTGACGGTCATCTTAAAAATCATGTGTGGAACAATATGAGTGAATGGCTTTTTCCCACTCTAATTCCAGGTGTTAATTATGAGCGTGCAGTTGTAATGAAGCTTATAATTTATGTTGGGTCTTATATCTTCCTTCATGCTCGTAAAATTATCGATTACGCTTGCAAAACTCTCATTCATGCTCGTTGTTTTTCTCTCTTACAATCAGTTAGTTAATAATCTACCAATTTGCCAAAACAATCGAATAATGGCTGTGAAAATAGATAGTCATAACCGCGCACATGGGGCCCACTTTCATATAGTTGCCAATCCATTTTGTTTTTTGATTACCACATTTTAGTTTTTGATGGAAATAAATGGTAAATTGGTAAGTCGGAATTCCACATTAATATCATATCTCTGTTGAGTTTTGACTATCACATGGTTCGTACTTGGTAGTTTGTGTAGGCTCTCTACTACATGGCCATATCAAAAAATTCGTATATGTAATATGTTTGCCTAAAAGAAAAAAAGAAAAAAAAAAAAGAATGGTAACTTTATTTATACTCCTTTGATATTGGGCCTTTACCGCCAACCACCCCTCCGTGGGCAAGCTTGCCCCCTCCAACCCAAAACTTTGACCATTCTCCTGCAAAATCAACTGTTCCCCAGTCCTATCACTATTATTAAGTAGAGAGAGAGAGAGGGAAAGTGATGATGAGAGAGAGAGAGAGAGAGAGAGAGAGAGAGAGAGAGAGAGTTTAAATGAGAACAGAATCCAAATCCCATTTTTCTCTGTCCGCCTAAATGGGCAGTTTCTTATTTTTCATTTCCTCCTTTTCAATACACTACTATTACAGTGACGCCCTCTCCCTCTCTCATTATATTATTATAAGGAATGTAATGATTAGCCAAATATAAGCACCAACTCATCATTACCTTTTATAACATGGTTAAATCTTAGCCAACCCCTTCCCTTAATAATTCCCCGAATTTAATACCCCCTCCAAGAATAAATCAAATTTTAAATTTTAAAATAAAAATAAAAATAAAAATAAAAAATACTACCAAAATACTCTAAGAGCCACCCTTTTATAAAACCCTACCCTCCCCCCTCTTCTCTCTCCTCTCTCTCTCTCTCTCATTTCTCTCTCTTCTGGGAGGGGAAGAAAAAGCAAAACTCCCTCGTGTCAGTCAGTAGAAAGAGAAAGAGGTCATACTGGAATTAACTCCACTCTTCAGTCTTCAGAAAAACCATGGACACATACGAGGCTACTAAGATAGTGATGTCAAGGATCCAAAGCTTGGATCCAGAAAGCGCATCAAAAATCATGGGTTATATACTGATCCAAGATCAAGGAGAGAAGGAGATCATACGCTTAGCCTTCGTTCCAGATTCTCTTCTTCTCTCTTACATAAACCAAGCTAAGGCGTGTTTGGGAATCCCTTCTTCCAACCCTTCAACTCCTCTCCCAAATCCCAACAACCCAAACACCCCCTTCCCCCAGACCTCTCCTAGAATCTTGATTCCCAACAATGGCTTCCATTTCAGCAACCCGTCTCCTTCTCAGAGCAGCCCCAGTCCCAGCCCCAGCCCCAATCCCAGTCCGAGGCCCTTCTCTTACGCTGCCGCACTCAACGGCTCTGCTACTGCCGCTAACAACAACGCTTCAAGTTTCAATTTTTACGGCTCCGAGTTGCCGTTTCTCGACGACTCGGGGGTCGATCCCCTCATGAGTCCGAGTGGGAGGAGTGACTCTTTCGTGTTCCCTTACGGCGGTGAGGAATCGAGCCCCCACCCACTTCCCCACCCCTTCCACCGTCGAAGCAGTTCGGTAAACGATGCGGCTTTCCTCTCTAATATGGAGGAAGGCGGCGGGTTTGGGTGGCGTCCGTGCATGTACTTCGCAAGAGGGTTTTGCAAGAACGGGAGCTCTTGCAAGTTCTTGCACGGCGACGGCGACGCGGCGGAGGTGGGCTCTCCGGGGAAGAGCGGTAATGGGTTCGACGATTTGTTGAGAATGAAGGCGCTTCAGCAGCAGAGGCTCGCGGTCATGGCGTCGCGGGGGCAGCACCATTTTGCTTACAATAAATGCATGGATTTTCTGAATGAGAATCCGAGGTAATTATTTTGGGGAAATTTAGAAATTTAGCTTTTTTTTTTGGCCTTTTTAGTTAATTAGTCTTTCCTGTTTTTAGAAATTGTGAAATGTGACCACTTTTTTCTTGAAAAGAGATGCTGTTTTGCTTCGGTGTTTTTTGGTCTGTTGTGGTGTTGGGCATGTGCAGCGATGTTTGCTATCTGTGGTTCTTGCTTTGCAATTATAAGTTGATGATTTACTCTAATTTGGGAGTGATGATTTTTTGATAACTAGAATAGTGTTAAGCTAGAAGATATTGTGTTTCAAACAGTGCAGAGTGGAATCGGTTGTGTTTGGTAGTCAAGTTTGTGGCTTTTGCTCAACATCTTGAGGCGATGGTTGGAACCAAATTAGTTGAAAATGTGGTACATTGTTGTTATTGTCTGCTGTTGTTGATATTTATTGAATTGCACGAACTGAACTGGTATAAACCTAACAGGAATGACTTCTTCCCGATGGGGTTGGGTGCCGGTGTGAGCTCAAGCTCTCGACAAATTTATTTGACATTCCCAGCTGACAGTACTTTCAAGGAGGAAGATGTTTCGGGATATTTTAGGTATTATGCGATTGTGAGTTGTTTTAGACTTTGATGCAACAATTGTTGTTGTAATTTGAACTGACGATGCATCTGTTTGATTGGTGATGTTTTGAAGTATGTTTGGACCTGTTCAAGATGTTAGGATTCCATTTCAGCAGAAGCGGATGTTTGGGTTCGTGACGTTTGTCTACCCGGAAACTGTTAAGCTCATCTTGGCAAAAGGAAATCCTCACTTTGTATGTGATTCTCGTGTGCTCGTCAAGCCTTACAAGGAGAAAGGGAAAGTCGCGGAAAAGTACTGTCACTTGCCCTTTTGTTTAAAAGACTGTCGTCTTTAATTTTTCCCTTATAATGTACCATTCTGGATTGAATTTTGTAGGAAACAACAGCAACAGCACCACTTGGACTTAAGCCCCACCGGGATAGAGTCGAGGGAGAACATTGATCTCCCCTTTGGTAAGCTTTGTGATTATTGAGTAGCATCTCTTGATTTGTCCCATTTTGTGACACATCTCTTGCTTTTGCTTCAGGATCTAGAATGTTATTCAATACGCAAGAGATGATGCTGCGGAGGAAATTGGAGCAGGAGGCAGAATTGCAGCACGCCATCGAACTTCAGGGAAGAAGGATGATGAATTTACAACTGATGGACCTAAAAAACCAGCAGCATCATAATCATCATCTCCTGCAAGGGTTAAGGGCAGGTTTTCCTATGTCCTCTCCTAGGCAATCTCAATTCGTGATGAATCAAAATTTCATTGCTGCCAATGATGGGATGAATCATGAAAACTCGGAAGGTTTGTTAACATACTGAAAATAAATAAAATCAGAGTTTATCCATAACTAGCTCGTCCCGACTCAATTTCTCCCTTGTGTTTGATTTGCAGAGTTTGATGGTAGGCAAGAGCCAGCCAAATCTCCTGCTGCTGCTGCCCATCAAAAGTTGATGCTTGAAGGAATTGAATCTTCGCAGACAAGCACGAATGGTGATGATTCTAATATACCTGAAAGGTATGTGTGATATACATACTTATTTGGACAAATTTCTAAGATAATCTCTGTCTGATGAATGAACACACTGTGTTTGTTTTTGTATGACATGAAAGCAGCTTCGATCACATCCTTCCTGATAATCTATTCGCTTCCCCTACAAAATTCGGTGCTGAACGCCGGTCTGTTTTTTCTGAAGCTTCAGCTTCTACTGATGATAGTATACCTGTAACAATCACTTCCTCTAAAAACAATACCCTCAGCATGGCTTCTCACAAATCATGTTACGTCGAAATTCCAAGGTATTTATCTTCTTTCATTAGTTACGGTTTTTGCCACTTTGATAAATTTAGAGAGAGAATTTAAATTTATTAGTCTGATTGACTATCAGGTTCTCTTCCGGGCAAGAAGCCATTGAAATGTAGGTGTTAGATCTGATGATCAATAGCAAGCAGGAATTAACTTATCTAGGTAAGATCATTTAATTAGCTTATCTATTTTCTAAACAAAGAAAAAATGATTTATGAGTGAGTTAGATTCCTCTTTCTGATGATCTATTCTCTCTCTCTCCTCTTTCTCTCTCTGTCTCGCAGAAAGTTTGAATAGCAATAGAGAGCATATAGATGATGAAAGAAGTGAAAAGTTCGTCGTGTAGCTGTATAGCCAAAGGAAAACAATACCCCCCATCAACAAAAGAAAACATCAAATACATAATGCATTACTACTAAAAAGTGATTCAATGCCCCCATTTTGTACCCTCTCTCTCTCTCTCTCTCTCTCTCTCTCTCTCTGCTCGTGTAAGGAAGGGACCACATTATTTAACAAAATCATATAACAAACAAAAGGCTACTTGCTAGTAATGATATAGTATGTTAATATAGAATGCATATTTACCAATCCTTTGTTTTGGCAATGTGAAAATCATTTGAGATGTGATTTTACCTTTTTAGCTGCAGCGTAACAGGTGCTGGTATTATTAGCTGAATCATCTCTACATTAAAGAAAGCAGAAAAATGCTGCATATGAAACTTAAAAAAATAGAGGGAAAGAAAATGCGAAAGAAAAAGGTGTTGTTTTGTGGCATGATTAAAGGGGCTTTTTATTAGAGTATTTTGTCTTGATATATTGTGAGGGCCAGAGTCACATGGGTGCTGACACAAACAATTACATCAATCTTTCTCTAGGTTTGGTTTTTTGGGACTACGTAAATATTACATTAATTTTTTCTCAAATTACTAAACTCAAACAAGTTTTTTTGAAGCCACAATTATAAACCCACTTGATCGGCCAAACTATCGATAAATGAATGATTTCTAGACTTGCGGAGTTATCGAGATCGCCTTCGTAAATATATAGTAATATTTAATTCATCACTCGCCCACCCTTTAGTTTTGCTTTGTGACAGAGTATTAAATAAATTGGTAAATGTTATTCTACAAACCTAACACGTACACATATACATGCATATGTTGTGTGTGTTGAAATGATAAAGGAGTAGTCACGTTGGTGATTGATCATATATATAAATTATGGAAATTTAGAGAGGAAAGCGTTGTGGCATGTGTGGATGGGTTGTAACTTGTAATATAACATATAGTATAATATAATCTAATAGGCTTTTTGAAAATGGATAAAAGGGGTGTTCATTTTTGGTGCATTGGAAGTAGTGACAATCTCTCAGGATTGATCCTCTTTGTTTTTCTGTCTGCTTCTTATTTAATCTAACCTCTTTTTTTTTAAATATAAAGTTATTCCGCACAATCGAGTTACCATGTGCATTATGATGTTCCATTTTAGGCTTCTAGCTTTTAGTGGTTGCCAAAATTAAATAAATATATAGCGAAATCTGCAACTATACATTGTACTTATTAGCTTATCCACCAAAGATTTTTAGAATTTTTTTTTTTTTTGTGAAGGGGAAGATTTTCAGCTTTAAACAGCATTATTTATAAAATAGGGGAGGTCTAAACTAGGATGTATGAAATACCCAATTCCACCCTCTCTCTCTCTCGAATTTATGGCCTAAAGAATATTTTTTTTGGATTGCTATCTTTCTTTTTTAAAATGAACGGGAGAGTACAGCACAAGAATGTTTTATGGGTTAAAAGATATATGAGGGGTCAAGATCTACGAACATAATTATAAATGTGTCATCGAATATAATTTTATATTCAAATCTTGTCTCATAAAACGATCTCACTTAATTTTTGCTTTGTTTTTAGAAATCACAAAAATGAATTCTTGAATTCTCATATTATTTGTAGTTGAGTTATAAAGCTTTCATATGATTAATTTACTTTGACGAACTTCATATTGTACTATATTAATAATTTTAATTTATGCTGTGATGTTCTCGTATTCCTAAAATTCCGAATTATTACGAGCGGATTTAATATAAAAAATATCGTTTAGCAATGGAAAGAAACAAAAGTGTAAAGACTCGATGGAAATATAACACGAAGTTTAAGGATTCAACTATTAAAAAAATGCATAAATTGAAGTATCTTTTCGTAGGGAATTGTGAATTGTGAATTATGATGTTACATTGCATGTTATGTTAAACATAATAATTTTTTTACTAGTTCTATGGTTTTTTTGTTTATATATTTTCGCTTTGTCAATCTTTTTTTTTTCCGTTTTTCACACAACACACACACACCACTTACACTCACAGTGTCATATAATATTTTTAATGGTTTATGTAATAGATATTAATATAATTTTGAATTATTTTAGCAATTTATTTAGTCAGTTTATAGCTCGAAAATCTAAAGGTAGGTCAACCTATTATCTTTGGTTATGAAACACACACACACACACGTTGTGTAAACAATAAAATGTTTTAATTAATTTGGTCTTAATCCACATATACAACATTTGAAAATAATATAATTATATCTTCATCACTAAATATTAATTTATGGTATTTTTATATCATATATATATTGATAATGTCCTTTTTTTGTATTTAATATAATATGTTATTAGAAAACAGAAATATCATTTAGACATCTCGAAAAGTGTTTAAATGCACCCAACGAACATATTTTAAACATACAGATTTCCATTCTAAAATATTGACTTCACACAATTTCGATTTCATATGTTATAAATGTATCTTAATGTAAGTTTCTCTCATGTGTGCTATGTTGTAAAGTTCAGTTCATTCATAATATATATTTACGATAGTGTAAATGTATAAAAGTCGACAAAGTAAAATAAGATTTGGGAAAAAGCAACAAGTTTTAAATATAGGGGGTTTTCTAGGCAATTTGTCCTTCAAAGTAATAGGTCCCCACACCCAATCATTGGCTCAGTGTACTTGTGTCAGACATTATCAATCAATACACAAATCTCGATTAAATGAAAGCCACGACAAATTGTGAAAAAAATTAATTGATTCCTCGCCAAATTTTGAAAAAAATTAATCGATTCCTCGAGTATTTTTTTAAAAAAAATAGTCGATTCCTCGATTATTTTTGTAGATTAAATTAATCGATTCCTTCCTTATTTTTGACGAAAAAATTAATCGATTCTGCGAGTATTTTTTTAAAAAAAAATCAATTGATTCCTCGATTATTTTTAAGAATAAATTAATTGATTCCTTCCTTATTTTTGAAGAATAAATTAATCGATTCTGAGAGTATTTTTTTAAAAAAAATTAATCGATTGGTCGGTTTTTTTTTTAAGAATAAATTAATCGATTCCTCGAGTATTTTAAAAAAAAAAAGCAATCAATTCATCGATTATTGTTGAAGAATGATTATGATCGATTCCTTCCTCGATTAAGTAAAAATAATCGTTCCTTTAATATCATTTATATCTTATGTAAGTGAAATAGTTACTGAAACTACACGTAACTGCATCAAATTTAAAAGTTCATTAAAATTAATTAACAGAAACATATATCGTACTATTAATTACGAAAGAAAACTAACAACGTGGCGATCCATGCAGTATGGTTTTGTATGTTTAGAAATAATCGTGGCTCTTTGTATTAATCGAGGCTAATTGTATATTAATCGAGGCTTGTTTGGAAATAATTGTGGGTCTTTGTAAAATTAATCATGACTTTGTTTAAATGAATTGAGGCTTAATGGAGGACAAATTAGAATTAATCGAGGCTAATTTTATATTAATCGATGATTGTTTAGAATTAATCGTGACTTTGTTTAAATTAATCAATCGAGCATTAATCGAGGTTAATTTAGAATTAATCGAGGCTTATTTAGAAATAATAGTGACCTTTAAATTAATCGAGGCTTAATGGAGAAGAGCCTCGATTAATATTCAAAAGCCTCGATTAATAAAGCAAGAGCATCAATTAAATTTTCAAGGCCTCGATTATTATTTGAAGCCTCGATTATATTTTGAAGAGCCTCGATTGTTTCTCAAGGCCTCGATTGATTTTTTTTCAAAATCCTAGATTAATAAAACAAGAGCCTCAATTAAATTTTCAAGAGCCTCAATTATTGTTTGAAGCCTCGATTATTTTTTTAAGAGCCTTAATTGTTTCTCAATGCCTCGATTGATTTTTTTCAAAAAACTAGATTAATAAAACAAGAGCATCGATTAAATTTTCAAGGCCTCGATTATTATTTGAAGCCTCGATTATATTTTGAAGAGCCTCGATTGTTTCTCAAGGCCTCGATTGATTTTTTTTCAAAATCCTAGATTAATAAAACAAGAGCATCGATTAAATTTTCAAGGCCTCAATTATTATTTGAAGCCTCAATTATATTTTGAAGAGCCTCGATTGTTTCTCAAGGCCTCGATTGATTTTTTTTCAAAATCCTAGATTAATAAATCAAGAGCATCGATTAAATTTTCAAGGCCTCGATTATTATTTGAAGCCTCGATTATATTTTGAAGAGCCTCGATTGTTTCTCAAGGCCTCGATTGATTTTTTTTCAAAATCCTAGATTAATAAAACAAGAGCATCGATTAAATTTTCAAGGCCTCGATTATTATTTGAAGCCTCGATTATATTTTGAAGAGCCTCGATTGTTTCTCAAGGCCTCGATTGATTTTTTTTCAAAATCCTAGATTAATAAAACAAGAGCATCGATTAAATTTTCAAGGCCTCGATTATTATTTGAAGCCTCGATTATATTTTGAAGAGCCTCGATTGTTTCTCAAGGCCTCGATTGATTTTTTTTTCAAAATTCTTGATTAATAAAACAAGAGCATCGATTAAATTTTTAAGAGCCTCGATTATGAACTTTCAAATTGATTATCGATTATGAACTTTCAAAAATTCGAGAAATCATAATTAAGAATCAATTTGATTATATTATAGTGTTTAGGTTGTATAGTGATTCCACATGTGAGAATCAATTTGATTACACTATAGTGTATAGGTTGTTTCGAGAAATCATAATCAAGAATCAATTTGATTATATTATAGTGTATACGTTGTTTCGAGAATTTATAGTCGATAATCAATTTGAGTATACTACACTGTATGTGTTGTATCGGAATTTCATTTACGGGAATCACTTTGATTATACCATAGTATATAAGTTGTTTCGAGAATTCATAATCGATAATCAATTTGATTATACTATAGTGTTTAGGTTGTATAGTGATTCCACATGTGAGATCTCGATAAAATCTACACATCATAGTGTAATCAATTTGATTTTAATATAGTGTATATGTTGTATTGGGATTTTACATGCGAAGATCACTTTGATCATCGATTATGAAATCTCAAAACAACCTATACAGTATAGTATAATCAAATTGATTCTCACATGTGAAATCCTAATACAACCTATATATTATATAGTATAATCAAATTGATTCTCACAAGTGAAATATCGATAAAATCTACACACCATAGTGTAATCAATTTGATTTTAATATAGTGCTTATGTTGTATCGGGATTTTATTTGTGAGGATCACTTTGATCATCGACTATGAAATCTCGAAACAACCTATACACTATAGTATAATCAAATTGATTCTCACATGTGAAATCCTAATACAACCTATATACTATATAGTATAATCAAATTCATTCTCATAAGTGAAATCTCGATAAAATCTACACATCATAGTGTAATCAATTTGATTTTAATATAGTGTATATGTTGTATTGGGATTTTACATGCGAATATCACTTTGATCATCGATTATGAAATCTCAAAACAACCTATACACTATAGTATAATCAAATTGATTCTCACACGTGAAATCCTAATACAACCTATATACTATATAGTATAATCAAATTCAATCTCACAAGTGAAATCTCGATAAAATCTACACACCATAGTGTAATCAATTTGATTTTAATATAGTGTATATGTTGTATTGGGATTTTACATGTGAAGATCACTTTGATCATCGATTATGAAATCTCGAAACAACATATACACTATAGTATAATCAAATTGATTCTCACATGTGAAATCCTAATACAACCTATATACTATATAGTATAATCAAATTCATTCTCACAAGTGAAATCCCGATAAAATTTATACACTATATTGTAATCAAACTTTGCCACAATTAATTTTAACTTGTCATGATTAATTATAAATTTACCACGATTAAATTCAAATATTGTCACGATTAATTGATCACAAATTGCCATGAATTGACCATATATTGCCACGATTAATTGGCAATCAATTGAGAATTAATTGATTGCCAATTAATCGAGTGCCAATGAATTGCCATGATTAATTGATTCTTGGCCACAATTAATCGAGGCAAGCCTCGATTAATATTAAATTAATCGAGGCTTGCCTCGATTAATTAATCTCGATTAGCATAATTAAATGAGCCTCAATTAGCATAATTAATCAAGATTAACCTAAAGTAAGTCTCGACTAACATAATGTTCCACGATTAATATCACTTAAGCCTCGATTAATTTTTAAAGCCACGGTTATCATAATATGAGCCTCGATTAAGTTGCTATGGGCCACGATTAATTGTCTAGAAGGCCACGATTAATTTAAACGAGTCACGATTAATTTTCAATGAGCCTCGATTAGTTTTGTGTACATTGCCTCGATTAATTTGATATGCGCCACGATTAATTGACTTCAAGGTCCACGATTAATTTAAATGAGTTACTATTAATTTTCAATTAGCCTCGATTAGTTTTGGGAACATTACCTCGATTACTTTCAATATTTCATATATTTTAGAAATTTGTAAAATTTAAATTAATATTGACAATGTTTTAATCGAGAAGATACAAATTAATCGTGGATCATTTCAAATAAATCAAGACAATGTGTTAAATTAATCGTGGATGATTTAAATTTAATCGAGGCTCATTTCAACATAATTGTGTCTTTTTTTTTGTAATTAATCGATGCTCATTTAAATTAATTTTTAAATGAGCCTCGATTAAGTTAAAAATTTCCTCGATAATTTAGAATTAATCATGGATTAATCGTGGTGCATTTTTTTTTATTGTATGTTAATCGTGGTGGCTAGGTTTTATTTCTAATTCAAAACCGTGAAGAAGAGTGAGGAGGAGAGAGCACGTGGGGTTGTTGGGGGATTAATTGAAAAGTGGGAGAATTTATTCCATTTGCACTGGTGTCCAGAATATTGTCAGTTTTTTTAAATAAAAAACTAATTTTGTGGGGCCCTGACATCGAATCTTGTACAAAATAAGTACAAATTGTCGAAAAAACTCATAACTTTTAAATGTTGTTTTTTTTTCCCTTTACTTATTTACTTTTGTCGAAATAAAGATTTTCCCCTTTACGATAATTAACCCTATAAATAAAGTGCAAGAAAACAAGCCATAAGATGTCCTCTATTAGTCTGATATCATCCATATTAATGAATACTAATTTGCAATGTAGGTTTTTCTCACGACACTTTTCTTAATCATTGAACCAAACAAGATCCACATTAATTTGATCGATTAATTTTATTGGTTGAGGGATTCATATTGATATTTATAGTATTAATTATTAAATTCGGCTACATATATATGCGTGCCCTTTTCATTTCTTGACTTCTATCACCTTTTGCAATCTATGGCAAATTTAGTCTTATCATTTTATAAAGTCTACTTGTAATAATATGAAAACAAAAAGTGGCCTATTTCTACAGTGACTTAATTGTCTTTAACTTATTGCTTTGGGAATTATGGTTTTTATTTCTGCACGGATGATTAAGGTAATTAATAATGGCGATTAGATTTAATTGAAATGCGTCATTTTCATTGTTTCATTTATAGTAAAATATGTGGACAATGTTTTATATGAACATGTCGGGCCTAATCTCCACCTTTTTATTTGGTTTCTCATGAGGCTCCTAAATGGAACCTATGACCCTACGATCATTTTATTTTGTTTTTTTATAAGTCATAATCATTTGTCCTAGTGGCTGAGATGATTACATGCTAATTATTGTTAATAAACAACATAATAGAAACAACGGGTCCAAAATATCTAAATCATCACAACCTACACCATTGATTGTTGATGGGACATTGACCCATTACTTATGATTAATTAACTAATTAATGTATGGTACACGTACGCCCGAGCTGAAGCTACGTGCATGCATTTGAAATTCAAGACTATAAACCATTTTTACACGTCCTTGTCAGGATGACCTCCTACCCTAGTGATGGGGCGAGATTACTTAGAGATCAAAAGTGACGAGTTCGAATCTCTTCAATACCATAAATTAGGTGTGTGAATAAAAAAAATACTGAATAAGAACCATTTTTATGTTTAAACTCGAACAAAAATGTTTATAGACAGGGGCGGAGGGACTATGGGCCCGGGGGGCACTGGGCCCCCCTGGAATTTTAAAAAAAAAATTAATATAGTAATAAAAAAATAATATAGTATTAAAAATATTAGAAAACCTATTCTTTATCCCCAATTTCGTCCCTCCCCAATTAAAAGCCCAATTCAATTTGCAGCTCTGCTTGGCAGCTTCCAATTTCCAAATCACTGGTTGCTTCAGGACACAGTGAAAAAGAAAGGGTGTGAGTATCGCGAGAACAACTCTTTTGAAAGCTAATTTTTCTATTCCGCCTCCCGCCCCAAATTAGATTTATTTCCAAGATTGGGCTCAACAGTAGAAGGGGCAAGCCAGAAAGGTGAAAAGAGGAATAATCTTTCGTTAAATACAGTGTCAGCGGCTATTGAGCTTCAGGTACGTATCATTGCCTTCTACACATTCTTATTGCTGATTTCTTCATTTCTCTCAACTTAAAGCTGATTTTTTTTTTTTTTTTTGCATTTTTGTGTTTCTTCAACTGCTGAAGATTGTGCTTATCTAATAATGCACTTATGCACCTTTTTGAATATTTCCAGGTTGATTTATTTGTGAATTTATTTATGTTTTTACACCCCTTTTCTGGGATTAGCCAATCTATAAGTTTGTTTCTCTTGGAAAACATAATTTTGCATTTCCCTTTGTTGGATAAGTTAACTAGAAGATGCTTCGATTTTTACAGCTTTGCTGCAGCCTGCAAGATTGCTAGTTCTTATTGTTTTGGTTCTATTATTCTATAGGTTAGTTGATACTTGATATGAATGTTTGTGATTTTCCAGAAACTGAAGAATACACAAATCTGAAATTAATGGTATATTTTTATTTGTAACTGAAAAATACATAAATCTGAAAAGAAAAGGAATTTAGACACAAACATTATTCTTGGCAGTTGGCATCTTGAATGAGTTGAATATAACCCTTTTTTTTAAGTAATGGGAATATGAATATATAAACTTATTTTGCTTATCGTTACATGTTGAAAAAGTGAGTTGGAAACTTTAATTTGATCAACTGAATGATTGATTGAAACTTTGAGTTGTGGCAATTTTGATATTCCTCTGCATTTGCTATTGCCTATTAGTTTAATTTTTGTTAAATTATTTTTTAGATAAATGGAGCGCTTCTATCGGAAAATATCCTCTGTGGTAGATGTGGTGGAGGCTTCAGGGTCATCAGTTAATCAACCTAAAATTGTACAACCTCAAGCATCATCAAAGGAAAAGAACATTGAAATTGTACAACCTCAAGCATCATCGAAGGAGAAGAACATTGAAATTGATTTGGAAAATCTTCCAAGTGATCCAGGACTACGACCTGATATAATGAGCTATCGACCAAACTTAATAGAACAGGTGCGTAGAGCTTACTTGTTAAAAGGTCCATGTCAACCACGTGAGCATGATTTTCCTGAAACAATTGATGGAAGCCGAAAACGCAAATTTGTTAAGTTTTGGTTTGATGAATATAGCACTTGGTTGGAGTATAGCATTGCAAAAGATGCAATATTTTGTTTATATTGTTATCTTTTTTCACTGGGGCGAAGAGAAAAAGGGCATGATGCTTTTGTATCTGGAGGGTTTAATTCTTGGCGCAAGAAAAAAAATTGAGAGATCATGTTGGTAATCATAAAAGTATTCATAATACATGTAGATTGGCATGCCAAGATTTGATGAATCAAAGTCAACACATTGAAGTATCTCTTTCTAAAGTGTCAAATCAATCTAAGATTGATTACCGTTGTAGATTGAATGCATCAATTGTTTGTTTGCGCTATCTCATTATGCAAGGGTTAGCTTTTCGAGGAAATGATGAGTCGGAAGAATCCCTGAATCAAGGAAACTTTGTTGAGCTTTTGAAAGTTATTGCTTCTTGCAATGAAGAAATACATAATGTTGTGCTAAAAAATGCTCCTGCCAACCTCAAGCTTACCTCTCCAGATATTCAGAAAGATCTTATAAATGCTGCTGCTGTTGAGACCACAAAAGCCATAATTTTGGATATTGGAAATGAATTTTTCTCCATATTAGTGGATGAATGTCGGGATGTTTCTGTCAAAGAGCAAATGGGAGTTGTTCTACGTTATGTGAATAAGAATGGATGTGTCATTGAACGTTTTCTTGGTCTTGTGCATGTTAGTGATACAGCGGCAACTTCACTTGAGAAGAGTATTGATTCTTTATTCTCCACTTATGACTTAAGCATTTCTAGTTTGAGAGGTCAAGGATATGATGGTGCAAGCAACATGAGAGGTGAATTCAATGGATTAAAAAGTTTGATACTTAAAAGGAATTCTAATGCTTATTATGTTCATTGTTTTGCTCATCAACTCCAACTCACAATTGTTGCCGTTGCTAAAAAGCATACAATTGTTGGATCTTTTTTTAATACTGTTACACGTTTATGTAATGTGGTTGGAGGTTCTTGTAAGCGCAGAGATATGCTTCGAGAAAAGCAAGTGGAGAAGATCATTCAAGGGATTGCAAGCGATGAAATTAAGACCGGAAGAGGGTTGAATCAAGAAATGGCATTGAAGCGACCAGGAGATACTCGTTGGAGTTCTCATTATGGTACTCTCATCAACTTAATGCATTTATTTTCTTCTATTGTGGATGTTCTTGAGTATGTTGGGAAGAATGGTAATGATGATTCACAAAGGGCCGAATCTCTTGATTTGTTAGAAGTTATTAATCGCTTTGAGTTTGTCTTTGTGTTACATCTTATGAGACAAATATTAGGGATTACACATGAATTATCTCAAGTGCTACAGAGAAAGGATCAAGATATTGTTAATGCAATGAATCTTGTTAATGTAGCAAAAACTCGTTTGCAAGCAATGAGAGATGACGGTTGGGATACTTTAGCAAGTGAAGTTTCCTTGTTTTGTAGCAAAAATGAGATAGTTATGCTAGATATGGAAGATGAATATGTAGCTCGAGGAAGAGGGAGGCGTGGAATTCAAAAAATGACAAATCTCCAACATTATTGAGTTGAGCTATTTTATTCTGTACTTGATATGCAAGCTCTAGAGTTAAATCAACGTTTTGATGAAGTAAACACGGAATTACTTTTATGCATGACATGTTTCGATCCCAGGGATTCTTTTTCTGCATTTGATAGCAGGAAACTACTTCGACTTGCAAAGTTTTACCCATCTGAATTTCCCGAAGTTGTTTTGTATGAACTTGAAAGTCAACTTGAGAATTTTATTATCGATGTGCGCTTAGATGAAAAGTTCTCAGAAGTATCAGGGATTGGAGGTCTTGCTCAGAAGATGGTTTCTACAAGAAGGCATGAAATTTTTCCGTTGGTTTATCTGTTAATTAAGTTGTCGTTGATTTTACCAGTTGCTACTGCTACAGTGGAAAGAGCTTTCTCAGCAATGAAGATTATCAAAAGTTCTCTACGCAATCGTATGGGAGACCAACTATTGAATGATTGTTTGGTATCTTACATCGAAAAAGATGTATTTGTGAATGTTACTAATGAAAATATTATGCAGCGATTTCAGAATATGAAGAATAGAAGAGAAATGTTATAAGGTTGCCATGTTTAGATTTTTATTTTCAGATATTGTGATGTAATTTTAAGAATATTAGACTTGTATTACTTTTATTTTGTATCATTTTATTTATAAATTTTTACATTATGAATTTGGACCCCCCTGAGCAATATTCCTGGCTCCGTCACTGTTTATAGACGTGCCTTTATAAATTTATGACATCGATTGTCCGACATTTATACTTTTTTGGTTCTAAGCATGATCTTTTAAATTTAACAAATTTATAACATCAATTGTCTCTATTATCACAACCTTCACACTTTTGGGTTTCATGCACTATCTTTTAATTTTAGTAATTACCACGTAAAATGATTTTATTTTTCATGTAATTATACCATATATATGAGTGTATATGCCATTTTTCATAATCTCAAAGTAGTGTGACGCGAAACACCTTAATACTGGAGAGGTCGATCAGTTAGAGGTCGGGAGTTGGTAATGATCGATCCTTCTAAAAAAATAAGATGATTCGAGGACTGTAGCGCCGCCAGGGCACAACCAAGTCAAAACCCTAGAGGCTGACCGAGTCAGATGAAAAGAGATCTCGAGAAAATAAAAATTGTTCTGTTAGAAGTAACTCTTTATAGAGGGGAAAGATAGAATGATATAAATGAGATATTAGAAAAAAGCACTCGAACCCCTATCCGAACTCACTTTCAACCTCCAAATTGTCACCAGATAGATTGATTGTTCCTTTATATGCATTTCTTACTTCGATATACTTTCTTTGGTTGATTTTGACTTTAGCATTGGAGTTCTTTCGTTCGTCAACCCCACAACAGTCTCATGACTTCACGATTGCTTTTTCCTTTATTTTGTAGATTGCTGGAGCCCGAATCCGAAAGATTTAATTACAAATTTTATGATCTACAACGAACAAAATGTTATGTAATAAAATCCAATATGATGATAGCTTTGTGTATGTAGGACATTATAAATATTAGGGCTGGTCTCCTGTACACAAGACTGATGGGCCATCAGACGGGTCGGCCCATTAGGGTCATTAGGAGCTAGCCCAATCAGTTGCTAACCCAATAAAAAAACAGAAAAAATAGAAAATAGACAAAAAAAAACCCGCAATTCGCGATTTCCATCTCAATTCATCGCCATCGCCGTGGAAGGTGAAGCCACCGTTGATGACCACCGTTCATCGATAAAACACCAACAACACCATCGACATCGCGTAAAAAAATAGAAAAAAGCTCTCATTCCCACAACTCATGATTTCATATCCGTTCATCGCCGTCCAAGGTAAAGCCGCCACCACTATCACCGGTAACCACCGTTCACCGGAGGAACAATATCAAAACATTTAGCTGGAATCTGTTCTGCACAACAAATGAAGCACTGCTTAGAGACAATGAGAATTTATCATTTGCTGCTGATATCATGCCGCGTGTTCAAAACCTCTGTGGCCTTGGACCCCAGTCAATAATCTTCGAGCACTTCCTTTGCTCGATGGAAGTATTGCTATAATTTCACTTGCTCATTGAATGCATATTTTATATTGAGTTTGCCATTATTTTGAAATAAAAAATTGATATTTTTGAAACAACTTGAGTTTTGGAACCGTTATGTTGATGTCTTGCTTGATGTTGAACTCCATTAGCATAATATGTTTTGAGACAATATTAGCTTTTGAAGTTCTCATAATTTCATTTTTGAAGAAATATGTTGTATAGTGGGAATGGAATAAAATGTTGTCTTATTTTGACTTCAATGACTGCAAAATTTATTTGAAGATCTCAAATTCCCACCTATTTTGTGTCTAGTTGTTTGATATACGTTGAAAGTCTATTTTAACTTGAAAAATCTCTTATCAAAATGAGTTGGGAGATTAAAGGAGATAGTCATATAGTGTTAATCGTTAATTGTGTGATCATAAGAGATGGAATGGTTACTACCATCGCTGACGACCACCGTTCACCGCAGGAACAACATTACATCCAAAAGTTATTCATCTTATGTAAAGCATTTGCAAATCAATCAAAAATAGAATTAGCCAATTCATTAAAATTCACTTCAGTTGGAGAGACACATGAACGACATTCAGATACTGACGTGCGGTCGTTTCGCTCTCAAAAATATATTTGTAAACTCCTGTGCCCACAGCGAGCGTAGCTAGCTAATGAGTACGGGTCAATCACACAGAGAGCTATTGCGATTCTATCTTCAAGTAACCAATCACAAATGGGGGTTTGGTGTTGTCACTAAACTGAATTAAAATCTGCAATAGGAACTAAAGAAAATATCAAATAACAAAAGATTCTGGCATTTGAATTAGAATTTGGTTTAAACATAAAACAACTCGATCATGGGCACACCGATTTTCATACATAATAGATCATCTAGTTATGGTGACCGGATTCCTCTCTGCGTCTCCTCATCCATCCTTTCATTTTAGGTTTAAAAGTGATTCCTCTTCTATTAAACCCCTAACCAGTTATCCACCTCCCGATTCCTCTAAGAGATGTAAGCAAACAAGCAGTAGTGTGCCCTAGACGGACCCAGATCTGTTGTGTTCAACTGATTCCTCTTGTGCCCACAACACTCCATTAATTCTTTTATTACTATATGAACCGACACACAGTCACGATTCGCCAATTCAATTAATAGTGGTGTGCCCTCTTTACCTAACGAGTGATCAGCCACATTGGGCACTTCAGACACACACTCACGTGGAACAAGGCTCAAGAATTAACGGAAACTTATCATGAATTATTATGCCCATTTTGGCCTCACGAGTCCAGATTTATGCTCAAACCAATTTCATTGTTCAAATACCAGAATTAGAGATCTAGCCGAAAAGGCTAGACATAATTGAAATTGCAGTTATTAATGACATAAAATAAACAAGAACTTACTGAATTAATTAAGCAAAAACTCAACTCCAACGTTGAGAAGCATAAACATAACCTAAGTCCCGAAGGTTTAAGACCTTTCGGATTATTTTTGGCTGCCTAAGCAGCGTACTAAAAATGAAATGCAGAAATATAAAATGTAGAAATGTTTCAGACTGTCTAACGATGTTTTTCCCAGTGTTTAAACTTGCTTAAGTAGTTACATTTCCGAGTGGAGTTTCCCCCCCCACAGGCGGGGGTCTTCTGCTGAACTTTCGGAATGGCGTGCCCTCTCTGATCGAGTTGGATAAGCTTCAGCTTTATCAAATCCCTATTTTTTAGGGATTGCGTTTTATCTCTTCGATTGAGCTTATCTCTTTGTTGCAGCGCCTTTTAGGAGTCCAGCTTAGTTCCAAATCTCCTTCAGAAGTGTAGCTATCTTCTACCATCTCTCCTCCAACTGATTTTCGGGTTTCACGGAAATGCCCAATCTGACCTGTGGTCGAGTCTGTGCGAGTACTGTGGGCACGGCATCATCTGTTAGCTCCATCCGTATCTGATATGCCCACTTCACTGACCGAATGTGGGATGGGTACTGAAGAAGTCCCCTGTGCCTCTGAGGAACATATGTGTGAGATAATCGTGAATAACTGGGCATAAAATGCCCATTCCACCATACTCGACTCTTGGAATGCCCTCTGACCGCAACCTGGTTTTTTTCGACTCAAAACACACTAAAAAGGATATTTATAGAGGATAAAATGCCCATAAAAATACGAAATAAATGGACTTATCACTCCCACACACTTTAAGCATGATTGTCCTTAAGCATGGGGTGCAACGCATCCAAAAAAAACAAAAGAAAAGAAAGAAGAAAAGAAACAGACACAAGACACAAGCATGCAAACTGTTACTCAGCATGGGCACATCAGAAATAATCCAACAATATTGCAAAGTTTCAGCATACCAAAAATAGGTCAAAAATGAGTTTAGCTTGGTGTTCCTCACAGACTCTCTTCACTCAGTGTTTACACTCAATTTAGCTATAATTCTGTAAGAATTCGTCCCATAGGTTTGCCAACGTTCTACTGTTCATTCTCCAGAAACCATTATGCATAAGTATCAATAGGACTTTTTGGGCTACAGTGGGCATTTTAAGTGGGAGGGGTTTTTATTGTTTGTACAGACCCCTCCCCAGCTCCTTTCTATTCACTACCCTATTATGCCCTGTTCAGGCACTGAATTTTTTATTTTGGGCATTCTGAACACTTAAGACTCGGGGGATTTTCATTCAGATTTTCTCTTTTTTTTTTCTAGTCACTTTTTTTATATATATATTTCTTTCCCCTATCTTTTCTAGCCATTCATATATATATGCTTCCCCAACAACAACTCTATTTTCCCATTTTTCTTTTCAGGTCTTATAATGCCCTGACTGAATATAAACCATCCCAAAACAAAGAATTGACCAGGGCATTTTATAAGCTCAAAGGGTTGCAAGGGCTGTGTAATTAGTGGGAGTTATTTTATTTTTGTGGCTTATCAAAACATGGCCTATCTCATCTAGAACATGACCAGGGCATTTCATAAGCTCAAAGGGTTGCAAGGGTTGTGTAATTGGTGGGAGTTATTTTATTTTTGTGGCTTATCAAAACATGGCCTATCTCAACAGTTCCTTGAGTTAAACGCAGAACAGAGGCAAATTCTAGAACTCATAAGCACAGAATGATTCACACTCATGAATGAAAAAAAGCTGTAAAATGAGGCATACAACATTAAGGCTCAATTCTCACAGGGCATGCTAAACTCTTTCATCATCCCTATCTTAAGTGGACATGCTGATTTTTCTGTAAAGCAATTAAAGTTGAATTATCAATTGAAATGCCCACACAGACTCACTGAATAACATGCTTTGACTCAACTACCCACCTACACACTTTGCAACTTGCAAAGTGTGAACACAGACTCAAACAACTTAAACAATAAAGAAAACAGAAAAAACAAAAACAAAACAAAACATAATCTACAAGAACAGAAAGAACCAGGTTAGTCGGTTGCAGGCATTGGGTGAGAGAACCCAACATGTTTGAAATAAGCTTTCAGGGTTGCTTCGATTCGGGTCAGTTTTTCATTGGTCTGGAACTGGGCATTCTCGATCAACTCAAGCCTTCTCATGATCACTGCGACTGGGTGCTTCCTCTGCGGTGCCTTTCCTACTGGTGGTTTCCTCGATGTACCTGCCATTGCTAAAAGCATGCTCGAGGGGTCTGCCCCCGGCACAAAGAAAACAGGTTTTCCATCCTCATCGTCAACCACATCTTGCATCCTCCTCAAGCAGTTAAGATCAAAATATTCACGGGGTAGGGGAATTAAATCAGTAGCATGCAAATCAAGGAGCCTATATCTAACAGTAATCTGGGTGATCAATTGGGCACAAGAAGTACGATGCCTAGGGTGTGTTTTAATCTCCCTAAAGTGTGCAATAGCCACAGAGGCAAAATTAATTTTGATTTTATGCACCATGCACCACAAAATAAATAGCTCTTGATTAGTGATTGAATTAGAGCTATCCTTATAGCCGAAAAAGTTATAGGCCAACACCCTATGGCAAAATCTTAAAGCATCATTATTTAAACAATACCCCTTTGTGGATCCGCTTTGAAAAATGGATCCATCCCCAATATCAACCCATTTCGCATCGACTCCTTCTACAGAGTCGGGCACTACAGTCACGGCATCGACATACTCCTCATCCTGGAGGTCCAAATATGTCACGATGCCCAACAACATGTTCAAGTCATCAACCGACAGAGAATAACTCCTACCCATCAGTTTAAAAGATAAAACCCTAGTAGCTGTAGCAGGCTTATTCACAGCTTTAATTTTTAAGTTTTGGACAAAATCACGAGACAAAGAAGTAAAAATCACACATTCCATATCCAGAAAGCACTCCCAACCGATTGCAGAAAACAAGTCCCTTACCTCCTGCTCTATACCAAGAGCTGCGAGCGTCTCACGGTGGATTCCCTTAGAGTTTATAATGCCCCTGACTGGTGGCGGGCCACTGCTAGGCTTGCTTGGTGTGGGGCTCCCCACACCTCTGGCCCTTTTGGGGGCAGAGGCTGAAATGCCCTCTTCAGACTTTCTCTTGCGCGAGGAGGCCTCTACAGCCAGCGTGGCTCCGGCTTTCATGCTCACAGCTTTCCCCACCATTCTCTTGGGTGAGGAGTCCTCTTAGGGGCTCTTCAGTGCCTGCCTGAGTTTGGGAGGGCGCACTGGTATCTTGCTGCTCCTGCTCTTCTTCGGTATCCCCTTGCTGGGATATTTCTGGCTGCTCGGTTGGCTTTGGAGTGGGCTCTCCAACCTTCCTTTTTCTTTTTTACTTTCTTCAGTGCCCGCTTCTTGATGTCAGCGGGTGCCTCATTCTCTTCTTGCTGTTCAAAAAGCGGTATCTTCTCCGGTTGTTGCTCAGCCTCAATGTCTTCTATCTCGTCCAAATACTTATCCAAATCAGTATCTTTGTATCCTTTCTCTTCACCCTCTTCTCTTTCTTCAACTTCCTCTCCTTCTTCGTCATCTTCCAAGTCCTCGACCTCCACCGATGGCACATGGGTTGGAACCCTAGTCGGTTTTTTAGCCTTCTTCTTCTCAGCCCCTTTTTTAGGCTTTAGTTTGGGCTCTTCAGTAGCTTCTTCCTCCTGCATGCCCTCTGCAGTAGCCTCATTATCTTGCTGCTTTGTTTGAGTCGGAGTTGCAGAACTTTCCTCCGTCGCCTCAACCTCAGGCGCAGATTTCTTTTCCGGCGGAGTCTCCTTGGAACATTTGCTCGAAGTGGCAGCCTCAGATGCAGCTTTTCTCCTTAGGTTTGGCAGAGGGTTTCTTCATGACCTTGGCTGGAGCGGGCTCTTCAGAGACAGTAGGAGTCTCAAACTCCAAACGTGCCTTTGGTCTAGCCTTGGGTGCAACCTTCTTCCCTCTTGTCTTCGCCATTGTTGAGTTTGAAGGTTTTTAGAGATTAGGGTTACAGGAAAAATCAAGAGAGAGAGTTCTAATTTTTTTGCAATAGGCGGGTGAAAGTGATAGTGGAGATTTTGTGGGGTAAGGCTTTTATATAAAAGAAATCACTATTCATGATTTGACTTGAGACTCTTCAGATTCCTTAGGAGTCTCCCGGATCAGTATGCCCTATGCTAATGGATAAGCCTTATCCCCTGAAAAATCAGAACCAACTTTATCTCTTCAGAGTGCCTCACTTCATAATCCCTATTTCCAAGGGATTTATTTTATCTTCATCTTTCTCTCTCATTATCTAAACTTGCAAATACAATACTTATCCAAAACAAGCGTAAAATTGCTCCCTAAACTAGTTTAATTGACTGGAAAACTTATTTAAAATAAATAAAAATGAATTAAGACAAATAAAAAACCTGGGCTGCCTCCCAGTAGCGCCACAGTTATTGTCATGGGCACGACATCACCCCAGATCAGGCGTAAGTGGGCTCGGCGAGCCAGATCACTGTGACATCTTCATCAGAGTGCCCAAGGTAAGCTTTCACACGGTGACCATTCACTTTGAAACGCCCTCTAGTATCGGGATTTATTAGCTCAATTGCCCCATTTGGGCATTCTGTGTATACCTCAAATGGACCAACCCACTTGGTCCTCAGTCCTCCTCCCATAAGTTTGAACCTTGAGTGGTACAAAAGTACTTTCTGTCCTGGGATGAATCTCCGCCTTCGAATTACTTGATCGTGGAGTCTTTTCATCTTTTCTTTATACAGCACCGAATCATAGGCCTCTATTCTCATTTCTTCCAGCTCTTGAATTTGAAATTTCCTGAAATGCCCAGCGGCGTCAGGATCCATATTCAGCTTCTGAAGTGCCCATCGTGCTTTGTGTTCTAACTCGACTGGCAGATGTCAACACTTTCCAAATAATATCCTGTATGGGGACATCCCAATTGGAGTCTTGTATGCAGTTCGGTATGCCCACAGGGCATCTTCCAGATGAACACTCCAATCTTTTCGGTTCGGAGCCACAACCTTTCCAAAAATGGCTTTAATTTCTCAATTTGAGACTTCAGCTTGGCCATTTCCTTGGGGATGGTAAGGTGTGGTGACCCTATGGTGAACCTCATACTTCTTCAATAATCTTTCCAGCGTTTGGTTGTAAAAATGGCTCCCTTGATCACTGATGATGGACCTGGGCACACCAAAGCGACTAAAAATGTGGGATTTCAGAAATGCGGCTACCACCCTTGCATCATTGGTAGGAGTGGCCTTTGCTTCTACCCATTTGGACACGTAATCAATTGCCAGGATAATGTATTGGTTTTCCCTTGAATTGGGAAAAGGTCCCATAAAATCCATTCCCCAAATATCGAAAATCTCCACTGGCATGATTGGCGTCATGGGCATTTCATTTCTTCTTGTAATGTTCCCTACCCTCTGGCACTGGTCACACCTTCTGCAGACGTTGTGGACATCCTTGAATATTGTGGGCCAAAAGAACCCACAATCCAAAATTCTCCTCGCTGTTCGGTTAGGTCCGAAATGCCCTTCGCAAGCATAACTGTGACAATGCTTTAGAATTTCATCTATCTCTTCATCAGGAACACATCTTCTGATGATTTGATCAGCACATCTTCTCCATAGAATAGGGCAATCCCATGTATAGAATCTGCTTTCATGCCTCAGTTTATTTTTCGGGTACCTTGAGTACCCAATAGGCATTTCTCCAGACTCGAGGTAGTTCACTATATCCGCATACCAAGGTGCTAGTGTGCCCTTTGCTGAATATAAATACTCATCAGGAAAATGATCGAAAATAGGCATTTCGTCGCATTTCTCATTCAGCATCCAGCTCAGATGGTCAGCCACCAAGTTCTGTGCCCCACTCTTATCTTTTATTTCGACATCAAACTCTTGTAAAAGCATGATCCACCTAATTGGTCTTGGTTTCGTCTCCTTCTTGGCCATCAAGTGCCTCAGGGCACCATGATCTGTATAGACAATGTTCTTTGCTACCAAGAGATAAGATCGAAACTTCTCAAATGCAAGTACTACTGCCAATAGCTCCTTTTCAGTAGTGGTGTAATTACACTGTGCCCCATTCAGAGTCTTGGATGCATAGTAAATTACATGGCTTTCCTTTCCTCTCTTCTGACCCAGTACCGCGCCCATAGCGTAGCCACTAGCGTTACACATAATCTCAAAGGGTATTCCCCAATCTGGTGGTTGGATGATTGGTGCCGTGACCAGTTGCTTCTTCAGAAAACTGAATGCCTCCTTATACTCTTCATCGAATTCAAAGGGAACTTCTTGCTGCAACAAGTGAGTAATAGGTTGGGCAATTTTTGCAAAGTCCTTAATGAACCTCCTGTAAAATCCAGCGTGCCTCAGAAATCCTCTCACTTGTTTCACCGAGGTGGGATATGGCAATTTTTCTATTATATCCACTTTGGCTTTATCGACCTCAATGCCCCTCTCAGAAATCACATGTCCCAGTACAATGCCCTCTCTGACCATGAAATGACATTTTTCATAGTTCAGCACTAGGCATTTGTCCACACAACGCTGCAACACCTTCTCAAGATTGTCCAAGCATCGATCAAAAAAGCTCTCATACACTGTGAAGTCATCCATGAACACTTCAATGCAGTTCTCAAGAAAATCGGAGAATATGCTCATCATACAATGCTGAAATGTGCCTGGAGCATTGCAGAGGCCAAAGGGCATTCTGCGATAGGCAAATGTGCCGAATGGGCACGTGAATGTTGTTTTCTCCTGGTCTTCTTGACTTACTGCAATCTGCATGTATCCTGAGTATCCATCCAAGAAACAAAAGAACTTGTTCCCTGCGAGTCTTTCCAACATCTGGTCAATGAATGGAAGTGGGAAATGATCCTTCCGCATGACCGTGTTCAGCTTTCGGTAGTCGATGCAAACTCTCCAGCCAGTTTGCAGTCGTGTGGGCACAAGTTCTCCTTTCTCATTTTTCACAACTTGAATGCCCGACTTCTTGGGCACAACATGGATTGGACTAACCCACTTGCTGTCTGAAATTGGATATATAATGCCCTGGTCCAGTAGCTTAATTATCTCTTTTAGCACTACATCCTTCATCACCGGATTTAGCTTTCTTTGTGGATCACGAACGGGTTTTGCATCATCTTCCAACAATATTTTGTGCATGCAAATCGCTGGGCTAATGCCTTTTATATCTGCCAAAGTCCATCCGAGTGCCTTCTTGTACAGTATCAACAATCTCAAAAGGCGGTCCTCATCAGCTTGATTCAACCCCGCACTTATGATTACAAGGAGTGTCTCATTATCTCCCAAGTAGGCATACTTCAAATGCTTTGGCAATGCCTTCAGCTCCAGCGTGGGCGCTTTGACAATAGAAGGCATCAGCTTATCATTATTTCTCCGAACGGGTTCTTCCAATGAGTACAGCATCATAATTCCATCCCTTATGTCATCATCCTCGTCTAGGGCATTCTGGTCATTTAGTCCATCCCACAATGCCCACTCTAGTGGTTCTCTATTGCTTACCATGGATAAAATAGAATGGCTCGGGGAATGAAATGTGTTCACAAAATTGCAATTTTCTGTATCTGGTGGGTGCTTCATGGATTCAAAAATGTTGAACGTCACCTTCTCCCCATCAAACTCACACGTCAGTGTGCCCTTGTCCACATCAATCTTGGTTCGAGCTGTCTTCATGAAAGGTCTTCCCAGTAACAAAACTGAAGATTTTGAAGTTGTTGTGCCCATGTCAAGTACATAAAAATCTGCTGGAAAAATAAGCTCTTCCACTTTAACCAATACATCTTCAATGAGGCCTTCTGGATACACATTCGATCGGTCAGCTAGCTGAATGACCACACGGGTCTCCTTCAGAGGTCCAATCTTCAATTCTTTGAACACCGACAGGGGCATTACATTGATTGATGTTCCCAAATCTAGCATGACCTTTTCGACTTTTCTGTTTCCAATAATGCAAGGGATCGTGAACATCCTTAGATCGTCACATTTCTTGGGTAATTTTTTCTGTATCACAGCCGATACATTCTCCCCAACTAGGAACCTTGCATCGTCATTGAATCGCACATTTCTTGTACAAAGCTCCTTTAGAAACTGAGCATACCGCGGTACTTGCTTGATTGCTTCGATCAGTGGGATGTTGATCTCTACCTTGCTGAATACTTTTAGCATCTCCATGGTTTCTTCTTCTTTTCTATTTTGTGCCAATCTCCCTGGAAAGGGAGGTTTCCGTCTCTCTGGAATGGGCACCTTGGCAGGCTCATTCACTTCCGGGATGGGCACAGTATTAGTTTGCTCAGCTTCTGGTACCTTGTCTTCTGTGGGAATTTTTTCCACTTCTTCCTCCAAGGGCACATCATCATTCTCTTCTCTTGGCCTGACCATCTCCGGAAGCTCCTTTCCACGTCTTAGAGTCACTGCATTCACCTTTTCTCGAGGGTTCTCTACCTGAGAAAGCAGCTTCCCACTCTTCTCTTCCATCTTGTGCATGGCCTGAACTAGCTGATTGATTTGCTTGCTCATATACGAGAGACCAGCTTAAGTCTCTTGCTTAAACTTCTCATTCTCCTCAGCTATAGCAAACACAAGATCTTCTAGCCTTTGCTTCCTTTTTTCCTCTGGTGGTGGCAATGGGTGTGCAGGATGCCCATCCTCTGGCCTTCTCCATCTAAAATTTTCATGGTCTCTCCAGCCAGGATTATAAGTCTGGGAATAGAGTTCATATCTTCTGGAATGCCCATTCTAGCCCCCTATAGCATTCACTTCTTCCATTTCTTCTTGTAGAGTAGGGCATTCATCAGTGAAATGAGATATGCTTTTACATACCCCACAAGGTCTGGGCTTCCTTGCCATGCTTGCACCGGATAAGATTTTTTCGATCTTGTCGCACAATCTATCAATCCTGCTGTCCTGGTCCGGTGCCCTTTCTGATTCACTTACAACCCGAATGCCTTCTCCACCGAAGTCTCGGTTGTCTTCAGCCATTTCTGTGAGAATTCTGAATGCTTCAATAGGCTACTTGTTCAAAATGGATCCTCCATATAAGGCATTCATGATCGTCCTCTCATGTGGGCTCAATCCTTCGACAAAATACTGAATCAAATCGTGTTCAGTAATCTGGTCATGTGGGCATTTCGCCAGCATCGCCTAGAATCTTCCCCAATAATCATAGAAACTTTCGTTAGTTCTCATCTTCAGGCTCCTTATCCTTCTTCTCATTTCTTGCACTCTGGATGCTGGAAAATATTTCTCTAAAAACTTCTGTTGAAGTTGTCTCCATGTGGTCACATCGCCAGTGGATAGTGTGTACAACCAGTCCCGTGCCCCATCTTGAAGAGTGAAGGGGAATGAGACCAACCGCACATACTCTTTTCATCCATGGTCGGATGGTTGAGTTTGGCAAACCATCTCAAAATCTTGCAAGTGCCTTTGTGGATCCTCTCCAGGCATTCCGTGGAACTTCGGCAAGATCTGGATAAAGTTTGCATGAATATCCCAATTCTGAGTTACAGCTGGGAGTGTAATGCCCATTGGGCGCAGATTCATGTTGGTCGGAAAAACCAACTGCCTTAAAGTCATGTTATCATCCGTATTGCCATTCGCGGCATTTTCATTTACGGCCATGTTGATGTTGTGCCCGTTCTCAAATTGTCGTTCCTCCTAGTGCCCTTTGGCTCTTTAATCTTCTTGATCCTCTGGTGGTAGTGTGGGCTCATGAGGTCTATTTGCTGCTTGGCGTGCCCTCTTCATTGCTGCCCTGTTTTTCTTTGAAGTCTTCTCTATCTCCGGATCGTACAATAGAGTCTCCTCTGAAGAGCCCCTGGGCATCAACTTCCAGGCTCACCAATTGTGGAAGATCAAATCACTAGAAACCAGCTCCCCGGCAACGGCACCAATTTTGACGCGCGGTCGTTTGGCGCTTAAAAATACATTTGTAAACTCATGTGCCCACAGTGAGCGTAGCTAGCCAATGAGTACGGGTCGATCCCACAGAGAGCTGTTGTGATTCTATCTTCAAGTAACTAATCATAAAGGGGGGTTTGGTGTTGTCACTAAACTGAATTAAAATCTGCAATAGGAACTAAAGAAAATATCAAATAACAAAAGATTCTGGCATTTGAATTACAATTTGGTTTAAACATAAAACAACTCGATCATGGGCACACCGATTTTCATACATGATAGATCATCTAGTTATGGTGACCGGATTCCTCTCTGCGTCTCCTCATCCATCCTTTCATTTTAGGTTTAAAAGTGATTCCTCTTCTATTAAACCCCTAACCAGTTACCCACCTCCTGATTCCTCTAAGAGATGTAAGTAAACAAACAGCAGTGTGCCCTAGACAGACCCAGATCTGTTGTGTTCAACTGATTCCTCTTGTGCCCACAACACCCCATTAATTCCTTTATTACTATATGAACCGACACACAGTCACGATTCACCAATTCAATTAATAGTGGTGTGCCCTCTTTACCTAACGATTGATCAGCTACATTAGGCACTTCAGACACACACTCACGTGGGACAAGGCTCAAGAATTAACGGAAACTTATCATGCATTATTATGTCCATTTTGGCCTCACGAGTCTAGATTTATGCTCAAACCAATTTCATTGTTCAAATACCAGGATTAGAGATCTAGCCGAGAAGGTTAGACATAATTGAAATTGCAGAAATTAACGACATAAAATAAACAAGAACTTACTGAATTAATTAAGCAAAAACTCAACTCCAACGTTGAGAAGCATAAACATAACCTAAGTCCTGAAGGTTTAAGACCTTTCGGATTGTTTTTGGCTGCCTGAGCAGCGTACTAAAAATGAAATGCAGAAATATAAAATGTAGAAATGTTTCAGACTGTCTAAAGATGGTTTTCCTAGTGTTTAAACTTGCTTAAGTAGTTACATTTCCGAGTGGAGTTTCCCCCCACAGGTGGGGGTCTTCTGCTGAACTTCCGGAACGGCGTGCCCTCTTTGATCGGGTTGGATAAGCTTCAGCTTTATCAAATCCCTATTTTTTAGGGATTGCGTTTTATCTCTTCGATTGAGCTTATCTCTTTGTTGCAGCGCCTTTTAGGAGTCCAGCTTAGTTCCAACTCTCCTTCGGAAGTGTAGCTATCTTCTACCATCTCTCCTCCAACTGATTTCCAGGTTTCACGGGAATGCCCATTCTGACCTGTGGTTGAGACTGTGCGAGTACTGTGGGCACCACATCATCTGTCAGCTCCATCCGTATCTGGTATGCCCACTTCACTGACCGAATGTGGGATGGATAATGAAAAAGTCCCTGTGCCTCTGAGGAACATATGTGTGAGATAATCGTGAATAACTGGGCATAAAATGCCCCTTCCGCCAGACTCGACTCTTGGAATGCCCTCTAACCGCAACCTGGTTTTTTTCGACTCAAAACACACTAAAAAGGACATTTATAGAGGATAAAATGCCCATAAAAACACGAAATAAATGGACTTATCAATACCATGGAGTTTCAAAAAAATGTATATTAGACTAGCAAATGGTCATACATTTCACTAGTTATGGTAAATTCATCTTTTCCAGGAATGTATCGCTTTCCAGCCAATTCTCTCAGTCGCGCAAAAGAGAATATTGGTTATTGTTTTAGATGAATATTAGATTGATACTTGTCTTCAATATAAGTGATACTTTTATACTCAATATATGATACATTTTATATTTATCTGACTACATCTTCAATTCCTTTTGCAGATTCTTAGATTGAAGATTTTTCATTTTTTAATATATGTTGGGATATTTTAAGAGTTTTATTAGAATAAAATATTGATGAGAATTTATTATGTTAGAATTTTATGATTTTGGAATACTATTATGATGTAATTTCATTTCTTAAACATTCATTTATGATTTTTCTTTTAGTTTTTTCAATATGGAAATAAGCATCTACTCATTGGGGAGAATATGACACTTCAATGACATTAAAGTGACTGAAAAGATATTTGTTTCTTATAAGATACGTTTTTGCATGTTATTTGATACTTTTAGGACGAATAAATGATACTTTTCCAAACATGAGTGTTACTTTTTTTAGCATTTGATACTTTATAGCTTAACAAATGATACTAACATTATTTTTGAAAACAAATCCATTTTTTCTTTAAATTTAGGTTTTGGATGTTCTTGAATGAACATAATTGCAGCTAATTATGAAGCAATGAGTGTTGTTTAGTAATAAAGACCCTGATTATTTTATAAGAAATTTATTCCACAAAATCACATATGAAATGATACAAAATTTAAAATTCAATGATACGAACCACTATTTCATTCATTACTATCAATAACCTCAATCAATTCATCATTACAAAGCCGATATAAAAATCGGAGAATTTGTCCAATAAAATCAACTCCAAGATAAAAAGTTCATGTTTAAATAGAATGATGACATCGAAAACCTAACATGTAAATCATCATACACCACAAGAAAACACAAACATTTCTTTAACTCTATCCAATATCCAAAAGAAATCACAACATTCCAAATATCCAAATATAAATTCACAAATCGCAGTCATTTCTTCCTTCTATTCATGTATCCAAGGACAAACTTATGGATTTCAAATCTCAAATCATTTGTGTCAGCAAGACCAATACGAGCGCACTATAGTGCTTGGAGCTTCTTTCAACTATAATACTGCAAATCGAGAAACAAAGTTAGAAATGAGTTAGGAAAAATAAGGAAAATAAAACTGAAATGAAAAAAAAATATATAAAAAAATAATTCAAACATTTTCTAAGTCGGGGCACGAATAATCATTCCCATCAAATCTCTGCATGTGAGTCATCACATATACACCGCAGTCATGCCCACCAATTTATTGCTTGTTCCCTTCAAACTCCACATTCAACAACTCATACGACCTCAACTCTGAGGCTTTTGGATGTTGAATCTCATCGAGATAAGTATCAACTTCATCACGTTATGTAAGGAAAAATACACAACTCATAACACTAGTAAAGATATTAACAATGAAAAATAGAAAAAATATAAAAAAAATCATTGAAAAACACTTACATGCAACTCAGCAAACATGACAAATGTCAGTAAACACTATCTTCTACACTTGAATGCTTCATGTTGTCCAAGTGGTGGATTATTCTTTCAGGAAAATCGATCACAGTAAGGAAGAAATGCGCATCAGAATGAATAGACAAAAACAAAAATAAATGAACGTATCTGGACAATTAATGAAAACAAAAAAAACCAAAAAGCACAAAGACAAAAATATGAAAATGACTGAATCCAAAAGACATAAACATCTTACGTAAAAAAAATATAAGAGGTAAAAACTATGAACAATGTCATACCTGTTTTTACTTCAAATGTTACTCAATGGTATGCTAACGGATACTTAAACATAATAATTTATATTACTTGTATAAATTTTTAAATTAAGTACCCAAATGAACATCTTAGAACAGTTATTGAAAATACAAAACACATAAACAATATAAAAAATAAATCAGATACAGACTCGTATGGTGATGGATATTCTGAACAAAATACTTAACATTACTCGTATAATTTTCAATCAAACACTTCAATTAACATATTTGGACATTAAAAACACTAAAAAGAACCCAAACAAAATATGAAAAATGACTAAACCTTAAAGACATAAATACACCATTAAAAATGTGATACATGTTTCCACTTCAAGTGTTACTCATAATCATGTTAACTAATACTTAACATGATAATTCATACTACTCATATAAACTGAAATCTAAACAAACAATGATTCATATTACTCATGTTTAATAAATATTTAACATCTCTGAACAGTGAAAGAAAACAAAAACATAAAAAACCACATAAAAATACATCAAATACAAAATCAATTGCAATTTGATACTTATTTTCAATTCAAGTGATACACATAAAGAGATATTCATATTCAACAAATTTACTAGCATATATCTGACTACAACAGTGATACAAATATCATTTATGATTTAAGAACATAAAAATAAGACATGATACTCAACCGAATATGAAATAATAATCATATAATTTTACCTCAAATCACTTAAATGAAGACATATGAACAAATACATAAGTAAAAAATAAAAAATACAAATAGAATGCAAAAAAAAAACAACAACAAGACCCTAACAACTATTTATTACAGAAACCGAACACAATATCAGCAAAAGAATTAAGAAAATCACTTGTTACCTGACTAAACTGAGAGATGAAGAGACACGAATCGAGAAAACATTGAAGCTCCAACGGTGAAGCGATGAATCAATGACGCCGGGGCTGATGAAATCAAAAAAATTAATGAAGGCGGCGAGAGAGAGATGGAGTTGGAAGCTAGGGTTTACAAAAATCACGGACGACTAAAGTCTCACGTAATGGAGCAGAGATGAAAGGTTGAATCGTTAGCGGTGAAGTAGACAATCGATGAGATCGTGGCGGAAGAAATTGGGAAAAAAGAGAGATCGAGAGAGTGAGAGGGGCGGCTAGGGTTTGGAGTTCAGAACGAAAAGGTGAAAAAAAATGGGAGAGATGGGTCAACATAAACTTTTATATGTTGCGTTGCGCATTTCGGGTCGGGTCGGGCGTCTGTTGGGGTAGACCCATGCATAAGGTGCACAGTAAAATTTACGTAAATATTATGTGTGATGGAACTAAATCATACATGAGTTGGAGTATGATTTAAAACTATCGGATTTACCCTTATGTTATAATTGAAAAAAAAAATTGTTGCAATTATCAAATTTGAAATATCGTATCTAAAAAAAAAGGTGTAAAGCTAAGACAATTAATCTTTTTTTACATATTTAAATTTTGAACATTTTTTTTTTCTAAATTGATCTAAAATAGCAAGCGGGCCAACTAGGCAAAATGTCGTGCATAGAAATGCCCAGCCCAACTAGAAAATGTATATTTTTTAATGACTAACATAGAACAGCAAAAAAAACAGTTTTTTTCAGTTCTGTATTATATTTTTAGTTTCGCAATTTCCATTAATTCTTGTTTGGTTGGTGTAGTTGGGATTTGGGGGCTTTTTTGTACTTCTGTACTGTTTTAGGTATTGCAATTTACCATAGATTATATATATATATATAGAGAGAGAGAGAGAATAATTGTCGTGACCAGATCGATATGTGCATTTGTTTAGATATAATTTAGCAAGTAAATAAATACTATTGCATGCACCCTCCATATTGATTATGAATTTAAGGTTACCCAAATTCAACAAATCAGGTTATTTATTAATTTAATTCAGGGAATTGTCAATTATAAAGCACCTGAAAGATCGGCAATCTGCTAATCTAGGACCCGAAAGATGAAAAACATCAATACAGGACTTGAAAGATGATAATTACCAATTTAAGATTGACATATGGCTTTATAGTTTTCATTTTTCAGTTTCTGGATTGACAGTTACCCATTTTAAGTCCTGAATTGATGATTCTTTATTTTATTTTATTTTATTTTGGAGATATATATATTTAAAGAAGAGATGGTAAAAAACTGAAAAAAGCTACGACAAAATCAATGTTATATTAAAAACGCTTCGTCAGTAACTTATTTATTTAATATGAGCGAAAGTGATAGTTTTATAAATTGATAATTGATTAGATATGCATTGACAAAAATGGCTTTATTGGAAAGTTCAAATAAGTTTAATTTATTGATTAGGGTTGCACTGTCAAGTTTAATTTTTTATATTATATTATGTCGTTGTATAAATATATGGCAAAAACTTGCATGCACTAGATATATATAAACTTATATCAGACGGTCAATGTGTTTGATCGGGTTAAACATGGGTCAACGTGCGTTGACCGGGTCAACGCACGTTGATCCGGTCAACGCGCAACAAAGAAAAATGGTAAAATATGTGATACTTTTTAAGGATAAAGATGATACTTTTTGAATTTTGAGTGATACTTTGTAGTATGAAGGTTGATACTGATTTTGAAGGTTTTTTTTTCATTTATTTATTTTGGCTTATACTTTTTAAGGATATAGGTGATATTTTTGGGCTTTTTAGTGATACTTTTTAGTGTTACAATTGATACTGATTTTGAAGCATTTTTTTTTTTGGAGTAGACCAAATCAATGCGCGTTTTCCGTTGTTAACCGGTCAACGTATGATGATGCACCTAGTGCACAGAAGTTCTTCTCTAAATATATTTTTTCATTTAGGAGACAAAAATTAGTCTAGACAGAGCATCCCCTCCCCTCAACTTTTTTTTTTTCCCTCTCATCTAATGATGCTATGCGATGAGTTATAAAAATAATTACTTTTTTTAGGATTATAACATATTTAGTTAAATAAATGGGTTAATTGTAATTTTATGTGCCACCCTTGATCAAATTTACAATTTCAATATTAATATTGAAACATTGCAGTAATTAACTCTATATTTTGTTGAAGTTTTGATCATCGGAAAAATTAGATGTGTGAAAATTATTGCAAATAGAAGATAATGGATTTCATTATTGTAAGTTTTAAAAATGATGTTTAAATTATAAATTGAGTCAGAGGAGGTGATTAAAATTACCATTAACCCTAAATAAATAAATAAATAAATAAGAGGATTTTATTTATTTTATTTTTTAGCAGCAATTGCGTTAGTATGAGTCATCTAAAATTCCTACTCTATAAAGGTAATAAATAAATACACCATCCATTTTCGAAATAAATTTCGGTAATAATAAAGTTTTTTTTTTTCTCTTGAGTTTCGTAAATAATAATAAAGTTAGAAAAACGTCGATCATTATAACAAATTAAATGTGAAAATCTCCCAACGGTCGAAAATGAATTTATAAACGTCACGCGGGCCCCACATTAACGGTCCACTGTCTAAGCTCTACACACACACTCCTCTCTCTCTCTCTCTCTCTAAAAGCTGTGCGATAATCATTCTGCAATCTGGGATCTCTCTACGCATTCTGTTTAGATACAAAATTCCTTCTCCTCCTCAATAGAAAAAAGGCGAGTAATTTAGGGTTTAGGCGTAGAACCGAATGGAGGTAGCAATAATCGATTGGAAAACGATCGATTCAAGAGTTGTTGTTGACGATTTGTATGAGCACATCAATGCACCTAAATGGGTAGATTTCTCCGCCCCCAATGACCCTGTTGATGATGAGGCCTGGTTCTGCCGTCCCGGTAAGTTCAACACTCCACACACACTCTTATGGGTATGTGTGTGCATTTTATTTTCTTGGGTTTCTTGATTGAGATGATTGTTTATTTGTTTTTGGTGTTGTTTTCTTGTTCCGTTAGGTTGTGATCACCCCAAAACAGTTGAAGACTTCTTCAATGAGAAAGAGAAGACTCCCATCTCGAATAAGGTTTTTTCTTCTGGATAATTGAGAAATTGTTGGTTGTAAATTTGAGATGATTACTGTGCAATTGGTAGTTGTTTTGATTTTAGCTATATTTATGCTTGCATTTCAATTGCTGATTTTCACTATTAAGAAATTGGGATATGTTTGTTTGTGAATCTCATACAGGATAAATGATAAATAAATATAAAAAACTGCACACAAAGCTAATTCTCTAATCTCATTGTTTCCTATTGGTTTTCCGGCATGTTTTGATTAGATTTAAAGCATGTCGGTTTCTGATGCTTATAATAGACTATAGCTTACCTACATGCATATGTTTTTTCATAATTTATCAGACATGGATACCCTTTATTTGATAAAAGATAACATAATTTCACTTCCTGTTTCCAGTTTTTGAGTCCCAAGAGTTGAAATTGATATTAATCATACAATATATATTGTCTCAAATTTTATTTTCTTGCAACACAGATTCAGAGATCAGCTAGTGTATCCGATATTCCTCCGTATCACCGAAGCAACAGGTACAGATGAACTCCAGTTCTAGACTGTAAATTTTACTCTCTTATGCATATTGTATTCATATCTAATACAGGCTGAACTCATTCACCATTGCAGAGATGCAGCTCTGAAGAAGAGAGGGACGAATCAACCTTTAGGATTATCAAACAAGGACACCAAATATTATAGGGTTGTCGAAGATGATGAGAATCAAGACCCCAATTTCTCAACCCCCCAACAACACAGAGCTAAAGTTGGTAAGGGGGGACTGAAATCAAGCGCTGATAGGAAACAAGCTAGTGATACCAATGAACGAATACCAAAGCTAAGAAGTACTTTGTCTGCAAGGAATTTGTTCTCAGGCGGGGATTTTCTCAGTAAAGTGTCCGAATTTTGCAATGAGTTGAAGAAACTGGCAATGAGGGCACAAGATAAGGAGAGTGCAGACAATGTGGAGAAGCAGGGAGCTCGTGATCATGTGCATGGAAATGGAGGAATTCTGAATGATAGAGAAAAGGAGAGGAAGCCCTTGCTAGAGCAGAGTAAGGAAAATATTGAAGTGGTGGAGACGAGCAGTTCCAAAGGGAAGCTGAGAAGGAAAAGGTGAGTTTCTCATGTCGATGAGATAAAGGAATTTGTAGAAACAAATTTTCAAGAAGTTAATGTGTTGAATTTTTCCTTGCAGAAGAAACGATGATTCTGAGAACACCCCAATTTCTGTGGATGTGAAGTGCATCAAACACCTAGAAGCTGAGGGCAAGTTACCAATCCGCACTTGCCCTCCCACTCCGCAATGCTTCTCAGCCAGCTTCGGAAACTCTAAATCCACAACGCCCAAGCCATTCAGAGCGAGACCTCTGGTATGTAGTATGCTGGAGCTACGATTATAACATAATCCATGGATTTTTATTTTTATCTTAAATGTTTAACCATTCAATTCTAGTACGGAGGGGAAAACATCTCTGTTTTGGAACTTTATTTTTTAGTTGAATTGTTGTGGAAGACTTGATTCCAAACTAGAAAGTTTTTTAGGCCACATATAGATAGTGTGCAAAAAGCCACATTTACTATATGAAATGACATTATTTGTGTGTTGCACTCATCACTTTCAGTCCAAAGTAGGATTGCTGCAATCATAAAATCTGATTTGAATTTCTCTTTGTTTACTGACTATATATATTATATGAACTCTGGAAGAATCAGGAGAGAGGAATCCTGCAGGAGCTGAAGCAGATCGAGAAGGACGTAACGAAGGTGGAGAAGAAGAGCAACCATGGAGGAGGAGGAGGAGGAGGAGGAGGAGAGGTAACCGAGAAAGAAGCAAGATCTTTGGATGTTTTCTGGTTCCTAAAGCCTTGCACTCTATCAAATTAAAAATCAACTGATATAAAAAACTACACATAAATTTGCACACATGTAACTCATATTCTTTCATTCTTTCAATTTTTTTCTGCATTCGAGTAGAAGTATAACATTCATTAATTCTTGAGTTTATTTGTTATCGAGGAGACAGCATTTTGTCAAATAAATATAACAATTCTGTACTGAACAAGTTTCCAGCAGATAAATAAATAATGCAATTGTTTCTGCCTGTGTGTGACTTGTTACTTCCTTCTCCAATTAATGTAACTCTCTTGCTCATCAAAAACATATATCATGATGCATTAAAGAGGGACGTGATGATAAATTATGAGAGACCTTTTGACATCCACTTTTTTATTAACAAAAAGCAAACATTGGATCTTGTTGACCTTTTCTAATACAAACCTTATCCACCAAACTAAACAAAATGGAAACCTCAAGTAATTGCAGACGATGTGGAGAATCCTCCAAGTCCAGAAAATGAACTTAATAACAATAAGCTCGACCACAACTTCATATTTTGGGTCTTTCTTGAGTTTCTACAAATTCTCACGATTGATTTTATTTTCTTAAATCCAAACGGTGAAAACTCTTGTATAAAAGGGAGACGTATTACAATTGTTTTTCAATATTCCAATCTGCAGATAAACCTTAATCGCCTCATCCTTTTCACAAAGGAGAGGGAGAACTGGAGAAGGGACAAAAATAATATGATAAACACGATCTCTGCATAAACATATGCAAAAGCCAAAACCTTAAAATTAAATTGTAAGAATATATCAATCAACCGTAAAACAATATAACACCTCCCTCTTCCATTATTCGCCTAAAATACATGAACACCAACAAAAAAAAAATCCCATCAACAAAATCATCTACAGCCCAACATATATATAAAAAAAAAAAAAAAAAACTCTTCCAAGAACACCCCAACCAAAAAAAAAAAAAGAAGAAGAAGAAGAAGAAATGTTCACAAATATTGTTTTACATCATCATCCTACAATCTCGAAATCTTGAAGAAAACTCCACTTAATTAGTTATTACAGAGCAGACAGTTCAAGAATCCTCGATAAGCATACCTTAAACGAGGATACAATCTACGAGAATTATGTCGCGTCTCTCTCCATACCTCATTAACAGTCTCGAGGAATCGGCTCAAATTTCTGATTGGAGAAATATACAGAGTCAAAGGGACTGCAGAAAACGCCACCGCGAAGAATAATTGCAGCATCTCAACTTTTCAAGATCGAGAAATTGACTTTATCGATTGGAATTTCGTCAAATAATACTGGAATTTCAAGATCGCGACACGATCTTTATCTGATGGGATTCTCGGTGGATGAATCTTTCGATTTGATGATCGAGATAAGGGTTGAGTTTGAATTTTTGTTTTAAATTATAAAAAAGATGGAGTTTGGAATTGAAGGGGAAATTTCTGTTTTAGGTTTGGCTTTGTGGAGTTTGTACTATCTAGACAAGTCTACTACACTTGTCCATCCCAAGGTCCCTCCTTTTTATAATATAATAATATTTCAAATTATTGTAATAAATTTTAATTATGTTTTTATACATTACTTATAATTTTATCGCCGCCTTCTAATTTATTTCTATTTGCAAATACAAATTGATGATTATTGTATCTTATCATATATTTTAGAAAATACAATGATAGAATATAACATTTATGATGCTAATGAGGTAAATTAGATAATTATATATTTGTCACTGATAAAGTATAAATTATCAATTAGTAGTCAGTTAGTTCACGCGTATATTAATTACGTATGCACGAGCAAATGAAACAAGTATTTTCATACTCAAGTTTAAATCATTTATATCAATGAGTCTCAACAAATAGTCTGAACGATATTTCTTTTAAACTCAAGTTTGAATAAATCACAACCAACTTAATTTAATTACAATCTATAAAATAGAAACTCAATATTATTAAAATATATCGCGATTTATCTCATTTATTAAACTCCACTGTAAGACGAATATTAGAAATGCTCTTCGAAGAATTTATTGAAAAAAGAACAAGAAAAAAAAACACAACTCATTATATGTACTATTTATTTAATTTGAAATTTGAAACCAGTGATTTGCACTTTGAGCCTTTGAGGCATCGTGGCAAGTGAAAACCCAAACTCATTTATTATACATTATAGTTTTTATTTGGTCAAATATACTTAGTCAGGGGCCCACTGAGGTGCTAAAGATTTGATGTAAACAATGCCACATATATTGATGAGGTGTATAATAACTAACCATTACTTATAAAATATTATTTAATTAAAAAAATTAAGCAATTCTCCTTCTTCAGTAGCCCAGAATCTTCGTCACCAATTTATGGGGTGTATTGGATTAAGATTTTATTAGATTTTAAAGGACTTTACAAAATTCATGAATTTATAAAATTCATTGATGAGTCTTCTTTGATTTGGGAATGAATTTGTGACGATTTTGATGGATTTGAAATCCTTCTTCCCAGCGCTCGTTGAAATACAACGGCCACTGGGAATTAGGAATTAGGTATTTGAACGCCTCAGCGGTCGTTAGGGTACACCGCGCGCTGGGGTGTCCGAATTCAACTCCTCAGAGGCCGTACACCGCGCGCTGGATTTTACGAATCCATGAAAATCTTGTATGCAAAGGTCGAATTTCATCCTTTGTATTTTTTACATGATTTTGAGGTGAAATCCAATAGAATCACTAACATTTTAAAATCTATGGAGTTTTGAATATAGTTGGATTTTTATAGACATTTTAAAACCTGTGTTGAATACCTCTGGATTTTTAAATATTTTTAAAAGTCTGAATTTAATACACCCGGAGTTTGAAATTCCAACAAAATCCAACAGAGTCTCTATTCAATACACCCCCTTAGTTGTAAAAATTTGTGCGAGACTGTATGATAGATTTAAATATATAAAAATACTACTCCCTCCGTCCCATTTTGATAGACTTATTTTCCTTTTTGGTATGTCCTGATATATAGGCATGCTTCTATATATATTTAGTTAATTTACTAATAATTTATACTCCTATTTAATATGTCTACATTAGACATTAATTAAATATCAAATAATTAAATACAGGCACATTAGAAAATTTCTTGATTAATTATCTTTCCCAATACTTTTCTTAATCCCCGTAAAAAACTCCAATCAACCTATCAAAATGGAATGTATGGAGTATAATAATTACTAACAGCATAAAAATAAAGACACTAAACTTACCACAATAGATAATCTAGCATAAAAGTACATTTTATTTAAATTATTCCTCAATTACCTTTTTTGAAAAGAATAATCTCATTGCATATTGTTTGGTTGGTAAGAAAGTAAAATTTTTTGAGAATATGATTTATCGGAATGTGATTTTGAGGGAAATGGTTATCAATAGAATATTCAGTATGTGTTTCGAACATAACATGAAAATTGTCAGGGTCCTTGTTTTGTTATTGGATTAAATTTAAACAATAATAGATAATTATATAATATAATATATATATATATATATATCTTATTTCACATTACCTATAGTTTATAATTTTAAATTACGAACAACAAAATATATAATTATATAATTTGTAACACCAGTATATATATTGAATGCAACATATTATTTCAATTTAAATAACATGATATGACTATAAAATAATCAATAAAATTATTTCATAATTTTGGGTCAATATCTTTATGATCAATTAAGGCAAATATTGTATTGTTGATCCAAATATTTTTTATTGAATTTGAAGTCAAAATTATCTATATAAATATTTTTTTATTGAAAAGTCAAAATAATAAATATTGACAATGGTATGGTCGTCGTTTAATAAAAAAAGATAATAATATATTTGTTATCAATTTTTTAAAAAAAAATTATTTTGGGGTTAAAAAATATGAATTCAAACTTAATAATAATTTATAAAAAAATTAAATAATAATAAATGAAGAAATCGAACAATGAAACCAATTAACATCAGATTCCCAGAAACAAGGAATAATAATTCCTACTTGGAGTAGGTATTCACCTTCTAGGAAAGTTGCATAATTTTTCATGTTTTGAGAAATCTAATTCCTTTCCATATTATATATAAAAATGGACCAAATACAATAATATTAAAATAAAAAATTAGAATATTTTCTCCATTCAAATTCTGTACCAACCAAACGGAGTCTAATGTTTACCATTAATCCTTCAGTGTAATAGTATAATTTTATTATATGCATTAACTATAAATAAAATGACAAAAAAAAGGGTATTATTACAAAAAAAAATGGCGAGATCGGTTGCCTCACCCACAGCCCAGACGAGTATGCCCATTGGGCCTTCTTTCAAGCCCATATGGTGCAAAATTCGATGATGTCCTTATTGTCAGCGTACTCTAGTTTTCATTTTTATTTTTTTAAAATATTTTAACAATAAATATTTTGGAGTCATATCTTACTCCTTGAGTAAATATTATGTTCATTCTGACTTTTTATATCATTTTCTACTATGTAAATAATAATATTGTGATTTTTTTTCCACACGATATTGTTAAAACATATAAGGAGGTTAGGAGGAAAAAAACTGTAACAGACATAATTAACATTTACAAATGTCATCATTTATGTTCCCAAAATATTTATTTTGCAAAAATATTTTAAAAATGAAAAACAAAACTAGGGTATGCTGCCCGTAAGAGCAGCAATGAATTTTCTCCAATATGGTAGGGGGTGGGGTGGCTATAGAATTTGATCGTTTTAAACACATTTATCAGATGAGATCTCATTTTTCGACATTGTATTCTATCTCGTATAATCATTAAATCTATGTCATGTGTATTTAGAAAATTCAAAGACAATTTAATGTAGATATATTCAGCGAAAATCCAATGGTTATAATACAATGTTTGAATAAAAGAATCTCACCCGACTATCTATGAGGTAATTAATTTTATTCACAATTCTCATTTTTCTCTTCACAACCTTCCACATGAATTAACATACCATTATTATTTTATTTGACATTTTTATCATTATATCATCAACCATTTTATAACTCTGGTAAATTAAATAAAGGGTTCACTTAACTAAGTGAATTCTTTATTATATATTTATATTCTAAGGAAATTTAGGATTTTTTTTCCAGTCATTTTTTTTTATTATTTTACTAGTCTGCAAGGAATGGAAACTTACATCCTTATTGTGAATATATTTGTGAGCACTTAGTGTATTTGATTTTGCGGATGCAAAATTCGCGATCAATTTCGTATTGCAATTCAGACACTGATGATTTGCACTGTAACGATCCGAAAAATTATTTTTAACTGGTCGTTACCATTTTTCCAAAAAAATATATTTATTTAAGCAAGTTATTGATATTCATAAAATCATATCAATTTTCAATAATCAATCATCAATCAATTTCATAAAATTTGGGATTTGATTCAAATCAATCCCCTACAATTATGTTGCTTCCTTTTTTTCTTGCACTAAAATCTAATATAAATGGGAGCATTTTCATTCTCCAAACCACACCAAAAGCATTCAAAGCAAATTCTTTATTTTTCTCTAGTTTTCGAAAGTCATGAACTCATTTTATGATTTTCTTTCATTGGCTTTTTAATGACCGCACACACACACACACACACATGTATATATATTATTAGATGCGCGTGGATTAAATTAATCCGTTACGTTTTAAAGTTCAAGTAAAGGTGGGGATCCGACGTTGAAATTAAAGTACATTTATCCCTATTATTCTTATATATGATATGCAGGTGCTATTGATGACACCCTCCGGGTTATTTAATGATGGCCTACGGACTTTATGTTTATGATGACCCCCTCTGGGTATTTATGATGGCCCACAGGCTTTATGTTTATGATGACCCCCTCTGGGTATTTATGATGGCCTACGGGCTTTATGTTTATTGATGATACCCTCCGGGTTATTAAGATGTGACGGCCTACGGGCATTATGCTATGATGACTTGTATGTCATATATTTGTATAATTCGGATAAATGTGGACCCCGCTGAGTTAATAACACTCACCCCAAAGCTATTATTTTTCAGGCTAAGGAAGTTCGGGCGATGATGTGGAGACGGAGTGATGGTCAAGATTAATAAATATTATTTTATTACAAATATTGCTTCCGCTATATTAAATTCTTTTATTTGAATAAATGAGATATTTATTATTTATGAAATTTTAGGACGTCACATGCACGAACAAATAAGACCTGGGAACTTAGTCCTTTGTGAACTAAGTCCAACCCTCAAAATAAGGATTCAACATCCTCACTTTCGACGCTATATCTATCACTTAAATTGTCACTTCAAAGTCAAAATACAATAAGTGCTCACGGAGATATCCACAATAAGACCACCTCCAACCGAGCAACTCAAACTTAAACCCTATTTTGTAGTAAATGTCTCATAAAAAAGTAATTCATCTCCAACTAACAAACTCATTTTCAAACTTAAAAGAATATTCTCTCAATATTCCTTCTCATACCACCTTTTATCTTTTTTCAATAACACCCACATATTTATCAAATTTACAAATTGAACCTCTTTATTTTATTTTATTTTGTATATTCATGGAACATCTAATATAAATAATTATTAATAATAATTTCTTACAAAATATAACATTACTAGATATCTTAATTTTGAAGGGTTATAACAAAAAAATATATTTTAATGTCACTGTTATGATTTTTAATTTATGTATTTATGTGCATAAATTTATTTTTTATGTCACTTTAATTTATACAATTATAATTTTAATTATTCTCTTAATAAATATCATATACAAAAAAATTAATACAAAAAAGGAAAATATATATACGATACAAATCATTACAAAATACTAAAAATACACTATTATAAATCTACAAATAAACAAAGGACGAAATTGTAATTTTACAAAATTTAAATAGTAAATGGGTATTGGAATAGTGTAAACTCATATTTGAGTTTTTACTGTTCATCAAAATAGCAAACACTCTTTTTGAGTTTGTAAATGAGTCTTGATTGGAATGAAAAGGTGACTACAAAATGGGATATGAGTCTTAGTTGGAGATGGTCTAAGTATACAAATTGACTTACTCTATATATACAATATGTATATTAATATTATAATGTAATACTACATGTGTAATAAAAACCATACACTTCAATAATATTGTAAATAGCTCATACACATTTTAAGTGGACATTATGATTTTTGCGTTTTTATTTTCTTTTTCCCGTTTAGAGTCGCGATAAAATATTAGAATCGTTGTGCAATGGATGAGAGGTGTATCATTTGGGATTAAAAGTGCAATTTTCTAGATATATATAGCCCAACTTATATATTAATATATATTGGGAAATGATGTGCATGTGACTTATTTGATCATAATATACAACTTTTCTTTAAAAAAAAAAAACACGCAAGACACCGATTAAGGAATATTAATTTCCGAATTGCTTTACAGTCTGCGCAACTGTTAGGCGATGTTTCAAGCGCTGATACTCGGCTTGCAGCTCGGCTTCCCTCTTCCTGCTCTGTTTAAGCTCATTCTCGAGCTTGGAGGTGCTCTCTTGGCTGAGCCGGAGCGCATGCCTAAGCTGACCATGAGCTTCAATGAGCCTAGCCGCAACGAGCTCCTCCGTTGCTCGTTTGAGGGCTTTTCTCCGGCCAAACAAGCAGCTCGTTGCGTGGTGAATCTGATGTTTCTTCTCCACTCGTTTCATAGTAGTAGTGTTCGATCGATGACGGCCATGGGGGGATTAATTTCATTTATAGTAATGGATGGGGTGAAGCGTTTGAGGTTAGTTTGAGATCATTTCTAGGTTTGGTGGACTCATATGTTTGTGTTGCTATGCATGTTTGTTTGATTCCTAAATTGAAACACAAATAGTTGTGTGTCTAATTGCATGTTGGAATTACCTTCATATCTTCACATGCCATTTGCATCTTTTCGTGTGTTAAAGATTAATTAATGAAAAAAAAAAACTTTAGATCACAAAAATACAAACACAATTTTATAAAATATCCAACCCCTAATATAATGTGTCTGTTAATTTTATTCATTTGTCTTAATGAAATTAACTAACGGTACTTCCATCAGCATAAGGAAATATTGCATATATCTACCAAAATGACAAACAACTTGTGTGCCTACAAATGATGAGGTTATTCATTATATCAACGATACTCAAGTAGGACTATATTAATATATCGTTTTATATATTCTCCTTACAAATTGTGATGATCTCCTATATATTCATATTCCCCGTATATATTTGAAGGTTTGCGTGGCGTTAAGATATTTGTTTTAAATTTACTCTTCCGCAGCTGCTACTTAGAGGTACGCACGTATATAACTCGATTGACTTACGATATTGATAAAGTTTAAATTTTGATTTTTTAGTTGTAAGATAATCTAATGCACCACTAAGTCACCCCAATAGTACTGGACTTTAAGTTGATTGATGTCAAAACTATTAGAAAAGGAAAGTTTTAAACATAATCTCCGTTTTACTCTTTATAAATCCCATTATTTTATAATATATAATATTAATATGATAAGACTGTTTTATCCTTTAGTATCCAATACTTAAAAACCCTAAAAAAATCAAAACTCCTTGGACATATATCCCCCACCCTTCTGCATAATTAAGGGAAAAAAACGTTAGAGGGCTATGGTTGCGGAAGAAAAACTGAATTTGCATAGAGTCGAGTTCCCATGATTTTCATAACTGAAAGATAAAAGAAAGAGTCTAGTTGGGGGCTACGACTCGTGAAGAAAATGTCAAATTGAAAGCCATTCATTCATTGATCATAACATTATGTATAAGGAGTCTATTTGTATCCGGTCAATTAAGAAATAATACCCTCTAAATGAAGTGCATACATTGATCAATACTCCCTTCATTTCTGAATAAGTGTCATTCTAATATTTTAATTTTGTTTAAAAAAAGTGTCATTCTACAAATTCGAGATGCAAAATTCACATTTTCATACATTTGCTCTCATTTAATGCATTTATACATCTATATTTAACTCATTTAATGTATTTACACAATAATGTATTAGGTAACTCAACTAATTTATTAATATGTATGTGTGCATTCATCTAAAGTGACACTTAATTGAAAATGGATGGAACAACCACATCACCTCATGCCTTGTATGCCTTTCTACCAAATCAACTCTCAAAAAGAAAAGGTGGGGAGATTAATTGGTCAATCTATATATATATATATATATATATATATTATAACACACTCTAAAACAAATATTTTTCCCTCTTATTTATAAGGGTATTATAGTCAAATTAGATTATAATAATTAATGAGATTGTTTAATGATAGATATCATGCTAATGTAATTGAAATGACGGTAATCTCTATATATATATATATATATATTATAACACACTCTAAAATAAATATTTTTCCCTCTCATTTACAAGGGTATTATAGTCAAATTAGATTATAATAATTAATGAGATTGTTTAATGATAATTGAAATGACGGTAATTTAATTATTATACAACTCAATTACATATTTCTATTAATAACACATTAATTAACATTTCATATATCGCATTAACGTTATATATATGAAATAATATTATGATTATGTCAAGATTAATCTTAACTTAATATACTATTCAAAAATAGATTAATACTATAATTATTTATATATTGATACTATAATTATACAAAATTTATATAAAAAAATCTCTTACATATTGCATATATTTTCTACGACTAATAATATATAAGAAACATTAACTGAATAATATATATTTTTTTCCATTCTACTTGCATTACACAATAAATTATAATATTGTCATAAATCAAGTAAAGTGATATTATATTATTAAAGTATTAACCATGTTTTGAAAATTCGAATTACTTATTATGTTTATTTGTTGTGTTATATATTATAAAGTCAATTCTAAATGAAAAATTCTCTTTATCATTCCATTTTAAATAATTTTAAAGATTACGTATAACATGTTGATTACCATATAGATGCATGGTCATCACTTGATTAACATAATTAATAGATTGCAATTAGTCTAGCATATTATGATAATTGCCATATATAATTTTATCACTTTGTATTATAAGTTATGTAGATAGTATCATTTGGTCGAAGAAGTCTTTATAAAACCAAACTTCTTCACCAAAAAAATTATGGAAACCATCGAAAGTTTGAAAATCAAAGACATGGAACCGAGTTAAAACCAAACATCTTCCCCAACAATCACGTGTATCTGTATGTCACCACTAATGTCTGTCTTTTTTTATGTCGAGGGTAATCCACACGCACCGAGAAGTGCACTAGGTAAACCCTACTCATGTGTAATAGCATGCCAACCACATAAGGAAGGTAAACCACACTTGACAGGCAGGTGTGACAGGCTCACCACCTAATAGTGTTGGTGGTGGGATTTGAACTTGAGATTTTTAGCCTTAAGATAACATCATCACTCTACCACTAGACCATCTTCAAGGGGACACTAATGTCTGTCTTTTTCTTTCTAGGGATTTTGGCAGAAGATAAAAACAATTACGACGCAGTTGTAGATAAATCATCCCTCTTAAATATTAACTATGGATGGTTAGTTAGTGAAATATTGAAGTATGCACATATTTACACAATCGATACACTTATTAAATATAAAATCACACACACACACATATGCGCGTTTGTGTGAATACATTTTCTATCATTGCATAAGAAAGTAAAAATATATTGTTATTGTAATAAGAAATCAACTTCTGACAAATATCAATATATCACAATTTAATTAGATCTATATACATATATATATATATATTACTTTTTATTGTATTGCTATATTATTATGGATGAAGGTTTCACTACGGTAGGAGAATTAAACTCTCTATTATTAGAAAACTATGTGTACGTAATATATGTCTATATACAATAAGAAGCACATAGTTATAAATAGTATCTTAACTTTTTCCGCTAAGGCAACTCTTTTCGTAGTTGAGAATATAATAATATATATTCCTAGATGATTTTTGGTGCAAAATTATGGATATTAATACATGACAAATTAATAAATAATATTTATTTTTATAACAAATATAAAAAATATAATACCCGACACTTAGCCATGCATCGCATGGGAGAATTGCTAGTTTATCTAAACTAACTCTCTGCAAATTCAATTTTTCTTCCACAACCATAAGCGGTTAAGTAATAAATAAAAGATCCAAAGTGGGCCTACCACAAGTCGATTATATCTTACGGTGGTAAGTTGAATCCAGAAACTTCCAATGAAGGTGATCCAAGATTGAAATAAACAATACCATAAGTTGTCGAGGTACTCTCTGGTTAATTTTTTTTTTCAAAAATATATATTCTAAAATTAAATTATTGAACTATAAAATAAATTTCTAATTAAGATTTATCGTGTTCGTTCCACCATAATTCACAAATTGACAGCCTCAAACTATCACACACTGAAAAGAAATATATAAAAGGCCCATTGGGCCATGGCGATAACATTAGCTTTTAAGATTCGTGGGCAATGGGGGCGTCATTCATCAATCGGAAATCCCAAACTAAACAATGGGCCTCCACTAAATATATCAGTGAGTCATTTCATTTTCGAGCGAGTGTGAGATAATCTTACAAATTCAAATTCATAAAATAAATTAAATTTGGATTCAAATACAATTAAATATTAATAAAATTATAAATATGTCATTATTAAGATGATTTTATACAAGTTTTTATCTCATTTTGTTACATTGTTTCCTTGCAATTCCTTTTAATCATTTTTTTGGATTAATTACGATTAAATACACAAACTCTGACATGATTTTCAATTTAGCATAAATTTAAAAACTTAACAATTAAAACACAAACTTGCATATCTTTATAAAATAGACACCCCAACCCCTTTTTTTTCGAACAAACATTCTATAATAATATATCATTTTATAATAATATGGAAAATATTTCCACCTCATCGTAAACGATGTCATTTTTTGTCTAAGTAAAAAATTAAAAGATAAACATACAATTTTGAATTTGTTACTTTTTAAATTTTCAGGTACAAAATGATGTTGTGTAAAAAAGAAAAATTTAATCGTAATTAACCATAATTACTTTGTAAGATGTAACCAAGAATGAAAATATTGCAATATATCGTGGATATATCGCAAATTTTGACATTGTGCTACGGATATGAGGGATCCCGAGTATCGGTGAAATATAGTGAAATATCACAATATATCGCAATATATCGCGAATTTTATTTATAATTCTATAATATATTTTGATTTTTTTAACACTAATTTTTTGTAGTCTTTTTTATTTCTTCATCACAATTATTTCAGCTGATGAAATGGTGAGGAAGGAAATCCGCTTTTTCAATGGATTTGCCCTGCACACTTAGATGATAACGAGAGAAATCATGATCCAAAAATAGCTACTATGACTTGTAATTGTGGCATTGATGTGAATCAAGTATTACATCAAAAAGTGGATAATACTTCTTATGATTCAAAAACAGATAGTTGAACAAAGGATGAGGGAAATAGTGATGGAGAAAATGATAGAAGTGGTGAAAATGAGGATAATGGTGGAAATAGAAATAGTGGAAACAATCAATACAATTATGGTTCAAGCTATATGTTATTAAGTCCATTCAGTTGTGAGGTAGACTTCACTCATGCATCACAAGATATAAACCACATAAGTAGAGCAGTGACTTGGAATAGGTGCAATAGGAAAAGAATACACGAGGACGTGCATGGACTCAAGAAGAAAGTTCAAATACTGACATTGAACCACTTTTAGTCAGTCTTTATTCTATGAATATGGACATTGATCATATTGATATGTCCCAAGATTCATATGCTTCTTATACATATGAGAGTTCACAATTTGATTGGAGTACTCAAAATGTGTATGAATGTCAAAACGTGCATCAACAAAATAATCGGGTTAGTGAAAATTATTCAATCCATGGTGAAGCAATTGGAAGAAATCAAGAACATATCAAGCGCATGTACATAACTATATCCAGAATTATTCTAATTTGATGAGTTGGTACTAATATTGTTTGAAACAAGATGACATTCCCATTTACTATATTTGAACCTCATAAATTCTCATTTTGTTATTAATTGTATTTTATAATGTTTATTTAGTTATTTTATATTATATTATGTATTATTTTGTCAAATGTATTATCTCAGACAATATTTATATAATCTATTATTCGTATGTTTGCTTTCAAAATACAATCTTATAAAAATTTTAAGTAGAATTTGTGCATAATAATATGTTATAATAATTACTAAAATTTCTTGTTAAATTTTCAAAATTGTAATATAGTTTTTGTTATTTTTTTTAATTTTCTTCGATATTGATATATTCATAAAATTAAAATTGTGATATTTGGTGCGCCATATTTGCATCGTGATGTAATTAAAGTTAAATAGTGAAGTAAAAATACATGGAAATTCCAATTCTAGGGCACGTGGCAGCTAATGACCTGGGTAGCACCTAAATCCCATACCTCCAGGGATAAGAGGGTTCTTGTTTTCCCCTTCCCAAACTTGAAAGCGCAGCGTTTTAGAGCAAAAACACACATAAGAGAGACCCAGATTGAAGAGGAACTACAAATCAGAAAATAACTTCGGAAAGTCTCAAACGACAATGGCAGGGCGATTGAGATCGGGTTTTCCTCTCCTCCGGCGAGCTCTCACCGCCGGTAATCTATCCTCCGCCGAGAGATCCGTCGCTCCAGAATCCGTCCTTTGCCATCAGGTATAATCACGGATCTTAGATTTAATATTTTTCTATCTTATGCTCTAACAAATGTTGTTTACTTTGATTTCGTTTTGTTGCTTTGCTCTTTTATTGTTCAACTCATTTCGGGGTAATAGGTCTAATTCATTTCGCCGCGGAGGAATTTGATTGTTTTCACCATTCTTCATTTTTTTTTTCGTTTTAATTGTTGGTTTTTTATTTATTTATATTTTGCATGGACTAGCATTTGACACACGCTGTTTGTTTCACTTTTTAGTTGATTGGGGGTATTTGTTTAGTTTGTTTCTTTTGTTTCTCTCAGAAATGCTCGCCATTTTCCCTCACATAAGGAATTGTGTCGTTGTAGAAAATCAAAATGTTAGCTTTGTTTCAACTGCGGTGTCTCCACCTTTTTAATATCCGAAAAAACACACACACACACACATACACACACTCACACTCAGATGTGGGACAGTTGTTTTTATTTATCTGATTGAAAGTATTATGATATATATGTGGAGACATGAACTTTTGTGAAGCCTTTTTCAATGTTTTGAATTTCAGTCTGCAAGGAATTATGCGAGTGCTGCTCCTACAAAAGAGCAGAAGGTCAAGGTAATTGTCAACTGAAGCTACATTTTCCATTTGTTTTGTGTTATGTGAGATTACATGCCAATGTTATCTAATGTAGACAAATACAGTGCTAGCATTGTAGATTCTGCATATTGATAGAGTCATAACTGTTTTTTTGGATGAATATCATGAAAACCTCGTTTAAATGTGTGTTAGCCATGCACTTGTAGTTCCTGTTACTGTAACCAAAGGACAATGGGATGTTTTCAGAAACAGCCTATTTGAATTTTGAATTACTATTCTGCCATTTGAGCCTGACCCTGATGTTGAAGTGCTGTTCTTTGCATATCCCTTATATGAATGTATTGTTGACTTCCTTAGAGATTCATATGTGGAGACCTGCATTTTGTTATTTTGCTTTTATTGTGCCCTTCCCCTCCTTCCATAAACTGTTCGTCATTTTCTGGATTCATAATCTTGCTGCTCAACAAAAACAGTATAAGATTTGATGTTTATGCTTAAGTTTGCACATTTGGTCAACTCAAGTATTAGCGAAGTAACTGATACATGCTATCTTTTCAGCTTGAACTGGGAATAACTTGAGTAAATATAAAGTTTAATGATTGTTTCATCCAGGGAGGGATGATAAATGGTAACCAGTCCAATGTAATTATGTAGACTTCATTATGACTTGCAAATCATGTGAATATTTACTGAATCAGTTACCTCATGTGACTTAAAAGTTTTCAGTTGTTGCTAAAAATTTGTATTGTAGTGGAACAACGTGGGGCACAAATCATGTGATTGCTTCTGATTTTATACAATGCAAACTTGGTCTGCACCTTTTTTGTATATTTCCTTCCTATAGTTGGTTAACATATCCATAACTGTATGATTTTTAGGGCTTTATGTGCTAACATCTGCAGTATTGCCCATTACATGCATCATGAGTACTTTTTGTTGTTCTTTTTAGTTCTGATTCCTCTAAATGACAGAAAGCATCCTCTTATTGTTGCCTTTGTCATCCTATTAAGAAACACCCCCCCCCCCCATAGCTTTAACAATTAACTTGTTAACCTATGCACAAGTTGGTGTTTCTAGGATAAAAATTCATGGTAGGTGATGGTTATTCTGACATTTATTTATTAACATAAGCACCGTGTTCTATTGTCTTTTCATTATTAATCATGCAGCTTATTTTTATTTATTTCAGTTTCTGCTATGCTCATTGTTTGGTTTGCTATTACATTTGTTGCTTACTTTTATATTTTATTTGGCTTCATTTGGGTGTTTTCATTTAGCTGAACATGGAATTTGGATCAGCTCTAATACCAAGGTTTTCATAGGTCTCATAGATGGTTATTTGAACCCTATGACTTGATCAAGTCATGATCAATGATATGCCAATGTGCTATGTTCTCTGTTCGAAACTCCCAATTTATGATCTGTAATTGTGCTAAGATAGAAGATCTTATTCTAAATTTATGTGGGGCATTGAAATATCTTGGTCATAATGTTGGTTGATTTAATTTTAGGTGCCTGTGACAATGTTTGGGGTCTCTGGAAACTATGCTTCAGCTTTATATATTGCAGCAGTTAAAGCCAATGCGCTGGACAAGGTTGAATCTGAGTTTCTTTCCCTAATTGAGGCTTCAAAGAAAAGCCCTACATTTTCTCAATTCATGAAGGATCTATCAGTTGACACGGATACACGAGTGAAGGCTATAAATGATATATGTGGCCAAGCTAAATTTTCAGATATCACAAAAAACTTCTTGGGTTAGTGTTTCCAATATTTGAATCTTTCTTTTTGTATTTGATGACTGTTTGTATATGTGTGCTCTTGAATTAGAAAATATCTTTAGAGAAGTTATATGAAACCTTGATTTTGAACTGGATATGGGGATTGTTGTCTTGAAAGTGTGAATGAAGACGTTGATTTGGGGTTCATTCAGAAAAAAAGGGTGAGGGCAAAAGAAGAAAGTAGTTCAGGGAACTGAGAAGAAGGGAATGCCCTTGATTTTCTGCAATAGTTTATAATTGTACTTCAATTTATATAAGAGAGGCACTGCTGTGTTTTTCTGAACATTCCTCCTTCTGAAGTAAGAAATTGAGTGGAAAGTGTATTCTTAAGTTATGGCATAGAACAATAGGGATATTAAATTCATGAAGCAATTATCACCCACAAATTACTTAATGTTGCTCCTTCTTCATTGCTATTATTTCATAATTTTGTTTGCAGATTCTGACATCAATTTGATGAGAGTAAACCGCATATACTGACATTAACTAAACTGTTGCATTCACTTTTTTGAACTAGAGGATATTATCTCACTTGCTGTTTAGATATAATCTTATATGTTATTTTATGTCATTTTTGTAATAGTTGTCGTTGCTGAATCTGGAAGGCTGGGACACATAGAACGTATGGCACAGAGATTCTCTGAACTGACCATGGCACATAGAGGGGAAGTTAAAGCAACAGTGACCACTGTGATTGTAAGTTTGAAATCTTGATATTAATTCCTTGATACTGGATATAGTTTGCGAACCTCCACCGCTTGGCCATCTAATTCCCTATGGTGATCCTTGTGTGTGCTTATAAAATTAATTCTTGTGTTCTTTATAGGTAGGGCATGATGTTGTGATATATTTTCTACGTTTGTCTAGGTATATTGCCAAAGTAACACTTAATTTATTCCATTCAGGCAGAGTGGTAAGGGTCATGAGCTATTGACTTGACATCTTATATGAAAGTGGCATGTTGTTGACGTGGTGTGCCCCTTCACTGTCTCACTGTTAGTGTCAATAGGGATTGGTTTCTCACCTTATACTAATACATGCTATTACAGAAGTATGTCTATTGCCCATAATATTTGGGGAAGTACTTCAGCCCCCTCTTTTTTTTTTTTCTTTTTTCTTTTACCTCAGATTTATCAGTTTTCATGATTAGCATTTGTACTAACTCTATAATAAAACTCAACGGACTTTATTTGAAAATTTCACACTGAAATCACATTTGATCATGTCTAGTCTACACGAGGATACAACTAGCATGGCCTAATTCATTAGGCATTTTGCAAGTAACATTTGCCTTTCTTTCCACTCAGTACTCTGCCTATTCTTTGTGCAGTCTCTGCCTCCGGAAGAGGAGAAGGAATTGAAAGAAACATTGCAGTATATACTTGGACAGGGCAAGAAAATTAAGGTTGAACAGAAGGTAAAATTCATGTTTTTTTTTTTTTAAAAGATATTGGTTTTGTTAATAAAATTTCACCAAGTGAGACAACTGCTTGATGTCTATGATTTTGGTCATCTCCCTGCAGATTGATCCTAGTATTCTGGGTGGTCTCGTTGTCGAATTTGAAAAGAAGGTATTCGACATGTCTATAAGGACTAGGGCAGCCCAGATGGAGCGGTTCCTGCGTCAACCTATCAGCTCAGATGGAAACTAAATCAATAATACCTGAAGAAGGCCCACCTTTTGTGGCTATTTTGTCATCATTTTGCTCTAAGAAGTTGTTAAAAACAATCAACTTTGGTTTTGGTTGTGAAGGGCTGCTCTAGACGCCCCTTGTTTTATGACATTGATCTGTCGTGCAAATAAAAGCCTCCTCTTGAGTGATGACGAAAACTCTGTATTTAATTTGAAATCAGCAAATTCATGAAGTGGATTTTTTGTCTTCTAATGGCTTTTTACCGCGTTATTATTTAAATCTGGTGAGAAATTAATTCTCTTTATATAGTTGATCCGTGATTTAAATCTACAATGTCGTAAATGAGATGGACTGCATTTTCTTGATTAATCTGAAGAAAAAAAGGATTTTGCAGAAACAAACTTTGTATTTTTATAGCAAAAAAGAAAGGGAAATTCTAAATACCGTTTCCATTTTAATCTTTATAACCCCCAATATTTTATAAAATATAAATATATATATGATGAGATTTTTTTGTTCCTTAACCCCAACACTATCATAGTCCCCCAATTTTCTATAACTAAAAAAAAAGGAGCATAACTTAGATCCTAATGTATAATTAATAGCCCCCAATCTTCTTCTTCATTAAATAAAAAATTTGCTGACGTTCACTCAACCAAACCAAGACTGTTCCAGGGAGAAAAAAGATTTATCACCATCAATTTTGTTGTATTTATAATCTCTCTTCCTTGATTCTCCATATCTTTCGTATGGTCTTTGAATTCTTTCCCCATTATGTCTAACACCACATCACCCTGTTCTTCAGATTATGATTTGAATTATCTAGAAAAAAATGAAATATAATTGTTTGAACAATTTATCCTAATTCTCAGTTACCGAAAAGCAAGAACTTAAAACAACCTTAATTGAAGCAAAATAAATAAATAAATGAATAAATAAGCTTTTGTCGACTAGAATCCACATCGACACGACTTCAATAGCATTATCTCTGAGTAAAAAATATTGATCAAACATTTGTCACAATAACACACTTTCTAGACAAAGCATCGATCTATTTGGTGCTCAATTTTATTCCCAATCATATGTGATTTGTTGAACCAAGATGTATCATTTTTTTTGTCTTAATGAAGAAGGGATGAACCTTCGTGAAGCAGTTTTTCTTTTATTTTTCATCGAAGAAGAAAGATGGGGGCTATGCATTATGAGGCTTTATTTTATTTGTTAGGGTTTTAATTTTGGGGCTATGGAGGGACAAAAAGGTAAAATAAAATAATGTATGCATTTTAATTAAATTAGGAGCTATAAAGAGTAAAATGAGGATTATGTATAGAATTACCCAAAAAAAAGGCAAAAAACACATCATTAGGTCCTTGTACTATTATTTTTTATTTTGCTAGGTCCTTATACAATTTTTTCGTTTTAATAGGTCCTTGTACTTTTTCATTTTATTTCAGTAGGTCTTTATTGAACAGATTTAATGAATTAGTTAACTATTTCATTAGTTTATCATAACACATAACCCATCATGTTACAGTCTAGTTTGAAAAAAATCACAATCAAATGGTGATTATCCACAGACCGTAAACAAAAAAAAAAAAAAAATCAGTCGGCAAGTAGAAAAGGAATCTGCTGCTCATCCAACCTGTGGGATGCGGCACCAAAACATTCAACATATTTTAATTAAAAAATAAAATTATAAATATTTTATATAGATTGGAAGAAAGATAAATTAATATTTTAATTGAATGTTAGGTTGGATGAGTGTCACTGATGGAGTGCAAATTTTAAAATGTTGGGGGTTGTGGATGTGGAGGAGAGAGAAATTAATATTTTATTTGAGAGTTGGGTTGGATGAATGTCACTGATGTAAATAGTCTTACATGGTTGGACAATGACAACGATAGCGATAACGGTGGTTTTATCGGGTGGACGGTGGGAATGAATACAATTCACATTAATTTTCTACTGTCGCAACTCTGAAGTTGGATGAGCGTTTTTTTTAAACTTGTTAATTTGTTTTTTTTTTATTTTATTTACGATTTTTATTTTATCATTGTTTGATTTATAGTTTTTTTTTTTAATTTCTAAATAAGATATGACATGATGAGTGATTTAACTAACGGATAAAATTAATCAATCCGTTAGAAATAAGAATCTAATAAAATCAAACATAAAAATACATGATCCTATTAAAATGAAAAAAATTGTACAAGGAGCTAAAAATATGTTCCCGCAAAAGAAAACGTCCAAATCGAGTGAACATTCACAATCAAGAATCAAGATTTATGCGTTAAAGATAAAAGTAAATGCTATGGTGAGTATAGTTGCGGGTAGGAAGATTTGACTAGACCCGACCCGACCCGTAAAGCGGGAAAAGATGAGCAGAAAGAGTTGATTTGGTTTGCCCTAGCAAATTAGCAATAGCATAATGGAGTCACTGTTGGTTCCTACTGCGGAAGCCGTGCCGTTTCTCTCCAAACCCTTTTCCGCCGCCCCCATTCTCAGAATCCCTACCCCCGCTCCCTCGCTTCCCCGCCGCAATTTCTCCGTCGCCGCCGCCGTGCAGATGAGCTCCAAGGAGGCCAAGCTCTGGGGCGGCCGCTTCGAGGACAGTGTCACCGCCGCCGTCGAGAAATTTACGGAGTCAATCTCATTCGATAAAGCCCTCTACAAGCACGACATTATGGGCAGCCGCGCCCACGCTTCCATGCTTGCTCGCCAGGTACCCGTTCGATAAAGCCCTCTACATTCTCGTTTGATTGCATGCATATTTAATTTTCAATGTGGTTGTTGTTGTTGTAGGGATTGATTACCGACGATGATAGGGACGAGATTTTGGGGGGTCTTGACGCGATTGAGGGGCAGATTGAGAGGGGTGAGTTCGTGTGGAGGACTGACAGAGAGGATGTGCACATGAACATTGAAGCTGCGCTTACTGACTTGGTTGGCGAGCCCGCCAAGAAGCTTCACACTGCACGCAGCAGAAATGATCAAGTTTGCACTGATTTTCGCCTCTGGTGTCGAGATTCTGTTGATCTAATTGTCTCGAGAATAAGGAATCTTCAGGTACTTTTCTGTCCTAACTTTCTTTCGATGATGATATAAGTTGAATTGAACTGTAGTTTAAATTTTTTGATGTTATATCTCTGTGAAGATCATAGCATTCTTTCTATCCATGATTCCATGTGGTTTTCTTGTCTTCCTCTTACTTTGACATTTGTTATGTGCATTCTACAGGTTGCTTTGGTGAATTTGGCTTTGAAGAATGAGAGTCTGATAGTTCCAGGGTACACTCATATGCAAAGGGCACAACCTGTTCTCCTTCCTCATCTTCTTTTAGCATACGTTGAACAGGTTGATGATTAGAGCATACTGTATAATATGATCAACTATTTGGATACTACCTGTTTGTGTGCCTCACCTTGTTCCAACGTTCGTTATTATGTATTAGTAATTCACATGTTTTGCGTCTGTCCAAAGTTCACTTTTGTGTTTTAGGCTCGTGAGCTATCCATTTTCCTATGTTATTTTAAATTACAATTGCATAACCAGTGGTTCAATCATGTATTGTAGCTCGAACGCGATGCATTGCGTTTGCTGGACTGCCGTACAAGAATTAATTTTTGCCCTCTAGGTGCCTGTGCATTAGCTGGAACCGGCCTTCCCATTGATAGGTTTATGACTTCCGAGGCACTTGGGTTCACAGCCCCCATGAGAAACAGGTAGGAACGAATATATACTTGCAGTGCATGATTTCCTTAGTTCCATTCTAGAGGTGATTCTGAATCTTTGAAATGTTTTTCAAATGTTGATAACTTGATGTCATAAGCATCAGAAGAATTTCACTTATATAGGCCGTGTTTAACGTCCATTTTACTAAACATAGACTTGGTTTAAGTTAGCATTTGAGTGAATTATTAGTGATATCTCTATGTAACTGGTCCAGGTGATGTTTTGTTTTGATTTCCTTTATGTTGCTTTATCTTCCCCGTTCATTTTTTTGCTTTCTCTTATTTTTGGTGACATTTATATGAAACAGCATTGATGCAGTTTCAGATCGAGATTTTGTGTTGGAGTTCCTTTCTGCGAATTCCATTACAGCCATCCACCTCTCTCGTCTCGGTGAAGAGTGGGTGTTGTGGGCATCAGAAGAATTTGGTTTCATCACTCCTAGTGACTCTGTTTCAACTGGAAGTAGTATAATGCCTCAGAAAAAGAACCCAGACCCAATGGAGCTTGTCCGAGGAAAATCTGCGAGGGTTATAGGGGACCTGGTTACACTTCTTGTGTTGTGCAAGGGTCTTCCTCATGCATACAACCGGGATTTACAGGTAAAATCTAATATTATTTTCTTTTCTTAATTTGAGCTGCGCATGGCTAATGTTAGTGTTACTGGTTTACCATGTCTAACTACACCATTTTCCCATAGTGATTTTGCCTGTTGCTCATAAGTGTCTTCATCAGTATTGTTTGCCTTCTAATGTATAAAATGATGCCCAGTTGCCTCTCAAGGTCATACTCTTATGTTCTTGCAGTTTATGCATAGAAACTCAATATTTTGTCTCCTGGAACAGGAAGATAAAGAACCCGTATTTGACAGCGTCAAAGCAATAATGGGAATGCTTGAAGTATCTGCAGAATTCGCTGCTAATATCACTTTCAATCAGGAAAGAATCCGGGCTGCTCTACCAGCTGGTCACCTTGATGCAACAACACTTGCAGACTACCTCGTCAAAAAGGTAAAATTTATCCTGTTACAAATCATGCATTCTACTTACATTCACACATTATGTAATTGTCACTGCCAAAAACATAGTATTGCTTTTGCTTAGAAGTCTTTTTATCAATGGGAACATGATAATTAATTGAGATCATCAGTCCATTTTTCTGGAATCGTACGACCGACTAGTTAAAAATTGAAACTGCAGTTTGGGTATGGGTCAAGAAGTTGGGGCATATTCTTCCATAAAATTACAAATCCGAAGTGAATGAGAAAGGCACCATCATTTATTTTGTTGTTGCAAGCACTCTCTTCTGCTATGAAGCTGGCAATGTATGTTATAAAATGTTAGTTGGCATGTGTTCTCGTAGCTAATGGCAAGTTACGGTGTTCTGTACAGGGAATACCATTCAGAACTTCTCACGATATAGTCGGAAGGTCTGTTGGTTTCTGTGTTTCAAGAAACTGCAGGCTTGAAGATCTGAGTCTCGATGAGCTCAGAAGCATAAGCCCAACATTTGACAAGGATGTGTATGAGTTTCTTGGAGTCGAGAAATCAATCAAAAATTTCAGTTCATATGGCTCCACAGGATCAGAATGTGTATCCAACCAGCTTGATTATTGGGTTGCGAAGTTTGAATTAAGTAGGAAAAGGGAGGGCTCGAGTTAGTTATGACGCATTTTGTTTTTGTGCTGTATTTCATTTAGAACATATCTTGTAAGCCTATAATAAACGGGCCAGAATTGTCTCTGTTGATGAGTTTTTGAACTGAAGCTTAGTACTTGCTTACTAGGAAAGAGTTGTGAAGTTTCCCTAAAATATAGGTGTAAATTGGGATTAGAAGAAAAGATAAAAAAAAATAAAAATAAAAAATCAAAGAAAGTGTAGCAATATTTAATAGAACAAGTTTGGTTAATCATCAGTTTGTGCGATATTATATTATCCATAACTACAGTGGCTGCATTCGTATCACCTCTGTTTCTTCTTTATATCGTGAGATTTATCAATATTAATACAGGGAAGGGTGAATATGTGAATCAATCACCATATGGGAACTAAAAGCTCATCTCAAACCTACAATATTTTTATCTCAACGGTACAGTGTTTTGAACTTAATGGTTCAAATCCAAACAAAAGGGAGTTGTTAGATGCACCACCATTTTTACTCTTTGCACCGCAAAAGAAAAAAAAAATAATTTTGAAGTTATTTAAACGTCCTTTACTTAAAAAGAAAAAAAAAACAAAGAGTAGTTCGAAAATGAAATTTCGAACTCATCATGTTTGTTCGAACATAATTTTTAAAATAAGTCTCATTTGAAAATAGATTTTCAAACACACCATGTTTGTTCGAAAATTCACAATGAAAATGTTTTTGTTAAACCTTTTTTTTATATTACTAGCTTAGGAAACGTGCGTTGCACGTGGTTTCAATGTTTGTTGTTATATTGTGTATTTTTAACGTGCCTATGGTGTGTATATATGTATATGTACGAGTTAATTTCGATTTTGATCCCATAGGACATCGGTTATTCCGATTTTGATCCCGACACTATCATTTTTTGTCCCTTTTCAAAAAAATCGCTCATTTTAGTCCCATAGGTTAAAGAATATCATTTTTGGTCCCATGATTTTAAGGCAAAAAATGGGACCAAAATTGATACTAAAAATGATAGTGTCGGGACCAAAATCGGAATACCCGATATCCTATGGGACCAAAATCAATATTTTCTCATATATGTACAAATATATAGCAATTAATATAAAATAAATATATATGAATATAATATAGTAAGAGGTATATGAGTATGTAATGTTCCTAAAAAAAGTATTTAATGTTACGAGAATTTAAAAAAAAAATACTATTCATAAAATGCAAAAATAAAAGTTGTATGTCGTCTTGTTGATACTATATTTTTTCTTGTTTGATCTTGGTGAGTGATGTCTTTTTATACTTCTTTTTAATGGTCTTTGAGAGAAATTTATCCAATGTTTGATCGTCGTCGCTTGGAATTGCAATGCATTCCTCAACCTTTTTTCTTGACATTCTTCATTTTTTCTGTACTTGGCCTTCAGTAGAATTCACCTCGGCAATTGAACGCTGATTTTGTCCTACTTTAGTTGTACTTGAATCTTGTTTGTCCACCACTTTACTTTTCTTGGTCTTTTTGATTAAAATCTTCTTTCCTTCACTTTGATTTGACTTCGGATCTTCAATTGTGTCACTTTTTTTTTTGGATTGCAGTAGCTACAATATTCATATTTCATCTTTCATCATTTTTTGCATTCCTTAGATTTGTCATGAAGCGAATTTCTGTTAATGTTTTTAAGCTCAATCCTCTATAATAAGCAGAATCATTCCCCCCTGAAGAAATGCAAAAATTATGAAAAAAAATATGTGTAATTGTCAAAAGTTCAAATTAAAGTAAAAAATACATCATTGATTGATGCGAGATACTCTTGTATTTATTGATGCTACATTAAAACTTGTCAAAACCTACGTAACAGAACGCCCCGTAAATGGAGTTGCACTGTCTCCACTTCTTGATCATGTAAGGGTCAGAAGAAAAAGATTAAGCAGCTATTCATTCTATAATGATTAGGTTCTAGAAATACTTCCTGGGATGTAACAAAATAATAACATATGACGGCTTTGCATATATTTACCGTCTTTATCATGGGGACTTGAATTAATCGCTTCCCTAATCTACTTTTGTAATTAATAACATATCCATTTATGACACAAATTACATAAGGAGAGAGAGAGAGAGATAGAGAAATTTTAGAAATTAACAATCATACCTTGTTGTTCTCTACAGATAATATTGTTTGCAGTTATAATTCCAGATATTGGAGACGTATCATCGAGATTCATATTATGAACGGTAGAACATCATAATAAAATAATTAATATATATTACAATATATAAATGCTAAATTGATTCAACATCATCAAATTTGGATGTAATGTGCATTATTCTATATATATATATATAATTAATGCAACAAGTAGAGGAAATACCACGTGATTCGTTATTACTGGCAATGGACCTGTTAGAATTAATCTTCTTAATATTTTGATGCCAACCAGTTTCGCCTCTTGAAAAAAGAAGTGGATATTGCAATGTATCATAACACCCATAATAATGTTTTATTCTATGTTTCTCGCCTGAAAGAGCATGAACTACAATATCTCGTTCCGATGGTATATTTTCAGTATGTCCTTCAACCCATATAGCTGCAACTTGATCTGCATGTGGAGAATTATAAACTCGTTGATCTAAATTCACATCTTTTGAGATATGAAGTTTAATATTATCCATTATAAGATACTCCTTCAATCTTCGGAAAATTTTTGAATATGGATTGTCCTCTAGAATTTTCATGAGTTTCTTCACAATAATCTCTGACATATTTTTATTTTTCATTATATTCATTCTATTTTCCACTTCAGTCCCTATTTCAAAAAAGTACAATTGAAAAAAATCAGGACTTGTATCGCTTGGGATCAATCCTGGAAGATTATGATAAACCATTCCTTGTGCTCGAAAAGAATATACGCCACGTCTTGCAGATGCAATCTCTTTATCCAGTGTTACACCAAATGAAGTGAATGAGAATACGCAGTTATACGCACGGATGTTTTTTTGAAAATCAATAGCCTCAAGTGATTCTGATGTATGCAAATCATACAACTCATCGGGAACTTCAAAAGATGCAAGAACAATTTTACCATTATCACAACAAAATGTAGGAGGTTCATATTGAAATCTTGCAGCACTACAATGAAGACAATCAGACACTTTTATTAATTCATGTAATGTTGAACCTAAAGGAAAAAATATGTAGAGTTAACGTTTTAAAAATATGATTTCTTACAAACACACACAACATTCAAATTAAACATAAAATTACGTACCATTCAAATCACATGAGCTTTGTTGTTTTGAATCTGAATATTTCCTTTTCATGTATAGAAGTCTTTTTTGTCGAAATACATCAGTAGCTGTAATATTATTATAGATATAAATTGTTGATTAAAATGTTATTTTAGTAATAATATACAAACAACCGTTTAATATTATTTTATATAAAAATTGATTGTCGAAAAATTCAAACAAAATATTATGACAATAAATAAAAGTTAGGTCCAAAGATGCAAAAAATAAAATAAAACATATATTTTAATATATATTTTTTATACAAAATGATTGATGATAAAATTTAAGCAAAATACCCAGCTCCTGATTCCACTCCCTAGATGCTTGCTTTAAATCATATAGACTCTTGATGAGTTTGCAGACTTCCCCTTCCTTCCCTTTATTGTATCCCTGAGGTAATGCCATGTATATTTCATCTAATAGATTATCATATAGGAAAGCATTATTGATATCTATCTGATGTAGGTGCCAAGAAAATTGTGTGGCCATTGCAAAGAATAATCTCACTGTGGCCATTTTAGCAACTGGTGAAAATACATCATGGTAGTCAACTCCAAAGGCTTGATTATAGCTCTTCGCTACCAACCGATCTTTATAGCGTTCAATGGAGCCATTGAGTGTAATTTCACCTTAAAAACCCATTTTGAGCCTATTGCAACTTTTCCAGATGGCAAAGGCACAATCTACCATGTGTTGTTTGCTTCCAGTGCTTGCAACTCTTTCTCCATTACATCAACCCATTCAGGTGCTTTACAAGCCTCTGCATAGCTTTTGGGTTCCTTTATGGTCTGTAAATACTGGTGAGATATAATAGGGAAAAGTTTGTGGTGTAAGGCTAAGAGGAAGAGTTGATGGATCTGTAATTTTTGCAGAATTGCAAACATAATCTCTCAAGTAAGCAGGTGGATGACTCTGTCTGGTACTCCTCCTAAGCACTGGGGCAATCGCATTGTCTGGTGCAATATCATCATTGAGAGGCACCAGACAATCTGTGGTAGTAGGATCAGATGAGGGAGACTGAAGAGGAGTCTCTGTAGAATAGTGATGCTGGGAATCTTGTATGTCTGAATGGCTATCATCAGGTATTGGTGTTGTGTGAACAGGTTGATCAAAACTTTGGAATGGTAAAGAGGGTAGCTGAGATCCTTGTAGAGGAAATTGAGATGATACAAATAACACATCTCTATTGATGCAGATCTTTTGGCTGACCAAATTATAGAAGATATATACTTTATTAAGAGAAGAATATCCCAAGAACACACAATGCATGCTCCTGGTATCAAACTTAGTCTTGCTGGGTAATGTATTTCCCATATAAGCCAGACATCCAAAAGGCTGCAAAGAGGCTACATGTGGTGTCTTTCCAAACAGCAACTCATAAGGAGAAGCCCAACCTATCACAACAGAAAGAGGTCTGTTAATGATCCAAGTAGCATGAAGAATGGAATATGGCCAGAATTTTGATGGTAGCTTACTGTGAAACATCAAAGCACGAGCCACTTGGGATAAAAACACATTCAAAATAAAATCGTGTATTGAGCTCAACGAAAATATCCAGAAAATTACAACAGAAAAGGAAATGTGTTTGTTTTATTTATACAGAATAAAAGCAGGAAAAACAACTAATCTACGGCTGTAAGCTTCGATCCGAGTATAGCTTGATCAACGGTCATTCTTTGCTGTAGAAGTGGTCCATGCACTTATGCATGGACACGTGGACAAGACTTATGCACATGCATGCAAGTAAACAATTTCCTTCACTGCTCCAAGCTTCTGATGCTACATCCTCTACATGTGCTTGTACGTTCAAGAAGAGGAGGCACCCCATTTTGTCACACTATTGATTTATGTGGGGCATTTGAGGGCCATGTAGCTAGAGTTGGTAGGGACCTATGCTTTCAATCCCTCACTATCTTCATTTTGTTTCTTAAAATCTTTATAATAATTGATGGACAAATCCATGTGATTCTTCATGTGCTTGTGTTTTCCAAGTTTCATAGCCACCATATATCCATTTGCTGTGATTACTAATTAATGTAAAATTTGAGAGGGATACAACATTTATTGTGCGCCTATATATACAACACATTTCCAAACTACAACCATCAACAAGTTTTGAAAATTCTTTAGCTCTCCAGTTGTATCCATTTCACAAACTCCAGCAAGATTCGGTTTATACAACATTGGCCAATCGTCAAATGCTGAGACGATCCTTATCCAGCGAAAGAAGATCAGCTTTATCAGGAGCTGAAGTTCCAAAAGGGCATGTTGCTGTTTATGTCGAGGAGAATGAAAAGAAGCGCTTCATCATTCCAGTATCATACTTGAACCAACCTTCATTTCAAGAGTTTCTGTTTCAAGCTGAAGAAGAGTTTGGGTTCAATCATCCAATGGGTGGCCTCACCATCCCTTGCAGTAAGGACTTGTTCGTAGATTTCATCTTTGGCTTGAGCAGAAGATGATGTGTACATGTGCTTAGAAAGAGCAAAGTTTTGTAGATTAGCATCTCTTAGAAAATGTAATCAGTGACAAAATTTTAGTAGGTGAATATACATGACAAATTCTTAGCCAATTTTTGATACGAAGCCAAATCTTTCTATTCTTCTTTTGTTACCTTCTTATGTGAACTGCTCATGGAATCATTTTCATTACTTAAACTATTGTTCTCAAAATTTATTTACATTTGCCTGAATCGTAACACGAAAAGTTTACTTGTAACTGAAAATGTATTTTCTTGCAAATCAGTATTTTTTAACATCTATCATGTTTTAAGACATATTCATATGATTCTTCATGAATGACTCTTCTCCAAAATTCAAATATCAATTCTCACCTTCTTAGAATATAATTATTAAGTTTTAAGACCGTAATATGATTTCTAAACTAATTTCCCATTGTCTGAGGATGCCATCTAAGCAATATCAGAAAATGCAATAAGTTAACTCCAACAAAAGCCACTAAATGAAGCATTGTACTTTGATTTATGTTTCTTCTACCTACTATCATGGAAAATGTCTATATCCGTTTAGATAATCAGTTGAGCTGCTGATTTCTTCAATATCCGTTTCTCTGCTTCACAAAATATTTAAATGTGGGCCACTCTGTCTAAATAGTAAGAGCATAATGCTGACTAAACAAAGATATATATGTAAATTATAGCTCAAAGACTGGACCGTGTTACAACATGGCCCGATTGATTAATGGAGTCTGGTATATGTTGAGAGGAAATTTTATGCACAATTTTGTTGTACTAATATCAATTGTTGTTCCTGGAACATATGAAAGTATCAACAAATTAGTTTAGAAATTCTATAAGTTGGTGGATGTTGATGGAAATTGATTCAAACTTCTCCTTATTTCGTTTGTTCATCACGAGACAGCTGATAGTAGGCGATTGATGAATTTTGGGAAAGATTTGAGAGTTGAGAGCGGAGAATTATGGAGAATATATGAAATTTCAATACCTCTTATGCTAGATTTTGCACCAAATCCTCATCATCAAAGTGCTGCTCCAGATCTTTGTGTGATTACTTGCAGTAGGGAAAGATTTGAGAGAGTGGAGAATTATGGAGAATAAACAAAATTGAGGTTTGTTAACACACACAGAAAAAAAAATTCTAAAACTGAGGAATTATACCTGTCTGATCCGTGAGAAAATATTGAAAGTGATTTCATGAGGAATTGTGTGTTTGAGGAATATTGTATAGATTGATATTAATCATCATTACAATTGTACATCAGTAGATTGAGAGATATAATATGAGATTCATTTATAGATTAGTTAGAATACAAATAGAATTATAATAGATAAAGTCAAAATTATAAGATAAAATATTAAATAATATTATATAATTACATTATTACTCTTAAAATAAAATATAAAACAAGGCTAAAATAGGCGAATCCAAAATTGTAAGATAAGCCACTTTTTTATATTAGTATAGATTATTTTTCTATACTTCTGTTATACTTTGCCTTGCATTTTCTTCCTTAAAAGTTTTGGGACATGAGATGTAACAAGTCATGGTTGATGATATTTTTATTATAACTTTAATAATTTTGGGTGGGACATGATGTAATTTCCCCTAAAATCGTGATGCATGCATGCATGTATTAAAAGCTGAACAACTTATTAGAAGTTATAATCAAATATTGGTGCATGCTTGTAAATGAAAAACAGAAAGACTAATCCCAAATAGTTTGACTAGTACCTGACACACAGTACGTATCTATATTTAGATTTGAGTTCCATATTCTGTGATAAATTTATAATTTTATTAGTGTGTGAGAGAAGGCTCCCTCAATAATAATGGTCAAATTATAAAAGTTTTTTAGCTTCATATCTTATATATAACATGTCTAGGGCGGAGATCATATGTACATAAATAATAGTGAGATTAGCAGTAGTTGTGAAGAAACTTTATTTGAAGAGTGCCTAACTGGACAATAATTAGCAAGTGGAGGTATGATGAAGAAGCAGCCCTGAATGTTGTTGATAGTTTCAATGTCGTCCTAGGTACTTCCCACACATTGGGATTTATTGGGATTTTAAATTTTTTTCCATGTTACTTCTGTGCAATAACTTGCAAATCTCACAACCATGTGTTGGTTAGTTGGTTGGATTCGAACTCAAAACTTTCGATCTTAAGTATACATCACTCTACCACTAGGACAGTCTTCTCATTCTTTTTATTGAACCCCACTCTCGTGCAATAACCAGCAAATCCACACAAAAGGTAAACCCCACTTGATTTTCCAAGTGTGACAAACTTACACTTAATTAGCGATGGGTGAGATTCAAACTAGATATCTTTTGTCTCAAACTTACACCTCTCCACCACTGGACTATTCTCAAGGGACAAAATCTTTTTTTTTTTTTTTTTTTTTTGTTGTCGAATGTAACCCGCAGCCGCTACTGAGGTGCGCACTGGGTAAACCCCGCCCCTGTATAATAGCCTGCAAACCACACAAGGGAGGTAACCACACTTGGCAAGTCAGGTGTAACAGGCTCACACTTAGTGATGTTGGTGGGATTCGAACTTAAGACCTTTGGCGTCAAGATATCACCACTCCACCACTAGGCCATCTCCAACGGGGCAAATCTTTTTCTTTCTTGACTAGAGAGCGACATGTGTGTGAACATTTGAACTTGGAAATTATATATATATATATATATATATATACATATATATATGTATGTATGTATAATCTTCTCCTTTATTGACCAGAGAGAGACATGTATGTACTGAACGTTTGAACTGGGAAATTATATATTAATATATAATTATATATATACCCAAGTTCCATGGTTTCTTCATGTGATGTTTATGTGTGTGTAAGTTTCCTAGCAGTTCCTTTAAATTAGTTTCCTACCTATATGTAGAATATTTTATCCATTTTTTGGGAGTTAACTGGGGAGAAACCAACTATATAAATATATATATGCATGGACAACAATCTCTCTCTCTCACGCACACACTGACACACATGTACACACACAATTAATCATCTGTACGTACAACACCGTATACAAGGTGACTACTGACCATGATTTTGCTTGGGGAGATTGACCTGAGGAAGGTTCTCACTTTCCTAACATACTTTTATTTTTCTCGATCTCATAATTCATTTCCTATGCATTTCATATATAAAGCGGCGGATCCACATATTTTTTTCTAGTTACGGTCAAATTGTTATATGATGGAGTCATATTATTTTTAGGGGCGACACTAATAGATGATGGAGCGATCAACTTTCGAGATTATTTACACGGTTGAGACATAATGTTGTTTCACTAATGCACTATATATTTTTGTTATTCCAAAAATTGACAAAAAGTTTACATTTTTAACTTTTTTTCTCTAATTTTAATAATGTAAACTAATATGTAATATTCAAGAACCAAAACTTAAATTCGAAATTCGATCTTATTTTTTCGATTCTATTATAATTCTTAAAATTCATAATCAACCCATAATTTAATATTTAATAAATATTAACTTCATTGAAAGTAAATAAAAAGATGCTGGTACGATTTTATTTTAAAACATCTTTATATTCTACATAAAAATAGAAAAAAGTTTAATTAAAAATAATTGTCATTTAATCACAATTAATACGGAGTATAAATTAAAAATAAATTAGAATAAATAAACAATATGTATTCCATATAAAAAAATATGTATCAAGCTCAATACAATTTTATACTTTAGTAAAAAAAAATTGTTGGGGGTGGACAAAATATGAACTTCTCTCAATCTTACTTATTAACCATATGCACAAAAAAAAAAAAAGTTGGGGAGCGCCCCTCGCGTATCCGCCGGTGTACATATTGTAATTAACTCTTAATTATAAACAACTTAATTATCATTGAATATTTAATTATATGAAAGGAGCACATTTTATTCCCATCAGGGCACCTAATCAGAATTCAACTAGCTAGTTAATTATGACAAATGAATTCTTTACCAAAAGAAATTGACGTCGAAACTTTCATTTATGTTCACACAGCAAACGTTGTATGGAATGACTTTAATTAATTTGGTAAATGCAATGCTTTACCAAATCACTGAGAATATTGTAATAGTAACATTGTATTTCACAATTTTCATTCTTTAACTTGCACACACGACCTGTGGTATTGAGGAGATTCGAACCTGGGACATTAATTAATTGATTCAGAAACCTACCTAGCTAACTCATTAATTTGCATTATATTGTGTATCTATGAAAACTATTACATGAATTGAGGTGAATGATAATTCATTCAAAATGGGATCGAATAAATCATTTGATCACATAAAAAACAAAATATCATTGTTCGTTTGATCCATATTAATTGCCTAGCCTTAACAACGCTTATTCCATCTAATGTGAATCAATCTTATTTCTATAACCAATTAAAAGCAAATGAGTTTGTTATATATACCATTATGATATTTATTCTATTTTCTTGTTTAGTTTGGTGTTTTTGTCGTCGTCGTCATTTTAATTTGAAAAAGAGAAGTGGTTAATCTTGAATTTGAGCGATATTTGGTGTTCTATCTCGTATTCCAACTGCTCGATATTTTATTTCATTAAAAATACTACTTACAAGATAACGAGATAAATATAGCAAAGTTATGGTGAGCAATGTTATATTTATAGAGAATCGATTCAAGTATCTAATTGTATTGTTTCACTTCATCTTGAGAATCGATTCAAGTGTTTGATTTCAATGAGTAAATGCTACAGATTAAATAAATAAAACAAAGTAATCAAGCAAAGGGAACTGGAGAGACAAATAGGGGGACGAATCTTAATTAGGGTGTTACTGTTAAATGAATTTCACGATTTTCAGATAATATAATCAACCAATTTTTTTGGCCTTTTCTCGTCTCGTTTGAGCCTCTACTCGAACCACCAAGTCTTACAACTTAATTTCATCAACTTCTAGTGGATTTCAATCCAATTTCCTACAAAATGAAACCAAAACTCATCTCGTCCAAACAAGTGAAATTCGGGATAAAATATGAACTAATGCACACAATAGATAGTCAAAACGAATCCAAAACAACTACAAAATGGTACAAAAATTCAGTTTATCACCAACCATTGAATTTATGCTATGTGTATTTAAAAATCATTGAATAATTATCTACTAGAACAACTAAAATACACATAATATAAATTCAATAATTTAAATACGAGATATAACACCAAATTAAAATAGAGAATTTCCCAAAACCGAGACGGGTCCTATTACCGAAATGTCTCCACCGATTCTTTGGTGAGGTAGTAACTAAAGCGCATGGGCCATGGCTTTAGTTTTTCAGCTTATTATTAATTTACTCATTATATTGGTGCGCACAAGTCCTGCTGTAAACTTGAAGAATAAAATAATAAAATAATTTCATATATAGAATTTCATCCACCACATATATATAGATTAAATATTTATATTTTAACATTTTCTTCCAACAATGGGGTATTGGAATGTTCGAAATTAACTAAATTTGAGTATAACATCTCTAAATTGATCGGGACTGCATTTTCAACATCATGGTCACTTTAGTCGTTAGTAAAGACATTTTGTTGGTTTCATTTCAACTAAGGCAGGCTTATACGGTGGAGACATATCTATCCAAGTTTCGATAAAGTGTTACACGCATAAGCCTAGATTAATATATAAAAATAATTAATTACTCCAATTCTTGTCGTAATGTATATTTGCATAGTATATTCACGCCTAGCTATAAGCCTATAAGTTAGTATCGTACGTGGCGACCTTTTCTATATTCATGCATGCTCACTCGCTTTGTCTTTTTCACAAATTCCCTACCTCATATTGTAGTGATCACGTTAGTTATCTTGATTTAATTTATAAATTTTGAAAGGTAATTAGTCTTTTCATTATTAGTTCATCTATACTTCTATAATTCTTCTTCTTCTTCTTCTTGGATGCATTAATGCCGCCACGTGCATTTAATTATATGTGCATTATTGACGTTGTTGAAGAAATTAAACAGCTAGATTGTACGTGCGTGCGTAGTGATGATGTTCATTTCTATGTTCATTCATTCATATATGAATCAAGATATATTATGTATTGAGATCGATGTAACAACAATATTAATTATGATTAACTGTTTGAACGTCATAACATGCAGATCAATAATTCTACAATTTCTACTTGGATATATACATATATAGTCGATCGAGATCATGGCTGAGGAAGCAGCTGATGTTTGTAATTCTACAATTTCTACTGGTATCCCACCATCAGACGAGAGAAAATGGAAGAAGATGCCAATGTGTGTTTTCTTCAAAGATGCCAGGTAATAATTAATAAACTAATTATATATATATATATATATATATATATATATTGAATTGGTGGAATGAGTAGTGGTACGGTGCAGGCATGCATTAAAAAAGGATGAGCTGGGGATGGAGATACTGCGCATCGCATTCCCAGCAGCATTGGCTTTGGCTGCTGATCCACTTGCATCTTTGATTGATACTGCCTTTATTGGCCGTTTAGGTACGTCTCTCTCTCTCTACCTAATTATTTCATTTCTACATACATATATTATACTGCTTCTTTATTGCTAGAGCTAGAGCTAGATATTGATATTGCATGCATCTGTTTTAATTAATTTGTACGTATACAGGTTCGGTTGAAATAGCAGCAGTGGGAGTTGCTATCGCTATATTCAATCAAGCATCCAAGGTTACCATTTTCCCTCTCCTCAACATCACTACTTCATTCGTTGCTCAGGAAGAAACTGTTAGAAGATTGAAGATTAATGAGGAACGCATTATTATTAATACCAAATCACAAGATTATGAGAATTCCCAGATTCATATCTCAACAACAACAGATCGAGATGAAGCAAAAGTTGAAGATGATAATGATGATGATGATGATGATGATATTGGTATGAATTAATTTCTAAGTAATTATAATAGCTAGGCAGCTGAGTTCAAATAAAAAAAAATGTATATATGATGATGATGATATAGCTGTATATGTTGGTAATATATTTTTTGTTTTGTGCAGAAAAGTTGAAAATGAGCAGTTGCAAGTCTGTGGATGACACTCCCATGGATCCAAAGAAGGGGAAGGCGAAAACCGAGCGTAGACAGATCAGTTCAGCATCTACTGCACTGGCTTTTGGGGCTGTTCTTGGACTTCTTCAGACACTAATCCTCATATTTCTTGCTAAGCCATTCTTGGCAATCATGGGAGTCAAATCTGTAAGCTAAGCTACCTAGCTAGAATATATATATATATATGGTTATTAATTGTTGTTAATTATATTTGATGAAACTTAATTAAAAAGTGGTGTATGCATATAATATATATATGCAGGGATCTCCTATGCTTTCACCAGCACTGAAATATCTAACAATAAGATCGGTGGGAGCACCAGCAGTTCTTCTTTCTTTAGCAATGCAAGGCGTTTATCGAGGATTTAAGGATACTACAACTCCTCTTTATGCAACTGGTAATTAATTAATATATATATATATAAGTTAAACTGCATGCATGTGATGATCTTATCATATGATTGTAATTAATTAATTTTCATTACTGTACGTACGTAACATGCAGTTATAGGAGATGTGACAAATATAATATTGGACCCTATTCTGATATTCGGTTGTGGACTGGGAGTAAGTGGTGCAGCCATTGCTCATGTCCTCTCACAGTAAGTTGATTCATTAATTCTATTATATTATCTATACTAATGATAGGTATTAATTAATTTAAATGGCGCACGCACGCAGGTACTTAATCTCCCTGATTCTGTTGTTGAAATTAATGAAAGAAATTGATTTATTGCCTCCTAGCATCAAAGATTTGCAGTTGAGCAAATTTCTCAAGAGTGGTTTTCTTCTATTGATAAAAGTTGTAGCAGCGACTGTATGTGTGACTCTGGCAGCGTCAAAGGCAGCAAGGCTGGGCCCCACTCCAATGGCTGCATTCCAGATCTGCCTGCAGCTGTGGCTCACTCTCTCTCTTATTGGCGATGCATTAGCAGTTGCTGGACAGGCAATTCTTGCATGTGCCTTTGCTGAGAAAGACTACAACAAAGCAACAGCTGCTTCTGCAAGAGTTCTGCAGGTAAATAAATTCATTAATAAGTACTACCTACCTAGTTAGTTAATATTCTTAATATAATTAATTGCAGATGGGATTTGTCCTAGGATTAGGGCTTGCTCTCTTCATTGGAGTTGGGCTTCCCTTTGGATCAGGAATCTTTACCAAAGACAAAAATGTTATGCATCTTATTGCCGTCGCCGTTCCGGTGTGTGCGCTCTCTAATCTAATCTGTATATATACACATACATGAATAGATGATTGATTGATTGATTGATTAAGTAATTAATTTGGTTGTGTTTGTTAATTAGTTTGTTGCAGGCACACAGCCTATAAACTTAATAGCATTTGTTTTCGACGGTATCAATTCTGGATCATGTGATTTTGGTTATTCTGCTTACTCCATGGTACATGCTGCACTAATTATTTAATTAATTAAGACATGCATTAATATAATTCAGTTGTCGATCATCAACTACGTACTCAATCATATGCATGCATTAAAAATAAGTATATCTTTAAATTTGTGCAGGTTGTGGTGTCAATTGCCACAGTTGGAGCCGTATTTGTTCTGTCCAAAACCTATGGTTTCATTGGGATATGGCTTGCTTTGACTATTTTTATGGGCTTAAGAACAATTGCTGGAATTTTGAGGTAATTCTATAATTCATTACACCAAACTAAACATCTACCTAGCTTACCTACAATTCTTCATTTTAATTATTTTATTTTTTCGTCTCTTTATTATTAATTATTGCATCATATATATCAAACTTTGCTCAAAAGAAGTAAAATTTTGGTATTTGTATTCTTGCAGAATGGCAACAGCATCAGGACCTTGGCGTTATCTTAGGGTTGGATCGATGCCATCAACCGTATGATTATTAATTATACTATATATGATTTCTCTGTGTACTAAACTACTACACAATAATCTCTCTCTCTCTCTCTCTCTCTCGTGTTTTTTAACACTTAATTCTATATTGTATGATCTACCACTTATATATGGATGATTTACATTTTTATTAGTGTTGTTGGATTCCATATTAAAGTTCATTAATTGATCTTTTCGAAAAATCAGCGCGCAGCTTAAAATGTTTGTGGAAGTATACTTGAATCTCAAACTCAAACTAACCTTTGAATTTGGTTGAAATTGGTTTGGAAATTAACAAGCGGCACCCTAGTGTAACACAAATTTTTGTATTCAATTTGGTAAAACACAAAATAATATACAAATAAAATAATTTTCGGATTAAATTTTATTTTTGGATCCAATCTCCATTTTTCCTTTGATTCTCCTTGGTATTTGAAAATTTGAAGACTTGGTAAAGAAAGCTTTGACTATTTGAAATAAATTCACTAATGGAATTTCTTCTTGAATTCTTCAAATGAATTCAGGTGTGATTTTCAACTGATATAAAAGCCCTATTTATAGTTGTAGGTATGAGTATCGAGGGCCGACGTGGCGCGATCTCATTGCCTCTTGAATATTGATGTATATCTCTTCAAAGATATTTACTTCTTGTCAAATAGTCTTGATGTTTATCATATAATAAGATCTTTATTATTTAAATATTTTATTTAATTTTGAATTTCATAAGATTCCAAAACTAAATCAAAAAAATCAATAAAAATATTATATATATTTTATAAATTTTCGCCGCCTACACCTAGTTTTAATTTGCATCCGGCATTAGGGTACCATATACATATATAAACATATTTGTGTAACTTTCGATTTTATCTCCCTACAAATCAAATCTTCTTATGGTATTTACACATTATTTTCATGATAATTTAATATATCTTTATTAGTCTAAAATTAAAATCTAAGCATAATATATAGATTCTTGGTTTCGTTCGGGTTTAATGGTTTTTTGTTTAAAATAATCCAAAACTAAACAAAAAATCAATTTATAAAATTTTAAAAACCACAACACATAAATCTCATTCCAGTTTTGATCGAGTTCTTTAGAATAATTTGTGAACACCCTACATGTTACCATCGCATGTTCTAAGAAGTTAAGTCTTTTTAAATAAAATGTAATTTGTAATTTATAATTATATCAATCGTAATAGTCGGCTATAGAATAATAACAAAATAAAATTATCCCTGCTAGCGACCGAGCAATAGGAAAGCCAGCATAAATTTACATGAAAATGGGAAATTCTACAGGGCGTAGGCGTACTATAATATCGTCAATTTTTTTATTAAATAAAAAATATGTAATGATGTATTGATTTTTTAGGCAACTCGTAAATAAATCGCAGTGGAATTAAATGCAAATGAACAATCTTTCCCAAAAAAGGGGCCCACGAGAAGAAAAATACATTAATCTTATCTTCCCAACAATTCAAAGTGACTCACTCCCACCCACTTGTCTTTCTCCTCAGATTGCCCTCCCCCACCCTCACCTACTCTACTCTTTATATTATTACTATTATTACACATTCCATATTCCCATAATTAAATTATTATATACATACACATCTCATCTCAATTCTTTTTTTTAGATTTTAATACTTACTTGCCCCTTATGGCCTTATTCCTCTGACGCTATACAGCCACCAACCAAAAAACAAGAGAGAAAAGGAACACTTGTTCAATTCAAGTGGGCCTCCCTCCTCCCAATTATTTACAATAATTGTCCACCAACAAATCAAGGAGATAATTGTCAATTTCTCAAACCTATTAAGTACTTGCTTATGAGTTATCATGAAAGAATAGTTTTCATAGAAGAGTCGACATTAATCTAAAATATTTATATCTTCAAACATGAAGATTACATCTAACAAACTTTTATATATATATATATATATAAAAAAAGACATAATCAGACAACAAATATACAAATAAAAGATTCAATAGAATGCAATAATATAATCAGTTTCAGTGCTGAAAATACAAAAAGAGATAATCTTAGGATTATCCCAGGTACAAAAGATGAACAGCGCCCATACTGGACTGAGTTTCAATATTACAGCCCAGATAATAAATGGAAACTCATGTTAAACATTAATCAACAAATACTTTAAAAGTTCAGCACATATTTGGGGAAAATTTTGAAATTCATTGAAATCATAAAACTTCTGAACTCCATCATTTCTGCAATCCTTTTTTAGTCGTAACTTTCACCACGACCCAGCCAAAAAAAGAGCCCAAAATTTTTATGTACTTCCTAAGAGTCTTGTCTTGTCTAATACTGAAAATGAATTCAAGTTTTGTTTACTAGGCTACAAGCTGCTGCTGATCGAGTTGCATCTGCTCGAGCCATGTCCCTATAACAGAATGATCAATAGAGTCAACTTGAGAAGAATTTGTTTTCGAACACTCACCGGATGGCGCAGCACCAGAGGGGGCAGAAGCTGCTGCAGGTTTGTCCGTCATCTCAGGTGGTGATTCTTTCACGAGAGATTGCACCCACGTCAAGTCAGGCTCTTCCCCGTCGTTGTTGTTCTTGGGTTCAACCGATGATCTTCTCAGAAAAGCTTGGTCATCTGGACCAACAGACCAATCAACTTTTTCAACAGGGGATCCCCACTTTGCCCAAGAACCGACTGGCGACCCAACAGGGTGTGCACGGCCAGGACCATGTTCCCGAGAGCCAAGGCCATGCATCATCTGCTGCTGCTGCTGCTGCTGAGCGAATGCTGAGAGACGAGTGCTCAATGGGGATGCAGTCTCCAAGCTTCTCGGTGACATCCTTGGGGATGACACACCAAAAGAAGCCTGCAACAAATGGTGTTCAACATTTCTAGGAGAATACATGTTAGTATTAATTGGTGATAGTAGGCTTGGTGGCTGTTGAAACTGATTAAGAACGGCTGATTTGTGTGTAGGAGAAAAAACACCAGCAGCCATTGCCTGATCAGCGAATCTAGGTGATGATGAAAACTCAGCTGAAAATAGCTCTTCCAGATTGGAAGGAGTTAGTGTGGACTTAGATCGACCAGAACGACTCAACATAGAAGAATTGGGGTGTGATTGTGAGAAAGATGCCATGTTATTCAAAACCAGTTGCTGGGCATCAAAATCATGCAACCTACTTAGATCAGGTGGCATATCACGAGCACTGAGGGAGGATCGCAGGCGACTTGACTGGAGGTTGCTACCAGGAAGATGGAGAGTTGGAACATTTGGTTGAGGCCAACCTGCAGATGAATGAGGCATGCCATTTGCCGTAGGCGACAGGACATGATTAAATGCAGGAGGAGACATAACAGAGTGTGATGTGGGTGAACCAGGCAAAATGTTTAGAGCTGCAGCCATGTCCATGAAACTAGCTGCGGAAGCAGCTGACCTTGGAGAAGGAACACCAGATCCAGTGGAGACATACAATGGTCGAAGCTCCTCTTGGGTGTGCGCAAAAAAGCACACTTGTCTAGCACAACTCGTGCCATCTTTACACAGCCTCATTCTATATTGAGCAGGGTGCAGCCAGCACTCAAACACTCCATGTGCATACTCACACATGTCTCCTCGCCTACAAGCTCCCTTTCTAAAATCAGGACAAGGAACGCAGCTATAATGATACTTCCGAGGGTCTCTCCTGCGGGCATTTTCTCCAGGATGAACAAAAGGGCATTCAGTCCAATCATGAGAGTAGGCCCTTGAACAAGGCCTGACCTTGAATGAATACATACGAAACTCATCAGTTGAGTAAATACTATTTCTGATGTCCGGAAGAGATGGATCCACAGGATATTGTTTCTTCTCAGACACAGAATTAGCAGGAATGTCACTGAGCTTCAGGGCCGTTGGAGAAGACACAGAATCAGATGGGGAACATGGAGAAACACTTTCGGGAGATGATGATAACACAGGTGAAGATGCATTGGAAGCAGTTACCGAGACCTGTACATTACTATCGCCAACAAAACCATCAGAGTAACTGTTCATAAGCAAGTCTTCAAGGGCAGCTTTAGCACCAGGAATACCAGGAGGAACTACAATCAGATCAACTGGGCGCTGACCACAGGCATCCTCAATATTTGGATCAGCACCAGCAGATAACAGCAATTTTATGATATCAAATGCATCAACAGATCCTCCAGAAGCAGCACAATGGAGAGCAGTCCACTTATCCGGGCCACACAATCTATTCAAATCAACCTCTGGTAGTGCAACTATCAACTTTAACACATCAACACTGCCATATGTAGCAGCTACCATCAAAGGTGTTCTTTCATCCTGAGCAATCTGCTTTGAACCTTTCTTACGAACATACCAAGGTCCAGCCTCATCAACAGAAGACAAATCAAGCTCAATTGTTCTCCTGAAAGCTTCAACATCATTGTTGGCAGCATACTCAAGCAAACTGGAAAAGGAGTCCTCAGTCTCCACAGATAATTGACCCATTCCCTTCATATTTTCAGATTTTGCAACACTGGATGACGGAGAAGCAGAAGAATTAGAATTTGATTGCTCCAGCCCACTGAACATAGCCCAGTCAACCGGGCATCAAACAACATATCCGTTCAATCATGAGGTTGGGAAAAAGTATGCACATTCAAAATATATATAAAAAACAAATAGGCAAAGCAGTGAGAAAAATAGTCTGTGGATGAACAACCCAAAAGATGCCATCTATATTAACTCCTAGTGATCATCAAGTACAAGAACTAGTAAATTCTATATTATGCGATTTCAGCATTAGCAAATTCCATATTTTGCATTTCAGGATCAGCCCCAATCAAGTTACAAAAGTTACAAGTACACATCACTAGACAAAGTATTACTCTCATAAATAGCAGCTATAAGTACTATTAAAAGGAGTACACATGAAATACGGCGCACATCTGAGATCCATAGTTTTGCAAAAGTTCCCCTCTTAAATAAAAAAAATTGAATTTTTCAGTCATCAATTGCAATTGATAGATTACAATTACCAATATCACAAGAGGGGGGGGGTATATTGCCAAAAATGGAATGTAATTTGCATTTCAGTTCAAAAACCGAATTATTCCCACATGTTTCCCCAATCTTATTCTAGAATAATGAATCTTTAAATGGAAACGGAATATATGCACCAGACCTATATAATTGCAAACAGCATCCCACACTCATACAAATATTACTAAGTGAATAAGAGAGAGCCAACTCAATCGAGATCGTTAGATATTTTTTCATCAAACCACTCAAAACACCAAATCGTCATAATATTCAGCCAAACATTTACTTCAATTTAAAATCGTAAAAAAACTAATCGGATGCGTACGAAAAGAAAACAGATTTCACAGACGAAATTAGCAAAACCTAAACGGAACTCTCGAACCTGGATCAGTTCAGAGTGGAGTCAACGCAACTCAAAAATTGTTTACAAGGAGAGAAAAGAAGAATGAAAAACTCACCATTGACCCCAAAAATCAAAGCTTTCGCGAGAGATCTGCGTGCGGTTCATAATCTGTGAGTCGTTTAGCGATCTACTGCTCGGAGCGAGAAAAAATTAGTAAGGATAGGATGAAAAGGAGCAGATAGAAGAGCATTCATTGTGAAGACTTTTAAGTGTGTACATACAGAGAGCTGTGTGTATAGGCGGGAGAGAGGAGAAGGGAAAAATCGAGAGAAAGCGAAAGGGGGAAGCTTGCTTTTGTTCTGGGGTGAGAGGGGATGTTTTTAGGTGCAGTGAACAGATATGCATGTGTCCTAGAGAGAGAAAGAGAGAATGAAGAGAGAGAGAGAAGGAGAGGAGAGCGGTTTTGAAATTGAAATGTAGATGAAATGGAAATGGAAATGGAAATGTAGATGAAATGATGTTGAAATTGACGCGTAATGAAATGCGAAATCGGAATTCCTCTTTTTTGCTACGAGGGGCGGCAGTACGGACTTCACCGCGTTTGGTTTTTCTCTTTTATCCAAACTCGCCATTTTTTTAATATTTATTTATTTCTAATTGGGATCGAATCATGTTATATTATATTTATACAATTTAAATTACGAAATTTTACTCTATGTAGAATTTTAACAAAGTTATATATGTTCATTTATGGCCAAACTTGGGTACACCTAAGCCTTGTTTACTTTGATAGATAAGGGATGATTAACTAGTTATTCAATTATATCCAATGTTTACTTTGCATGATATTAAAATAATGAATAATTCAATGCCCGTGATAATTGAGATTTTAAATACTTATATGTGGGATATGTATCCCACCTAAAGAGGTGTGATATGATTTATCCATCCTCTCATCCTCTAAACAATCTATCAACCCAATAGTAAATATTTGAAGTAAGGGGTGGTCTCCTGTGAGACGGTCTAACGGGTCGTTTTCGTTAGACAGGTCATAACCCGACCCGTTTTCCTAGCTTCATATCTGGTAACACTTCAGTTCATAGTATGTGACACTTCAGTTTATGATTGGTGATACTTAGCTTCATCTCTCGTGATACTGGGCTTTACACAATAGTTAAAGATATTACTAAAAAATATTTAATATCTGGTGACACTTTCAGTTCATAATATGTGACACTTCAGTTCATGATTGGTAATACCTAGCTTCATATTCGGTGACACTTCATTGTTATTTGCTTTAATAATTCAACGTGATAGTTCGTTGTACATGCTTGTTATGTTAGTGATACTTCATGTTACAATTTATAGGACTTCACATAATAGTTAAAGATATTACTAAAAAAACATTAAAATTTATTAAGACTTATGCTGCTTCATATCCGGTGACACTTCAGTTCATAGTATGTGACACTTCCGTTTATGATTGGTGATACTTAGCTTCATATCTAGTGACACTTCATTGTGACCCGGATCCGGGTCGGATCTTAATATCCGTCTAACGGTTTATGATCCGTTAGACGGTCTAACACAAGTCTTTGTCTTGAAGTAAACAAGCCCCTATTGTACCGACTTTTTTTTCAATCATACGAAAATTTATAATATTTTTTAATGTTAGAAGTGATACTTTTAGAGCATCCACTATGGTGCTACTCCATAGTGATGCCACACGTGTGCCACATCATCAATCACTTCTTTTTTTAATTATTCAATATTTTCTCCACTATGGTACTACCTCGCTTTTAACTATTTATGGACCCCACTATTTAATTCAAGAACCAAAAATACAAAAGGGGAGGAGAGAGAAAGCACCAAAAATGCAAAAGAGAAGGAGAGAGAAAATTTTTGGGCCCACTATTTAATTCAAGAACCAGGTACTTGCACAAGGGACTCATTCCTTATTTTGCTACCTTGACTTGTGTTCCACTATGGTGGAACCTGGTGCTTATTTTGCCACAGAGATATAAGCGCCCCCATAGTGGATGCTCTTATCAATCTAAAAAATATATTGTAATAATTACAAAAATGATTCCTTTTTATTTCTCACAGTAATTTTTAATAAAATAAATTTGATACTTTTAATATTATAAATTATATTTTTTAGTATTGCAAGTGATTTTTTTTTTCCAGACGTACCTTATGTATGTTTGTATTTTGAGTCCTTCATACATAATTTCTCCAACGCGAGAGACTAGACTCTCTCTCTCCCCCTTCATACTTGATAGATTTTTGTGTCTCTGAGTTTCTCTTTCGGATTACGTATCCAAAAACTTGTCATTTTTTCCGGTAAATTGGAACATATCACGTTTTCAAATTAGACATATTCGTTTATTCAAGGGAATAAAATTTTTGTATATATATAGGGGTCATAAGGCAATTGTATTTTGTTATTAGGAATCTTATAAAAATGAGAATGTGGTTTTTTTCTCAAAGATGGGAGGGAGATTGTGTAGGCGAAGAGCCGGAAAGTGATGATTTTTGGGAGCAAAAAAATGCCCAAATTCAGCCGCCAATGACCAATCTATCCAAGGGTAAAAAGGGATGATCCAGGTAATTAAATATTTTAAGTAAACATAATCTAATATTTTCAACTAATTTTCAAGTTATTGGCGTGGGAAACTAAAAAAGATAGACATCACTATTTTTTTTCATCTCTTATTACATTTGAAAATATTACATTATGTACGTATCTTAGAAAATTTGGGTATTATCGTAAAGGTAGCATTGAATTTAGCAAAGGGACAAAATGAACAAATTAAAACGCGATAATATTAAATAAATATTTGAATTTAACAAAAATCATTTCTAACTAGTAACTACCAACTTTAAAACAATTATAAAAAATATATCATTTCTAGTAAATTATTAGATGAAAAAAAAAAACTCTAAATTCGCAATGCATTACCCCACTCACTTCCCCTCTGCTAATCTACAACCTTGTCGGCACGGTGGCGCCGGCAACGGGCTTAACTCCATCCACCCCTTTCTCTTCTCTCCTTGTGTTTTTCATATTTTTCAAATTATTGATTTTTAGTGTATTTTCCTTGTGTTTTTCATTTTTTTCAAATTATTGATTTTTAGTGTATTTTTGGTATTTCAAACCCAGATTGTAGTTTGAAAATAAAATATACATTTTGAATGTTTTACAATCGTTTTGATTGAAAAAATACACATTTATATTAGTATACGCTTGAGCATACGACTTTAGACATTTTTATTTATTTCAAAAGAGAGTTGTCTTAATTAAAATGTTATATGATGGATGAATTTATTTTATTTTAATTAAGTTTTGATTTTAAAAATTGATGGATGGACTTGTTTTTACTTGAGATATATATCTCATGATTGGTGTACATATATATATATATATATATATATATATATATATGGTCAGTAAAGATGGGATGGAAACCAATTAAGTAAAATAAAATCAAACAAAATAAAAGAAAAATTACAAGAAGATGCAAATCCAGAGGTGGACTGTCTTGAAATCCTTATACTCTACAAAAAACTATATCCTACTGTAAATTAACTAACCTTTTTATTTTTATTTTTCTGAAAAGATAAATGAAAGACGTGAAGAAAAAAGACAAGTCATGAATTTGTAACAAGCTAGCTAGTTACATTGAGAAATCAAGGAGTGGTAGTTTTATGCTTAGGTTTCACCCTAACACATGATTTCACAAATTGCTTCAAACCCTTTTTAGGAGACTTCTTCTCTTCCACCAGCTCTCTACTCTTCTCACCTTCAAACTCCTCTTCTAATTGCAAACACACCTGCAATTTTATCACAAATAATTAATATTCATTCAAATCAAACTTGATGAAATATGGATTCATTATAATAACGCGAGACGTACCTTCAAGATTCGATCCTCGGCATGAAGCAATCGGTCGATCAAGGTGCCCTTTTCCTCGACTTCCATCATGACCTCGTGCACCGGCCGGCACCGCTTCTCAAGGCGGTGGTCCGGCGACAAATCAGCGAACGACGACGGATGACCTTCGCTCGTTAGGGTTCCGCTCGACGTAGTCGATGCATATGAACTCTTCGGAGAGTGGTGATCGCCACGAATATCTTCCAACTGTTTCAACTGCATGCGCGCATACATCTATGTATGAGTAATTAATTATAATTAACCCCTAGCTACCCTCCATTTTTTGTTAAATCTTCCTTCTTCCATCTTTTTTTGTCCAACTACTTGCGGTACATATACGTACATACATATAATGTGTGAGAAAATAAAGCAAAAGCGTAAATAAGTTGAACAAATTATTTCTCACACAGAGAATTGATCGAAAGGGACATATATATATTCTACAAAGAAAAGAGGGAATGCATGCAAAGGATTGAAATAGTAGAATTGATGAACTTGAAACAATACAAAATAAACGTTCAAATAAAAAATAAACCGATCGCATATATATGACCATCTATATTTCTTTATTTTCTTTTTTCATTAATTTGTTTATCCTCTGCAGGCTTCTTAATTTGTTCTTTTTCAACTACAATAAAAAGGAAGGTAACAGACAAAAGAAGAGTGTCTCATGAAGAGCAGAGACCTAGAGAGAGAGAGAGAGAGAGAGAGAGAGAGAGAGTACTTACGATGTTATCAAGGCGATTGAGCCTAGAGAGTATTGGTAATTCTTGTAAGCATGACATTTTTGATGGTGTAATCAGTAATGAGCTAACGAAACAAAATAGTTGTGTTGGACAAGGCCAGTGGAAACTAGATTTTATTAAAGTTTCAACTATTATTATCTGCATACATATATATATGTATGTATGTATATATATATATATATATATATATAAAGGGAGTTGCATGTGATACGTGTAATGTATGATAAGGTCAATTATCTTATAGTTAGTGCTTGTTGTATTACCTCTTTATTTGACACGTTACATAACCCCATGCAGCCCACTCACACCCGCCACGTGTCATACCTCCTCTCTTTTTTCCTCCTTTCAAGTTTCAACTTGGTCATATCCGATCATGTGTGTGTGTGCGCGCTTATTCCCATTCAATCATGTCTCGATATATTTTTGTTCAACTTTAAAAACTTTTTGTTAACTTTTATATAAATGATAATGGATTTCGAGTTATTTTTTCACTAGTTATGTGTCTTGATTTATTGCGTGTAGAATTCGAATCTCAATCTAGCTTTTGTATGATCTTTTTTCTTACATGCTCCCCCATGCCATAATTTGATTTAATTTTCAATTGCGTATAGTTATTTATTCTTTAATATATGAACCTTTTTTACTATTTCAGTATGTGTTTCCAACTACGATTTTTTTTTTTATGTCTATTTGACTTGCAATGAGTGTTAAAGTTCAAAAATTGATCTGGGAGGGATCAAGCTAAAAAATTCCTAACATTTAATAAGAAAAACGGTGTAAACCTGTCATGGGTCATGGGCCAGCCCACGGGCAGGATGGGTTGGGTTTTCCAGGCTCGTATCGTAATTTTTTGGGTGTTTCTATTCACACTATAAAATTAATTTTCATACGGAACATTTTAATCTTTTTTATTCTTTATACTCCACACGTTTCATCATTTTTCATTTTTACACTTTAAAAATCAATTATAAATTTATAATTTAAAATTAATTTAATAAAAGAGAGAAATGGGCGTGACATTCTCGTAGTCTTTTCTTCCTCGTTCCTCCTCCGCCAAGACCACCCCCTTTTTTGCTCATTTTTTTTTTCGAACTTAGACCCCTTCGCAATCGAACTAAATTTTTCGAAGTAGACTAGGAACTTTGAATAATCTTGGAAGCGGTCGAAGCAAATTGAATTTTTCGAACTAGAGCCCATATTTAAGAACAATGTTTGAATCAGAGTTTGAAAATTTACTCTAACCTTCGAAAAAAATAATTTTCTGCCCAGAGTGCTTTTGGATTTTCGAAATCATTATGAAATTAAGATTTTGAATTTAGATGATATATTATAAAAGCTAGTTAGTTTAAATAGCACGGATTATACGCAAATTCTATTTACAACACAAACTTATATTTTTTTTTATAATTACAACATCAATCCAAAATTATTGTTGGTCAACATATCATGAATGTTAGGAAAAAAAATTTTGTTGTCAGGGAAACATGCCTGACTTATGTAACACATGGTGTGTTCTGTTGATTTTAATCAATATATAGTGTTAATTTATTATATCCAATTTGGAGCTAATATTGTAATTGCAAAAGTAATGTAAGTTTAATTTGTGTTACCATTTTAAACCAAAATTTGTGGATAGTGGTGATATTCAGACAAAGTAACCCATATGGGGAATTGTTGCTTCAATTCTTATTATGAATTTACAAGACGAACATAACAGAGTAAAGAATAATATATATATATATATATGTATAGATATGCGAGTCTAATCAGTTTTTTGATCAGGTTTTGTGGTATCATCAGACGGCCATTGGATGGTTTCCAGAAGCCTCTCTCTCATGAGCTTCAAATTCTCATCTGATATTTCGTTGTATATTTCTCCAAGATCGCATTTCTGCTTAACAAAGCCAACACCAACACCAACACTTATATAATTAATGAATTTCATCACGAGTATATTGATGATGCATACCTTGATCCATCTGCCGTAGAGTGTAAGGCGTGTGATCATCACTCTTTCAGCAAGTTCTCGCCTTTCCTAATCAAGACACAACATATATTACTAGAATGCAGCCAAACTCTTTTAACTGCTATAAATCAATCTTTCAATACAAAGTAGAAACAACCAAATTAATTATAATCATCACTTCATCACTTCATCTTATAATTGACTCTACATTTCGATCGACTCTAACCAACACCTCATATCCTAGCCCTAGGTTGAGAGTTGAGACAGACTCCAATAATGGAGCAACCCACAGCTTTAACATTAAATTTGTTACAGATTATTAATTAGCTTGTTAATTAATTACCTTAACCAGAGTCTGAAGAAAGCGTTTCCCTTTGTTTGGTACGTTCTCTGCAACAAAGCTGTGACGACATTCAAGAAACATCCAAGCGTACATGATGAGAGAGATAGAGAGAGTCTTAGAGAGAGAGAGAGTGTGATAAATTATTTGCTTACTTGTTGAACCATATATACTGAGGTGGATTCATTTCATAGAGCTGTTCAAGAACTGTGCGCACAGCTTTGAACGTGAAGTAGTTCACTAGTTCCTAGCAGTAATTAATAAATTTAATAAGAGAGAAGATATGAATATTTTTGAGGAATTTTGATGAAATTAAACTGACCATTTTGATATCATTGAAGGTGTCCTCGTACTGGCCCCCTAATTCATCAACAACAATGAGGCCTCGTCTCTTTCTTGAACTGCCGTTACTTCTGGTTGCTGCAGACAACCTCGACTGATGCCATGAATTCAAGAAAGAATTGTTCAAATGCACCATCATCCTCTTCTGCTTCACTTGCCTTCTCCTACCATTACCAACAATCGTGCTTCTCTTGATGCTTAACCTACTTGAAACCATGGAATCCACACACAAACATGGGCATGATGAAACCCCTTCACTTAAACAATTCACTGCCGCCATCACTCCACAATCTTAATTGGGACCTATATGTATATATATCATATATTCAAATTCTAAAGTTGTTTCTTCTTCAACCAAAATAGCACCTGCAATTTGTTCGAGACCTCTCTCTACTGTGTCAAATTACGAGAAGAATAAAATATCTTCTGTCGTTTTTCTCTCTTCAAGAATCTGGCTTCACTTTGTGATATTTATGTGAATATTATTACACATGATGTGTTTCCTTCCTTGGCTTTTTTTTTTTGTGAGGTCCTAAATTTTCCACACACTACTTATTCCTGTTTTGTCATGTCCCATCTATGAATGTGGCACAATTGCCAACTGTTACCACTCTTGCCACTCCAATTTGGGCATGTAATTAGGTAAATAGATTCTTCATAAAATTTAATTTAAATATAAAAAAGAATTCAGGTAGAATCCTGTTGCTTTCATAACATCAGAAGAGATTCTAAAAGTTCAGTAGGATTCTCTGTTTTCTCTTTTTATTTTACAGTTACAGTAGCAGTAGATCCCATATAATTAAATAAAAAAGAACACCATTAATTAAATTACATGGCTTATGATAGATCCCATAAAAATTAAGGGAAAGTAACTAACATTGCACATAAATTTTGGTAGATATTTAGACAAGCAGGCTAATCAATTCTTTAAAAAAAATTATGAAAAACAATAGGAAATCGAGCATTCATATGTTATAGCAACTAATGAAACGATTTCAATGAATAAATTAATGCATTATAAATATAGTTGACAACTTACAAGTTCTAAGGTACAATGAGCAAACATTTCATCAACTCAACATAAATTATAAGAAAAGAAAAGTAGTACGTAACTTTCTTCTCTCTCTACACAAAAGTGAACTTCACACAGACAAAAAGGAGACCCAAGAATGCAAGCAGATAGAAGCTGCAGTAATTAGCAGTTAATTCCGCACAATTCAACCGCTGGGCCTGTGACTCTGGTGGTGAATGGATCAATTCTCACCCACAACAAAGAAAATATAGAAGCTAGAAGAATGGACCAGACCACAACAATGGTGGGCGTCCGGTTCTGCCGACCCATCAGACCCTTAAGGAAAGGGTAGAGATGAACGATCACCCAGAAGGCGAAGAACAATTTTCCGAACAACGGCCCCCATGATTGGTAGCCGCTGTTGATGGCATAGGAAATTCCGGCAACAACACCGACCAAGTTTATGATGAGGAGAGTGGTTGGAGGAATCAGAAGAGTTGTCCATTTGAACAGGTAGAGCTCAGCAAAATCTCCATCTTCGTCGGAGGCTTTAGACGTGACAGTGAAATTAGTATCTATTCCAGCAAGAACCTTGAGCAACCCTTGGAATACAGCAAAGAAATGAGCTGAAACACCTCCAATGACCCAGAACTGCTCGTTCCTCCACCATTCATCAATTCCGACACCACTCCACCTCATCTCCAGTATACCAGTGGCAAAGATGGAGAGAAAGAGGGAGAGAAACCAGATGCTCGCGAGGTTACTGATCTGTAATAAACAATACATAGTTTAACTATGGCTTTTTTCAGGGTTTCCACAAAAGATGTTGAATTTGAGAACCAAAACTTACCTGTGGGATAATGAACTTCCCAGTAAGCAAGCAGACAGCCGGCAATGTGCAATAAAATAGTAGAGGAATGGATGTGACCGGGTAAATCGTGGTGTTGACATATGCGAATCTCTCCAGCCATTTTAGCCTTCCTTTATATCCATACCATATTGGACAATGCCTGCTAAATAGAATCTCCACGGATCCCAAGGCCCATCGAAGCACTTGATTCAACCGATCAGAAAGATTAATTGGAGCTGATCCCTTGAAGGCCGGTCTTGGAGGCATACAGTAAATTGATCGCCAGCCACGTGCGTGCATTTTAAATCCTGTAAGAATATCCTCTGTGACAGAACCATAGATCCATCCTATCTGCATACAAGCAAGGAAATGAGTCTCATAAAGAGTATCACATGGGCCGGAATTAAAGTTCAGCTTGAAGTGAGAAAAATGTTGTCCGCATAGAAGCCAGGTAATTAGTAAGGCAGAGAATAAATATTATTTAGTGCCATATAGGCTTCAGATGGAGTACAGGCCACCCACCTCACTTCCCCATTCTGATTTATCTTCGTACCCACAGCTAATGACATGAATAGCCTCTTTCAGGAGAGTTTCTGGTGTGGCAGACTGAGGCACGCCACCATTCTCCATCAGGGTAGATGCAACAAAAACAGCTGACTGTCCAAATCTTTTCTCCAGGCTCATCTGGGACATAAGCAGTGACTTTTCATCATCGAATCCAGCACCTGATTCAATCATCAAATGGGATGTCACGGAAATATAATTTAAGTATCATAATTAAAAAAAAGAGAGAGAGAGAGAGAACCATCCGCATAAACAGTGAAGTGGTAAAACCCACATCAAAGCAACCAATGAGTATGAGCTACAGGTTTAATGGACAGTGATCATGTTTTCAGTTGTAGGTTTCAAGGTAAGCATGCATACCTTCAACACCCTCCTCTATATCCTCCAAGCTGAAGATAGGAACAGTAGGATCAACATGCTTGCTAGACTTCTTTTTATCTGAACCCTTCTTACTTGATTTAGAGCTTTTCTTTCTTGATCCACCAAAGCAGGAAGATAAGAACCCAGGTTTCTTATGCTTAGGTTTGTGAGGGGGCTCGTAACCATACAAAGCTGTTCTGTTGAAGACACATCCAGTGCCCACGTATACAGGGCCTTGAATGCCGTCCAAACCTCTCAAGTTAATCTGGTGAGTCACAAAGGAACAGTTCAAATGAGTTGTAGGTAACAAAAAAAAAGGAACTTGTATCACATTATTAATCATTTTTTTTCCAGAACTGCCATTCAACGACAAAATCTATTATTAACCTTCGTCATGAACAAATAGTAAAGACCTGCTATGAGTTAAAACACTGATGATGAACTCACATCAAAGAAGACAGTGTTGCGGTTGGCATATCGATCGCTCCTATCTATACCATCAAATCTCTGTGGAAATTGCACATAGCAGACATATTTCCCAAGATTTGGATCCATCATAAAACACATTGCTTCACGCAAGGCCTTGCTGTTATTAATGTAGTGATCACAATCAAGATTCAACAAGAAAGGTCCATTGGTAAGAACTGCTGACACACGAACCTGCAAGTATAGTACGTAAGAATGTCAAACTTGGAGCAGGACAAATATAAGTGCAAAAATACATCATCTGACTACTTACAAGTGCATTCATGGCACCAGCTTTCTTGTGATGCTGGAAACCAGGACGCTTCTCACGAGAAACATATACTAACCGTGGCAGCTCATTACCGTCACTGTCAAGTCCTCCACTTTGGCCCAGGAAAACCTGAAAACATGAAATACGGTTAATAGATGTTCAACTGAGGAACTCCAAGGGAGTGCAACTAACTACATGTTTGTTGAGGCAAAACATGTAGCATGCATGTCTCATGCTAAAATCAAATAAATAGAAACATGAAAAGAAAAAAAAAAGGATTTTTTTTTATCCCATGTTCCCATTGCATATGGAATGAGCATGCACTATACTATACCAAGGAACATCGACACTTGGACAAGTTAGAAGCTCCAGTTATCTGCTCACCTGAATCATTCCTGGGTGATCCCTTGTATTATTTCCGGGCCATGGTGTACCATCTTGCATGATCCAACCTTCTTCAGGAACTTTCTGGGCCTTGGCTACAAGCGCATTGACACGAATTTTGAATTCTTCATATTCTCTCTATAGCACAAATCAGGAGAACAGAAATAAGATGTTTGGTCAAATGTGAAAGGAAATTCTGGTAAAATAAAAACCCTCACCTTCATTGCCCTACGGTCTTTCACAAAAGATGGCTGGACTTTATCTTTTAAGTAATCAATCTTCTGAGCAAAGTACCATTCCGGAGCCCGTGGCTCAATATTGTACTTCTTGCAGAAAGGAACCCATTTTCTTGCAAATTCAGATGTTTCTGATAGAGCTTCAAATGTCAACATGGCAGACCCATCATCAGAAACATAGCATGAGACCTTGTCCACCGGATAGTCTACCGCAAGAATGGACAAAACAGTATTAGCTGTAACGAGAGGAGGCTCCTTTAGAGGATCGACAGTACTGACAAATATGTCAACAGCAGCTAACTGCGATGGCTCTCCTTCACGGTCATATCTGTTACACAATTCATGCAGTTTCCAAAATCAGGCAGGTAAAGTAAGAAGGTAAGAAGGGTTTAGGAGAAATGCTGCAGAGCCAAAGAAAGCTACGGCACTACCTACCTGTTATAAGCATATAAGTTTCAACTGCAAGGTAAGTCAAATGAAGTGCAAATATGCGGACAAAAATATATGGAAAATTTCTCACCTGAGAGCAAGCCTGTCGAGATACGTTTCACGGTTTACAGGAAGCCATTTTGGGAACTGATCCAGAATCCAGGATATAGCAAACCAAATCTCACAAATCACGGAAATCAGCCACAAAGCATATGCGTTGGGCACAGGGTTCGTTAATCGATAGTGTAAGAAAATACAAAGAATCACCAGCCGCAATACAATAACCATCCTGTAAGGATTTATCCTTGATGACGGAACGGAAACCTTCCTTGATAGAGGCTGTCGGGCTTCATCATTCCTACACCAAGAAGAAAATTAGCAGAGGGGAGAATGGATAACATTCAACAAAATAGACAGTGCATCATTTTGTGCTGCCAGATGAGAACAAGACATGGTGTTCTGTGGATATCAACGATATTATCATAGTCTTAGCATAAAATTATCCTGCAACATAGAAAACTTCCGACCGAAAAACTCACAGTAGAGAGTCATCAACAAGAACATCTGTGCTCGCATCAATATCTCCCACTCCTCTTTCTGAAGGAGGATGGCTAGTAGTCATTGGAATAACAGGCTTTTCCTGCTTCATCTTCCAGCCATCGACTCTTTCTTTCCAGGCAACGTTACCTAAACCCGGGGAGCCAAAATCCCTCACTGGATCAACAATCCTAGCTGCAAATGGAAAAAGATATATATTACGTACAGAATATGAAAGATTCAGGGGGACAAGATAAATATTATGATTGATAAAAATGAATTCTAACGAAGTGAAAGTTTACGTTTTCCACCACCTCCAGGAGGTGGAGATGCCATTGAAAGACGCCCAGGTGACGCAGCAGACAGTTCCCCAGAAATCTGAAAAATATAGAAAAAAGGGAGTCTTAATCCACCAATTATGCCAAAATACATAACTGCACAAAAGTATAATAAACTGATCTAAAAGCATCACAACTTACATCCGTTCCATTCGTTAGCAACGGAATGTGGTTTTGAGGGACCTCCTTGTCATACTTTGGTGCACTGTGACTTTCTTGCCCATGATTCACACGCCAGCTCAACATGCGCTCTGAAATTTTCTGCTTTTCACTCTGGGTTTCAGAGTGATGGACATCATCAGCACCATCATCAGCAACACCATCCTCCACACTATCACCATGAATTGCAGGACTCCCTGTTTGGAAGTGTCAAATTCAATTTCCAGAAACCAGATTTTGCTTGCAACTTACAACTAAAATCTTAGTGTTTAGGTCGCTGAAAATTATGTATATCAGTTCAATGGCCATGTCTTTTAGTGTTTTTATCCCTGAAAAGGCATCCCCTTTTTTTCAAAAATATTTTTATAAGGTCTGAATCATGGTCATGCATACATTATTGGCATTCCAATTATTTTAAATTTGTATTTTTATATCTTTATAAATCACAACAAGAACATCAATAACAATTATATACAATCATTGTCTTAATGCACATAATCATTGCATTCATACAATAACAAAATGTAATAATATTAAAACTTGATGTGACACCACCAACCGCTGGAATCTTCTATGACATCCAAATTAGACATTGCCCATTCTAAAAAGTTTAGATGCCCCCCTCAAAATGAGACCAGAGCATGTTTATTACTCAACCATTTCCGAACCACACTTCATCTGTACAGCCCCAGAAAACACAACTTTCCAAGACAAACCTTCAGCAAAGATAAATAAATAACAAGTAATTACAAACAGTCCCGAATATCGCTCCCATTGTTCCGTCTATTGTTTGGGCATTGCATGTGAGATTTTTCAAGAGAACTATCATACTTCCTAAAGTAGTTCTCACCTATAATGCAAATCACTCAAGAATCCATTGATAGGTCTTCTAGCTATAACAGCTGCTTGTTCCCCACAATGCTCAACCATACTTTGTTGTTAAATATATTTTCTATATCTGATTTCAGGAGCATTAGATTTATTAAAAGAAAATTTTTTTACAACCTTGGAAGATTATTCCAGTTTCTGCAACTCAATAGTATTTTCTGCAGTAAACTAATGAGAGTTACAAAGCAATTAATTTAGCATTATACAATGAAATTCTTATCACTTTCTCCACATGGTCTATTCTACATTTAAAGAGAATGGGAAGGGACACAATGAAGGGCCACTTTTTTTTAGCACTTAATATACCTTTATGCCTCTTGTATCTGGTTTTGCACTGAGGGCAAGACTGATTCCCATCCTTCCTCTCATATTCATAGCAAGGTCTGCAAACCGGAAATGCACAGACATTGCAAGCAACAAATGGTTCACCATCAACAGTCAACCCCACGTCATCACCACAGATCTGACAGACCTGGCTTCCCATGGTCTTCAAGGTCTTTCCCTAGCAACCGAATGCAGTAACAAAGTCAAAAAACAGAACTTAATATTCCCAAGACCTAAATCACCAATAAATGCTTCACGCGAAAAACAAATGCCGAAATAAATATGAGCCAAGAAATAATAGTACGTGGAGAAAACATACAACCAAATGACCCGATCAGATGAGAGAGCATAATTAAAAATTTTAGGATTCAACAGTCAAGATATTCTCAAGAATCAGCAGAAACAATAGAAAAATAATATATCATTTGAACGTGATATTTGATCAACAACCTTTATACTAACCTTGATTTCTGCTTCAGATTCCATTGTCACTTAGCCTCAGTCAAGAGCAATGAATCAGAATCAACAAGATGCGAGCTTCACTCTAAAATTAACATCCCCGGGCAATGCGCTACTGAAAAAACTACAAAATGTTATGTTTCAATCCCTCCGATTTCGTCAGTTAACAGGTCAGATCTATTAACTACATCCAAAACTAATAGAAACACGCCAAGATTAAACAAATTTAAACCCTCGATCTCGCATGCCGACAATCAAATGCAGCACATTAACGAACAATGTCGTATTTGTTTGACTTCATAATCAATTAAACAATTAAAAATATACCAGTTGAGTTTAAGTAAGCCAAGTCAACGAAATCATCAAAAATTCCTTCACATAATCCATCACTGCATTGAATTCCATCCACAATTTACGAGAATTAACTAAATAAAAATCTACTAAAACATCATTTCGCATTCCTCTAACGCAGTGACAGTGAGCACACTAAACGGAAATAGAAATCTCACCGCACAATCCAAACGATGAGGCAATCTCCGCCAACTGATGCACAGAATATCCGCCGCAATCAACTGAAGATCGTCAAAAACAGATCGATTCCACAACCGATCTGAATACAAATGCTAACAAGATAAGATGAAAACGAACAATCAGATGGGAATAGGGAAGAGAAGCAATGGAGGTGATGAGACGAAAGCAGAGCGAGTAGAAACACTGGCTGTCGGCTCCGCTTCTCTCTTCCGCTTTCTCTCTCTAGAGAAACATATAAAAGAGCGTGTATGTATAGCTGTTAATGAGTGGGTAGTTCTCAAATCTCAATTATTATCATTGTCATTATCATTATAAAATTGGAGGAATATAAAAATTGGCGTGTAAGAGAAGAATACGACAGTGGAGCTGCCCAAACTGAGCTTCAAGAATTTTAGAGAGAGAAGGCGATGAGAGAGAGAGAGTGACGGTTGTTGCAGTAATTAGTCCACCGACACTGCAAGATTGCAATCAGCATAGTGGTACTTTGGAAACGTTCGTTATTGCATTTGCAGCCTTTACATGCTTGTACATTTTGGACTCGTTTGCCCTTACCCATTTACGAATATGAAAATTAGGAGTGTGACTTCTCAACTAATACATCCGGGAAATTTCCAAGATCGGGATTTAGTCGGTAGAATAAATTTCTTAATGGTATTAAACTTCAAAAGATATATACATCGGAAATAGATCAAATGAGAAACAAAGTCATATGATAATAAGGAATTGACCTGCATCATCAGCCATTCATAATACTAGGGTAGCTTTGTAATTTGATAAATGTAATTAAAGTATTAGGATTTTTTTTCTCTCTCATTCTCTATCTCTACTCTTCGTTGCTTCTTTGATTTCAACGTGCAGTGGACAAATTTACGAAGGAAAAAAGAGAAGATTATCACCCATATCGAATTCAAATTGAAGATCACCTAGATCGAATTCAAAGTAATATTTAATTCGTCTTCCTTCACGGTTTGTTACTCTCTTGTGGGTTTGCTCTATCTTTTTCGATCTTTTGTCATTTTATGTGTGTGTGTTTTATTATTATTATTATTATTATTATTATTATTATCTCTCTATTATTATTAACAGTTCAAAATTTATATTATATGCAGTTGATTTTTTTCAACTTTCATGATTAACAGATATTTCCAGTTCTTTGTATTGTTGTTGGCGTATATGAGTGTCTAAAACATATTATTAGAGAGGTTCAGAAATTGTATTTTTTGTCTATTGATTTTCTGCAGATTATATTTTTACATTACTATACACATGTGTTATTTGTTAGAATTTATTAGCATTATAGTACATTACATTAGCATTACAAAAGTTGTTATTTGCATTGCAAAATGAAATATTAGCATTATAAAAACAGTATGTCATTATTATAAAAACATTTGTTATTAGAGTACTGACAATCTGACATGATGAACGATTTATTAGCATTACTATGACTAGTTTTAGCACTGTCAAAAAAGATATTAGCATTACTATTACTAGTAATTTATCAGAATTTATTAGCATTACAGTACGTCTCATTAGCATTATAAAAGTTTTTATTAGCATTACAAAATCAATTATTAGCATTATAAAAATAGTTTGTGATCGGTATTGTAAAAACAGCTTGTGGTCAGAGTATTGACATGATGAATGATTTATTAGCATTACTATGATTAGTTTTAGCATTGTCAAAGAAGATAATAGCATTATTATGATTAGTTTTAGCATTACTATTGTTTTTATATTTTAATTTTTTATCTTATTTAATCTGCAGGTTGTGTTAGCATCACTATATATATTTCTCATGGGTTATCTGAATTTTATATGCCTGATTGTGAAGCATCTTTATTTCTCATGGTTTGTCTGAATTTTATATACCTGATTGTGAAGCATCTTTGAAACAACATTCATAGGAAGATGAACATTTCAGAAGCAAACATCTACTTCCAATCACGTTCTAAAAGACACCAGAATTAGTATTGAAGATTTTTACCTGGAAGATGATGATGAAGGGAACAATTATTATATGTATCAAATTTACAAATTTTTGAACAATTGTCACTTTTTTTAGAATTGTCATAATGTTTCTCAATTGACATTAGCATTTCAATAGTAATTGTCATAACGTTTCTCTATTGAAATATTAATACATGCCAAATTCATATTTTTGTTAAAAGTAAATACTTTTGATGGTCTACTGTAGCAGTATATAAATGATATGATATGATAATATTAACATTTAAGAATTCGACTGCTAAAGTTTGCATATGTCAATACTAACCATAATTTCACCTATGTTATTACTTTCACCTTATGTATATCATATTTTTATAATGTTAACAAGATCAACGATAATGTTAACACTATCAAATAATAAAGTTAATTCAACAAAATTTTAACATCGTATTTCATGGTTTGTTTATAATGTTCATGATAAGTTTTTTTTCTAATGCTAACATTAATTATGATACTGTTAAATGAGTAAATGATAATGCTAACATTACCGAACGATAATGTCAATACAACAAAATTCTAACAACATTATTCATGGTTGATTAATAATGTTCGTGATAAGTTTTTCTGTTAATGCGAGCATTAGTTATGATAATACTAAAATAAGCTATGATAATGCTAAAACTGGTGAACAATAATGTTAATAATATAAAATGTACGACTAAATTAGACAATGTCAATATCATTATTCATAGACTAGGTTTTATATGTTCCTATAAGTTTCTCGATGCTAACAAAACAAAACTCCTAATTCATCATGAAAGAATAGAAAATATTTTTTTGAACATTAATTTTTTTTGTAATGCATATGACAATAGTCTGATAACGTTAGCATTATCAATACTTATATTAGCATAATCAATGTCTTTATTCGCATATGATCTTATCTATGTTAGCACACGCTCAGGAAATCCATTTCTTATTTTTTATTTTGGCCTTGATATTAACAATTTATGAAAATGTCACCGCATTTTTCTCATGTTCATTTTATTTACATATATGTCGCCGTCTTTTTTTGACCAAATCCAGATCATCCAATATTAAAATTGAAGGGTGTGGATTGGTTCTTAGTTCTCACACCATGATTGGTTATCTCTGGAGCCCTCTCTCTCCCTCTCTCTCTCTCTCTCTCTCTCTCTCTCTCTCTCTCTATATATATATATATATATATATATTTCTTAATAGTATTAAACTTCAAAATACATAATAGATTTATAGTATTTACTTATAATAACTTATAGTATATAATATAATACATTAATACTAGAGTATCTCTCGTGCTATGCACATATAATATTTATATAATTTTATTAGTTAGAAATTAATGATAATTATGACAAATTGAAAAAAAAAATATTTTAACAAAACAAGATTAATTTATAATTATAGTGAATTATATAAAAAACATATAATTACTTTTTTTATTAGTTATAACCAACGATTGAAATATCGCGAAATATCGTGGATATATCATGAATTTTGACATTGCGATATGGATATGGGGGAGAATTTTTTTTTTCTCGCGTATCGGTGAAATATCGCAAGAAATCACAATTTTTTTATATTTCTATAATATATTTTTATTTTTATTTAATAATATATATTTTTGTGGTCTTTTTTAAGTCTTCAATATAATTATTTGAGTTGCAATATTCTTTGCTTTACAAAGACACTCACACTGCTTAACAAGTTGGATCCGAACTCTAATGGTGTAGCTCAATTTGGAAATGAGGTGACATAATTTTTCAATAGTGGTTATCATATTTTCGTTTTAAGATAAGATATCATATTATCATATTAGGTATCATATTTTGGTTGTATTAAATGTGAAGCTTACATATTTTCGTAACGGGTGAAAATGATCTGCTGATCGTGTCGCAATTACTTCTCGATCTACTATGGTGCCATGTAAGTCTTTTACTTAATATTTTCAAATAGAGCTTGTTTAAATAATTTAAGATCATGTCTTCAATGATATTGAATCACTTGGCAATCTTGATTCTATGAATATGGATGACATTGATCATAGTGATATGTTCCAATATTTACATGCTTCTTACACATGTGGGAGTTCGTAATTTGATTGGACTCTTCAAAATGTGTATGGAGGTTAAAATGTGCATCAACAAAATAATTGGGTCAGTGAACATTATCCAATCCATGGTGAAGCTGTTGGAAGAAATCTAAGAAACATATCAATCGCATGTGCATAATTATATCCAGAATTATTCTTATGTGATGAGTTGGTACTAATATTATTTGGAACAAGATGGTATTTCATCTACTATATTTGAACCTCATAGATTCCCATTTTGGTATTAATTGTATTTTATAATATTTATTTAGTTATTTTATATTGTAATGTGTATTATTTTATCAAATGTATTGTCTCAGACAGTATTTATATAATGTTTTATTCGTATGTTTGCTTTCAAAATACAATTCTATCAAAATTTTGTGTAGAATATACGGATAATAATATGTTATAATAGTTCCTAAATTTTCTTGCTAAATTTTCAAGATTTTAATATAGTTTCTGTCATTTTTTCAATTTTCTGCAATATCGATATGCGATATCGATATATCTGACGATATATCCGTAAAATTGAAGTTGTGATATACGGTGCGATAGTGATATTTTCATCCTTGGTTATAGCATATACTTGTAATTAATGACCATTGAGATTAAGCCTGCCAAAAACATGAAATAGAAAAATGATGATTTAAACATAATTTTAAAATTCAAATTCGATTGTAATTACAAAGAAAATGCATTATTCTATGCAACAATTATCATTTCCAAATAAATTATAACAATTTTTTCCTAAGTGATTCACAATTAATGATAAAATATTAGTTAATGGATTGAACTAATAATAAAAAATATTTGTTAAGAAATAAAAATAAATTAATTAATAAAAAGAAATCTGATAAAAAAAATATTTTTCAAAATTAAATAAATAAATAAAGATCGATTGTTCTACCAGATGAATGAATGATGCAGTGGCTACTGCGATTCTCAAAGGAATTTTTTTTTGTGTTTAATATATATATATATATATGTATGTATGTATGTATGTGTGTGTGTGTGTGCGCGTGCGCGTGTGCGTGTGCGTGTGTGTGGATACATGAAGAGTCTATCGTGAACTGAGTGCAAATGCACTTTGGTCTAATCTGTTGCCAAGTGTCCAATATAAATAGAAAAAAAAAAACAAAAAACAAAATACGCTCAGTTTTTATTTTTCAATCCGAATCACTATACATTTATACTCTTTTACTTTTTGTGTCATTTTTCTACTTAATTAGATGTGCACTTGCATTTTCTGTTTAATTTTTTCCCAAAATTTAAACATTGAGTTATTGGGAAGTGGAGCGGTCTCTATTAGTAATTTTGTTAACATTTAGAATATTATTTTATATTATTTCTTATTGTGTAGAAAACTAATACTATATTATAACTAATTTAAGACGTAAATAAATCATTTGAAAAATAATTGAAGATATAATAAAATAATTTATTAATTTACAGGTACAACATTGGAAAATAATTATCCAAAAAAAAATTATACATTTAAAAATACAAGAGGCTCAAAGTTTATTTTTTTATTAGTTTTTGTATCGGGCACAAGTGTCGATAATTAGTTAAGTGGGTGATTAGTGAACATCTATATTATTTTATTTTATTGGCAAATCATATTTTTGTTACAAAATATAATTATTTGAATAAACAAATGTTGACATATATGAAATTTATTTATTTAGTATATGTTAATGAATATAATCACGATCGAAGTTATAAGTAAATGAAATAAAATTAATGTACAATAAGTCAATTATGGGATGTAAATTTGTAATGATAAATTATCATAATATTACAAAATTAATTTGTAATATTATGCAAATGTTGACAAATATTAAACTGTTTATGTTTTTATATGTTTCATGTATATAATTTTATAAAATGGTGTTCTCTAAAACTTTATCTCTCCCAAAAAATCAAATCATCTCTAGTTTTGGTAAAATAAAAAAATTATACTAGGATCTCGACTAGATTAAAAATTTGTTTTTTCCCATTTTGTAAAATTTGTTAAAGGTCGAGTCTAGCTTGTTTCCAAATCACTACTCAACTCGTTAAATGAATTTACCTTTAAAAATATTAACTTCATAATGTTTATATTTTTATATTCTAATTAGTGATAAGTATATTAAAGACTCTAATTAAATTTATTTATTATAAGAAAATAAGGGATTTTAGTAAGAGATAAAGTACAAAAACACACTTAAACTATTGTCATAGTCTCGATTACACACTTAAACTATGGCTCAATCCAATTGGCTTCAGACACTATTTTAACTAGTGCAAAAAAACACTTATGTAAAAATCCATTTTCTTCTGTTAGTAATTAATGTTCATTAAATGTGCAAAACTCTTACAACATAATTCCGAGTGATTATGGTGATAATATTGTGCAATGTCGTAAAGTTGGAAGCTCTAATCATGAGTTTTTTTAGGGTATTCTCAATTCATCAATTGAATGTCAAATGATGGAGTAATTCGAGAAAGAAAATCGGAGGTGAATATTTGTATTCGAGACTTAATTAACAATTCTGACGATAATTCAACGTCAAATATCGAAACAGAATGATGAGTCTGGAAGTCTAAAGTGTAGGCTATATAACCATGGTCTCAAGTATAAATTCAAGTATAAACATATAAATTTATTTATTTATTTGTAAAATACTATTGGAACAAAAAATATACGATATATAATATAATATGTTGTCACAGCTCAACTTTATAAATTAATATTAAATTATATTTATATGCGGTATCATATTAAATTGTACGATACAACACTATGTAGTATGGTGCCACAACCGATTATTCTAATTGGTGTAACTTATAATTTAATTGTCAGTGTTTATGTGTTTTCAACAAAAACGCATAAAATGTTTATATAACTACAAAAAAATTCTCAATCTATAACCTTCTTAAAAAAACACACATGATTGATTTTTCGGGAATTGACATGCTGATAATTTGATGAATACATTACACATCTTACTTCATAAGAGCATCCGACATTGAAACAAAAAGGTCAACAAGTAGTCCAATTTGATTTCAGAATAATTATAATTCTATTAAATATTTGTCAATGCATGTTTACAATTGTACATTAATCTAGTAGTACTAAATTAATTTGCAGATACAAAATATGAAGAAAAATAGTTGAGTAATCGACTATTCAAATAACTACCAATATTTCTGTCCACTACAAAAAAACACTCAAAGAATTAAATTTTATTTATACCGCGATGAATTCAAAATTTAAAAGGTGTTTATTGTTCTTCTTTGGATTTTGAAAAAGAAGCACATTACAAAACAATAATTTTTGTGTTATATTAACGAAAAAAAGTGAAATGCACGAAACATATATATTTTAATATTTGCCAACATTTGTATAACATGATTAATTAATTTTATAACATTAGGATAATTTATCGATATAAAAATGCAAGCTATCATCGACTAATAATTCATTTAAGTAACAACCGACGCTTGTGTCCGATACAGAAAAAAATTAAGAAAAAAATAATATTAAAGACAAGTAAATTATATTTTATCAAATATATATAACAAAATCATTTCCACATTTTGTTATATATTAAGGTAATTTGGAGATATAAAATAATTAATTGAAGACTATAATTCAATAATAATTGAAAAACATATATAATTCAATATTAATTGAAGTAAAAAAGTGAACTGTTGATATAAGTTAGTACCTCAGTAGATAAAAAATAATATCCGTACAGTAATAGGTATTTGAAAACACTAACCATGTGTATTTTGCCTTTTTTTAAGTGAAGTCACGTGTACGGTGGATTTACCTAAGTGCAAATGAACTTAGTTCACGATAGACTTTTCCGTGGATACAAGGATATAAACTCCAATGTTTATATCAATAAATGGATTGGTATCGAAATAATTAGTTGATGACCAATATTACATTCAACGGTCAACATTAAATTGTATCAAGAAAAAAAAACTCAATGAAAAATCAAATGTCAATATTATTGTTATTATTTGTTTTTTATATTCTAAATTGATTATGCTCATGTTTTGACACACCGTTTTATTAAGATTTTTTTGATTTCTCAAGCCCTCATTATTGGATCGAGTCTCCTTTATTTTGGATAACCTTCTTGATAGTTCATTTTAATCTATAAATTTCGTTTTGAGTTTAAAAAAAAGTGATTAATGTCCGGGTTGGTGCCGAGTTCATCGAAATATCTCCCTTTTAGAACATCCCCAATGGTGGTAAGTTATGTACCAATTTTGGTACATCACCATTGGGGGTGCCCTCCAAAAAGAAGTAAAATAAAAAAGTGTGAATATATCTTTCTAATCAATTTAATGTTGTAAAATTCTTTTCTAACCAATAATTGTAGACTGTTCTTTTTTAACCAAACATTTTTTGCTTCACCATAATACCGTCGCTGAAATGTGGGACCCGCGCTCAATTTAAAGCAGAAACTTCACGGGTGAAATATTTATGTCACGGGTGTAACATTGAATAACATATATTATATACAAATTTAAACCGTGTTCACGACCCTTCTTCTTCTTCTTCTTCTTCTTCTTCTTTTTACAACTTTCTTCACGACCCTTCTTCTTCTTCTTCTTTAAAGATTTCTTCACGGCACTTCTTCTTCTTCTTTAAAGATTTCTTCACGGCACTTCTTCTTCTTCTTTACAGCCGTGTTCTTCTTCTTCATGGCTGAAATAATACAATAAATAATACACGGCTTGGGAAGAATGCCGAGAAGACCGCCGCCTGCGCCATCGTCGTTCCACCAACGCCACCGTCTTTCTCGCCGCAGTCGAAAAAATGGAGCAGTTTCAACAAGTAGATTTTGAATTCGTCTATTTCTTGTTAATTAGTATAATTGCATTCAATTAAGTAGTTAATTGATGTATATGTATTTGTATTTTGATTGTGAATTGAATTGAGTTTTGTGTGATTTTAGTATTTTGATTGTATTGAATTTAATTTTGTATTGAATTGTGAATTAAATTGAATTAGAGTTTTGAATGGTAAAAAATACACACTCGTCTCCCGTGTAGTTCACGATCGGCGACGGTGAAATTTGTTTAGAAAAAAAAATTGGGTAGTTCACGGTGGAGCACCGTGTACTACATGGTGGACCATCATGTAGTACACGGTGCTCCACCGTGAACTACCCAAAAGCCAATTTTTTTTTCCGAAAAAATATATCAGCTACTACTCTAATTAATGTTAACTAAAAGATGAAAATGGTACGTGCGTGGGCTGGTCTAACATAAGTTACAACATAATTCATATTAGACTTGCTATTATTTTGGAATTTATATGTGAGAGCTAGCTAAATGTAAATTCTTGATAAATTGGTGACAGTACTATGGCAATTTATTACTATGATTATCATAATTGTGATATCAAATATGAATAGTAAATTAAAAAAGTAATTATATCCTAATTGAAAAACTAATTAAATCCAAATTATGTTAGGAATTACAAAATAGTTAAACAAATTTGTATAGCCATTAAAAATTAATTAAATCCTAATTCAAGAATAAGCATCAAATTAATAAATGAAAAAAGATAAAATCTGCGTCTTAAATTGGCAAAAAAAAATTGGAAATATTCGGTGAAAAACAAAAAAAATATGGCCATGTACACGGCCAAAACCATGTTCACGGCTTCTTCCTAAAAAAGTGGACGTGTATACGGCCAAACCCACAGCCAACCCAGAAGCCGCAATTTTTGACTTTTTCAAAATTTCATTGAGGGTAAAAGAGGAGACTTTTACCCTCATGTTTGGTTAGAAAATAATATCTTACAAAGTTTGATTAGAAAAGAAGTTTACAATTTACTTTGAGCTATTTTAATTTTTCTCCCAATAAAAAATTGGTACATCTACATGTACCAACTTTAACCGAATCCCACACGTCATTCCATCTAATTTTATTCGTTCATTTTATTTTGTTCCTTTATTTGCATATATGATTTCTTTTATTTATTTTTCTTTTGATTTTTCTTTTTTCATTCTCAATTATTGTATATTATTTTTTAAAAAATTATCAAAAGTTAGAATAACATTAGAAAATGAAAAAATAGTATAAATTTCCATTAAAAATTTGTATATTTGCCGATGTTTGTATAACATGATAAATTAATTTTGTAAAATTAGTATAATTTTTGTAAAACCCCAAAATTTTATTATCCAAATTTAATTATGAATAAAAATCTAATAATTAGAATAAATATTATAATTTATATTTTTATTAAAACCAACATCTTGTAGTTGGCCTTAGAAAAAAAAAACTAGTTAAGCTCTATAACTAGTGTTGGAGACTTTAATTTTCAGCCCAACCTCGTGTATCCTATCCTAACTCATTACTAATAAATATATAATTAGTTTAAATGAATTGATAATTTCCACATTTCAGATTCAAGGTCAGCTCTATAGCTCTCTCCTCTCTCTTCCATTTCTGCATTTTCCGACAGGGTGGCCGGAGGCGGAGCACTGCCACCGGACCACCATCCGCTGCCATTAAAATATTTAAAATTTTCAGATTTCGTTCTTCTTTTCGTTTCTAGTTCAACAACACTATTTTTGTGTGGAAATGAAGGCCAAAATGACCAGAAAAAGCCAATATGGCCGCACATCGGTGCATCATTGGTAACTTATTTCGGTGGCCGTATCCGACATGCATTGGCTCCCTCTTCTTTATGTCTTTCTTCTCTCTCTCTCTCTCTCTCTCTCTCTCTCTCTCTCTCTCTCTCTCTCTCTCTCTCTCTCTCTCTTTCCCATATTTGTTTTCGTGATTATTGAAGTATTGAATGTTTAATTTCAAGTTCGATCTCAAGAAAACTTAATATTTGGAATTTTTCCAAATCTTTTATTGTCGTTTTATTTTTATTTTTCGTGGAAATATTATTGTGTTTCTCCAAAATAAAGTTAAATGTTGCATGTGTGAGGTAAAATGGTAAAAATTTTGAAGATGACTCATGAATGTGTGTGCAAAAGAGAGAGCGATGTTAGGCAAGAAGAGAGACGGATGTGGAATTTTATTTTCAACTATTGGGAAGTAAAAATGGAATTTTATGTATCATGTGCGTGTTGTGTTCCTGTAGTTTCAAGATGGATAGTAGAGAGAAGAAATTTGATTTTACTAACTTGATTATGGAATGCATATTTACAGAAGAGAATGAAATAGAGTTGACTTCTCTTTTTGATTTGTTTTGAATAGGAGTGGCTGTGTTGGAAGACCAATAGGGAGAGAAAATAGCACTTTAGTTATTAAATTGTTTTAATGATTAAATGACTGAAAGAGAAAATTGTTTGAATTAAAATGTTTAGGAATAAATGTGTATGTGTGCACAATGAACGAGAAGTGAGGTTAGGGAATCTCCAATGCTGGGGTACAATTCCTATGTGGTATGAATTTGTACCCCATACATTGGTAGCATTTAGGGCTGAGCATTCGGTTGGTTTGGACACGAACCGACTGAACATCTAAAAATCAAAACCACCGAACCACCGATGGACTGTGCACCGATCACCGACCGAATTGCATCGGCAACCGAACCGAAAACCGAATTGTCGGTTTCGGTCGATTATCGGGCGGTGACCGAAAGATATTCTGCTAATAATTGAAAAAAAAGAGCCCAAACGATTGAGCCCAATAATTTCGGCCCAAAAAAAAAATTCCAAACACAATACATCACAAAAATAAAACATCAAACTAAACTGCTAGAATTCGGCAATTCTGAAACATCAACAAAATTCAAACTCCAAAGTCCCCAAATATTAAGCCATCAACAGAATTCAAACTCCAACAATCAACATCAAATTAAACTACCAGAATTACAGAAAGAAAAGTCTGAAACATCAATTCAAAGTCTGAAGACTTCAAGTCTTCCAAGTATTCAAAATTACAATCCTTCAAGCCTTCAAGCCTCATTTCTCGTTACATCCTTCAGGCCTTCAATAAAAACAAAAATAATATCAATAAAAATCTGAAATTTATAAGTTAAAAGAAAAGCAAATATAAATTTAACAAACCTTCATCATGTTTTTCAAGGCTAGCCAAATCTTCTTCAACCATTGTCCATTGTTTTGAACGCTTCAACCAATCTTGGCCACATACAAGAGCTTCCACAAGTTTAGTACCTAAAGAGCTCCTAAAAGGATCAAGCACTCTACCTCCAGTGCTAAAGGTGCACTCCGAAGGGACGGTAGAGATAGGCATCGATAAAATATCTCGAGCGAGATGTGAAAGAACGGGAAACCTACATTGGTGTGTATCCCACCACTTCAATATATCGAAATCATCCTTCTCATTTTTAAGAGCTTTCTCACTTAGGTAGATTTCCAAATCATTGTTCAAGTCACCATCTCCGCATGCATCCAATTGTCTCTTGTATCTATCACTTCTTGTATATTTCACCTTCTTCACAGGAGGAGGTGCCACATCTTGCTCTTGAATGACTACACCACTTTGAGATTGAGGTCGGTATAAACATTGATGGTGCTCATACAAATTATCCAAAGCACCCTTGACATCTAGTGCCAACTTTGCACCTTCGATATCCCCATATTCTTCTTTAAAATAATAGGAAACGAATGCAAATTTATATCTAGGATCAATCACAACAGCCAAGTAAATAAGCTTGTTCATCTTCTTAGGATCCCCCAATATTTGTCATATTTTGTTTGCATCTTCAAAGCCATTTCTTTTATATCCGGATTTGGACTATCTACCCACTCTGTCAACATATTTCCAATCGTGTCAATCTCATGATAAACCAAATGAGATGTCACGTGGAGTGAGGCAGACACCCTGAGTGTAAGTTCATAGAAGACAACCAATATCTCAACAATTGTGCTAACCACTTCCCAATCTGTAGGTTGAGGTACTCCATCTGCTAAGTCAACTCGAAAAAATGGATCTTTACCCTCAAATCGTTCAAACGCCTTTTCAAACTTAAGGGCGACACTCAACATTAGATACGTTGAGTTCCATCTAGTTGGCACATCCAAACAGAATAAAGATTTAGATTCTATACCTTCATCTTCACAACACTCTCTAAATCTAGCCAACCTTGAAGGAGATTGCCTCACATACCTAACAGCCTCACGCACCCTCTTGACAGATTGATTTATGACTTTCAATCCATCCCCTACAATCAAATTCACTATATGAGCTGTGCACCTCATGTGAAGGTGCTCCCTTTTAACAACATCACAACCCCGAGATGTCAATCTCGTCTTCAAAAAGTTTACACAAGTTTCATTTGCAGTTATGTTATCAACTGTAACTGCAAAGATTTGTGCAATGTTCCAATCACGCAAACACCCATCAATTTGTCTACCCATTTCTTCACCTCTATGACTATCAACAACACAAAAATTGATGATTTTTTTATGAAGTACCCAATCTTTATCAATATAATGCGCAGTGATGCACATATAATTGATTTTTTGTACAGAAGTCCATGTATCGGTAGTGATGCACACAGTAACCTTAGATGTTTTGAAAAACTCATGCAACTTATCTCCTTCATCTAAGTACAACTTATAGATATCTCTAGAGATGGTCCATCTTGAAGGAATGTTGAACTTGGGTTGTAAAGATGCAACAAAATCAATAAAACCTTCACCCTCAACATGTATAAATGGAAATCCATCCTTAACTACAATTTGAACCAATTTTTTCCTACAAGAATCTTGATCAAACTTCCAACAACTAACACCACCACCCCCTTCTCCCTCACGTGTATGTTTTAAAGACAATTGTTGTTGTTGGGCATCTACATTAGCAGGATTATGAATGCAACTATTGACGTGATACTTAAGTGTAGATGTACCATATTTTTTCGAGGCGCAACAGTAAGTCTTAGGGCAATACTTACACGTACATTTCAATGTCCCATCTGCATCCTTGAATCTGGTGAAATGATCCCACACATCTGACCTTAGCTTATTTGATGTTGCTGCCTTCGTTGATGTTGTTGGAATCGCTGCATCGGTGCTGTTATGCGCAGTTGATTCTTCTACATTTGGATTGGGAGGTAGTTCTTCTTCCATCAAGGGTGTAGTTTCTTGTGACATCTACATTACATAACAAAAAAAGGTTAAAACAGATTTAAATAATTCAAGTTTTTCTGATTAAATCATCATCATATGTACTGAAAAATGAAAATAATCAAAATATTGAATTAAACCCTAACATAAATCAAATTTAAACTAACTATCTAAGTATCTAATCAAATTTACTTAACCATAATAACAATTGAAGCAAACAGACCGAATTTTTTCCAAAAAAAACCAAAGAAGCTTACCTTAATGGGGTCGACGACGAGAGAGCAATCGATTCACTAGAGTTTCAAAGTTTGGACTGTGGAGAGTGAGAGTCGGAGAGATCGAGAGTGAGACTTTGTGACTCTGTGAGACTGTGAGAGTCGGAGAGATCGAGAATTGAGAATTGCCGATTGCGATTTGTGAATTGTGATACACTTGTTATTTCTGTATTTTATTTTTCTTTATAATATATCATATTGAATATAAAATATATTGTGTATTTAAAAATAATCGGTTGGTTCGGTTAATCCGAAAATTTTTGGACCCAAAATCGATATCTGACCGATTCCTAATCGGTAATGCTTGTACAAACCGACCACCGAACTATATGTATTCATCACCGAATTGAACCGACCGGTTCGATTGGTCGGTTCGGTGTCAACCATCTTCATGCTCAGCCTTAGTAGCATTTGCACTAGGGACTGGGGAGTGAAGGTAACATTTACAAAAAATTTATTAGGTACAATTAAAGTTATCGGGTAACATTTCATATTAGACCAAAAACACTCCACTCTCGCCGAGCCCGCGTAACTGCCATCACAGGCATTGGAAGCAATTGGTCAGTGCGTGGAAATCACGCTTGAGTGGGTAAGGAGTTGTGGCTCTGGGCCCACGCCTGCAATTGTCCTTCACCTCTCTTTTTTCTCTTTCTTTCTGCATTTTTCTCTATCCCCTTTCTTTTTCTCTTTTATTTTTCTCTTCCATTTTTTAGCTGAAATAGCCGGTGGTCAATTTAATTTTTTCTGTTTTTCTTTTTACTCTTTCCCTTTTTTCTTTTGTTACCTATTTTTATTTTTTATTTCGGAAGAAATAACCGTGTATCTATATTTTCTTTTATTTTACCCATTCCTCTTTCTTTCTCTTTCTATTGTCTTTTTTTTCCCTCTATTTTTTGGTTGGTACTTGTATTTTTTAGCAAGAAATTTAGAATTGAATAATTAATTAAAATAAACTTATTAATGTATTAATTTATTTTAAGTATTATTTATGTGTATTAATTTATTTGTTATGCACGATGTACTCATCTTTCTCTACTTAATAAATATCCGCTACAATAAATTTGTGTTTAAATAAATTGAATTTTCAAATTAGTATTTAAAATAAGAATCATAAATAATTTTTTTAATAAATTCATAATATGTAAATAAAATGAGTGATATAATAATGAGACCCTAAAAAGGTAACAATTGTACCTAAATGCATTTGGGAGGTTTGGGTAGCAATTTAGTGAATTTGATAACTTTTGATGTGATAGCAATTTGTACCTAAAAACTGGGTACATCACTGAATATGCCTTAGAGAGATAATTGAGTTGTCTTTAATTTGAGATTGGGTGTGGCGGTGTGCGTGTCAATTGTGTGTTGTGTATGTTTGTTTTTATTTTTCTTTCATTTTAGTTAAATAAGTTTTCCAAAAATGGGTATAGTCTAACTCTAATGGTTAAAAATTGAATTATATAACCAATTGATTGTGGTTCGAAACCTTTGAAACCCATTTTTATACCTTTTATTTCTAATTTTAAAGAATCTGTTTTTGAGAAATCTATCTTAAATAAATACTAAATCAGTTAGCCCTGTAGTTTTTCTATACTTCTAATTTTGTTCATCTAATTTATTTATATTTATATTTTTTGTTTATTTTATTGTTTTTCTATACTTCTAATTTTGTTCATTTAATCTATTTATATTTTTTTGTTTATTTATTTATTTTTTAAAAAAACATCTTCAATCATGTTTTGGGTACAGTTCTAAGGCCATTTCTAATAGTCTGCATTATAATGCAACATCACTATCACTAAAATGCAGCATATTCTCAATTCCATCTTTAACAATTTGCACTATAATTCTACATCATCAAAAGAGAATATTCCATAATATTCTCTTTATTTCCTTTACAATTATTATCTTATAATTGATAACATATAATAATTTATGAAATTTCATTTAATGGATATATATACTTAAATTCAACATTTAATAATAATTATTGAAATATTTTTTAGAACAAATATATTTGAATTAATATAAAATAAAAATAGGATTCATTAAAATATTACAAAACAAACATAAAGTTACATAATAATATATTCTAATTCTCCAAATTATAATATTATGTGCTTCTACATCTTGATTTTTTCTAAACCGAGCATGAAAATTTTGAAATTGAGCATTTTTATCGACAACAAATTTAACACCCGGTGGTGGTCTTGGAGAGAGGGGAAATGGTCTTTCAGATTATTAGGAAAATATTTGTATCTTTTTTATATTATTTTATGCGCATTTTTATGTTTTATTTCATGTACTTTTATCTATTTTAATATTTTTATGTATTATTAGGAAAATGTTTGTGTTTTTTTATCTAATTTAATTTTATGTTTCAACATTTGTATTTAATTAAATTTATCATATATAACACATTTTAATATTAATTACAAGACATTTTTTAAAATATAAAATAAATAACAAATGACATGCACAAAGTAAAAAATAAAATACTAAAAAAACATAAAAAGAAAATGAAAAAAAAAACATAATTTTTTGCCGATGATGGAGAGAGGGACGGTATATTTACCATTTCTCCCTCCTCTCCCTAAAATGCAACGGGCGATGCAGTAACCTTTGGAGTGGATTTCAACGCCATTTTACTGATATGCCGTCTCCAAACCTAAGAGCTTGGAATACCCTTTGGAGAACCAATTTCATCACCTTATTTTATGGACTTAAAATGTTGTACCTTATATAATTTAAACTAGTTAGCCTATAGTTTAGAATTTAACCTTGTTACGTTACTAAGACTTAATGTAAACATGTAGGACGAAACCTGGAACATCTAACTTAGAGGGAATATGGAAGAATCGCTAAAGCATCAACTATTATTAGCTAATCAGATAGACTTTTTTTTTTATCTTTGATAAATTATATCTTTCGAGTTAGTAAACTCTGCTTTGCTAAATTTGCATATGTGACTATCTGTGTTAAATATTTACATGATGTTTTATGATGTCGGAGTCTCATACACCAACGTTGTGTCAATGTGAGTAGCTACAATATTGCATGCTTTATTTTTCATGCCCTATTCTTTGTCGAAAGACTAAAATAAATGGTTATACTCATTGGTGACACTCATAAAACGTTACACGTTAGATTTGTAATAGGAATTGCGGGCAGTGACTGGTTATGCTCTTAGCATTTCATGATAAAATATTTTGGTAAATTAACTCAGGTTGCTTTTAATTTTAAAACCTCATAAACTTCACTAATAACATGGATACAAATAGATCACTTTTAGAAAATTATTTGCATAACTTAACTTATGAAAATTTACCCACTGAGTGCATTAGTACTCAATCCAAATCTTTTCTAAACATTTTCAGGTCAGTAGATTGGCGCGTAGACGTGATGATGCTGAGAGATGGACTTTTTTTATTTATGTATTTTTCCGTTATCTCCTTTTGTTAGTATTATGGTAAGAATTGAGCTTCCGCGCTTATAACATTCTTTTGTTAAACGCTAAAAACTCTGATCTTGATATTATGGATAAGTATACATGTAACTATAAAACATGTTTGGTTGTTCTGAGTCTTCTGTTGAGGTTTTGTTAATCTGGTTACCCCATTTCTTCTCTGTTTCTTAATTTCAACCCCTATGGTGCTCATTTCCACGATTTTTCAGGACAGGGCTCTACATTTTTTCATTAAAAAAATTGAATATATGCCGATACAAAGTTGTATATTTGCAGATAAAAAATTGAATATTTCCTGACATTTGTATAACATGATAATTAATTTTGTAAAATTAGTATATTTTCCATTGAGAAAATCAAATATTTGCCGATACAAAATTGAATATTTGCTGATACAAAAATTGAATATTTGTAAATATTTGTATAACCTGATAAATTAATTTTGTAAAATTAGTATATTTTCCATTTAAAAATTTGAATATTTACCGATAAAAAAATTGAATATTTGTCGACGTTTGTATAACATGATAAATTGATTTTGTAAAATTAGTATAATTTTCCATTAAGAAATTGAATATTTGCCAATATAAAATTGAATATCTATTTTTTTTAAACATTTAAGCATGTGGCAAATATTTAAGGAGATCGTGATCATCATGGCAATAAGAAAATGGAAACATCCTCCTCAGGGGCATACACATCATCTTTCAATAACGAGGATGACATAGAAAACCGTGTTCGTCCAATTGTTAAAAAAACAACGAAGAAGAGTGGCAAGGCAAAATCGATAAGAATCATGTATATCAAAAATATGAATGCGTATAAAATGCTTCAAGATGAAATAATGCAAGAAATTAAAGAACTCAATCAAGTAAATGAGTATCTTATACTCACCAAGGATACTATCTGGATGAATTCGATTGCACTTCAAGCAAACCCGATCATGTTAGAACATCATGTATGTATACTTACATTATTTTTCATAACATGATAATTGAGGACGAGAGGAGTACATCAACTGATTAGTTAGTGTCGGAGGATCCATCAATAATGAGGACATTTCTGCTACACAAAGAGCCCCATGAGACTTCGTTGCTCGAGTTAATATAAAGACCGAATTATGAGATAAGAAACAACATCACAAACTTCGAGCGCGCTGACTTGATTAAGCACATCTGAAAGCGATACGTCAATAATAATTTTAATAGCTAGTTCGTTTAGAAGCTTTTATATATTTTAATATTTTATTTTATGTATCGTTTATGTTTTATTTCACAATGTTGTACTCATCATTTTCGTAACAATAAAAATATCGTTGTTTTGTTTTGATAATTTGGTTATAGATTTATTTTTAAATAAATTATTAATGAAAATTTTAATAAATATAAAATATTAAAATATAATTTAAATTAATTATATAGAAAAATAAAAATATATAAATAAAATGTAATAAATTAAAGACATTTTAGAAGTGAGTGATATGATGGCGGGACCAAAAAGTAATGTATGTACCATGGATGATTGGGGGAGGTTAGGTGTCAAAATAGTAGGTACATAACTTTTGAGATGATAGTGATGTTGCAGAGTTATGTACAAAAAATTGGGTAGACGAATAGGGATGGCACCTATAATGTTGTACCATAATTTTGGTACACGTCACCGTCACATCAAAAATTATGTAACTAACTTTTTAAATACCCATTCACTTCAGATCACCCGCTATAATATATGGTACATTCATAACCTTTTGGGGTCCACCATTATATCACTAATTTAATAAAATATATACACATATATATATTACTTTTATATATAATTTAATTAATTCTTATTTAAATATTATTTTTAGATATAATAATATCAAAACTATCATTAAAACTTTTTTTAATTTTTTTAAATTAAAAATGAATCACGCTCTTACCAAATCATTAAAAAAATAATTTTATTGATACTATAAAGAGTATAACGTAGAAAAATAAAACACAAATGATACATAAAATGAAATATTGAAATACTTAACAGCTTCTTAAATGAACTAATTATTAATATTCTTATTGTCGTATTGTGCCCAGAACTCGGAGTGCTCCCTCCATCTTTGCAAACTATTTTTGACGATTTTCTTTGCATTTATGGTGGACTTCCATAAGAAAATCCTTGAGGAGGAGACATAATTGGGGATATTGATAACAATATGGTGGATATATCATGTACGGATTAGCTCCCCGAGTAGCCATTGAATTCACATGAGAATTTGAGTTAAAATAAAAATTAGGGGACGAAAGTTGAATTTTTGTGGAAGAATGTTGGAATTTGATGGGGGAACGTTTGGATTTTGTGAAAGATGATGGTTGAAATTTTCTTCTGGATGGAAAGATTTGAAGAAAATTATCCAAGGCTTTTTATCCATTATGAATATTGGAAATTTTTGAGATAACAATCTGCGAATGATAGTTGGCTTGATATTCATAAGAAATATATAGATCACAAACATAATGATCCTATTTTATGAAGTTTTTTCTCTGCACTATCCTTGAGATGAGTAACTACAATGACTACTCATCTGAAAAAAGTGATCATCCATAGTAGAAATTGACACGACACTGCAAAAATTGATTCATACAATGCAAAAGTTAAATGCATGCATGATGAACTGACAAGTTAAATGCACAATAAAAAAAAGACATTGCACTACAAAAGTAGATTCATATATACACTGTAAAAATTAAATACATGCATAGTAGATAAATACATCACATTGCAAACGACAAATACAGATTGATGTTGAGTGCAATTGATCTCAATGCTGATGTAAACTACATTAATTTTAACTTTTTTTATTTTATCAATTTTGATTTTATTAATCTAATCAAAATAATAAAAATTAAAATCTTAAAACTTACATTATTTTTGTTTATTTTTACATGTCATGAAAATTTTTATTTTATTTTCCTTTGATCTATTTTATAAAAAAACATATAAATTAAATCGAGAAGTATCCTAAAATGTCAAAACATTGAAATAAATAAATAAAATATAACCGAATTCAAAACAGAAAAAATTAATTAAACACATTGAAATCGAGAATATCCTAAAATACCAAATTTGAACCATATATTTTAGAGAACAATATGTGTGTGTGTGTGTGTGTGAATCAATTATTTAATACAAAATGCTAAAAACAATCAATAAAGTAAATTAAATAATTTAAAAAAATATATAATAAAAGAGAATAGTGGAGCGACAGACAGGCCCCATTGATGGAGATATATTATTTAGATTATATTTTAGATTTGGTTATCTATTTAGATTGCATTATTAATTAGGAATTTTATCTAAATTAGGTTTTATGTTTCGTGTCTTCCAAGTTTCTATATATTATAAATAGATAGATCCATATTGTTACTAGGGGAGTTGAAATTTAATAAAATTGTGTTATTTAAGTGCAATTCGGTATTCTTATGAGAATCAACGATATTGTTCTTGTAGTCTTCCGGGTATTCTCAGAATCAACGATATTGTTCTTGTGTTCTTCCGGATATTTTCAGAATCAACGGATGGTACACGTTTTTACCTGCATCAGTTGGTATCCAGAGTCAGTCTACGCTTCGTTCGTTGATTCTGATATGCCAATTCACATGGTTGAAGGTTTCATGGTTGTTGATATCTTCCATGGTTTGTTTTCTGACAACTTTTCATTTTCAAATGATGTTGTCGACGACGGTTATGATGGTTCACCGATTTTTGATGAAGATGTGAATATCTTCTGTGGTGAAACTCATCTTCTTGATGATTTGAGGTTTATGGGTGGTGATTACGATGACCCTCCGATCTTTGATGATGAGATGATGGCCGTACCCTGTGATGATGTTGCGTTGATATGTTATGACTCTAAAAAAGTCTCCCATACCGTGGTTGCACCAATAATGGATGTGCCACCGTCAACACAACTTTCTCTGGTGCATGATGATCTTTCGCAGTTGTTCAAGAGTGTCATTATTTCTACGGGTTTCATGTTTGTGTTTTCTTCCAACGACAAAAATGTTGATTATTTGACAAGCGATGCATCAATATCTCATCTCAATTATGCATTTCTGGGGATGCCATTGCAGATCGTTTTCAGCGTGCTCTTCTGACTTCTGATTTGAGGGCGAATCGTGTCAAACCTCGGATGAATGATGGAGATATATCAAGAATAGACCTTGATATATTATTTAGATTATATTTTAGATTTGATATTATAAATAAATAGATCCGTATTGTTATTAGGGGAGTTGAAATTTAATAAAATTGCGTTATTTAAGTGCAATATGGTATTCTTGCGAGAATCAACGATATTGTTCTTATGTTATTCCAGATATTCTAAAAATCAACAGATGATACACGCTTCTACCTGCATCACCCACGGTGCATAAAAAGAAGAGAAAATGGTAGTACATGTATAAAAAATTTATTTTAGATTTGTACCCAGGGCCGCTCCTTGCATGAGGCAAGTGAGTCGGTCGCCTCAGGCCCCAAAAATTATGAGAAAATTGGGGGCCCCAAATTTTTTCATAATATTATATATAAATATATAGTTATAATCTCACATCTAATGTGTATTTTGCCCAGCGGTTAGAGCTATTCGTAATAGTTAAAAAAAGGGTAAGTGATCGAATCCCATCCATGTTTTTCTTTTTGTTTTTTTTTTTTTTTTCATCTCTTTCTTTTTTCTGTCTCTTCATAAGCTTCACCAAATTAACTATTTTTTTTTTTAAATCCTTAACATTGAATCTAAATTTTTACAAGCTTTTTTTTCCTTTTTACTACTAGTTTTTTTTTTCTTTCAGATCCTAAATCCAAAATTTTTACCAATGTTTTTTAATCTTAAAGCTAAATCTATATTAAAAGGGCCGTATTTTTATCAATTTTTTATTTCTAAACTGTAAATTTAGATTGTTTCCCCAATTTTTTTTAAATCCTAAATCTAAATTATTTTACCTGGATTTTTTTTTTAAATCCTAAATCTAAATCTATATTAAAAGGGCCGCTACGTACATGCCACAAAAAGAATCATCCTTTTGTTTAATTGTAATCCTATATCTAAATATATTATAAGATGAAAAAAATAGTTTTTTTAAATTTATAATCTTAAATTCAAATGTATTATAAGATGAAAAATAGGGCCTCATTTTTCAACCCGACTCAAGCCACTGAATCATTAGGATCGGCCCTGTTTGTACCATGCTTGACTTCTCTCACTATGTATAGTTTGTACCTGAAGTAAGTACATACAATTGCATTTGTACCACAAAATATGCCATATAGTGGATGTTGTTTAGTTGTATTTAAGAGAAAATGCAAAAAATGTTGACATTAAATAAATTATGAAATCTTAAATTAAACAAAACTTAATTAATACTCTTAGCAACTTTTTTTTTCCCGTCCCTGTGTAATAGCCTGCAAACCACACAGGGGAGGTAAGCCAAGTGGCTTAACCACACAGGGGAGGTAAACCACACTTGGCAAGCCAGGTGTAACAGGCTCACACCTAGTGGTGTTGGTGGGATTCGAACTTGAGACCTTTGGCCTCAAGATATCATCACTTCACCACTAGGCCATCCCCAAGGGGACTCTTAGCAACTTTTTCTATCATTATTAAACTTTGAATCTGATTAAATGTTTTAAAAAAATCGAATGAGATTAAGAAAAAATGGAAATTGAAAGAGACCAACATATTAAATTTAAATTATACTATCCCATTTTGTTTTGATTGTTGTTTTAGTTTTTTTATCTATAATTAACAATTAATTTTATAGATTAATATATACATCCATCATATATGACATAAAATCTTATTTATTTATATTTTTTCAAAATAATGTTCAGGATGTGGTTAAAATTACGAGAGAGAGTGAAAATATATAAAACAACAAATATTTTAACACTAAATAAAAAATTAAAATAACAATCAAAACAAAATGGAGGGGCTATTTAATAATTCAAAAGCATAATGAAAACACACACACACGCCCCCACATATGGAACATTTTCCCATTAGTTTTCAAACATACTTATCATGTCGTGTTTATGAATTCTTAAAATAATTATAATTTAATGATATAGTTTGAAGAGTTGAAAGTCACAATTTCGTTCAAAGTTCTATTCATCATAACAGAACAGACAAATTAAATTTATATTTCTAAATAAAATTTAATTAATTTATAATAAGTCATGTTATATTTAGTATTATTTTTTTAAATTAAAAATTTAGATGGCCATTAATATACAACTTTATATATATTTTTTAAACACGGTGGTTAGATGAGTTGGCCGGAAATGCTCAAGTAAGGCACATGATAAAAAACAGTCTCAAAAAATGTAATATCAATTTTCTTTTATGTTTGAGAAAAAAAAATTGTAATATTAGTTATAGCTGGGTGCGGCAAATCAGACCAGATTATCTATTGCATTTTCTATTACTATTTCAAGTCTTTTTTTTTTTTTAAAAAAAAAAATATATATATTTTTTAATTTTTAATTTATCATGATCCATTCATTTCTAATTAGGGTATATTAATTTAAAAAAATAAATAAAAAATTATAGTTATGAAATACCAGGAACAAGAATGACAGTAGAAAATCTGATGCGGCACCAAGTGGTATGAAAAAAAAAAACACCAAAAAAAAAAGGATAAACCCAACCCTGAAAATAACAGGAAATTCTCGTTTGATTTCTGATTAAAATCAAATCGTCGCAGAGAAATAGAAACCTATGGCGTCATTTGGGTATATCAAGCAAGCAATTTTCGACAAACAAGCAAGAAAACAGTATGTAGAACTCTTTTTTCTGCTTTGATTATTTCAATCTGAGAGAATTCTGAATTAGGTCTCACAATTTATGAACAAACAGGCAGTATCAGGATCATATACGAGGCCTCAACGCATTCGATCGCCACAAGAAGTTTTTGAATGATTACGGTCAGTTTTTCATTTTGGTTTCAATAATGTATGCGCCAAGGAACACGCGTAAGGGAGTCACTAAATATTATTTGTGGTGTCAAATGTCAATGTTTGTTGTCTTTTCTTGTATGAATATGATTTTCGTGGATATGGCCTCATTTCTTGCTCTGTTTGGTAGTAATGTGCTCGGAATTTGCTGAGAGGTTTCTCATAAAATTCAATTCTTGTTGCCAATCCTAATCCCTATGAACTTCCCTCAGTGAAGTTACAACTTAGAATACTATTTTATGGACAGTCACAGAAAATACAATGCTGTTGCATGTTAATGAGTTTAAATATGCATTATGGTTCTTATGTGGAACACTTATTTGGGGAGAAAAGCCCAATTAATTATTTTTCTGAAAAAAAAAACCTTTTTTCTTTTGTTGCAGATGTTTATTATGGGAAACAGAAATCTACTCGTGAAACATTGCCAGTTAAAACTGATCAAGACACCATTAGAGAAGGATATCGGTGGGTTCACTTTTTCACTCGATTTGGTTTCGAAAATTGTTTTTGTATGCATCGGACTAGTTAAAATTATTGCTCTGTCTGCAGAGAGTTAATTACTTAACATTTATGGCTTTGCTTTCCTTGGTATTTCAATCTATCAGTGTCATCATTTTATTTTGTATGGCCAAAATTGATTTTACACGAGCTCAAGTGTCAAGACCTTTGTGCTAGGCAAGGATATATAATTCTGTGTTATAGTGCGGCTAGCTATACCTTTTAGGCTAACAATAATCCTAGGATCATCATTATAATCCTGGGACCAGATTGCGAAAGAATTAGACTAAACCTTGAAGATTGTGTAAAAGTATGAAAACATATTGGAGGCTGATAGATATTCCTGGAAGTTCTAACTTCAAAGAAATTGAATTTCAAGAGTTCAGTTATAACACCCTTGTAGAAGTGATTTGATTGGTCATATGGGGTCGCCTTGGGAGCTACTGAACAATGCAGGATTTACAAAAAAAGTTAACCACTGCTATATATGCTATGGATTAGTGCATGATCAATTTTTTTTTTTTCAATGTAGAATGTACTGTATTTTAATGAGCCTGGGCCTTTTTCTAATTGCTATGTGTAATATTTTATCATATTTGTCACTTCTCTTGTAATACATATACTACCACTGTAACAAAAAAAGAACAAAAATCATTAGTAGGATAGGACTTATGAGTGTTCGTATTTTGACCATCAGGTAGCTCATACTTTGATCAACTTTTATCTCTACTTTGATCAGGCCTCTAGGGCCACTTACCTCACCTGTGTTAAACTTTTACCATTACATAGACAACACAGGCATGCTGGTTCCTTAGAAAAGTATGACTTAAGTTCATATGGTTAAGTAATTAGCAGACCAGCTTATATCTATGTGAACCAAGTTGATGTAAGAGTCATTTTAGTAACTCTTTTTCTACTGCATTCTTGAGTGACTTTTGAGATAAACATGACTACATGAGCTATGCTAAGATTAGAAAGATAAATACTTTCAGCAAGGAGTGTAGATGTGTTGTTGCGTTTGGTCCAATTTTTAATTGTGAAGTATTTTTTGTTGCACTTGAAATAGAAATATTAGAACATTGAATTTTATTTGCATATGATTATTTTCTTCTTAGTCCTAGACTATGGAGTTCTAAATAGCAGATCATTGTACTTGGATTTATACGGATTTCCGTAGGTGTAAGCATTGTTGCAAAACACAGTCTTTAGTCTCGAGGCGTTTACCCGTAGTACCTCGAGGCTTACGCCTCGAGCTAACCGAGGTGTAAGCCTCACAACAATAAGAACAAACATAATTTATAATTCATAACATTGCACATAAACTAATATAAATCATAACAACGAACATAAATTCATAGAAAAATCATAAAATTCATGAAATTACTAGTTTAAAGTCTTAAAATTATAAACTAAATGCAAAATTAACATATTTCTAGTTCCACTTCCAACTTAAATAGTCAACTCAATTGGAGCTGGAGCTACGAGCTATCTCCATCCCCAGTGTCTCATACTTCAAATTCCTTGACATCTCATCTTTGACATCTTGAGGCACATCAGAACATGGTACCACATTAATGTGATTGCCAACAAGGTGATTATTAGCTCTCATCACCCCTCCTTTAATATTCATATTACAGAAGTTGCACTTCAAATAAATGGCACGCTCTTCAGGCACATCAATTCGAGTGACATACTTCCAAACAAGATCTTTTCGTTGAGAACTCATCCTAAAAACAAAAAAACACATTCCCTTCTTTAACTCAATAAAGGCCCCTTAACACATAAATTAAAAGCTCCTCAAAAAAGGTTTTAGATGCCCTGCTCAAGCAGACATCTAAAAAAATAAGGAGAAAGAAGGAAGAGAAGGTTTACCTGTGCGGCTGTGCCTTCTTGTGCGCTGGGCTGGAGGAGAGGAGAGGAGAACTTGTGCGCTGGGCTGTGAGCAACTTCTTTTTTTTCCCGCGATGGTAGAATGGAGGGGGCATGACTTAAAATTTAGGGATTATCACTTTTTGAAGTAAATGTTTAATAACCTATTAAAAAAAAGACAAAAAAGGGAAAAAAAATCAGAAATCGCGGCAGCCTCGACCGCCTCAACCTTGCTGAGGCTTAAGCCTCGTTGGAGGGGTAAGAGGCGGCGCCTTATAGGCGGTTACCCATCGCCCCTTGCTGAGGCGGCGTGCCTTGAGGCGTTTTTCGCAACACTGAGTGTAAGAAGTTAAATGCATTGGTAATATTTTATATAGGTGCAACTTTTTTTGTCTTTGCAAGACATCCAATTATCCAAAACCCAAATGATATGGTACAGAATTCATGGATTATTTTCTTCTTTAGTTTGATGATCTAAATCTAACATGTAATAATGCAATATGATATTCTGATCCCATCCTTAACATAGAGCTTATAGCTTATGGAATTTGGCTATAGTCTGATTCATTGACCTCTGATGCTTAGTCACTGATCCTAACTATTCGTTTCATCATTTTGCCGAAAGGTTCATAATGAGTGAGGAAGATGATGTGCATCCTTCTTGGGAGCAAAGGCTGGTGAAGCGCTACTATGGCAAGCTGTTCAAGGAGTATCCTTTGCATATGTGATGTTGCATCATTTCTGGTTTTGCTTTTCTTTTTTGTTTTCGCCCGTGGGATTGGAAATTAGTAAATATGAGTAAAATTCTTCTCATTGGTGATGAATCATGCTGTTATAAAACAAGTCATTGGAGTTAATTCAGGTTAGACCTGTGACCTGTCAAAATCTTTATGGCTGTTGCCTGTTGCATATTTTCTATGATTATGAATTTATGATGTGACAATGAGCAAGTTATACACCAGGACAATACCCAGCTCCTTGATTACTAGCTGACCTATGACGAACCGATAAGTAATGATACATGACAACACTAAACCATCCTTTTTCTTGAAAAATGACATATGCTTCTTTATCTCAATGCATAAAGTCTTTTCAGTTTTCTGCATGTCTATATGCAGCAACATATGTTTCTTCCATACAGGGGTACTGTATAAAGTTAGTGGTTGGCCTACAGTTTTTTAACTGTAATAATCTAGCGGCAGGTTTACATTAAGAAACTACTGCATGTCCAAGAATCATAGTACATTGCTCTAAGGAATGATACTGTTTAATGATGGAATGCTGTGCTCACAAAGAAAACTCTGCCTTTAATTATAACTATTGACTTTCTAATATTGTATTGAGTATCAAGAATTTTAAACAGTATGTTGTGCATAGAATGTTGAATACAGGAAGTTTCTAGGTGGAGTATGTGGTTGGATACATCTTGTAATTTTATTAGTGAAGGGAGATCGCCTGTGTCGTTTCTGAAAGATGGGGTTAAACATGGTGAAATATTGTGTAAATTGTGCTGAACTTAAGTTGAGGCAACTAGTGAAAATATTTGTCAGGTGAAGATCTTATGAATTGTCCTCCCCCAATATATATATATATATATATATATATATATATATATATATATTTGTTAGGTATCCTTCAGCATGATGATACATACTTAGTGGTGCGGTATGAAAAATTTCTGTGATCATCCTTTGCTCTGATACCTTCTGAAATAGAATCTTCAGCTGTTATGCTGGTTAATGAGGATTGTATTTTTCCAATTCATTTATTTCTCTTGACTCATAAAAGATACTGCATAGCCGATATGTCCCATTATAAGACCGGCAAGGTATGAATGTTTTAAAGCTTTAATATCTTGTAACGCATTTTGTAGTCGGTAGGTTTTTTTTTTCTTTCTGTTAATACTTCCTTTAGAGGAGAGATAAAAACGCATTAACTCTATCTCTTCCCACATTAAACAAAGAAAACGGAAGGCTTCCAATAGATGTTCAACTTCAGCCAGTTGGTGGTTATGATCACCTTTGAGTAAAGTAAACCCAATGAAGGCTGAATTTTTGGCTTAAATATGTATGGAGAAGTCCATCTGGTATCAGTATTCTGCTTGTTGTTTAAGGATATTTCTTAAAAGAGGGACCTTGTTGGAAGAGAAGATAATTTTAACGAACACTCGTCTTTTGGCATATTTCAGATTAAATGTTTTGTGCTAGCTAGTAAGACCTGGCTATATATTTAAGTATGACCTACATGCATGTACTTAGTTTTTCTATAGTTCTTCATGTGTTAATTTTTTATGCAAAGCCTTTTGCTAAACCATAGTTTTGATCTCCTTTTAGATTGGTCTTAGATGGAGGACTGAAAAGGAAGTAATATCTGGGAAAGGTATAGTTCTACTTCAAATTCCTATTCTCCTATAGTCCTATAAGCTATTATCTTTGTTGCTTCCAATAACTTGGGGTGTGATTGAAAATATTTTTACACGAAGCACTTGACATGATGCTTGTAGCACGATTCTTCCTCTGCCTGGTGTTTGGTTGCAGTGGAAGTTGTGGAGAACCAGCAGTCTTCTGACTTTTGGGTTACTGTTGCTGTAGCGTTTTTACAAATAGGATCAGGATATCCATAACCAATGAAAAGAAAAGAAAACATGTCCTGTGATTAACCAATTTGTTCTCTTATTAGTCTCTCTTCTAGAAAGTTCATTACATTTTATGATATTGTAAAGCTGGAAAATAATCTTCTCAATGAAATCAATAACTAGACAAATAAAAATAAAGTAAAAAAAAATATATTCTAGGTATTATGAAACCTGGTATAGGAAGTTGTTATTGGTAGTATTCTGATGGAACTTTCTCTTGCATTTGCTCTTTATATGAAAAATTTGTCACTATATACCGTAAATACTTGTACTTGTGTAGCATGTCATCCTGAGTATATGTGCTTATTTGTATTTGATATCTTGTGTATGGATCTTAAGTTTGGTGTGCAAGAGCAAAAAGTGTATTTTATATATTTGACTCGCACATCTTGAAATGTTCTTTTTCTTCGTTTAGTACTCTGACTCTTGTTTATTGCTTGATAGTTAATTTTGAATTTGATTCTTGGTTTCCTATAAGCTTTCTTGAAAACCATTCATTATCTGATATCATGGCAGTCAAACATGAGTGGGAAAATGATGCTTCCTTCCTTTCTCGGCTTAAAGTTAAGTTTGTGAGAAATATGTTTGAAATACTGAACAATTAAATGAAACCCTAGCGTCCTTCTTAGTATTAGATTAGCAACGTAGTTAAACAAGCCTGGGTATTTGATACTGATCAAACTTCAATTCAAGGACATGTCTGCACTATCGCTAGGAATCTCTTATTAGCTACGTATCACATGATATGAATCAGCTGTGCTATTGAGTTATTTTGTTAATTGATATTGTATTTAGTTGCCTCAACCTACTAAACAGCTGTGTCGAGAGACATCTGCCTGAAAGTGCGTAAAATGCAGGGATTGATAGTTCCCTGCATTATTTCAATTGCTGATGTCCCTTTTGCTGCAAGTTTTCAAAGTTTCCATCCTTTCCCCCTATATTCACACTCCTACATATCCAAATGAAGAATAATTTTGAAAACAAAATAGAACAATGATGTTTTCTTAAATTGAAGTCTCATCCATGGATTATCTTTTGGATGCTATTTCAACAGTTTCTCTGTGCATTATAGTTTCTGCTTTCCATTTCAGCCTATGGTGTTTTTGTTATTCTCTTAGTTCCGAATTAATTCTGACTGAATACCTCTTAATTGTCAGGACAGTTTGTATGTGGTAATAAGCACTGCGACCAAAAAGATGGTTTGTCAAGCTATGAGGCAAGTTTGTGGCCAAGGTTATCTTTTTATAGTGAATGCACACACACGCACACAAACACACACACACACACACACATATATATGTATATATGGAATTGGAACCACTTGCTTTTGATCTTTTCCACCTTTTATTTCTGGGTCACATGGATCAAGTAGATGATTTCACTTTTGTTTGTCCTTGTTTTCGGAATCAATGAAGCTAAACAAAAAGATTAAAATATAAGTGGTATGGGGACAGTGGAAAATTGATCGAAAAGGGTCCTAGTTACTCTCAAATTCCGAAAACTAGTATCCATGCGGTAAGATGTGGAATTTGAAACTGAAGAGGAGGCATTAAGCATAGCGGATAATTCTTCTAGCTAGAAAGCCAGCCTAGCTGAATGAATTTCCCTGTTCTTACAAAATAGCTGTTTCTAATGTCAATTTTATCATGTATTAGAGTACCGTGTTCCTTATTTACCACATAACAAAATCTTCCTGGGTCATCTTGTTATTAAAGGTACTTAAACATGTTCAATTTGAATGCAGAGTAGAGACTGTTATTCTGTGTAGAGATTTAGGACGTTATCTATCATTGAGGCTTTCTTTTCTCTTCTTTTTGTTTGCCTTCTCTAACTGTCTCTGCTATGCATATGCAGGTAAACTTTTCCTATTTCGAAGCTGGGGAAAGCAAACAAGCTCTAGTGAAATTAGTAGCCTGTGAGAGGTAATATATCATCAATACCATCATTTTAGACTGTTTATAAAATTGATCCTTGTCATGTCATCTTTACAGTTAACCTCTGTTGTGTAGTTTATAACTTGTAAAGCAAATAAAATTTCAGTTTCTCACCTAGTTACCATAGTGGTGGCTTAGTTACATTCCTTTTCTTATCATGTTAGTTATGCACCTGATATATCGCCTTGTTGACATGCTGGCGTTCTGATGGCATTCCTTATTTATATGTGTTTGATATACTGCTGGTTTTGTTAATCTTTAACTGAATAATGGCCTACTTAAAGTCCATTGAAATGTATTTCTGAATATTTGTGCAGAAGTGTTAATCAGGTGAACCCTTAAATTAGTGGAGAAGGTTATCTTTGCAATAACAAATGTTATGTTTATAGTGATTTTTTCACCCTTTTGCTGGTGAATTTTCTATATCATGAATTTCTATATTGAAGTTGATTATTGAATAGATGTGCAGAGAAGCTTTATTATAAGAAACAGAAAGAGAAGGAACAATTGAAGCGAAAAGAGAATGAAAAACATCAAAGAAAAAGGTTAGCATCCAGTAGATTGTGTTTAATATTAAGTTCATGTTTTAAAAGAGACAGGATTTTCAAGAAACGCCTTGGGACTAATTAATTTCCTTTTCTCAGGGATCGGTCTGAGAGTGATGAAGACACAAGTATCAAACGTGGCAAGAGCAAAGACAGGAGAAAAGGTATATTCTGCATAAAATAATGCTCCTGCACTACAATTAGCTATGTGGTTTACTGATACAGGATGGAGTATCTAAAGTATTACAATCTCAGATGTTGTTTAATGAACCATTGGTGGGTGAAGATACCTAATAGATGATAGGATAAATAGTATCATGTAGCTACTCCTGCACTGTGACTAGGGAAGATAAAGGCACTGCAGTATAATGGTCTTTGTCAGTGGAATATTGGTTAAAGAAACAGAGGAATCCTTGTACAAAAATGCCTTTCTTTGGAGATTGGTCTAACTGGACAATAATTTCTTGTTCTCTAAAAGCGAATGATTTGCCCCACCAGTAATTCCTTAGAAAAATTTACTCGTGAAGAAGTTCAGCTCCGATGTTTTGGCAACTCATACTGTGTGAAGTGGCCTCAGTGTACTGCTTGGTAGGTTTAGGCATGACATGCCCTTCCTCGGCAGCTTACTTGGTAGGAGTTACTTTGGTTGCTATGGTTCTTATGTTGTCTTGTCAGATTCATGTTTGAATAGTTACATCAGAAGATGCACTTCACTAACATGCGTAGCCTTAATCCCTCCCTCCATTTTCTTCCTTGTGTTCTCATTCGAAATAAATTCTATTTTGTGAGCGATTACATTTTGCTTTCAGGAGACAAGTCATCGACTTCAGACAGTGATCACAAGCCTGATGACGATGAAAACTTTGATGAGTATCTTTCCGGGATGTTTCCTTGATCACGACCCCGTTCGTGGTTGTAGTTAAGATTTCGCCTCCCAGAAAGTATGGCCATTGGAAGAATGGGGTAACACTAACACTGCCCGTGTGCTTTCAGGAATGCATATTAACACATTATCACTTTTGAGTTTTATTAATCCAAGTCATGTTGCTCCAACTGGGAATTCTTGCGTCTTAACTCTCTATAAAATTTCATCTCGCTTTTGTCAAAATAATTCTATCATCGTCATTCTTATAAGGAAATTCAATTAGTAACAATGGGGTTTTTTTTTTTCCTTTCAGAAATTGAATATTTAAAAGGTGAGAACATTTCGGTACAAATGAAACTCATTATTGTTTTGGAGTATGTAAAACTTGAAAGAAAATGGAAAAATAAAATAAATAAATATGGAAACGCTCGTTGCGAAATTAAATTAAATCTGGGTGTATTTGCACCAATATAATCTTTAAGGATATATTTGCTCCTAGAAGTAAAGGTTGGGGTGGTTTTTGCACCCTTTTTCCACTTTTTAAATAGAGTGCATGTTTCTTTTGTATGAAAAGAAGAGGGACTTGGATTGGACCACAAAAGAAATATTAAGTTTTAGCCCAAAACAAAAAAAAAAGAATTAATTGATCTTGGGGAATAGTTCAGATTTGAAGGGGTCTTTTCCCTAAATTTATTCAGTTGATATTTAACTCAATTCCCAATAGTATAAGTTCGTTGCGAATTAAATTAATAGGAGCGTATTAGATTGAGATTTTATTAGATTTTAAAGGACTTTAAAAAGTTCATGGATTTATACCCTGACTTGAGTATGGATTTCAGACGGATTTCGGACGATTTTAATGGATTTGAAATCCTTCTTCCCAGTGCTCGCTGGGACACAGCGAGCGCTGAATATGTAACCCAGCGACAGCCGGGAATTAGGTATTTGAACGCCTCAGTGGCCGCTGGGGTACACTGCGCGCTGGGGTGTCCAAATTCAACTCCTCAGCGGCCGCTGGAGTACACCGCGCGCTGGGTTTTACAAATCCATGAAAATCTCGTGTGCAAAGGTCGGATTTCATCCTTTGTATTTTTTACGTGATTTTAAGGTGAAATACAATAGAATCACTCACTGACTTTCTAAAGTCCATGGAGTTTTGAATACAGTTCGATTTTTATAGACATTTTAAAATCTGTGTTGAATACCTCTGAATTTTTAAAGACTTTTAAAAGTCTGAATTTAATGCACCCGAATTTTGAAAGTCCAACAAAATCCTACAGAATCTCAATCCAATACACCCCTAAATCTCATCTTTGTCGTATTAACTTACACATCCATTATACATTTATATTTCTTTAATACTAATCGATGTAAAATTATTGAATATACTATCCTCTATTTTTTTTATTTTTTTTTGGAGTTTGCACACATGATAAGAACTAAGCAAACTACCTAATATAATGTCAATTAATTGGTGAAAACCTAAGCCATAATAAATAAAGTTACTTAGTAATGAAGACAAATAATAAGAAAATAAAATCTACACCCCCGCGAAAAAAAAAAAACAGACAAACTTAGTTTGAACCAATGAACTGAAGGAGGTATATCTTCTTCATTGCATCCATTTTAAAAGTAACTAAAGTTGATACAAAAATTCCTCTTTTGCCATTAAAAAAAAAACCTCTTTTGGGAAAATAAATCTCATTTAGAACCAGTATATTAAGGGCACACGCGCATAATATCACTAATCTGTCCTAGTCTAGCAAACAGACTTATTTGACAAGGACTTGTGTTAGACCGTTTCTCAGGTCATAATCTATTAGACGGATAATAGAACCAAATCCCACCCCAAATAACATAAAAAAGGGCACACGCGCATGACTATTGTAAGTTATTTTTTTCACTTTTTTTGATTTTTATTTAAAATCTTTATTTTTTATTGATTGATTTTATTTTTCCATTTTAACCGTAGAAATCTACATATATTTTTTGGCACTTCATCATTAGTTCGGATCCTCCCTTTCTAAATCTTCTTACATCTTTTCCTCAATCGTCCGAATGCGGTCATACGTGCAAGACTTGATGACTAGATTCATCTTTAATTATGATATGGAATTTTGTGATTTCAAAATTAAGTTTTAAGTTAATTTTTATTTAAGGCGAGAAATAATAACACATTCAAGAACAAATTAAAAAAAAATATTCACCGCCGATTCCCCTCCTCTTTCTTCTTGACACCATCCAATTTATTTTTTATTTTTTTTCTACTATTCTCCTTAATCTTCGAAAATTAATCCGACAGTAGGTGAGAGAATATAGGAGGATTAATTGGTAAAAGAACCCTCCATCTGTATAATATAACTTTGTCTGAAAAGATTTTTCCAAAAACATCACTTAATCACCAACCATATATCATCTATTAATGCCAAAATAGTTAAGAAATACCAATTATTGGCTCACAAAAAACTTGTACTACTCATCCGAATAGTTCAAAAATAAAGGATTATGATCATATAATTTTAGTTCGAATTATCCAAATTGAATAATCCGATAACCCGATAGAGTTGGTTTGAAATTAAGTGGGTTGTGTAAGGTATCAAGGCTCCCGAAAGTTACACCGCTTGTTTCCCTTCGCCGACAGTCGTGCCGTTCGTCCCTCAAGGGACAGAGAGTGTGGCCGGAGAAGCAACGAAGGCTCAGGGTTCCTTGAACCCAAAGCTCTAACGACACAGTGACCAAGAACACACCGAGACCAGAAGAAGGTGAAGAGCGGCGACCAAACACACAGAACCTCTCAAGAACAAGCTCAGACCTCCGGCGAGCCCACGGCTGAACCCTAGCTATCCCAGGCTACTCGTACGAGGAGACTAAGATAGAATCCAGACGAACTGGGACCGTAAGCTAGTTCAGCAGAGCACAAAGCTCTCAAGCACAATAGCTTGATACAAGGGATCGCAAGAGAGAAGAAGCACTCAGAGAGTAGAGAGAGAGATTGAATGTGAGTGATGAGTTAACAGTGCTCGAGCCCCACTCATTAATATAAGAGTCTAGATAATGAAGGGTCGGCTAGGGAACAACAATGGAGCCGGGTCAACAACAACATTAAAGAAGGAGTGGGCCTTCAGTGTTTGGGCCAAACCAAATGGGCCAGGAAGCCTAACATTCTCCACCTTTTGGCCCTTTGATGTGCACTGGTCTTCGTTAAGAGCTTTGAAAGGACTCATCATTGCCTTTTGTTTCTCCCTGCAAGGTCACAAAGACAGGAGAGAAACACAACACACAGTTAGGTAGGGTTAACACATAACCAAAGCAAAATAAAATGAAGCAAAACTGTACAGAGAATATGAACACAAATTCACAAAGAGCAGAGATTGGAAAGAGTTAACCAAGATCATAGTTTAAGATTCTCTGGCAAGAGAGTAGTTTATCTGCAGGGAGACACTTAGTTCCCATATCAGCTGGATTGAATTTTGTGGGGGATTTTCTCCAGTTGTATATCACAATTTTCTACCACATCTCTAATGAAGTGAAACCTCACATCAATGTGTTTTGTTCTATCATGAAATACAGGGTTTTTGCACAATTGTATTGCTGATTGACTATCTGAAAATAAAGTAGGAGAAGAGTTAGCAAAATCAATTTCAGATAACAAGCCATTCAACCAGATGGCTTCTTTAACCGCCCAGTTGCTGCAATATAATCAGCCTCAGTTGTAGACAAGGCTACAATATGTTGAAGCTATGACTTCTAATTAATGCATGATCCACACAAAGTGAATACATAGGAAGTGGTAGACTTCCTATTATCCATGTCATTTGCATAGTTGGAGTCAACATAACCCACTAATTTCACCCCATCAGGAGACTTAGAGAAAGTCAAGCCATAGTTTGAAGTAGACTTCAAGTATCTAAGAAGCCATTTCAAGGCTTCCCAGTGTGGCATTTCAGGGTTTGACATATATCTGCTTAGACATGTGACAGAGTAAGCAATATCTGGCCTGGTATTGATCATGAGATACATCACAGACCCAATGACATTGGAGTATGACACTTTAGACATATCATTCATTTCAGAATCAGTCCTAGGGGATTGATCCTTACTTAGCAAAAAATGAGCAGCAAGGGGCACACTAACATGCTTAGCCTTTTGCATAAAGAATTTACTCAAAACCTTCTCAACATATGAGTTTTGATTTAAGACAAGAGAAAAATTCTTTCTGTCTCTTTGAATATGCATACCAAGTATCTTTTTAGCATCACCCAAGTCTTTCATGTCAAAATTATCACATAAGCATTTTTTAACATGCTTTACAGTTTTAAGACAGAGACTAATAAGAAGCATATCATCAACATAGAGCAGAAGGAATACAAGGAGATAATCATGCTTGAAATATAAATAGTGATCAAAATTGCTCTTTTTGAACTTTAGGGACTGAATGCAGGCATCAAACTTTTTGTTCCATTGTCTGGGAGACTGCTTAAGACCATACAAATATTTCTTTAACAAACATACATGATCAGGTTTGTTTTTATCACAAAAGTCTTCAGGTTGTTTCATAAAGATATCATTTTCAAGGTCACCATGCAAGAATGCAGTTGTAACATCCATTTGTTTCAACTCTCAATCAAAATGAGCAACCAAAGATAACATTATTCTCACTGTAGTAAATTTCACAACAGGGGCAAATATCTCATTATAATCAATCCCCTCTTTTTGAGTAAAACCCTTTGCAACCAACCTAGTCTTGTATCTCACAGAATCAGATTCATGTTTGATTTTATAAAGCTATTTACATTGAACAACAGAGCACTTAGCAGGTTTTGGAACAAGAATTCAAGTTTTGTTGTCATATAAAGGCTTCATTTCCTTTTTCATAGCATCAACCCATTTTTTAGATTCTTTAGAGTTTAAGGCAGCTTTATAAGAGGTAGGTTCACATGCATCAAGGTTGTTAAACACAAAAAACATGCAAGGATAGATTATTGTCAGCAAAATCAAGGAACCTTTGAGGTTGCCTCATAGTTCTTTTGACTCTATCCCTAGTAAGCCGATAATTCTGAAGAACATTGGAATCTGTCCCTTCTTCAGAATTGTCAGTGTTGACAACATGATTATCCTGGAGATCATTAGGATCCCTACCATCTTCAGGATGATCCTCATTAACATTTTCATGCATAGTATCAGATTCAGGCACAGAGGCATGCTTATCAAGTTCACTTAAGACAGACAAATGTTTCACCTCACTTGGAGCAGTCATATGCATAGAATCAAATAAGCAAGGAAAATCATTCTCATTAAAGATTACATCCATGTTAATCAAGGTTTTAAAATCAGGAACACTTCTATCCCAGAGCCTATAGCCCTTAACACCATCTGGATAGCCAAGAAAAACACATTTCCTAGACCCAGGATCCAATTTGTCATGCTTTTGGTGAACATAAGCAGCACAACCAAAGATTTTAAGGTTTGAGAAGTCAATTTCTTTGTTTGTAAACACAGATTCAGGAATTTTCCTAAGCAAAGACACAGAAGGAGACCTATTTATCAAATAGGTAGTAGTAGCAACTGCTTCATCCCAAAACTTCTTTGACAAACCAGAGGATGCAAGCAGACTTCTAACTCTTTCAAGAAGAGTTCTGTTCATCCTCTCAGCAATGCCATTTTGCTGAGGGGTATAGGGGACAGTTTTATGTCTCCTAATACCATATTCCACACAAAGATCATCAATCTGAGTATTACAAAACTCAAGACCATTATCAGTTCTTAATGTTTTAATCATTTTTCCAGTTTGGTTTTCAATCTGAATTTTCCATGCAGAGAGTTTATCAAAAACATCAGACTTATTTTTCATTAAGAAAACCCAAACTTTTCTGGAAAAATCATCAATAATGGACAAAAAATACCAGTTACCACCATGAGTAGACTCTTTTGCAGGATCCCAAACATCAGCATGCAAGTATTCAAGTATTTCAGAACTAGCATGAGATTTTTCAAATCCAGAAACAGGGAATTGAACCCTATGTTGCTTACCCATTACACAATTCTCATAGAAAGACATTTCAGAAATGTGATCAGAACCAAAAACACCAATTTTATGCAACATTTTTAATCCTTTTTTACTCATGTGCCCTAATCTTGCATGTCCTAACATAGTTTTATCACCTTGCATAGAATTAGCCATAGAAGAAATCAAGTTAAGGGGACTAGCATTGCAGACATACAAGTTATGTTGTCTAGGTGCCTTAAACACCACCATAGCACCCTTAAAAAATTTCATTCCATCCTTCTCAATTTTAGCAAGAAAACCATCATCAGTTAGACAAGCAACATAGATCAAGTTATATATATTAAATCAGGCACATATCTCACATTTTTCAGTGTAAGGGAGGAACCGGAATCAAACTTCAAACAAATTTCACTAATTCCAACTACATGGCTCTTCTTTTCATTAGCCATATATACAGAGCCATTTTCAACAATTTTTAGATTAGAAAACATGCTCTTACAAGGTGACAAATGAAAAGTACATCCAGAATCAATTAGCCACTCAGTTTCAGATAGAGAATTAGACACAGAGTTCACAAAGGGCTCAGAAAACAAATCAGAGACCATAAGAACATCACCATAATTCTCAGATCCAACAGCTAAGTTTGCATGATTTTCACTGGAATTTTCACTCTTTTTCTTGAACTTTTTAGGCTTATCACATTTGTTTGCATAATGACATGATTCATTATAGTTGTAACACTTTCTGTTACCATTCCTAGACTTAGATCTAGGCTTTCTTTTATCAGATGCATGGTTAGGCTTAGATCTTTCAGTTGTTCTCCCCCTAGCATGCATAATTTACCAAAATTTCTACTACTGCTGCTAGACCCATGTTTCATGTCCAGTTCCTTAGATTTAATGCCATTTGCCACAATATCATAAGTAATCACATCTCTACCATATCTAATGACATATTTGACATCATTAAACTTATCATGAATATCATTCAAAAACACAGTAGCAGAATACTTTTCAATTGTATCATCCCCTCCCAATTTCATGGCTTGGATTAATTTATTAAAATCATCCAAATTTGTATCAATATCTTTTGACATATCAAGCCTGAATTTAAAAAACTTTTCTTACAGGAAAGACAGAGACTGAAAAGATGTTTGGGTGTACAGTTCATTCAATTTTGCCCACATTTGTTTAGCACAAGTGATACTAACAATCTGCCTCATCACAAAATCATGCAGACTCAATAAAATTGAAGACCTTGCACTAGCATTCATTTCAAGTCTTTTTTCATCAGTTTCAGAAGTGTCACAACCAAGCAAGACAACATTATAGACTTTCTCTTTGATAAGAATGCATTCCATTTTGGTTTTCCAGATTTGAAAATCACTTTTACCATCAAAAGGGGCAGTATGATATGCAGAACCCATATCAATCACTCAGAAATGCACAAGTAGACAGAGATAGCCAAGAATAAGAATGGAGGGAGAAGATAAAATCAATGCACTCTCACAGGTAGTGAGGAATGCCAAGGAAAGCCCAGATTATAAGCTGGTTTACCAGCCGTACAAAGTTCCTTGGGTTCTTTTTGTGTATGAACAGTGAAGCAAACAACACACACAGAAAACCAGAGCCAATGAGAGACAAGAGTGGAAACAGTGAGCCTAGCACAGAGCCAGGAACAAGATACCCAATCTCACAGAAAAATTGAACCCAAATTTCAGCCGAATCACAGAGATAGAAAATTAGGGCAAATGTGTGAATCACGGAGAATCGAATAAAGACCACACAGATCTCAAGTAATCAAGCACGAATAACACAGATCCAGGCACAGAGCACCAAAACCCTAAGAGACCTAGGGTTAAGAGTACAATACCAAAGCGAGAACCCCCGCGGTTGGGATTCTCAGCTTACCAGCCGTTACAACACAAATGTGGACAGACGATAACACGAAGGGGGACAGAGGGTGCCTCCGGTGAGCTTCCTCCATGGCTCTGATACCATTGTAGGGTATCAAGGCTTCCGGAGGTTACACCGCTTATTTTCCATCACCAACAGTCGTGTTGTTCGTCCCTCAAGGGACATAGCGTGGCCGGAGAAGCAACGAAGGCTCAAGATTCCTTGAACCCAAAGCTCTAACGACACAGCGACCAAGAACACACCGAGACCAGAAGAAGGTGAAGAGCGGCGACCAAACACACAGAACCCCTCAAGAACAAGCTCAGACCTCCGGCAAGCCCACGACTAAACCTTAGCTATCCCAGGCTACTCGCACGAGGAGACCGAGATAGAATCCAGACGAACTGGGACCGTAAGCTAGTTCAGCAGAGCACAAAGCTCTCAAGCACAATAGCTTGATACAAGGGATCGCAAGAGGCAGAGAGAAGAAGCACTCAGAGAGTAGAAAGAGAAAGAGATTGAATGTGAGTGATGAGTGAACAGTGCTCGAGCCCCACTCATTAATAGAAGAGTCTAGATAATGAAGGGTTGGCTAGGGAACAACAATGGAGTCGGGTCAACAACAACATTAAAGAAAGAGTGGGCCTTCAGTGTTTGGGCCAAACCAAATGAGCCAGGAAGCCCAACAGGTTGACCATAATTGCTCGAATTTATATTGTTTATCTTTATATTTTATTTAAATATTGAATTTTTCATGTTTGATTTAGTTTAATTTAAGCACTAAAAATATGATGATTGAAGCTTAAGTCATTTATTCAATTAATTAGGGGTAAGTAATGTTATATTCAATATTAATTTGTTAAATTAAAAATTGTGGAAATATATAAAACTAGCCGGTCAAACTTAAAAAAAAATTAATTTAGCCACTAATTTTTAAATATATTTTTTTTAGCCACAATGACTATTTTACCCCTGCGTGTTGCACGCAATGTCCAGCGCGCAACCCTTGCGCGCACAGAGGTATTTTCGTCCAAAGTGCTCAGAGAGTAGAAAGAGAAAGAGATTGAATGTGAGTGATGAGTGAACAGTGCTCGAGCCCCACTCATTAATAGAAGAGTCTAGATAATGAAGGGTTGGCTAGGGAACAGCAATGGAGTCGGGTCAACAACAACATTAAAGAAAGAGTGGGCCTTCAGTGTTTGGGCCAAATCAAATGAGCCAGGAAGCTCAACAGGTTGACCATAATTGCTCGAATTTGTATTGTTTATCTTTATATTTTATTTAAATATTGAATTTTTCATGTTTGATTTAGTTTAATTTAAGCACTAAAAATATGATGATTGAAGCTTAAGTCATTTATTCAATTAATTAGGGGTAAGTAATGTTATATTCAAGATTAATTTGTTAAATTAAAAATTGTGGAAATATATAAAACTAGCCGGTCAAACTTAAAAAAAATTTAATTTAGCCACTAATTTTTAAATATATTTTTTTAGCCACAATGACTATTTTACCCCTGCGTGTTGCACGCAATGTCCAGCGCGCAACCCTTGCGCGCACAGAGGTATTTTCGTCCAAAGTGGCTAAAATAAGTATGTTTAAAAGTTACTGGCTAAAATAAGTATGTTTTAAAGTTTAAGTGGCTAAAATAGTTTTTACCTCTTAAAAATTTAAGCGACATCAATTAATAAATTTATACATATTAAATATTTTTTTTGTAATTTTATTGGACCAATGAATTAACTCGAAAACCGAAGGATTATGACTAAGGCCAAGAATTTACAATCCAAAAAAAAAATCTAACCCAAATTAGCTCGAATCGAATGATTTGACAGTCCGATAGAGCTTACCGAAGCCGAGTGAACTGATCCGATTAACATCCATAGTTTTGGTATGAGGGTAAAATGAAATTACAAGTTTTAGATGTTAAAAATCTAAAAACACTAGAGTTACAATAGATAAAATGCAATAATTTCTTTGTTTAATAAATAAATAAATTGGGTGATTTCAAATAATTTAAGGACCAAATGTGTCAAGTTGTACTCTGAGTATTTAACCAAAACTGAGAAAATACTTAAATGTGTTATTGTACCGTATTCCAATTTTTAATTAACTTCATTTCAACATTCAAAAAATGAATTGGTTGATAAAGTTGCTTCATTGTACATCATTCTTAATAAATTTACGATTTGTCGCTCACTCTAATGAAAATTTTCACATTTAAAATTAGTTATGTCTCATAATAGTACTACTGCCTTTGTAATTAGATCATACACCTAAATAAATTTAATTGAAAACATAAACTACGAGTTGTATGTGCGAAAAAATGAAATTTAAATGACCCAAATTGAGAATTAGATTAAATTATTAACAAAAAAAAAAAATACACATGACTAGAACTGAAGAAAAAAAAAGGAAAGTGGATCGCATATATGTAAATCTTGACAATTTTTTAGTGTTATAAATTTAAAAACACAAAGAATGAGAGTGAAGAAAATAGTATCACTAATAGCATATAAAAAAAAGTTAGCATATAAATGATTTACTAAATGTATAATTTGTATAAAATTTTTAAAAGTATAAATAAAATATATGAAATTACTAAATTGCCCCTGTAAATTTATTTTAAAAAATTGATGGCTCCCTTGGACCCAATGTAGGTCCGCCCCTGCTTAGAAGGAAGTTGTTGGTGACTTTTGTGAGGAGAAGTCATCTCACATCTCTCCAACTTTTGTCCGACTCATCTCTTCACTATTTACCTCACCACCAATAAATTTCAACATTTTAAGTCTAAATGAGTGCATAACATGAAACTTCAAACCATTTGCTTTACCCTCAATCAAATCAAATTATATCCCTTTTACTCACTTTCACCTTTACTAACACCTTTATTTGGTAACTAATATGATGTCATTGTGGCAGCCTTTCATCTATTTTTTTTTTTTTTTTTTATAAACTTATCCCACCGTCCCATCCTTAGAGACTAGTAAATGAGTTAAATCGCAGTTTATGACTCAGTGGATAAGTGTCAAGAGCTTGCATGTACACTAGACAGTAAACATTCATAGGAAAATGAGTGTCAAGAATTTACATGTACATTATACAGTAGACGCCCGCAATAAATTCAATCTAAACTGTTGTCAGCATGACTTAAATCTCCACATGACTATGGCTCTGGTGAGAAAGTGAACTATCTCACCTCTTGTCCTCACCTATAAATAATATATATTTTCAATGATCTAGTGGGGTTAGTTAAAATTAACAAATGTTTCGGTCTCAAGCGCCTAAATCTTCGATTCTTGTATTAATAATTATAAATAAGATGGAATCACAGAAGATGGCACCTCACTTTGTAGTTACATTTTTCTAAATTTTACTAGTATATATGTTATGCAGGCAGATTTATTGTATTTGAATGAATTTGACACCGCTTATAGTTATTTTTCCTATTTTTCAAAAGTCTAAAATTATTTAATAAGAGAAAAATACGAGAGGGGCAAAATTAATTTTAGTTTATGATATATAACAACGTATAAGGCGAAGGTTTCTTTCTTCCATGAATACATATTTTAATAAACACATCTCAAATTTTTATTTTTATTTGTACAATTCTTACGTAATTTTAATTTTATAAATTGATCGATTACACACAGCTGGGACATGTAAAATGTCTAATCAATCAACACGTAAGAAAATTAAGAAGGAGAAAAAAGTGGACTTTAAAAATAAAATAAAATTAAACAGGGCTGCTTTTGAATTGGTCAGTATTGGATTAATGATACTTACATCAACTAATTTTACGATTAATATAATCCCTGCTAGCTTAGTTGTCCATTTTTAGCTCTTTTGATTTGGTCATAACCTCCTTTCAACTGCCGGCGTCGAGTAAATTAAAATTAATTAACCGTGGATTCTATAAGCAATTTATATAGTAATTAAATTACGATAGTTGTTTGCATTGTGCACTTGCACAAGGTAATTTGGCATTTACTAGTTTGATTTTCTACTCAAAATAATGATAAAGATAGTGAAAGCAAAAATTAATTCAAGCACATTTGTCTGAAACTTCAATCACATTATCAAATGGTGGGAATCAATCAAGTAGGGTCGAATGTAGTAAGTCATTGCCAAAAAAAAAAAAAAAAAAAAAAAAAATTTGTCACGTTTTATAATGTATTATGCTATTTTCTATTTAAACAAATTTATCCATAATTCTTATTTTGCAGATCAATTCACGATTTTGATATCCAATCAACCACTTAATACATGTTTCCTCCAATCATTGTGTACGTATTGTGTGGATGTTAGTTCATTTGTGCTTTGCAGATGAATGATGTTTATCTAAAGTACACTATTAAGTACCAATTGTGATTTTTCCTCACATGCAAAATAAAAATAATAATTAGTATATATGTTGGCTCATTATATTTTGTATGAATATTTAATCTAAGAAAAATGATCAACTAGGACATGAACTATTTGACGGTGTTCTATTGAGTCATCAAACTCTATAGTCAGGTTCAAGTAGTTTATCGAACTTTAAAAAAAAAAAAAAACTTACCCAGAACCCTATGTTAGTTTGTGAACTTAATGAAATTTGAAGGAATTATGTACAAAAATTCTCCATCAAATTTTGATTAATTTATGAGATGATACTGTACGATGTGGGTGTGGCTGGAAATTATCATCATTGACTTTTTGATGGTATTATCAATTTGTAAATAGAGTGTTGGGCTACGAAGTAATAGGACAGAGAAATCTCGGAGTAATTCATTGCTTAAAAGTTTAGCGTAAGTTCAACATCAGATATTGAAGTTGTAGGAGGAATTTGAAACTTCAAAGTGCAAGTTATCCATTGACAATCACATGCACCATAATTGACTTTGGAATTTCACCTTCAAATTTCGAATACAATTCTGTCAACTTCCATTAAGTTCGAGGATAATGAAGAGTTCTTAGTTGAGTCATTTCTAAAAGTTAGAAGGTATACTTGAACTTGATAATAGTTTGTTATGGTGCACTAAGTCTCCATCAAATAGTTCAGGGTTGACCATTTCCTTTTAATTTATGTATTGCTTGATGTGAAAAGAAGGAAAAAAAAGAAAAATAAAAGAGAAGGGTTTGAAATTGCTAAACTACTATATAAACTCTTGATTGAATGACAAAATATGTTGTTCTTTTCATAGTTGGGTTGAGCCTCCACTTTTTGTGGTAGGCATTGTTGATAGTTTTTATTCTTATGGTGGTTCTTAATGAAGTATTGTTTTAATCGTAAAAAAACCAAATGCGTTATCGCTTTAACTATTTTATAATCTTCATTGCTCTTTAAAATTGTGTTTGAAGTTAGTTGCTACTTGGGCTGTTTAACTATTTTCGAATCTTTAAATTATACCGTGTAAACTTACTAATTGAAGTAAATTTGTTATGTTTAATGAATTGGGCTAAAGTAACTTTTTAGCAATTAAGTATCTGTAATTCAATATATATTCCCAGATAAGTGTTTACTATTTTCAAGTAGTAGTTTCAAATAGAAAAACATTCAAGGTTGCACTTTCGAATGCAGAAAATGTTAAATACCTAATTAAGATAAGTATTCAGTATTATCTCTTATAAAATTATCAACGATCTAATTAAATATTCAATTAAATACTATGGTATTACACTATTACCGTATTACTATCCTAACCTCATCTCATCTCATCTCTTCTAATTTTTTTTATGGAACTATCAAGTAATGGGAAATAAAATACTTTAAGAAAATGTCATTCACCAACCACGAACTTAACATATTTTTGGCTTCAACTTTAAAAAAAATAAAAAAATTATATGTTAAAAATAAAGTAAAAAAAAATCTGAATTAACTGAAATAACCACGCAACAATATAATATACAAACTCAAATTTACAGTACACTCATTGATGCATTCTGATGTTCACGAAGAAGAGAGGAAATTTTTTTGGGAGGGGTAGAACATAAGGGCATTTTCGACCTTTCAGATGTGGGTGGGCCACCAGAACACGTTCTAGCCATTAGCTGATCCCAATCCTTTTTTTCCCCCACTTTTCCATATATATTTTTTAATTTATTTATTTAATTTTCTTATTATTTTCTCCCTCCTTAACAGAGACAAGGAGAACGACATTGGCGTAGAAATAAAAAAAATTGTGACAGCTAGAATTTTAATTAATATAAAATTCCACAAAAAACATTTTCCCTTTCTCTCTCTCTCTCTCTCTCTCTAAAAAATATTGGTATTATATAAGTTGTGTGATGTAGATATCCAGTGTTTTTATGTGTTGTGTTATCAGACAAAGTGCTGTAAGCTCCGGACAGAGTGGTAAAATGGGTCTGAAATAGAAAGATTTGGGTTTCAATCGGGACCTTTTTTTTACCTCATCGCACGGAACTACGGGTAATTTTTTGGATTTTTTATTTATTTGATGAGTAATTCGGTGCTTCCACTTAGGGTTTCTGTGGTTTTGTGTCGTGTGATTGATTGATTTTGAGTTTCCTAAAAATTAGTCTTTTTTTGGAAAACAAGAAGTTATTAGTTGGAGTTTAAGTGATAATTTTCCCCTTTTGGATTTAGAGGATATATGTTTTTATTTTTTCCCGTTTTCGGCTCCTTATGTTTAATTTGAATTGAGTTCGTTATTGTTCACTGAAGATATTTCGCGTAGAATTTTAGTTGGGTAGAACTGGAGTTGTTGTATATAGCTACTTATTCTGTTAGCTTGTGAATTCTTTTGGTTTGATTAGCGAGTTTCTACCTCAAATTTCTGTTTTCTAGCTATATCAAGTGTAACCGTGATCATATATTTTACTGCTTCTGTTTAGCTCTTCTTATTTTCGCATCTCCAAAATATTTAATGTTGGTAAAATCATCGTTTCGATCAAGTATGGAAGTTTACAATTTTGCATGTCGTATATCCTGGCACAAACATAGGTAAATCAGGTTTTACTTGCATTGGGTCTTCTTGCAAAATTGCTGAGGTTCTGTTTATAGATCTGCTTACTGGTGAAGTTCCGATATGTTGTTGTAATTTTTCCGATGTTCACTGCTTGCTGCAATGTATTTTACTGTAATATGTTTTTATTTGTGATAGAAAAGGACTAAACTTCACATCAATTGGACACCGCGTGATTAAAATTGCCTTCACATAATGGTAGGAATGTTGAGAAACTTTTAAAGAAGAGAATTTAAAGAGGGTGCCCCTGATATATATAAGCTTACTGTATGCAATAAAATTACACACTTCATAGATACTGCTTCGGTTTTGCATTAGCACTGTACTTCTGGATATTACTGTTCCAATACTCTAGGAGGTCAGCATTATCTGGGTAATCCTCTACATTTCAATTTTTTTGTTGGCTTTGTAGATTCTCATTTTTGCCTGGCTAGGGTGCGTCTTTATAAGTTTGTTTATATAGTTCAATAATTGTATGGTTTAAAGATTATGATTAGGCCATTAATTTTTTGGGAGAGAGTCAACAGAAAATGCCCACACTTACAAAAAGTAATAATAGACAAGTAGAGAAAGGACTACGAAGCATCCAAACCTCGACACCCTATGGTCAGCCTTGGTGGCAGGGTCTTGGGAGCAATGACATGCCTCCTTCAGGGCAGCAAGAAGATAGTTCCATAACTCCTGCAACTGTGCAACCACAAGGCTCTGTTGAAGGGATCCCCAAGGATACAGAAACTAATGCAGCTCTTCACTCAGGTAACCTTCCGTGTTGAACCGCATATTTTACTTCTTTTGTTATGTTTAAATGTTTTATATGTTTACTATTCAAGGTTGTTGTTGTTAACTTCAAGTTGTAATCTTTGCTGCTCCTGCTCTCTCTGAGCTTTCAAGCTGTCCTCGCTGTCACCGTAGGGTGATGATTTGTTCACATTATGTTGTCTGTTACTGAAACCAGAAGTAATAAGTATCGGGGTGGTGTTTTCCCAACTTATTTGGTTGCTGTCTAGCTTCTCTTTCATACTTTTTGTAATATTAACTTTATCCATTCTATTATAATTTCTGGTCCATAGGATCCTAGTGGTGAAAAATAAATAACAAGTACCTCAACTGATTGTGCACTCAGATTACATGGATTGAATTACGTGGGAGACGATATGACGATACTTGTCTTAATTAGGAGTACTAAAGAAAAAGATATTCTCATGCTCCATGGAACTGTTGGCACATTTATTTGATATGCTTCTTACATAGGAAACGTGAAGGAGTATAACTGATGGACACTTTCTTCACACATTGCGTACTTAGGTTTCCCTGAATGATTTGCTTCTCTGAAGTTAGTTTTGTAAATCTTTATCAGCTGTGGGTTAGGTTTCTCAAGTTCGAATGATTCTGGGTTTATTGTGGTTAGTTTAAAAAAAAATATTATCAGTGGTATGTGGTTAACTCCTGGATAAATCAAAACTCTGGAGAGAAAGTTGTGACTACGGGGTGTTTTACTGGTGCATACCTTACCCTTGAATTCTTAGTGCTTAAGCATACAAAACTAAGGCTGGTAATCTTGATTCTTGAATGCTATTGGACCATATTGAATGAAAAAACAGCTGCCCAAATTTAATATTGCTTTTAGAATCTAAAACAACTAATGGCTCTCTTTAGTGGTATCTTATGATGAATGTCCAACAAAAGTACAGCTTTATGGTCTTCTAATTGTATTAGAAACTCTGCATTGTTAGATTATGCTTTCGTCACTTTTGATATTCATTTTATAGGAAATTTTGTGAATATGGTGATCAGATAACTGAGTGGTTATAGTAATCAGGGTCTGACTCCCATTATCTACCTTTCATTTACTTGAATGTGAAGAAGATATGATGTTTATTTCTTATTGAAACCAATGTTGAAGTGTTGGGACATTCATTCATATGGTATATGTTTTGTGGGCGGTCAATTGCATGGATGCTATGTTTTAAAAAAACCCAATTAATTTTTGCTGGCTGAGTCCATACCATCCTTTTCAAGTCATAAGTACTCTGGCTTTCGGACTTTCACTAATCTTTTTGATATCAGCACATCATAATCTTACAGGAATAACCAAAAGCTAAATAGCAATTTGATCTGTCCCATATCAGCATTATTTTCTATTTCAGCTAATTACGGTCTAACATCCTCATTCAGGATTAAATAGGAGCAATAGCGAGCAAGAGCAACAGCATATTGATGCAAATTCACAAATGGAGCTTGTTGGTCATTCTATTGTAAGCACCCCCTCCCCAGCTGAAATGAAAGATGTGGGATATGGCACAGTTATATGAATGCTGCAAAACAGATTCCCCTAATGTTCTTATCCTTTTCATGTCTAGATCAATATATTTAATAATAAATTTCTATTTGCTTTTTTTTTTCTTTTCAAATTTACAGATGTTGACGTCATATCCATATGCAGACCCACAATATGGGGGGATTTTGACATATGGGGCACCGGTAAAGATAAATCTCACTCTTACCCTCCTAATGGATAAAACACTAAAACAAAGCCTGATGCAGCTGTTGAGGTCATTATAATGTGAAGGAAAAGAGAAGAGAGACAGTCCGTCATATATGCTAATATTTACTTATAAATCATCTGCTGTGTTGCACTTATCTATGTGTCTATCTTCTGTGCTATGTAAAAGTCTTCGTCAATGCATACATGCTCATGGCCACACACACATGTACATCACATGCGTGCTTATATATGTTATTTGCAGTTGTTTGTGCTTGCATATGCAGTCACACACGTTCTCTATGTATTTGCTGATGCATAGGTAAACATGGGTACCTACAGTCAACATTTTGAATGTCTTCCATTTTTAGCGATTGGAATAGACTGGGTTAGTCAGAACATTTGAATAGTTTCCATCTTGCGGAATGACAAACACTTTGGGGGGAAATAAGACTATTTTGTATTTTATTTTTGATGATTGTCCAAATTCCATCCATTGTTTTTGACTTGCCATAAGTAATGCTCAAATTGCTGGTTTGCAGCTTAGATACAGCTTTCTCTGCCATGTCTCTTCCCCTTTCCCCATGGTTCCTGTTCCTTCTAAATCACTTTTTCCTTTCCTTAACTCTTGGAATGGGGTTATTTGCGTGCTAGTCTGTGAAGGCAAATTTCTTTCTCAGTGAGGGAAAGGTGCTTGAGTGTAAATTCTTCAGTTTTGCAGGTGCTCAGCTTTGCATTTCTAGGCTGCCTATAACTTTTCTGTATATCTGAGCTATATGGCTGTCTTCAGGGTGAATGAAAGTTTAAAAAACTGTTAGTGTTGATCTAATGCACACCAGCATTATTAGCTTTGTTATCTTAATGCAGGATGTCCTTAAAAAAGTGATTATTGCTCTATTTTGTGTTTTGGGAAGTGTTCTCTTCTCTCTTTGAATTTAACATCAAAATGATCTGGATTGGTTCCAGGTGCATCCTCACTTGCTCGGATATCATCCAGGAAGAATGCCTCTGCCTCTTGAAATGGAAGAAGAACCTGTTTATGTGAATGCAAAACAGTACCATGGAATTCTGAGGCGGAGACAAATACGAGCAAAAGCAGAATTGGAAAAGAAATTGGTTAAAAACAGAAAAGTAATGAAATTCTCCACCCTTAATTTTTGCATGCATTTCCTCGTCTTATAGTATGTGGTTAGTCTCAAGGAATCATGTCTAGCACAGGAAGCACATAATTCTACTTGCTGTACAACAATCTTTTTTCTGGAATCAGATACCTTGATGCACCACGCCCCCCCCCCCCCCATCACCTTCTGTGATTTTTAGATGCCTCATCTTTAATTATCTCAGCATTCAAGGGATCTCTTTGTCCTAATAATTCATACTGTAGATTTGCTAAATCCATTAAGAGGGATGATAACTCATGGGTGAATGTGTATGTCATACGTTACATTTTGCCTTGCCTTTTCATTTATCAATAAATACCTTGTGGTTGGTTGGTTTAAGTTATGGTGGTGATTACTTGTGAACAGCTGCTGATCGGTCACTTGGCACCTCTTGTTCTTTGAACTAGTGACAATCGTAATCGAAAATCTTTTGCCTTCCTGTGATAGTGAAATTACTTTCTTCCTTCATCTGCATGAAACATAGTGTGCATAACCTTACAGGTTTTATTGGCGTCAGTTGTTTCTTCAGAAATCTTGGCTTATTTTCTTTCTGCATCGGTGAATGCAGCCTTATCTTCATGAATCTCGCCATAAACATGCTATGAGAAGGTTAAGAGGCACTGGAGGCCGTTTCCTGAATACAAAAAAGCATGATGGTGAAGAGAACTCTGTCTCTGGGGAGCAATCAAAATCTGGGGAAAGCGCATCAGCACAATCCTGCTCTCCTACTTCTGCACATTTGTTGGGCAACAGCAACGGTGTATGCGATCAAAACAAAGATGGGGCGTCTATGGTTGAAGAAATGCATAAAGACCATATTCTCTCCAATGGATTTGGCAATTCTCATGGTCTAGGATCATATTATGGTAGGGGAGATGTGGAGAATGGACATTTCAGCACGAATAACTGGAACTCGCTGGTGAGTCGGGCCCCACGAGGGGCTTCCTCCAGCAAATGAGAAGCTTCTCTACTACTCGTTTGTGGCGGATGATGGGCCATGACTGGCTCCTCTAAGCAGTTGGAGGGTGGTTGTGGTCAAGTCATCGGGATACTCCCTCTGACATGGCTTGTCTGTCAGGCAATTCATTCTTGGCTTGGTTACTTGTGTGGAGCAGAAATGAGAGAATGTAGGTGGGCTCTACTACCATTGTCCATTTCTCCTCCATGCGTTATCTATTATCTATTATCATCTTCTGTAAATTAAGCAGAAAACGTAGAGACAATTGGTCTGAGTTTATTAGTTTCTGAAAGTGGATTGTGTGTGTATTACTTTCTCTTTCTTGAGGGGATCTTGTCTTGTGTGTTATGTGTCTTGTATTTCAACTGAATTACATAATCATGGATTCGGAGGTGTTGCTCTCATCTCTCATCTCTGCAAATGATATGAATGTGGCTTGTGGTATTAGTTTTCAAAGAAAATTTCCTTATCAATTATCTATTAAATTTAATCATATTTCTTTCTTGTTAAAATGTAATCATTTTATTACAAAAAAAATGGCTTTTTTAGGTCAAAAAAATCTTAATTTTTAAAATTTAAAAAGAGGATAAATCTAGGTCATGGATTCTAGAATCGATCCGCAACCTCAAAATCATGTATTTTGATTCTTTTCTATTTATAAAATAATTTTCAATATTTATTAATTTTAATTAATATTTTATTTTGAAACACGACGGAGTGCAGTTGAAAGTTGAGCATCTCTCTCTCTCTCTCTCTCCCTCTTAAAAGTTAAAATGTAAATAAACAGAAACCCTTAAAATGAGTTTATGGGGTTTAAAATTTAACGGAAAAACATGTTTCCTATACGGAAAACCCTAGACGCCAAGACGCCATCTTTCAAATTCAAACTAAACAAGAGCTCTCTCTCTCTCTCTCTCGCTCGATCTGGATCTCGATATGATGCGTAAACAAGAGGCCTTATCGTTTGCCTTTTCGTTTCTGTTTTATTATTTCAATTCATCGTTTAATGGCTTGAAAAACTGATAACATCTGTCTGATTTCACTATATTCTAATGATTCGATTTTTCATTATTGTTATTTGTTGTCCCATTGATGAATTATTTAGTAATCTGGAGCTGTGCAAAGTTGGTGCTCCCTCTTGCAATCTTGAGGTTGAGGAACCACCTTTTTATTGCTTTGCCAGGTAGAAAATAGGCATTTCTGAGGGACATGTATTTGCATAGCATTGTTTTCTTTTTTCCTTTTCTTTTCCCCCCCACAATTGTTAATTTTGTATTTCTTGTTTCTTTGTTTCCTTTTAGTAACTCAAAATTTGGGGGTCATATAGTTTTCGAAAATCTTCTTGGTGGATGAAAGACCCCACTGAAGTGAATTGGATCCATCAACTAATGAATGGTAATAATTCTTGATAAATCTATTCATTGGAATTGGTTTTATCCCAATGGTTTCATATATTATTGGAATAAATATTTCATCTTTTTATGAAATTTGTTTGTTCATAATATCATCCTTTTATTTTTGTTTGTTTCCATTTTCATGCGGGTACATGTAAGATTAAGCTAAAATGATAAATGAAATAACTTGCAGGTTGTTATATAGGCCATAGATATCAATTAACTCTGCATTGCATGTTTCATGCTTGATCTGTTGTAATATAATCCCTTTTTGCACTGTTTGAGGATGATTTACAAGACAAGCTAAATGATATTATCTGAAGATCTTGGTTATTTTTGGGGAAATTGTTTGTCTAGATTCTTTTAAAGATTATGTGTGCAAACACATTTTGTTAATGTTATTTGGTACCTTTGAATATATGGAAGCTTGGCATCCCCCATCTAAGGAATCTAAGTTTAAGCTCGGATAAAATCCAGATTTGTATTCTTTACTGGTCTGCCTAATCTTTGTTTAGTCTGTGCAAGAATTTCTTTCCATTTGATTGGTTTGGTTTGGTTTTGTTCGTCTGTTGGGACTGTCGGCCCTTAGATAGGTATATCTTTGCTTGAGCAAGGCAGAAAACCCAATAACTAGGACGATCTGAGCAACTCTTTAAAGGACTGTACTTGGTATTGTTCAGTTTCTTAAAACAGATTAACTTCTCAGAAGACAATTTGTTTAATGCACACAAGATTGAATGAAGCTTATAGTGAGTGCTGCAGTATACGCCGTATGGTTTTACTTTCAATATGTCAGTGTCAGTGTTCTCACTGTTCTGTAAGGTGAGTGAGTCGGTTTCTGATGGAATTTCTTTGAAGCTTGGTAGAGATGCAGCGACTCAGATTCACAAGTGATAATTACAAATAGCACTTATAAAATGTACATGCGTATCTAAGAAATGTTATTTTTGAGGAGATGGTTATAAATATGTCAGCATTTTACTTTAATTGCCTCTTGTTGTATTAAGTATTAACTTCTTTTTTTTTTTTTTTAAGTGAAATAGAGTTAAACAAGGGCACCTCTCATCTTTTTGGGTTGCCAAATGAACAAATTGCTGTTGGTTAATGTTAATGTTAATGTTAAAGTCTACGAGTAACAAAAAAGGAAATTGACCACATTTCAAAAATTACACATTAAACTTCAATATTTACATTTTTAACAAAAATGAAATCAACAAATTCTTTAGCCATCTTCGTCCCACCTGGCTTACCAGGAGTTACAGTATATAGGCGTTGGCATAGGGCTTTCATATTTGGTTAGAAATGTATTTTATGAACTATATATAATAAAGTATTAATATTATTAAAAATAAAAGATTAAAGGCTAAGGAATAAAAAGTGGTGAAAGAGGTTGGATTTGTGTTATGGTGAAATTCCTCCATATCCACGAGTACTATCCGTAAATTGTATAGATCATGACACGCCATCCTATAAGATAATAGTAATGATGTGGTGCGATTTTTGCGGTTGTGGGTAGTATCAGGAGAGAATATATTTTTCTTGTATTTACATTGCTTCCGAGGAGCCACATAGGATGAAAATGGTTGCAAAATTGATCGGATTCCATTTTTTAATATAAATATACATATTGAGAATTAATATGTAATTATTGAAGATCATGTTAATTCTTTTTATGAGAATTAGTATGTAATTATTGAAGATCAAAATTGTTGACTTAAACTACCTAACCACCCAACCACTTCAATATTTAACTAATTTCTCTCTCTTTCACATCATCAATATTTATCCAATCCAATCATATCTATTTTACATGTTTTATCCATCCAACCACACCACTATATATAATTATTTTATTTTATTTTATTTATAAGATTAAAATATTATCTGTACTAAAAATAATATAAAAAAATTATAATTATAAACAAGAAAATGACAATAGTCTAAAAAGAAAAAGTGAGCAATAAATAAAAATAAATAGACAATATAAAAAATATTACAAACTAAATTGAAAGAGAAAAAAATTACACATTCAATTTCACGGCCAAACTTTTGCCAAATATGCTCGATCAAGTCATTTTTTAGAGCAATATGAGCTTCTCTGTTACGAAGTTGTGACCTAATTCTCATATAGCTAGATAAGTTTACAATCCGTTCTTTAGAGAATTCAAAATTTGGATCATCATTTTCTTCAACATCTCCACTCTGAGTATTAAACCTTCTAGCTTCCATAAACTCCGTAGGATCACAATAATTTAGATAAGTGTGTCGCTCATCTTCCACTATCATATTGTGCATGATTATGCAAGCAAGCATTACTTTTCCCATCATATCACGATCCCACATAAGACATGGTCGTTTGATAAAATGAAAACGAGCTTGTAGAATGCCAAATGCTCACTCAACATCTTTTCGAGCAGCTTCTTGATGTTGAGCAAACAGTTGATGCTTCCTAATTTGTGGAGCATTAATAGATTTGACAAATGCAGCCCATTGAGGATATATGCCATCAGTGAGATAATATCCCATATTCTTCTCCTGACCATTGACAACATAACTAACCTTTGGTGCTCGACCTTCCAAGATATCCTTGAAAACAGGCACGTTGATATCATTTCTGCACCCCGGAGTTCCAAAAAATGCATGCCACATCCATAAGTCTTGAGATGCAACCGCTTCCAAAATGATTGCTGTCTTACCATTTCTTCCTGTAAATTGTCTTGTCCATGCAGTAGGACAATTTTTTCATTCCTAGTGCATGCAGTCAATACTGCCCAGCATACCCGGGAAACCTCGTTGTTCACCAACATGCAACAAATATGCTAGGTCTCTTTCATTAGGCGTTCTGAAATACTCATCACTAAAGTTGAAAATCACACCTTCAACGAATTTTTCAACCGATTTTCTTATAGTTCGTGCACTTATTTGAAGGTATTCATCATGCAAATCAGCTCATGTACCGTACGCCAAAACTCTCATAGCTGCAGTACATTTTTGAATCTATGACATACCTAATCGACCAGCTGCATCACGATTTTGTTGAAAAAATTTATCGGTGGCAACGAGTTTGATCATTATTCATTCGAATAATGGCTTTCGCATGCGAAATCTGGTTCGAAAAACTTCTGGAGGATATATCGGATCGTCTGAAAAGTATTGCTTGAACACTCCCTCATGGCCCTTCTCACATTGTCGTTCAATGAATCGCCGTGAAACTCTATTGGTGTGGTTTGTAGGTTGTAAAGATATAGTAGGAATACGAAAAGTCACATCCTCTATATTGGAGTCAATTTGCTTATTTTGTACTACAAGACTTTCATGTCATTCATCAAATTCGGTGAAGGCATCAGGATCAAAGCTCGAATTTGAACCATCAAGATTAGGATAATAATCTTGGGAGACAGGGAAGTTTTGAGGATTTGAGAAAAAATTACTTGGATCCATTGAAAAATTGAGAAAGATGGATTTTAGTAATGAAAATGGATGAAATAAAAAATAAAAAGGAGATGATTTTTCTGTATGCAAAAATATAGCAAATGAGATCTATTTATAGAGGAAAAAAATGGATTGTGTTTTTTATGAATGATTGAGATTCATTGCTTTATGGTGAATGGTGGAGATCAAATTGACATGGATTGTGCTTTTTATGAATGGTTGAGATTTTTTGCTTTATGATGAACGGTGGAGATCAAATTGACATGGATTGTGCTTTTATGAATGATTGTAACACCCCGAAAAATATAGTTTTTAAATTTATCTTATAAGTTAGAAATTTCATGAAATTAGAATCCAAATTTTTTGGGTTAGTTGATTATAGGCCTAGAGACATTATAAGACCAAGAAAAGTCTCGACCTTAGTTGAGTTTTCTAATTAATATTGGAAATCATATTATAAAAATAGACATTAATGAGATCATTTTGGTACCAAGATCATCCAACTCGGACTTCATTTGACCACCCAATTGAATTTATATTATTATACACTTTGAAATTATTTTATTCTACAAAGCCCAACTTTATTAATCCAAGTCCAACTAAGTGTCCACTTCCGACCCATCTATTTATCCCATTTTTAACCATTTGATAATACATATATGTATTGGTGGGCCTATTTATTGGAGAATCCAAGAATGAATAAATTTATATCAAATGTCTAAGTTATCAATTTAGATAAATTTGAAATGTCCTCCAACCATAATTCACCAATTAGAAATTAGTTAATAGGGGTTAATGTCATGCTAGTGTACACGTGTGAAGCATGTAGATATAAATTGGGGGTTAGCTTGGGAGAAAAGGGATCAAAGAGAAAGATAAACGGGAAAAAAAAGAAAGAGAAGAAGAGATAGGAGGTAAGCTTTGCATCTTCTCTTTTTAATTATCGTTCGCCATTCAAATTTCAACCAAATGCCATGAAATTACACCAGAACAATTTATGTGTAGATTATGTAGGCGCCAACCAGATTTCGATCTGAGGTGTTGAAAGTTGGGAATATAGCCATGAAAGGCTGCAGCCGCTGCTGTGCAGCACTGTGTGACGCAGCACCTTTTTGAGCCTTTTTCCGACGATCCGACCATTGGTTTTTGATGTATTATGTACCATTTTGAACCTCTTTTATCAGGCTTTCAATATCTGATCTCGGATCTTCGATCAGACATCATTTGGACCCTCATATTTAGGTCGAAAATTCATCGAAAAATCTATCAAAAAAATCTCAAAACTGGTTTTCTTCCTTTCTTTCATTCGCTTGTTCCTGGCCTGCTGTAGTGTATGTGAGTACTTTACATGTGTGCTGTGTGATAAGTTGTGAGTTGTATATGTGTGAGAGGGTGGCTATCGGCGATAAGGGGTCACCGGCAAAAAGAGGGTAAGACGACGAGATGGTGATGGTGATGAGTTGATTATCATTTTGGGTGTAGAGAAAATTTTAAATTATTGTGGGTTTTATGTGCTAAAGTTGATTTTAATAAATTTCCCACAACCTTTTAAGTAAGCCCAATTTCCAAAATTTTATTTTCTTTAATATTAGAATTAAATTGGAATTTTAGAAATTGCAATTAAGTCTTATAATTTCCAAATTTTATATTTTGCCTCAAAAGAAATTCTAAAGTTTATAATTCACTCATAAATGTTAAACCAAGC